>WIUZ02000012.1:0-1382500 GCA_015956445.1 Thelephora terrestris | reverse complement strand
TAACCTAACCTAACCTAACCTAACCTAACCTACTAACCTAACCCTAACCTAACCTAACCTAACCTAACCTAACCTAACCTAACCTAACCTAACCTAACCTAACCTAACCTAACCTAACCTAACCTAACCTAACCTAACCTAACCTAACCTAACCTAACCTAACCTAACCCTAACCTAACCTAACCTAACCTAACCACACTACCACCTGGCCCTAACCACCACACCCTTACTTACTTGCCTACTCGTCCTTACCTCTCCACTTCCACCACCTCACACTTGCCACCCACACCTTCCACCTTTCCCTCAACCACCTTTCCCTCAACCCTGTTCACTCAACCTTAAAACCTCACGTTCACTTTGTCACACTTGCCGCTCTGCCTTTGTTAGCTGACACTTACCTGTTCACGTCTGCCACCTTACCCTCACTTGCTCACACTTACGGCTTTACACTTGCCACCTGAAATTTAAGACCCCACGCCTGCTGCCCACACTTACCACCCCCTCATCCAACCTCAGACTTCCTCACTTGCCCTTACTACCTCACCTCTGCTACCTCTCCCTTGCCACCCCACCTTTGTTCACTCACACTACCTCCCCACGTCTACCACCTTACCTTCACTCACCCACACTTGCCACCCCACACCTGATACCTCACACCTACCACCCCACACCTACTGCTCCACACTTACTGCCTTTTACTTGCTCACCCACTCACACTTACCACCGTCAACTACCTCACACTTACTCACTCACCCTTACCACTCCACCTTTACCCCTTGACACTTGCTACCCTACAGCCACCATCCTACTTTCACTCACTCACACTGAACCACCCCACATTCAACACCCCACCCCTCCCACCTCACACTTGCCACTTCACTCACTCACTGACCTTCAACACCTCAAGTTTGCCAGCCACAGTTACTACCCCACCTCAACCTTGATTACTCAACTATCCACCCTTACCACTCCACTCCTACCACCCCTCACCTGCCACCTCACCCTCACCTCCTCAAACTTCCTCACTTGCCCTTACCACCTCACCTCTCCTACCTTGTGATTGCCCCTCCACCCCTGTTCACTCACACTACCTCCTCACGTCTACCACCTTACCCTCGCTTGCTCAAACTTACCACTCTACACTTGCCACCCCACAATTAACACCACAAGTACTCTACCTCACACCTACACCTTGAACTTAGTACCTCACACTTACAACTTCACTGTTACTCCACTAACACTCACTACCCACATTCACCACCTTACCCCTTGCCACTTCTCGCTTACTAAGCTACACCTACCACCTACCCTCACTTCCTCACGATTACTCACTCACACCACCTACCCCCACCACAACCTCACTCCCCCATGCCTTTTTTTTTTCCGCAACCACAGTTTTTTCGCACTTTACTCTTGTTTGCACTTACACTCCTATCACACCTGCCATTGTACAAGCTACTGCCCATACCTGCTGAACACAACCTACCTACCCCCTACACCCTTTTGAGCTTTTACACCCATTTTTTCAGTCTCACACACACACACTGCTGTGACTCTACACAGTCCACAACTTTACACTATCTGTTATTGCTGACCAGCTACTCCAAGCCCACACCACACTCACTGTACAACCCACCTGCTCCACCCTCTACTCCACACCACTTGTCTTTCTCCAAACACCTTGCCCTTCTACACCTTCTCACAGCCATACTGGTCTCCTACAAACTCTACAGCACACTCCTCGCCTGGCTTATGTCAAGATGTCATGATATGATCAAAACTACCTCCCAAGCTTTGTAAGCTTTCTCCACACACACACACACACATGGCAGCACAACTCTACTCCAATTCCTGAACAACCTAACCTAACCTCCACAACACACACCTGCTTGTGCTTACACTTTCGCTCTTCTGTAGACCCCCACAACCTCCTTTGCACACCCCCTACCCACCTACACCACAACCACACTTATTCCCCCTCACTTGACACTCAGCCTACCCATCCGCACTAGCCGCTCTTTAACCCACCGACCTAGACATCCACATTGTTCTGCACAGCTCACACTACAACAACCCTCTCATGTCTACCATCTCACACTTGCTCACCCTTGACACCTACTTCCACTACCCTTACTACTCCACCCTTACTCACTCACACTTAACATCCAAATTCTACTACAACCCACTTACTCACTCACACGCCTCACACCAACCTAAACATTCACCCTTTACGGTTCACACTCGTCTACCCACACCTACTACTTAGCTTTAACCACTCACTCACGTCTATCGCTTTACACTTACTCACACTTGCCACCTCAAAATCACTACCTTACACTTGCTCTCACTGCCTCACACTCCCCACCTCACATCCACTACTTCCCTCTTACCAACCTACACTTACCCACCCATGCTTATTCACCAACACTTACTGTCTCATGTTTATGTTTATTGTTTATTTACCCATGTTTGAGGTGGTGCCCTTTTCCAAGGAAGACCGGGTCAGGGGCGAGGATGAACTATGCTTGTAGATACATGGATGGTGTGGTGAGCATGTGGGGTGATTGGGCAATGCACCCCGGCGCAACAGACTTCACCTCCCATTGATGTCCGTACCCCTTCAGGCCAGGCCATCCGACTGGGTTACCCTAGAGTGACTTTATGGTCCAAACAACAACCTTTAAGATCCTTTCAAGAAAACGTGAGTGATGGTAGTGGATCGACGAAACCACCTGACCTTCAAGATGGTGGAGCTCCAACCAAGCCTCATAATTTGTGAATAGGACTCTGGGAAACCATCGTGCACCTTGCTTTTTGGGATTCTTCCAGAGGTTAGCGATTGCAGATGTCTCGGACCGATTGTAGTTTGTAGAAAACTATACTCCACATCGGTCATCAAGTCGATTGAAAAGATTGCAGTGGCTTCGTTGCCAACGTTGTCGATGAGCGATCCTCAAAAGTCTCTAGCACCTTTCAAGAACTTCAAGGTGGTGAGATCACGATGACCAGGGGAAGAACATTGTCCAATCAACTCCTGGTAGAATACCAGTGAAAGAAATAGAGTTCTGCCATGATACCCTCCTCTCATATATCTCATTAGCCAAGCTTGGGAGGCTCTATGTCTGCGGGGTTTCGAAAAAGGCATATTGAGTAAGGGAACGTAGTGTCTTTTTTGGTAACTTAATGCAGATATGAGACTTTGATGTGCTCATACAATTTGCCTAGTTCACCCCAGTGAGCATGTGGAAATGTCCAAACAGGAGGGCCAGACCTTTGCCCAAAAATCCTGAATTCCTCCCCCCCATGCTTCTGAGCATCCACAAGGCATATGTGTCTACTTCTGTGATTTTTAGAGCATTGTGGAACCATTTGGGTCACCCCCTCCCAACACACAGGGGGGGTCCAATCATGCAGAACACCTGCAAAATTCTAGCTTTTGCCTGGAAGGTCCTCCTTGGTGCTAGGGGAATGCAGATATGGGACCTTGATGTGCTCATACATTTGCCCAGTCCACCCCAGTGAGCATGTGGAAATGTCCAAACAGGAGGTCCAGACCTTTGCCCAAAAATCCTGAATCTCTGTCCCCCATGCTTCTGAACATCTACAAGGTGTATGTGTCCACTTCTGTGATTTTTAGAGCATTGTGGAACCATTTGAGTCACCCCCTCCCCAACACACAGGAGGCACAAAGTCAAATCATGCAGGACACCTCCAAAATTCTGGATTTCTCCTGGAGGGTCCTCCTTGGCCCTATAGTAGTCTAGGGAACCCTACTATGGGACTCTAATGCACTCAGACATTTGCCCAGAAGATACTTTTCCTCCTGGTAAAGATGTGGAAATATCTCAAAAACCGGTCCGCCAATTTTCTTCAGAGTGGGTGGGGATTGATCCCACAGATGTCCTCTGAAAAAGTCTACACTTGTCTTCACTCGCTTGGTACTGTCATTCATCAAGAGGACCTCAGTCTCCTTGTCCAAAAGTATCTGTATTATCACCTCAATCCACTCTCCACAACACCGCCACACCAACTGTTGCACCGTGACTGTCCTTCAACCGGCAACTGTGTTTCTCAAATCCACACGTACAAGTCTGCCATGTCAATATTCTCTGCCCCCGGCAACCAATGCGGCCCAGGTGGGATGTTCCATGAAGTGGTCCAGGCTGTTTCTTGTTGGGGAATGGGCGAAATACCAGGCCCTCGGTATGACTGTGTGTATGTCACAATGCGTGGCACCCCTGGGATAGGGATGCATGATCTACAGGTTGCACGTGTCTACTTATTTTTCTCCTTCAGGTATGGATCCGAAACTCACGCCTGTGTGCTTGTCCACTGGTACAAATTATGGCACGATGAACCTGACCATGATAATGGGATGCACATCATGCAACCAGAATCAACTTCCGGTCAGCGGAATATGTCTGTCATAAGCGTAGACTCAATAGTTTGTGCCGCACACCTCCTTCCAATTTTCAACAACTCTCATCTGGACCATTCATTCAATTATACCCAATCCCTAGATATATTCAAAGTGTTCTATGTAAATCATTTTATTGATCCCCATGCTTACAAATTAGTTATGTCGCCGTTGGTTCAATAGCTCACTTTTTATTTGACTTATGTGTCACTTTGAAACCACTTCTGAAAGTGGAGAAATAAATCTCGGAAGTGCATGCAAAAGAGGACTCTGAAGTGAACCAAAAGAACCCTCGACCTATGAAGTTAGTGATAAGCGTTGAAAGCGGCAGAAGTCGCAGAAGTCGCACGTGAGTTTGCTGATGTGCTCTCTGCCAGAGAGCAACTTCTTCTTGTACAGTATATATGACATTATGGCCAATACCTAGTTTCACAATATCAAGTGACCAAATGCAAAATTGTACAGACCTATATTGTGCTAGGTCCAGATATATTGTGTTGTTGCTGTCCACAGGCCTTACTCGTACTGCTGATATAGTACAAGCAGACCCATGCAGACCTGTGACCGGTCTGCCCCCACTTGTGCCTATGCTCACAAGACCTGAACCCACAATAATCCGTGTCCACATCATAACCTGCCAGACACAACCATGGGTTATCCAGATTGGCAATTATTCATGTCAGGCCTTGGCTGCCCTCCGAAGATTGGGGAAAAAATGTTTGAAATAAAATTTTAAAAAAATATGGACATATAGAGAACGAGAAACGCAGTCGATCCCGCTAAACGCGCCCTCGAACGAACGAGAATTGAATGAGGAATGCCAGATTTTCGCCCTGGGTTTGAGTTGGCATTGCCAGCTCACCCACGCGAATTGATGGGATTGATTGAACGTGCCTGCCTTTTTGGGAATACCTGGTGGGGAAGCCATGTCTTCCCAAAAGGGCAACCTCGATCAATCCCATCAATCCGCGCGGGTGAGCTGGCAATGCCAACTTAAACCAGGGCGAAAATAAGGCATTCCTCGTTCAATTCTCGTTCGTTCGAGGGCGCGTTTAGCGGGATCGACCGCGTTTGTTATTTCCCATGTCCTGGAATTTTTTCTAATTTTCTTAATTTTTTTGTCGTTCACTTGGTTGACAACTACAGGACAATGAGAAGAATGAAAATAAATACAACACAGCTGGTGGGGCCGTGAAGGTGGCAAAACAAGTTGCCCGCCGCTCGGGCAACGCGCGTTCGCCGATCAGGATAAATTCTGTCACATGTGATCATTGATCCCATCAACCACTCTTGCTCTCGCCCGTCATCACCACTACCTGGTGTCCCACACCTGATGTGGTGACTTCCACCCTCTGATGTGGTGAAGTCCACATGATATGTGGTGTTTATTCTCTTTCTCTGTTGTGGTGAGTCAATTCTATTTTCTTTATGTCCTGCCTTGTGTTTTGTACGTGTTTTTTTCATTTTTTGCTTCAAATTAACGTGTTTTTTCGTGTCTTTTAGGTTTCTTTGG
The DNA here is from genome assembly GCA_015956445.1 of Thelephora terrestris. Lineage (NCBI taxonomy): Eukaryota > Fungi > Basidiomycota > Agaricomycetes > Thelephorales > Thelephoraceae > Thelephora > Thelephora terrestris. The sequence goes on along the minus strand of WIUZ02000012.1, from coordinate 1,376,570 downwards.
TATTGTGCCATACCATGACACGCTTTTTCCATGTCAATGCACAAAAAACGCGTTTTTTTTGTGCTGTGACATGGAAAAAACGCGTTTTTTATGTTTTCATATGTTCAACCTGTTCTGTTCATGCCTTTTTGGTGTCAGGTCATGTTATGACGCGTTTTTTCATGCTTTAACACATGAAAAACGCGTTTTTTATGTTTTCTTGTGTTTCACATGGTTTTGACATGTGCTTTTCTGTTTTTTTGCCTACTGGCTTATGCCCCTGGGCCTAGAGGCAAACGCCACAGGTCCTTGGGTGTAGTCAGGCCATGGTTGCATCCCACTGATGGACCTAGTTGCAGACGCAACAGGTTCTGAAGTGTGATGCATTTACTTCTCTGTTTTCTCTTCTCTGTTATGCTCATGGACCTGGTGGCACATACCACAGGTACCTGAGTGTGATGTGTCTGTTTCTTTGTTTGCCTACTGGCTTATGCCCCTGGGCCTAGAGGCAAACGCCACAGGTCCTTGGGTGTAGTCAGGCCATGGTTGCATCCCACTGATGGACCTAGTTGCAAACGCGATGGGTTCTGAGGTGTGGTGTGTTTTTTCTACCCTTCCCTGCCATACCTTGTGTAAAGCCCAGCACGTCTATACCCCCAGGAAGCTGGAGCTTTGCACATTAATGTGCTGGAAGATAGTGTCTCACCCAAGGCTTGGGGACCTAGTTGCAGACGCGATAGGTTCCTGGGTGTGATGCATTTACTTCTCTGTTTTCTCTTCTCTGTTATGCTCATGGACCTGGTGGCACATACCACAGGTACCTGAGTGTGATGTGTCTGTTTTTTTGTTTGCCTACTGGCTTATGCCCCTGGGCCTAGAGGCAAACGCCACAGGCCCTTGGGTATAGTCAGGCCATGGTTGCATCTCACTGATGGACCTAGTTGCAAACGCAACAGGTTCTGAGGTGTGGTGTGTTTATTCCTCTCTTTCTCTTCTCTGTTATGCTCATGGACCTGGTGGCACATACCACAGGTACCTGAGTGTGATGTGTCTGTTTTTTTGTTTGCCTACTGGCTTATGCCCCTGGGCCTAGAGGCAAACGCCACAGGTCCTTGGGTGTAGTCAGGCCATGGTTGCATCTCACTGATGGACCTAGTTGCAAACGCAACAGGTTCTGAGGTGTGGTGTGTTTATTCCTCTCTTTCTCTTTTGTGTTATGCTCATGGACCTGGTGGCATATACCACAGGTACTTGAGTGTGATGTGCCTGTTTCTTTGTTTGCCTACTGGCTTATGCTCCTGGGCCTAGAGGCAAATGCCACAGGTCCTTGGGTGTAGTCAGGCCATGGTTGCATCCCACTGATGGACCTAGTCGCAAACGCGATGGGTTCTGAGGTGTGGTGTGTTTTTTCTACCCTTCCCTGCCTTACCTTGTGTAAAGCCCAGCACGTCTATACCCCCAGGAAGCTGGAGTTTTGCACATTAATGTGCTGGAAGATAGTGTCTCACCCAAGGCTTGGGGACCTAGTTGCAGACGCGATAGGTTCCTGGGTGTGATGCATTTACTTCTCTGTTTTCTCTTCTCTGTTATGCTCATGGACCTGGTGGCACATACCACAGGTACTTGAGTGTGATGTGTCTGTTTCTTTGTTTGCCTACTGGCTTATGCTCCTGGGCCTAGAGGCAAATGCCACAGGTCCTTGGGTGTAGTCAGGCCATGGTTGCATCCCACTGATGGACCTAGTCGCAAACGCGATGGGTTCTGAGGTGTGGTGTGTTTTTTCTACCCTTCCCTGCCATACCTTGTGTAAAGCCCAGCATGTCTATGCCCCCAGGAAGCTGGAGCTTTGCACATTTTTGTGCTGGAAGGTGGTGCTCACCAAAGACTAGGTTGCTGAAGCAATTGGTTTTGTCTCTGTGCACATAAGGGTGGATTTCATACGCCTTTTCTATGCCAGATTCTGTACAGAAAGCCCAGCATGTCTAACACCCCATGAAGCTGGCACTTTTCATATTTATGTGCTTGAATGTGGTATCTTACCAAAAGTCAAGTTGCTGGAGGCTGAGAATTTGTTTATGTTTTCACACATTACTTCCAAATTCCTCTGCATTGTTCAGGATTTACATTTCTTTTCAGTCTCAAAGGCCAAGTTGCATCTGCAATTGGCTTGGACTGTTCCTGAAATTTCAGAGATGTAGTGATTTTTACTATTGACTCTAAGAAGCTAAATACCCATTGACTGAGTTGCAGACACAGCTTGGCATCGGTATGATGTATTTTTCTCCCTATATTCACCAATTGAATTGCAGACACAGCTGGTCCCTGGATGTAGTATGTCCCATACATTGTCATGCATCTATTCAAAGATGGGGCTGAACACTACCTTATCTCACCCTCAACAGCTGCCACAGGAGGCTTACAAAATGTCACCAAGACCTGTCCACCATCCTGACTAGGCACAGCCTTTCTTTCTCTTTGTTTGTCTCTTTATGAACTGGCCCCACCTTTTTTCTGCCTTCTCACACTTCTATATCCCTTCCATCTGTCTGACTATTATTGTTTCTTTGTTCTACTCTCTTTGTAGTATTTCAGTTTCATCTTTAACCCCCTGGACCTGCATTCATCATCTCCCACCTGTGATCTGTGTTCCTGACCTGCAACTCTAGACCCACAGTCAATATCTGCAACTCACATTCTCCCTTAGTGGTGGTTTTATTTCCCATCACCTTTGTGCATTCCCCAACATTTTCGCACCTCCTCTCTGCACCATTTATGCTCTCTAGCTACTAATACTTTTGGTTTATTTCTCAGCCACACGTCTTGCTCCTACTTTTCTCTTCTGTCTAATGTGATCTCTCCCCTCCTCTCTTTTTTATCAGCTTCCCTTTGTTCATTTCTTCTCTATCCCTTGGCTTCTCAGAGCTTTCCTACTTTTATATATATCTAAATACTAAATACCTTTATCCCAATCAAGCAGCCAGCTTCTCTCTCCTTTTCCTCTTTCTTCTTCTTCTCTCTTGAAGCCTAGCAGTACCGTTAGAGTTTCCCTGTGGTCCCCTTATTATCTTGTATTTCGTCTCCTAGGTTCTTGTGATCTGTCTTGCCATTCTCACCTTCAAGTCTCCCATCTTGCTGGGTGGGAGATGGAGGACCAGATGTTTGTACAAAAACCCTGGATTCTTTGTCCCCACAGTTTGTAAGGTCTGTTGAGTGTGTACATGCACTCCTGTGATTTTTAGTCCCTTGTGGAATCATCTCAACCCGCCCTCTCAAAGAGAGCAGGATGGGAAAATATCCACACTAAACTCCTCATGTTGCTGACTTTCTGCCTCTGCATTCTCTAGTTGTATCCTATCCTGTGCGGATAACCAGTGTGCCTCATAACCAACCCCCTAGAGTTGCCAAGGCCCAGTCATTCAAGGCCCCTCCTCTCCCAGCCAACAAGGGTGGGACAACCTCAAGTCTATCCAGGCTCCTTGTACATAGGGCTTGGAACTGTGAGATGTGCTCTCTGTCCTGCTCACTGGTTGCAGCATTTCAAATCCACCCCCATGCCTCCTGACCATTCATTGCACCCATCTTGGTGGTAAAGGTCTGGGCCCAAAAATCCTGAATCCCTCTCCCCCATGCTTATGAGCATCTAAGAGATATATGTGTTCACTTCTGTGATTTTTAGAGCATTGTGGAACCATTTGGGTCACCCCCTCCCAACACCCACAAGGGGGTCCAATCATGCAGGACACCTCCAAAATTCTTGATCTCTCCTGGAAGGTCCTCCTTGGTGCTATAGTAGCTTGGGGAATGCAGACATGGGACCTTGATGTGCTCATACATTTTCCCAGTTCCCCCTGGTGAGCATGTGGAAATGTCCAAACAGGAGGGCCAGACCTTTGCCCAAAAATCTTTAATCCTTCTCTCCCATCCTCATGAGCATCTACAAGGTATATGTGTTCACTTCTGTGATTTTTAGAGCATTGTGGAACCATTTGGGTCACCCCCTCCCAACACCCACAAGGGGATCCAATCATGCAGGACACCTCCAAAATTCTTGATCTCTCCTGGAAGGTCCTCCTTGGTGCTATAGTAGTCTGGGGAATGTGGATACTGGACCCTGATGTGCTCACACATTTGCCCAGTTCCCCCTGGTGAGCATATGGAAATGTCCAAACAGGAGGTCCAGACCTTTGCCTAAAAATCCTGAAACCCTCTCCCCCATCCTTATGAGCATCTACAAGGTGTATGTGTCCACTTCTGTGATTTTTAGAGCATTGTGGAACCATTTGGGTCACCCCCTCCCCAACACACAGGAGGCACAAAGTCAAATCATGCAGGACACCTCCAAAATTCTGTATTTCTCCTGGAAGGTCCTCCTTGGCCCTATAGTAGTCTAGGGAACCCTACTATGGGACTCTAATGCACTCATACATTTGCCCAGAGGACACTTTTCCTCCTGGTAAAGATGTGGAAATATCTCGAAAACCGGTCCGCCAATTTTCTTCAGAGTGGGTGGGGATTGATCCCACAGATGTCCTCTATGATATTCAAGTCTTCCTGGGGGAGATTAAATGTTGTTGTTCTAACTCACAGTCCTAAGTCACCCTTTAATGGTTCTGGAAGGATTTTTGTGCCCCCTTTCGAATGAAGATGGGTCCCTCTGTTCTCGGGCATTCGGAGCGCAGTCCACATTTTCTCGGCATCTCTCTGATCACCGTGAACCACAAGAGAGCAAACCCACACCCTCCTTGTGCTCTTCCTACGTGCAGACTCTCTTCAACCGGGGAGGACTAGTGCGCTACTTCTCCGTGGACCCCTCCCTTTCCCACCCCGATCCTCTGCCCACCTCTGCCTACGCCCATGCCATTGATATGTTTAGACAACTACCTAAACCAGAAATGCCAACCGCAGAGAACGACAAGGAACGTGCATCAATCCACTGGTTTACAAGATGGCCCCAACTTCTGCAGCCGTACTTTACCGACAAGACAAGTATCGCGCACCTCCAGTCTTTGGTCTCCTTCCCCAACCCTACCTCCGACCCTGACTGGCTTATGAAACTTATAGACCATGGGCCCAGCTGGTGGGCAGATGCAGAGGAGGCACATATGAGCTGTTCTCACCGGGTTTCAGTCATGTTAAAATCCCACCGCCAGTAAGCAGTTTTCTCTGACCTTTCACTTCCGTAGGTAACCTATTGGTGTTAAGGTACATGGGTCCGTGGAAAGTCTTGCGAGAACGTGATAGTGTGCGGCGCTATTGCGGAACTGCAATATCCCTCCTTGCATTTTGCCTCAGGGTTTTCAACCTACCTCCAGACGCCATCCCCACCAGATTCACGGATGAGCAACGTGCCTTATTAGATGACTATAAGAAGTTCCTCATGTCCCCGACCGGCTCCTCCAAAGAGAATGTCCAGAGGTTCCAAGTGGCTCTCTCTTGTGTCCTGTTCCGAGAGCGAAGCTTTGACATAACCGTAATGGGACGCCTGGCCTGTCCCGTGCACTCATACATGGCTCTGCTCTCCCTCAGAACACAAGGAACTTTCGTCAAGGCTGGCCTCGTTACTCAGCCGATATCGAGGCTGCTCTACCTCTCAAGAGCTGTGGTTCTCAAAACTGCGCTACACAATTTGGGCAGCGGCGTTAACTTTGTCTCGTGAGGCTTCTATTGTCATTCGAATTCAACTTGGCTAACCTTGCTTCCCCTGTCTTAGCCTCATCGAAAGGCTGTGCAAACAGTACCTGGGGACCGGAGAAGGCAGAATTTCCGACGACCTCATATCCTTAAAGAAATATGCCTCCACCTTAGCTCTGAAAGAGCCCGGTAATCCCACCATCCTATACAACCCAGATTACACCTCTCTTTCGTATCGAGGACGAAATCTATCCTTATCCAGGCTCCAGTCAGGTCTCAACGAACTGATTGAGGCTACGTGGGCTCAGCTACTGGCTTTGACCGGCCGTAAGAAGATTGAAGTCCAGGTACCTCTCTGTTTATCGGAGGACTTCCGGTCGGAAGAAATCGGGGATTCCTTCATAAACCACGTCAGGACAGAGCCACCAAGTCTTCCGCTACTTTACGAAATGGCAAAGTCCTCAAATTTACCTCTTTTAAGACCAGGCCCCCCTGTCGGAGGCAAGCCTACTTTCGAAGTGGACTCTGGCGCCGCTCAAGAATTCCTCCACACCCTCAAGCCAATTATAGAGGCCATCACTTTCCTGGTTCACTCCACAGGCTCTGGTCCCCTCCGCCTTACCGAAGTTGTGGATGACCGCTATCGCAATGGGTCTGCGCAAAGGAATGTTTACATCGCACACGGCCAAGTGTTCTTGCTTCGAAGGAATCTAAAGTCGTCGACCCTCAAGGGATATAGATCCTCCGTCATCCATTTCCCCCCTGAGAAGGTGGCGGAGCTCCTAACATACTATCTCGCCACGGTTCGACCGGTGGAAATCCTCCTAAGTGCAAGCTTGGGGTGGACTGAGAAGCATGCCAACTACTGTCAGTTTCTCTATGTGGTGAAGGGGCAGAAATTAGGTCCCAGAGGACTTTCCGGAATCATCTCCAATTTCACAGAGCAGTATTTCAAGTGTCGACTCACTGGTTCCCAACTCCGGCACGTTCTAATCAACATCCAACACGTCTTCCTTCCTCCTGTCATCGACCCCTCTGTTCAAAAGTTTGGTGATTCTCAAGCTGGCCACAGCTCAGCCGTCGCAAACTGCGTCTATGGCCAACGAATAGACCATCTACCTGGCCAGGAGGCTGCGTTGTACAGTCTTGCCCACGAATGGTGCAGAAAATTGCACACCGTCCTTGGCCTTGGTCCAGAACCTTCCCCAGTTCGACCGATACCCTACTTCCTCTACTCACCTGAAAGGGCATTCTGGCAAGGCCCTAGTTCCCTACCACCCCAACTGCCCTCTTCCAAAGAGATCATGCGCGAGGTCCACCACGCTATCTCCTCTGGCCTCTCATTTGCTGTTGAAGAATTCTCTGTCAAGTACGAAAAGATGATCAGAGACACAGTTTTCGAGGCAGTCGCAGCCTTGTCCGCAATCGGTGTGCCCAATTTGCCAGGTGCCTCTCTGGCATCTCTACCTGGCCTGTATCAGGCCCCAACCGCAATCACACCCCCTGATGTAAGTCTTGATCTGGCTGCTTTGTCAGACCTTCTAACATGTTCTCCAAGTCAAGCGTTGGGTCTGAACTCATCACATCTACACCGTCTTCTTCTGTGGGTGACAAAGAGGGGGAGCTTCTTCGGGTCTTGTCCCTCTATACCGGACGGCCTGGGTCTACCTTTACAAGCGACAAGCAAAGACTCCTCCTCCAAGGGATCCTAGAAAATAGAGCTGAGAACATCCTCGCAGTTCTACCCACTGGTTCTGGAAAATCCCTCGCTATTTTCGGACCCCTTCTTGCTGGGGAAAATGGGATCTCTGTTGTCGTCACCTGTTATACTGCCCTTCGTCGCCAGCTCGCTGAGCAGGCCCATGCTTTCGGGATCAAATTCCTCCTTTGGAACGAGAGAACTCTCGATGGCCGACCCAGCTGTACAACGGTACAATTGGTCATCATGATAACGGACGATGTCTACCAGCCTGAGGCCAAAGAGTGAGCACGTTATGTTCGATGCTACTCGCATGAGAAGCTCACTCTAGTCTAGTTTTCTCAGGAACAAACAGGTGGTGCGGGTCACTTTGGATGAAGCACACTCGGTTTTCCTATGCGACACCTATCGACCAAAAATGCAGTCCATGATCCATCTTCGCGAAGTTACAGGCCAAAAGGTTTTCCTCACTGCCACCCTTGCACCCTGTCATGAACCGGTCCTCTTGAAATCCCTCGGAATACCCCTCCCAAGAACGCTCCTCCTCAGGTTGCCAACCGCACGACCCAATCACAGACTGCAGGTCGTTGGATTGCCAACTCCAGAGGCAGTCTTCCCTTCCGGTGCTCAACTGGCCACCCTCCTGCTAGAGGAGTGGAAGGAGGATCCAGGGGCTCGTGGGATCTTCTTCGTTCAATCTCTCAGGGACTTGCAGGAGTTTACTGACTCCTGTTTGTTCCCTGTCTGCACTTTTTATGGGAACATGACCGGCAAACAAAAGGACGAACAACTGAACTCTTGGTTTTCAAAGGACCATCCTTCCAAATGGATGGTTTCTACGACTGCTCTCCTCCATGGCGTCGATTACCCCCAAGTCAATGCCGTCATCTTCCTAGGGTGTCCCTTTGGCCTGTACGACTTCATTCAAGGAGCCGGGTGAGGGGGCAGGGGTGGTCAAGAATCTCTCGTTGCAGTGCTTTTCAACGACATTCCTACACCCCTCCCCAACGAAAGTCCGTATTGCTTCCGGGAGGAGATGGAGAAAATTCTCATCACTCCATCATGTCGGCGACGAGGAATCTCCAAAACCATGGATGGTGAAGACCTCCCTTGTTCCCTTGTTCCGAACTCCCTTCTATGCGACTTTTGCGAAGGCCGTCTGCACCCGCTCGTTTCACAAGCCACCTCCCCATTGACCATAGTACCTACTCTCGACCTACTTAGTATGCCCCCTTCCACTCCAACTGAACAGAGCCACAGGTCGGATACACACCCCCTCCCTACTACCCCACTACCCCTTCCCATAGCCTCACGGCCTCTCCCCTCAACTGCTGCAATCACTCGACTGGGGGCTCTGACCGCCCAGCAAAAAACAGATGCAAGAGTGAGACATGCCCGTTCAGCCATGGGTCTCCTGGAGAAAATGGGGGGATGTTTTGCCTGTAGGATCAGTTCGACTAGTCACGATCCTTGCCACTCCGAATGTGGACTCAGCAGCAAAACCACATGCTCGAAGAAGCCCCACCTGCCATTCAAATGCAACAGTTCTGCCAGTGGGATGCGTTGGATCGATTGGAAGAAGAGGAACTTTACTTGGCCAACAGGTGTAAGTAGGTGCCACTTCTGTAGCTTACCAAATGCCGTTGCTGGCTACCACAGCAACCCCAATGGCAAAGGTTGTAAGTTCAGTGACAGCGCAGTTGTGGCTGCTTGGCACATCTTCCAAACCCCCCACCTCTTCGAGCAGCTTCGCAAGGACTTCGGTTTCTCTCCAGGCCAAGATCCTGAGGTCGACTATGCCGTCTGGTTGACCAGCTACGGGGCAGATACGGAAGACGTCAGGATCTTGTCCGTGTTTACCTGGCTGTGCCGGCAGTGGTACCCACGGCTTAAGTTGTAGTTGAATTGTTCAATAGCTCTCATTTCCATCCGTTGACTGGTCTGTTTTCGGTATAGTCGCTCACCAACTTCGAACGCCCGCATTGTGTTGTGCCCTTTATTTGCCTTGACCCCTTCCTATCTCACCCACAGTTATATTCACATGCGTTTTGCATCTTTTCAACTCCATGTTCCTGTCTTGAGCAGTTATAGTCTCAACTCTGTAGATGAGCGATCTATCATTATCACCTATTTTTCTCACTCTTCAGCTTTCGCCGTTTCCTGACTGGTGACTTCACACGGGTGCAGTACATTCCTAAAAAGGAAAAATTATCGATGACGCGTCGCACTTGCCTTGCCCGTTCGTCCGTCGTCATCCCCGTTCAGCCGATGCCCTTTTGCTCCATCTTTAGGTTCTCACTAGACTCACACTTATGAGTTCTCACCGTCCAGAGACTTTGTGCAGGCTATGCGATGGCTAACCTACAAACCATCTCACTGTTGAGTTGACTCGATGGCTGAGTTGTCGAGAGCGGTGAGCAACCCCCCTTGCATATCTCTCTCAAGGAGAGTTCAACCTTGAGCGTCGAGTGACCCCTGTTACTCCCCTCGGTTGAACTGCTGACTTCTATCTAGGTCTCCTCACGTGTCTAGGGAGGACTGTACCCACCGTCGAGTAAACTTGATGCTTGAGTTGCCGGTCAATCTACCAGGTGGCCCCCTTGCATGAGCCGACCGCTTGGTCGTTCGATAGATGGAAGTACATGCTCCTATCTAGGTGACAACTCTCTGGGGAGCACTGTTGAGTTGAATTGGTATGTTAGCTGCAGTCCTATCTCCTGGATAGCATCTGTTGGTCAGGCCTCTCGTCGTTCTCCTACCTCTGTAGCACTCCACCATTCTTCTCTTCAACAACGTACTTCTATCGTCACTTCACCCGTCGCAAAATCCCTCCATCTCGGTATTTATTGATGGTGTGTTTGCCATCTTAGCGGTTCACCCTTTTTGGTTAAATCTTTCAACAATCTGGACCGCACATCGCAAGATTTTTTGTTCAAAAATTCAAAAATTAACCATGACAACTCCTTCGGACGATGGTGCTGGAGAACTACTTCAGAAGACCAAGTTAAAAAACCCTGTCAGATGATAGCGTTAAATGACCGTGTTCTACGACCCTGTCACAGAAATGGTGCCACACGGGCATATCAGATGCCCTGTGGTGACCTTGGGCACCTATGTTAAGCAACTACTTTGTGAAGCTATTTGTGGCAACCCAATTGGTGAGCGAGTCGGTGGGGAGGTTGGCAGAGAAGGCTGCTTTGGTTGGGGACTGTCAGGGCCACTCTACCCCAACAACTACCAGTGCACTGAGCCGACTCCGCAGAGTACTCACTAGTCTAACTAGCTTGTGAGAGAACGATCACGTCTCTATTCTTCCGGTAGGTTGTCCGAGGTCACTACAAGTCAGGTCGAAATCCTAAAGAGAAACCCAACCTAAACCGCACTTCGTTCGGTTTAACAAGCAAGGGTTGATCCCTACAGCAGGATTGATGACTCCACCAGTTGATCGACTGGACGCTCGAGGTGTTCTAATATGACTGCTGGGAGTCTATAGTTACGAGGCGCAGTTGACGCGCAGAGCGGGAGGGAGAGCAGATGGGGGTGTCTTGGATCAAACAAGAAACTCTGACTTGTCCTTAACTGCAACTGGGCTGAGAAGGGCAGAGGATTTCCTGAGGTAACAAAACTAAGGTACTACGATACAGCCACAGTTGCTACTTATACTAAAGGAGTGGCCATGACGTCAATACCCTAATATACCCTTATCAAGTCCAGAACAAAGGGAGATAAGGAGTGTGAGAACGCTAAGTAAGGGAAGCGAACAAAGGTGACGCGTGGGAGAATAAAAGACAAAGGGCCTTACTAGCGTGTGAAGGATTGCATAAAAGATAAGGAATGTCCGCATGAAACATAGGGGTAAAGATAACACTAGTCCAAATGGAAATAGGAGCATGGGGTCGTGAAAGTTTGTACCTGGGGATCTCACCCAAGGGCCAGGTGTCAATCTCCCTTTACATGGCCTCTGCCAGCTGGATTCGGGAGTAGAGACATTCAACATCCCTTGTTGTCTGTAGGCGGTAACAGCATCACGGACAGGTGGCAACCTCAACGTACGTCCGAACATGAGGAGGTCGGGCCTAGACTCATGGGACATGAGGGATTACAGATTCGCCGGCGTTTCACGCTAACGGCTACTCCACATGCGCTGGGCTAACCAGAAGGATCCTAAGGCGATGCTTCCGAATAGCGGCGAGTCCTTCCTCCGGTTAGGAGACTGTGATGTGACTGTCCACGTGTGTGATCAGGGTCCAGGGTTGTTCGTAATCGTAAAATCATGAGGGGTCGTAAAAAGGGGTTCATGATGTCATAAAGGGGTCATCAGGGTCTTGAGACCTATTTTTAGTGCGCACGCGTTCTAGGCGTTCCGGAACGAAGTTTTTCCAAGGCCGTCCCGCGGGCCGAGGTGTCAGCTTGATGTAGTAAGCCAACGATGATGGTACAGGGGCGGAAGTTGATGTGACCCGGACCAATGAGGTTCGTCGAGGTAGGTCACGTGAAGGATCACCGATCTAGGCTATAAGAAGGACGTCTTCTTGGAGCCATCCTTGATCAGCAACACCAGCAACTTCCCCATCATCTTACCAAAACATGTCCTTCCCCAACAACCATACCTACAAAGTCGCCAATGGTATCTCCACCATCTCTCGCATCGACCGTCGTGCCGCCGCCCGTAAGTCTTACGCCTGTGCGGCTGGGACTCCCTATACCACGGATGACCAGGTATGGGGGAGAGCTAGAGCTTTCTGTGCTAGCACTAACGCCTTCCTCTAGGTAGAGGTTCGTTCTTTCAGGCGTTGATGTCCAGCTAACGGCTTCTAGATCTTGGAGGTCGTCACGGAGGTGGACGCCGAACGTCTCAGGGAGACGATGCCTCATTTGATGGGGTTGACCTGGGACGATGAGCTCTGGGTCCGCACGATCATCGCCGAGAAGGTGGCCTTCCGGATGAGGGGTAGGTTCGGGGAACTGGAGCATCCGATCAAAAAGGAGCTCTGGTACACCCTTCAGAGGGGAATCTACGACCAGGACCTATTAGAGCACGGGGCAACCGTTCCTCGGGCCGTCCGTCATGCCACCGCCGCCACGTCGTTGTTGTGGTCGCTCGTTCGGGAGGGGGAGAGCAAAGTAGGTCCTCCGTTTGAATATTCGAGTATGACTCTCGACTAATCAAACTGCCTAGGTTGAACGTTTGGAGCGCGAGGTGAAGGAGGCGAAGGCAGACGTCCTTCGTCTATCGGCAGAGGGTCTTCAGATGAAGGAGACCCTGGCGGCCTTCCAGCAGGGAACGAACGAGGCGTTGGAGGCAATGGTCGCCAACCATCAGGAGTTGATCGCCGGGTTGAAGGTTAGGGACAACAACATCAAGGGGGCGTTGGCCAGGAGGGATGAAAAGGTAGCTTTCCTTATCTCGAAGACGAAATGAGGGAAGCTGACACTTCTTCTAGACGGAAGAGCTTGAGAACGTGGTGGCGGTGTTGACGGCGCAGGTCGAGTCCTTGCAGGACAAGACCTGCAACTGTAAGGAGGGTCCCAAATTGGTTGGGCAGGGGACAGCCGATGTTCCGTTCGAGTTGGAGTACGCCGACGAGGTGGTACTCCCATCGCCTAACCCGTCGTCCTATGCGACGCCTCCGATCGAGAACGCGATTCCCGTTCCGACTCCAGGTCCGGCTTCCACCTTGGCCCCGTCTGACAAGGAGAACTGTGGGCGTTGCGTCTTGCAGCCGATCCATCAGTTGGTGAAGATCGAGGATGAGGTCATGGAGGTTGACCGAGCTGAAGATGCTCCGAGGGTCGCCGAGGTATGTCCGGTGACTAAGGGGCAACGATGCAAACGCTCTCGACGCCGCCCTGCTCATCGCATGGCTCCATCGGCTAATCCCTATCCTCGTCCAGTTGAGTCGGATGGTGACCAGTCTGGTCGAGGTGGAGGACGAGAGTTCCGCTATCGGGTCAACCGTTCCTACCGACAGGTCGAGTCGGAGATCCAGCTTCGCCACCAGCTTCGACTCGCAAGACAGGATCCCACCCAGGGGTCCGACGAGGGAGACGGCGGGTCGCTTGCCGACTACGTCGATAGTGCTGTCGAGCAGTCACCCGGTGATGGAGATGTGGGATCAGGTGTTCAGCAGTTCGGTGACATCTGGGAGGCTGATCGGTCCGCTCGAAGGAGTCTCTTCCTATCGGCTTGAACTAGTCGTTCAGCTGAGTGCCGAAGATGGTGACGCCATGTTCGGGGAGGTCCTAGCGAGGAGGGGCCAGCACTATGATCTCCGAGATGGACGTTTGGTGACCTTCAGGCCTGTCGTAGATAGAGTCGACTTTTGATGGACTAGGATAGCACTTGTATAGCTCGTTGTGGCTTCGCTGGAATAGTACGCTCGTGTGTGTGTGTTTTGAATGAATGGTGTGAAGGATAAGGAATGTGAAGCATTCAAATATAAGAATTGGTAAGAAGAGTTCGAAGAAAGAGCGTGTTATAAAAGTTTAAAAATACCATGTTCCTGACAGGGACAACTGAAAAGGCATTAGCGAAAAGGGAGGTTGGTGAAAACGTGAGGGTGGTGTTGGTGAAAATGCCGGTGTTGATGATAATTTCCACAATGTTGGTGAGAATTTCGGTTGCATTGGTGAAAATTTCCCTGGTGTAAGTGAAAATTTCCGTGGTGGTGAAAATTTTCACCCTGTCAGTGAAAATTTCCGCCATGTTGGTGAAAATTTCCGTCGTGGTGGTGAAAATTTCCGTCGTGGTGGTGAAAATTTCCGTCGTGGTGGTGAAAATTTCTGTCGTGGTGGTGAAAATTTCCGACATGCTGGTGAAAATTTCCGCCACGTTGGTGAAAATTTCCGACATGTTGGTGAAAATTTCCTTTTAAGGAAATCATGACGGGCGCTAGATTCAGGTGCCGAATCGCACCGGAATGCATGTAAAAACATCTCAACAGTCAAATTGTTCAGTAATACGGAGGTGGCGCTTATAATTCAGGGGGGTCGAAGAAACCTTGCAAGCAAAGTAATTTGGGAGATGTGTCGCAAGATTTTTTCACACAAATGGCTGCAAATATGTTCATTGCATGACAGCCAATGTCACGCTCAGTGCGTTGCTCATCAACAACAAAGGCAAAAGTGATGGTGTCGGACCCCTGGATTAATCATGATTTATTTACGATTTTTTGCACAATTAATAGTGTACTTACAGCCCAAGCAAGATTAAACCATGAATAAAGAATTGTTTATTCATTTGATAAGATAAAGACCAATAGATAAGATAAAAGATAAGATAAGCCTGAAAATTCATGGAAAGTCATGGAATTCCTTGGAGCCTACTGGAAAGCGCTGAAACGTATTAGAAGGTAATGGAACATTCTAGAAGGTGACGGAATGTCACAGATGTGACCACTTGTCACACAAAGGAACAAGACGGAAAGCCTTGGAACATGATGGAATATTATGGAACTATGTGGAATGTCTTGGAATGTCCCGGAACATTCTCCTGTAAATTAGTATATATAGACCTCAACCACACTTCTAAGGGACATTCATTCACCTCTCTGCTCAAGGAGAATCACCCAACAGCTCAGTTCCCACCTGAACTGAGTATCTCCTAGCTAGTTTTCCCCCACAACTCTACATCTACCCTCTATCCCTTAGAACTGATTGGTTGAGTGATTTTGAGTAATCACATACCACTTTCAGCCTCATCCTCTGTGTGAAAGAAGCACTAAGTCAGAAATACTGAATAGGCCTAGACCACTTGTGACGTCGGAGTTTTGGTGTCTGTATTGCTGAAGTCTGATACTTTAGGCAGACAGCCCTCCACCTCAGTATAGTGATTGTTTAGGTGTCAGCCAGATTTAGCAAGCACCACAAAGGTCCCCAACATATTCTACAACATATCGTTTTATCTCAAGTTTATTTGAAGTTATACTTGTTAGACGTACTAGGCGTCATCTCCAGGAAGTTTTAGGTATCTGACATACCTCTATAAGTTCTACAACATATCTTGTCACTTTTCTGACATATCAAGCACAGCCTCAGGTGTAAGCGTACACCTTCCTTATTTGGTATAGTTTCACGACACAGCCTCAGCACAGCCTTAGGTACAGCCTAAGCACAGGACTACTACACAGCCTCAAACACAGCCTCAAGGTCAATTCTTGAGTCGGGAACTCCATTCCCATCAGAGCACAGATTCCCATGGTTAAGGGTGTCTAATCAGAGTGAACAGAGCCCCTGAGTGATAATATTACTGATTCCCTTGAACAACTACTGAGGGACATACTTACGAGTAGATCCCCAGCGAACTCATCAGGACCAAGAGCCAGAAAGAGGAACCCCGCTCTACCCTGTGGAGTTTTTAGTCAAGTTCATTGACTAATCAACCAGCCTGCTTGGTTTCTATACTCTGTCAGGGCCACTCTACCCCAACAACTACCAGTGCACTGAGCCGACTCCGCAGAGTACTCACTAGTCCAACTAGCTTGTGAGAGAACGATCACGTCTCTATTCTTCCGGTAGGTTGTCCGAGGTCACTGCAAGTCAGGTCGAAATCCTAAAGAGAAACCCAACCTAAACCGTACTTCGTTCGGTTTAACAAACAAGGGTTGATCCCTACAGCAGGATTGATGACTCCACCAATTGATCGACTGGACGCTCGAGGTGTTCTAATATGACTGCTGGGAGTCTATAGTTACGAGGCGCAGTTGACGCGCAGAGCGGGAGGGAGAGCAGATGGGGGATGTCTTGGATCAAACAAGAAACTCTGACTTGGCCTTAACTGCAACTGGGCTGAGAAGGGCAGAGGATTTCCTGAGGTAACAAAACTAAGGTACTACGATACAGCCACAGTTGCTACTTATACTAAGGGAGTGGCCATGACGTCAATACCCTAATATACCCTTATCAAGCCAGAACAAAGGGAGATAAGGAGTGTGAGAACGCTAAGTAAGGGAAGCGAACAAAGGTGACGCGTGGGAGAATAAAAGACAAAGGGCCTTACTAGCGTGTGAAGGATTGCATAAAAGATAACGAATGTCCACATGAAACATAGGGGTAAAGATAACACTAGTCCAAATAGAAAGAGGGGCATGGGGTCATGAAAGTTCGTACCTGGGGATCACACCCAAGGGTCAGGTGGCAATCTCCCTTTACATAGTTATACCAGCGGATTCGGGAGTAGAGCCATGCAAACATCCCTTGTTGTCTGTAGGCGGTAACAGCATCACGGACTAGTGGCAACCTCAACGTACGTCCGAACATGAGGAGGTCGGGCCTAGACTCATGGGACATGAGGGATTACAGATTCGCCGGTGTTTCACGCTAACGGCTACTCCACATGCGCTGGGCTAACCAGAAGAATCCTAGGGCGATGCTTCCGATTAACGGCGAGTCCTTCCTCCGGTTAGGAGACTGTGATGTGACTGTCCACGTGTGTGATCAGGGTCCAGGGTTGGTCGTAATCGTAAAGTCATGGGGGGGTCATAAAAGGGGTTCGTGATGTCATAAAGGGGTCATCAGGGTCTTGAGACCTATTTTTAGTGCGCGCGCGTTCTAAGCGTTCCGGAACGAAGTTCTTCCAAGGCCGTCCCGCGGGCCGAGGTGTCAGCTTGATGTAGTAAGCCAACGATGATGGTACAGGGGCGGAAGTTGATGTGACCCGGACCAATGAGGTTCGTCGAGGTAGGTCACGTGAAGGATCACCGATCTAGGCTATAAGAAGGACGTCTTCTTGGAGCCATCCTTGATCAGCAACACCAGCAACTTCCCCATCATCTTACCAAAACATGTCCTTCCCCAACAACCATACCTACAAAGTCGCCAATGGTATCTCCACCATTTCTCGCATCGACCGTCGTGCCGCCGCTCGCAAATCCTACGCCTGTGCAGCGGGGACTCCCTATACCACGGATGACCAGGTATGGGGGAGACCTAGAGCTTCGTGTGTTTGCACTAACGCCTTCCTCTAGGTAGAGGTTACGTTCTTTTGGGCGTTGATGTCCAGCTAACGGCTTCTAGATCTTGGAGATCGTCACGGAAGTGGACGCCGAACGTCTCAGGGAGACAATGCCTCATTTGATGGGGTTGACCTGGGACGATGAGCTCTGGGTCCGTACAATCATTGCCGAGAAGGTGGCCTTCCGAATGAGGGGTAGGTTCGGAGAGTTGGAGCATTCGATCAAGAAGGAGCTCTGGTACACCCTGCAAAGGGGAATCTACGATCAGGACCTATTGGAGCACGGGGCAACCGTTCCTCGGGCCGTCCGCCATGCCACTGCCGCCACGTCATTGTTGTGGTCGCTCGTTCGGGAGGGGGAGAGCAAGGTAGGTTCTCCGTTTGAATATTCGAGTATGACTCTCGAATAATCAAACTGCCTAGGTTGAACGTTTGGAACGTGAGGTGAAGGAAGCGAAGGCAGACGTCCTTCGTCTATCTGCGGAGGGTCTTCAGATGAAGGAGACCTTGGCCGCCTTCCAGCAGGGGACGAACGAGGCGTTGGAGGCAATGGTCGCCAACCATCAAGAGTTGATCGCCGGGTTGAAGGTTCGAGACAACAACATCAAGGGAGCGTTGGCCAGGAGGGATGAAAAGGTAATGCCGCTTTCATCATTTGCTTAGAATGATGGAAGCTGACATTTCCTAGACCGAAGAACTCGAGAACGTGGTGGCCGTGTTGACAGCGCAGGTCGAGTCCTTGCAGGACAAAACCTGCAACTGTAAGGAGGGTCCCAAATTGGTTGGTCAGGGGACCGCCGACGTTCCGTTCGAGCTGGAGTACGCCGACGAGGTAGTACTCCCATCACCTAACCCGTCGTCCTATGCGACGCCTCCGATCGAGAACGCGGTTCCCGTTCCGACTCCGGCTCCGGCTTCCACTTTGGCCGCTTCCGACAAGGAGAACTGTGGGCGCTGCGTCTTGCAGCCGATCCATCAGTTGGTGAAGATCGAGGACGAGGTCATGGAGGTTGACCGAGCTGAAGATGCTCCGAGGGTCGCCGAGGTACGTCCGGTGACTAAGGGGCAACGATGCAAGCGCTCTCGACGCCGTCCTGCTCATCGCATGGCTCCATCGGCTAACCCTTACCCTCGACCAGTTGAGTCGGATGGTGACATCTCTGGTCGAGGTGAGGAGCGAGGATTCCGATATCGGGTCCACCGTCCTTACCGACAGGTCGAGTCCGAGATCCAACTCCGACACCAGCTTCGCCTCGCAAGACAGGATCCCACCGAGGGGTGCGACGAGGGAGACGGAGGGTCGCTTGCCGACTACGTCGATAGTGCTATCGAGCAGTCACCCGGTGATGGCGATGTGGGACCAGGTGTTCCAGAGTTCAGTGACATCTGGGAGGCTGATCGGTCCGCTCGAAGGTATCTCTTCCTATCGGCTTGAACTAGTCGTTCAGTTGAGTGCCGAAGATGGTGACGCCATGTTCGGGGAGGTCCTAGCGAGGAGGGGCCAGCACTACGATCTCCGGGATGGACGTTTGGTGACCTTCAGGCCTGCCGTAGATAGAGTCGACTTTTGAGGACGTAGGATAGCACTTGTATAGCTCGTTGTGGATTCGCTGGGAATAGTACGCGCGTGTGTGTGTTTCGAATGATTGGTATGAAGGATAAGGAGAGTGAATCATTCAAACATAAGAATTGTAAGAAGAGTTTGAAGAAAGAGCGTGTTATAAAAAGTTTAAAAATACCATGTTCCTGACATACTCTAGTCTCTAAGCAAACCAAAGAGTGTTGGTTATCTTCTGTATAGAGTATAACACTACACTCCCCACGAACCCGACAACGGTAGGACAATGAGAGCTTGATTTCAAGAGTCAGTATTTTTTGTAATACTTTTATAAATGAGCAGATTGTGTCATAAAATTTTGTAGTCAGCTGGTGGTTCCAATCGTGCACAATCCAATCATGTATAGTTTGGTGTTGTGCAACCTCAGAGGGAAACTGGTGATATCCTGGTAAAATGATAACATTATTCTAAGAGCTACCTATGGTGGCTTCCAGGTATGTGGGATATCCTACCACCTCAATATGCAAATAAAACTTAAATTTGTTGTGGCCTGGTGGCCAAATCATTCAAGGAACCCAACTTGTTCAAGGACCACTTGATCACTGTTTATATGGCCACTAATATGAAGATTTCCCTGGCTGGATTGGTGCCGGAATATTTGGGATAGTTGGGACATATTCCTAGGATTTTCCAACCCGGAAAATCCCCCCATGCCCACTGTGTAAGCGACTCAATAAAGTGATGCTATCCAGCCCTGATCTGAGTCCTCACTTGCAAAGTCTCTGTTTTTTACAATACGTCGGAGTCATGTGTGCCAGTGTTTTGAAACCTGCTTTAAGCATCTCAAAGACATAGGCTACAGGTCATCTGCTGTATACTAATGACCTAAGGTCATTGAAGCTAGCTTGAAACAACTCCACCCAATGGTCACTTACATTGCCCATACCTGTACCCCTCACTGAGAGTAACCATTGAGCTTCGCCTCGATGAATTCTTCAATCCTGGGCAAGGCAGATCTCACGAAGGTTGAAAGGTCATTGCCTCCATCTTTACATTGGAAGTGTCAGCAGGAGTGCATAAGTGTGGTGTCTTCAGAATCTCACCAATGCCCACAAAGGCACCCTGCCTGTTTGCAAACCTCCCACTCTCTAATTCGTCTACCTGTGCAATTGGAACAAGGACCTGAGAGTTCTGCCATGGAAAATGTTTGTACCCCTGATATGCTGCTTTGAGTGGATCCATTACCTCGCTATACCAGTCCCTTAGCTCTGGGTAGTTTCTCGGGATGGTCGGAACGGGGCCTTCATTAGCTATTTGCACAACCCCACGAGTCTTTTGCATAACGCTTGCACCTGCGAACGACCAAGATCAGGGGCAGGCGTGATGCAACTGTAGAGTTGTGTACTTCGCATTCCTAGTAAATTAATGATCACATCACAACCCTTGCCTTGACCGATGAGGATGATGTGCTGAGGGTTCTCCAAGCTGTCGAGTTTGCCTATTCGGAATTGAGAGATGATGGAGGTTGCGAGACACATACGAAAGGTAGTTGTCCCATGTGTACATCGCAATATCCCTATCCAGTTCGTCATCAAGCTGGTCGGATGAGTTCACGGCCACACTATGAGAAAATCGTGCCATACGATTCTAGCTGGGTTCAGCGGAACTGTAACATCGGCAAACGCAACTTTCGACGGCGCAAACCACGATATAATGTCTTGCGAGACATCCACCTAAGGGGCTTAGGGTGGGTGGAGGAGGTTGAAATTATCGAGACGAGAACGGACAACGTAAGAGCTCCCTAGGAGGACCTTGCAAGTGATGGGATCAACTACCGCCCGAACTTCAGGCCTGGAAGATGTATCGGTTAAGATGCTGCTGGCGATTCCACATTACTCACGGCTCGTGTACGAGCATAATGAGGTGAGTTGGATTTGACGTGACCCTGCAGGATATAAACGAGAAAGTAGAGGGGGTAAAAGTGACGATGGCATACGACAAAGCGAGTTTTCCACCTATGAGGCAATGCTCTCGGAGAGGAAGATTGACTTGAATTATGTTGTGCTTGGTGTAAAGTGATTCTGCTCGGTGCGAAATCAAGATCTCTTGAGGAATCGTTGTGAATTTGTGAGGCAGTGGGACAACCTTAATGAAACAAACCATCCAATGATAATGTTGACCCTATGATATCT
The DNA here is from genome assembly GCA_015956445.1 of Thelephora terrestris. Classification (NCBI taxonomy): domain Eukaryota; kingdom Fungi; phylum Basidiomycota; class Agaricomycetes; order Thelephorales; family Thelephoraceae; genus Thelephora; species Thelephora terrestris. The sequence goes on along the minus strand of WIUZ02000012.1, from coordinate 1,355,559 downwards.
CGAGACAGCAGATGTCAGCTCCACTGCCAAATCCAAGAAAGGTAAGTCTACCTTTTTTCGGAACGGGTATCCTCGGGCCCATGCACTCCCAGTATTGACTCTGAGCCATGCCAACCTCCCAGACAGTTTTCACCGCCTCTTCGCTTGGGGAGAGTGGCGGTAGCGGAGGGAGTGGATCGCCCAATAAAACTTTTGTGACAGCCAACGTGGAATCTGAGATTGAATCCAGGTTGTAACCCCCCTGTGCTATGGTCACGAGTGGAGATCAAAAGAGCTGTTCCAAATACCTCGAGAGCGACAACGACCCGCCCATTTGCAAGGCTACAAAGCATGTTAGTCATGTGAGCATACCCTGCAGGTGTGACGTGGCATTCCCCGAGGTCATCCCCATCCGCAGCGTCGAAACCCGCAGAGACTAGATGGGGATCAGAGAATGTGTGTACGAACATAGGGAAATAATCACCAAATACCAGTTCGGGGGAAAACTCCATGGCGATTGGCATGACCACATGATGAAAAACGTAGAGATAATCTGCATCCCGCATTCCCGCATCGGGCCAAGGGATGTTAACGGAACTGAGGATGCGTTAGCCGTGTCTTTTCTCGTAATTATATAACATACAATCCCAGTCCCGCGCCTTTTCCGCATGATTTGGGGCCACCGAGCTCGCCACAAGGATAAAAGGTCCCACCTTCGTACCGGTGAATCGAGATGTAAAGGACACTAGGGTCGTCCTCGAACGCAAGGTGTATACCGTTCCCTGGCGACGGTCAGCATGAACACCGGGTCCGGTGGTCAAGTTTTCACAAACCATGGTGAACATCCCTAAGGACAAGCTGTTAAAGTCACGTAATGGCGATTAGAGCCACCCACCAGTCAAGTATCAAGACCTTGGTTGGCGCGCGTGCTTGAACAACTTTTGTAGCGACAGCGACGTTGTTGTAGAAGCAAAATCCCATAAACTCGCGTGGCTCCGCATGGTGTCCTGGGGGTCGAACGATTGCAAGCGCCCTTTGGCACCTCCCTTCTGCGACGGCCAAGGCAGCTTCGATCGTCCCGCCGCAACTGAGTCGAGCAGCCAAGGGGGTATTTCGATTGAGGTAGAGAGATAACAGCTCGTAGTAGCTAGCCTGATTCAATATCTCGTCGTTTGAGATGTCTAGAAGCAAAATCTTTGGGGAAGTTGGAAACAGAAAAAATAACAGGGCGCACTCTGGAAGCCCTCAACTGTGTCCCATAGTTTTTGGGTGTGCACGAGGGTAACTTCTTCTTGTAGGGCCTCCCTACAAGGTATGTGGACCATTCGATGAATACATCCTGCCTCCGCGAGCTTCGTAAAGATACTCGATATCCTCAACGGTTGCTCCGGATGAAAGTCGGATATACACTCGTGTTGCATCATTCGGGTGTCATAGATATAGCAAACTTTAGGAGGGATGATAGGCTTTCCCTCTGCAATGTCTCCGTTCTCCATCTCACCGGGGCGGAAGGTTATGGAACCGTAGAAGAATGGTCGATCGAAGCACAGGTGCAAGTACTCATTCGTTCACGTGACGAAACTTTCCACAAGGCCCACACGCAGCGGCCAGAAATGAAGGTATGTATTCCTATCTCGATGCCCCCGTATGTATTGTAGTCAGCGACACAAACGAAGTTGTTAGACTCGGGACGGAAACTTTATTTGTGCCCCGTTTCCCCTAACCGACATCCATGGGGAAAGGATCTCGTAGTGAATATGGGGCAAAGAAACGATATAGAACATGCAACACTCGTGAAGGCGGTAGAATTCATTCAGATACACGATACGGACATACATCTTATGCTTTCAGCTGAGCACGGAGGTTGGCCTCCAGAGGGCCTTTGGGCCGAATGAACTGTACATAAGCTCCATCCCTGGTCCTGTTCAGTATTGACCTTTAGCAGGATAGCTGAGATTAACGTACTGCAACACCCCCTTTTCTTCCTTGAGTTTGGGGTACGCCTCCCTATCCACGTTAGTAAAGCCCCACTTCTTGGAGACGATGATCTTTTGGCGGCCGGGGAACTTGTAGCGAGCACGACGGAGAGCCTCCTGGATTACGCGGGCATTGGATTCCTTGCAACGGACTGACAAAAGGATTTGACCAATGTTTACCCGAGCCACGGTTCCGTATGGTTTGCCCCACGCGCCCCGCATACCGGTCTGCAGCCTAGCGGAGGTGTGAAGCGGCGACGCGAAGGTACTTGGAGAAGGACAAACCTATCAGCACCAGCGCAAGACAACATCTTGTTGATGCGAATCACGTGGAAGGGGTGGACACGGACCCGAAGGTGGAAAGCATCCTTTCCAGCAGTCTTGGTGATGTACTTGTTGGCACAGATACGAGCAGCTTCGAGAGCCTCGCTTGAAAGCTGTTCGTATTCGTCGGAGACGAGGTGAACGCAGAAGGGGAAGTCATCCACGGAAGCACGTTTACGGCCCAGGTCGAAAATCCTGATCTGATGCTCAAGTCAAACTCAAGCCGGGAATCCGAACTAAGGAGGTAAACCTTTGAATCAGGGACACCTCGGTTGTAACGAGACTTGGGATATGGCTTGTTCTTGCAATAACGGTAGCAGCGAGCTGGACGACGGCCCATCTTGAACCCTGTGAGGTGAGACAAGTAAGCATAACGGCCCATCCAACCCCACGGTGGCTAATCCATCGATTCCAGGCGAAGTAACGGCTTGAAACTTTTCCAATTCGTACTCACAGTATACCTGATGATAGATTTGAGCTGTTGGGACACTGAAGGAACGGAGGGGGAGAATTACCGAAGCTTTTATAAGTCGAGTGGGTTGGACGATGACTGAGGCGGAACCGAATGTCGCTGAGTAATTGGCTTTAGGGCAGGGCCCTGTGCCGGGAGTCCACGCGGAACGATCACTCTCGACCTTCCCTACCGTCAAGTTTTCAAAGGTTCGTGCTCACTTCCAGGCCTTTCGTTTTCGCGATGAGATTTACTTCATAACCTTCGTTCTGCTGAGTAAACGGGCGTTCACCGCCTGTGAACTGCGGAGTATTCCTATGCTTCTTCTGACCTATCTACTGTGCATATAACGGCAACACTAACTATTGGGCATTTCATAGATGGTCAGCATAGGCCAAACAGGCACTTATGATAACATTCCATGCTCCCGCTTGCCGGTTGAACGGGCCTCGGAGACCTCGTCGTCTATGGAAGGTAGGGCCACGACTCGTGACCCCCTTCAAAGGCACCTGGAATTTACTCCAACCTTCTCTCTGAAATTCGGTTCTTCGTTGTGCTTCGCCCTTACACTTGATCGTTACTGCCCTGAACAGACTTCTGGAATTATCAAAGTGTGGGCCTGCAAACGCTTCGTCCGTTGTTTTTTTCGATCAATGCGCCTTTCATGGGCATAAAATTACAGGACCGGAATCTCCGTCCATGGCTTCGAGCGTGCGTGGCTTTTCCGCTCGATGTGTGTCCTTCTGTGAACTGTATCTAGTATGGTGTTGAACCTCCCAACTCTGTTCGTGCTGTAGTTCTTGGCTATTGCCCTCAATATTGATTCCGTGATGGCCGGCCGATCACTTGCCTGATATGGAAACCAATGGCGACGGGACAATGATGAGCCGATCATGCAACTTATCGCTGTTCGGTAACCGCCCGGACAAAGCCGCCGTCCATTGTTCCAGCCACGCGCATTGTCCTCATTTCCGACTTTTATAAACCTCAGGTGGCCAATGCTCCTCTCTCATTCACTTGTGGTTCTCCAACCCCCATTCTCCCCCCCTTCTTCTTCCTCTCCGGTGCGAGCTCACCGTCCACTTCACGACCTTTTCAGACTCTCGTTCACGCAAGTTAACAATGCCTTCGTCGCGTGCCAGTGAGTGCACCACGTCCCGTTCCGACTTTCTCCTCAGCTGAGGAAACGCGTCCTAGTTTTCTTTTTCAGCCTCAATGCAATCCGCGTTATTGGCATCATTTCCCTCATCCTCGTGTTCGCCAGCAGCATCCTTGTCATGGTTATGGACATCAATGCTGTAAATACGTTTCTTGAAGATGCCAAAGCCTCTGGGACGCCTGTTGATCAGCTGCTCGAGGGATGCGATTACATCGAGTAGGTACCATCCCCGCTTCTCCGCTTTCCATTCCTAACCACCGCCGGATTCAGGAACAGCACAGTCCCAAACCAGACAGGAGGAATCTTCTGGGCTGTCGTCAACCAGCTATTAATCATCACCCAAGTCGTCATCCTCATCCTCTCTGAATGCAGCTGGCCTATGTCTGCCTTCGACAGGTTCTTCCCTGTTCTTGGGACAGGATTCGGTCTCGGTCCCCTTGGAATTTTCGAATGTCTGATTGGAGCCACTATCCTTTCCCATTTCGTTGATGATTTCGCTCTCGTCTCTGCTTTCTTCCTCTTTTCAATCGGTTGTCTGAATATCCTCCTGGGACTCGTCTTTGGCGTGAAAGCAAAGCAGAAGCGTTCGATTCGTGCCTGGAGGTCCGACTCTGACGACGTTCTGCCGCCCATCGACGAGAAGAGACCCGCATTCACTCGTCCCGATAGTTCCTACATGGCTTCGTTCTTCAAGCCAAGTGAGAAGGCGGAGTTTGGAAATTCACCCGCCAACCGTAGAACCTCGGGTCTTGGGTTTGGAAAGAGCGCTGAAAAGGCGGCTGGCCTCAAAGGTATGTACACAACCGCATAGTCTCTCTGCGCCCAACTGATACGATCGGGTATTCTTCAGGTTTCTTGATTTCGAAGCCGCTGGAATCCCTTCCAAATCACTCCTCCCCCCGTTACCAACCCCGCACTACACGATCACGGCCCAGCTCAGGCTCTTCTATCTATTCTACTTCCTCCGCGAACGCGCCAGTCCCGCAGTACAAGCCCAGCTATAATGCGGTTTGATACCGATGTTAGTTTATGTTTCCTGCAGAGCAGGCTGGTTTCATGACTCTCCCCCATTTGTGATGTCGATTCCATTGTACCCGTACCTCCCTTGCATTACGATAGTCACGGTCATTACTTGTATCCTTACTTCCCAACCTAAATATACGCATGTACCCACGTTTTGACTGATTGGAGACATTTACAGATTCCAAGTGAGATGAGCAACACACCATTAGGCTACAGTAGGAACGGCAAGAAGGTAGATCTGCTAGACTTTACAGTCCATCAAGGCTGGTTGAACCAACATGACCTCCAACGTTTGCAAAGTTCTGTGCTGCAACAGGGTTGGTTGGTGAGTACTAGTCGCAGACAGATAGCATCATCTGGGGAGGGGGGGGGGTTGTAATAAATGGCGACACCGTATTCAAAACCTGAATCACGCCCCGATTCCGCAAAGGAAGTCATGCTCAACCTGAAAGTCGTTAGTGATTCGTTTGGAAGGAAAATTCTAAATCCCCAAGAAAATTATCATTTGCTTGCGGGGTGTTTTTGGGTTCCCTTCTACCGAGGTGACCAAGTTGCCCACGGTGCTGGAAGGTGAAAGAACTCGTCTTTGGGTGCTGATCTGTGCTGATCATTGATGATTATCAAACTCGAGCTCCGGTGATGGGCGTTGCACTGGGTCTTCAGCCCGCTTCACTGACGAACCCTGGTGGCACTCGGCTGAGAAACAAGGTAGGTCCGTGCAACTTCCCTTTCCCCAGCTACACTGGAGGAGTCATCTCCATCTTATTGGGGGTCCAAGAAGCGACGGGCCAGGGGTACTGCGCCTAAGGTGAGGTACCATTACCCCTGCGCAGGAAAAGGCCATGTAGAAATTGACAGAGCTGAACGCCAAGATGTGGCAGAGGTGAGACGCGGGACGTAGCACAAACCAAGAGACCTCGAAGATTCGGGAGGGGGGGCATGAGTTCAGACACATGTTATGCGGAGACGACCGGGTTCGACAGAGCATAAACGTATGTGGCGAACTCACACGGGGGTTCTGTTAGTTGTTGGGACGTCCCCACTCAATACAAAGTGAGCTCACGACATGCGGCTCGCTCCCGCAACAAGGACTAGATTAGAAGTCTCAACATAGCATTGCGCATAACGCATGACCCAAGTCCTGGTTCTTGGACCCGCTTGGTGAGAACAGATGGGCGTGGGCCAGCTTCGAAGAAAACCCCCACAAAAATCGCGCCCAGTCGACAGTTTCTAGCAGCGATTGGCGCGAAATGAAGATCCGAAAATCCGTTTTAAACCCCAACGGGTAATGGAGGTGATGGATGACTTCACGCTGCTGCTGGTCGTGATCGTCGATCGCGACAGTGGCAAGCCTCACCCTTTTCTCCAACCACGCTTCAGGTCTTTCTTACTCAATCGTCCCTGTCCCTTATTCATCGCCCGTGTCATGGATGGAAGAGGCGTGGTTCCCACCCTATCCTCCGGCGATGTCGACACCGCAGCCCAGGTTCTTCGTGGACTCGCTTCCACCATCTGACAGCCACCGACTGACTCTTTCGCAGTTGATCTTGCAGGCTTACTCTCCAACAATGAACCTATCCGTAGAAGACCAAAGACGCTTACAAGTGGAGCTTTTTGAAGTTCAGAAACGTCCGGAAGCTTGGGGCCTCGTGATTCCTTTCCTTCAGCATCCCGACCCCAATGTTCAGTTCTTCGGCGCTCATACCATCCAAGTCAAGATAACAAGGGACTGGCACGTCTTCCAAGCCCTTGTTGAGCCGAATCTTTATTTTACGTTCTTCTAGGGAGGCCTTACCCCAGGGGGATCTACTACGACTTCGCGATCTGGTCTTGGACCTCGCCACCTACTCCATGCTCGCAGGGCAGGGTAGATCGGTCCTGCGGAAACTTTTCGTTGCAGTGAGCGGCCCGATTTCCTCTCCTCATCAAAGTGTTAACCTCTTCAGATTACGGCTATTGCTTTGAAATTGTCCGTAAATCGACCTCTGGCGTGGCAAAACTGGATCGTCTTTTGCATAAACCACTTCTCGGAGAGAAATATCTCTACGGGTAACATCCTGGACTTCCTGGCCATAGTTGCTGAAGAAGCGGAAACTACAGAACTCTTACCAAACCAGAAGTGGGTGCACACTGTGCTGATACCACACCCATTCTCACGCGCATCAACAGATCTGCGCTGAAAGAGTCTATCTCCGATGCCGTTCCAGTCGTGATGCAAGCGGTCATGTCTACCATTGAACAACTATCTAGACTTCCTTCGCAACAATTTGAATCCGCGCTACGATGTTTCGCGGCTTGGATGCCCTCTATTCCTGCAAGGTACTTCAAGCAGAATCTCGTTTAAACTATTTGCAGAACACCATACCCCTAGCGACATAACTCCCGCAATCCCTGCTTTGATATCTCTCCTGGAACCGTCCTCTGGACCCCCACCCGTTTTCAACGAATCCTTATTCGTCCCTGCTTCCGACGCACTGCAGGAACTGATGACGCACCCCCCATTTTATGATGGATCGGGTTCCAAGAGCCTCACCGAACCCTTGTTAATTTTGATTGAGAAATGGGGTGGCATCATAATTGGGGGCTCCATCCAGAGTAAGACCACTGTAGTATGTACATGCGGTGGTGCTAACCAATCCACCAGGGGGATTTGTTGATCCAGTTTCCCACTCTTTCTGCAAACTTCTTGTTGCGTTGGGGGAGCAGTCCACATCGTACTTCGCCACAAACATCACTTCTAGAGCAACGGTCTCTCCTTCGGGACTCACGAAGTCATATCTGGTTCAAGCGTATTTGCGCCTGCTCTTGTCATACACTGGGCTGCCCGGATACGCCGGCCTTGACGAGGACGAAAGCGAAATGACCTTGGCATTTTGGTACTTGTTTCAGGAGTCGCTCTGGACGGCAGATTACCACCCAGACTTTGACGAGGACGGAACAGGCCCATCGGGATTGGAGGGGGAGCAAGCTACCGTCACGCAGGCGTTGTATCTTGAACTAGTTCAGGTGTTGCGAAGAAAGGTCGTCTGGCCCAGCGACAGCTCATGGCCGAAAGGTGAGTATCTTCTCCCTCAATTGCAATATATCTTACCTCGGCATACAGACCAATGCGAAAAATTCCAAGTGTTCGTTCATCGTTCAGCCGATCCATAGGAGACTGACCTTGGCATAGATATCGACGCGACATCGGGGATACATTGATCAATGCGTGAGTATGCCCGCCTCACGCTTTGCTATAACACCATCCAATTATGATAAGTTATTACATCCTGAGGTCTGACCTCACGAACTACTACGTCGGTGATGTCATTGAGCGCCTTCAAGCGGGACCGGACCAAAGGGGTTGGGATGTATGTGGACCCACCCCAATGTCGTAAATCAGCTAACTGGATGATTCTCAAGGAAATAGAGGCGACCTTGCATTGTTTGATGTCCATCCAGGAGGCATCTCCGATCGAAGATCACGCGGAGCTTGGACGGCTCTTCAGCACTGAGGTCCTTGGGTTGTTCCCAAGGAGCGGGTCCCCTCGCGTGCGGAGAACGGCAGTTGTACTGATAGGTAACAATTTGTGTCGCTTTACGCATCATCGATCTCATGACTGTAGGTTCCTATGCGTCTTGGTTCACTACCCAACCGCAAGGCGCTATAAACAGCCCGTCGCTATTGATGAATTCGATTCAATACGTTGCCGAAGCATTATCTGAGCCGTCCCTATGCCTATCGGCTGCTAACGCTCTCAGGAGCCTTTGTGATGCGAACCGCACGGCTTTAGCCCCTCACCTACATGCTTTTGGCACCCTCCACGCGAGCCTTGTGAATATTCCAGTGAGTGTTGAGTCGATCACCTCACCCTCCTGTTGACCGATAAATCTAGGATACCGAACGATCTAAAGTTCTGCAGTCAATCTCTAGCGTAATTCAGGCCCTGCCACCAGATGATGAGATCGTACCCGTGGAGGTGGGGGTTTGTTCCGGTTCACCAAACGAGAAGCTTGCATTGATTTTTTCAAGACAATCGTGAACCCTATCGTCACGAGGTTGTTCGAGGCACTCCACATGTCCCCCCGTGTAAGCTCCACAAAGTTGACATGCACGTAAGCTGACGGTATCACAGCTTCCGGAAGACGCGAGGCATCTCGCCATTCAACAACTTCAGGCTTTGACTGGGGTTGCAAAGGGTCTAACGCGCGTATCTGATTCGCTCCTGGCGATTGATGACTCTGCGGAGGCACTGGAAGAGACGGAAAGGCTAGGTAGGGCTCGGGAGGATGCAAGAATGACTGGCCTGCGCGACCTGCTGATGCAAGCAATCACCTTAACCGTTGAGCTTTGGTCTACCGATGCCAGCGTTGGAGATGTAGGCGTTCCATACACGCTCCGTGATCACTTGCTCACCCTGTTCAGACTCTTAGTGAATTTATCAAGGCAATGACTTCGTTGCCGTCGGACATGACGTTGATTTCTTTGCCCTCTGGTCCACTGTTGAAAACTGTGTGTCTGGCTGCGCGCAAACAACTGACTGGCGCGTGGTTGTCCTTGGTCAGCATGCTCGTCATTCAGCTGGATCCCCCATCGTTGCTACCTCCAAGGTTCAAGACGACGAACGAAGGGGCGCAGGTGGTGATATCGCATATTTTGCCCGGGTTATTACAGGATTCGTTGATATTCCTCGGCCGACCAGGAGTGATGGAGGAGGTAGGTCACATGATCTCACCCACCACCCCACACTCTGAACCGTTGAGCTAGAACCCGGACGTAGTGCAAGGATTCTTTTCTTGTATGGAGTCTGTGAGCGTTACGCTGTGCCAACATTTTGCAGAATTTCATCCGCTGCGCAGTTTGCGAACCATTTTGTCGCTTCATTCTACCACCTGCCTCCAGAGCTCTTCAACTCCCTGATGCAGTGTTCGATTGCTTCGCTTGGACTGCAAGAGAGGTATTCGATGGTCTCAGGCTGTGGTTTCATCGTCAGTTATACCTATGCCTCGTTTCAGAACATAAACTAAAATATGATCACAGTCTGCAATTTTGAACAAGACCTCAAGCCAGGATGAACTTTCTGAGGCAAGGTCAACGTTGACAAGTAATTTCGGTCGTGGGATCATGCGTGGGATCCTGTGTGGATTGGCGGGGGTGGCACCCCGTTCTGTGATCCAGAACCTGATCACGCTCCTTGTCTCGCTCCTCACGAGAGTGCCTGGGGATAGTAGGATCTGGGCCCGCGATGTTCTATTCGGGGTTAGTCACGCAGAAGAATCTCGGCCTGTGCTCACATGTGCCCGCTTCTCAGAGCGACTTCGTACAATGCAAGGCGGATGGTGGGACGAAGGAGAAATTCTTGACCGCACTAACGCAGTTGAGTGTCCACCACCTTCTTTGGAACTTGAACTGAACGATTTGTGAAGGAGTTCAAAGGGAAGCACGAAGCGTGTGAGGGAGGCGGCGAACCAATTCACAATGGTGGCTCGGGGGTTGGAAGGATCCGGGTTTGGATACGGCGCTACGCAACTTTAGTTTTCGGCAAATACCGATGGATGATGGGGAATGCCGAGCGAATGGGAGCGACGGAACGGGACGACGGAACAAAGTACCTAAGCACCGATGGTTTCGAAAGTGTTTGGAGATGAGAAAAAATAATGTGGCAATGGTCAAGAATGTCTGAACTTTCCTTATTGGGCGACTTTCTCCCCTCCCCCCCTCCCCTCCCCCTCATCCTCCCCGTTGACGCTCCCAGTGAACGCGACTTGATGTCGACCGCAGAGGGAGAAAACAGCTCAACGACTGACACTCTCCCAGAGCTTGGCTACCCCTCTCCAGGCCAAAACGGTAATTCCCCTCTCTACGCCAACGGTGCGCACCCCTCCGCCTCACCACTTCCTCTTCAACAGACTCTGTTCCAACTCCAAAGTCTGCCGCAACTGACAATGACTCTGCCGACGCTTCCTCCGGCGAAACGAATAAACCTGATTCAAAGTCGAAACAGGACTGCCCTCCCTCCACTTCCCTCAGCGCTAAACCCAAGTCGTCAAGGCACGCCCGTTCGCCATCTCCATCACCTCCGCCTCCTCCCACGCGACCACCGTTACGGACGATCCGCCTCGAAATAAAACTCGGCGGTCCCAACAACTATGAGGTCAACCTCTCCTCCCTGACGAAGGAGACTGATCAACGTCCTCCGACACCAGAACCCGTTAAACGAGACTCCAGTGACAGCGAGGGAGAGGCAGAAGGCGGAGACGAGGGAAAACCACAGCCCAAGAAGAGGAGAGTATGTGTACATTCCCTCCGGTCCACTTGGGGTTCTTCTAATTATGTATCCTATAAACAGCGAAGGAATGCTGCGATGGAATACTACGACACATCTGACCCCTTTATCGACGATTCTGAACTCCCGATGGATGAGCGGACGTTCTTTGCGCAAACGAAACAACAAGGTTTCTACGTATCGAGCGGCGAGGTTGCGCTTCTTAAAGACAAGTGTGTAACCTCAGTTCACAGAATCAGCCGTGACGCGATGCTAATCTACTTCCTAGATCAACGAGAAAACCCAAGAGCAAGAAAGTCAATTTGCTGAGCCCTGCTGGAGTTTTGGCCACCGTCGGATCGACAGGGGCTGCCAAAGACTTGTCAAACGGCGCGGAAGAAGATGATAAGAAGAGGAAATCTGCTGAGGACCATAGTGAGGCGGTAAAGAAGAGGCGGACAGACGTCCACCCCTTCCACCCAGAACTCGAACAGATGGTTGAGTCGTTAAAGGCCGCAATCGCCAACGGTGAGTACAACCTTGTCACTCCGTTCGACGCCGTACCAATCCATCTGCCAGAATCCTGGGTCAAGGGGAAATTTCCTCCAGGTCTCAAACCTATGTTAGCTCAAGTAGCCCTCAAAGCGGTCGTCCTTGGCGAATACGACGAAAATTTCTTCAACCTCATGCCCAAAATATTCCCTTACAACAGGTACACACTTAGTGTAAATGATTCCTCTGACCCATTTTGTTGCGCACTCACAGATTCTCATAGAAACTTATCAAACGTCTGATTTGGAAGGATCATATAAACATCCTTACGGAACGGCAAAACGAATTGCTCTCTGAATTGGCCGAACTGACGAAGGACGGCTTTTCTAAAGCCCAGGAAGAATGGGAGAAGAATCTCGCTATCTGGGGTATTTATTTCCTGGTCTGTTCACCGCCTCAATTTATCCCTCTTCCTTAGAGAAGCGACAAGAAAAACTCAAGGCAGAGAACACTGAAGCCGGGTCGGTGTCCGGAGATGCAGCCGCTAACGGGAGCTTCGCCGCCCCTCACGCTGGGGACGAGACGGCGGCCAGTGGCGCCGAAGATACGGCTCCCAAAGCGAATGCGAAGGAAGCCCACCCCCCAGCAAAGAAATACCGACTGACCGAACCAATGAAGTCCATAATCTGGCAATTGGTCTGCCTAAGCAATGAATGTTGTAGGATCGAGAACGAACGGAAGTGAGTATCGCCTCAGTGATTAGGAGGGACGAGCATCTAAAATTCGGTCCCAGCACACTGGAGGGGACCGGCCAAAGTGTCAGCGAACAGGGCGTTAGGAAAAGCCTCTACCAGAAGGTGCGTTCACCCCAGACACCACATTCACACAACTCATTTGTTGCTTAGATCGTACAGGCGTTCCCCCAGGGTTGGATATCTTCCGGGCAGATCTCGAGAGAAGGTGAATGCTGATTTTTTGCTGCAACTCGGCGCGTTAATAACCTGACGATCAGTGAGTTCGATGAAGAAAAAACTCGAGAAGGAGTCGATGGAGGATGGCGATTAATCTTAGCCATTGACCCGCGTACATAAGTGCTTTGACGTCGATTTATTCCCGATCGGACGCGTACTGGATTCGTTTATTGTACTGTACCACCATTTTCATTTGTGCTCTGTTCAGTTAATTTTTTATACCTCGCTGGCTGTGCACATTCGCGACTCCAGTGACGCCAAAAATGCGCACAGAAAGGTGACCAACGTTTGACAGCAAGTGACAATAGCACGTCCTAATATTGTCGAATAGTAATACTGTAATTAGGTGGACAGGATTTGACACGTGACCACTTCCTTCCGTGAAACTGAAAGGATGCGACTTTCGCCACAATGTCGTCCCAAACTACAGTGGACAACCTTAACACCCGCGTTAACCAGCTCGACATCTCTGGCAGACGTTCGCCTGAGTTCACCCACAGTAATGGTAAATTGATCTTTTCGCCAACGGTGAGGATACATAAGTTATCGGAACTTCGTTCCGCGCTCACCCATCATCAGACCCTTACACGGGACTACATTTTGAGCCGCCAGCCCTGGGATTCAATCTCTCTCCCTCCACAATACGTTCCAATGGGCATGCTGCGCTGGTTTCCACCTATGTTCTACCTTGGCGTCCCTCTCACCCTTGAGGAAGTCTTCCACTTCGCCAGGCACCTCGGTCTAACCGTCCCAGAGGACTGTGGCACCGATGTATACTTCACGGTTGCGGGTCACCTTTCTGAAATGTGCGGTTTCACCGGACCGGACTCCTCGTATCCCTTACATCGTGTCGCAGTCAACGTGTGTGATGTGAAAGGGCGGCCTTGGATGCTCAGCCTGGTGAACAACTACCAAATTCCTGACGGGCTCGACTATCGCGAACCCTTCACGGTGATGGTCGATGCTCTCAACGGGGCATTTGGTGGATCCAAGGAAATAGAATGGTGGCTAGAGTATTGGGTCAATCACTCCCCGAAGGATTTCATGGTATGTGAAACCACTTCACGGTCAACCTACGCGCAAAAGTATTGATCGGGACGTATCCAGTGGCTCAAACTCAAACCGGAGTGGGTCCACGACTGGGACAAAACATATGACTATCAGGATTGAGCAACGGCCAAGAGGCGTCACTTTTTCGGGATACAGCCCGGGGAGACAAACGGACGCGACGGATTATGGAATTATCGGAGGGGGGAAGGTATGGAATACTGGAAAGAGACCCCCCGATGGAACGTCGTCGAGAAGGGGAGGCGGGCTTTACTACCGGGCGATGTAAGTCTCAAACATTGTAGGATATCATCACACCGCTGTCGCGACGGACTGAATTCATTTCATGTTATTGAATCTAATTGTCGTGCGGCATTCGCAATTATCCATATTTACGGGGCGGGAAATATCCACCGGCGAAACGTGGGTGAGCTGGATTCATTCGCAACGGGAATCAAGTGCATCGACCTACGCGACAACCACGCAGACACGGATACATAATGACCGCACCTCCCACAAACGTGAACGAGTTTCGACGACGTGCAAGGGCCTTTGGCGCGGGGACTTCACACTGACGTTCGTTTGGTTGGACAATACATCTTCGCAGATTCACTGGGACGTAGGCAGACATTCGGAGAATCAAGTTGGGAGAAGGGGACTTTGGGCTGGATAAGTAACGTAAACATGGATTACCGATTAGCACTATGCCGACGGCGCTGATAACATCAGCAAACTTGTCCCAGCCGGATCTGGCAATACGGCCAATGCCGGGCCAGATCAGGCCAGACGAACCAAGATGTTGCGTGCGCCCCGCAGATCTTGATCCGACGAGGGACTGGTTCGACCCTGAGTGTGACTCAACTGTGACCGGAGGTTTTGACGGCCCAGATCATGTGAGATCTGGCGCACGCCCTGCAGACATTCGCAGGCGAGGACGATCGGGCCTCAGCTGTACAGTAGTAGGTCACGCGTAGTCACACATATATAATTAATAAAACATGAGATACCAACACAAGCCTGAGTGCGACCGCCTTCCCCTTTCCCCTACAAAAATGCCTGGACTCCCCTTCACCATTCATTTGCACCCTACCCGCGATTCCCCCTTCCAGTGGATGCCCCCCCGCCTGGAGGAAAAATACCTGGAGCAAGCGAGGCTTCAAGGCCAACACCAGTGAGTCTGCCATCAATTACTAAATTGAATGTCATACCTGATAGCGCTTCCCATCAGGAACACTTATTTTGACGCGGTCTCCAGGGTTTGCACACCAAGAGTCCGGACCTTGATCTCGGAACATTGCCGAGAACGCCTCAACACGCTCAACGCGGCGGCGGAAGCCGCCATCAAAGAGAATGTGGAAGACGCCGATCCGGAATACGCGATGATGATCAACACCTTCACTCAGCTCGAGCTGAGTTATTACTTAAGCGATCAGTACCTGTAAGTTTTTTTATTTATGTAAAGTTTGCCCAGACTGACTCGGCACGTTCCTAGGCGAGCGTACGAGGCGCTCATCAACGCCATCGGCATGCCGTTCTTCGACGTTGCCGGAGACCGCCTCAACAAAAAAGACGACCGCAAGGCAACTGAAGAAGAGAGCGAGGCAGATATGTTCTTGTTCCTCGCTCAAGCAGCGGCCATGCACGCATGAACCGGGTATTTTGACTAGCTGAATTTTTTTTGTATGTTTTTTGTATGTTTTTTGTATGTTTTTTGTATGTTTTTTTTTCAATATAAATCAGTCGCCTGCAAACTCGACCCTGCCAGCCTCAGCTGTATAGTCCGACTCATAGTCACACGCGGTCACACTAATATATATAATTAAAAAAACACGAGATCGTAGCCTATCAAATACAAGTCCGAGCGCCGTCCCCTTTCCTCTACAAAACCAACGAGCCCATGCAATCCTATCCAATTCGTCCCACCCCCTTCCAGTGGTTGCCTGGAACTCTGGCGGAGGAATTCAGGTCCTGCGACAAGCTTCGCGAAGAATTACAGTAAGTTTGATCAATTACTCAATTAGATCAGTGACGGCCTGACACACCGGCAACTTCTCTTCACATCAGGATTATCTTTTTTGACGCTGTCTCCAAGGTTTTCACGTCGAGAGTCCAGGCCATTATCTCGGAACAGTTTGAGGACCGCCTCAACAAGCTCTGCGTGGCGGCGGAAATTGAGATTAAAAAAAATGTTGCCGTTGCTGAGCCGCGATATGCGGCCATAATCAACACGAGGACCCAGCTCGAGCTACTCAACATCTTATGCAAAGACTACCGGTATGTTTTTTTCTTTATGTAATGAGCGCCCAGACTAACATATCCCCAGGGAAGCGTACTTCCGGCTCATGAAGATCGTTGGCGTGGAACTCTTCAACGTCATCGGAGACCCCCTCAGCCAAAGGGAGGGCCGCAAGGAAACTGAAGACGTGAGCCGCCTCAACAGGCTCAGGCGGCTTGCTGAGGCGGCATCTGGGCGTTAAATTAGCCGAGTTGATTTGTCGCGCGGCAGCAGGAATTTTTTTGACTTTGAAGTTGTACCAGATATGTCTTTTCATATGTTTTGTTATGTAGCTCATATTTCGAGAAAAAGACAGGTTTTATTCAAATACAGTTTACCTTGAGACAAAGATACTATAGTACTTGTGTGTGAAATACGTGGCTAAAGATCACCCAAACCGAAGGACTCATACCCATCCTCTGACACAACCTCCTCGAAATCCGAGTCTGCATCAGGGTCGGTGGACCCACCATCATCATCCAAGTCGTTGTCGTGGCCGTCGCTGGAGTCGTTGTCAGAGTTGACATTGTGGTCGTCGTCGCAGTCAGAGTTGTTGCGGTCGTCGTCATCGTCATGGTGGCTGTTGTTGCGATCGCAATCTGAAATATCTTCATCGCAGTCCATGGGGTCCTCATCTGTGCCGCTTGTCTTGGGAGGTATGTAATCTTCGTCATCGGAACTTGAATCACCTCCGAGGCCGTTTGGCCTGCCAACCTTCGAGCCGACTGATGCGCTAGGGTGGTCGGGAGCCCTGAGCCGCTCAGCGCCATTGATTGTGTTGTTGGTGCCCGTGTTGCTGCTGCACGCCGGGGGCTTGGGGTGGGAGTCTCCGTGGGTACGCTTGAGCGACATGTTCTCGTGTTTTGTTTCAACTTCCCTCATGTACGTGTGTCCGATCCCACCCCCACGATATCTCAGGAACATATTGCGATCGACGAACCTGCCGGGAGAGTGAGTATGGACCCTTTATAGACACGCAATAGGATCTCACTGGTTGACATAGTATGTCTTCCAATCAGATTCTTCCTTAGGGTCCCATGCACTCGACGGATCGGTTGGGGTAGGCACTCTGCGTCCGAGAGTGAAGCCTGGGAGGAGGTGGGACCCACGAATGATGTCGTCAGGGTCGAGAAACCCGAACGCGCCATCATCGAGGGCCGGGACAAACTTGATTCGGTACAATCACTTTGCCTTCCAGCCGGCTCGGTGGGTTTCATCGATCTTAAACCAGCGGACCCAGAGAACGTCCATCCTGGTCTCACCTGACATGGTTGGCCCGTGGAGAACATTGAGTCTGAAGATCCCGAGGACCCGCGCGTATGCATATGGGTGATATCCGTCTCGTGAAAGGGTCATAATGTGAGAGCGATTCTTCATGTTGACGCGATCCTTGCCGCGTCGTAGGTCGTATGTCGTGTAGTAAACACTCATGCAGTACCGCTGGTCAAGACGATCTTCGGCTATGTAGAGCTCACTGCGATCCTTGGTGGTGAATGTTGGTGACTCGATGTCATACTGCTTGTTGAGAACACGGGCGAGAAGATGGTCTTTAAGCTTGACGACGAGGTCCTGAAGCAACATGAATGTCGGGAGATAAGGCGGGTGACATTTCTCACCTTCAAAGCGGGGTCCCCTGGGCACTTTCCAGAGAAAGTGTAGAGATCAACGTGATCTCTATCCCTCTTTGCAACCGAGTAATGCTGCTGCGGTGAGACATTTTCAGTGGCGTACGAAGACGCGCGGCAGCGTTGTGACGTTGTCCGAATTCCCGACTTGCCCCTCAGGGTGTTGATATACTTCCGATAGTAACGCTCCATCCTCTCGTGTTTTGCGATCTGTCGCTCGAACTGAACCTTGTTGGTTCGTTTGTAGAACCTCTTGACCCTACAATGCTCGAGCTCACCCTGTTTGATCAAAAACAGTGGTCAGGGTGGTTGAAGGTAAGGAGGGCAGAACAGACCTGTTGTGTCGAGAAGCAGTCCGTTGGACCGAACCATTCGATGTGGTCAGCATAGTCACCGAGTGCATGAATCTTGTATGTTTTGAGGTTGAACTGTTTGAGACTTGGGCCTGCACTGGTATCTGCTTTTGTCCCAGCAGGTTCCTTGGACGAAGAAGCCGTCTTGCCTTTTTTTGCGGCCTGGCGACAGTAGGTAGCGGCGGCCTCCCCAGGCAGCTGCTTCGTCTTGTAATTGGGGCACACCTTGCTGGCATAACGGCGAAGTAGGCGACCGAGCTCTTTTGTCTGTGACCTTAGGGATTCGATTGTATGCGACGTGTGCATGCGAAGTTTGGCGTAAGCGTGCCATGTTGCCATGTCAAAGGCGAGGTCAAGAAGGATCTTATTGTCTTCTCCTTTTAGAATCCCCTCTAGAACAGGAATCCAACACTAATGTTGATATTTTAGCAGGCTTATTTGGCAAGAAGTCAGAGCGCACTAACCTGGAGGATATCCTCAAAGTCACGACCTGCGAGTTTCTTCATGGCGGAAACATTTCCGCCGAACTTTCGAATGGTATCACGGCCAAAGGTAGGGACTTGGCGAAATCTTCATCACATAAAATTAGTAATTCAAGTGTTGCGTGCAGACCCGGGACCTACCGTGTGTCGAACAGGTTAACTGCGCTCCTACCGATCGCATGGAGGATTCGGATGTTATGCGCACAGACACTTTTCCCAACGCCGAGTTCCCAATCATGGAGAAGATCAACGGACATGAGATCAGCTGGGTTTGCACCGAGTTCTGTATAATATGCATTCTGCAATGTGTGAGCTGGACCGTGCAGATGGCCAGGAGAAATTTAATCAAATTACCCTTATTGGAACCAACGACCCATGCTTCAGTATCTCCAGTTTTCCACCGACGCTCATACCGTGGTCGAAGATGATCCGTTGTGCAGTCTCAACACGTGCCACAGATTGCGTGTAGTCCCTGGACTGATGTCGTCTTTTGCAGTCACAGATCTTGCCGATGTCAGAAACCTCATCGAGTCGGGTCAGGCACCGGGGACATATGAATGTTCCCATGCTCTTGATCGTTGCTAAACCTGCTCTGTGTGGGCGTCAAGCTAATGAATTTCAGCGGAAAAAAGTGACATACTTCTCCTTATAATCTGCAGAGTGGAGGAGTAACTCCAAAAGCCAACGTCGTAAAATATTATCCCCACATTTGATACGCTGGAGGTTTTTGCAAGCATCCGCAAACGACCCACCCAGGATCAACCGCAACACTCCATGAAGCAGCTCCCGTGCCAGGTGAGTGAGCATGTCACTGTTGGGGTCCACTCCGTAGTGTTCTCGATAGAACTCCTTGATCGAATCGGGCAGCTGTCAAGTTCGTTTGATCAGAAGCGACTCGCAGAACTGCACGACAACTGAGATGGCATACCGTGGGGATGTATGCGACATGATGCGCGGCAAACGCTGTTGGTTTTGAGCGGATGTATTTTGATATGTTTCCGAGGAAGAGGTAAACCGGCCAGAGGGATGCGTTTCCAAACGAAGCGAGGTGGGTTGAATCGGAATAAAGGAGTGCCGAGACAATGAAGGCTTCCAGGTCACCATCTGAGGGCCCGTGTGCTGCGCTGAGCTTGTCGCACATCCTCTTATCGGCTTGGAGCACGGCGTCGGAGTTGTAGGTCTCAGAGTAAATGCGAACAGGGTTTTCGCCTGGGCGGGGATACCAGGATTCCTTGTACGGGGTAATGTGAATGTTTTCAAATGCGTCCGCGTCTTCGAGTTCGGCCGTAATGACCTCAACGATGTCTCGGTAGAGAATGCCGTTGACCACAAACTCAGGTGCCTCGTCCTCCTTCTGCTGTACTCTTGTGCATGGCACCCTTATCCTCACCGAGCCTTCCTTCCACCCATCGCCCGCCTTGAGAGTTGCGTTGGACTTGGAGAAGTGTTCGCGGTCGAACCGCCTCGTTGCGGTGATGGCGTTGAAGTTTTCGAGCTCTGATAGATCAAAGTTTGGGTGCCTCAGGATGTCGTGGACCAGGCTATTGACACCAGCGGGGGTGCTTCCGAGACCCGTGGTCATCCATGCGAGAAGAAGATCAGTTGATTTGTTTTTTGAGTGAGAGATGGGGTCGTATGCTGGCTCTGAGGGAGAAACGGCCATCAGGCCGGATCCAACAGATTGAGGGAGGGGTGGAATTGCCGAAACTTCTGCAAAGGCGTTTGGACTTCGTGGGTTGTGAGAGGGAACAATGGGGTACTCCCGGAACACCCCGAATGAGTTGACTTCGGTGATTTCGAGTGAAGGAGCAGGGGGCTCTTCCAAATCGATCTGTTCGGTTGGCGGCTGCTCAGCGTCTTTCTCCTTCTCGACGCACTGACTCTTCTCACATTGCCGGTTTTGGGGTGTTGG
This sequence comes from Thelephora terrestris, assembly GCA_015956445.1. NCBI lineage: Eukaryota > Fungi > Basidiomycota > Agaricomycetes > Thelephorales > Thelephoraceae > Thelephora > Thelephora terrestris. Next base: position 1,335,245 of record WIUZ02000012.1, on the reverse strand, counting down.
CAATGTGTCCCGAAAACGCACAGGAAGCCGTCTGCTCCTCGTTGAACGTTGAAGCTCGGTGTCAACAGATCGTTCAAGCAGTGGGACCTGTCAGGCCGACGCGACCTCTACAGTTCAATAACACTCTTGCTATCCAAACCTTACACACGCAGGGATCAAACACACAGTTATAACCCTGTTGCAAACCCAGGGATATCGGAAGTCTCTTCACAGACTAGATTGGAGAAGAGGAGAAAGAAGGAGACAAGGGTCTTCAGGCACTCTTGCTCTAAGCACACAGCAATAGAGGTCACGGAGAGTCTGATGATAACAAATCTAAGGAGTACAGGCTAAACTACTCTGAGTATATATACTACTTAGATTTGTGATGTGACCGTTACATGTAACTACCCTAAAGATACAAACACAGACAAACATGGTCCGTGCGCAGCACTGCATGGTCTGTGCGTTACGTGGTGACTAATGCTACAAATTATCAGCTGATAAACGAAAGTGTGGCGGCCAATAGCAATTTGAGAGCATTACAGAGCAATTACAAAGCATGACGTAGCCTGGGAATGTTCGGAAAGAATGTGGGTATGGCTGACTAACAGCCAATGGCAAAAGGGGAGCATATGACTAAGAAATAGGGGCATATGATGTCATGTGGGTCATGCGCAGTAAACAATAGAAATGATGACTCAACTCCTGAGTCGTGGAAGGGGCGTGGCTTTTGGTATATAACCAAAGGGGGTTGGATGACTGGTCTTCCAACAAACCCACCTTCGTTACACAGCCAACATGCCTCGTGCTTCTACTCGCAATCCCACCCGTCGCTCTTCCTCTTATTCTCCTGTCCAGGAGAACAATTACAACATCGACCGCTTCTCCCATGCCCGCCGTGATCCGTCCCGCCCTTATCCTACTTTGGGGGCTGTTATGGATAGGACCGCCACCGCCGATCCCAATGAGGGATTCTCTGATTTAGGTAGGGGCCCTGCTTGCGAATTCCGATCTAGGAAACCAAGCTAACTCCTTTTAGGTTTCAGGGACTTCCTCCAAGCTGCTCGACGGGTGTCTCGGCGTAAGTTGGCGCGCATCGAGACCAACCCATATGCGAACGAACTCCTCAATAGGGGTGTTGAGTTCGTGACCGAGGCCAACGAGACCTTCAACTCCGTGTTGGAGGCCAGCGTTCTTCATACGGGGAACGTTGGGTCCATGTTGATGGACGAAGTGGCTCATGTCAACGAGCGCATTGATGGTCGTCGCGAGGAGATAGAAGCCTTGGAGAACTGGAAGGAGGATATGCAGGGGGTTATTCACGGACAGGAAGATAGCGTTGTTCGGCAGGGGGCCGACATTGATTTGTTAAAGGTAAATGTGGGGTCGGGAGATATTTGACATCTCTAACCTAACATTTCCTTTTAGGGAGAGGTGACTACTCTCAAGGACTTGGTCCGGGCTCTGGTTACTAAAACTGGAGAGTTGGAGGATGATAAGGTAAGGGGTAGGGGTTGAAGGTTTTTGATATCTTCTAACCCTATTCCTTTAGGTTCGCCTTACTCGTCGTGTCTCCGAGTTGACCGGAGAAGTCCGGGATCTCCAAAGGAGGTGCAGCGAGCCGGAGGTCCGAGTCGAAGAAGAGGAGGGAGAGGAGGTTCTGCATCGGGCCGGGTCGCCGATCATCCCTAACCGGGCTGAGTCGCCACCTGTTCGTTTGTTGGTTCGTCACGAGAACAGGTTGGTTCCTGTTGATGATGAGGTTATCGAGATCGGGAGCGACGAGTTCTACCAGAACTTGGGAGTTGTTCGTAGGGACACTCCTCGTCCTGGATTCGTATCTACTCCTTGGGGTAGTCGCCGTCAATGGCCTGCTCTGGAGTACGATCCGTATGCCGAGTTCGTTCCTGATAGCGAACCGAACTCTGACACAGAGCTTCCAGATTACGACGACCTGTCGGACGTAGACCCGAACGAGATCCGGGAGCAGAACTGGTTGAATGAGGAGTTGGTGAGATCGGCATTGGAAGTAGTACAAAGGATCCGAAGAGATATTGATTAGATAACTCTTTTGTACTGTTGGCTTCCAATGAATCTTCTTTCTATTTTGTCTATTGCGCGTGATCCATGAGTCGTAAAACATAATGGTTTTCATAAGTCCAATCCAAGGGTCAGATTAATAAGCCGGTTGACTTCTGCGAGGGGTCAGCGCGCGACGCTTATTAATACATCCCTTGTTGTCGGTAGCCTGAATATCTACTAGTCGTCCAGGGGCAACGGAGGGCCAGGTAGGGGGGATCTTCATATGAAGGTCCGCCGGTACATGTTCACGTATTATACCTCGGGTCTTCTGGGGTATCTTGACTAGTAGCACGTTCCACGTATTGGACTTTGAGTCGTTAAGCATAGGGCATACTGCATAATAAACAGTTTACCGCCGTGTTTAGGGCAGGGCACCAAATAACTTAGTGGTGATGAGGCGTTAAATATTGGAAATGAAAGGGGGTAAACGGCGAAATCATCACAGGACCTAGAGAATGTAACGTTAGTCCATTCCTTTTCAGAGGTGTGTTATCAGTGCATACCAGTCGCGGCTCATGCTCACGATTAGCGGCTTCTAATTCCAGCTGAGCCTCAAGTTCAAGGCACTGCCTCTTGCGCGCCTCCTCCTCCGCATCACGCTTGCGTTTTAGTTCCCTCGCGATCCCCAGAGACGTCTGTTGTTCTGCAACATCCAAGTGACATCGGTTATGGTGTGTGCGGAGTCCACGAGGCGTCGAGAATGTTGGTTGCTTTTGGCTGGAGGCACAGTCACCCTCATAGCAAGTGTGAGACATGGCGTCGAAGATTTTTCGTTTGCAACTGGGAGGTATAGTACACGGTCACATAGATCGATCTCATATTTGACATAGGAGCCCGCTCGGCTGACTCAAAACCCTTCGTTCTAAGGTCAAGTTAGGGGCGCGATCTCCCAACGCCCTTTTCTCCCAAACCATGGTTGCACCCGAGGACAGCGACCTGGGGTACGCTCGAGCGAGATGCATGTCAATCCTCAACACCTACTGACGCATCTTTGACTTAGCCTCACCCCCCAGAACCGTGCCGAAATAAGAGACAAAGGAAGGTGGCTACGTCGTGTCGTCAACCCGTTCGTCGACTTCTATGTTATAATGGCCATCGGAGCTGCTGGCTCTCCCACAACTTCTGAAGCCGCCCAGAGTCATGAGGATAGGAATATCCGGGACCTAACTAAAGACATGTCTGTGGCTCGTTCGAGCAAGTCGGACTCAACTCACTGCTGCCGTCTCACAGGTCGACAATTCAGCTCAAAATCTATGCCGAAGACTTCACGCAGATAACTGGCAGCCTCCCATTTCTCAAAAACCGCCTTGAGTCTAATGAAGCGTCAAGGGTCATCCGCAAGATCACTCACCGTGTTCGTCACGAGAGATTCCCTTCCAGAGATGACACTGCTGACTAAGGGTTTAGGCCCAATCAATTGCAGACCAGGGCAAACAATCGGACACAAAGAACATCAAGTATGGCATCATTTTGCTCATCCCCAAAAAGTACTTCCCGCCTGGCGACGACGGTGATACGGCAATCAACGTACACAAGTCCATCCACGTCGACAACCCCAACTCTTCAAAGGCTTGGCGTGGTTGGGCTAATCCCGCCACATCCAGGTTGCTTTGCCCCGTTGAATACATCGCCCAGTTTAAAGCGAACCCAGAGGAGTAAGCAGACACATTATCACTAGCATTTCACGCAGAGTAAGACGTTCTTTAGCACTCGCGAAAAGTTGATGCAGGGGGAACTCCCACTGACTGACAACATTGGGGATCCAAAGTTCCCGTCTTTCCTGTACGATGAAGACACTCTGGACGGCTCTTTTGCGAAGGGTCTCCTTCGTGGTCCGGTTCTGTTGGCAGTAGGTCCCACTGTCTTTACGCGAGGGATTCGTACTGATCGGTGGTGGCTCCTAGGTGTATACTTCTATCTTCATATCCCCTTCCGGCGCTACTGGCGCAAAGGCGTCTTCAAAACGGGGGAATGCCCGAATCCATGGAATGACAAAGGTCATCCCATCAACAATATGCTACGCTGCAATTCACGTTCGTGCAGACTCGGCGGCCTGCTCATATCTCATGTTGAGACTGACCTTTTTCAGACATACATAGCACTTTGCTGTCGTAGAGAGTGGGGAGAAGAATGGAAGGGTGTCAAACTTCCACGCCTCTACATTCTCCTCCGTGAACAATTCGCTCACCCAGACGACCCCTGGTGTGTGGACACCCTTAAGTGGTGGAATGAGTAAGTCACGGGCTGTCGCATTCTGACACATTGCCTCCCGTCATTTGCTGACAAACCACTAGGAAGGTATTTGAGGCCTCTACTGAGCTTGACAAAGGTTTGTCGGAAGGGGCGCGGGACACAGAAGGCCCGTCTATGCGGGAACGCCTGGATAACGAGCGACGAGAAAGGATGATTGCGGGAGGTAGTTAATCCTTCTGCTGTGACAACCTCCAAAGAAACTCCCTGTGTTTGTGACGTGTAAAATAGCTATTTTTCTTCAATAACCTTGAAACTTCTGCCGCAGCCACAACCCCCAAAAATAAGAGGAGGTTTGCCAATCGCCCGAAAAAAATTGGCGTCAGATTTCTGGATGGGTCTGTCCCGGTCTGAATTTCCATTTACTATCTCTGGACCCATGCCCTCACTAATTGGCAAATTTGGCTTTATTTTAGTGCTCGGGATGGCCGCACTAGGGGTAACCACGGGAGTTCCGATGAGGGTGAGAATATCGCCAACCGCTCCAAGTCCCCCTGATGGCTCGCTCCTCACGGAACGATCGAGAACAAGTTCTAACCTTTGTTTTGTTGAAGCGGATCACTGATATATGTTTTTTTTCGTCAGCGGGGGCCGAGACCACATCCAAGTTCTTGGTTTTGGAGTCCCTCACCTCCTCTGTCCCGTGCGAAAATCCACAAACCAGCAGCTATATATTTGGGCGGGAATACCTCTGCAGTGGCCGCCAGTGACCCGCAACATTCTCCTGCGGTGCTTCCCTCTCGTCCTCCTCGATGGTCCCTTCTCCGGACAACCAGCCTGACTCTCTCAGCCCATTCTCTGACAATCTTAAATTGTGCGTTTGTTGCTCTCCCCTCTTACCACATTTTTCCACTCACTCCCGACCCGCGTATTTGCTGCTCCACCTGAAGCTTTACCGTGCCTCACGAGTGCGTTGCCATTTGGCATAATTCCCGGTACGTTGATGCCCCTTGATCCCGAGCCCGTAGCTTGTGAGTCTGGTTGGCTGATCATACGCATTCAGTAGCTCGAACAGGCACTGACGTGACGGATGCTCGATGCTTTTTAGGCTCAAAATCCACTCACCTATCAAGAGGACATTTGCGGCCCTCTGTTACAGGCACAATCACACAGCAACTGGAGGGCTCGACAATCCTGTCCGTTTTTCCTCGACGTCGTATTCACAATGATGATGCTAATGATTTGTCAGGTTTCCCCAAAGCGTCTCCCTTCACCAAATGACGACGGCAACAATGACACCCCTCCTCTCCTTATTGCCACGGCACCCACCTCTCAAGCCATGATGCATGATGGCCGGTTCCCAATGCTTCTCCCTCCCACTGCTGATCTAGCTCCCCTTCCTACATAACTTTCACGCCCGTCTCACCTTGCCTGCATCCCACCAGCCTTGTATATAAATATAATATTTTTTGACAGGGTTCCCTGAACGGAGTGGAAATAAATTAAAGTCGTTTGGAAATGATTCGGATTGCAAATAATGAATATGGAAATGATTTATGGAATTTCGCCAGGATAATATTAATCTAATCACATTTCGTCGGCTAGGGTGGGAGATCTGGCCTGACGCCTGCAAAGGTGTACAAGATCTTGCCAGATGGTTGTACAGGGGGAGCAGATCTTGTGCTGAGGTTACAAATCAGCCCCCGTCTGAACAGACATAACCAGTCGAGCTCCGGACGGTCAGATGACCGCATATCCGGCTATTCGTGGGAATGTCTGACCAGATCTCGTGCAGCGCAAACTGCTGATGAAACTGTGTGGGTCCACCAGACATCAGCAACATTGCATTTTACTTTTCTGACACTTTAATTGGACTTATTTCAGGAAAAGCGCAAAATAAGAGAAAAGTGACAACTTCTGCAAGCTATGTCCTAACTTATATAAGTTGTGAGTCAGAGACCACAAAACCGAAAGAAAAGTTCAGGATAAGGTCCAAAATAAGGTGTATTGAGTAACGACAGTGATGTGACATGATCATTTAGAATAAGTGACTCAGAAGGCGTAAGGAAAGAGAGCGCAGAGAGAAATGAATCTCTGGTAAGCCACCATTTTATCCTCTCTGTGTCGGTAGAGGCTTCATTTGTCTGAACATAAAAGAAATTGAGACGCTTGTAGAGCAGCCCCATAAAGTTTTCCCTGCACAAATTTGCAAAGCATTTTCTGGTTTAAGGTTAAGAATTGTGCTGGGTGAGTGTCACGAACACGTGACATGTTGTTCAAGATCACACAAATAATTCAAGACATTGGTCGCATTCGTAGGGTTAAAAGTACAAAAGGGACTAATAATCATTACAAACTCAAACAAGGACAAAGGGGTCCACATCGCAAAGGCATTCCTGAGCAAACGGACAACGATGAGCGAAATGGTGAGGGCTGTGTACGCTCTGTGGACAATACGAATACGCCCGAGTTACCAGGTCTTGCCAACAATCCCTACACCCCAACACGTCGTGAAACAAACTATCATGCATCTCCTTCTGCACGTCCGTCAACGCCCCGCTCACTAATGCGAACCCATAGCAGTCCTGAAGACTTGCTACCTCCACCTTCAACTTCATCCGAACCTGCCGTGACTTGTCGGAGGGACAACAACGTTGACCAGAACGAGTCATCGGACTCTTGCGGTTCTTCTTCTTCTGAGATCTCTCCACCATCTGGCGAACTGGGACAGGACTCCAGGGAGGGGATGGAGGGAGAGGAATTCCCCGATCCTGGCAGCGGCGAAGGGATGACTGGGGACTTGCAAGGGGGGTCGGTGCAATAAGCCCCTCGACATTGGTGTCCGAAATATCGGAAGAGAGACGCCTGAAAAGGTCCCCAATGTTCCAAAGCAAAGTGAGAGAAGTCATCATTCAAACTATTCATGATGACGTACATGAGGTCCACATGCTTCTCCAGTTTCGCAATCCGATCCTCCCGCTCCCTCTCCATAGCATCCAACAGAAGCACGGCTCCAGGGTGAGCAGCTTCAACATGAGGCCTAGAAGGCCTGGAATCTTCATACCCGGCTTGTTCCCAGAACTCGGTGGGGGCATCGTGGGCGGTCAGGAAATCCACGGCTACCTGATTGTCGTGAGCGATGTTGGCGGGAGTATCGTACAAGTGTTGCTCCACGTCGAAGGGAGCGGCCATCTCATAGGACGAAGAGAAGTCGAAGGGGGTGGCGGCAGCGTTGAGCACGGCGTTGTTGGCAACGAAGGCAGACATGGTGGTAAAAGGTGTTTTAGAAGAGAGGTTGGTAGTGGTAATTGTGGGAGGGGAAAAGAGACGATGGGAGAAAAGACCAATAATCCCCCTGGATTATATACGACTGACTCAATAGGACGACGAAAGGGGAAGACAATGAGCCATTATCCATTGTAATCCCAATCAGGACAAACGAACCCTTAACCCAATCGCGATCCCATCAAATCCAGAGAAATCCCCATCGATCAAGAGAAATCCCTGTCACTCTTCTACTGCTACCATGAAACGAGAGAAATCCCCACCAAGCTATTAAATAACTCATTCGCTACTGTTCCCCTATTTTGTACTCAATATCTGTCGCTCTAAGTTCCATTTCTCTGACTTACTCGCCCTACCCTAAAGTACGCACAGACCATGTTGACCCTGTTTGGTTTGTCATAGAATAATGACTCCTGTAGAGGACTGGGTATATAAGGAAGGGCGATCGCTCCTTTCTTTTCCCCACTCTCAATCTCTTCTGTACCTCCCTACCACAACTTCAATAAACAAAGTAAGCAGAGGAATTCTCCTCACGTCTTACTTCCTTTCTGACTCATTCAAAGCAGGAATTCTCCTGCTAGTGTATGTTCAGCGCCCCTAACCCGTTCCCTTCTACCAGTCCCATCCAACGTCCGGTCGTACCCGACGCTAGAAGATCTATCTGGGAGTATAAACTCATTAGAAGTCTTCAAGTAAACCGAACAGCCGGTTTACTTACCCATTTCCCTTATTATCGCCCCTTCACAGCTCTCGACTCCGGAACTACCACCCCTCCCTTCCTCTTAGGAGCTGATCATCAGTTCCTTTGGAACTCGGACACTACTGAAAGCGTCCTAGCGACTGTATACTTCAGTATCAGCCCAGCCTTCTACTTCCCTAGCCCTCGTATTCACCTCACTACTAACGTTCACACTCACTCCCCTGCTATTATTGTTCTGTGGTGGGAAATACCAACTGAATTGCCTTATTCGGTTATAGAATACCTCGTCAACTTCAAACATCTTAGTGACCAAGACTTCGAACCCTTCGTACAGCAACTAAGTCAGTTCTGCCGAGACTATCACTCGCCTATCCACCCCTATCAAACAGAGTCACCGCTCTCGCTTGATATCCCTCCCCTTCTCGTCTCCACACCAGGAACTCCGTCCAGACCCCGACCCGACACCTCTCACCCGTCCGCTAATCCTCTAGCGCCCCACAGAAAGTAAGCAGGCCCACAACCCTGACAGTGAGTTGTCTGGGATTGATAAACTTTAAACGATGGAAGTTCCCTGTAGAGGCAACACAAATGAGCCTTGAGGGGGTTATAGAAAATACAATGCCTACACATCCCATGGATAATTTGTTGGCCAATGTCATCAGAGTATTGGCGATTCAATCTGTTGGTTCATGTTCCTGGGTCTTGACATAACCTGACACAGAGCTGTTGGGGACAGTTAGCCGCACCTGGTGTAAGGTGACATGCTTTCCTCACCTAGGACTTTCCAGGGTGCATTTTCCATTTTTGGTGGGTTTCAAAGTTTTTAGCAATTTTTTGAAATTTTAGGTATCCTCTGGTATTTCTGGTAGTTTACTTGGCACAGCAGGTTCTCAAGGTGAGATGCGACGGTATCACGAAGGCTATTCAAGACATCGTTATTATTAACCCCCAAGAAGTTGCTGGTAAGCTAGAGGAATATAACAGTGGCCGTGTGAACTCGGGGTGGTAACTCACACCCCAGTTTCAAAGGCAAGCGGTTCAAGACTTTTGCTTCTTTGCAGGAGGGGGACCGCTACCCCTTTTCCCGCCGAGTAACTTCTCCCTAACCCGCAGCAGGGACCGCTTTGCCTCGCTGGGTTTCCATGAGTCAATGTCGTAGTAGCTCGCCGCATCCCGTAACAACCTGGCGAAAACGTCAACGATTGACCACCGAAATGGAAAGTTGAACGAACCACTCTGGATTCACAGTCGTGACGGTGCGAATATAAGGACGTGTGGTAAGGACAAACTCGTTGAACAGCACCCATTCCGGTTGAGTATCCAGACCGCACGACGGGTGGAGGATAACCTTTTGATTGTCTTTGATAGTAACATATTCCTTTTCTTCCTTGCGTGCAACCTGCATGAAAAAGCCACAAACTAAAGCCTCCCGAATCCGCTGGTAGAGCTTCGGTCCCTCCCCAACAGAAATCAGGTCGACGTCGAAGCGGACCATCGTTGATTCCAACTGCCGCCGGACATTATCGGCTTGCGAAAGTGCACGTTGGGATACGTAGTTGTTCCAGGACCAGTTCTGGTCCTTCGAATCTGGGATACTATGTTGAGACAGTAACTTGAGAGAAAGGCTCGGCACGCACTCTGCATCCACGAATTGTACACATTGAGAAGGGTAAGATGATCGCTGTCCGGAATCGTGAGTAGGGCTTTGGCTTTGTCCGCTTCCTGGCGTTGATTGTTTGGCCGCAGCCAAACGTTGGGAACTGGACGATATCAGCGTAGAACGTATTGCGAGAGAGAATGTCGCGCACCAGAAAGCATCGATACGATCGTCAAGATCTCGTTGCTACATTTGAAGTCGGGACTAACGATGAGCATCTTTGCGAGCTAGGGGAAAGTCAGAGACGTCGAGTAATAGTGTGTGAAGACACGCACTTGAGGATCCAACGGAAACTCCGCCATGATCCCCCCTAGTGCCGTCAGATTACCCTCGTCATCCAGCGCGGCAAGGTAATTTAGAAGCTCCAACGCTCTCATGAGGGTCTCTGGAGCTGGGGCATCGACGTAGTCGAACCTAACAAGATCCTGGAGCGGGAATGTGAACCACTGCAAAACGGTCGGCGTTGAACGGAAGTACCTTGACACCCAGTTTCACCAACTCCAACACGGTATTCGCCAAGTTACTCCTCAGGATCTCTGGGTGAGTCTGATCCTCTAGCTCCTTCATGAAATCCTTCTCAGTATACAGGCGAAAACATTTTCCTGGTTTTGTTCTACCGGCCCGTCCAGCCCGCTGTTGAGCAGAAGCTTTGGATATTGGGGACACCAGCAGCGACTCGACCCGAATCCGTGGGTTATAGACCTTTTGTTTGGAAAATCCAGGATCCACAACGTAGACTATGCCATCGATCGTCAATGACGTCTCCGCGATGTTGGTGGATACGATGACTTTTCGGCCGGCGGGACTATCCGGATTCTTTCGGGAAGGGGGCGGGTCAAATATGCGTTGTTGTTGCGCAGGAGGCAGGGACGAATAGAGGGGAATACAGATCAATGGGCCAACCGCGTCCGGGTCTTGATTAAGCAAATCGTCCGCCTCGATCTTGATCTTTCTACATGCGTCCTCGATTTCTTCTTCTCCCGTAAGGAAGAGGAGGATGTCCCCTTCATTCTCGGCGCGATGAATCATGAGAACCGTACGGATTGCAGCCTCAACGTAGTCTGGTTCAGGGTCTTGAGTGTAGAATATCTCCACAGGATGTGTCCTGCCGGGGACTTTGAAGAGGGGGGCTGGTGAATCCATTTTAATGCTGAAATACTTTTGGAATTTCTGGGCGTCGAGTGTTGCGGACATGATAATGAGACGAAGATCCTGCCGTCTTTTTGCAACCCCTTTCAGTAGGCCCATTAGGATATCGGTGGCCAGGGTGCGCTCGTGGGCTTCATCGAGAATGATGGTTGAATATCGATTGAGGTCTGGATCATTCATGGCCTCCCGGAGGAGCATCCCGTCAGTCATGTATTTGAGGAAAGTCGTTCCGGGCTCAGTCATATCCTCGAAGCGAATGGAGTAGCCAACTTCTTTTCCAAGGGTGACTGTAAGGCAACTTGAGTGAAGGCTAGGGTAACAAAGTGCGAGGCACCCACCATCCATCTCATCCGCAACGCGCTTGGCTACAGACATGGCCGCTACTCGCCGGGGTTGGGTACAAGCTACGAGCTTCCCCCTGTTATGAGGAAGATCTGAGTAGCACACGAACTGAGGTATTCTGGGAGGGCGCATTAGCTCATGATTTGAGGGTTATGTGGATGTGTATCCCACTGAGTAGTTTTTCCGGATCCGGTTTCTCCAACCATGACTATTATCTGGTGTTTGGTGAACTTTCCAGGACATTAGCTTCATCACAAGTCTCCTTGAGGGGCGCTGAAGCAGGTTCTGACCTCCCCTCCCGGGTATCAGATTGAAGAAAATAGACTCACCACTTCGAAAAACTCCGTCATTTGGGCATAGACCGGAAGTTTTTTCCTCACTTCAAGTATCTTCCTGTATTGGGCAGAATGCGGCTTATTGTTGAAGGGATTCACGTCCCCATCCTGTGTTCTTGTCAGAGTTTTTTCAACAGCGTCTCGCAGATCTTCGCGTACCAGAGCACCCTGTACTTGTTTTGCAGTAACCATACGCGGCACAAAGCCATGGAGAGGCACCGCATTGGGGATTTTCTTGAACCCGATACCTGTGGGCGTGGAGGAAGCAGCGGTCATACTTGGTCCAGGCAAGTCACGTTACCCACACACACACTTGCGCGTTCTCCTTGAACACCACCATGGATCACTTCCCAACCAACTGGGGCCGCCCTGTACGTCTGTTTATTTTTGATTCCAAGACCCTGGAACTCACTATGCCATTCGCAGAGGAACGATGCCTTTGATGCCTACGGAACCTACCCGATTCACCAACGGCCCAACAACGTCAAGGACACCTTTGCTGAAGGTGTCCAGCACACCCAGTTCGTCAGAATGCATATCTTACACATCCTTGGCTCAACATCTCTGTCCATAGACAACCGATCGTTACAGGGACCAGCGTTCTCGCAATAAAATATAAGGATGGCATCATGATGGCTGCAGACAACCTCGGTGCGTTATCAGGTCGTTCCATCCACCACCGTTCCTTATAGGACCCCCAGCATCGTACGGTTCTCTCGCACGATTCAGAGATGTTCAACGTCTTCATGCCGTTGGTAATCACACCGTTCTTGGTGCCTCTGGGGACATGTCCGACTTCCAGTACATCCGATCTCTGTTGGATGACCTCGTTATAGAGGAGTTTACCGAGCAAGACGAACACACCCTTGGACCGGCCGAGATCCACGAATACTTGTCACAGTTGATGTATGCTCGAAGATCAAAGTTGAACCCTCTGTGGAATTCTTTGCTCGTCGGCGGGTACAAGGATGGAAAAAGGTAGTGCACATCCCAATTACCTCGTCCTATTCTGACGACTAAGAAGCTAATCGCACATCACAGGTTCTTGGCTTACGTTGACCTACTCGGTACAACATATTCTGCGTCCACCATCGCCACTGGCTATGGGTCGTACATAGCCCAGCCTTTACTTCGTAAGGCGGTAGAGGGACGTGAGGATACCCTCACCGAACTGGAAGCTCAAGCTATCCTGGAGGAGAGCCTTCTTGTGCTGTTTTACCGCGATGCTCGAAGTTTAGACAAGGCGAGACCTACGAACCCATCATCGCCGCCCCCTGACTTACCTCTTCACAGTATCAAATCGCAAAGGTTACCGAGGGAGGAGTAGCCATTTCTGAATCTATGGCGCTAAAAACCTCCTGGTCATTTGCTGAAGGCATTCGTGGTTACGGTGCTCAGACTCAGTAGACCCATGTAGAATTGTACAGTTACATAAATCACGATGTTGCAATAAAAGCAAGGTGCCAATGTAACAAACTACGAGCCATCTATGTCCATAGCGTCGTCGCGAACTCCGATGATCTCTTCCTGAACTACTAGGCTACGTATCTCCTCTTTAGTGAAAGCAGTCGTCCCACGACGGAAACCATACGTCCTCTCTTTTGTGACACGTTCGTTTGGTTTCACAAAGTTTCGAAGCATGTCTGTCTTGGTCGCAGTGATGACACAGGCGTCAACGTTGGACCCAGAACCAAGATCGTTGAAGATACCAGCCGAGATAGCGGCATTGACGAGATCTAGGGCTGCTTCTCTCTTTTCACGGGGTCAGTTGAGGTTTTGGATACGAAACTATGCGACAAACCGTCATGTTTGGCTTCCATTGAGCTTCGAAAACTGCCATGGCTGCGAGACTTCCGGAACCCATAGTTACGTACGGCAGTTTATCAGTAGACCCGTGGGGGTGTATCGTGAAGAGATGAGGGCCTGTGGCATCAACCCCCCCAAGGACCAGAGCAGCACCTACGTGACCCTGATACCTTAATGTAGGCGTGAAAAACCAGGCACGAAACGGGTGGAGGAGCTACCAACCGAAATAGGTATTGCTTCAGCATAGTCATGGCGGTCACGACCCTCGGCTTTCGGCCGGTCGAGAGGCCATGGAGTTCCATGTTGCTGGAAATCATCGCCGTCGTGAATTCAGTATCCGCAGCGGTACCGGCACCACAGCATCGGATGGACTCGGTGATATAATGGATCTGGGGTGGAGGTTATGCTTCAAGTTGATCCAGGAAGGGGTGATTTGTTGCTTACCTTTTCACAGTTCTTGTCAGCAACAATGTCGCCTTCAGTGGCACGAGTGTCGGCACCCAAGATAATTCCGTCCTTGAAGAGACAGCCGACGATTGTGGTCCCAGTGCTGGTCGCCTTTGGTAGAGGCAACCCGCGATCTGCGAGGAAATTGTTTCTATGCAGAACTTGAGGGATGATTCTCTTATAAGTGCTGGACGAAGATTGACCTGATCTGGTTAGAAAAGTCGAACCCGGCTGGATTGTAGACCGTTGCAGCAGCAGCCATGGTAGTATATAAGAAGGAGAGGTATACGCGCGTCGTACTTGATCTTGATCGTCATTTCCTCTCTTTAACCAACCCTCACCATCTCTGATAATGGAGAACTGGAACAGACTTTCATCCTCTTTCTCTTCTATTAATATCGGTCAATCTGCTTCGAAGCTCGCGAGGGGTATCCAAGTGAATGTCCAGGTTGCAAAGGAACGCCTCGGCCAGGTTGGCCAAGACGAGCTGACCGAGCTTCCCCCAGGTCACCGCATAACTTCCAGATCGGTTGATCGTGTGCTAATCCACACTCGTTTCTGTAGAGTACAAAGAGCTTGAGGCTCGAGTCGACGCCCTTCGTGCAGCCCATGTCAGCTTCCTCAAGTAGGCCCTGCTCTCCTTCAGGTTTCTCTGAGCGATTAGCCAATACCTCTTTTGACAGGATCGCAAAGGTTTACCAGTTCGAAACCTACGACTACCCTACTCAGATACAGGAATCGATCGCTGATTTCTCCACCACCGTCGGTACGACCGTGACAAACTTTGCGGCTGCCAACCTCCAGGGCACCAACTTACCCGCACCTGCCCCTGTCCAACCGAAACCGATCCAGCACAAGACTCTCCCCCATGCCCTCTACAGGGCTTCATTGACCGCAGTCACTGATCTCTCCGCTGCATCCAAGGATGACAAGCTCACTCCTGCACTCACCGCGTACGGTGCCGCCTGGGAGAAGATCGCCGCGGCTAGGCTCCAGCAGGATGAAGCGATCAGGAGTGAATTCTTACAGCCATGGCAACAGACTCTGTCAACAAATATCTCCGTCGCAATCAAGGCCCGCCAGGCCGTGCGCACCTCCCGACTTGAGCTTGATGCTGCTAAACAAATGTGTTTCATTTCAATCTCCACCATCTGGCTTATCGATTAACTGCTCAGTATTCACAGCTTGAAATCTGCTGGGCCCGCGAAACAGGAAGCCGCTAGGATCGAGGTTGAGAACGCCGAGGACGATCTGGTTCAGAAGACCGAGGTGGCTATTCAACTGATGAAAACCGTGTTGGACAATGTACGTGATGATCCTTCGCTCCTGCCCCGCTCTCTATAATCTTTCTCGTGATTTAGCCTGAGCCGATCAAAAACTTGAACGAACTTATCAAGGCGCAAGTAAGTGCCCCCTGCGCCCCAACCTTTCGTCCACTCACAACTTGAGTACAGCTCGTGTTCCATGCCACAACCGCTGAGGCCCTGTCCGCCGCACAGGGTGAGATCGAGGAGCTTTCTGTGTCTGCTGAGGGTGAATACAGGTGAAAACTGCCCAGTGAATGCGTCTCTGACCTCTCTGTGCTCATCCAGCGTCATTCAGGAAGTCTCGCGATCACTGAGGTTCCGCTGTGATTGCCATCGATATCTTGATTCTCTTTTGTTTTGTACACGCTACGGATGTTTTCTTTACCCCACGACGTTACACGAAATTAAACCCGAATATACGACCTTTTGCGCCGACTTTCGTGTTTCTCAAACGATCGGGAACGAGGTTTGATTCCCATACATCAGGAAACCTGCATATCGGCTTTTGATGGCTTGCCGTGGCTTTTGATGGCTTTCAAAGCCGGCAAAGCCACCAAAAGCCACCAAGCCAAAAGCCACGGAAGCCAGTCAAATTGACGAACGGCTTAACCGAACGGATGCCCCCCGAAAGCCACGAAAGCCGATCAAAAGCCACGCGAAAGCGGTTCGAAAGCCATTCGCGGGACGACTTATCAAGAAAACAACGAGGGGTATCTTTGTGTTCAACCAGCCATTTGATTACATGATAGTACATTACAAGCAGTATTAATCAATTCACCCTCACGGCTTGGGATCATTCTCGATGTCTGGAGGACAATTCAACGACACTGATGGTTTTTTTGGTGGGACCCATGTCGCACGAGTCAAATTGTTCTTCTCCTTCAACCATGATGACGTTGAGTACCCATGTGCTCTCGTCGAATGGTTCGAACGTGTCGCTGACTCACCCGAAGAAGAAACGGGCATGTGGCTCGTTCGGCCAGAACTGACCCCGAACGACACGCAGCATGCGTCGGTCATTCACCTTGACACCGTGCTTCGGGGCATTCATCTGTTACCTTACTTCGGGGACCAATTTGTTCCTGGGGAACTTCACTACTCGACGACTCTCGACAACTTCTGTTATTTCTATGTAAATAAGTACATAGATTATCACGCATTTGAGACAGTTTTTTAGTACACACCCTTGTAATGGTAGCTGTATTGAAGGATATGGGAAGGGCGTACAACACTGTGCAGGGACTACATGGCCGACTGGAAGCCACGAAAGCCATCTGAAAGCCACCCGAAAGCCGATCGACGAACCCGCGAGACCAGACGATGATCGAGTCTCGAAAGCCCCCGAAAGCCTCAAAGCCGTTGAAGCCGTTGTAGGTTTCCTGATGTAGTATCTCCAACGTTGCCCGTGATCTCCATGTCGGATCCCAAAGATCAGACCACTATCACCCCACATAACCAGCAGCCACTGGTCACCAGGACCTATCCAAGTACAGAGGTGCTTGAGAAGGTCATCCTGTGTTCTGCCGATGCTCAGAAGCAGTGGGCAAAGGTTCCTCTCTCAGATAGGATCACCATCGCGAACAAGTTCGTCGTAAGTGTACGGAACACTTCCCGTTCTTCGCGACGTTCAACTTATCGTGCAGGATGAATTTAGCAATATGTCGAATGAAATCCCGGAGGAGTTGACACTTCAGATGGGGAGGTGGAGACAAATTCAATCCCCGGGGCCAGTTGCTTCCAAACTCAAGTATTCATTTCCAGGCCGATATCACAGGCATTGGGAGAGGTACGGGGGTTCTTGGACCGTGCGCGATACATGATATCTATCGCGGAACCCTGCCTTGCGGACATCTCCCTCAAAGACACGGATAAGCCAGGCTTCAGACGATTTATCAAGCGCACCCCACTGGGTGTAGTGCTCGTGATCGCACCATGGAAGCTAGTATCAGCTTCCCTCGGATTTGGAAGTTCTCACCCATGCTAACGTTCGCTCTTCCAGTTATCCTTATCTTGTCTCGATAAATTCTGTTCTACCAGCAATCATCGCTGGAAATAGTGTGCTACTCAAGCCATCACCCCAGACTCCGTTGACTGCAGAACGCTTTGCGCTGGCCCTTACTCGTGCTGGTGTTCCACCTGCCGTGATTCAAGTGGTTCACCTCTCTCAGAAGCTCACCGAGTATGTCATCAAGCATCCAAAGGTGGACTTTGTGTCGTTTACGGGAAGCGTTGCCGGTGGAAAGTTCGTCCAAGAGGTGGCCTCGCGTGCAGATGGATTCAAAGGGGTCGCGCTTGAGGTAAGACTTACTTGATAGTCCTGAACCTTATTCTTGACCAGGGTCGTTCTTTCACAGTTAGGAGGGAAGGATCCTGCATACGTCAGGGCCGACGCTGAACTTGATTATACGGCTGCTGAGCTGGTCGATGGTGCGTGAGAAACATCTCGAACGTGGCCTCTTTTTCCTGAGTACTCCAAGGTTCCTTTTTCAACTCCGGTCAAAGCTGTTGTGCCGTGGAGGTGAATTCTGCGCGCCGTACATCGAACAACTGAGAAATCTCACCGAAAACGACAGAGAATTTACGTTCATGAATCAATATACGACGAATTCGTTCCTAGATTCGTCAATATCGCTAAGACCTACAATCTCGGGGATCCGACCAAACCAGAGACAAACCTTGGGCCAGTGGTCAGCCTCGCTAGTGCGGAAAGGATAAGAAAACAAGTCGAAGAAGCTGGTACGTAGGGACGAACTCGGCAACCACAGGGTCCCTCATGAACTCTATGAAGTCAAAGCAGGGGCAAAGAAGCTGATTGCGGAAGAAGACTTTCCGGATGCCAAGCCGTGAGTTCTTGGATCGCTTACGAACTCCCAGGTCAATGGAAACTAAGTTTCACTCAGGGGGACAACATTTGTTGCCCCACAGGTCTTGGTGGACGTAAGCCATTGTAAGTGTTGCCTTCTCGACGAAATCACGCACTTATAACCTTTCCCCAGCTATGGACGTCATGATGGTGGGTCCAAGGGGAATCCGAGCTTCAGAAAGCTAAAAGCGCCCGATAGGAAGAGACTTTTGGACCTGTGATTGGGATTCAGAAGGTGGGAGTCCGTCCGAGGCCGATGTTACAGCTCGTGTCACTCAATTCTGACAGGTGTCTTCTGACGAGGAAGCAATCAAACTCATGAACGACTCCCCCTACGGCCTCACGGCTTCTGTGTGGACCAAAGCCGATTCAAATCCTGAATCGGAGCAGGCGTTCCTCAGAATCGTGGACGAGCTTGAGACAGGGACAACTTTTCTGAACAGGTTTGTGACATCCACCGTGCCATGTTTGTAGGCTCAGTTGTCTGCAGGTGTGATTATCTGGATCCTGCCCTTGCTTGGACTGGTGTCAAGAACAGTGGGCGAGGCATCAGCCTGAGTAAATTTGGTGCGTACGGTCATGCCGAACTCTCGATGCGGTGACTGATACAACAAGGCGCAGGGTACGACCAACTGACAAGGGCGAAATCGGTGCATATGAAGATACAGACCAAGTGATCGCGCGCTGAAAGGAGATAAAGTAACATTGAAACCATCAGACCTTGTATCTTCGGCCGGTCTTGTTGAAGAATGTCTGTAGCACGTAAACCTGGAATCTAACAAGGGATTGAGTGCCATGAGTTCACACCAGACTGTGTACAACTTACGCCGCCATCCCAACAATACCCGCACACTCTAGGACCGCATACCAGAATAGACGACTGGGACAGATGTTGAATAAACGAAGGACGCTGAATAATGTGGATAGCACACCTCTGCGTTGATTTCACAGTGTAGAAACCGCGTGCCTCTCTGGTGTGGAAGCTGGGGGCAGGTGAGTATATGCAGTAGGGATGGAAATGTACGATTACTATTTCTGGGTCCTCTTGATGTTCATAAGCATGCTGTTGAGGCGGAATATGCTCTCTTCCAATGCTGTCGTCTGCTCAGAGATCTGACCGGGTTTAGCTGGAGCTTCCCTTCGGGGTTCGCTCTCGACCATGATGTCGAAGTCGATGAGTTTTTCCGTCAAGGTTGACATGTCGTTTTCGAAACAAAAGGAGTATTCCCCGACGCTGTTCGCGGTCAGAACGTAGTCACCCTGCCGCTCCCGTTGGCCATCGAGGATAACTTTGTCCTTCGGGTCTTTGACGTCAAAGTCTATATCGAAAGAGCCACCGGATTGAACCTTGTTCAGGAGGATGTCAATTGGGATAGAATTGATACTCATGCACTGGACGCACAGCAAAGTAGAACTGGAAAGGAGGGTCAGGAAATGGTCCATGGTGAAGGTCGAGGCCGGACACGTTACCCCGATTTTCTCGCCGGCCTTGTCAACGTCAGCGTAGAAACAGAGCCTCTCATTGGGCGCAATTGCTGTCGTCAGCGCCGAAGCACGAACGCTGTCGAGGATAGAGAGGAAGGATAAGAGAGTGAATGTGAGCGAGTAGGAGGAGAACATGGAGGAAGACGATCGTTGGGTACGCGCCCGCTTCCCTTGATCAGCGACCACCACGACCGACGACGTCGACCGTCGCCCCACGCGACCTGTTCGTCAACGATGATGGAGTCGTTTCAACTATCGGACTGCCGCTCAACGTCGCCTTCGTCCCCGACCGACTCGCGATGTCCAGAACGCCCAACCGATGATCCAACGGTCCCAGAGGCTGAACGGCAGTTAATGTCTTCCCCTTCACCACTCACTCTCAAACATTCTTACGGGCCATCGCCATCTTTCGTCTCGACGCCCAGTTATGCTTATCCTATCGCCTGGTCGCCTTTGTTCTATACGCCTTATGAATTTCAGAATTTCCGTCCTACTTTCGTTCCGTCCATATCTCCAGTCCTCAGATCGGACCAATCCAATCCTTATTTTCCAAACCGTGCAAACCAATCAACTCCCTTCGTCCAAAGATTACTCAATGCCAAAGCTCAGCCCAGTCCTAATGTCCCACCACCGCCTTCTTCTCCCCCTAGCATGACCTCTTGTGATTCGGATCCCAATTGTTTCGGCGACTCTTCTCCATTATCGACCCCTCCGTCATCGCCACCGTTCAAGCGTTCTCTCCAGCTTCCAGACTCTCAAGATGACAAAACTCCCCTAGCCTTGTCGATCGCAGATAAGGTCAAGCGCCATCGCCGTTCCGCGGCATCCTATCCGTTGTCGTCCGACAGTTATCAAGAACTTACACCTGTCAAACGCAAAGCCGTCACCACTGACGATGGTTCTTACCGACCCCGGAAAATCATTCGCAGAATGCCATCCCCTCTCACAGATGATAGCGACTCTGATGAGGATCGTCGGCCTTCTGTTGAAGCTTCCGCCCAGATAGGCTTATCTGCCTTTGACTATCCTTCCCGTTCTTTCCCACCATATGTCCAGATCCATCCAGGTTTCCCTCTGTTCTATCGCCGTTTTCCTGTCAGTTCATTCCAGACAACAAGGTATGTTTCATGTCATCGCATTTCAGAGTCTCTCACAGTGTTGTTTCGCGATAGCACTAAAATCTCTGGTGCAACGTTCAATGAACCTCGTTTTCCCTTGGACCTCTATACACCTCGTTTCGTCAAAGGAACTGGAAGAGAGAAAGTCGGGCTTTGTCCTATCTGCGTTGAGCCGGAAGATCGTGGCGGACAGAACAAGAAACTTTGGCTTTCTACCAAATTCTCTGCTTTCAAGTGGTGAGTTCTCAACGACGTAGGTGAATTCCCCTGACATCCCTCGCAGAGTTTTTCTCCTTATCACCGCGATGCGCTGCTCGGTTGACACGCTTCCCGCAAGTTATCACATGCAGTATAGCCACGGTTAGTTCGCACTTGCCCAACAAAATGCTTAGAAGCTCAACCGTGCCCTAGGAATATCTGCCTTTTCTGCCGCACCGTTCTCTCCTCCTATGGTTTTCAGAACCAAGCCCCGCAATCAAATCACGAAACACGAACGATCGCAGATCACGGAAGGAAAATGTCACAAATGTAGCAAGTGGATCCCCCTCGAGACTATCAAAGACGCAGACGTAAAGGTGCGGTTTCTTTCCATGGTCACGACTGAGGCTCAACTTTTTTTGATGCAGGTCAAAGAGATCTTTTGGTCAGTACACCATCGCGTCCGCAGGCACCCTCTTCCCCACTCATCTTCATTGATTGCAGGTGGAAGCATGCCGCTACTTGTCATCACGGATCCACAATCGAAGGGGAACGTGACATTTTTGTCGAGGATAACTTTTATCAGGAAATTGTACAAAACAGCTAATCTTGACGCCTTGGACCTTGTATGTACTTGTAACCTCTCTCAAAGGAATTTGTAGCCATTATGTAGGAATCTTGCCATCCAATGCCTTGATGGTTCAAATGTTGTACCAATAGATATGGTCTTTGTAGACGAGTTTGAGGACTGTTTTCTCCTCCCCAGATTCGACTGTGCCTCTCCATTCTTCAAACACCGCTTGAGGTTTCCCAAGTTCCTCTGGGCAATTCTCCGTTTCAAGATGGAATTGGCGCAAGCAAAATTTACTCGTGTTCGAAAGCACCTTAACGCTGCCGCTGCCGCGAGACTTGCTCAGACTCACGGTCCCGTATTTCGTTACTTTCATCGCATGTCAGGGACAAAGGGGATACAAGCCAAAACCAGCAACTTTGTAAGAATCTATCTCCATCTACTTCGCTCCTCAAGTCTGTCTCGTTGCCTCCATGATACGGGAGAATAGGGAGTTGGAGTTTGCCATCAGAGCCTTTGGCGAGTCGAACTCGGCGGGGGTACCCTCGTCCATGACCAAAACGTAATCGCACTCCTTCAGAACCTGGTCGCTGAGACGGTGCATGACGGAAAGGATGGTTGCTCCTGGACAGTTGGTGCGCATGGTCTTCTGCAAGAAGGCATCGGACCCGGCGTCAACGGAGGCGGTGGCCTCGTCCAACAGCAAGATCTTTGGGCTGCGGAGGATAGCACCGGCCAAGCACAAGAGTTGACGTTGACCGACGGAGTAGTTGGAGCCGTTGTCGGCCACGACGGTGTCAAGCTTGTCCTCCTGATTGGAAACAAAGTCCTTGAGACCAACCAATTCGAGAGCGTGCCAGAGGGAAGTGTCGTCGTAGCGGCCCTCGAAGTCCAAAGCGGTGCGGATGGTTCCAGAGAAGATGAATGGATCTGTTCGAAAAGGTGAGCCGCTGCGAGGAACGATGAAATGGTAGTTGAAGTACCTTGGGGGATCAATTCCATACCACGGCGAAGAGTGTGGACACCAAGCTTGGAGATATCTTCACCATCAACCAAAATATTACCCTTACCCAACTCCAAGAGCCTAAGCAAAGCCGAGAGCAAAGTGCTCTTCCCGGACCCGGTACGACCGACGATGAACACAGTGGTGCCGGGTTGGATGCGAATGTTGACATCCTTGAGGACGGGCTTCTCGGGACGGCTGGGGTAGGCGGCCTCGACACCCTTGAAGATGATCTCACCACGGGAAGGCCAGGAGCCCTCGATAGGATCGGTGGGCAAGTGGGGGGCAGCATCCCTGGGAAGCTTCTCGGAGTACTCCTGAAGACGCTCGACGGAGCTCATCTCGGACTCGATGGTAGCAGTGGCCTTGACCAAAAGGTTCATGATGTACGTGAGAGCGGAGGCGTAGGCCAAGGCCGAGCCAAACTGGGTAGTGTTCATGACTTTGGTGGTCTTCCCGAGCATAGCGATGGTGAGTACAACCAAAGCGGAGAGGAGTTCCATGCGGAGGGTGAGCCAGATCTCGGCCGTGTTACGAAGGTACACGGGCTTGTTGCTATCGTCGATCAAGTGGGCAGCGCTACCGGCGAAGTCACCTTCGCGCTTAAAGGCGGCAATGGTGGGAATACCGTCGAGGGTCTCGTTGACCTTGGACTGGAGGGGAGACCTCATACGGGATTCGAGCCGCTTCAGCTCACGGAGGGTAGCACGGTAGAAACGGAGGAGGAACCAGTAGACGATGAACAAGGGAGCCAAAACACCGAGGATGACTGGGGAACTGCGACCGAGGATGGTGACGGCAGAGATCAAGGAGCCGAGACCAGCAATGGCTTGGAAGATCTGGGGCATAAGGCGTTGGTCGATTGATTCCATATCCTTGGAGAAGCGGTTGATGACGCGACCGGCGGGGTTAGCGTGGAACCAACCCATGGGAGCGCCAATAACACCGGAGAAGGCCCTGTTGTGGAAGGTGCGGGAAGCGGCGAGGACACCAAAGAGGATGAAGGTGTTGACGACAAGCATCAGGAAAGCGGTGGCAACACCAATGCCGTCGTAAATACCAAACCAGAATTCGATCTTCTCTTGGAACTTGTTCGCGGTCCACCAAGTGAGCCACTGGTTCATCATGACAGCGCCGGCCTGTTGGGAGACGATCGAGAGGACCAAGGCGATTATCAGTTTCCATCCACCTGCGGCCTTGATATAAGACCACCACGTAGAACCGCTGATGGCGCCAGTAGTAACATCCTCATCAACAACAATGTTTCCGGATGGGGCGTCCTCGGTCTTGACGACCTTCTTGGTCTTGGCGGTTTCCTGGTTGTCGGACTTTTTGTCGGCCTTCTCAGTACGTTTCTCCATGGCGTCGACCAGCTTGCGGAGGTGGCCGTTCTGACGGTAGAGTTGGGCGTAGGATCCCTGCTCAGCAATGGTACCATTGTTCAAGACGATGACGTGGTCGGCCTGGGGAAGGAAGTTGAGTGCCTGGGTGACCAAGACGCGAGTCTTGCCGTGGAGAGCGTCAAGGAAACATTCTTGGAAGACGGTGCGTCCGACGCGTGGATCGAGAGCAGCGAGGGGGTCATCCAACAGGTAGATGTCAGCATCAGCGTAGACGGCGCGGGCCAAGGAAAGACGGGCTTTCTGGCCACCGGACAAGTTGGCACCACGCTCGACGATCTCACTGGCAATACCGTTGGGGAGACGCTCAAGGTCAGCAGCAAAGGAAGCAGCACCGATGGCACGCTTGAGACGACGATTATCCATAGGCTTGCCAAAGGTGATATTCTCTTGAACGGTGGAGGATTGAATCCATGGTTGTTGGGGGCAGTAGGCGATGGAGCCGTTGGCAACGACCTGGGATGACGATGAGCGATTGCCCCAGTCACGTGAAAATATGAGTTACCTTTCCGGAAACACAGTTCATTTCACCGAGGATAGCAGCGAAGAGGGAACTCTTTCCACAACCGACGGGCCCGACAATGGCGGTCAAGCTACCTTTCTTGATGGACATGTTGATATCGTGGATGAAAGCCTTGGGCTTTTCAGCATTTTCCTCAGCAGCGGGAGCGGGAGCATCGTCCTTCTTTGCCCATTCGAAAGATCCATTCGAGATGCGGACGGGATCGGTGTTGACAGGGTGGACGTCGGATGAGACGGGAACGGCCTCTGGAGCCATCAAGAAGCTGTAGATACGACCCCAGGAAGCAGCGGCGATGGCGCATGCACTGGATGGTAGACTAAGAAAGCTGTTTTAGAGAGAATCAGAACGAACGCACCTCAGAAGCTGTGGGAGAGCGATCAAAGGTTCGACCAACATGGAGAAGAAGGAGATGGCTGGAAAGACACGAGCGGCAGTGATTTCACCCTTTTTGCCGAACAACGAGAGGGCGGCCATGGGAACCAAGGTGTTGGCCAGTTGACCGACGATGACGAAGACGGTGACACCGGTGTTGAAGGTCTTCAGATACCCAAGCTGGGTCTGACGGACGACCTCGAGGCGTTGAAGGAAGATACCTTCCCAGCCGCGAACCTTGATCAAGGTCATGCCTTCCATGATCTCCTTGATCATCTTGATGCGCTTGTCACCGAAACGGGCGAACATGGGAGCTGAAGTTCGGAAGAAGAGAGGCACAACGAGAATGAGGACAAGGAGGGAGCCAAAAAGAACCCCGACACCAGCCCAGACAGAGACGGTGAGGACGCGGTAGAGCAGATAGACGGTGATGCCGAGCTCGATGGGGATGGACCAGGTGAGGTTACCGAGTTCGATGGCCCTGGAGACCGACTCTGCGTCGACGTTGATGAGGTTCAGGATGTAACCTTTCTCGAACCTTCCGATACCCTGGGGACCAAGGCGCAAGGACTTTTTGTATACAGCACCGATGAGGGCGGTCTTGATATTGAGGGCAACGCTCTTGATCATGTTCTCGGAGGTACGACCGAAGATAGTCTGGAAAACCTTGGAGCCGAACAAAGAGAGAGCTAGGACCCAGAGGGTGGGGGTGAAGAGAGGGACGCCGCCAGTGACTTTCTTGATGGCGTCATCGTACATCTTTGCGCCCTGGGGGTCCTTGGGGCGGGGAGGAGCATTGGCAGCGACAATCAACTGCTGAATGAGGATGGGACCGAACAAACCAAAGATGATGGACGTGAACCAGAGGAGGCCAGAGACAACGCTGAGAAGAAATGAGGCAGTGATCGGAAATGACGTGAAGCCGGTGACTTACAGGAACTTGCGGGCATACTTCATCATGGAACCCCAGAGGCGCGGAAGATCCTTGCCGGGCTGCTTGCAGAAGGCGTCGTACTCATCCCAGAAATTCGAAACCCAGTTGTCGATGTGAGCGGAAGAATCCTTGGGGTTAAGGTTATAGAGGTCGTCCTTGGTGAGGGCCTTCTTGGAACCGTTCCACATCAAGTTGGTCAACCAGGAGACAAAGACGTAGCTGATAGGGTTGGGATCGACGGTGTAAACTTGGGGCTGGACGTTTTCGGCCTTTTTTGGGATTCCGGTCTCAAGGTCAATGTCATCGAAATCTCTACGGGTAGGTTGGAAGTCGGGTTCGGAGTAGGAAGAATTGACGGTCTCGGTGGTAGCAATGGAGGTGGAAGAGAAGCGGGACCGAGCGGGAGAAGCAGAATCACCTGAAGGAAGGAGAAATTGAGTAGGCACGCATGGAAGTGTGTGGTGAAACAGACCGGCGATGTAGAAGGCAATGACCTCGGCGCTAACATTGTCCTCGAACAGGCGAGCGATATCCTCGTCGTACTCATACCTCTCCTGAAGCCAAAAGTAGAGCTGGGCGGTGGCAACAGAGTTGAGACCAGCGAGCTTCAAGGGAAGGTAGGTGGGAACTGAAGAAGAAGCGGGCAAGGACAAGAGGGTGGTGACGTGGGAAGCGATCTCGAGTGCGACTCTGGACCTGATGGAAATCTCTGTGATGGAGGATGGACGGACGGGAGGAGGGTGAGTGGGTGTGGTGCCGAACCGAGGAGAGAAAGAGTCGACGAGGAGGCTGGGAGTGGATTCAGGAGAGTAGATGGCGATGGTGGGAAGCTGAGGAACTGGAGGGAACGTGGAGGAGTGGAAGGCGGAGATGGACATTGGGGGCATGGAGGTGATTCGAGCAGTTCCTGGCTGACGGGCGGACGGGGGAGAAAGGAGGGCGGTTGGAACAGGGCCAAACTTTGCGGATTCAAGCACAGGACGGCTCCTGCGGGAAGAACGGCTAGCCTCCCAGCGTTGCTCAGCGATGGAGCGGAGAGCGGAGACGTCGACATCACCATCGTCATCAACAGGCATCTCAGTGAGCTGCTTCGCGAAAGAAATCATGGCAGCGAGAGGTTCAGGAAAGGAGGGACAGGTGAGGAGGGTATCTCTAGCGGCCTTGAGGAAAGCCAGCTGATCGACATTGGAAAGAGCGGTGAAGAAGAGGGCCAAGCGAGAGGAGGAAGAGACGAGCTTGACGGAGATGAGGGAGAAGGAAGAGAGAGCGATTATCAAGGTAGATTCTACGGTAGTGAGGTCGACCCAGAAACCGTTGATCTGCACGAGATTGTCGGAGGTAGACATTACTGGTGTTGTCGTAAGGGAATGAAAATTAGAAAAAAGAGGTTCGTGGTAAGTTAGTTGCAAAAGGCGACCAGCGTCGAAAGTCGATAATCGTCAAGATTAATCGAGAGAAGCTGGAAGCGAGGTGAGAGAGAAGAATGGAGGAAGGATAGTGGTACTCACAAGACGAAAGAGAGAACGGGACCCAAGGGTTGTGTTGGGTGAACTTGGTGGCACTGAAAGCACAAGGGGCAAAAAGTTGGAGACGGGGGACCTTTTATGGGGAGAGCTCGGTCGCTCGGGTGATGGATCGTTCGGTCATCAAGTATAGCCATCGAATGATGAAACTGTTTCAAATGCGTCCAAGAGATGTTTTACCGCGACTTGGGCGGCGAAAAGGCAAAACCTCCCCGTAGCTGTTTTGTGCAGCCCACATAACGAGAGAGAGAAATGCGGTTCTGAGGCTACAGGTTGAGAGTTTCCTAGAAGTGAGTAGAGGAGAGAGAGTGAGAGGCTGATCGGCTGAATTGTATCCGATCAAAGATCACACGGAGACTCTGTTGCGAGTGTTTCCACCCTCTGCGGTTAACGGATTTTACTGAACGCTGAGGCTCCGCCAATCTTTTTCGCGCAGGCATCTCTGGTTCAGGAACCCTTCGGCTTGACCGAGAGATATCATCTCACTTTGCCGGTTCCGCACTTACCGATCACCGGCAACCGCATACAACTCACCACGCACCAACACCAACACCAAACGCAGATGCTGGCCGCCATCAAGAGGCACACTGCCCAGCCATGGTCCAAAATCACTCGGAGATGGCTGCTTTCCCCCGCCCAACGGCAAGTCGTTTGCATATATCACACACTAAACCCTGACATTCACTCCCCAGTCCTCCTGAGAGCGCTCTCGATCCGTCCGGACCTCCTACCGCTGCGGCTGAGCCACAGTGGGCTGCAGCCACCGTTCACGGTCGCTCGTTATATCTTCCATACCAGCATCCGAGGACGCATAGCATCCCAGTCGCGATGATTCATTTCCGTTCCTACTTCCCACATCTGCTCGACCAGTTCACTCATTTCGCTTCGCATTCCGCGTCGGCCCTCGCCATCCCGATTTCGCGTCCGGTCGCTCTACCGACACAACGTTCTCTATGGACCGTTCTGAAAGGACCGTTCGCCCACAAGAAGAAGCAGGAAAACTTTGAGCGCAAAGTCCACAAGCGCGCGATCAAGGCGTGGGATGCTGATCCTCAGGTCGTCGAACGCTGGGTAAAATATCTCGAAAATCACGCGATGGGAGGCGTAGGCATGCGAGTCATAAAGTGGGAGAGGGCCCAGGTCGGAATTGGAAAGGACAGGCTGGACCACGTGAAGGGTCAGATCAGGATCGCTTCTGCCACGAACGCGGACAAGGTGAAGAAGCTGGGGGAGAGGATTGTGAGGGAGGAACTGGGGAAGGAGGCGTAGACTGCTAGTACACCTGTAGTTGTGCAGTACATTGTTCAACCTTTCTGTGACTCTCGGTGATTGCCGCCACAGGTTTCAACCATGTCCAGTCACGAAAACGACCCGTTCTACCTCAGGTAAGAGTCCACGGCTGTGCCACAGAACCCAGCGCATGGGCAAAAGAACTCATCCTCGGTTCTTTTGCCCACCACACAAAGATACTAGTGAGACCATTCCCCATCTCGTCAATCCTACCTCACCTTCACTGCCAACCAGCACCGGTCATTCTGGAAAACACGGCCACGAATTCCTCGAATTCGAATACTCTCATGGCCGTCTTCGTTATGCAAACAACTCCAATTACCGTAACGATAGTCTGATCAGGAAAGAGAGTGGGTAAACCTCAACCCACCCCCTCTCGCTCTTCCTCATCTTTTTGTAGTGTGGATCGGTCCACTGATCGTCAAGGAGCTCAAAAGGATCGTCGAGTCGAGCGAAATCACAAAGTACGTAAACCGTCGAAGCCGTACATATCCTATATCTGATACCCGGATACAAAGGGAAGACGACACTAACTGGCCAAAGAAGAACATTGTTGGAAAGCAAGAGCTCGAGATTCGTGTGGGCAACGATCACATCGCCTTTGAGGTAATGATACTAGACGTCCCCCGGTATAGCACCGTTGATCACTGACGAGATGACAGACTGCAAAGATTGGTTCCTTGGTCGACATTCAGGACAGCGAAGATCCGGAGGGTCTCCGCGT
Source organism: Thelephora terrestris (assembly GCA_015956445.1). Lineage (NCBI taxonomy): Eukaryota > Fungi > Basidiomycota > Agaricomycetes > Thelephorales > Thelephoraceae > Thelephora > Thelephora terrestris. The sequence goes on along the minus strand of WIUZ02000012.1, from coordinate 1,305,959 downwards.
TTTCTATTATCTCGTACAAGACCTGAAGGCAAGTTCTGCCTCGTCCGGCTCCCACTTCTTCCGCTGAGAACGAGTGTTTTGTAGTGCCTCATTTTCTCCCTGATTTCCCTCCACTTCAAAATCAAGCCGATCTAGATGCGAGCTTTGCTGTGATGCATGTGCCGTGCCAGTAGATACAAGCCATCCGTGTATGTAACCTGTGCAGGGCGAATTGTTATTTTTTTCGCACAGCCTTCCCGCTTTTGTACAAAGGACGATTAGGGCGTGGCGGTATAGATGCCGACCCACTGCATCTCCCCGTCTTTAAGTTCCTCCCTTCCTAGGGTTTCGCTGGTTATAAATCATGGTTTCTCTTTCCAACGTACTCTCCACCCTCTCCCCCCGCCGTAACCTCCTCACTATGGTTTCCACTCCCACCCGAAAGCTTGCCAGTAAAGAGGAAACCACTCCCGCCACTCCTCCCTCTCTCGTACAACTCCCGCCCACCCTCAATACCTCTCCCTCTCCCCAACCAAATCCGCACCCATCGCCCTCCCCCCAGAACGACGCATCCAGCCCAGACTCGCCAGATGGCTCTGGCGACGATTTCCTCGCAGATATATTCACCGATAGCGATGACGATAGCGACAGCGATTCTGACGACGACCGGCGGACGTATCCAAAATTCGACTACGACGCTCGCTTTCGACCGCTCGAAAACCTGGATTTGAACAAAGTACCCGATCCAGGTCCGACCGCTGAACTCTGTTACGCCCTCGAGGATTTTGGTCCCGAAAACATGAAGAGCTGGTGTCTGCCAGATTTCGTCTCTTCCGATGTCTTTGCCGTTGTCAAGGCCGGCGAACCCATCGATTTTATCACAGAGTTCAACGAGTTCTTTTGGCGTGAGTTCCCCTAAACGCTCTCTTTCCCACTTGTCATCCTGACCGAATCAGTTATCAAGGTGCATAGTACTGCGAAACCGGGCGTCGTCCCCGCGTTTAATGTAGAAGGTCAACTAGAAAGAAAGGCTAGAGAGAACAAAGAAGCTAACGAAAAGGTACGTCGTGTGCCCGCCTCGTTCACCCTCGGATCATTCACTAACGCGTGTTTCCAACAGCAAACACGCCACAAGGCCGCTCACAAACGAGCCCTGAAGGAGAAGTTTACCTTTGACGAAGACCAAGTTCCTACTGTGTTTGTGGAGGATGAGGTCAACGAACAACCGCGAATCCCGCGGTCTGTCGGTTTCAAATCGATCGTGCCCCAGAAGGTTTTCCGATATGTGGCACCCGATTATACCCCCATAGGAAAGGAGCCTACTAAGGAACCTAGCGACTCGGCGTCGTGGCTAGATGGCTGGGTCGAGGTCGTATGTCCCGGTGACGAAACCATGGAGAACACGGACGCATGGCGACCTGGGCGTGGCCGTAACCTACGCCACAGTGGTTTTAGGAGATTTCGAGTCTAAGCTTTGTATTAAACTATATTCTTTTTTCTTCTTCTCTATCGCTGTTTGTACTGTTGCTTGTCGTCATCGTACTCTGTAGCCCCTATAACTCTTCGCTTTGCTTGTTCATACTTATACCAAATGTTTAGTGTGACAAATGAGAACGCATAGTCACGCGTGATTGTCACAGACACTCGAACCAAAAATTCCCATCAAGACATTTCTCGACCTGCAGAAATCACTTGCGTTGTTGTCCCCCGCCGTCCACCTCCGCCCTTCCCCAGCTGGCCAACTCCAGTTCCCCTCGATTTCACAGACCGTGGTCGAGACCGACAGCTCTCCACCGTTAACCACTCCTTCGGTCCCGTCACCCTCTCAAGCCTCCCAGTCATGGAGCACACTTTCGGTGGCAAGTACAAAATCGAGGAAGTAATCGCCAACGGTGGCTGCGGTACGCCACTCGTCTTCTGGCTTTCTCACATGCCTAATTCCACCCAAGGCTCAGTATACCTCGGCACACATACCGTGGCCGGGAAGGAGGTCGCTATCAAACTCCAGCCTACCGTCCCCCGCAACAGTCCAATCCGACAGGAATCCAAGATATACAAGACCCTCTCTGGCTCTCCCGGTATACCCTGGATTATGTGGTCTGGAAAACACGGGGATTTCGATGTCATGATCCTTGACCTCCTTGGTCCCTCGCTGGAGGACCTCTTTAAGATGTGCAACAAACACTTCTCCCTCAAGACCGTCCTTCTCATCGCAGACCAGCTGGTGAGCACTTTTATGCGCTGTGACCACCCCAGCCTCATCCGCGCCATGTTTCCTTTTTGGGCGGCGTTAACCCTCTCTCCCAGTTGGAGCGTATAGAATTCATCCACTCCCGCGATTTGGTCCACAGAGACGTCAAGCCCGCAAATTTCGTCATGGGCGTCGGCAAATCAGCCTGTGTCATCAATGTCATCGACTTTGGACTGGCCAAGAAATTTAGAGACCCCCGAACCACCATGCACATCCCATACCAACAAGACGAGCAGCATAGAGTCGGAACCTCCCTTTTCGCGTCAATACATACCCACAACAGCATCGGTAAATGAACCGCTTCCCTTTCATCGCCGCTCTAACACCCGTCTAGAATGTTCACGGCGCGACGACTTGGAGTCCCTAGCTTATATGCTCATTTATTTCCTTCGAGGAAACCTTCCATGGCGGCGGCTACACGGAGAAACGGTGGCTGAGACGTGGGACATCATTCGCGATAAGAAACTCGAGACCGAACAACTGCTGACGGTGGGCCTCCCTGAAGAGTTTGATATCTTTTACAAGTATACCAGGAGTCTCGACTTTGACGATCTTCCCGACTACGACGGGCTTCGAAACCTATTCAGAGGCCTCGCGGTCAAGCACAGTATCGACTACGACCTCAAGTTTGATTGGATTAGCACGAGACAGAAGAAGGCGAGGAAACGCCATTGTGCCGCGTGTCATGCCAAACATCAGTCGACCTGACACAACGCGCTTACCGACCATCCAAACGGTTGGTTGTATTCTATAATTTAACCGGTAAGCCGCCCCCTCACGGAACCGCGTGTCCCTGACCCTTCTACCGCCAGGCTCTGTGATGCCACTCCCATGCTTGCCCCCCAATAGATCCTTGATGCGTTTGCGAAGGCTTATCGATGCGAAGGATCATCCGATTCCCGTGATTGATAACGTTACGAATGGAGGGTCGGGGCCTGGCTCCTCCGGATCTTCCTTCCACCCTCGTTCTCTTCTCCTCCGGAAGATCCTGACACTGGGCGTTTATGTTAGTTCTCGGCACTCACCTGTGTTCCTCTCGTCAGCTGTTTGATGTGTATGGTCATTAGATTAAGTTGTCACCCTCGCTTTTGATAATTTGTACATGATTCTGTTGTTTTTTGTCATTTCGCCTCACTGACGCATCCTCGTGTTTTCAGCATGTCTCCTTCGTTCCCATCCCATCCCTTAATTAATCACAGTTCTAACTTGGCTGTCAAACCTTGGGCATACCTGGTCTCGTCTACACGTCCTCCCCCCCCCCTTTTTTCCGTTTCATATCCACCCACCCAAATCACAACTATGTCGATCATTTTACACGAGTGATCGAGTCTCTTGCGACCTTACACCGCCGTGGTGCGAGGCAAACATGAGTGAAAAGGCAGTTGACACTTGGTCAGCATCCGAATACAACAAGGTCGCCTCGTTTGTGTATTCGACAGAGAACACTGCCCCAGTCCTCAGGCTCCTCGATCCGAAACCCGGAGATAAGATAATCGATTTCGGATGTGGCAGCGGTGAGGTGGCTCTCAAGCTCTCAAAGGCAGTTGCGGATGCCGGTATCGTCGTGGGCGTAGACTCCAGTCCGAGCATGGCGAGAACTATTAGTCTTCCACCAGAGGATTTTTTTTCTCATCGGTAGTTGCAGATCGACAAGGCAAAGGAGAACGGGTTGAGGAACGCCCACGTCCAGGACATTCAGGCGCTCGACGATGAATTTTCATCTGAGCTTTTGGCCAGGCACGGGAGATTCGACAAGGTGTTTAGCAACGCCGTTCTACACTGGTGCAAACGGGATCCGGTCGGAGTCATTCGTGGCGTCAAGAAGGTATTAAAGCCAGGTGGGACCTTTGCCGCAGAATTTGGCGGGTGGGGCAACTGCATAGGTAGGACCAAGCACCTGTCGCTCTGTGGTCACGTTTAACGATGTGCAGGCGTCCGCTCTGCTTTACACTCGGCGTTACGCAGCAGGGGGTATGACCCCATCTCGAGAGATCCTTGGTATTTCCCGTCCACGGAATCCTATTCAAAAGTAAAAGCCCCTCTCGTGTTTGCGCCTTTGGCGTCTGTGCTGATCCGGTGCGAGAAAATAGCTCCTGGTTTCCGAAGGATTTGAAGTTGTGAACATCTCCCTTGTTCCGCGACAGACGATGTTGACTGGACATCTTCTGGAGTGGCTGCGCTTGTTCACGAAGAACACGACGTTCCTTCAGGGGATCGATCCGGAAGAAACGGAGGTGATACTCAAGGAAACTGCCGACGCCTGTGAGGTTGATTCGAAGGACGTGGACAGCGATAGGTGGATGCTGATGTACGTCAGACTTCGGGTGTTAGCTAGACTTACGACGTGATCGATATCAAGTACTTCGTGGCGAGTCCACCCAATACGAGCTGATGCTATGCTTTATCTCAGAGCCCAGGCCTTGCTCGCGATCAGGGTGAAGAATGAGTGCCATCGCCGAGACTCTCGCTGATCCCGGTTAGGTAAAAAAAACGACGATCAGGGATACCCTATGGCAGAAGCCTATCTGCAGCAGTTGCCTGACGCAACTGCGCAACACCCACGGAAGTTTTGTTCCTTGATGTTACCCCTTTCTTGGTATGCTCCTACGCGATCCTATTTTGATGGGATTAGCACGGAGGCCGAGACTCTGGGCTCGAGCAGTGCGGTGCGTGACCAAATCGTGGAGGTTTCAATCAACCCAGTGCACAGGTGAGACGTTGTGCTCAAGTCCACGATGTTCCAATGGGGAAGGATGACGGGTACCAGTATAGGTGGGTCTTTGCACTCATCTGTAGCAGAGTGCCACGAACCCACAGGTTATATCTCTGGATGATAATTGAAGGTGGGCGTATAACCTGGCCGCTCACTGTTTGGTTGGGACCAAACAACCGTCTGGCACAAGTCTCTTTGGTGAAATCTGTGGGCCCTTAGAAAACCGTGTGATTCAGAAGGAGATGATGTCCTGCGTACTCAACTTCAACATAACCCACGTGCCGATGGGAGCGGGTGAAGTTGAACCAAGGAGAGGGGAGTTCGTGACATCATCTACTCCATCCTGACAATGACTTCCATCCTCTCCTCTGTTTCGCACCACCTCGCAGCCATCGCCAACAGAGAAATCCAGCCTGGCAGCAAATTCCCCACTAGCGCAGCAGTCAAGGAAGACAACCCGGAGCAGTCTTTTCACATCGCAGAGCTCACGGGAAGAAACGTGTTTGTACGACAGTCTGTGATCGCTCGCGAGTGAGATGAGCCTCACCGCATTCAGGTTGGCGTGCCTGGCGCATTCACCGGGACGTGTACTGCGCAAATCCCGGGCTACATAAGCGCCTACGAACAGTTTAAAGAAAAAGGGATTGACAATGTCTATGTTGTTGCCGTGAACGACGTCTTTGTGCTCAAGTATGTCGCTGTACTTCTCATTCAAGGGTCGGTCGTTGATGAAATTCTGCAGAGCGTGGAAAACCCAGTTGGCTCCTGACGGGACCAAAGTTCGGTTCATTGCAGACGACAAGGCCGAGCTGACTCTTGCGCTTGGAATGCTGTTCGACGCATCCCCTCTGCTTGGCGGGCCGAGGTCCAAGGTATGCTTCGCCATTACGCCTCGAGTCTCCCCCGTTGACGAGTCCCGGTAACAGCGATACGTCGTTATTACGGACGGAGATAAGATAACTTCGGTCGCAGTCGAACCTGTTCCCGGTGAAGTAACCATCACGGCCGCCGACAAGGTCTTACCGTTGTTGTAGTCGACCTCTGCGAGAAGCAATTGTAGTATAAGTACTTGGCTGTAATATTATGGCATCGTCCTCCCGTGTAGCCCCGGGTGTGAGTCGCGGACATTCAATTCCCCATCGGAACGGTTTCGTTTTTTTTTTCAAACTGTAAACGCTCAACCCTTCTCAATCTCCAACTTCCACCATGGGCATCCTCGATATCGTTCCGGTAGGCAAAACCTACTCTCTAGCATGCTCACTTCATCTCACAATTTCGACCCCAGACTGGCGTTTTAACGGGCGATAACGTCCGCAAGCTCTTCGAGTATGCCAAAGAGAACCAGGTAAGATCCGCCTCCGGTTTTACCCTCAGATGCTCGACGCTGATCCTCCTCAAAGTTTGCCATCCCAGTAAGCCTCTACCTCTCACCACCTCGCTGGGGTTGATCTGATAGTGAATTTACCTAGGCAATCGTAAGTGGCAGCGTCCTCCACCAGCCCTCAGGTTGTCTCATCATCCCTTGCAGAATGTCACCTCTTCATCGACTGCAAACGCAGTCCTCGAGGCTGCTCGGTACGTCCGGTTCCGCGGCGATCCTGAGAATCCAATTGAAACTTACGCTCCCTCAGAGATATCAAATCTCCGATCATTCTCCAGGTCTCTCAAGGCGGTAGCGCCTATTTCGCCGGCAAAGGCCTTGCAAATGATAAACAACAGGCTTCTATCGCCGGTGCCATTGCTGCCGCTCATCACATCCGCACCGTCGCAAAGGCTTACGGCGTGTTAGTCTACATCGGCCCTATCTGGTTCACCTAAATCTCTAATCCAACCTTTCTTCAGTCCCGTCGTCTTGCACTCTGATCACTGTGCTCACAAACTCTTGCCGTGGTTCGATGGTATGCTTGAGGCTAACGAAGCCTATTACAAGCAGCACCAGGAGCCTCTTTTCTCCTCTCATATGCTCGACCTTTCCGAGGAGAGCAAGGAGGACAACATTGCCACCTGCGTCAAGTACTTCAAACGTATGGCTCCCCTTGGCATCTGGCTCGAGATGGAGATCGGTATCACCGGTGGTGAGGAGGACGGCGTCGATAACACTGGCGTCGATAACTCCAAGCTCTACACTCAGCCAGAGGATATTTGGGATGTGTACTCAGCCCTGAGTGCCATTGGCCCCAACTTCAGTATCGCTGCCGCTTTCGGAAACGTTCACGGTGTTTACAAGCCTGGAAATGTCAAGCTTCACCCTGAACTTCTGGGTAAACACCAGAAGCACGTCAGCGAGAAGTTGGGTGGCGAATCCCCCAAGCCCTTGTGCGTGCTATTTCCCCCAATCGCTGACCCTCTAAACCGTCCTGCTCCAGGTTCCTCGTTTTCCACGGCGGCTCGGGCTCCACTAAGGAAGAGATCAACACCGCCGTCCAAAACGGGGTTGTCAAAATGAATGTGGACACCGGTTCGTCTTTTGCCCATCTCTTTTTCTTTCTCGCTCGCTCACCGCGGTCGTAGACACCCAGTGGGCTTACCTCATTGGAATTCGGGTACGTAATAGCCACCGGTCCGCGGAAGACATACAGTTGTGACGCAATCATCGATCCAGGATTTCGTCCTCAAGAAGAAGGATTATCTCCTAACACAGGTTGGCAACCCAGATGGTGATGACAAGCCAAACAAGAAGGTGTGTTCCCCTTGACTAAAAATTGCCCGGTCCGACCTTCACATCTGTCGCAGTACTATGATCCTCGCGTTTGGGTCCGAGAAGGCGAGAAGACTCTCTCCGCCCGTGTCAAGGAGGCCTGTGCAGACTTGGGCAACGTTGGTATGTCAATATTCGCCGATATGTCATCTACATCTGTTTACCTGACCCTTCGTGGCAGACCGGCTTTAATTCAGATGATAATTGAATGGACGTGTAAAGTGTAACCCCCTAACAATATGAAACGTTTGACTATGGTATTCCTGAGTCATGCAAACACCGCTATTAGTATCTGCTTGTCGCCACTTACGGAGCGATTCGAATTTGCGATCAGAAGTATGGGGGGGGGGCAAACTCCTTGGTGTCTCCTGCAAATAACAGATCTGAACGGATACCACCGCCTTCTGATGCTCCGTAGATATCGGCGGTGATATATACGCGGCCAGACCGGTCATACTTGACCCCGCCTTGGGCGATGAGCTCGGCAGACTTCCGCATCAAATGCGAACGCATCACTGCGGTCCATCTTCAATCCTAAAAGGACGAACTGCCCGTTCGCAACTGTTATCACCTAGACATTTTTCCATACTTGGGTCCGACCGCGCTGCCCGCGCGGTGGAGGGGCAGTGACTGCACTAAGATTCCGAGTGGAATTAGAGACATTTGTACAGTACTAACAATTACCCGGTTTTGCACTTCGCCTTATGCTCTTTCCAGTCGGCCCTTTGACACACCGCTGAACAATAAGTTCCCCGTTTACAACGGGTGCACGTGAGGAGCTTTGGCTTCCCCCCTTCCTTGCAAACATCGCACCGACGTTTCCCCTCCTCGACTACAGGTTTGACATGAGACAATACTTTGTCCAAGTAAGGTACCTCGAACAGAGGACTCAGTGCAATCCGGGTGACGAATGGCGCGAACGGAAGCCATTCCGGCCGCTTCAGGAATTCCTCTGTCTCCTTTCCCCTCCCGCAACAACAGAGCGGGTCCAAGCTGAGTCCAAGATGAGGTGAGATACCTCCTTGGGAGAGATACTCGCAATTGGCCCCATGTTTCCATCCCACGCGGCACCTTTCAGCGAGCGCCGGCAACAGTTGTTTCCACACTCTCAACTCTTCTTCGACCAAGGTGATCTTCTGCAACGGGGACTCTTCGATCGCATCAAGCGCTTTGATCCCTCCAGCGAGCATCAGGTCCTCCGCAGGCGTGAGCACAAATGCGTCGGCGACTATTGAGTGGTCTGCGAGGTCGAGTCGGAGTCCTGTAACAAAGATAAACGTGTCAATCTTGCGGTCGTCGGCTCTAAGGAACCCAAATGCGTAGTTGGCGGTTCCCCCTGCCCCGGTGAATGAGGCAAAGATAGAGCGTATCGTGTGTCTGACTCCTAGAATGTCGTCAAATCTGCCCTTGTTCTCCGCATGACGCTCCTGATCGGCAGATTCCATATGAAGGTGCGCGAAGAGGGTGTGAAGCTGGGGAAGGCCTTCGACATCGAGATGGGGGAGCAGGTCAATGTTCAAGCGAGGGAGCGACCACGGCGACAAAACTCCGCTTTCCGTCACAGCGATGGGAAACGGGACCGCCGTAAGAGCCTTGAAGTCCTCCGGACCTTTGATTAGGGAAACGACCTTCGTAAGGACAATGTTAGCAGCTAGCTTCGAGCAGGAAACCGCGTAGAAATACCTCCAGGTATGAGGACTTTCGAGCTATGCGAAGCTTCGATTGACCACCAGCTACCGGGAACGGAAACAAAGCGTCTCGCTGGATCCCACCAAAGCTAACACGAATCGCGCAACTACTAGATTGCGAAGAGGAAACAGCGGAGCCTTCCAGCAGCATCTCTTTCTCTTTGGCCTCAACAAGGTCGATCCGAGATGTAAGCGTAGAGATCTTACGACACCCTCGATCCAGGTGGACTTCGACTCGTTGCTGGGACGTAGAAACCCCGAGTAGCCCTCTTTGTTGGGGTAAGGTTGGATGATCAGGGACGATGAATACGTTAGAGGTGTCAGTGATCTTCGTCAGAAATAGGTGAAGTCCTATCCCCAACTTCCGTGTCCATGGAAGGGTGTAGGGTGTGGCGCGAAGGGAAAGCGCAACAGAAAGGGTCCGGTCGAGGGTCCACGCTGGGGCATTAAAAGAAACGACCAGAGGGGATTTTCCAGAAAATCCCAAAGGATCTTCTTCCCAAAAGACCCAGGGGTTTCCACCTTTGTATGTTCTCCGAATACTGCCAAATGCGGCGGTGATCGAGGGATATATGTTGTGCACTGAAGGAGATTTGACATCGCAATGGAGGATCGGTGTCATGTGTTCTACGTGATCCGCGTTTTCCAGGGGCTTCAACGAGCTGCGGGGTACCACGAGAAAAACTGTGACAACGGGGGGAACGGCCTTCCAACCAGTATATAGTCCCGCTGGGCGGGGTGGCCTTTCCATGATGGACACTGTGTACAATTGGTAGCGGTGCAACTGACACCAAAGATCCTGGTAATAATTGCTCCCCATGAGCAAGGAAACGTCAGCGTCGAGTACGTCGTAGAAGCAGTCCATGAGAAACTGCCAGTCGACATCCACCACCGACCGTAGAATTCGGAGGAAAAGGGCGAACGATTCGCGGGTGTAACGCGGAAGAGATGGAACGGAAGAAGCGAGCTTGGGGTTGTCTAAAGCGAACATCTCGCGATAGACGTTGAGGAGGAGTTGTGCAAGTTGGTTGATATCGAATGAGAGGAGTGGCCTATTTGGGGTCCTAATCAATGCGGAGTCCGCTGCGGAGGGTCGCTTCCACACTAAGCGTTCGTAGTATCGGCCAACGGTTTCCTTCTGTGCGCGAGATGCGAGTATGCCACCACGGTCAGAGCGAGTGGACATTCTGGATAGGTAGGTGGTAGGAACGAGGTCAAAGATCAAGCATATTGTTGGAATATCGCCACAGAAATGTGATGTAAACCATTTTAGTGCGTCAACCTCTGGGGAAGCCGGAGTTTCTGTAAACACGGCCGAGGAGGGACTCGGGGAAATGAGAGGGACGACTGCCACAAGTAGGTTCAGAAGGCTGACAGAATCCATGAGGCTTGAAGTTTCGACTACGTTGAATTGCAGGGGGGGGCCGTTCTGAACGTCGTCGTAATCACCTCCGTCGAGAGTGAGCGGACAAGTGCTCCAAGTTCGAGTGAAGGTACGGGCGACGAGGGAGCCGGAATCGAGGCGGCTGCGGAGTGCCGTACAAAACGCGAGTGGATCCCCCGAGAAGAACCTGATGGTTAACCCATCTGGCGACTTGCTGATATACGCCCGAAATGCGGCGCACCAGGCTTGAAACTGGGTCTTGGCACAATCAAAGACCACGTCGATTGCTACAGGTTCCTCCTTGTCTTTGAATGCGGTGGCGAGATGGAACGCAGCCATGGGGTCGGACTCTTGATCGATGGCAAAACCTTCATCGTGCGCCGAGAAGAGGAAAGTAGGGTTGAGGAACTTTGCGTTCTCTATTTCTTGGCGGTCGGTAAAAGTGGTTCCGGTTTTCCAGAAGTGGGTGAAGGAAGGGGGCATGATCTTGAAAGCGTTGAGCCAGTAATATCCTGCCGATCGCATTGTGCCTAGATGAACGGGATCGGTGTACTTGCGAAGCGTTTCCTTGACAGTAAGTTTGACCTGGGCTGCATGGCGTCCCTTGGACTCCGAGGAGTCAGCATAAGCGACGCACAGGTCCCAGTGTCGGCGAAGTTCGGACAGGGTGCGAACATCGCACATGCGGATAAAAACGCCATACTGCGACTGGTTCCAGGTCTCGATGGAGGAAGAAAGCTGAGAAAGTTTTCGACATTGAGAGCTCAGAAAGGCGCTGGAGTCGGAATCGAGGTAGAGGTGATAAAACGCGTTCCAGATCTTGGAAAGATCATCACTAGATGCCATATCGATAATCATTGTGAGGAGGATGACATTTCGCGCTACCGCTCGGGTCAGATAGACGCGCTTTGTGGCGGCGAGGAGTTGAAGAGCTCACCCAAAACCGCGGGTTCGTTATCACAGCATGTGATGTCGAGCTTGCGTGGGACTGAAAATTATGAGACGGTGATCAATGAGTCCAAACGAGTGGCACTCACTGGAGGCGGAATTGCAACAATATATGGAGTACAAAATATGACGCAGGTCGCTGCAAGTAAGGCACAATATGTGCGCATCCTCTTCGAGCGGCAGATGTGCAGTAAGAGGTATGGGGGACGTGTTGCCAAATGGGCGGAGGATTTTCTTTGACCAGAGGGTAGGGAGAGCCATGGTACACGATTGAGAAGGGGTGTCCACGCGTGGCTGGGATTGAAAGATGTGTGTTTTACGTATTGGCGAAGTAGGCGTGTCTCGTCAGCAGACCTGGGGAGCCAGCAGGGTCAAGGGCCACTACAGCATGGGGGTTATGGCCGTAGTGTAATCGTTTCCTACACCCAGATGTGCTCTGGAAAAAATGATGATACTGTACTTTCAAAATTCGTTCGAGGTGTTGGTGCGAGTGTCCCCGATCCCGACTCTCGTTCTTAAAAGTCATACAGACCATGGCCTTGGTCGCGGTCATCACTTTTCTCAGCTTTGCTTCTCTTTCGTCATTCAGAAATTCTATTCTCCGGCAGTGAGGTCCTGCTCTTGAGCCCGAGCCGGCGATGAAAGCATAAACACAGAATTTGGCCCCGAAGGAGCTGATGCCAAGCAGCTTTGGCGCAGGCATGAGGAGGCATTAATCTGATGGTCGGCGAGGGCGAGAGAGCCATACAGTTTAATCCCGACGAAGATTTGCATGCGATTTTTGCGGATGGTGGATGGTGTGATGGGCAACGAAGTCTTGAGATCCTTCGGGACGCTTGTGCTGGGGTGTCGAGGCTAAGAGTAAACACCAGTCGCTCTCTTCTGTGTGAGGCGATTAACAAGAGAGAACTATGCTGTGGCGGCCTCGGACCAGGAGGGCATGTCTGCACCATCTGATCGATCCTGCGGATCATCAGCGCACTGCCACCGGCAATACACCAGCCACGCGGCGCCAGTGCCTTCGTGAAGAACCTCGCAGCCACGCAGGCACCGGGAATTTGCCGCTGGTGGGTAGTGGTGGGCTTATTAAGAACCCAACAGTTAGATGTATATCCTCCTGCATTGTTATTTATATCTTAGAGGGAGTGCAAGAAGAGGGAAATGGTTACCGCGTATATATAGACACAAACTAACTTTCCTTCAACCAAGTCTCTGGTAGTATATCGGCTAGTACACCCGCCTGTCACGCGGGAGAGCGGGGTTCGACTCCCCGCCAGAGAGACTTCTTTTTATCACTCCCGAGGAAAAAAAACAACCGCTGGTCCCCATGTTGATTTAAAGAGTAATTCTGTGTCTGATACGAGCGGGGGAGAAGCTTGGTCAACAGCGTAGTGTAAGTGATATGGACGAATTTGTTGTACTGTATGGTATAGTTGGAATCATAAGAATGGAGGGGTCGTCGCGGCCGAGGATGAAAGAAAGAAATGATGTACCGAACGACGCAGGCGAAGAACGGAAAATGATACTTTGTGATGTCGTACATACGGATGTGTGGATTAAGGGGTCCGGAAGGGTGATCATCTTATTCTAGTGGAGGGTCGAAAAGATCTGTCGTGCGTGCCGTTGCCATGAAGGATTGAAATGCGAAGGGTCTGTGTATGATGGAATAATGCGATGGTGTGATACTTGGATTGATTGGGGGGTTTTCGTCGATGCTGCCGTCGTAAAGGTGATTGGATGATGGAGATGGGAAAGAGACTTGTCTAAATATTTGTGGGGACCAGCGAACGTTGTTCGGTAGATTTTGGGCTCGACGGTGCCTAAGATGACTTTCTGTGCTTGGGTCTGCCTCTGACGACCTGCTTGACTTCGACGCTTCCAGGAGAAGTGAGACCGCTGAGGAACTTGTCGAGACCGAATGATTCCGCGATCCTCATTCTGACGTCTGATCCCCGCTCATCCCCCCGGCGGTGATTTTGAATAGATGGCGGTACTGGAGTGGGTATCGCTCCGGGGCCAAAAAATCCCGAACGGGTGCGCGGGGGAGAATGCGAGGTTGTTGAGATGTCATCGAGGATATCGACCGTCGCCCTGGTTTCTTGATCTAAAATCGGGGACGGAAGCATAATCCTCGGCGAAGGGGGGAACTCATCTTCGTCCTCGCTCGTCGTCGTCGACCCAGAGCATATCGGGGCACTCTGGAGGCGGGTCGCCGAGGCAAAGGGCTTCAGGAGAGCGTGGCGTTTGGACTTGGGGGTAGCCGAGCCAGATTGCTCGCCTGGAGATTTTTTGATCGTGGGGACCGGGTACAAGACCGGCTTTTCATCCTCCGTCGGTTGAGTCTGAGAATCAAGGAGGATATGGAACGGATGGGGGTTTTTTAGGGTAGAACGGTCAACGAGATGTTTGGTCTGGTAGCGTGTTGCGACTGCGGGTTTCGTTGACTGTAGACTGTGGAATCGATGAGAGGTGTGGGGGAATGTGTTCTGATCTGGAGACATGGCGAAGATGAGGTCCTCCGAGTCTCTTCGCATGGGAGACGGTCGAACGCGGATAGGAGAACTGGGGGGAGGTTTGGGTACACGGCATGGGGATGAGGTTGGAAGAGGGACTGAGATGAGGAGTGGCCCCGGAGAATTTTGGCTGCGTCGGGAGAGGAATTTTGAGGAATCTCGTTTGAGGGGCGGCGAGGACCACATTTTGTTGCGAGGGCGGAGAGGACAAGTTGGAATAGTGGCAGGGGATTTATAACCCTTTGGAGGGCCTTGAGGGGGAGGGACGCTCGCTCGGCGCTCACCCGGTCGCTTTTCACGCCTTTCACACGCAGCACTTTCTCGGTTCAATCCCGATAATAATCATACAGAAAAGAAACAATTACAGGATCATCGTAACCATAAGCCGAAAGCTTAACCCCAGTCTCAAGCATCTTTAGTGCTCGATTCCGCGTCAGCAGGTGTCTCAACCGCATTCGTTTTGTGCCACCCCGCAATCCTACTCGCCTCCTCGTGGATGTCACGGACATGCTTCGTGGTCGTCGTGTAAAAGTCTTGCACCTTCTGGCCGACGGACGTGCCCAACGCACGCGTGTAGTACTGCGCCACGATCGTCAGTGCCACTCGTGGACAAACAATGGAGAAGCGTCCTTACATCCCCAATCTTCTTTGTCACGCCCTTCTGTTCGTCGAACGTCCTGGCTTGAGTGATACCGCCGCTCACGCTAGCTTGTACCTTTCCGGAAATAGTCTGATCTGGCCCGAGAGCCTTCTGCCCCAGAGTCGAGTCCACTGAATGGAAATAGCTGAGGAAGCGTTTGGAAATGCCTTGCTTCTCTATTAAAGATGGAGACCAGAGGTTGGTAGTTGTGAGAACCCATCCATGGAGACAAAGCGATGAACACGCACTATCCAACTCAATGGCGCGTTGCAGAACTTGATCGGAGAGCGCATACCCCTTCGCAAGGTACTCGGCTGCAACTGGAAAGGCCGTCAATCTAATGTGCACCTTATTCCCGTAATGACTGTGCACGCACTTGCTGCGCGTGGTTTGTCGGTCTGGTCCAGACTTGCCCTCGGTGTGGGTGGTCGTGACTCTTCATCATCGCTCTCAACCTCCTCAGAAGCTACGGTCAGATGAGCATCATTTAGTGTCCCTCCGTTCAGCTATGTGAAAAGGGTTCTTAGTCGATGACCCTAGCGAGTTTAGACCTGGAAGCAAACGGCGCTCACCATTAACGCCGTCTTCGCAGCTGGCGCTTTCTCGAAGTGGATCAGCGCTGATTTGGGGCTTGATTTCTCGTCGAAATCGATTGAAGCGATCCTTTAATTTCGGTCACATCCCTGAGTCAAATACGCTGGTAGTGGGGTGGATGGTTTGCTTACTTTCCACAAAAACTAGAGGGCCGGAGGTGTCAACCGCACACGACTAGGCTAGATGGGGTCGGATGCACTCACGTGAAGTATTCATGAAGCTGACTCTCCGTGGTGGATGGAGAGATGTTAGTGACCTATATATATGAGCAAGCATGGCTGAGGATTCGGGGGCGTCAGACACACTTTTACTGAGTAGGGCCCTGTGGTGGCAGTCATCGTGGGTCGTGAAAGAAAGAGGAGCAGATGCGGTGCCCCTCTCTTATCTCTTTGCTCCACGATCCCCTTCTGGATTTTGACGTCACTGCGCCGCAGTGATTTCGATTATCATTATCGCGCAGCCGGAGCTGACCCGCTCCGCATCTCTCGCTGGGTATATATTCCAGATCTTAGCTATGTAAAACAACACGCTACTTGCAACGTTCCCCTACGGAGACCCCATTTTCGCATCTGCGACCAGCTGTCGTGCGTGTTCGGATCGATACGTGATTGAACACAAGAAGGGCTTGGGATGTCTGTTGCGGTAATCACAATCTCTGATCGACCAAGCAGAATCACAATATTCGCTCACCTGATTGCCCCGGACACAAACGCAGCTGGAGGTGTTATTACGCGTTCATCTTCGTTCACCACTTCCTTGATATCCATCGTTGCGATGAAGTTCGCGATACACAACCACAGGTTCGCCTCCGCAAACGTTCTGCCTGGGCAGATCCTTCGTCCAAACCCCCATACCGCTTCCACGTGTTCGTGTGCCTGCTGACTTGATGGGTGTAAGAACCTGTCTGGATTGAACGCCTCCGGCTCGGGATACACCTCCTCATTTCGTGTCATTGCCCTGTGAAAACACTTTCACCTGGGAACCAAAAATTCTCGCGGGAAATCACAAACCAGACATTAAAGATAACACTTGAGCCTCCCGGCACAAAGTAGCCATCGTACACGTCGTCCTGGATCAGAAGGTGTGGGACACCTTCGCTTCTTGAGCCAGCCTGTCGCCTCAACGGACGTGAAACTTACCCAATGGCACGGGAACACCCCATCTGCCCGAAAATTAGGGTCAGCCCGAAGTTTATCGATAGCCGGATGGACACACCGTAGGACCTCTTTCAGCAGACAGGAAATGTATGGGAGATTTTCCCGGTCACTGGGTTCTATCAGGCGATCTCTCCCTATCTGTTCATCGATTGTCCTCTGGGCTTTCTCGTAGACATCTGGATTCAACATCATCGCGAACAGGAAAGTCTCGAGGGTGGCTGCAGTCTAAGTTCTGCTCAGAAACCATCTCATTTGATCACGCGACCCTTACAGTGTCGTAACCGGCTGATTGGGTCAGGTCCCGTTCATCCGGATCGATATGATCAGCGCGTAACATACCTGCATATATGGCCCCAGAGATGTGTTTGATATCTTCGTAATCGAGAGTTTCTCCGAACATCATTTTCCCCTCCTTCATGTTATTCAGAAGGTCTCCGGTTAAACTTTTATGTGTTCCCTCCGCCTAAGGATCGCATTAGCCGGGTCCGGAGGCCAACTGAGTTACGCACCATCTTAGTCTCGACCCATTCGAACGGTAAACTGAAAAGCTTCTCCACAATTGTCCTGGTGTAAGCAGCATGCTTCTGGTGAAAAGAAAAAGGCATCCATGTCGGCCAGTACTTCACTTCCCTCCCTGTCGGACTCAGGCTGTGTATGTAAGAGGAAAGGAAACATACAGAATGGGACCAGGTCACAAATCGAGGTCCCTGGTCCTCCATAACGGAATGATTCGAGTGTTGCTTGGTGAGCAAGTTGGATGAACTCGTCTTCAACCCCTTGGGGGGTATACCCGTATGTTATGCCTAAGATTGTGGAAGCAGCTGTGGGGCGGCGGTCAACGAATCGCAAGTTTTACCAACAGAATGGTCGCACAAAACCTATGAGCCAGTTAGATCGCAGGGACCTATTACGTTTTCAAGGTACCCACCGTTTAATATGGTCCACGAAGTTTGCGGATGTATCCCCGAGATCGGCCAAGAACATGCATGTTGCCTTCTTCTGCAATGGGGCATATTCGTTCATACAACGAGCACCCATCGTTTCTTGTGTAATTTTGCGGTGCTTCCGGAACCTAGGACCGCCGGATAACTGGGACAGTACATACCCCCAGCCCATCCTGCGTACGTGGATACGTGAACAGTGAAACCAAGTCGATGGTCTCACATTTCTGAAAAGGTGACCAATCTCGGTCGACTTGAGTATATGCTCCCACGTTTCTGTAGGAGATCATGGGCAACACCAAAAGAGTTAAGAATTATGAGAGGTTTTCCGAAGGTGGACGCGTAGACGATAGGGCCTGGGATGAACATGAGTGATATAGGAGCACCTTTTTCGTAGTGAACCTACCATATTCTTTACCCCACTGTTCAAAAAGAACTTTGAGATCGTTGGAACCCATTTGGCGGATATTCCCTATCAATGGGTCTGGTTGTGGGCCTGGCGGGAATGGTGGCCCCCCCGACCTTCGCACGAAAATCCGGGCGAAGACAACAACAAAGATTGTCAGAGCTCCGACTGCTAGAAGCTGCACAGACGACGAAAAAACCACAGAGGAGCCCATGGGGCCGAGAGAGATGGGGTCCAAAAATAATTGGTTAGGCTTATATAGCATCGAAGCAGCTTCATAGGATCATCCGATAACGAAGACGCGGAGAGTAGGACCGGGGAAGTGGCAGATGATGGAATGTCATTGTTTCCTATTTGCCCGCGAATAGAGTTTGGTTTCGAAGAGCGATACGGAGCTTTTAACGCTTCCTTAGCCAGTTTGGAGGCGCTGGCTTGGGAAAATTCCCAACATTTGCCTGGGGTAATCTATTTTTTCAAAATGCACAAACGTGGCACTTGGTGAGGTTTGTGCTTAGATGGTAATTATTGTATTCGGATTACTCACCAAGTGGAGTTGGTCGACCTCGTGAACTGATTATTTGCAAATAAACGGTGCTTATAGCATGTGACATCAGGTTCCTAACCAAACCTTGTATTTGTGGGGGAGGTTGGGTATCGAGCGCTCTAGCGGCGACAACTTGATGAGGAAGGTGTTGACGCGTCTCACAAAGTTGATCATTCCTCCGTTCACCGATCGCGACTTGCAACGTGACCATAAACGGAGAGCCTGTGACTCGACCGAAATTGGATGCGACTGCTGCATCGATATCTCTTCCACCCCGCTCGAAGATCGATTGGGTTCGCAAGGGCGATGTCGTCTGAGCAGGTCGTTCCAAGTCCGCCTCCAGCCGACGGGCCAGCTTCGACCTCTAAAAGCGCAGGTGCGATTTGGTGGCTTCCCGCTAAACACAGCTGTTTATGACTCCGATCGTCAGCCAAGAAGGAGGCGAAGAGGTTAGAGAAGGAAGCAAAACTCGCAGCCAAGACCGCAAAAGTCACCGCAAACACCAATGCCGGAGACAAGAAACCAAAGGCTGAAAAAGAGAAGAAACAGGCCGAAGCCGCGTTTGTGAATACCACTCCACCCGGTGAGAAGAAAGGTGAGCGTCGGATCGTACGTTACTTGTGTTGTTGAGCTGGACTCTTCCCTTCCCAGATCTCTCCCAACCAATGGCCAGCGGTTACAACCCTATAGCCGTTGAGTCAGCTTGGTATGACTGGTGGCAGGCTCAAGGCTTCTTCAAACCTCAAACGCTCCCGGATGGCAAGCCAAAGCCCGAAGGAATTTTCTACATCCCTTTTCCTCCCCCCAACGTCACTGGAAGTCTGCATATTGGACATGCCTTGACCGTCGCGATTCAAGATTCGTTAACCCGCTGGTGGGTCACGTGACCAAGATCACCTGGAGATTCCACCTTTCAACAATCTCTGCAGGAATCGTATGCTTGGAAAATCGACGTTGTTCGTTCCAGGTTTTGATCACGCTGGTATTTCGACCCAGTCTGTCGTCGAAAAACGTCTGTATAAATCCTCTGGGAAGACCAGGCACGACCTGGGTCGTGAGAAATTCCTTGACACGGTGCTGGAATGGAAAGACGAGTATGTCACGCTGTATTGGTACTCACACAGTTCATCGAGATGTCATCTATTTCAACAGCTACCAAAATCGCATCACCCGCCAATTACATCGGCTGGGGGCTAGCGCAGATTGGGATCGCGCCGCATTTACTATGAATCCATCCCTTTCAAAGGCTGTTGTAGAAACCTTTTGTCGTTTGCACGAAGATGGAATCCTGTACCGAGCCAATAGGCTCGTAAACTGGTGCGTGAAATTGAACACCACTCTTTCCAATCTCGAGGTACGTCCCCTACTGGTTAACCCGCTGCTGCTTACTTAAACCCCCCAAGGTCGATCAGAAACAGTTAACGGGACGCACGCTTCTGAATGTCCCCGGTTACGATGCAAAAGAGAAGTTCGAATTCGGCGTTCTTACCTCTTTCTCTTATCCAATCGAAGGATCAGGCAGGTACTCCCAAGAGCAAAAGATATTTATCTAATGCTTCTTTACAGACGAAAATATCATCATTGCGACCACCCGACCCGAAACCATGCTCGGAGACACAGCAATTGCGGTACATCCCGAAGACACTAGGTACAAAGTAAGCGCGCATAAATTTCTTTGCGTGTCACCTTTTCGAATGGTTTGTAGCACCTTCACGGAAAATTCGCTGTCCACCCGTTCGTAGATCGCAGAATTCCGATCGTCACAGACTCTATCATTGTCGACATGGAATTCGGCACAGGAGCCGTCAAGATCACCCCTGCGCATGATGGAAACGATTATGAAGTTGGTATCCGTCATAACCTTCCCTTCATCAACATTCTTAACGACGATGGGACCCTTAATTCCAATGCCGGGGAGAGATTCAAGGTTAGTCGGACAAGATTTTGCTAAGAGAACAAGCTTTGACGCCGCGACAGGGCATGAAACGGTTCCATGCAAGGGTAGCTGTCGTGCAAGCCCTTCGGGAGGCTGGCCTCTTCGTTGACACAAAGGATAACCCTATGCAAATTCCCATCTGCAGGTAAGCGCGTGGAGCCGAGTGAGAGATGAAACTCACCTTCTCGGCATATAGCAAATCCGGAGATGTGATTGAACCAGTTCTCAAGCCCCAATGGTGGGTGAATTGCAAACCATTGGCGGAGGAGGCAGTCAAGGCGAGTTGTGACTTGTTCCCGATAGGCGTTGGATCTGATGGAATATTAGAGAACCAGAGCTGGAGAACTGACAATCGCACCGAAAACCTCCGAGGCAGAGTGGTACAGATGGTTAGAGAACATCCAAGATTGGTGCATATCTCGACAGTTATGGTGGGGGCACAGATGCCCGGCATATTTTGTTCGAATTGAGGGCCAGGAACAAGGGGTGCGTTCACGACGGCTCACCCAGTTATCACCTCTCACCCCCCTGCGAGCACAGGCGACGGACGGAAAGAACTGGGTCGTCGGAAGAACAACTGAAGAGGCCATGGAACGAGCAAAAGTTCTCGCCGCAGGCGCAAATTTCACTCTAGAGCAAGATCCTGACGTCTTGGACACCTGGTTCTCATCGGGGCTGTGGCCGTTCTCTATCCTAGGGTGGCCAGATAAGGTACGAACGACCTGATCATTGACGGGGGGTGCTAACTGTCGCCTTATCGATAGACTCCCGACTTTGAAACCTTTTACCCGGCAACGATCCTGGAGACTGGATGGGACATTCTTTTCTTTTGGGTAGCGAGGATGGTGCTGTTGGGAATCAAATTGACGGACCGAATGCCCTTCAAAGAGGTATACTGTCATGCAATGATCCGAGACGCCCACGGAAGGAAGATGAGCAAATCCCTTGGCAACGTCATTGACCCGATCGACGTAATCCAGGGAGTAGACCTCGAATCCCTCCACCAGAAGCTCTACGAGGGCAACTTGGATGAAAAGGAGATAATCAAGGCTAAAGCGGGCCAAAAGAAGGATTTCCCGAAGGGTATTCCAGAATGTGGAAGCGACGCACTGAGGTTCGCGCTCTGCGCGTACTCTTCTGGAGGTACATTGACGTGCGACGGGAATTGGAGAAATATACTGAAAACCGATTCATTAGGTCGTGATATCAATCTTGAGATCCTTCGGGTGGAAGGTTACAGGAAGTTCTGTAACAAGGTCTTCAACGCCACCAAATTTGCCATGCTCAAACTTGATCAGGACTTCGTTCCCAGCGCTCTCATAAAGGTAGGAGGATGATTGTATACATGTATCGCCTTTCTAACTTGGGCTCAGCCATCCGGGAATGAGAGCCTGGTGGAAAAGTGGATTCTTGACAGGTTGAACGCGGCCGCCGACGAGGTCAACAAACAGCTGACGGAAAGGAACTTTTTGATGGCGACTAACGCTGTGTACAACTTCTGGCTTTATGAGCTATGTGATGTATACATCGTGAGTTGTGTTACAAGTCGTCGATCTTATTTCCTCACAGAATTGCAGGAAGCGATGAAACCCATGACCGATGAAACCGCCTCTGTCGCCACGAAGAAATCTGCACAACAAACGTTGTACACGTGTTTGGACTACGGTCTGAGATTACTTCACCCCTTCATGCCTTTCGTAACGGAAGAATTATGGCAACGTCTGCCGAGGATCCCGAATGATACCACTCCATCCATCATGGTCTCAAGATACCCGGTATTTGTGAGTGCGAGAGACTCGCCGTTCGTTTCCATGTCCTCATCGGTTGATTCAGGATAAGGAATTTGCATTCGAGGATGCGATGAAGGAGTTCAACTTGACATTTTCTGCTGTGAAAACCGGCCGTTCTCTTGCCGCTTCGTACGGCCTACAGAATGATATCCAATGTAGGTGCCGCTGGCCTCCCATGGATGATTATCACCTGAGGGTTTCCAGTGTTCGTTCAGGTTCAATCAGACCAAGAAGCCAGGCTTTTCGAATCGCAAGCGCCGACGATCGTCACGTTGATCAAAGGTTGCAAGAGCGTGAAGGTTGTCAAAGACATCTATGAAGTTCCCGCTGGATGTGGTTCTGATATACTCACACCTACGGTGGTCGTGCACGTCCTCGTTCGGGTCAGTACATGACTACAGTTTGGGCCTCCCACCCGCTTAAACGTTTTTAGGGCCTGATCGATTTCGACGTGGAAATCGCGAAATGCGAAAAGAAGCTGAATCTTGCGAGAATGAACTTGGAGAAACTATCAAAGGTCGAATCTCAGCCGGATTACGAAGAAACGGTGCCGGAGAACGTGAGGCTCATAAATGAGGACAAGGTACGATCAACAGTTCATCCACTATTCTATACTCCTGAAGACGGCCGGGCCGCAGAGAAAAACATTTGAGGCGGAGGTCGCTACTTTGGAACAGTCAAAGGAAATGCTTGAAAGGTTGAAGTAGGTTCGTCAGGAAGGACTTTTTGTACATTTTATTGTGCTTTGCGGAAAAGCAAACCAGGCTCCTGCGGCTCATTTGCGTGGACATTGCGGCTGAATGCTCTAGGGACAACCAGGTAAATGCGAATCACAGTCTTGACAGCGCGTGAACGGGAGCGTTTGAGCCGAATACTATCGGGGACGTTGGAAAGTTTGACTAGGGCGAGAAGGCGCAAACAGATGAGAGCGAGCAGTTCAATCTTCTGCCACTTTGAATCGTGATGAATCGTGGGAGAGAAACGCCTGTCGGTTATTGGTACCGCCTATAGAGCGCCACTGAATGTGCGGGGCTTATAGGGAGACCGTCGGATTTTGGGATGGGGAGAGCGGGCAGTAAATGGACAAGATGAAACAGTGCATAAGAGAGCAAGAAAAGGATTTAGCCGTCGTTGTCGCCGCCGTCGCGGTCGCGGTCGTCATCGTGATAGTTAGTGAAGTTCCATTCAATCTCTTCATCTCTTGTCCCACTGGTCGTCAACCGGAAGGACGCCGTCACTCGTTCCTCGTCACCGCCGTTGGCATTCCCACCCTCTCCTCCTCATCGCTCGATGGATACTCAGAGGCCGCGTCCGAGGGCGAGACGAAGGGATTCCGATTCTGTTCTCCGCGCTTCCGTCTTGGATGCAGCAATCGAACTTGGTATCGGTAACAAGACCGTAGCAAAATGGATGTTCAGTCCTGTGGAAGAAGGTGACGAGGAGGATGAGCCTGAACAAGTCAGCTTTCTTCTCTTCCAGTCCCACATTTTCCTGAACTCTGCTTAACACAGGTGCAAACAACCTCGGAACTTCCCAACCACACTTCAGAGGAGCATTCCCAGCTACCCACTTCTGCTCAATACAGCTGGAACCACCAGTCACTTCCTCAAGGCCATGCGGTAAATGGTGGCTCAACGCACGCAGCACACATCAGTACTTCCTCTGCTTCAACACATTCTAACCACCTCCTGCCGCCGGCCTCTCCTCGTAAGCTTTCCTACAACAAACTCAGGAAAGCGAAGCCGGATGGTTACGACACTGATGGTGGTTACGTGAGCGACGCAACACGGAAGAAATCCAAAAAGTCCAAGAAAAAGGTCAAGGATGGTGCCGTGACTGGCGGCGAAGAGTCTGAGGGTGGATATCTCTCCGAGGCCTCCCCGAAACGCAAGGTGTCGTTCTTCAGTCGTAAGAAGACAAAGAAGTCCAAGGATGATGAGAAACATCCTGTGCCACCCGTTCCCCACCTCGCAACCCATTTCTCTGCCGCAGATAGATTTGGCCTCAGGAGCAACTCCCCAAGCACCTTCGCTTCATCTAATCGTTCTTCATGGACTGATGTCGCCCCTTCCCGAAATGCAACTCACACATCAACTCCCGCACCTCCTCCACCTCAATTCCAAGAAGATGCCATTCAGGCCCTCACCCATGCATTCAAAGAGGACGCCCAGTCGATAGCTGGAAGCTTCGATTGGTCGAACACTTACAGTCACTTCCCGCGGGTCGTCCAAACGGCCCATCCTCCGTTGCCTGGCTCAACTCGAGAAAGGCCTCATACCAGCCCCAAACCTTCCCTCCCTGCTGCCCTAACCACCGCACAAATTCGACCATTGAAAACTAGACCATCCCCTCTTTCTCTTTCCCCTCTATCTTCTGATTATAGGCACGCCTCTGAGCATTCGCCGGTGCCAAGTGAAGCGGTGATGATGTCCCCTGACCCTACATCCCCTCCCTCGACCAGCACTCTCAGAAACAAATTGCTGATTGCGGCCAACACTACGCCTGCGGCGCTACTACCAACGCATTCCAGTCCCGGTCCTTCGCCTACTGAACCAACCCCTCCATTTGATTTCTTTGTCCCGGTTTCGAGTCCTGGAGGTTCAATAAGGTCTCGACAGTTCGAACTACCACCCCCGAGTCCAGCACCCCAGGGTCCCTTACCAAAGGTACCGCCGATTTCGCCCCCCAATGATTATCCCCACAATCACCCGCTATTGAAGAAGCCGAGTGTAGTCCTCCCGTCTAGGTTAACCCCCTTCGGTCTCCCACCTGGGACTTCTCCCGCAAGGACACCGAGTCCAAGTATCCGGGGTAAGGAACAACCTTTCCCGACAAACCCGGCGATTAGGGTCCAGGAAGATACAGACACCGGCCACGGCGAACCGTACTATCCCAAAAACTTGAACAACCCCACTTGGGCTGTGCCGCGGCAACCTCCGCCGCTCTCAGCTTCGTCTGCTCCCGCGGTGGTACCATCTCGGAAGAGCGTCGGCGCCAGTTCTTACACGAGCTCCCACATGGAGTCGGAGATCGAGGCTATTGAAGCTCTGTATCATGACGTAGACGGAGATGAGCTGCCGGATGAGATTTTGAACCACGCAGAAGTGGATTCTGTAATCTCTATGTTTGGGGGTCAAAGCTCTACTCAGGAGAGCGGGCTTTATGAACGAGAACCACGGCGTTCTAACGACGAGGAACTCGCAAATGGGCGATTGAGCAAACCGCTCAGGATCCCATTAGACGAAGACGATTACGTCTCACCAACCGGGGGGTACCTTGACATGGATAGCGACCTCGAGGATGATCCGATCAACCTCAAGGAGGACGAAAAGTACACTGTCTGGGACAGGCAAAGTTTCATGGACGAAAGCCGGAGCGGGGAGACGAAGAACCGGTTCGTGCGAAACATTGAAGCGCTGTATCGGAGAGATGGCAGGGAGAGATCGGTGATCGGCGGTGCACCAGTCGTCCGGAAACCAGCTGCTTACATCTGAACGTTAATTTGTGTGTGTATATCTTATTCTTGATTTTTGTTATCCTGTGTCGACGGTTCGTCAACTGACTCGCACCTTGCGTGTTTTGGGTCTTGTGGCTTTGCCCCGGTGCATACGCTGATCTCATGGATGATTTCATTGATGCCCGCTTGCAGAGGGATTAAGTGAAACGCGTGATGATTAGTTGATTGGAGTATGTAATGACAGAGAGTATCGGAAGCGTTGAGCCAATGTGATGCAATAGACCAAAACCTAGGATGGTGAGAATAGTACGGAGGAAAGTTACAGTGAGGATCCGTAACAATCGTAACAGGTTGTAGATTCACTACGGGTAGAAATCAGTAAATGAATTCACTTGACAGATAAGCGGTACAAACCTTTGAGGGCTCTCGAAAGAGCAGTTGCGGCAAACCTTCCTGCCACACCCACGACCATCGATTATCATCTCATCATCGGTAGGTTCGTCCAAGAAATCTTCCATCATATGTTGATTATCGTTGGGGTTGCTCCCGCCATCAAACTCGCGTCGTTTCCGCTGCTTGCAGGTGACCCGAGGTGACTTGAGGGCCACGGCGCTTGCAGCTGACTGGAACGTCACAGCCAGACGCAGGGGCAAGGGTGGCAAGGGTGTGCATGGGGGAGTGGGGGAATAGCTCAACATGGGAGTGGAGGGTTGAGAGGGTGGAAGATGGGTGCACGTCCGGGAACAGATGTTGCAGGTCAACTGTCCGCACCTAGTCGGCAGCGGGGTTAATGACGGAGTAGTTCTATCGAAGAGGTGGACATACCTTGCGCAGAGAATGGAGGCGGCGGGCTTCTGAGAAACAGGCCTGTTACAGCAAGAACACGGATTGACCACCCTGCATTTCAACGTCAACAGCAGAGGCTGTGTGGACGAGAGACAGTCCTCCGGTGAGACGGAGCCGTGGTCATTCAACCGTCTCCTCTTTAGAGGCTTCATGAGACCTAGAGCAGGAGCGTGAGTCGGCAGCGGAGGTGGGGGGAGGGACTTGAGATATTCACGAGACGCGTCCAAGGCCATGGTGGTAGAACGCAATCATTGTTAGCGATCGCAGCATCCGAGACACCACCTCCGTGCCGGCGCTCCGAGATAGCCAGCTCGGAGTTGAACGTGCACTGGTCGAGTTCGCATCGCCGTCAACGCCGTATCACATATAATAAAAGATGCCGGGGATATCTCGACCGACGACGACCTCATGTTTTCCCTCTCCCTTCTCTGTCTGTTCGCAAGCCTCAATGCCCTCGTTCGCGCGCAAGGATCTGAGCTGCTCAAACTCTACGCACCCACAATTGGCTCCAAATGTCCGGATATCACTCAAAATCCTCTCCTGCGGGAATTCACGACAGGCACCCAAGCTCTACATCCAAACGAGAGCGCATACATCGACACTCGCGAGTCTACGGTGATCTCGAAAGCGTGGCAGGACTGGCTTGGGACCGGTGAACAAATCGGATACAATGTCTCTGTCTTGAGCAGCAACTTTTCACGGGTCGGAATCGCTTTTTCTGGTGGTGGATATAGGGCCGCACAATATTCCGCTGGCGTCACTTCAGCCCTCGACGCCAGAGATCAATCCGCCAAGTCGGTAGGCACCGGAGGACTGCTCCAGGTGGCATCTTACATCTCTGGCTTGTCTGGTGAGTAGTACTGCCATCTGTTCTAGGAGAGAAGGACCGAAAGAACCACCGTTACAGGTGGCTCGTGGTTCACCGGGTCGCTTTATTTCAACGACTTTGTCACGATACCTGACCTTGTGTACGGTGATGGTAACGATCGCAATGGCTGGCTTCTGGACCTCGAACTCTTCCTCCCAGGGGGTTTCGATGTATTCGACGACAAGAATACTTTCTTCTTCCAAAGTGTTCTCGCGAGTGTCGTTGCAAAGGCGTCCACCGGAATGTGCGTTGTCCCTCGCACCTCCTC
Organism: Thelephora terrestris; assembly: GCA_015956445.1. Lineage (NCBI taxonomy): Eukaryota > Fungi > Basidiomycota > Agaricomycetes > Thelephorales > Thelephoraceae > Thelephora > Thelephora terrestris. Next base: position 1,278,338 of record WIUZ02000012.1, on the reverse strand, counting down.
GCTCACTTCACGTTGACTTTTATAACTGTTCAAAGAGACACGAGCATAACTGATGTATGGTCTCGGATGCTCTCATACCATTTCTTTAATCAAACTACTCGTGCAAACTTCTTCACCGATGACACATCGCACGGCGCGGGTCAGTTATGGTCAAACCTCCCTCGTAGTTCCATGTTCCAAGGATTCAACGTCCCTGTGCCGCTGATCGTCTTCGATTCCCGCCCATCCGGGACGAAGACGAACGGATACACACCCCTTGACGTTCCGGTGTATGAAGTATGTCGTAGCTGTCTCTGGAAAAGCTTCAATCTGATACTGATATTGGCAATAGGTCAGTCCGTTTGAGATGGGCTCCTGGGACCCCAATGTATCCGCGATGGTCAATTTGACCTATGTAGGCACTCACTTGTCGAACGGGAAACCGGATAACGATACCGCCTGTGTCACGGGCTTCGACGAGGCTGGCTTCATAATTGGCACAAGTTCCAGCCTGTTTAGTGTGGGTGCAATCAGTCAACTACCCAAACGTTTGGTCGCTGATGCTCACTGACAACAGATTATACTAGACAAGGTTAGTATCTCCCCTCGCTTGCTATTTTCTTCACGCTCAATATCTTGATGCCAGGGTCAAACCACACTGAGTGGCTTGAAAGAGCAGGATAGTGCTGGGCTGGATCACCTCGTCTCGATGTTTTTGAATTCCATTGAAACAAGGGCAGACGATGTCGCGAACTGGCCCAGCGTGAGTTTTAGATGTGCCCCGGTACTATACCCAGCTCATCACTAGCGTCCAGCCATTCAACGGTGTAAAAAGCAACACGTACATCGATACCAACACAAGTTGGCTGGAATTGATTGATGGTGGGCTCAACCTCGAAAACATTCCCCTCGGACCGTTGCTCGTAAACTCCCGAAATGTCGACTTCATCCTAGCGGTGGATGGGAGGTGGGCGGACCGGTCCTCCTCTCGTGCGCTTCATTCAGCACAGCTAATAATCTACAGCGCCGACACTTCCGATAGCTGGCCCAAGTGAGTTCCCCCTCGTGCCATTTACTAGCAACACGGGCTGATTACCGTGCTAAGTGGCACGTCACCCATCAACACGAACCTGAGGCTGAACACCATTCTGTCGTCTTCGCACCAAAAGCTTCCTCCGATCCCAGCAACCCCGAATGATTTTGTATCTATGGGATTGAACCTGAGACCGACATTGTTCGGGTGCGATCCTACATCCACGTCGAACCCGGAGTACCCTCTTGTCCTGTATCTCCCCAATGCTCCGCCACTAACAGGCGCGAAGCCTGTCACCAAGTACGTCAGACCTGCCACAATTTAGAGGGTCTAGTCCCGGTTGACCTCCAATAAGTACCGACACTTTCAAGCTGTCCTATTCCTCACGTCACACTCATCTGTTCTTGGACCAAGTTCACACGAACACTATCGGCGGTTTCAAACCAAATACGAATTCGCCGGATCCAGATTGGCCCAAGTGTCTCCAATGCGCGGCGGTTGACCGGGGGAGGATGAAGCTTTCCCCAGTTGTGCCTCGCTCTGAATTCTGCACGACATGCTTCAAGAAATATTGCTACGATCCGGCAAATCCGTCGAGTGTGTCGCAGCTCCCGAACAGGGTGCTGAAGTTCCAGGACCCGGATGGATCTTTCTTCCAGCAACACAAGGCGGCGATCATTGGGGGGTCCGTAGGGGGGGCGCTGTTCTTCCTTATCGTGTTTGGTGCTTGGTGGGTCTTTTTCCGAAGAAAATTCCACGTGGGTGCTTATCCCGCCTCAGCTGCTTCTTCAGCAAGAAGGCTAGGAAGAATCGGAAGAGGGGAAAATATACGAGGGTCGCCAGTGACCACGAGACTCATCCCTTGACGATGTCCAAGTAAATAGAATGTACTTGACAGGTTTCTCGATGCCTTCGGCTCGGAGGCGAACTTGCACCAGTGGTTAGCGTCGCTCTCAGCGCTGATCGTTAGCGTCGCCGGGCATCTGGAAAATTCTCTCCCTGTGGGCGATGCTAAACGGGGCTATGCGCGTTTTAACCGACGATAAGTATTAGGTGAAGGTATTGGCGCATACTTTCGGACCCACTACCACCGCAAATTTTCAGCTAGCTTTTCATGGCTGTGTTCTTATGCAGGGTCTCACCGGGGTCAGTGGAGCATTTTTCGAAGGCATCAGTGGTAATATGGGGAAAAACTTGTCAATTCGTGATATTTTGTTCACACTGCTTGAAGCGTCTCCTCTGCCATCCACGGGAGAGGCCCGCCATCTCTGAGGACGACTTGCAGGCCGCTTCGGAGTGCTTTTACTTCCAGCCGCTCTAGATCTGTGTCGCGGCGGCGATGGTTAAAAATTGTGGTCGGATTCGATGATCTGCCGTGTAGATCAGTGGTCGGCCCGGGTCACGACTTCCGATCGAGACGGGGGAGTTGAAAGCATAGGTCTTGCCTCCCTCGTGGTAACACCCATCAACGCAGTTATCTCACCGATGCCAGACCCGTGAGCATCGCTAGTTGATGGTTAGCACTGCTGGGCCATTGTATTTCACATAACATCGCCCAGAGCCATACAATAATCTCAGACACTTTCCCAGATGCGCCAGCGCAGTGATCGTTACTAGTGTCGCCACCAGCTTTGGCCGTTAGCGTCGCTGCCAGCGCTGGCCATTAGCATCGCTACCAGCGCTGTGTCCCAGGTATGATAAAAGGATGCGACGGATACCCTGAACGATAACGATCTCATGTTTTTCCCCTTCCTTCAAGTCCTCTGGTTGTTCGCAAGCCTCAAAGCCCTCGTTCGGGCGCAGAGGCCTGAGCTACTCAAACTCTACGCACCCACAATTGGCTCCAAATGTCCGGATATCACTCAGAATCCTCTCCTGCGGGAATTCACGCCAGGTACCCAAGCTCTGCATCCAAAAGAGAGCGCGTACATCGATACACGCGAGTCTACGGTGATCCCGAAAGCGTGGCAGGACTGGCTTGGGACCGGTGAACAAATCGGATACAATGTCTCCGTCTTGAGCAGCAAATTTTCACGGATCGCAATCGCTTTTTCTGGTGGTGGGTTTAGGGCCGCACAATATTCCGCCGGCGTCACTTCAGCCCTTGACGCCAGAGATCGATCCGCCAAGTCGGTAGGCACCGGAGGACTTCTCCAGGTGGCATCTTACATTTCTGGCTTGTCTGGCAAGTCAATTACCTTCTGCTCTTGGAGAAAACGACTAAAAGAACTCTTGCCACAGGTGGCTCGTGGTTCACCGGGTCACTTTATTTCAACGACTTCGTCACGATACCTGACCTTGTGTACGGTGATGGCAAAGATCGCGGTGGCTGGCTTCTGGACCTGGACCTCTTCCGACCGGGGGGTTTCGATGTATTCGACGACGATAATACTCGCTTCTTCCAAAGTGTTACCACTAGTGTCCTTGCAAAGGCTTTAACCGGAATGTGCGTTTTTCCCCGCGCCTCGTCGCTCACTTGACGTTGATTGTTATAACTGTTCAAAGACACACGAGCGTAACTGACGCATGGTCTCGGATGCTGTCATATCATTTCTTTAACCAAACTACTCGCGCAAACTTCTTCACCAATGATACGGCGCACGGCGCAGGACAGCTATGGTCAAACCTTCCCCACAGCTCCATGTTCCAAGAATATAATGTCCCTTTGCCGCTGATCGTCTTCGATTCCCGCCCATCTGGGACGGAAACGGACGGATGGACACCCCTCGACGTTCCGGTGTATGAAGTATGTCGTAACTGCCTCTAATAACTTCTTGATGTTCAACCTGACGCTGATCAATAGGTCAGTCCATTCGAGATGGGCTCCTGGGACCCCAATGTATCCGCGATGGTCAATTTGACCTATGTAGGCACTCACTTGTCGAACGGGAAACCGGATAACGATAACGCCTGTGTCACGGGCTTCGACGAGGCTGGATTCATAATCGGCACAAGTTCCAGTTTGTTTAGTGTAGGTGAAATCAGAGAAAAATACTCGGGTATTTGACCGCTGATGCTCACCGATAACAGGTTCTACTAAACACAGTTAGTATCTCTTCGCTTGCTTTTGTACTCGCGCTCAAGATCTTGATGTCAGGGTCAAACGATACTTAAGGGTTGGGGAGGGCGGAGTTGTGCCGCGCTAGAGTACCTCGTCTCGATGTTGCTTGAGTCCATTGAGATGAAGGCAGACGATGTTGCGAACTGGCCCAACGTGAGTTTTCGATTTGTTCCGATACTTGCAATTGGTTCACAACTAGCCCCCAGCCATTCAACGGTGTAAAAAGAGACACGTACATCGATACCAACACAGGTCGGCTGGAATTGGTTGATGGTGGACTCAACCTCGAAAATATTCCCCTCGGACCGTTGTTCGTAAATTCCAGAAATGTCGACTTCATCCTGGCAGTGGATGGGAGGTGAGTGGGCCGATCCTCCTCTCGTGCTTTTTATTCAGCATAGCTGATAAACTGTAGCGCCGACACATCCCATAGTTGGCCCAAGTGAGTTCTCCCTCGTGCCATTTAGCAGCACGGGCTGATTACCGCGCGAAGTGGCACGTCAACGATCTATACTAACCTGAGGTTGAATACCGTTCTGGAGTCTTCTCACCAAAAGTTTCCTCCGATCCCAGCAACCTCTGACGATTTTGTATCTATGGGATTGAACCTGCGACCGACATTGTTCGGGTGCGATCCTGTATCCGCGTCGAACCCGGAGTACCCTCTTGTCTTGTATCTCCCCAATGCTCCGCCGCTAACAGGAGCAACGCCTGTCACCAAGTACGTCTGGCTTACCACATTTCGAAAAGTATAGTCCCGGTTGACCTCCAATAAGTTCCGACACCTTCCAGCTGTCTTATTCTTCACGCCACACCCGTATGTTCTTGGAGCAAGCTCACGCGAACACCATAGGCGGCTTTTTACCGAACGCGGACTCACCGGATCCCGATTGGCCCAAGTGTCTTCAGTGCGCGGCGGTTGACCGGGGGAGGATGAAGCTTTCCCCAATTGTGCCTCGCTCTGAATTCTGCACGACGTGCTTCAAGCAATATTGCTACGATCCAGAAAATCCACCGAGCGTGTCGCAGGTCCGGAATAGGGTGCTGAAGTTCCAGGATCCGGAAGAGACTTTCTTCGAACAACACAAGGCGGCGATCGTTGGGGGATCCGTTGGGGAGGCGTTGGTCTTCCTCGCTCTAATTGGTGCTTGGTAAGTCATTTCTCGGAGGGAGTTGCATACAGGCGCTCATCCCGCCACAGTTATGGCTTCAGCAGGAAGGACAAGAAGGATGGGAAGAGGGGAAAATATACGAGAGTCGCTAGTGACGACGAGACTCGTCCCCTGATGACGCCCGAGTAAATACAACGTACTTGATAGGTTTCCTTATGACATTCTATCTAACAATGCGCGGCTGCTGAGACGAAAGACGAGAGAAAAAATTACACTGGGAGGGAGTCGAACCCCCGCCCCTTGCTTGGAAGGCAAGGATGATAACCGTTTCACCACCAGTGTGTTGACACTTGAACCTTGTTGCGTAGCTCGATGCACATCATGACAAAGGTCATGGGCAAAGGGTTTTTCCTTCGATGTACACGATGCTCCATGTTGCCAATGACAGCCCTCTAGCTGTGTGGGATGAGAATATTATCTTGCTGTATGATCGGCTGCGCAGCTGGAGTGGATCGATGGCTGGAGTTGCAACATGACTTTTTCACCAAAAAGGAAAGCCACCGGTCTCTCGCTCACTCGCTCTCGTCATGTCCATACAACACTTCGGCAAGGGTGCTCTCCGCGTAGCCAAAAACTATACAAAGGGCTACTCGGATGTCCAGGCAAAGGTTCGAGACGCCACCTCAAATGACCCTTGGGGTCCCTCCGGCACCCAGATGAACGAGATTGCTCAGATGACATACAACCAGTTCGTACCCGTACCCGTTCCACTTTGCTCCAACTCGCCTTAACACCACCCAAACCTATCCAGGAATGATTTTGTCGAGATTATGGAGGTTTTGGATAAACGACTGAACGACAAGGGGAAGAACTGGAGGCATGTTTTCAAGGTGCGCATGCTTGGCCACATCCCACTGCGGCGTGTTGCTAATGCTCGGGAATCATTTTAGTCGTTGACTCTTCTTGATTACTGTTTGCACGCTGGGTCTGAAAACGTCGTCATATATTTCCGCGACAACCTCTACGTTATCAAGACCCTCAAGGAATTCCAGTACATCGACGAGTATGGCAAGGACCAAGGCGCAAATGTTCGTCAGAAGGCCAAAGATATCACCAATCTTCTCTCCGATGATACCAGGTTGCGAGAAGAACGAAGGTCGCGGGCTCACATGCGGGATCGTATGACCTCCAGATCTCCAACCGGCGATGCCGAACTTGGTGACGAGAACGAACGGAGGAGGTCCCGGGCTCGTCAAAACCCGCAAGGTAACGCTACCGATGATGACCTTCGCAAGGCAATCGAGGAGAGTAAGAGAACTGCTGCAGCCGAGACCGGACATGTTACTGCGGAGGACCGGGACCTCCAGGAAGCGCTTCGACTGAGTCGAGAGGAGGAGGAAAAACGCAAGAAGGCAGCTCAAAACTCGACCGAGTCAGCCCTCTTCGATGACAACAATCAACTGTACGTCGCAAACCCTAACCTCTTTTCATCCCGCTCAGTGTCTTGGACAGACCTGTTCCCAACAACGGTTTCCCGCTGATCGATGCGTCATCCCAACCTCAGTTCACCGGAGTTCAACCTCAATTCACCGCCGTCCAACCACAGTTTACTGCTTTCAACCCCTGGCAACAACAAGCTGAGCAACAGGCCATGCAGGCCCAATGGGCTCAACAACAGAATGAGTGGTTGCGCCAACAACAAGAATTACAGGCACAACAAGAGTTACAAGCACAACAGCAGGCTCAGTTCCAACTGGCTCAACAACAAGAGGAATGGCTGCGCCAGCAACAGCAACAGCAACAGCAACAGCAGCTGCTCCTCCAGCAACAACAGCAGCAGCAGCAGCAACAGATGTTCTTACAACCCCAGGGGAACCCCTTGATCGCCCAGCCGACCGGGTTTGGGTCAAACAATCCATTTGCACCCACTCAACCGGCTTCTTCCCCTTCCCCTACCTCTTTCTCTCCACCGCCACAGAATTCGATCCCCACATTCAATCTACCTGGGACATTCGAAAACAGGACGAATGGAATGTCACCGAGCCCCAGGCCGTCACCTGCGTCCCAAACGACGAACCTTCCAAAGGCGAATCTGCAGAAAGGGCCCACCCGGACGGACAAGGAGCATGCCCACCTCGCAAACTTGATCGCAAATGCGGACGATGGCATCGATACATTCGGAAACTACGGCCAATTGAGGTATATTCTAACCTACGTATTTTCTGTATTGCCTCGTACTTAATCTTCCCCACAGGTACGGTACCGCTTTGCCTACTGGAACAAATCCCTTCTCGAAGCCGCAGCAGCCACAGAACCCCGAACAACCTTTCTTCTCTATATGACAGCCGTATTTCGCGGAGGGGCCATCTATGTGTTGTGTTGTTGAATGTGGTATGACAAACGGATCGGATTGACCATTTTACGCTCGACAGTTCCTAATACCTCTTTCCCGTCCCTTTTATGTACTTAGCATTTTATCGATTATACTTCTCACACGATCAGTTTGCTGCGGAGTGACGGCATATCGTTTCGGGTACAAGAATGATAGCACTACTGTCTAAGACCGTGTTCAATTGGTATCCCTAGGGTTTCAAGAGCTTTTCTCCCTCGATTGACCCAATGCCGCACCGTAGGAGGGCTGTCGAACCACTGCGGCGCCTCGGAGACGTTTTCCTGGTCTTGGTTTTCATTCATTTGTGCACCAAGTGAACCAACATTGTCAGGCTCATCGGTCACTGCGGCTTCAAAAAAGCTTGCCACAGCATCCCTACGTTTCTTCTTGCCTTCTCCGGGCCTTCCGCTGTCGCTCGAGGTTGCGACATCCTCGCTGCTTTTGCGGACCTGTTTGTGCGTTAACGCGTCGGTATTGGTGGCGGATGTATTATGAGGAGGGTGCGGACCCCAAAGTCCATTTGCCTTGACCCAAGAAGCAACATTTGACTGAAACTTGACCTCATCCAGAATTCCGACGATAGCGAGAAGTGTCTCGTCGTATTCAATCACATGGGTAGGGTCGGCCCCGGAGGTCTCGCGTTCCGTTTCCTGCTTGACCTTCCGTTTCCGTTTGTTTGAAGGCGAAGTAGGGAAGGGGGGATCGAGTGAGGCTTCCGTTTCCACAGACGTAGTTTCCGCCGATGGATCCCCTTGTGCAGGAGGCATAGAATGGGCTGGTGCGTCCATCAAGGGAGGGTTCGGGTATGGTTGAGAGTGGAGCGCGTGTTGAGGGGGCGTAAAAGGGCTCGTTGGTGGGGTTTGATAACCCAGTGGTGACGGGGGATGTTTGAATACCATCTGAGGAGCAATCGCCCCTTGGCCAAGACCATTATTCCCAGGCATCCGAGGATAGCTTCCTGTGTTACTCGCGAATGGGAGAGGGTTGAGCAACGTTGCGCCCGGCTGGATACCCACAGACTGGTCGAATTGAAATTCCGGTGGCGCGGGTGGCAACTCGAATGGCGTTGGGTGATGGTGGATCGCTGAGGGTGTCAGGGTGGGCGGAATCTCGACGGGTAGTTGGGGCGGAGGTGCTGGGAGAGGCTGAGATTCTTGTTCTTCAGCAGGGGGTTTTTGTGACGGGGGCTTGGGCCGAGCCCTTTCCTCTTGCAATGATGCGAGGTCCCGATTCCGAATCACATTCGAGTACTCTTTCACGCAGAGGTGATTGTAAGGTTGGAGCTCTGCCTTGAGGGGCGAATCATCCATCAGCAAGGTAGATAAGGCATTATGGTGGGAAGTGGGGGACGGCTTAGCCGCTGGAAGATCAGAAGGAGGGAACAACTTTGACCAGGGTATGTTGAGATCTTTCAGTGTCTGGACTTTGCGATCTTCGGGGCGGAATCATTACACGCAAGGGACAAAATGAATCAGCAGACATATGTCGAGCGTCAACAGCGGTGTATATGATTGGAGGAATTGCCGTACTGTAAAGATGTTGAGGGAGGCCCAATGTGTCCCGAGCCCACACGGCGACGAAATGGTGCTTTTCGTCATAGAAGCATTTATCAACCATATCGTCCACGCTGTGAGGTTGGGCGGACGACCAAACCATAACGTCGAGCCATCCTTTGGTTGATGGGTGAAATATGTAGGATTTGAATGATGGCATGTAAGGACGGCTATGGACCGAACGTAGTCTTGGTCGAAAGCCCTGTTGTCCTGGCATTGGATAACGGGATCCACCCTTGATTGCACGAGGGGAACGATGAAGGAGCGTTCCGTTCAAGTCGAGCACTAGTAATTTTCTTGACGATGAGGGGTCATCAAGCGAGTCAGAAGGACCATCCGAAGCTGCAACATATTCTGAGGAAGGGCCACGAAGAGGGGGTGGTGTGGCAGTGCGGGAACGCGCACGAGAGGCAGGAAAGGGAGGTCTTTGAGATGGCTGGTATTCCCTGTAATCTGAATCGTAACTTTTGGGCTCGAGAGGAAATTCGTTCCGAACGTCGTTCTTTGCATCGGACGATGTCGAAGCGAAAAGAGCTTCTTCGGCTTTTGGTCGCGGTTCCTGTTGTTTTCCAAAGGTATTGAACCACCAAGACTGGTTCATGCCAGAACTACCGGGATGATAGTGAAAGAAAGCGGGCCCTCCTGGACCGTAACCCTCGGTGGCGTCTGCAGAGGTATCGGTTGGGTTATAGGCAGACCAAGGGGACTTTTTCTTGCTCTTTCGGCGACCCATGGCGAAAGCTCTGTGTCCTAAGCAAGGACGTGGCTTAGTTGCGACGAGGAGCCTTCGGAACAGTTTGAAGCCAATTTTGCAGGAATAGGACCTGAAATATTCGATAAGAGGCGTGGCACTGCAGAAGGAGAGTCAGACACACTCGGCGGAACTGTTATGACGGAAAGCGGTGAAGGGGATAAGTTTCCGATCAGCAAGGAAGGATAGTCGCGAACAGCGATGGCCACTGCTTCACTGATCATAAATTCCACCCAAATCTCTCAAGGAGCTGAAGCTGTAAGCAATAACCATTGCTCGGTGGAGATGTGCTCTCACAACAGCAGCATAGAAAGTCTACAAATCTTATGTTCACACGTCTTTCGATTCAGATGCGAAAGTTCCGATCCTACTGAAGCATAGATTCAAGAAACAATACCGACACCCGTCACTAGATACTAGCCTGACTCGCGCTCGAGTTGCGGGGGAAGCGAGAGCTCTCCTTCGATGCCTCAGGTGTGACTGTACAGTGCTCTATCGACTGCACCAGCCCGTTGAAACGTCCCAGATCAGGCGTCAGTGTCCCAGGTATACGTATGGTAGACGCAACAGAAAGTGTGCTCGGCATCGAGTGGATAGAAGGGAAGAGCGTTCGGATGTTGCTCGGTGGTGGTGCCGAAGGTGAAGATGAACAGGTTTTGGATCCTGACCAATCCTTCGATGATACGACCGACGCCAGTGGCGAATCCGTATCTCACCTCGATCCCCTAGAGGAATACCAAGTGACGATAGGTGTGTTTATACCGTCGGCCTCGCTTTCTCCTCTCGACCTGTCTTCCACAGACGGGGTCATGGGATTGATTGGGTCTGAAATCGCCAAGATGCACAAGGCAGATGTCATTCACGGTGACCTCACAACATCCAACATGATCATCAGGCACCCGTTTGCCGCTAAGGGTCCCTCGCACACGAAACTAGTACGCGGCTTCCCCATGAGTTGACGTTCTCCCTCGTTAATGGAGCACTAGGTACTAATCGACTTTGGGCTCGCGTACACATCATCCTTGGTTGAAGACAAGGCGGTGGATCTCTACGTGCTCGAGCGGGCATTTGCGTCCACGCACCCGGACTCGGAGCCGATGTTCTTCGCTGTACTGGAAGCGTACAAGAATGGGACGGGCAAGGACTGGACGGCAGTGGAAAGGCGATTAGAGGACGGTGAGCTTGGCTCTATGTTTATCACTCGTCCTCATTCTAGTTCACAGTTCGCCTCAGAGGACGCAAAAGGAGTATGGTTGGGTAGACTGCATGTATTCTTGGTGGTTACCGGGCCGTAATCGCAGTCTCTGCATTTTACAACCCTTCACGTAGAAGGATCCGATTCATTTACGGCGTCCGTTAAACCTTGTTCATGATCGTTCCCCATCGAGATCAAGGCCCAACGAACTCGGTGTGTCGCCTCTGATCGCTGCCTCGATGGCAGAGGAAAGCCGTCGCATAGCTTCAACATCTTGCTCACCGATGCTCAAGTCCCCCTGATGCTCAGCGTGTGACACACCCAAAGCGCGTTGGATGGTCGCCTCTCTTTCTCTGCCCCGTAATGAGTCTATCGAACGGAGGAGTGGTTTTAGGTCCGGATGTTCAGAGAGCGCGTTTCGCACAGCAGCGGAAGTAGCTGACGAATTCCATGGGTCGTATCGGTGAATATCTGAGATGAAGGGTGACGAGTTACCTATCGCTTCGTATTGGGGGAGTTGAACGACCTTTGGATCATCGCGTTTGAGAGGATCAGTGTAGGCAGACTCCTCTGGCACGTAAGGCCAGCTCAGCGAGGTGAGTGGCCGAAGGTATTCTTCTGTTTCGACATTCCCCGGCACTACAACCCGCGTGAGTGATAAATCGTAAGATGAAAGACCACAGACCAGGAGCCGGCTTGGACGACCCAGCGATGGTGGATGCAGTTGTAGAAGCACAGACAGGTTGTTCTGGCGAAAGGTTGAGCATCAAGTAGTGCGACGGTGCATACAACGCCCAACCTTGGTGGGTTCTGTAACACCCAAGAGAACAGCTTGGATTGTCAGCTAACAGTCGGAGATGGCTCAAGGTGTGCATATTACTATGGTATCATGCATTTGGGACAGTTATATTTCGACTCTGATGTCTGGCATATTTGACACGCTGGGCGTGAACGTGGAGGCATGTTGAGGAGGAAGAAGTTACTTGCCGAAAGGGGGCTCAGAAAAATAAACACGAATAGATCACAACAAAAATTCTCATTGGCCAAAGACCCCTCGACATATTACCGCACCGGCTTGTAAGAGATAGAGAGAGTATTACGCTTACGGTCAGGGCCGACCAACTCAAAACATAGGAGTAAGCTCGGCACAGAACCTCGAATGGTGAGGCTCAGGCGGATGATCGGGGTCGTTCGGACTGCTGGCGGATTTTGGCTTTGGTAGATGTATGTGTCTGGTGCAAATGTAGGAGTCGGGTGCGCTGGGGCAGATACGTCTATTGTAGAGAAGGGGGTTGCTTTTCATTGCTCATCCTCATAGCCCTGGATTGGTACCCGTGGCCTATTCGGAACTGGATTTCCGCGTCAAAATCAAGCAAACGGGAGGAGTGGGGACAAGGAGAGGGTACGCACGGGGATAAGTGGTAGGAAGCCTCTCCGCTGGTTGCCAACCGAAAGACTTTCGGAGCGGAGGAACACCGATTGCGAGCAGTGGACCGACAACGCCGAGAACGCACGAGTAAAAGATTACCGGGTTCTCGTGCGCGTGTCGTTGCTGTTCGGGGAATATTTTTCAGATTTTTGGTGAATTTTTGCAAGTTTTTTTGGACTGACGAAGGTTCTGTACGAGGTACGGAGGAAAGACATCGTTGCGCGTCTATTCCAAGGGTTGGCCACATCGCTTCAAGCATATTGGATATTCACCCACGTCGTTCCGTTCTCTCTACTGCCACTCGTTCCAAGTGCCGTATCTCGTTCATATTATCTCCCTCTTATCTTTTCTGACGAACCGCTCTTCAAACAGGCTGGACCAGCATCGGACTGACTGCATATCGTTATTACACAACCTCCGTTCAGAGCCGACCTAGTACTTCTAGAGAGTGAGTTGCTTGGAGGTATCGACTCTCTGTGCATGGATCAGCCCCGGAGGCACCTCCAGACAACCTCAAGCTCTTCTGCAGTGGATCTTACAGGGACACCAGCAGGGCTGGCGGCGTCTCTACCCCCTTCTCCCTCCCTGTCCCCAAAGGACGCCCCATGGTCAGTCACAAGGCGCCGCCCGAGTTGGTCAGCTCCGAAGGACTCCTTCCCTCCCATAACGGTCCAAACGAGTATTCACTCCTTCTCCGTCGATGACGATCCGTTCGCTTCGCCTGTCTCGCCCGACGATGACACACCTCCAAAATCCCGGGTAGGCGGTTCGTACTTGACAACCCAAGCCGGCCCTTCTTCCGCTTCCCTGATTCCAACATTCCAAGATGACGAAGACGACGATGCGCACCTTACCGCCAACATCTCTCACCAATATCCACCAGGCTGGAGCGAACACGATGCCAAAGACCCTGAGCGTTCGATCGGTGTCAGCCCTAAATCACATCGGAAGTCAAGTCGATACAGCACCTCTCCTTCCCCACTAAGGAAGACGGGTACAACCCTGAAATCCGTCTCTCGAAGTCTTCACCACATGTCTATCCGTGTCGCTAATCTCGCTGGAAGGGGCTTAGATGACCACGTAAGACTAGATGATGTAGATGACGAAATTTCCTCCAAGCACAAGGACGGCGACGACTACAAGGAGCTTGAAGCCCCGGCGCTGCCCGACCTAAGGAAAAGTCTGCCTATCCGAGGGTATGCGCTGGGTTTCATGGGCCCCACCAACCCGATACGACTGTTTATGTACCGACTGCTACTTTATCCGTACGTTCCCTCCCGCCAGCAACTGGTCGCAACCCCTTACTCATACGTTGTGCCCAGATGGACAGAACCTATCATTGTTCTTTTGATCACGTTCCATTTTGTCGTCTTATCTATCCAATCCGCTGCTTTCCTCACCCTTCCCGCTTCTGGTGCAGAACCCACACAAACGACGGGCTACTTCCACCAATGGGAAGACTATGCGCTGTTCGCTCTCTTCGTCTTCTTCACGTGCGCGAATTTCCATCACCCCATGGAACCACGCTTACGCTCAATTTCACAGCATCGAATGTTTCGCACGCATATGCATCTCCGGCTTAATACTTGACCCTGAAGTCCCCTTCGTCTCGATATTCACCTCCCCGTTCAGACCATCTGAGGATGAACCCATCCGCACCACCGTAACTCCTAGCTTCGGTTACACTCCGACATCGAGCCGATCTACCGTCTCCCGGACGCCCACTCTCGGTCGCAGATTACGCCAGGTAGGGAACAACATCTTCAAGCCGTTCGCATTGCGTCACAAATCAACCCTGGACACGATGAATGACAATGCAGCATCATTCACCCGCACTCGATCTGCGACAGAGACGAGGACTCCAATGATGGAGAAGACGATGGTCACATTTCACCGAACTCGCGAAATCGTTCGGGACCCCACATCTACATTCTTAACCAATTTCCTCCGTTCTGAAAAATCCGGCACCATTTCCCTTCCCTTCAAACTCATCATCGAACAAACTCAGCAGTCCACGAAGAGGAACATGCCATATCTTCGCCAGAGCTGGAACAGGATTGATTTTCTGTCGATCCTGTGCTTCTGGACCTCTTTTGCGCTCGCGACCGGAGGGATAGAGCAGGGCTCAATGCTTTACATCGGTGTTTTCAGGGCTTTAAGCGTCCTAAAAGTCTCTCGATTACTGGCCGTGACATCTGGTACCACCGTACGTGCCCCCCAGCTTCGTCCAATCGTTTATACTAAACTCAGTTCAGACTATAATGCGTTCCCTCAAGACTGCCCGACCTCTACTCACCAGTGTGGCTTATTTCGTCCTGTTTGCGATGCTTCTTTTTTCGTGCGTCGGCTCAAGGTTATCTTAGTGTGTCTGAATCTCAACAAAATCCAACCAGGGTTATCGGGATTGAATCTTTCAAAGGCTCATTTAGTCGCTCCTGTTTTTTGCAACCTACCCTGGGCGAAGCGGAAATCCAAATTTCGGGTCAGGCATGTGGAGGGTGGATTGATCCAAATACATTGAGGACGGTGCCATACATCAAGAACGATGGGAAGAATGGTACAATCAAAGGGTATATTTGTCCCCTTGGCCAGGTCTGCAAGGCACGTCAACTATTCCCAACATTCTCCGTCTCGTACTCAACGATGATGCAGGAAGGAGAAAATCCGTTCAATAACATCGAAAGTTACGATAATTTCTTCTATGCTACACTCCAGGTTGCAATCATCTCGACCCAGAGCGGCGTATGCATTAACTTCCTATCTGTTCCTGCGGATACTGATGTGATTCTCTAGTTCACTTCCCCGATGTACTCGACGATTGACGCGGAATCCTTCTTTTCCTGCTTCTTCTCCATTATCTGCGTCATCGTCCTGAACCTCTGGCTTATCAATCTTTTCGTCGCTGTGATCACCAATACCTTCTCAGCCATCAGGAAAGAAACACAGAAGAGCGCCTTTGGTGCGGCCCCGTAAGTCCTCGTTTCGGTGCGGCATTCGTGCGTTTATTGAGATTTTCTCAAGTCTGGTTGTTAATATCGATGGAGAACATGACGATAATTTCGGTGTTATCGACGGCCGCATGGTGGCAACTAGACGGAATAAACTCAAAGACTACTACCAGATGACTAAGTGGTTTTGGGTCATCCTGGCTCTAACCTCCCTGACGATACAAGCCACACGTACAGTCGATCCTGGTCCAGTCCACAGCAAACTTCTCAATCTCGGAGAGCTCGCGATTACTTTCGCGTTCGCCGTCGAGATAATTGTAAGGTTCGCGTCTTACCTCCCAGACTGGCGAGACTTCTTCAAAGAGGGAAGGAACTGGTTGGATCTCATTTTGGCCATTGGCTCCACCGTTATACAAATCCCCCCTGTTCGGAGGTCTCCAGCGTACCCGTGGTTAACTATCTTCCAACTGCTGCGGTTTTACCGCGTTATATTGGAGGTACCCAGGATGAAACCCTTGCTTGTGAGTCAATCAGGGACCCGATACGATCCATAGTCGCCCAGGCTGATTTCCACAAGCTCGCTGTTTTCGGAAACATGTATGGAATGACCAACATGATCCTGTTCTTATTCTTAGTCAATTTCATTGCTTCTCTCATGGGGGTCCAGCTACTTCGGGGATACATGCCTGCCGACAGTACGATAAACTTTGGCAATATTTACAACGCGTTTTTGGGTATGTACCAGATCTTCACCGCAGAAAACTGGTCAACACTGTTGTTTGCTGCGGCCATTGCATCACAGCCAGTGCGGCAGTCAGTCGTGGTCATTTTGTTCATGACTGGTTGGATACTTTTCGCCAACTGTACGTGCCCCCATTCTATAGAATGCTTCTTCCACCTCATTGTCAGCACGCCCGCAGTCATCGTGATGCAAATGTTCATTGCCGTCATCAATGAGAACTTTGATATTGCGGATGAAGCGAAGAAAGGGAGACAAGCGTCCCATTATTGGGCTAGCCAGCGGCAAGAGTACGCTCATACTTCCTGGATGAAGAAACTCAATCCATATCATTGGTTTGCCCCTGCGCCGAAGGCAATTGCTGTGGACAATCTACCTTCCAGTCTCATCCTGCCGATGCAGAAAGCTTTGGTTCAAGACTACAGCGTTCCAAAGCGGGAGCTCAGTGCCAAGGTTTGTTCTATTTGACACGAATCTGGACCTTTACCGATTTCCTACAGGTATCTGCCAAAGAGAAGAGGGGTCCGGGACATTACTCCTCGCGCTCGCTCAAGGTTCTACAAACATTTTTCGTTGGTGCACAGAATACAACAGAAATCCCCCTTGCCGACATCAGGAGCCTACGCCGGGATAGCAAAGGTAGCACACTCACATCGGATCCCAACGATGATGAAATGGAGAGTCACCTGTGAGCGATCTTCAGGTTCATTGTCACATGTTTCTCTTAAACAGCTCCAGGGAAATGCTCGCCGCGCTTAAAGTGGAAAACCATGTATCCCAAGAACTCAACGACGCACTATACGAGCAGCAAGAACGGAAGGCTGACTTCATCCGTAATCATCCGTCCTACGACAGGACTTTTTGGATATTTTCTCAAAAGAATATCATCAGGCAATGGTGCCAAAAAGTCGTCGAACCTGCTGGCGGAGACCGGATATTTGGCCAACAACATTCTCGGTTGGCTCACCCTATCTTCCAGCTCCTTATTCTTTGTACTGTGATAGCCGGAATTGTGGTTGAGAGCATTGCCACTCCGGTTTATCGACGAGAATATTACACGAGGATGGGTCTCATCAGGGGGTCCTGGTTTGATATTGCTGAAGCATCCATGGGTCTAGTCCTATTTCTCGAATTTTTCATCAAAATCACGGCCGACGGACTCTCCTTCACCCCCAACGCTTATTTACGGAGCATCTGGAACGTCTTTGACTTCTTCGTCCTAATCGGTCTTATTATCAACATCGCCACGGGCCTGGTTTTCATAGGTGGACTCAGCCGTCTGACCCGGTCGCTGAAGGCTCTGCGTGTGTTGCGGTTGATTACGCTTATCGAGAAGATGCGGACGACATTCCAATCTTTGGTTATCTCCGGTGCCCTTCGTATCCTCGATGCAGCTGTGCTTGCTGTTCTCTATATGGTCCCTTTCGCGGTGTGGGGTCTCAACATCTTTGCTGGGCGTATGAACCTCTGTAACGATACCAGCGTAGGAGGATTGTCGGATTGCGTGGGCGAATACAACAACACTGCTATCCCGGACTCGAGTGCATTCCCCTTTCCGGTGCCAAGGGTTTGGACAAACCCGTCACCTTCAACTTCGTTTTCCTTTGACAGCTTTCGCGCTTCTCTCCTTATCCTCTTCGAGATCGTCTCGTTCGAGGGTTGGGTTGATGTTATGGGGGTGGCCATGAGCATAACACAACCAGGCCAACAACCTCAAGCCAACGCGGCCGCGTTCAATGCCTTCTTCTTCATCATCTACACGCTTCTCGGTGGAATCATCATATTCACCCTTTTCGTCAGGTATGCTATGGAGTGCCACGATTGATAGTTGATACTCATCCTCGCAGTATCATTATAGGCAATTTTAGTGCGAGGACCGGGGCTGCTTTTTTGACACAGCCGCAACGCGAATGGATCGACTTGAAGAGGCTGATATCGCGACAGAGGCCATCGAAGCGGCCTAAGTCCAGGCCTACCTCAACATTCCAAGCGTGGTGCTTCGATCGTGCAGTACATAAGCGAGGGTGGTGGAGTCGTCTGATGACCTTCCTATATGTTTTGCACGTGTTTGCCCTCATGACGCAGTCCTATACCGGTGGCGAAGTCGTCGACGACATCCGCAGTACGTCTCTCTTCGTACAGTGTTTTTGTGCACCTCGTCTGACGAACCTTAGATGATTTCTTCTTGGCGATTTCTGGAGTGGTCATCCTGGACGCCGCTATCCGAGGTTATGGGCTGGGATGGCACAGTTTTCGTGCGAATGGTTGGAATATCTTTGATACCATTGTCGGCTTGGGCAGCTTGATCACCACGCTTGTGGTCCGATTTTGGATAAACGAGGGTATCTTCACCACGCTGCAAAAGCTGTTCATCGTTGCGATTGCCTTTAAGCTTGTCCAGCGAGCCGACAGTTTGAATAAGCTATTCAAGACAGCAATGTACGCCCAATCTTTCTTTTGCTTCGCTTTTGCTTAACGTCCACTCTAGTTCGAGTCTTCCGATTATCCTGAGTTTGGTGGCTCTATGGTTGATTCTGTTCATGTTCTTTGCGATCATGTATGTCGAGGTTTTCAGCCTGACGAAATGGGGCTCTGGGGAGAATCACGACCAGAACTACATCAGCATCGCAAATGCTTTGATCATGCTTGCTTTCATGAGTTGCGGCGAGGGCTGGAACCAGTATATGCACGATTAGTGTGTACTGTCAGGCTCATACAGATTCGATGGCTAACTTTTTCGCCGTAGTACTCTCACTTACCCGCGGTGCACGAGCCCGAGTTCTGACCGCGAGACGGACTGCGGTAGTCCCGGATGGGCACTTTCCTTGTTCATTGCCTGGAATGTGATCAGCATGGTGAGAATCAGTCGGCCGTCTATGTTTTACCGTGCTGACTTGGTCTATTTTGCAGTACATATTCATGAATTTGTTCACCGGTAGTCCAAGTGCCTTCTACAATTTCCTGTACTAACGCTCAGAAACAAGGTGTGGTTGTGGAAAACTTCTCTTACGTTTTCCAGTTGACTGGAGGGGCGAAATCGATTACTCGAGATGAACTGCGGGCGTTTAAGAAAGCGTGGGCCAAGTTTGCAAACCCCAAGTCTCAGCAACTTGAGAGGAATCGATTAGTACCATTTTTTGCGGTATGCCTCACTCCCCTCTCTCTCTTCCTTTGTCTGATCTCTTCCGGATTAGGAACTGAGTGGAATATTCGAAGTTCGGATCTACCCTCTCCGATACAGCCTCCATAACTTGAAGGCGACCGTGACGGCAAGAGACGCGGATATGAATTCCCCGCATGTCGTCGAGGGCATTGATATTGCGAAGCTAAAGCACACCCTCGACGGAATCAACTACGCTGCCGTGAAGAAACAGAAGGCTCTGTACAGCCGCTTGTATCACGAGGCTAACGTGACACATTATTCCGGAAACGGTATCCCGTTTACGGAAATGCTTTTGCTTCTAGCCCATTACAAGTTCATTGTGGACCGAGAGGCTCTCGTGTGCGTTTAGTAACGTATGTTCACCCAGTGACTGAATCGTTCATACCTCTCTAGGCT
This sequence comes from Thelephora terrestris, assembly GCA_015956445.1. NCBI lineage: Eukaryota > Fungi > Basidiomycota > Agaricomycetes > Thelephorales > Thelephoraceae > Thelephora > Thelephora terrestris. Next base: position 1,258,587 of record WIUZ02000012.1, on the reverse strand, counting down.
CAAAGATTTCGTTGTGCGAACTGAGACCAATAAGCTCATCACAGATCTGGTCAACCTGGATCGAGTGAAGTCTCTCCTAAAGATGATCATTTATCGAAGACGGTTCAAAGACCATCTGCGCCGTATTCGCGAACAAGGTCGATATTTTTCCCCATCTAAGGGCGCGGAACTGAACTCTTTTCTTCGTCGTAGAGATACCATCTATCGTTGTTAACAGCACACCAACGACGCCTCCTGGCATGACGCTAGATGTTGTTGGAACCCCCCTGTCCGCTTACGGGGAACAGGAAACCCCGACACCCTCGAACAGAGACTCAAGGGCGTCCGACTTTGGAAGTATTCGACCGCGCTCTGGTGGTCTCCAAAGACGTAGCAGGGCAGAGGCATCCCCCACAGAATATAGTCCCAGCCACCGGGATATGTTATCAATGGGTGAAGTATCCGCAACTACGGACGCAGATGATATCCTATTTTCGATGCAAAATTCCGTGTGGGGCGGTGAGGCCTAACTTTCACGTCGGCCTTGGAATTGCTTCTGATCTTTCTTCAGATATGCTTGTCGAGGCTGCTGAAGAGGACGAGAAGCTGTAACGTAACAACCCTTGAGCATCCTACATCCATCTATCATGCTATCCGAACTCGTTTTCGTTTTCTTCCTTCGGCTTATCATAATGGGACTATTTTGTGGCACAGTACAGATAAAATGCGTAATCACTTAAAGTATGGCATACAGGGGTTTACGAACATTACAAATTACTGCCTAGGTCCTCCTCGACCTCTTGATGGTCGCCAAACGCCCTTCTTTTCAATAGTTTGGAAACCGTCCGGGTCCGTTGGTGGGGTAGGCGGATTGGGTGGCCCTTCGCCTGCCTTCCGTTCCTCAACAGCCCTGGGCTTCCATTTGGGCGTGGAATCCTCCGACTTCAACGGGCCCCTCCTCTGCCATGTATCCTCGGTCCTTGCAGGGGCAGGAGAAGAGGTCCTTTCGGAGGGTTGCGTCTGTGGCTGCTGAGCCCGTCCCCCAAACGCACCGGGCTTATACTTGGCCGGTGCGGGACTTTCGGACCGCGGTGGAGTCGAGGGAGTGGTACCCTGTGGTGTTTGCTTTCGCCAGGGTGTAATAGGATTGGACGGCGGCTGACTCTTAGCGGTGGTAGCGCGTTCCTCTCTTCGCCTCAGCGCCTCCTCTTCTCGCTGTCGTTGCAAAGCGGCTACTCTGTCGAGGTCTTCGCGTTCCTTGCGACGCTCTTCGGCCATGGCTGCACGTTTCTCTTCTTCCTCCTTCTTTTTAGCTTCCTCTGCGGCTACCTCCGCTGCTCTCTCCAGACGTAACCGTTCCTCCTCCGCGTGTAATTCTATTGATGCAAGGTCACCACCCAGGTCAATATCAAGGACGTGAAGAGAACACACCTGCTTCCCGCTGTGCTTCCTCCTCCTCCTGCTCACGACGTTTCTGTTCCTCTGCTTCTTTGCGAAGGCGCTCTTCTTCGCGAGCCTTTCTGACGGAGGCTGTCTTCTTTGCCTTGGCCTCACGAAGCTTTTCGGAAGCCTCCCTTTGCTTCTCTGCATACTCTTGACCTCTCCTCTCCAATATCTCGTTCTTGGTCTTCTCGAAGTCACTCAACATTCGAGAAAGGCGGGCCTTGGTCTCGAGATCGAACTGGTGTTGTTGTTTGGAACCCTCGATGCGAGACTTTTGGAGAGCCTCGAAAGTCGACCGATCGTTCTCCTGTTGTGCTTCGTAGTCCTTGGCAAGAAGCGGCCGCTCCTCCTTCCTGTACGCTCGTTCGACGTGATCCAACCACTTGCCAATGACACGCATTCGTTCAGTTGATTCTCTTTTATCTTTCTCGAGTTGTTCGACATGCATTCGCATGAGCGTGTCGGTGCTAACATCTCCGAGAGCCTAGAAGAACGGTTGACTGGTCATGAGCCACAGAGTGAGTGGGATGCTGGAGCGCTCAAGGAAGCATACGTTTATGTCCACTTTTATGTTTCCCTTGATGCTCTGAGCGAATTTCTTTGCCTCCTCGGTTCTTATGTTCTCAATCTCCTTCTTGGCGTTCTCGACCTCCCGCCTGCGTCGTTCTTCAATCAACCTTCTCTCTTCCTCTTCTTTCTGCCTCTTTGCAACTTCTGCGCGACGTGATATCTCCTCCTTTTCCTTCTTCTGAGATAACTCGGTGAGAAGTTCTCGCCGGCGAGCGACAAGAGCGCGCCGGTTCTTAAGTTCCTCCCTCTCGGCATTCACAGCAGCTACAAGATGGGAGAACTTGAGCTGCTGTTCCTGTTCGGAAATATCCTCTCGTTCCGGGTTTATGGCGGACAGTGAATTGTTGAGACACAGGGCGAGTGAGCTCAGTCTGGTCCTGACTAGATCAGCAGTGGAGGGCTGGATAGGAATTTCGTGCACCCGAGAGGAGGAAGATGAAGGATCGTCCGCGGAAACGAAGGGATCCTCGATAAAGGTGATGGTGTCTGCAGTGTGATCAACATGGACACTCAGCTCGCCGCGTCGAGCACAGCCCATGATGTAGGCTTCGACGCTCTCGGCATCATAGGTAGAGACGTCAACGATACCCGATTCTTTGAGGGGTTGGAGGAGCTCCATGAGATTAGAGATCTTGATGGTTGAATAGACCTGGGACAACTGGGATAACAAACGAGAAAGCAAGGCACGTTGAAGGAGGGGGAGGTATTGAGAGTAGGCAGCATCGTCCGAGAGAGAACGCAGGAGGGGTGCGACGGAGGCGCAGAGGGTTAGAGGGTCAAAAGTGACTTCAAGAACATCGTATAGAGCTTTTACGGTCTCTGGGGAGATCTTGTGAACGTTGCGGAAAAGGGCATCTCGAAGGAGCCCAGCGCGTGTGGGAACACGGGCCAGACGGAGGAGGGAGCTGAGGCGGTTATTCTTGCCTTTGCCGTCCTCGACTACGGCGCCTTCCTCGGCATGGATACCGACGGGGACTGCAAGGGCGCTGACAAGAACCTGTCCAGCCAACCTGGCGATCTCTGCTTCGGACTTTGTACCCATGGAGGTGATGACAGCATAGTACCTGCTCCAGGCGGCGGCGTGGTAGAGGGCGTTACCGCTCATTAAAAAGATTTTCGTGAGCTTTTCGTAGTAGTTGGCCATCATAACAGGTTTGGGAGTCTTTTTGGACATGGTCAAGAGGTTATGGACATCTTCGACGGAACGGAAAGCCTCCTGCCACAACTCCAACTCGACCGATGCATTGAGCTGGGCAAAGCGGGTATCGAGGTGGTGTTGGAGGGTATCAGGGTCGGAAAGGTTAATGGCATGGGGCTGGGAGGCGTATTTGGCGACATTGGCGAGATGGAGGCGGAGAGTCTCACATAGACGGCGAAACTCGACTTTTCGTTGATGCTTCAGACAGAACTTGAATGCTTGTTGCGCGATTTGCTAAACGGGGTGAAGGTGAGACGGAAGGACAGCAAGGGATATTAGCGGAAACGTGCCTGGTAGATGACTTCTAGCCTTGCGTTGTTCTTGAGGGTTTCGAGAGCGGTCCTGTAACTCTCCCACAGAAACTTGAGCCAGGGCGTCACGAGGGCACGATCTGTCCTGTCCTTGTTCTGATCGCCGCTTACGGCTCCCAACAAGATGCTCTCTGGAGTCTCCGTCGCTTCGAGATCGTCGACATCGATTAAAGCGACGGCTTTTTCGGCTTTTTCTTGAGCCTCCTGGACTTTGGCGTCGGAAAGTTGGATGAAGCGGTTGACGACGACCTCGATAGAAGCGACGCTTGAATTCTGAGCGATGTTCTTGTATTGCATGAGGCCTTCCTTTGCCACCCTGCCCTTCCTCATCTCTACACAAAGCTCGATAAAACGGAGCATGATCGGTTCTAGTGAAGCGAGGGGGGTGGATCTGAATCTCTTGGACAGAAACATCTCCGTCAGAGATTGGAGGGCAGCATGGGTCTGACCGACGGAGACGAGACCCTCTGCTTGCTTGAGCACGGTTTCTGGCTTTGAGAAAGGAGCCATTTTCAAGGGTCAGACGAAGCTTAATGGGCCGTCTTGCGTCGAGAGTGAGAGAAGATGATTAAAGCGAAAATTCCTATTACTATATCGGGAAGAAGTAGCCTGCCCTAAACGACTTCTACCTTCCTCGTTTTCCAATCATCTTCGAGTCTCTCCTTCACAAATTTATCCAATTCCTTGGACTTTTCCGTGGACACACCTACAATCCTCAGTATCTCCGTCGGGGGCAATGGAACGCCTCCAGCTTTCTGTACAACACACAACTCCCGCTGAGCGTTGAGCGCTATCGACATAACTCCAGCACTTAGTCGTTGCTCAAGTCGATTCGGATCTAAAATTGCTGGTATTGATGTGTCTTGGAAGTAAGCGAACGTGAGACAGAATGGTGTGTGGTGCATCGATAGGGGCATTGGTGCTCGTTCTGTCGGTGGATGCTGTAGACGAGTCTGATGAGAGCTCGTCAATGTCCACGGAAGGGGTCACTGACCACGATGACCTCATCACCGACGACTTCCACCTCTGGTCGTCGGAAGTGCTTCAGTGCAACAATCGCCGCCAAGCACGCACAGTCCAGCATGTTCCCAGAATCCGCAAGGAAATGAACTGTGAGTCGCAAATTCCACACCTAATGGATTGTGAGAATAATGAATGCGGGGAGAGATGTAAGTACCCGTTGTCCTGACTGTATGCACAACGACTCCTTGTCGACGACGTCGCTCCTTCGTATTATTTTGTCGAGCATGCGAGTGATCGTCACCTCTTCCTCGGACGGACTGTCGTTCCAGAACATTTAGATTAGATTGAGCCGTTGAATGCGAAAGGACACCTACCGACCTTGCTCGTATTCGCTCGACGCCATGGGCGATATCTCGGAGTGAATCGTTATCTGCCCTTCGAACGGTCGCTCTGGAGGTGGTTTCACCATTTTCGCCTCCACCTGGGCAAGCACTCTATAGCTCGGATGGTTAGACGTCCTTCAGCAGCAGTAGAACGCCAAGAAACCCCTGCCTCGTTTTTCCCAACGAACAATCCACCCAGCCCAGGTCTGGTCCAAAGGTCAACGTCGGTCGCCTCATTTCTAACGCTGCCCTTCCATCCAGCCGCAGTCCTTGTTTGAGGGCTTCGACCACGAATTCTTTTTCTGGGATCGACGGCGAGGGAGGTCTCATTTCTGGTGGAGGATGGTGATCGACGATCGAAAAATGGTTCGCTTGATCACTCACAACCTCCTCGCTTGCCATGCCAAAGGCTGCACCTCAAACAACTTTCCCCTTCAGCTCAAAGACGTCCAAATAGCTCTCAGAGAGGCTGATTTTAATCCTGATTTTGTCAGAGGTTTCATGCCGAAGATCGAGTGGAATGCTCTCGTAAACGCCGCTCGTCAGGTCCCTACCCATCTCCCCCCTTTCAGGTCTATCAGCAGCTCTTACGATCCCATAGTTAGGAGACTCTTCTTTACCTGCTGAACAACCAGAGATGATAGATGATGATCTACTCAAGGCTCTTCACCATGTATTGCTCGAGGTGAGGGATTGTAGTCCGTTCTTATCCTCCCCTCTTTTCTCACTACGCCCACAAGATTCACATAGAGGAGGGGCAGATGACCTGCCCAAACTGCAACCACGTGTACCCGATATCTAACGGTATTCCAAACATGGTTTGTTGCTCAACATTTGCGGAGAATCTCATTCTAACAATGTCCCTCAGCTCCTTGCGGAACACGAGATCGCATAATTTAAGCGTTTTTGTTGTGTGTGGTCGCAGCATAGATACGTGGCGTCGAAGGTTGAACTATCTCGACTTCTGCCAACCCCGCTGATCAAGTAAGGTCTGAGCGGGTTGGATCAGGAACTGAAGTGTCATCGGCGATAGTAGATGCTCACTATATTTTGGCCCCCCTCCACCCTCAGGTACACTCCATTGGATGTCTTGAGTCGGTACCTTGATGTCGCACAGTTTGCAATGGATGCAGTTCTGGCGACGTTGGTTCAATATTCTGGTAAACGGTAACGACAAAAAAACCCCTCACCTGAGAGTTTATAACCAACTTCTTCCCATTCCACGAGCCACCCTCTGCGTTGGACCCACCCTCTGCGTCAACATACTCGTAAACTCCTGCAGGACAAGCTCGTCCCAGCAGTCCTCCAAATTCCTCCACGTTCCGTTTAACATGTTCAGTCCTCCTCGTATCCTCCTCGGTCTGCTCTTCAGGTTTACGAACCAAGAGGTGTACAGGTTGGTCTTCAGCGTGATTTGTCCCCGTCAACGAAACACTCGTCATGAGATCCGTCGAAAGGGGTGCCTCGAAAGGAGGGTAGTCAATCGGCTTGAAGTCTTGTGCCTTTCCGGTCTGAGCTGCGTCGGAACCGTGATGTTTAAGCGTCCACGGCACACGGCCCTTCACCAAAAGAGAGTCCACTCCAGAGTACATCATACCACCCCAGATCCCAAGCGCTGTGTTGAATGAAGGCCGAATGTTTCGAACTTCCCAGAGCTCTTTGTGCACCCAACTCGACTTGAACGCCTCTTCGTACCCGGACATGTCTGCTACTCCTTCCTCGGTCACTCTCTCCTCTGTGACGGACTCAAATGCAGTCTCTGCGGCGAGCATACCAGTCTTCATTGCGTTGTGGGTCCCTTTGATCTTTGGAACGTTGACGACACCCGCAGAACAACCGATGAGAGCACCTCCTGGGAAGAAGAGCTTGGGGATTGACTGGTATCCCCCCTCGTTCAGCGTTCGGCCACCATAAGCTAGGCGGGTAGAATTTCCAGAAAGAAGGTCCCTAAACCAAGGGTGGTGCTTCATCCGCTGATTGGGCATCAGAATGCGACCCCCGGGTACGAAAAGGAAACGCTTGCCTGTAACTCCCGATACGGGCTCAAGTAGGGATTCCGGTAGTCCAGTCCAATAACCAACCCCAGACTAATCATACCGTCGGCCATGTGATAGACCCAACCTCCACCGTATAAATCCGAGGTCAACGGCCAGCCCATGGTGTGAACGACCTTGCCAGCATCGTATTTCTCCGGATCTACTCTCCAGACCTCTTTAAGGCCAATCCCATATGTCTGGAGCTCCTTTCCCTCTCTGAGATTAAATCTTTGTACCACATCCTTTGTCAAAGAGCCATGAGCACCTTCGGCCAACAAGGTGACCTTGGCGCGAAACTCCATCCCGGGTTCAAAGTTATCTTTCATCCTTCTTTGGCGATCAAGGCCCACTTCATTCGTTCGGACGCCAAGGACAGACTTTCCGTCTTCACTGTAGACGAGAGAGGCGCCGGCGAAACCGGGGTAGACTTCTACCCCCATCTCTTCAGCAATTTCTCCCAACCAGGCAGTAAATCGGGAGAGGGAAACGATGTAGTTTCCCTTATTGCTCATTTGTGGTGGATGAGGGATAGGAAACGAGGACGATTGAGTTAAGAACCGCATCGATGATGAAGTAGTGGGCTGTGTCAAAGGATGACCTGAACGATCCTTCCATTGAGGTAAAAGTTCGTTGAGGGCAGTAGGTTCGATAACTGCACCGGAAAGGATATGTGATCCTAGAGTGTGAGGGTGGCCTCAGATTTTACCATTCACGTGAGGTAAGGCACCTGGTCCAACTCACCAACTTCGGGGCCTTTCTCCAACACGACTACACGGATTTCTTTTCCCTTTTCTTGTTCGAGCTGCTTTAGTCTGATTGCAGCGCTGAGGCCCGCAGGACCAGCTCCAACGATGCAAACGTCGACCTCGTCCTCCGCCCTCTCTACGTTCGCTGGATCAAAAGGTTCGCGTCGCCGGAGGGTTGTTGAATGAAACTGCCTGCGAAGGGCGAGCCTCCCCGTGAACTGCTGCATTCGCCGTCTGAGCATTGTGCAAGGAGTCGGGAGTCTACTCCAGCTCGGTCGGACCGGAGTCAAAAGTCAATAAGTGATCGAATGTCGGATCGGACCCAAGGAAAGAATCACGTGGGATTGTTCACTCGATCGTAATGTAAAGGATATTACTGGTCAGAACGGCTTTAGAGCCAGGTATGAGGAGAATCGTCTGCGTCGCGTCAATCACAACCCCAGGTCCTTCTATCGTATCCCCAATTTCGAGTTTGTCCAGAAGATACACTGGCGTGTCGTCGACCCGCCCAAGTCCGCCAAAATACACACTGTGTCTTGAGTCAATCTTATCCTTCAAAACAGGGCGTTGCTTCAAGGTTTCTAGTTCTGCGTAGACCGATTCTCCCATGGAATCGAAAGTCTTTCCGATTCCACGGACCTTTTTTGCGTTCAGATCTCTCGAGGGAACGCATGCGGCAAACAACCCACCTTGACGTCATCTACGATGATGTTCTTGGTCTCCAATAAGAAACCAAACTCGGCCTTATACTCTCGTTTGAAGGCGGCCTCAAAGTCTTCCTTCCCATCCCCATCCGTTTCTCTTGGCAGCACCATCAGCGCGGTATCGGTCCCTTCGAAGCGCATGTTCAAAACCCGCTCGGCATGGATCCTACGCTCCTCAAAACCTTGACTCCTGAGCTCACCGCGGACGTCTCTCTCGAGTTTATCCAATCTTGATTTCAGCGACGATATATTCTGCTCCGTATAAAATGCGGATGAAGGCTCCTGCCGTTCGTACACCCTGCATTCATTTAGCGATCGCTCCAGAGGATGATCTAGAAACACTTACCTGTCTGCGAGTGCGAGCCCATAAGCCGACAAGATCGAGCTGTAACGGTGAACGAGGATTGTTCTTATTCCTAGAAGGTTTGCGATCTCGCAGGCGTGTTGCCCTCCTGCCCCGCCAAAACTCGCAAGCCTATCCAGATATCAGCTTTATTGACCCCTCAAAGCCGTCCAAGCTACCTACGCGTGCTTTCCGGTGGCATATCCTCTTGCCTCTGTTAAAGCGCGGATGGGCCTGCACATGGTCTCATTTGCTACCTTGATGAAGCTACACACTGAGTCAACAAACGACGATAAGCGGTTTCCTGGCGACACACTTACCCATACGCTACTTCGTCTAGAGTGAAATCTTCCCCGTCATGACTATGGTTTATTTCTTTCGATAGTTTCTCAAATGCCTTCATCGTCGCCGCAAGATCCAGTGGCTCCTTTTCTGATTTACCAAAAATTTTGGGAAAATAATCCGGTATCAGCCGGCCGAGAAGGAGGTTTGCGTCTGTCACGGCCAGCGGGCCACCCTTTCTAAAATGCGGTCAATATTATCTTACAGAACGAGGGGGGGAAATACCTGTAACACGTCGGACCAGGCTCCGCTCCTGCGCTCTCTGGACCGGTATTGAACAACCCGTTCCTAAACATCAAACAGGAACCCCCTCCAGCCGCGACAGTATTGATATCCAACTGAGGGGACTGGATGGTAACCCCAGCGGTCGTCGTTTCATACACCACTTCATACCGCCCGTCAAACCGGGAGACGTCTGTGGACGTTCCGCCCACATCAAGCCTTGAATTGCATTAGGACCATGGGCAGGCACGATAAAGTTTGTGGCATACCCAATGACAGGCTGTCTTCGTTTCTCATCCCAGCTAGTTAGTGCATAGCCCACAACACCCCCTGCTGGACCACTCAAGATACTCTTCAACCCAGAGAAATTTTTTGTATCCAATAAGCCACCATCACTACCCATGAACTCTACCCGAGGACTCATGAGCCGGCCATCCCTGAGTTTTTCGTCGAAGCCATTGAAAAATCCGTCGAGATATTGGCGAAGGATCGGTGTAAGGTACGCGTCCGCCGTTGATGAAACCCCTCGTGGGACCATCTTAATCATAGGCAATAGTTGAGAGGATTCAGAAATGTGGGTGAACCCGATTTCATGGGCGATCTTTCCAACAAGAACTTCGTGCTCAGGAAAGGTGTATGAATGGACGAAGACGATAGCGAGCGAACGGTAGCCATCTTGATGAAGGCGCTGTAAGTCTTGCCTTACTTGGCCCAAATCTGTGGATTGTCCGTTAGCGCATCGCCATAACTCTTCAAAAGAAAAGAAACATGCCAGGGGTCTTCATGATCCTGACCGCCTCGCCAGAGATGCCTTGGACAATCTTTCCAGGACCTTCGGCATCTCCTTGACCATCCCAACCTGCACCGCGGTAGCCCCTGATGAGATTGCCATGCTCATCAAACCGAACTGCGTTCTTTTCGGCCTCTGGATCGGAGGTGTAACCAACCAGGGTGACCCTCTCATCGACTTCTAACACCGTGGAGTACAGCGGAGGTGGTCTGCGAATGTTGAGGTCGAAGATCCTGGGCCGTGATTGATTCCCAATTAGCAAAAGGTCTTTGAAACCCTTGGTGATGAGGAGGGCATGTTTATGACCCTTGCGCTCGAGGAGCGCATTCGTGGCCACGGTCGTAGATAAACGGATGTAGTCTGATATTCAGGGATTGATAACACAGGCTCATCTTCGAGACTTGATGACATACCTATTTTATCGGTGTTCAGAATTGCGCCCCTGGGGATCTTCTCCCCTGTGACTATCTCGAGCACACGTCGGATGCCTTCAGTTGGAGCATCCTGATAATTGGCTGGATCCTGGGAGACTGGATGGCGTTGAACGGGGGAGTGAGCCGTGAAACGATGTGTCCAAGCTCACGAAGCTTGACTACGATCTCTTTCCTTTCATCTGGACTCTCTGGATCTGGGTAAGACCTGATGAAGATCGAGGCGAAGATCAGCTGGGATAAGCCTCAGGCAGAAATGATTTACGCGTGAACGTCACAAAAGGTTCCGCCTCTATCCGCGCAGATTCTTATCGACTTGTCCGGGATGGTCTTGCCTGCCATGGGTGTAGAATGGGACACTCAGACTGGATGGACTCCAAGAGATCACTGGCGTTAGATCAAGTGACCTGATTCGCGCCTGACGCTACTACGGATGACGACCGGCAGTCGCACCGTTGCCTAACACAGGGAGATCTTTGACGGTGAACGCTCAATATCGGACATGACGACGACGACGACGACGACGACGACCAATGTGTAAATGGTTAAAAAGAACGCGCCTTCTCCCCCATGTCGACAACGATCGGCCTCGGCTGTGTCACCTAATGGCCCCGCTCCGCCGTGACAACCAAGGCCCAGGGGCTAACCAATATCCACCCTCACTGACCACTCATCCAACCCTGAGGGTAGTCGCTTCCGGTACTCTCTTTCTTACCCATACTCTCGAACTTCCAACCCACCCAGCACCCTCATCCGTTCACCGTGCCAAGTCCGTGTCAAAGTCGAGAGGAGGCGCAGCAGCCGCGTGCCTGTCTATTCTCGCTCAGTTTCCTGGCATCGACACCAAATTAGTCGCGTCTTTGAGCAACAATGACGAAGGGAAGATGATCATTGACCAACTCGAACGGGAGGGGGTCAGCACACGGTACTGCAAGATTTGGGAGGGTGCATCTGTTCCCAGTGCATGGGTACTGCATGCAGGTGTGAGCCTAGGGTTATGCTGCAGACTTATTACCATCTGACCGTGACTACAGCCGACAGTGACCAGCAGACTATCATCAACCATAATCCTCTACCAGACATCACTCACGAAGAATTCGTCACAATGCTTGGTCCCCTCCTTATTCCAGAGAACTACGCCCACTTGGTCCTCCCACCGAACAGTTCTCCCCCTGTGAACCCATCCTTGCCGCCGAGCACGAACGCTCCTTTCGAATGGCTGCATTTCGAGGGTCGGAGTGTAAAGACCACACTGAATAACATGGTGGGCATAGATGGCCTCGCCCGGGAACGCAAATGGCGCAACCGCTGCGTATTTTCTGTTGATGTTGGCAGGAAGGCCAGACAGGGCGTCCAAGCTGTGAGTCGATTTGCCCGTCTGGAGGTACGCTACGCTAAGAATTGTCTTAGTTGATGCCCCAAGCAGACGTTATCTTTGTCAATGCTCATTATGCGAAGGCCCATTCACCCGCTCACGCTGCAACCCCGAGGTCATATCTCCTATCGCTCGCAGCCTCCTCCTCGGTGGCACCCCACGCTCTCCTCATTGCTTACTGGGGAAATAAATTGGGTGCTGCTGTCCTTTCCCTTCCAACAAAGGAGTACTTCCAGAGTTCTGGCTGGGTCCGCCCCCCTGCACATCGCGCCACATCCAAAAAACCAGACGACCGTCCAAGGAGCGTGACAAGCGACAGTGTCTTCTGGGCCGACGGAGGCATCGACCATTCCACTTCATCTTCAAACTTTAGCTTTAGTGGAAATACTCGAGACTCAGGCACGGACCCCGTCTCATTGTCGTATGAACACGACCATGAAGAAGACAATGACTCCGATGGGACGGAAACCGGGGAAAATTTTAATGGAGATGAGGATGTGATTGACGAGATCGGTGCTCAGGAAGCTTTTATTGCAGGGATGATCTTCTCGTTGACCCGGAAGATTCTTCCCGGAGAACCATATACCCCGCGCTCGTCAACATCGGGATACTCGACGAACGAGGATCAAGGAAAGTGGCGGCTAGAGGAATGTCTGAAGTAAGTGTGTGATTTTGGGACGGGTATGGCCCATTGACCTCCTTCTGCCCCCAAGATTCGCAACAGAATTGGCTGGGAGGAAAGCAACCCGACGAGGATGGGATGGATTAGCAAATGAGATGTCTAGAGCGGGTTGGTTTGATTCATGAGTTTCCGGTTGGTCTGTCCTGTTATTCGATATCCTAAATCTTTTTACCCGGGGGTCCACTTCATCGCAAATTTCTTCTTTCTTGGCTGCTGTTTGCATTTCGATAGGCGGTATTCCTGCAGATTCCAGCCATGATTCCTTGCATCATGCACGACGGTGAAACCAGGTCCTTTGAGCGTAACTGGCTTTCATTCGCAGACCACTCACGAAGATCGATTATATGTCCCTGGGAAGGAATTCCGAATCGTTGACGGACCTCCGGATTCAACATCGGAAACAGGGTTTCCGCGGTGTTTACGGTCAGCGTGCACTGGAAGGTGTCGCGCTGCTGGGGCGCCTTCACGTGGATGCGATTCAAATGTATATAAGCAAGAAATCTGACCGTTTTCTATCAAGCTCTATTTGCGGTGAAAACCGTCCACCGACAGCAATATTCGCTCAGCTTTGATGCGAGGCCTCGTGAACACTAGCGCTCGACGTTTATGAACGTTTAAAGATGATTTCGGACGGATCCAAGCAAGGACCCCACCTTGACCGTCCTCCTCTCCCATGGAAATAGGGTGGTTGACCAACAGCTCGCCGACGAGGTTACTTCGACGTTTCTTACACCCTAAACCACCTCAGTCCGAAGGTGTAAGAGTTAGGGTAACGCAAACAGGTCCAAGTGGGCGCTCCACCTCCACATTACGATAAAATACTGAAACTCGAAGTGCAGTATTCAGGCTTCCCAACGAGTTGTTCCTGGATATCCTCTCCCACTTTCCAGTCGTGGACTACTTGGATTACTATCTCCGAGCACAATTGGTGCCATTGCGAAGGCCCAAACTGCCAAAGGTGTATTATTGGTGGTTCACGGTCCTTGTGTCCCTCACCAGTACCTGTTGGGACATGCGACTAAAACTCTTACCCGTACTGTGGGGAAGAATACAGACGTATGTCGAAGTTGGAAGCCTCATGGATTACGAGAGTAAAATGCCTCAACTCCTTCTGCTGCGGTGTGCAATACTCTCCAAAACTCCTTCCATTGCGGTGCACGTCAAGTGAGTACGACAGTCTTGAGATTCTTCGCGCGCGTTTAACACACACAGGGTACTCTCTGTTTCTTTGACATTCCATGGATGGTACATGGAGTCAAGTCTTTCCTCTTTCGTCGGATGCCTATACGCCCTTCCAAATCTTCACACGCTCGAGATTGTTTACTGCCTCAGCGGTAGATATCCCGCTGGAGTTAAACGGGCCTTCGCAGCGGTTAGCCTCCCTAACATCCTCACCCTCACTTTACACAGCCGGGCGGGGGATGTCATCAAGGCTTGTCCGAACGTAAAGGAGGTCACATTGATATGTGGCGGTTCCAATATACCAGACAGTGTTGTTGAATTACTTGCAGATATGCGACACACCATCAGGCGCATCGCTGTTCTCCACGGAAGCCCAGCCGGTGTCGGTAAGTCCTTCTTTTCTTCTAAAGTGTATAAAATTGTATCCTCAGTACTACCTCCAGCAAAACTAGCAGAACGCTTTCCTACTCTCGGAGAACTCTCGCTCAGGCAGGCAAGTGATTAGGACACCTTCGGTGCTAATACCAGTGGGATCTTGATTCGTAAACTTCACAGCCTGATCCTCAGCTCTTGAGCGCAGTCGCCGAGTTCGTATCGCTTCGCACACTTGAGCTCGTGTTGCTCCCCAGCCCCAAAGCTGGCGCTGACCCAGAAAGAATGTGGCCGAAACAGGTGCAGGCGGCTGTGGATGTTGTCGGTATGATGCCCGCGGACAGGCCTAGGTTGGTGAGAGTACGAAAGGTCCACAACATTCACCCTGTCTGTAGTACGTGGTGGGAGATGGAGGAGATCTGGGTTTGAGCTTTTACTTGCCTCATATACGTCGCCGAAGCGTAGAATTCAAGCCGTTTCCGGATCAGATCGAGATCGTGAAGTCAATATTAATCAGATCCTCAGTGCTACTCCTCCCCATGTCGATCTCCAAGCGGGTGAGCATTGCATGGGATGGCTTTACTCCGTATGAAGATACGGATACTCTAGTTCTCACCGGACGCACTTACTTTGTTGACGTCCGTGTCAAGAAAGGGAGCAACCCCACTGCCCTTGACTGGGCGATTGCGGGGACGAGATCTAGCACGCCAGGAGCGAGGCCAGGTGGTATTTTTAGGCAAAGTAACCCGAAAACCATCTTCTAACGCATTCCAGGGGAATCCCTTTGCAAGTGGCGTCGCCTAATTGACTCGAGAACATCAGATGGCGGTGTAGACGAAGGCGTCGTGTTCCCAGATCCTTCCGATCCGACGAAAACGATGGAGACGGGCAGCATGTACAACCCAATCACCGATCGCGTGGAGCCTTACGAGGAGGTTTGGTTGGATACAGTCCCTTCCCCAGGGACACAAGTTGCATTCTTGGAGAAAGAGGACGGAGCAGGTTTCATTGCGATAGTCGGGGAATTGCGACTGGGTGTAGGAAGCCGATATGCGTGGAGGACGGAAGGCGGAAACGTTGTTTACGAGGTGGGATTGACAGAGGGTATGCAAATTGATCTGGGCGAGGAAGTGGAGGAGGGCTCGAAGGTTGGCTCATGGATCGTTCGGGAATTCTGGAAAACGTAAGATATAACCTGTGAATATGCAACTTTGCAGCGGTAAGATCGTCTTAGATCGTCTACAGTCGAACATTCCTATCAAAAAGTAACTCCGATACGGGGAATCGAACCCCGAGCTGCCGCGTGAAAGGCGGCAATGTTAGCCGTTACACCATATCGGATTCATAAATATTCCAAACTTTGCAGCCAAATGAACAACCTCAAAAAATACCATTTTAGACAGATTGCACGAACCTCACGCAAGATATCCTACACAGCAACAGCTACTCTACGACGATAGTACATAATTAATTCAGCACTCTGCCTCCAGATGTACTGCTTGACCGCGGCCAACGTCATGTCGAGAGGAAGGACCATGTCGTTGCACACAATCTCGTAGATCTCTTCTGCCCTCGTCCCGCGAGGTCTTAGGGGGCTAGTAGGGGACGATCGCCCAAAGGCGTCCACTGAAGAGCGAGGTGTCGTCACACTACTTCCGGTGCTCGCTGAGATTCGTGAAAGTTTTTCTTGCACCTGATGGCTGAGCGTCAGCTAGTACATGGGTCTAACGCAAGGCAACCCACGTGAGTCGTCAGTTTTCGAACCCTCAGGAATCGGCTAGCCGTAAGCTTGGATTGGGATCTACGAACAACGTCAGAATTTACGAGGAAACCCTTGGGTGTTCCTCACGTGTTGAGAAGATCGGGGAGCCGCTCCTCCACTTTCCTCGCTGGATACGGGTGTAACACGAATCCGACCTTGATCATTGGCACAGCCGGGACCCTGTTAGTGAGGAGATACTCTAACAACCACATTGGCATGGTCTCTTCTAGAATCCGGGTGTCTGATGCTGTCGTTCCCACTGTGCCCCTGTAAGCGGTAGCCCACCCAAACGAAGTCTCTTCCGATATGTAAATCACAGTGTTGGGCGGCAAGGGTAGCAGAGGGGCTTCGGAGGAGGAGGGTATTGAAATGTTTGCATGTAGCAGTTGTAGAGGTGTCGGGGTGGTATCTATAGGGATATTATCCTCCTGGGGTGTGTCAAAATATGGCATGCATCCTCGTCGAGCAAACTTACTTCTACGCTGGGCTCCCTGGTCGGCTCGCTCCCCCCTGCTGTTGAAGTACTTGAGATATGGATGTCACTAGGAGGCCTCCGAGAGGAACCTTTTCCAAGGTTACGCAGTCGTCCCATCAACCCACTGCCAGTGCTCCCAGAAATCGTGTCCTGTGAAGGCGTCTTCGCTTCGTCTCCAGGAGTTGTGACGGAGATAGAACTGGAGCGAAATCTATGGCTGAAATAATCGGAGCCATCTCTTGGTGTTCCAGGGGCTGGAGTGTGTTGCGGTTTCGAAGGCACAGGCGTCATGTCGTTTGAACCAAATTGCACTTGCGGAGACTGGGGAATAGTTGGCAGCAATGGATCTTTCAGTACTCCAAAAAGAGGAATCATCGGCGTTAGCAGAGGTGAGGCTCCTTTGGCACCCGTAACAGGTGGTGGAACAGCAGGGATCATGGACGGCGAGGAAACAACCATGGTAGAACGCGAATGGGTTCTCCTTGGCGTGTCAGAGCTTGAACGTCTGCGCTCCATAGAGCCATTGATATCGATGCGGATTGGCGCGACCCCACGGTGCATTCCACGGTGAGGCGGAGACTGTTCTTGTGGACCACCAGAGTCCCTGCTACGCCTGGGAGATAGGATCTTCTGTTGTTCGCGGACAAATCCGAGGAAAAGATTTCGGAGTAGCCATCTAGCTATGTTCACTGTGACGAATCTCAATACCAAGAACATCCACCGCGAACGTGAGAGCACTCACACCGCAACTCGTCACCAAAATTCTTATCTGGGCCGTAGCCAGCCTCGTCGGCGTAAATCTCCGCCTCGAAGCAGCGATCACTCAGATGGACGGTCAACAATCCCATCTTGGTGTCGACCGATGACCAGGAGCTTACGACCGCTTGCCCCTCAATCCTCTCCCTGACTGTCTCCAGCGCTTCACGGGGACTTGGGTTTTTGACACTATATCCGCTGCTAGTCGTTCCGGCATCACAGTGACTCGCGGCAGAGACATCATCCTTGATGAACTTCCCGAGGCAAATGCACCTGATTATGTCCCAGACGGCGACTTCCCCGGCCGTGTCTACAGTCAGGGCGTACATCCTGTTGTTTAAAATGATGGACCTGACCAGTCCGCTGTCCCCTTCGATAACGTAATCAGAAGCTTCCAGCAGTGGCTCGGCTTCAGAAGCGACTTCACGGTCTTCGTACTCGTTACGCGCAGAGTTTGTTGGGTCGAGACCAGGAGTGTGTTCCGGGCTGCTGATGAGGGTATCGCTGCGAAGTGGACTAGTGTTCCCAAGCGAAGGGACGTGATGCAGCACGGATGACACATTTGGGCGACCATCGAGGCGCGGTACAGACATGACGGAGGCTGCAGAGTATAATGTAGCGATTTCCGGGTCCCTCCCACGCTGCACATATGGTGTGAAAGTCTCGTTGGCCGAGATAAGCTTGACCAAGTTCCTAAATGGAATTCCACAGAGCGTATCTTCCCCACCTGCGTCAATCGATAGGCTGTGGATCGACGGCGGGTAGGCGTGTGGTCCAGGGGGTGGGGTATATGTTCTAGCCGTCGCGAAGGTGTCTATGCTAGCTGAATGTTTCCTATGTCCCGACAAATTTGGTGAACCGAGGGGGGGAGTTAGGGACAGGTCGAGAGGCGGACTGCCGTAGGCCTGTAACCTGGCGTTTCGCCGCGGAGGGACTCTCCAACGAGTGATACTGGAGCTGCCGCTTGCTGTCCAAACAAGTTGGTCGTCCATCGCAATGATTTTATTCACCCCGTCCGGAGATTGGGAGAGCAGGACGCACTCTCCTTCAGAAACATCTGGGGAGCCTTCTACATCCACGCGGCAAACGAGGCCGGACCTGTCTCCGGAATAGAAAACTTCTAACGATGGATGGGACGAGGACAACGACCAAACAGATTCGGTGTGATGGGTGAAGGCGTGGATGCATTTCTGTGCAGATAGCGACCAAAGTTTTACAGATGCGTCAGCGGATCCCGTCAGTAGCTAATAGCAAGAATCAGTGATGTTTTCCGACGCGAGAACAGACGACTTACATATTTGCCATCTGCGGAGATCAGTATCGCGCGAATGTTATCTGTGTGTCCTACAAGCTTGGCGGTGCGCTTGCCCGATCGTGGATCCCAAGTTCTGATCACCCGTTCTGGAGTTCCAGAAGCAATAACGGTCCCACCGGGGTCTACTGCTATTGCATACACGGAAGACTTGGATCCAGTACCTTCAGGTGATTTAAGGGTGATGAGGGGGTCTGAGCCCGTGTGTGACGCGCGATTGAGGTCCCACAGCTTGATCGTCTTATCAAAAGAACCTGATGCTACCCAGTTCTGATCGCGACTGAAGGAGAAGAGTGAGCTAATTGGAACGTGTGGGAAGCTCGGAGTGTGGATACCAATGTGCGAGACACCGGACGTAGTCCGAATGAGAACCGACAAGGGTGGGATCTGAGCCTGAGTGGGGGTTCCACGCCTTAAGGGTTCCATCCGAAGAGGCAGACACAACTTGAAAGGTAACGGATGAGGGGCGGATTGCCAACTAAAGGTTGGTACTAACCAGTCTGAGCCTGGTTACACAACAGGATGTCGTTTACCCAGTCTGAGTGTAACTGCGCACATTGTCTGAATACAGAAGGCTAGAGAAAACGACCACTGAGTGGTCCGCGGACGATAGTGGAAGCCCGTTAGAATCCTGACCTGTCCAGAGGTGAATTCACTCGGATCCAGTTCCCAATACTCGTCCTTGTTCGATGCGGCACTCGACTTGCGCCGTTTCCTCACGCTCGCAGAGACGTCTCCCAACACGTCCCCATCGGTACCGACGGTTGGCTCGTTTTCGGTGTCATCCTCGCCGTCGTCGTACCAGTCATCGCCCCACCCGGTCAACATCTCCCACCTTCCCCTCTGAGGTTTTGGAAGTTTTGTCGGTCGTTGCCTCATCGGGAGGTGAAGGTCCCATGAGATAACCATGCCATCTCGCCCCCCGGTATATAGGATGCCCTCCGGACTATCTCCGCCGACGAGATGCGTGGTAGAGTCCAACGCGAGAGAAGCTACAGGGAGTCTGTGTTTTGGGTGGGAGAAGACACGAGGAGTCGGGCTGTGGGGAATGGCGATCGGCTCGAGCGGGATTAAGAGAGGGAGTATTGAGCCCAGACGAGTGACGCCGAGTGGTGGAAGTTGTAGTCTCGGAATGGACCCAGGCTGTGGCGGAGGAATCACGTAGGACACACGACGACGTGAAGGGGCCACCATTGGACGTCCGTTGTTATAGTGCTTGTAGAAACGGAGGTCAGGCACATCCGTCCGCTATGGCGATCATCCTTCATCACGGGAGTTGACGCAACCTACAGGCGGAATAAATGCGGGTGCAGTGAGGAGTATGTTTTATTACAACATCAAGATGATTTGGTTATATGCGGGGCCTCTATCTATCTACGGTCTTCGTGGTCATAATCACTGTCCTTCGATACGACGCTTCTTGTTTGCATCAGGAGAAGCCTCCGAGAAGTACTCTAAGGACCCCTTGGGGTCAGCCTTGATCGTCTTGCTTCCCTCGGTCCAGTTGGCAGGGCAAACCTCTCCATACTTGTCCTGGATAGAAAAGGTTAGGTTCAAAACTCAATAGTCGATAGCTCGAGAACACTGACGGTGAACTGGAAGGCTTTGACCAGACGAATGGTCTCTTCGACGGAACGACCGACCGGCAAGTCGTTGATGGTTATTTGCCTAAGCAGCAGCTGTGATGAATACTGAATTCGATGAGGGCACGTAGAACATACCTCAAGATGCCCTGAGGGTCAATGATGAAAAGGCCACGAAGAGAGATACCCGCTTCTTCAATGAGGACGCCGTAATCTCGGGAGATCGACATGTTACGGTCCGCAAGGAGAGGCAACTGGAGATCGGGACCGAGGCCACCCTCCTTGCGAGGCTGGTTGGCCCAGGCAAAGTGGGAGTACTCCGAGTCAGTGGATACAGCGAGGACCTCTGTGTTGAGTTCCTTGAACTGGGCGAGGGCGTCATTGAAGGCAAGGATTTCCGTTGGGCAAACGAAGGTAAAGTCCCTGATGTGTGTATGTAAACGGGGTTGTTCCACGACTGACCCCGTCAATAACTTACATTGGGTAGAAGAACAAAACGACCCTGTTCGCGTGTGCATGGTATGAGACATCGGTTATCCAGACAGTGGCGTCGACGCGTACCATTTGCCGAGAAATTCGGAGAGCGAGATATCCCGGAATACAGAGCCAATGACGGCCTTGGACTTGAAGGCGGGGGCAGGGCGTTGAACGAGGGCAGGCATGGTGTGAGTCAACGGAGAGAAGAGAGGACGGAGGAGATGTGGTCCCACTCTTCTCTCTTTTTAAGCACACACACACGTCCATCGGGAAAAGGGGAAAACGCTTACGACGCGGAACAAGGTTTATAAACCCTCAACGCCTTAACGAAACATTGTTAAGTTAACGGGGAGTTCACAAGGGCCGCGTCACTTTAAGAATAGGTTTATATAGGTGATCTCTAATCAACTAGGTTTTGTTTTATCGTGTACGGGATACATGAACGCCACGATTTGTTTATGATATCTTCAAAAGGCAAATTGCACCTTATGAACGTGATGTTGGGCGGGCGAACTGTTCGTCAACTCGACACGCGCCTCGTGAGGACTTTATTTAAAGCTTGAGCGCGCTGTAAAGTCGACCTGGAGGTTATGTAGGTATTGTACAATATACCACTTGGGCGTTAACTGTATAGCGCGGTCGTAATATCGACAGCCAGTATGTGTTGCTCAGTATGTAAAACAAATCATTTACAATAGCCTCAAGCGGTAAACGAGCCAATTGCCAGCCTGACACGGGCCTTGTGAGGACCTGATTAGATAGTTGGGCAAACCGGAAAACTTACCAGGGTCTTATGTAGAGGCCGTATTGTGAACACCGCATTGTATACGCGGTATCGAACAGACCATTCGGTCACCAACCTGACACGGGCCTCATGAAGACCCGGTTAGTTAGCCAGGTGTACCGTAAACTTTTCTTGTGATTTATGTACGTTTTGTACGGTATACGACCTATTCGTTGATTAGGTGATCCAGTCATCATCGCGACATAGGCCTCGTGAAGACCCGGGTCACTAGTCAGGCACACGAAATAAAAGTTGTGACTTATGTAGGTGTTGTATATTGTACGGTTGTCTTGCGGGCACAACGAAAAACCTGATATATATTTTAGGATTACCAAAGGCGGATGGTAGATATGTATCCACGTCGTTTGTACTCATTTTAACTGTTGATGAACAGTGACAAATATTTACAAGCGATGGAAGGAAGGGAGAGTAGGACTTGGTAGAAACCGCCACTAGGGCACAATGGTGTCTGCGAGTGGTTCCGGGGAAGGGAATTGTGGAATGAAAAGAGAGCTAATGTTGTCGGAGGGAACGTTATCGTACAAAGACACTCGTCAAGAGGTGGGAAGATGTCCTGTGTGAGGCGACCGCGACCGGGAACGGCCGAGGAAAACTGCGAAAACGACGGAAAGCAAAGGGTAGCAATCTGAACGACTACCAAAAACTATGAAACCGGAACACATGAAAGGCGTAACATTGGTGACATATGTAAGGGCGAGAAGGGGAAGGCGGGGATCAGCCATGGAGCAATGGAGGGAGTACACTTGAGGGCCGACACTAGCCGTGAGTCTTCAGGGATGGGAACGATGAACAGCGGGTGCTGGGCGGTCAGAACACTGGCGCAGATCGGAGAATAGATTGCGGAGACCCTCTGAGTTGTCGGAGGAATCCTCCATGTTGAACGACACACCGTCGGAAGAGGCGCAATGGTGTTTGCGGGCGGTTGGGAAGGGAGTGCTCAGGCTGAAAGGACAGCTGTTGCGGACGGTTGGGGAGGGAGTGCTCGGGCTGAAAGGAAAACTGGTGGACATCGAAGACGACGGAGCGGCGCGGGGGTCGGTATTGAAAAAGATAGATCGCTGCTGTCGGGTAGGGACTTTTGGGGCAGGGGTGCTTGGACGGCTGCCCTCGCTATCAATATCCGTCATATCGTCACGAATCGGGAGAGGGTCTTCCATATGGGTCTGGAGGACGGTAGATTTGACATTGCTGGCGGGAGCGGAGCGAGAAACATTGGCCACGTTGGGTGAGCGCCCCTTGTTTCGGCCGAGGGACTGGGATGGCGTTGGTAGGGGTCTGCGTGGCATCGATTGACCAATGACGACGGTTTGCGAGTTTACTTGAGGGCCGTTGAAGCTTTGGGGGGGCCATGATTTGAAGGTTGACTTCGATTTAGTGTCCGTGAGGTCCGACATCGTGGGGTTTGAAGAACGAGGCGTTCCAAAGCTCAACGAGGTCAGTAGCCGCGACCGTTCGCTTTGGTGGGCGTCCATCCTGCTTGGTGGATTCAGGGACGGTGGGAAGTCGACAGATTCGAGCATTGGTAAGGTCTTGCATGAATTGAATCCAATCCGCGTGATAGACGTCGTGGGTTGTGAGAACGAAGACCGGTTGCAACGAAGCGCGAGGGGGATGTCCCGTTGTACCGGTGTTGATGGGGAAGAAAGCGCCGAAGGCCTCCCTATGGTGGAACAGGACGTCGGATGGAATGATTCCAATCCAGACAGAAAAGATGGCGGGGGAATGAGTTGCGAGCGTTTGAAGTCAGGTTGTGGTTTTAAGGGCGAGTTTGTTGGAGTCCCAGGAGAGACTGAGGATACCACTGCAGAGGTTCCGAACGGCGTCGCCATGGCTTGCAGCCTGGTCGAGGTACCTAGCGAGGATCTGGCGAGAGTTGTCTGTAAGGATATCAACAGCGTGTTCTCGGAGGTGAGTGAAAACATTTCTTACACAAGAGGAAATTCAACTTGTCGACGGGGATGGTGCTCCGACGCGCCGGTCGACGAGTTGGCTTAGCAGGCGTTGGAGGAGTGGAAGACTGGGGATAAGGCGAGGGGTACAGTAACCAAAGGAACATAAAGGCGTTGACTCAATAATGCCAGGAGTAGAACGAAGCAGCCAGTCCAAAAGCTCCCTTCGGCTGGGCCGCCAGGAGGTTAGAAGTAAAAAGGGTCGAATGAAGGGCTCCCTTCGGCTGGGCCGCCAGGAGGTTAGAAAAAAATGGTTGAATGAAGGGCTCCCTTCGGCTGGGCCGCCAGGAGGTTAGAAGTAAAAAGGGAAATGTGGAGGGGATGGCTGCTGGGGATTCTGGTGGTGGCGAGAGGGAGAAAGGTGAGAGTTGAGTTGATCGGTCACGATCGGTTATTAGAATTACACGGGTTTACGTAGGACATTGTAAAATATATGATTGATATCTCAGCCTTACGGGGCGGAAATATTGTCAAAAATTTAACGACGGATCTGCTGAACCATTTTTATGTCTATCCCAAAGTGAACGGTACATATATGTGCACAGTGATTAATCGTGAGCCGTAGATACCTGACAATATACTATTCGGAAAGACTATTGTGAAGCTACAAGCCAGCGAACCCATACTCGCCATCCAGGGTTTCTCCGTTATCTCCATTGGTTGCGTACAGCTCATCATGATCCTCATCCAAGCTATCGTTTGTGTCCTCAGACTCCGTGGTGTGGCTCGACGAGGTATCTCCCTCGTTGGATGTTTCATCCTGAGAGTCTTCGTTGCTGTTGTCTTCGCGGCCATCATCTGAGTCTTCATTTTCGTTGTCCTCGCTGTCCTCTGGGCCGATATCTGAGTCCGATGCACTGGATGTTAGGGCGTCATCGGCACCCCATCCCGTCTCGGCAAGCCAAACCTCGATTGCACGCATGTAGAGGTGCCCGACCCCACCGCCACGATACCGCATGAACATATCACGATCAACAAATCTGTGGAGAAGGAATTAGATTGCGGACAGATAAGGAGGTAGTATGAGGCAGCCACTTACATATTCACATAATAATAATTCCAGTCGTCCATGAGGAACCTGACCGCGTGAGACTCTTCAGGACAGGGCTGAGGATCCATGAGGTCCCATTTGAAGGCCGGAATTATGTGGCTGGCACGCAGGACTTCGGACGGCGATATAAAACTGTGCCACTCAGTGGCGTCATTAGGGTTGACGAATTGCAGGCGTGGGATGCGAAGGTGAGAGAAGCCGTCCTCGTAAGTGAGATCCTGTTCAAACCAGCGCACCCAAATGACTTTGATCTCCTGCCTTCTGGAATCACCAACGGTCCTCTTTGTCCCTCTGTAGTGGATGGGAACAGTGAATATATCAATCACCCGGCCGTATCGATAAGGGTGGGAGCGATCGTGGTTGGGGGAAGTAGTCATAATGTCAGGGCGTGTGCGAAGGTTGATGACGTCCGAATGCCTCTGGAGGTCGTATGCCGTGTAGTTGATGCGAAGCGTCTTGTGAACAGATATCTTGCCGCCCTTGCCAATATCAGTATTCAATATGTCTTCACTGGTGGGCTCGTCATCCTGGGAGAGTAGCTGCGACAAAGCGTGGCTCTTGAGATTCCAGAGAAAGTCCTAAGGGTGTGTTTAGTTGGTGATTGGTATAGAAGATGTGCATACCCACCTTGAATAAAGGATCTGGCCCTTGTTCAGGCACCCAGTTGCGAACAGTTCTGCTCTCCTTCCAGGGCTTTGACATGGCGTAGCTTGAGGCTGAAGAGACGTTGGGAGGATCTTCATTGGAAGCACCACTGGAGCCATTCTTTTTCTTCGTAAGTCTTCCAAAAAGACGTTGACGTGCTTCTTGATTGCTAATCGACTTAGCAACCAGTCGATGGTTTGTACGAGCATAGAAGCGTTTGACACGCCTATGCTCGCATTCACCCTAATTAACTGATTAGTATATCATAAAGTAGACGTGTAGCAAAATCTTACCATCTGTGTGCTATACGAATCGGTTGTTCCTCGCTGACGGATAGTGTCGGCGTAATCTCCCAGGGCGTGAAGTTTGTAGGTGGAGAGGTTGAACTTCGCTTTACCAGATGATGCCTTCCTGTTTGTCTTCCTGTCAGTGGTCGCACGTCGCTTCCGAGCCTCAGCCTCCTTCGGAAGCTCCTTGGTGTCAAAGTTGTCGCTAAACTTTCCACTGAAGTAGCGGAGGGCAGTTCCAAGTGGTTTCGTCAGGGCGTCGAAGGAGGCCAGTGTGTGGTCGGTGTGAAGGCGTAGCTTGGCATATGCATGCCAAGTGGAAAGGATGAAGACAAGGTCAAGGACGACCTTCTCGTCCTTTCTGGGCAGCAGCCCCTCAATCACTGGGATAATACACTGAAATATATGAGTCAATCGTATCACCGCCAGTTGTGAACGTACCTGTAAGATGTCTTCAAAATCTCGGGCCGCAAGTTTTTTCATTGCCGAGACGTTGTTGGAGAATTTTCGGATCGTGTCAAGCCCGAACGTTGGAACCTGTCGGAATCTATACACATCAAAAACAAGGAAAAAAGCAAGTGACAATTGCCAACTCACCGACGGTCAAATTCCACAACGACCCCTGGGCCTTGGGTGTAGAGGATCCGGAGAAGGTGTATTAGTACGGCCTTCCAAACACCCAGTTCGAATTCGTGCATGAGGTCCACAACAAAGAGAGAGAAAAACTTCTGCCCAAACTTATCAAGGGCCGAAATGAATGCGCTCTGCAACGTAATTAATATTGCACTCATTTTGATAGGGGTCAATCTACTCACACGCGTTGGTGTAAATGATTCCGAGCCAATCACACTGTTGACAGCCTTCGAATTGACAGCATACCCCTTTTTGTAGATGATCTCCCGTGCTCTTTCGACTTGGGCCCGGTACCTTTCATTACATTCCCGAAGCTTCGCCCTTCTTTGTCTGTCGACTGTGGTCCCCAGGCCCTTGATGTACTCTTTCTTGATGAGACATCGTGGACATGGACATGTACCCATATTCCGCACACATGTTAGAAGCACTCTTCCAAATGTACATAGCGTCAATAAGATAAACTTGAGATAGATGTGGATTTGGGACTTACTTCTCTGGGTAATCGGCCATATATGCAAAGAACCGAGGGAACACGCGACGGATTACCTGGTCAGCGAAGCAGATAAAAATCCCGAATTGATACGCATGTATGAAGTCAGGGGAACTGAGAATCAGCAACCAGAGCGCCTGAACAAGCTCTCGTTTACAGTGCGTGATTGTTGCGGCCGAGGGAACGATGTCAAATTTCTCTTGATACCAATCGGAAAACGAGTCAGGAAGCTATGTCACATATCAGATATTGATGATCTATAGAGAGTGTAACGTAAATAAACATACCGAAGGAAAATAGGCCCCATGATGAGCCGCATGCGAGGAGGGCTGGCAGCGGATATATTTGGAGAGGTTCCCAAAATAAAAATAGACAGGCCATAGGGATGCGGTTCCAAACTGTGCAAGCATTGTCGCATCTGAGTACGGAGCCATTTCCACCACAACACTCTCGGCATCAGGGTGGTCTGGATCTGGGGGAAGGTTCTGAACTTCTTGATACGCAGTGATCATCTCATCTGAGGTATACGCTTCTCCGTACAGTCGGATTGATGGTGCGTCACTTGTCGGCCTCCATCTCTCCTCGAATGGCATCGTGTGAAACGACTCTGCTGTTGCCTCATCCTGACAGGCGTGCTTGATAATGGACGTCAGATCTCGATATAGGAGTCCCTCGATCTCGAACTCCATGGCGTCTGACTCGGCAACCTTCTCCTTGGGACATGGCACGAAGATCTTGACGTTGGCCTTGTTCCACCCCTGACCTTCGAGGCTCGACTCAAAGGCATCAAGCTTCTTGAGCTCACTAGCCAGTTTAACACCCTGGAGTTCCTCGGCCTTGAAGTCCTTGTGTAAGATGACGTCGTCGATCAGGCGTTGGACATCGGCTGTGGACTTGTGACCGGTTCCTGAACAGAACCACTGAATAAGGAGGGCGACGGTTGCATTCACAAACAGGCCCATCAGGCTGGATAAACCTGTCATAAACCCATTTGGCATCCGGAGACCGGAAGCAAGATTATCTGCGCATGCTTGGTGAGTTTCCCCAGATTCTATAAAGTCGTTGTGATCTGGGATGGGTGTGTTAGAGAGTTCTGATATCGGACGTCGATTATAGACTCTAAAACGCCCAAACTCATCTGCCTCCGTTCTGAACCTCTCAAGTTCGATTGGAGGAGTTGGTGAGATGGGGGGTGTTGAGGAAGGTTGTCTTTGACGTCTCTCTGCCTCAGCTGTCTCCTTCTCTTCCTCCTCCATTTGCTGCCTCCACGTCTTGAAGCTTGGCAAATGCGAGAGGGGGCCCAGGTCTGCATTTTGATACCGTGATGGCAGTCGACGCCTACGGCCGTGGCGACCTGTGGAAAGCAGGGTCGCATCAGCAGGTGGAGAAGGTGCGTCTATTGGTGGGGGGGGGGACAATTGTTTGCCCATCATCCTGGAAATTGTGAGTCGTGTGTGTTTGCTAAGTCTATCTCCACAGCACACACCTCAAGATCAATGTCCTCAGGTTCTGTGACCTCTGGGGCGATGCCCAGATGCCCAGAGGAGGAAATCTTGCGACGTTTGGCCTGCCGGTAGTCATCTTCACGCCGTTGGACCTCTGTACCGACTGAGGCAAGTCCGGCTTTGGCCTTCTTGCAAGTCTTGAGATGCGCAGTAAGTGCTCTGTCACTTTTTGCTCTAATGCTGCACCCTTCAGCAGGACAAATGAGCATGGTGCGCACACGCTGGCAGGTATGGAGAGGGTTTTTTTCTCAGTAAGGAATTTTTTTTGTCGCGCAAACCTCATCTTTTTCTCCGATTTCATTCGATCATATCACACTGCTCTCTTTTCTCTTCCACCACGTCGCCTCTGCTCTCCCACCACGTCGTCTCTTTGCTCTCCCACCATATTGTCTCTCCCTCCTCTCATCCTGCCTCTTCATTTCCGCTCTCGCTCTTTCCGATCTCTGTCTCATCAGTCCTGATTGGACTGATCTCGCGTAGATCAGAGATCCCAATACCATCATGACACGACATCGGGGATCCAAAGAGGCAGTCGTGGCAAAGAAACGTCCAGGAAAGCGTTTCAGTTTCATATCACTTGGCTCAAAAACCAAAGGGTATGTACATCAATTCCTCTACTCTTTATGAGCTAACGACGGTCTTCAAGGTGGGACAAAAACCCTCCGGCAAGGGATTGCCCATACTTCGTTTTTGGAAAACGTCTGCAGAGGTCATTGATGGGTTTCGGATCCCTCATGACCGCCATCTATTCCCAAGAAATGATCACCGAAGCCACCCTCAATGCGATGCATGGCACCTTGGACCCAGGTAAAAGCAATATGCGCTATTTTCATGAGCGCCTGGGATTCCATAGGTCTGTTTAAGGTGTAACCTATCCTAAGGTTTACCACTAACGAAGAATCCTAGGGATGGCGTCACTACTGAATACAAAACGCTGTGCAGGGCCACAGCGGCCTTACTTCGCCACTTCCCAGATATCAAAAAAGATATTGCGCAAGCTGGACAAAACGACAAACCGCTCATCGAGAAGATCAGGAAGGTATGTATTGATATCGTCACTTTCTATGCGACTATATGCGCATATACGTGACAAATACTGACACCTATTTACAACAGGTTACAAAAGGCGCGTTTGCAGCCCGCAACACCGACGCAAATTCGATTAGGACTGGCATTTTCACTCTCTCCCACGCCGACGCCGAGAAACGTGGTTGGTCGATGCCGGCAATGATCGAGAAGTCAAACTGTGGGATCAAGTCTCAATGCACGGCACTGTTCCTCCTCCCCTTCCAAGAACGCAACAAATATCTTGAAGATCCAGCAGCGTACGTTTTTCACTAACCTTATTTCATTCTGTCAAACAACTGACAAGTCGCCATAGTTACCGCGAGAAGGTTGAGCGCAACCAGATCAAGCTGTCACTCACTGACACATGGCCCACTATCCTGTATGACGAAAGTATGCTTGATGATGATGACGAACTTGCTGGTTTATTCAGGAGCGAGACGCTCCTTCGGGTAAGTAGATTTATCTATGTGTACTAGTCGCACTAACAAATCCTAACCTAGTGTGGGATAACCATTCTGTGCAGCCCATCTGCAGGGCGTGCATGGAAATATGCTGAGCCCGGTGCTCGGTCTTTCTCTGCCAGCCAGAAAGAGTCAAACGCTGAGATCAATGGAATCAGGAGAATAACACCTGAGGCGGTTGCGTACTTCTCAACATTGGTAATCTATTTACTCATTGATCACGTGTGCTGCCTGACTTGATGTCTTTTAGGTAATCTTTGCCGTTCACGATGGTGAAAATTATGTCCGTGACCTTGGGGATATTGATCTCTCCGAGGTATACCACGATGTTGTTGCTGCACTCAGAACAAAAACAGAATGGGCCGTTGAAACATTGGCATTTTGGAATCAGTAAGTGGTATGCGTGGTTCGTATCTAGGTCTAACCCCAATGCTTTGCCAGGATCTTCTTTGGGGAAAGCGAAGAAGAGGAACCTACACCAAGGACAAACCGCGAAGACCGGTTCAAGCGACTTGAGGCAAAACAACGAGAAAAGGAGGGCCTGACGGCAGTTTCTGCTGGTTTGCCTAGGTTGCATGCTCGCCCACTTCAATCTGCCCAAGATCCTGGTGACCTGCGTGAGTATTTTAATTTGACTCAAGCAATTTTATCGTCTGACATGATCGTCTCCAAAGGACCGGGATCACTCCCACTCGATGATCTGGACGACGAAGGTGGGATCAAATTCTGAAATATTATGCAATCCATAATACTTACGACACCCACAGATCAAACCACAACCGGTAAATCAACAGCTAGTGGCTCTCGTTCCCAGCTACAGTCAAATGGTATGTAGTAGCTACTCTGTATTTGACGTAGACAGTCGCTGATCAGATCCTCTTATAACGCAGCCCCCCCTCCTCCCAAATCAAAAGCCGGGCAGAAGAGGAAGAAGAACAGTAGGTCCCCTATTCCAGAGAATCCATACAGCTCACTCACGCTATCCCTCTAGTTCCCGACTCGGATGCAGACGCCGACCAGGACTCCGAACCGGATGTGGACGCCGACCAGGACCCTGAACTGGAGTCAGAATCTGACTCTGGTGAAAAAGAGACCGGTATGCCCATCCACCATCCATTGGCATACCATGGTTTAGTACTGATGATGACCTACCATCGCAGACACCGCAATACCTCCTCCCAAAAGAACTCGGAGGCAATCAGCAGGTATGTCACTCCTTCCCTGTATGATGCGTTCTAATGATAATATTAGATCGAGAACGTCCACCAGCCACATCACGACCTACGACGTCCAAGGAGAAGCAAACCACTCGGCCGTCCCCATCCCAGCCGCAGGGTGGCACTGAGGATGGTGAGTCCAATGAGCATCCATCCGTTTACATGTCCAAGATGATTCCCTAGCCGACCGAGTGAGTGTGGACAAATGGGAGACCATCTGTGAGGGGTTCAAGAGATGTGAGTATCGCTGCTGAACATCAATTAGCCTATTCTAACCACTCCATCATACCCAGCGGCAGAGCATGCGACAACCATTGGCCGCAAGGAAGCAACCGAAGAGTTTGAACATATGGTGTCCATGCGGCCAACAAAGGGTGCCCAATACTACAACGAGAACTATGATCGTATTGGTAAGCTGTCCTATCCTACGGATTTCAGTTCTGAACGTTCACTGACATTCTCTGTAGAGTGGTTGGCAATGGACGTCGAACGACAATACAAGCGCACCATAGCAACAGGTGGGTGGTTCAAACGTGCTCATCTTTCTCAAGTTCATCAGCTAACGGACACGTGGCCACCCTATTAGGTCTGAAACTGAAGATCCCGGCTGCCAAGAAAAAAGGTTTGCTGTTCTCCTTTTCTAATTTATCCCACACTTATAACCCGTGTACCTTGCAGCACCCAGCAAGCGTCGAAAGGGTATGGTGGTGTATTTCAAGGTGAACATTGTCTGACAACACACTTCCAGCAATCCCACAAGCAAGTATCTCGGCCGCACAACCACGAAGGGTCACCCGGAGTATCTCCCGCCAATCCCGCCAAAAAGGCCAGGAGGGCGACGAAAACGACCCTCTCACTGACATTGAAGAACTCACTTCCTGACATGTCGCATCTTCAAGCGGGAGACGTTGGGCGACAAAACCTCAAGCTGTCCCATTAATGGTGTCTCGTTCTTCTCCCCGCCGACTTTGAGCATTTTCTTGACCCGACTTACCACGTACTGCCCGTCTTTAGTATCTTGTACTGTTCTCCATACATACACGGTGTAATAGCGATTCTGTAGATGACGCTTTATATACGATTACACCTAGGAGTAACCCCCACAAATCAAATACACCATTATCAGCAGCGGTTTCCACAATGAACCCGGTTCCCTATTACGAACCCTGGTTTCTGTGACAAGCCTTGGTTTTCATGGTAAGCTTCGGTTTTCACAATAACTCTCATTTTTCATGACGACCCTCTCTTCCCCCGATAACCCCCGCATTCCATTATGAACCTCGTTTTTCGACATAAACCTCGTTTTTCGACATAACCCTTGGTTTTCGATAGAACCCTCGTTTTTCGACATAACCATCACCTTTTGACATAACCCTTATTCCTCGACATAGCCCTTATTCCTCGACATAACCCTCATTCCTCAACATAACCCTCATTCCTCGACACAAACCTCACTCCTCGTCACAACACCTCACCGTATGAATGGCGGTTCATCAACGTGCAGTCGAGCCATTGGTAACTCGGTCAGTATTGTGGTGATATCATTATTTTATTGAAGAGTTATCAGAACTTCGAGGTCCCTTACCAAGACGCACGGAGTATACAAACTTTCCCTAATTTCACAGAGTCTTTATGTTCCGGAACAAGGCTTGTATCTTCTCCCCCTTTTTCCCGATGTCGCCAGGCGTCACAGGTCACAAGTCATATGAGATCTTGCACGCGTCTGTCACGTCACCTGCAGGTGGGCCGAGTCGGGCAACGCTGGAACTGCGAGCAGGTCAAACTCGAATGGTGAAAATGAAGTCGGATGAAGTATCAGGGGGTCTAGATTATCTGGAATTAAATCTCTGAGCATCCTGCAAGTACCGCTCGACTTCATTCCATTCCATTCTCTCTCTCTCTTTCCCCCTCAGCGCCGTGCCTCTCCGCGTTTCCTCCTCATCTATGCGCTTCCAACTTTCGTAGGTTATCACCCGTGATGTTTCAAGTCCACGCTTTACTTCATCGGGCAATTCGTCCAGCGTCCCTTCTTCGACTTTCCCGTTCATCACAGCCCTCGCCTCGGGCATGGGTTCCCGGGCATCCGATAAGAGAGTCTGAGCAACGTCGTATGCATTCATCATTGTAGTCGCCAGCACCCCCTTAGCGCCAGTAGATGCCCACCCAGACGTGTACACGTTCTTCAGCACATTTCCCCTCTCATCTATAACCCTTCCCGATACGTTGCGAACGTGTCCCAACCCTGGATCGTACCAGTGAGCGGTGGGTTCTGAACGGTGACCAAGAGAAGTGATGATGAGATCGGTGGGGAGAATAGACGTAGCACCCGTGGGCACGGCTTTGTTTTTGGCGTCAAGAGTTGTGTGAGCAAGGCTAAGCTCGAGATTTGACGAGACCGAATGTGGAGTTGGAACCACACCAGTGGGAGAGCGGAAGAATTCCAAAGACCAAGACTTGAAGCCGTCACCCGGTCCCTTGGCTTTTTCCTTCGATCCTCTTTCCAGCAGAGACACAATCCGCGATTGTTGTCTCGTCGGTTTCATATCCCCCCTCCACTGCAACATTTCCGGTTGAAGTGGGTCCATCACAACTCCGGGTAGGTCCAACAGTTCGCGAAGTTCTTTCGCCGTGAAAGCGACCTCGTATGGACCCCTTCGCCCGATTATTGAGACACGCTTGACGGTTGATTTGGCAAGATGAGACAATACACGCTCCGGGATGTCGTACTGTTTCAGATCCTCAGGACGAGAAAGCAAGATACGAGCAATGTCCAATGACACGTTCCCTTGTCCGATTATCGAAACGTGCTGTGCTTCGTCTATCGGAGGTGCCTTCGGTTTAGAAGGGTGGTTTGTGTACCAGTGGACCACCTCAAGGGCAGGTATGCACCGTTCAGACGGTGGGAGGGCTGAGTGAAGTACTGGGATCGTGCACCCGGTCCCCAACACCAAGTGGGTATACTTGGAGAGTAGGCTCTCTATAGGCACGGATATCGCGCTTGGGGAGCTCGTGGTGGGTCCTCCTATGTTCACGTTTCCAAAAAACTTTAACCTCGGGTCTTGAGCAGCTTGATCGAACTTGTGAGTGCAGTTCTATACATGGAATCAGTGCCAACCGACGGGGAACTACTATCTACGTGCTACCTTGACTTCGGGGTGATCTGGAGCGACACCATATCGGACAAGTCCGTGGGGTGACCACAGTCGGTCGTAAATGTGTGCCCGGAGCTGCTGAGTGCCCGTCGGGGGTACAAGAGAGAGAAGACGGGAAGCAACGTAGAACGAAGAGGGCCCACCCCCAATGATGGCGACTTTCAATGGGTTCATGAGCGCAGGGTGGTCTGGGGGGCTGCACGGGAGCGGGTGAGGTGGGTTTGGGAACGATCCCCCGATCACGATCTCGGCGTGTCGGATTCCGCCGAACATGCACAGAGCGATGGACGCTATCTCATTAAATCTATGCTTCTATGTTACAAGCCCTAGGACCTTCGGGGCGCATTATACCCGGTAGCCTCCTGGAATGATTCAAATTGTTCCTGCATTCCGATGCACATTGAGCTGTTTGCCCGAATCGAACGTGCCTCTGGGATGAAAGCTTCCAGCATCTACAAGGGAACGGTGTTCATGGAAGAACGAGAGTCAAAACAATGCGGTCCCCGTACCTTGACCCTACTCTCTGATGTTGGGTGGGTGTATAGGAAATCAACGTTCAGCCGTGCTCCTTGTGCTTGTTCCAGTTTACCCATTCTGTTGAACATCCTGCGGTGATAATGAGATCGAACGCGCGCAGACCGTCGAATGTGCTCACTCAGGGGCAGCCTCGGGATTGTAGCAGGCCTTGGCCGAAAGTCTCAGCCCGATGACATCGGCTAAGCAATGAATTAGAAATTTGTAAACCAACGACCTATCGACCTGCGAACCTTCCAGCTCCTGTGTCCGAGAATTAGGAAGTTCAAGGAGGTATGTTGTCAAAAACCTCGCAACCCCGACGTCAAGTCCTAGCACTTCCAAGAGAGTCGCAAACGCAATGAGGACTTTCATAGATGAATATCTCTCGGATGTGTGCCGCGCTACTACGTGGGCGATCTCTGTTCTCGGCTTAGCTTCGAGCGGAGTTAGGCAGAGCCAGAAACACATACCGTGCCCAAGAATAGCTGCGAGGCCGTCTTCATCTCTTGCGACAGGAATGATACCGGTAAAAACCACGATATTGCCTGCCGCCCATTTTCAGTCAGTTCGAAAGGAACCTTCCAGCGAAGGAGGAAGTCACTCGCTGACCGAAACTCGCCATCGCATTGACAATCTTTGGATCGTGCACCACAATTAACCGCCATTCCCTCTGCCCACTGCCAGGTACAGGTCCCTCCCTTGTTTGTACATCTGCGTGCCACGAGTCTTCGATTGGTGTTCCAGCCTGTTGCTTGAGCGTTGAGTCCGCCTTGAGGGAGCCTAGATTCGATGCATCCAATATTCTCGTCACGATATCGCGAACCGCCTGCGTTAGCGGGTGATCGGGTGGGAGGATCTTTCCCCGAAACTCCTCAAGGAGTTGATGGTGAGACTGCTCCGCCATCTGAGAGGTTCATGATTATAGGGCGCGTTGTTAATAGTTGACTCGAGTTTCGGACGTACCATGGTCTCAAATTTCGGACCGACGTCCATGAATCTCCGTCGCCCGGTTTCTGGTACAGTCTCCAGACTACAAAAGAGTGAGTAGCCGGCACATGTGAACGGACGGGTGGCGTACTGTGTCACGTAGTAGGCAACTGACAGAACGACAATGCCTCCAAAGACTTGCGTACCTGTGCTCCATCTCCTGTAGTTCAGGGGTTGCTCTGGATCAACTTCAAACCGGAAGTATCTCGCGCTCTTGGGCCGGGTGGATGAGAATTGGCGGAACTGGCCAAGAGCTGAGGATGATTTTGCAATGGGTGGAGGTCGCAGTTTGAGCAGCCGACCCGATGGTCTAGGTCCAGCTCTGAGGCTGGAAAAGAGCCCTCTGGCGATGGGAAGCATAAGGGACGAGTAGAGAGCAGACTCGGGATCGGGTTACGCCCACAATGCGCCAGTCGTGCCGCGTAGTACGATCGTCATCGTGCCGGTCCACTGGTTACGAATTCAAGCAGCGAGGGAGAAATTGGCTTGATAAAGATGCATTTTTCATCGCGTAGAAGGACACTCAGGATACGAATCTCGTGAGGGAATTGGCTGTTCCATTCCCCTCGCACTATGCACTCTTATTACTTCTGGTCTCAGCAAGTGGTAGTGACCTAGCTCCCCATAACTCGCGCTCGAATCGGCGAGGTGTGCACAAGAGATGATTTTGGTGATCGGCGGTCAGTTTGACCTTTTACCGGAACACTCATGTCCGAGGTTTCTACTTTCAAGGACCTAGATCAGCTCCAACCTGGTTTCTCTTGCTTTAAATTGGAGGTTGAACTATATCATTGCCTGCATTTGCGCATACGTTCTCCTCAAAGCGCAAAAGTTGACCAATTTCCACGCTCACACTGGCAGCCCCATGACGAAAATCCGCCCACGTGTGGAGATTCGTAACGCATAATCGATTCGAAGGATACTCTCCACTTGACGCAAGCCAGATGAGTTGTCCAACGGAGCTTGCCCGCCTACTGCGCCGTCAGTTCGTCACGACCATCTCACCGACGGCAATCACCAAAAGTGGCGGCAAGCGTCTGGCAGACTTGACACGCTTAACAGATGACTGCCGCTTGGGCTCTCTTGCGCCGTGTGCAGTGTCCCAATTCATTGCGTTTTCGTGAACGAACTTCCGATGTGTGGTTGCCGCTTGCCATAGCCCTATGTTTCCGGTGCTCTCGCATGCGGTGTGTGCCTCCACCTTTCAGTTAGAGCGGATCAGGTTCAGGGGCCTCTGACAGGGGTGTACACCGGTCTCAACTCCAGGTCTATCATTTTGCTCCTTCGGCCCTTGTAGGACTTACATCGCCGAATGATCATCCCGGCACTCATGCTTCCACCGAGCTCGCGTTTTCCGGGTTCCTTCGGTGATGGCATACGGCGTGCTTCGTTTGGCACCTTTTACTCACAGAAGCGGGGAGCGCAAATCGCACGTCTCAGGCGGACGCCGGCTCAGCCAAGGGCAAAGACGCGGCTATGAGAGGGTGATGATCAAGGTGATAGATACTAAAGGGGGGGTTTCAGCCGCAAAGGTGTTACCGGAACGAACGGGGAAGAGTTTGATCCGATTCGGAAGTAGAAGCTCTGAGCTGAAAGGGGAAGTGATTCGAACATTCAGAAGCCCGGAGGTCTTGGCAGGCCTCAGCCGGGAGTATAAGTACAAAACAAACAAAGACCCAATTCATCTTTTCACCACCACCCTCTCTGTCTCTTTTCTATTTACATCTCCAACGCCGCTCTTTAAATTCCTAATAATAATGTCTAAATTCCTCGCCCTTGCCTCTTTAGTCGCTCTTGCATTAGCCGTGCCAACTCCTCGCCAAGCCTCTGGAAAAGGTCCGCCACATCTCTCCCCGTACCTCCCCATCCTGACCCTTTTGTTCTTAGCGGTGGTCATTCAGCTCTTCCAATGGAACTGGGACTCGATTGCCAACGAATGCAGAGATTTCATTGGTCCCGCTGGTAGGTTTTCTATTTTCGTCTTAGCTTCATTCCTCCGGCTTAATGCTCATTCTTTGATCCGTTCAAAAGGATACGGCTACGTTCAAGTGAACCCAGCAGCAGAGCACCTCCAGGGCGACCAATGGTGGACTGACTACCAGGTCGTTAGCTACAAGCTCCAGTCGAAACGCGGTAATTCCCAGCAATACAGCAATATGGTCAATACCTGCCATGCAGCTGGTGTCAAGGTCATCGCTGGTATGTCTGCCTAGACCATATCTACCTATGCATTGTGATAACCATCTGCATCTTCTAGACGTCGTCTTCAATCACATGGCTGGGCTTGACAGCGGTCTCGGCGTTGCCGGATCGAGTATGTTTTCATGAGGCTTCCTTCCCCATTGTCACTGACGCCCTGCCCACAGGTTTCACACATTACAATTACCCTGGAATTTACCAATCACAAGACTTCCATCACTGTGGCACTCCTGGCGATGATATCCAAGATTGGAATAATCCTTGGCAAGTTCAAAACTGCGAGCTGGCAAACCTAGCCGAGTGCGTCATCCCGTAACAACTTATATTCTCAAAATAATCAAACGTATAACAGCCTGGCGACAGAGAGCGAATACGTCCGCGGCAAGCTCGTTGATCACGCCAACGACCTTCTGAATCTGGGCGTTGACGGCTTCCGCATCGACGCTGCCAAGCGTACGTTCCAATTTCCACCCACTAGGCTAAGCCCACTCTGACGCCATCCATGTAGACGTTCCCGTCGAAGATCTTCGGACAATTCTTAGCCGTTTGTCCAGGCAACCCTCCTATGTCACTCAAGAGGTATGAGCTCTTCGGTGATCATATCCCGTTGACTAACCGGAGCTCATCAAAGATTTATTACGGTGGCGGGGACGGAGTTCTCCCCAGTGAATACACTGGGCTTGGTCAGGCCGAAGCCTTCCAGTATGCCTTCGATCTCAAATCCGCCTTCGAGAGCAACGGCATCGCTTCTCTTCGCAGCCCAGAGTCCTTGAACTATTCTCCTGCCGACAGCGGTTCTTCCAATACCTTCATCGCAAACCATGACACAGAACGTAACGGCCAAACCTTGACGATCAACTCCGCAAACAACATGTACACACTTGCTCACGTCTGGATTTTGGCGCATCCTTTCGGTACTCCTACTGTTCTGTCCAGCTACCAGTTCAGCAACGGGGATTCGGGTGCTCCCAACGGGAACTACGGCACCTGTTCTGGCAATGGTGGAGCCAGTGGATGGTACTGTCAACACCGCTGGACCCCCATTTCCGGGATGGTTGGTTTCAGGAATGCCGTTCAAACCACGGATATAACCAACTGGACCTCCCCATCTTCACAACAAGTCGCTTTCGGACGAGGAAGCGCAGGATTTGTGGTCATCAACAATTCAGACCAAGGGTGGAGCTCAACTTTCCAGACGAGCCTTCCCGCTGGGACATACTGTAACGTCATTGACGGTGCGAAGAACGGTGGTTCGTGCACAGGCTCTACCATTACCGTTGGTCCAGGCGGAAGCTTCAGTTACAATGTCGGTAGCAGGGATGCCATCGCCATTCACATTAATGCCAAGATCTGACGATTATCACACCCACGGACTCTCCCCATTGTTCTCGGACATTATCATCACTCTTAATATTTGCTGATACCCTACTCATGTATTTATCTGGACTTATTAAATCGGACAATCGCACGCATCACCCTCACTTTTGCTTTGAAGCGTACTTCTTCCATGCCTGAATGTCATCGCGTTCGAGGAGCAAATCGACGGTGTAGAAATATCGGGCCAGGTCTTCGTTGGAAGCTACGTGGTGCACGGCTGAATGACATGGTCTACCGGATCCTAAGTATCGCCATGGCCAGGGTTTGGAAAAAATGACTTACCGACAAAGCCAGGCGACGGAATTGAGCATCGACTCGGTGTGCCACTTCCTCTTCAGCACCTTCCCGTGAACGGATCTCGGGATGAGGTGGTGGTACGTCAACCTCACCCAACCCCGTTCGCAGATCTCGCATTTCTCCCCCCGGGTTTGTTTCCAAACTGGTGGGGGTGCGGTCGCCTCGGTCAGATAGTCGGAGAGGACCTTGCGGAGGAATCGGATGCAATCATGTGCGTCTTCGAAGTGTGTGTAAGACGTAAGGGTGTCGAAGAACGAGGTCGGAATCGGAATCGCGTCCAGCGAGATGTAGAAAGGGTCCGATGCCATCTCTTGCAAGACTGTATCTGAAGAAAGGGACTCGTAGGAGGCGGTATAAAGAGTATCTGGAAGCGCTGGCCAGACCTCCGAGGCTAGATAAGAAGTAAACTCGTCCAGCGGGTCATCTGATCCTTCGGGGCCGTCCAGGTCCGTAGTCGATATCAGCCGTCTGGCGAGGCAGTCTTTGAATGTGGAGAATTGGGAGGAGGACTTGGAAGACATGTGGGAACAAGGGTAGCTGGTCACTGCACCGACCAACGGTCTACCCTCAGGCTTTATAGTAGCGGGTGGATAGCCGCCGCCGTGACCGTTTGTGATTCATCGATCTTAGTTTGATTGACGTGGAATTTTCAAAAAAAGAAATATTTTGATCGACGTGCGGGAAATGCAGTTTGGGACACTCCCTCTGCGGCGATGACCAGTGCGTCACGGTCGATTACGTTCATGAAGACTCCCCGCAACACCCGAATCGGTTCTACTGTTTATTGGACTTTACCCAGCTGACCCCAAGCAACGTCGTCCCGAATATCCTCAACGGAACGTGACGAATTTGTGGAGCTACCGACCGTGGTGCGTGTTCCGGAGGGATTCAGAAATGACCTGGTAGTTGACGTAAAACCACCACGGTCGCTTGGCTTACACGCACCGGAAACGGTTGACGAGTATTTGTTTATGCAGGGTACTTCCCTCCCCCAGCAGCTGACCATCAGAAGAAGCCAAACGCTTCGATCCTTCCCAAAAGCAAACGTTGAAATTTTTCTTCCATTCTTCTCAAAAGCCGCCGTGCATTTAAGTAGACATGGTGTACATGGTCAGACCCAGCCTCACGTTAGTTCTTGGTCCCCAGCTCTTACTTGCGAAACCGGAGGAGACACCAGGAGGGGTTTATCCAGAAACTTGACGCGGGGGCAATGAAGACTCTCCCCCAGGTAAAACCAAGTCAACGCCAAGGTCGGGTTATCGCCTGGAGTCGGACTGGTCACCATTGGGCAA
Organism: Thelephora terrestris; assembly: GCA_015956445.1. Lineage (NCBI taxonomy): Eukaryota > Fungi > Basidiomycota > Agaricomycetes > Thelephorales > Thelephoraceae > Thelephora > Thelephora terrestris. Next base: position 1,218,219 of record WIUZ02000012.1, on the reverse strand, counting down.
CTCCTTCCGATTTCGGATTCCAGGTCAGGATCGAATCACCTGGCGTCGATCATTCTAATCTTTTGGTTTTGATCCGTAAAGCTTCCACACAGGCAACCGTGCATGCTGCGTGGGTGTTTTGCAGTCTCTGCTGACTTTGGTGGTTTATGCCCATCACCACCAACGCTCAGGCGGCGTCGCAATCGCACGCCTTTGACCCTCATTGTACACATCCCGCCGGGGATGCCGGGGGGATTCTATGAAAACCGCCTGACCTCTGCCCGTGAGACCCAAAAGCGACCGTTTGCCCCCCACGGACCATTGGATTTCATCATTATTCTTGATGTTGTCGCAGATATGCAACAGGTACAAACACAGATTCATGGTCATCCTCAACGATGTGGCCCCTCACGGCGTTGCTTCCACGGTATAAGAAGTCGTCCACCTTGTCCTGTTCTCTAACGCTCTCTATCTCTCTCACACCAAAACATCCCCTGCTCCCTTCCTATTCCCCTCGACCTTGATGTTCGACGAGCGTTCAGATTTGCTATCCCACGATGCAGGCCCCACAATCTCAGATTTCGACAACGGTTTCTCATATCCGACCCAAGAGCCATTCATCTACTACTTCCGCCACACCATGGATGTACACCAAGCAATTCTGCCAGAGTCACCAAAGCCAAGCTCGAGCTCGCGCCAAAACCCAGCCCTAGATACCTGGGACGCAATATCATCGTGGGCGCATACGCCCGAAATGGTGAGCGAACTGCTTTAGATATGGTCTAGAGATGAACCTTACATGGTACCAGGGTACCGAAGAAGCTTTAGGACAACTCGAGATTCGAAGGGCTACTCCCCAATCTACCGCCGGGTACAGCCACGGGCCTGACCACTCGCCACCCATAATTTACAACGAAACACCCCATCCGTCCACAGCGGCTACGACACCTGCTTTGACCGACTCTCAGTCCGACTTGTTCCATTCTCCTACTCAGGAAGACACGCTCCCGTATGCTTTTGATTCGCTCGAACACCAAGGCTTTTGCAGTCAAGCACGATCTCTGTCGGACGCACAAAACTTCTCATCCCGTGAGTACGGAGTTCGTTCCCGCGCAAAACACGAGATCTCATGCACGCCCACAGATTTCTCGTTAGAGGCTGCTCGAGAAGGCGAATTCACCTTGGGGGGAGCTCTGGAGGAGCAAGCCCAAGGATCTCAAGCTCCCAACATTTGCGTTACGGAGGGTCCAATGCCAGTCACCTACGTGGCTCCCTTGAGGTTCTCCAGAGCTACCTACAACTCGCTCCTCCAAGCGCGCGCCCCCATACCCGCAGAAGTGAATATCCCCCCCGATAACGCCTTGTACTCCTTCGCAGCTCTTGAAAGGAGAGGATGCCGTCCCGTGATCTCTTTCACCGAGATCGGCGCAGAATTGTTAGAGATCACCATCGACTTCGACGGCTCCGTTTCCGTCCTCGTTAAAGAAAATTTCTGTCGCGTCCCAGGATGTGGGTACTGGGCAAAGAACGCCGGAAGGGTGCCCCGCCACCGACTCACCCATTTCAAAGACCGCGGGTACGAGTGCCAGAACCCGTACCGCCGAGGCACTGGAGCTCCACACCACTTACAGTGTCAGCTGGGCCCTGGTCAGTATGTGACGCGGTTGGACCTATTCAAAAAGCATTTTCGCGCATCGAATTGTCAGGGGTACACTCCAGCGTTCGCGAATGTAAAGAACCTTTGGCACGGCCCGGATTCTGTGGATGAGACCTGTCTTTTGCCGTTTACAAAGAATGTTCACGTTCCTTTCAGGCTCAAGACCTTCAGGTCGTGATGCCCTCTGGTCATAGTCACTAATCGGCACAGAATATCGCAGCCTCGTTCCCATCTACATCTTTTACTTTCTTCTGCCGCCCATCACTTGTTTCCAATGTCGAATAGTTTGTACTATTTACAGAAATGATATCTGAAACGTCAATTTTGCAACACTGTGAGCGACCGCTCGGAACTGCCCTCCGGACCCTATTTTTTAGGGTGAGTTCCAACAAACGGCTTATTTGAGCCATCTCGCACCATCTCAGCTACAATTAGGCTATATCGTGTCATGAAGACGTCCTAATTTGGTTCCGCAACGATTTCGGCGGTCGAGGAAGAGCTTGTGGACTTGCGGATCGGCGTGACAGTATTCCATACGCCAGGGATGCCCTGGCAATGTAGTTTGGGGGGATCCCACGCTACCCCCATCCGGCGGTGAGGACTCAGATCGTAGAATTGGGATTGAGGTCCCGGTGGCGACAGCTTCTTGAACGACGAGAATGGCTTCGATTATGGCATTCACAATGGGGGCTACAAACCGCGATACCATAGTAAAGGTGGTCACCCAAGGATCGTCTATGGGCGCGGGGACGGAAGCCCGACTCCAGCCATCCCATTCTACGAGGGACGCATCTGTGCGTGCCCAGGACCGCAACCGTCCGAGAGTAGTACCGCAATAACTAGTGTAGCATTGTTGCCGCCGCATGACTATCTGACCGTTCGAAGAATGTGAGTACGAGTAGTATTTGCGGGGCAGGACTCTGACAACAGATGGGATATGCATCTTGAGTTCGAGGTCATGGTGGATTGAAAACCCGAGGTTGAGTTTGGTCTGCCACGACCCACTGTGTTTACCGTCTTCATCCGGTAATGCGAGCTTTAGGAACGGCTGTGCCATCCTCGAGCCCTGCAAGAAGGAGCTCAACTTAAGAGGAATCTTTGAACGATAAGAGGAGCCCGTGGGAGTTGCAAGTGAAAGATATCCATAACGTCGAGGTGTTCAAGAATTCTTTAGAATAGCTCTGCGGGGAGATTGAACAGGTTAGCTGAAGGCATCCGAACTGTGGCCAAAAACTTGGCAGTGGTATGTAAATCGTGGGAGATGCAAGCGCAAACGTCGATCTATTGCTGCAGTGGTAACCCACTGTCTACTTGAATGTAATACAGTTACTTGAGAAACACTATAAAATGCCGAAAACATACAGGCAAACGAGGGGGGGTCATGGAGGAGATTGAGATTGCGACATTGTTGGATGCTGTGGGGGTTGGATTCGCTGAACCGCGGCTTCGGTGGTTCCCCCCTGCGTCTGTGACTTTGGTATGAGGAGATCCCGTTCTCCCGGATCCTCATCTTCGACGTTGTCGTCGGCGCCATAGCCGGATGGCCATGAGCAGAGACGGCTGGTGCATGTGTGGGCTGCAGTGGAAAATCAAAGACATGGGAGACGAGAGCTCGGGGAGATTTACTAATTGACGCAAAATCGAGACAGAATCCGCCGATTAATTGTAGACACACTGTAGTACACACGACTGCGAGCACCCCGGCTGGATCGTCGGACATGGAGGTCCAGTGGGTAGACTTAGAGTTAGACTAGATGTAATCTGGTAGTGTTCGATCACGTGTTCATGACTTTCGAAAGAATTTGTCGAAAAGTCAGGATCCCTCGAGATAGTTTCCCGGTCAGCTTTATCACGAACCACGCTCTCTAGGAAATGGGAAGGAATAGTGAGTCTTTGTCTCTGGTTGGTGGTTGCTCAACGACCCTCTGACGACCTATTTTCTTTGAGAAACGAAGAAACACGATGTCCCCGTGAAGTCTAGTATGCGCTATCCTCGCACGAATTCGATATAAAGGCCTTATACCTTGAACTAGAGCTCAAGAAGGACCCTGGGGTCCCACGATTGCCCAACCTAGCTGCAAAGGTAAGGAGGATGGAGAATAGGAAGACGAAACGGGTGAGTAAATGAATTTCCGAGAACGTCCTCGCAAGCGGCCAACCATCGTCGCAGTCTCTTTCCGCCGCCTATCCTGACCACGACGCTGAGATGGCCTCCGAACCAACCATTTCTTCACTTGCCGAGCTTGCTGAAGCTTTCGCCCCTGTTGAGGACGAGATCGACCCATCGTCATCCGCAGATATTAGGCAGAAAACCAAGGAACAAACCAAGAGACATTACATCCGAATGCTTCACAGGGTCATTGACGAAAGCGACATAATCCTACTGGTTTTGGACGCTCGAGACCCGGAAGGCTGCAGAAGCCGGCTTGTCGAGGAAGAAGTCAGACGAAGAGAGAGTGAAGGGAAAAAACTCGTCTTCGTGTTGAACAAGGTGGACCTTGTGCCAAAAGATAATGCACAGGCGTGGTTACGATATCTGAGGCACTCTACTCCTACTCTCCCATTCCGATCTGCCTCGTCCCACCAGAGAACCAATTTATCCTCGACCACGGCCCCTGCCCTCGTGCGACTGCTCAAGGCGTACAAACCCAGCTCTTCACAAAGCGTAACCGTTGGAGTGGTGGGCTATCCCAATGTCGGGAAGAGTAGCTTGATCAACTCTCTGAAGCGAGCAAAGGTGTGTGATTCTTCCCCTTGCCTGTACTCTTTAGGCTATAAAATCTTCTCTCAGGTGTGTTCTGTGGCAGCACAACCAGGCCACACCAAAGATCTTCAAACGATTCAACTTGAGCGGGGTATAAAGATCGTCGATTCCCCTGGCGTCGTCTTTGACGATGACGATTTTGACTACGATGGAAAGTCAAAGAAGAAGAACACTGTTCTTCTCCGGAATGCCATCAAGGTCGAAGATGTCGAGGATCCTATTGCTTTGGTGGAACAGATTCTGTCAAGAACGGATCATGAACTATTGAAAAAGATCTACAATCTCCCTCAGGTCGAGAAAACCCTCGAATTCTTGACGATGATGGCGCTGACGACAGGACGGCTGCTGAAGGTGATGGTTGTCGTTCATCCAATTCAGTGGAACTGACGATAGGTACACTTAGGGTGGTACTCCTGACATTCTGGCTGCCGCGAGACAGATCCTGACCGACTGGAACCACGAAAAGATTCCTTACATGTCGACTCCACCCACGACACACATATCGTCGATACCTTCTACCGTTCTCAGTGGCGGAGACCGCATTGTTGCCCCAGGAGCCGAGAACGTTGGCCAAGCACAAATAGTCACAGAATTATCCAAACCGTTCACGCTCGGTGGACTTTTTGGAGATGCTGATCAGAGTGCTTTCGACACTGAGATGGGGAATACAGAAGATTCCACAATGAGAACGGAGGACGACGTGCGTGACCAAGATGTGTAAGGCGGTCACATCATCTCCTTGCCTTCCGACTGAGTACATCACAACAGTGTTCCTATGAATGATGAAGAGCCAGGGATGTTAACAGGTTCCCGCAAACGAGCCCACTCGCCCTCCGTGATGTCTATGAACGAACCTTTGCCATCAAACATGTCTGCTCGACAGCGAAAGCTGATGGAACAGGACTCAGGCCTCTTGATAGGCGGCAAAAGAAGGAGAACGCTCGATCTGGAAGATGTTTCTGGGCCCATCCAAGAGATCAATCCATTAAATCGAAAGGTCCTCAAAAAGCAAGCAAAGAGGGACAAGAAAGCGATGAACAGGTTGCCCGGAAAGTTTTCTGGGATGGACATCGACAGTTAAATTGCATACTTTGTACTACGCACTTAAGTTTTCACCATGAAACATGTTACAGTCGCAACGTTCCGTGGTGTGGAATGACCGATGGGGTTCGGCAGCCTGGTGTGGAGAAGAAAAAAAGATACACTGGGAGGGAGTCGAACCCCCGCCCCTTGCTTGGAAGGCAAGGATGATAACCGTTTCACCACCAGTGTGATGTTTGGAAGGTCTCATGTCAGCATAATGATCCGAGATCCTGACGCCATACATCATTGGAGAGAGATTAGATCATGTGATGTCAACCATGTCATTATTTTTCGCCACCGAAAGACAGGTCGCAATAGCTGCTGTGAGGCGAGCGTGCGGGCTGACTTCTACCGTATTCAACAAGCTTATAAAAAATGAGACCCTGACCAAGGGCGACAAGTCTCCCGTCACTGGCAAGTCACTCCCTCCAGATTTTCACGACCCAACTAATCTGCGGTGGTTCAGTCGGAGATTTTTCCGCGCAGGCCGTCGTGAACACCATCCTAAGTCGGGCGTTTCCTGACGACCCCATCATCGGAGAGGAGGATACGAAGGACCTGCGAGGAGACTCGCCTGAGTCCACCGCATTGCGAAGTCGGGTAATCGATCTCGCGACGGAGAGCCTCGCAGGCGAACTTGGCCTCGGAGAGATGGAAGAATGGGGTTTAGGACCTAAGCATACTCACACGCCAAGCCAGCTCTTGGATGCGATTGATCGCGGGACGTATTCTGGCGGTGCGGTTGGGCGTGCGTTTCTATCTCGTTCAGTTCGTTCGTATGTCGATTGATCAGGTTTTGTTATCTTAGGGATGTGGACTCTTGATCCAATCGATGGAACGAAGGGTTTCCTTCGAGGAGAGCAATTTGCCGTCTGCCTTGCTCTGATTGTCGACGCCAAGGTGCAACTTGGCGTTATTGGTTGTCCCAACCTCTCTCAGGACGCATCAAAACCAGACGGACCCAAAGGCTGTATGTTTGTGGCTGTTCGAGGGCAGGGTGCAGAACAAATGTCCATATCCGGGGCGAACCCTGCCCCGGTGAAAATACCTGTTTTCCCAGACGGTGACCTAAACATGTTGGAATCGGTGGAGGCGGCACATTCCTCCCATTCCTTCAACGACAGGGTCTCTCGGCATCTCGGCATCACAAGGTCGCCGACACGTATGGATAGCCAGGCAAAATATTGTGCGTTGTCCAGGGGAGACGGGGGGATCTATCTCAGACTTCCTGGGACCTCTGGCTATGTGGAGAAGATCTGGGATCACGCACCGGGATCACTGCTCGTGGAAGAAGCGGGCGGGGTTATCACTGACGCTCGTGGACTGCCCCTGAATTTCGGCCTGGGGAGAGAGCTCCGAGAGAATCACGGTGTGGTAGCCGCGGGGAAGTTCGTTCACGAAAAAGTACTCGCGGCGGTGAAGGAGGCATCGGAAGAGGAAAAGCCAAATGTATAATTTACTGTCCAGAACTACACTAAAACCAAGTACCCGAAGAGAGCTATGAAGGTGCAGAATGTACAATCGCCGTGTTGGATTATTTCAACCTGGCAAAATACTATGCAATGCACGAAGGAATACAAATGTGCGACTGCGTTTGTAGCACGGGGAACGTGAGATTTCACAAGGTGATTTCATGCGTTGTTGTTCGAGTGCTTGCTTGCGGTCTTGCGGATACCAAACAGGTTGGACTTTTTCTTGGCACTCTCGACGCTGCGATTGCTACTACTGGTAGAGCTCCGTTTAATCGAGGGCGGGTGATGTTGACTCCCGTCATGCTGAGGCGTACCCCCTGAATCTGCCGTGGATGTAGTGCTCGTTTGTATCGCCTTTACAAAATTCCTGTGGATAGTGGGCGTGTGAGGAAAGGGGGTGGAGTAGAGATTCTTGGGAAACTGACCGCTGGGTAGCGTCCAGATAATCCTCCCTTGTCATATGCTTGCTCGTCTTTACAGAGATTCCAGAAGCACTGACGTTCACTCCCTTGTCATGGAGTCTGAGATATGGTGAGGACACAGTAGGGGTAGAAATGGTGGAACGCGCACGATTTCTTTGTCTCGTCGATGGTGGTGGAGATCGTTTTTACAACATAAATTGCACCTGTGACCACAGCAATGAAGAGAGCGAGGGTCTGTGGAGAGGTGAGAAGTGACGTTCCAGCAACGAAGATATTGGCGCACAAAGACGGAGTAGATGGTGTCTAGCCTGAAGGTCTGGGTGAGTTTGAGGTTGTGATGGGTTAAGGGGGGAACGCACCAGTGGGTCATCTTGGAAGTGAAAGTGAAGGGAGAGTACGGTTAAGATACATTAAGTAAGTGTACCTCTGTGTAATTTCCAATTAGCCGGTCCCCTGGTAACACCATAGCACTGGTCACGGTCACGCACTCCCTCGCTTACTACCCCCTTCACGGGCTATGTCCTGCACCGCCAAAGTGGACGTGGTCTCACATTTCCACACATACACCCCAAAGGGCTTTGATCCCTGGTTAGTAGATATCACCAACAATCAGAGCCACTCTGCCGGATTTAAACGCATCAATCGTTGCACTTTTAGTTTTCAGGTCATGGTCCTGTTCCTTTGCCCGTGAAGACCATGGCTTGGACGTGGGTCACGTGACGGACTGACCCTTTGACCATCTGATAGGCCACAAAGGGTGCTCGTCGCGTTATAGTCCCGAGCGGACATGGTTTGCGCATTATCTCTCCCTTTCCCCACCCACCACTCCCTCACCTACTGCCATGTCTGCTATGAACGGCCCCCTCGAAACTTGCCCTGCTAGTTCTGTGGAGAAGCACCGTTTTGACAACATATCCGTTAAGGTGAGTTTAATCGGTCAATGCCATATACGCCACTGTATTGACAGAGTTTACCTCGCAGTGCGTCTTCAAATGTAAGAACCCCGGGTACAAGACATACTCCAATCTGCATAAACACTACTTGGACGTGCACAAGATCTGTCTACACAAGTGAGTTGCTCAGAACCGTCAGTGCACACATAGTCTTACTGTATGCATGACCAGGGTGGCCCAGCTTGATCCTGACAATGAAGACGAGTTCCGTAAACGGGTAGCTTCTGTTCTCTCTCCTGCAACAGGCGTCAACGCAGCTTCACAACGGTGCGTGTCTCATCTGCCTGTCGTCGGACTATTCCAGGCGCATCACCTCTTCTAATCACAATAACAGTGGCCGTCTATCGTCACATACAAACCAGCCCCTAGCACCTAGTTCCCCACCTCAAATTGCTGGTCCGAGTAGCCTCGGCGGGTACCGAACGCCCTCGAATGTGGGACAAGTCAACCTGTCGACTTCTCCGAGATTCTACACAACACCAATCCCCACCGGAAGCCCATTCCAGAATGCCAGCGCTAGCTCAAGACCCCCGGTCTTGAGTGAGGTTGGCCCATCTCGCTCCTCCGCATATCACACCATCCGCCACCAACCATACCCGCAATCCCGCCCACAGCAACCCGGATCGCACTCGATGCTTTCCCCTGTTCACGCCCAAGCTAAAGGAAAACACCGCGAAGTTCCTTACACGGCCATGAATCATGGCTACCCAACGCCTCACACGCTCTCACCGGCACCCTACCTGGAGGTACGTTCCAGTGTGCTTGAACGCCATGCTCCGAGTAACACATTCTGTAAGGGTGTTACCCCGACCGCTGGACCCTACAATGAGCTGTATGCGGAACCACGCTCGAGCATGGGTCCCTCATACTCTGGATCACCGCAGGCGGTGACCAGAATATCGCCACACGTCCAACCGACCCAGGTACCACAAAGCTCTTTCGAATCGACAGTACCCGGCAACTTCCCTGCGCCCGCCACTACTCAGGAACACATGCGCTTCGTCAATTTTGGGCAGGAGCCCGAGGGTTCAGCATCGGCGCGTCACGTCTGGCATACCCAACCTCAGCGCCACCTGCAGTCTGGTTCTGCGATGTTCTTTCCCACCCCACCAATGGAAACCAATGCATTGCCAGACAGTTCCCCCTCCCTCCCTCCACTAGCTCAACGCAAGCGCGCGCCACTACGGGAGGATCAAAGGCGCGGACTCGCGAGGTTGAATATACCTGCGGCTCCTTCCCGTGGTGCCGCGCAGCAACCAGTATCGCACCCGTACTCGCGACCAGTGAACGTGAGGCAATAAGCTTTCGGGTTGATTGGTAACTCACGATCGACTGTCTTTTAGGGTTCCACCACATCGGAACTAGCCCGGCAGGCCCGCGAAAACCGCCGACAGGGATTGTCAACGGTTGCGAATGCTGCAAGGGTAACTTCTGCGCAGCGTGCGCCACCTCTCGCGGAAGGACAGGTCGAGGCGGTGGCGAATATTCGATGGGAACAGGATCACACCGCGACTGTCACACCTTACGTGTTGGAGGCGCAGGAAAGAAAGGTTCCTGGCTCGTTGGCAGATAAACAGAGCCATCCACTTAACCCGATAGAACCGACCCCAGTTCACCTCGGACGTACAAGCAAAGTTTCATTCCCACAAGTGAAGGAGCCAGCGCCCGTCGTCAACAACGCGATCCAAGAATTCCCAGCGGCCACATCACACGGTCAAACCCGACCGCAGGGATCCCAACAACTTGGTGGCGACCAATGTATCGGCGGAACATCCGGGACAGGACCAGCACAGCCACTTAGGTGTATTCAACCGGAAAAACCATTCCAGCCTCCTCCAGGCCACGTTGAGCGACCACAGACAACCAGCGAAGCCACGCTAGTCCCGATGGTACGAGAATCGGATCAGGCGCCACTGTCGATCCAACTGTACAACCCGGATAAATGCCAACAGATGAAGGCGCCGGGTGGGCAGGATGATGCTCAAGGAGACACGCAGGGCACGTGTAGTTTGTGGGAAGGCCGGGAAGACATTAAAACACCCTACTTCTACCTCCCTGAGACTTTCGAGCCACTCCCGTTCGAAGACAGCGAATGGTGGTAAACTGATTGATAGGAACGAGTTACTTGGTCTCGATCGCCTGCTCACAACCTCACGCCCGACTCCCGTGCAACGGGCTGGGATTGCGCGGGCTAGCCCACCCCGCGGCTCTCCACGACGTGAGACCCATCGATTACACACCCTCTCGAAGTCCACTCCCCCTTTTTCTCGCTTTTGCATAACAAAGTACGTGACCCCGAACTTTACTGCGAAACGTGGGCTCACAAACGAGCAGACACATCCACGGGCACTTTCCCTCTTTGGTAGATTCACTCTACCCCGACATCCCCTTTTGCTCCTTGTCCATGCTTCCGCTTCCCAGGTATGTGTCATCAGGTCATAACACGTTCGTGCTGACAGGTTTTCAGATCAATCCCAATTCCCGATATCTCTTGGGGATTTTTCCCAATATTCGCATCCTCTGACATAGGCCCATCACGGGGCGTCAGTGGCTGATTAATTCACATCATCTCATTGTGCCTATTCCCCATTGTATTCTATCATACAGTTTGTATGCATGCGATACCGATTTAACAGCGATTTTCCACGCATTTAATGACCGTCCCTCACTTTCATCTCGCATCACATTTCTATTTTTCGGGCCAGGGACAGCCCCTATCACCATTCCGCTTTCGATGCGTTGTTGTATTAGTACTTGTCCTCCCGGTAATGGTTTCAAGTCAAATGATAGGATAAACGAGAACATTCAGAGAGAAGAAAGTGAATTGGCTCAGTAGCCGATCTTCTGTCCGTCGCCCTGGGCCTGGTAATAGCATCAGCAAGTCGTGGAAAGTCTGGTGATCGAGGCGTTTCCTCTTCAAGGGCCTATAACCCATTGCAACGCGTTTCAATCCGTTATAATGGGTGACCTTTAGCGCCAAATTTGTATGCATTGGCCCTATAACTTTGGTAGGCTATATATTCAGCTGCCGGTCTTTCGACGATTTTCTGATGCCAGAGCGGGGCTATGCCCCTCGCAAGTTCTCTCCAGTATAACAGAAGCTCGTTGAGAATAACGTGGGCTTTCGGGCAAAATACAGGAAACAAGAAAATAAGAATGATTGGGGAAATAGAGGCTGTGCACCAAGTGCCTAGTTGTCACCGTCCGTCATATCGGTACTCTACGGCTACTACTGCATTACCATGGGACGTGGTTACCGGTGATCGACTCCTAGTTTCCAAACGAATTCATTCGTCGATCAACCGATCAATATTCAATCTCGAGAAACACACGTGCATGATACATAAACAAATTGTTCGCGGAGGAAAGGAGGAAATAAATCTGTGGGTGCCTAACACTTCTCCCACATCCGAACAGACTCGCTATACCCGGGTAGTCCTCGTCAAATAAAGTTTAGAGAGGTAGAACGATAACCAACTTACACGATAAGTGCCCTGTCATCAATCTGACTGCCCTGAGGCCAAGTGGAATACCAATCACTCTGTTTCTTGGCAAAGTCTGACATGGCAGCTAGGCGCACGGGCAAGATAAGCGGGCCGCAGCGGTGAAGGTAAACGACACCTACTGAGCGAACCATCCAACCAAGGTTTCCCTCCGTAACCGTCAGGGAACCAGCCACTCGTTCCACCAACAGCGACATTGAGAATCAAATAAAAGGCTGTCGCGGTGTCTTGTTAACTTCCATCTGCTTAATGCGACCAAAAAGAGATACGTACGCTTATCAAACGGTGCGGCAATGGTTCCATTGACCCAGGGATCACTCAACACAATGTAGTCGGAACCGTTGTTGACGACCTGAGGGTAGTCACCACGGTCCCAAAAGGACTCTTTGATGGTGAGAGCTAGCATGTAATGAAGTCTGTTGTCAACGTAAATCCGGCTACAAATCTCAGGTCCGTTAGCACAGGCATAGCGCTTTCATGACCGCAATCATACATGAAATTTTCGTCCCACTCCATGGAATAGGTGTGGAAATCCTGATCGAAGGACCCCCTCCGCATCGCCCGCCACCCATATGTCTTCCATCCGCTGTTGAACTGAGTCATCGGACCCCAATTAAGAGAGCCTCGAACAACGTTCCTGCCCTGCTTGGGGTACGAAGGGTCATTCCCTCGCGCTTCCATGAGATCAATTTCTCTGTTGGATGTTCGTTAAACGTTACGCTCGAACGAAGATTAGATAACTCACCCGCTCATTGGCCAAATACCGTAAGCATTATCTACAGGAAGCATCCAAATCGCGGGCCAGATCCAATCGCTTCCGGGAAAAATCAGTAAAAAGAAGAACATAAAGGAAGCCCGTTCGTACCCGCGAGGGATCTTGGCTTTGACCTCGACCTTTCCGAACTGGATGTTGTGACTTGTGCGTGTGGTGAGACGAGCGCTTTGAACCGGGTTGACGACGACGCCAGTGGTAGAATTGCTGACGACCCCACAGGCTTGCCACTTCTCGTTCGTGCATCCGGTAAGGTTATAAGTGTAACCGTTGAAAATAGCATCTTGTCCGATGACGTCAGAGGTCAAGGTCGGGAGAATATACAACTTTCCATCCTTGACAAAGGAATTAGTCGACGACTCAGTCGCCATCTCGAATTCTCCGTTTCTGAAGCCCAAAGTCGATCAGCCAGATGGTCAAATGGGAAGGTGCTGAACATGGGAGGATACATACCCGAACCCGCCAAGGTCAACATCGCGAGACCAGATATCCAAGTTCAGCGTGTCGAATTCGTCCTCCATAACTAGACAGAGATTTCCGATTCTGGGTACATTGCGCCAGCCGAAAAAGCATCGCATTGCACCCGCAACGATACCGAAAGCGGCGGCGGCATAGGTAATCCAATAAGCGAGTCGCAGCTGGGAGTTGTTCTTTGACTTCCAGGGTTTTTCAATTTCCCCAGTCAGCATGGTTGATGGCTTGGTGTACTTCGGAGGTGGCTTGGTGACATGGAGAGACTGATAGACAGCCGACTGACGGATAGGGGGGGACATGTAGGAATCCCGAGTAATGACAGAGGGAGAGATAGAGCTGATTCCCGTGCCCGGTCGGTTGACCTCTGCGATGCTACTTTGTTCAGAACCATCCCCAGAAAAGTAGCCGCTCTGAACCCCAGAGCGCCGAGAGCCGGGAGTGAAGCTGGCAGCAACATTTGGGAGATGAAAACGATGGTAGGGGGTACGGGGAGTGACTGGCTGTGAGTGGGAAGGGGTGGCAGGAGAGACAGCAATATCCTGTACGGAATCGCTGCTAAGGTCGCGGGGGATTTCCGGACGCTGTTCTTGGTCAGAAGAAGTCATGGGGACGAAGATGGGCAGAAGCGCGGAGCAGGTGGATAGAGCCTTTAAGGATGTGATAAACGCCTCATGAGCGGCAGAAAAAAGACAGAAAATAAATCAGAAAAAGGAGGAGTACGGTCCATCCGTCCAAACGAGTTTTCAGTCACTCGAGACTCAATCGAGTAGCCGGATGCAGCGCGGAGTCAAACCGGTCATCAAAAGTGATCGAATGTATGATCAAGAATTTTTCCTCATCAACCCCCACCATCTGCTTCCTTCCTATACAACAACACAAACCTATCTCACCCGCTCTGGGCCCAAGCACCTGCCGGCAATACATCGTGCCACGGGTTTCGACGCGTATTGTATTCTGGCTGACCCTCGCCCCGACGGCCTCTCGTACAATATCAGGCCCAATGGACCTGAAAGGTTTATCCTGCCTTGTACAGGCGCGTTGATGAGGGGCATCATCCCAATCCGAAAATATCCTCCTCATGCCTTGTGTACAACGCCGTTGCTCATCCCGACTCGTGTTGATCATTTCAAAAGGTCATTGAAAACCCGAGTCCTTTCTCGGGCAGATTGTGCATAGCGTAAGCACATCCGGGAACCGCGCCACCGAGTATCACCCGTCCAAGCTCCGCTCTTTTCATCCTCTACCGACTGCCGGCTTTACACCGATTGAATGAGTATCCTGTCGGAGGTGTTCCTGATGGAACATTTCAGGGTTTCTGAAATCTCGCAATTTCCCCCCTGCACATCTACAATCCGGCATATCTACCTTGAAACTCCATGGCCTATATTCTCATGCCTACATTGCGACTTGTTTTAAGACTCGGTGGCAATCTTCTTTTACCTCCAGCGTCCCCCTGATCTCATTCCTCGTCTGTACCTCACGTCGAATACTCAGGGACATGGACTACGACGGCTACGACGCTCTCCTCCATTACATCTTCAAGCAAGTCCGTATCTCCCCCCCCTTTCACACACATACTGCCGGTGCTCACAGTTTCGATCCTACAGACGTCTAGTGATGCTTGGTTCAAGCCTACAGAGGAGAACATCCATTCTGGTGTCTGCCTTCGTGTTGACCAAGGCAGATTCCGAGTGTTCCCTTATGAGAACCCGTACCTCCAACCGTTCGAACGTGCTATCAGGATCTTAAACCCTGTCGCCGCCGTAAAAGTCCGCAGCGCTGCAATTCACGCTGCCCTCGCTCATGCGTGCGCCCTCACCACAAAACTGTGTCCTAACTTTGCTGATATTTCTCCCAATTCAGCCCGGAAGACGCACAATCGATCGCCGTAGATCAAAACACGAAGATCCAGATTGTCGATTCGATGAGTATGCTACCCAGCGCAGATAAGGAACAGTGTGGTGCATTCATCGTAAGCTTCTCGACTCTCGGCACACCATAACTCGTTCTCACTGCCATGTAGCGTGATGAACGCGTGATGGTCGTTTGGACCGATGACTTTGATACGATCATCCCACTCGCCCGCGAGTTCGAGGAAAAGCTTATCAAACTTGTGTGGCAGAACCGGGTCGCATTCTCCGCTTCAAACTCCACTGCACAAACCCCCGTGGACACTTCTTCAGATGTTAGGCTCAACGAGAAGGCTGAATCCAGTCCGCCGGAGTCTACCGTTCGTGACAAAGTTCCGAAAAAATCCAAGTGGAGTTTTGGTTGGAAGCTTTCGTCTGAAGGACCAGTTTCCCCAAAGGACCAAGACACTGAAAAAGGTGTTCCCGAATACGCTCCCCGCCGCATGCGGATGTTCGCTCCTTTTTACAACGGATTAGGCTGTGCTCTATCTATCTGTAGGCCATACCCACAATTCAGCTTCATTCTCTCTACTTATCATTTCCTAGTCTTCATTGGCAGCGGTGTAAACATCATGCTTCAAGAATTTGTCCTTGACCCCACCTACAATAGGTTTGGTTTGTTGATCACAGCGCCTTTCCTGATGTGTGTCTCCATTGTGAGTCGCCTACCCGACTCTTCCGTCTTTCTCTTCTCACCCAAATTAGTTCTTTTGTTTGCAAGTCGTTGCCAACCTCTCGTACTTGTGAGTCGAGCTCGAATGCTGCTAATCAAAATTTACTCACCCCATACAGCATTGGGCCGGTTGCCCAGTTTCATCAGAACTCGACCTACTACTCTGCGGTGAAGCCACAGCTCAACAAAGACGTCGACTCCAACTTGCCCCACGTGACTATCGAGATGCCTGTCTATAAGGAAAGCCTCAAGGAGACCATGTGGGTTTCCCAACCAACGGTTTGTCTAATTCAAGTCTCGCTGATCACAAGCATAGTGCTCTGTCGGTTTACTCCATCAAAAAGGCCATGCAGACCTACGCTCGGCAAGGCGGCACCTCCACGATCTTCGTTCACGACGACGGTTTGCAACTTATCAGCCCTGAGGACCGCGAAGAGCGCATCGCTTTCTACGCCGACCACAACATCGGATGGGTTGCCCGACCTCGTCATGACAACGCTCCTGATGGCTTCAAGAGGGCAGGTCGTTTCAAGAAGGCTTCCAACATGAACTACGGCCTCAGGTTATCATTGATGCTGGAGAAACACCTCGCCGAGCTGCAAGCCAATGGCGCCAGTGATGAGTTTGAGTGCCTTGAAGATCAAGCCATGAAGCTCGCTGTTGAAGAGATGTATGAGGAGAGTGGAAGTAGGTTCAAACCCTGGGCTGCAAATGGCAGGTCGTTGCGAATAGGCGAGGTCATCCTCATCGTCGATTCTGATACCATCGTACCTGAGGATTGTTTCCGCGATGCTGCCCGAGAGCTCGCAGAATCACCCGAAGTCGCTATCATTCAACACGAGTCTGGTGGGTATATTTTGGTCTAGGAATAACGCAATCTGACCGTTTCTCCCCCAGACGTCATGCAGGTTGCACACCACTATTTCGAGAATGGTATCGCTCACTTCACTCGTCGCATCAACAAGGCTATTTCTATGGGTACCGCCAACGGAGAAGTGGCCCCATTCGTGGGGCACAACGCATTTTTGCGTTGGTCTGCCCTCCAGGATGCATCCTTTATTGATGAGGCAGACGGAATCAGGAAAATCTGGTCCGAGTCGCACGTGTCCGAAGACTTTGACATGGCTCTCCGTCTTCAGCTCAAGAGCTACATCATTCGATGGGCGACTTACTCTCAGGGAGGATTTAAGGAGGGTGTCAGCTTGACCTGTGATGACGAACTGAACAGATGGCAGAAATATGCATACGGTGTGTGGCTTTCGAAACTATCGGACACTTCGCCCACTCACTCTTTTAGGTTGTAACGAGTTGATCTTCAACCCGTTGAGGAAATGGTGGAGATTGGGCCCAATCTCGAAACAGTTACGTGTTTTCCTGTGGTCTGAAGCCCCTGTGCACTACAAGGTCAGCATGATGTCGTGTGAGTGGAAAGTTATTTTGCCTACTTCGATCGCACATCTGACGAACCCCCTAGACATGTTTTCATACTGTGGGTTTCGGAATGTGACATCCACCTTTGGTTCCTTGCTGACTGGCGCTCTTGGCAGATGGCATTGCGGTTGGCGCAACCCTCTCCTTGCTCAATTACTTCTTGCTTGGGTTCGCTGTCGATGTCGACGGTTGGTATTTCCATAGTTTTGAAATCTGGCTCGCTTGCATGGTCGTGTTTCCTGCTTCCGGAAACGTTTCGTTCTCCCTCCTGGAGTACCGTCTCGGACATCGTAGCCTTCTGGGAGCCTTCCTCGAAAATTTTACCTGGGTTCCTTTCTTGTGGGTTCCGACCAAAATTGTTGCCCGAATTATCGATACTGACGTATTCTACCTCAGCTTCATCTTCTTCGGCGGATTGTCTATCCACATCTCGCAAGCTATTCTTGCCCACCTTTTCTCATACAATATCACCTGGGGTGCAACCAAGAAGGAAGTAGAGCGGTCCAACTTCTGGATGGAAGTTCCCAAGATCCTTAAGCGCTTCTGGCTCTCGCTCGTGGTCTCAACTCTGTGCGTGATGACCGTCATCGGCTTCGCAACCAAATACGTGCCTTCTGAATGGAGAATTGAGAAGAGTTCCTGGTCTCTTATCTTACCGCTGATGTATGTGTCATTGCGTTTCGTCGTATTGCGCCTCGGGCATAGACTCACCTTCGCCCTCTTTAGGATTAGCGCAGGGAGTCATATTCTCTATCCGGTGAGCGACGGGTATCAGATCGAATATCGCCACCACCCTAACACGTTCCCTCCCTCTCTAGATCGTGCTGAATCCGTGGTTGATGATCTTCTCTTACTAAATTTTTCCTTCTCCTTCTCTGTCCGCCTTGGACCCGGACGTTTACCTTCGACGTTGCTATCTTTGTGGAAAGGACAATTTTGTGACGGTTTTAGATTTCTGTGTCTGCAAGCCTGGCTCGTATTCTTCTCGGTTACATTACTTTGGCGGACATCCATTCTTTTCAGATTGCTGTAGTCTCGTGGTCATGGACAATCAATAAGTTTCTTTAAATACATCCTCGTGCTCCGTTTCGCGAACCCACGTTTCTTCCAGGCATCGCCCGCTCTCAAACTCTTATTCTTTGAGATGTATTTTCAGCATTCTGAAACGGTCTTTCCAATTGCTATGAGTGAATCATGAGCGGGTGATTGTCCCGTGTATACATGTGTCGGGGCGCTGATGCCGCCTCAGAACGTTCAGAACGTTGAACCCCCTATCTGGAATCCATGAGATGCTGCTCCTGTATCAAAATACATTGCCCGGTGAGGGTCCAGAAGGGTTTTCTCCTCGTCTCGCCTCGACCTCCCGGATTGTGCGAGCTCCTCCAGCTTGATATTATACATCTGGTGGCTCTATCGAGCTTGCGAATACCACGTACGAAGGCGTGGATATAATTATACTTATACTCTGCCTCAACGCGAGCGGTGAACGAGCGGTCCTCCCAGCACTTCACGCGGAAAGTTTTATTTCAGCGTTCATACGTACTCCGATAAGCGCCATCCGGACACTCATAGTTACGAAGCCAACGGTAGCTGGGAGACCGAAGATGTCGGCCTGAATGCATAATCGTCGGTGTTTAAACTCACGGATGTATCTGACCGATAAAACAACAGACGTTCAGCTGGCTTTGGAAGCGTCAATATAATCGCGGAAAAATAACCTGCTCGACCCAAAAAGGAGTATCAAGAAAAGGATCATGGGGTGGAATTCCAAAAGACAGCATCTTCGGGTATCAGAGGTACATAGTGAACCAAAAGGGGGAAGACAAGAGAGAGAGCGAGTGAATTAATGGTCCTAGATAGAAAAGAAAGGGGAAAAGATAAATGAGCGGATGAAACTCACTACATGAGTGATTTAAAAGATCATATAAACAGCTGGTTCAACCCGCAATTATAAATAGGGGGAGTATCTTCAGTGTGGTGAGACCAAAAAGCAATCGATCACAGATAGTGGCAAGATAACGTCCAAAGGCCACGCTGATCTGATGATTATGATATAGATTATTCCTCTTCTTCTTCCACCACGTTGTGAAGCGGTGCCCCGTGTATGTATCGTCCGGGTCCACTTGGGCTTTGATCAACCAGTGTAAGAGGATCTACGGGATGATCTGGAGACGGTGTTCTTGGTGGTGGGGGTGTAACGTTAGACGGTCCTGGCTTGGGGACAGGCAATGGGAGGGGTCGAACCTGCGGCTGAGGTACGGGCTGTGGGGACACTGAAGGCTGAGGAGACAACCGAGCTGGTTGAGGTGCCGGCTGGGCGGCCGCTCTCTCTTTCTCCCGATAAACCTCAATCAGAGACGATATTTTACCTTTCGGGGGCGTTTGCTGAGGTTCTATGATCGTGGGCGGCGGTAGTAGGCCCTCAACATTCGTGTGAGGCGGCGATGGCTTCGGTTGGGGTTTTGAGGGCAGCGGTCTTGGGGGAGTGATATTCTGGGCTGGAGCGGGAGCACGTGAGTCGGGTTCGTTGTCTCCAGACTGTTGGCTCCAGTCCAATGACTCCTTCCGAGGGTAATCAGCTTCGCTGTCACTGTCATCGTAGGTTAAACGGGTGCGAGGGTCATCCTCTACACCAGCCGCCCGCCTTCGTTCTGGATGAAAATCGAAGTAGCCTGGTCTTCGAGGACGCGGAGCGGAGACGGCCTCATCCTCATCCTCCTCCTCTTCTGTCGCATTCGCTCCGAATGGCCCGTGATCAATACTGCTAGGTGGGTTTTCAGCGGAAAATCGCGCTGGCACTTCAATAGGCTCCAACACAACTTCGTCCTGTTCGTCATCTGACGGTGGACTAACAGTAGCCAAAACTTGTGCAATCTCTTGTTTCGCCAGATCTGGATCGGACCTCCTAGCCTTCATGGTCGCATCTTGGCCCCCGAACCTCCTACTGCTTCCTACCAGTATATCCACCCAAGCGTCATCCCTAGATTGTCTCTTTTCCCGTTTAGTCATCGGCCGCTCAAGCCCACCGTTCAATTCGTCATCGCTGTAACTTGCCAGTCTGGTCTCAAAATCAATGGTGTCATACTCAGCTGGGGGCAGTCCAGATCTTCTGCGTGTCGAGGCCGGCCCACCAACCGGTAAACCACCAGGGATCCGAAACCTCAACTTCTGTTTCGTTGGGGTCTCTTCGCCGCTGCTGATACTAGAACTGAGAGGGATCGTCGGCGTCTGGATAACGGTAGGAGTTTGGATCGGCTGGGGATGGTAGGCGGGAGAGTCGCTTCGGGAAGTGAATAGCGGGCCAGAGGGCGGACCGGATTGGCGGGGGGAGGGGTGATCAGGGCTCGATACAGACTTGTTCAGTGGGGAGGCGGCCGGTTTGCTATTCTTGGGATCCATTTTAATGACCCGTGTGGTGTTTCCTGCACGTAACATGCCCTCAAATTCAACCTCACGATATGAGGGGCTGTCGGGGACGGAACCCAGGGTATACGGTTTACCGTTGAGCGTAGCGGCCGGTTTCCACTGCTTCGGCTTCGAAGAGAAGAGAAAGGGGAGCTTCTTTCTACTGTTCCCGGACGCCGCTAATTTCTGTCGGTATTCCAGTGGTACAAACTCCTCGTATAGGATCAGCGCAGTGGATGTGCGAGGGTCCCCAGCGCCAGAGACCGTTTTAGATCGTGAGACGGGTAGTGACTTGTACTCGACCTGAATATAAAAATTCAGCATGGGGAGAGGCACGCGGACCGTGATACGTACAAGAGCCCAATTGCACTCCCGATCGACATCCTCCCCTCGCTCGATATCCATCCAGCCTCCACCGTACACAAGATCACAGAACACGTCCACGAACGCTTCCTCGATGACTTCCTCTGATGCCATTACAGGTTCTGTGTCCCAGCCGAAGGGAGGCAACGACCTCTGGGTCTTCTTCAGTTTTCTCGAGATTTCGGCATTTTGTGTGGGCCATTGATTGATGGTCGCGGTCAACGGTGTGCTGAATTGTAGTGTGGTATTGAGAGGATCATCCGCTCGGCTGAATCCCGCCTGTGAAAAGTCGTTCCAGGTCAAGGTCTGACGCTTCACACGACGCGCTGCACGGGCACCCTCCGTCAAATCAAATTGAAGCTTTTTGTCGTCTGCGAAAAGATTTCCGAATCCGCTGGACTCAAACTCTCCCCATTTGAGGTCTGTCAAGCTCCTGAAACGATCTTCTCCGGGTTTGTTCAGGAGTTGCCCATTTTCCATGGAGGTCGTTGATGAGGCACTTGATAACGAAGATTGGAGGGATGGAACACCGGGACCGGTGTCGGGGTGAAAAGCGGGAGGCAGGTTCATTCTCTTCCTGTATGAGTCCGAGTACCTTGGAGGTAGCTTGAGGGATGGAGGGAAGATCCTCTCCCACTCCTTGGAGCTCGTCAGGGAATTGATGTCGCTTAGACCCATGGGTCTACTCGCCCAGCCTGCGGCAGTCTTGACTAGATCTGGAGAGTACATCCTCACGTTCCTCCGGACGGTGACGACGCGGATAGTCTTGGCGCCTTTTCTGGGTGACAGCCTTTCCTGCTTCTGCATTGCTTGGGATGGTAGCATGGATGGATAGCCGCGAATCCAGTCTTTCAATCTAGCGGGGACACCAAGGCCGGTGTTGCTGGTGGCGTCCTGCCATCGTATGGAAGCGAGGATGATGTGTTCGGTAGCGTTGGTAGCTCGGAGATATCGGTGATATGCGTGGTGGAATGAAAGGGACGAAGGGCCGAGGCCGAAGAGAAGTGGGCCAAACAAGGGTGATAGGGATGGTGGAGTGTGACCAGAAGAGGCCGAGTGGGCACTGAGACGGCTGAGAAGAGTGAGAAGGGTAATTAATAAGGACTGTAGCACTGGATCGAGAGCGTCCAAAAAGTTGGTAAAGAAGGCTGGAGGGTAATTCATCGCTAGGGGAGGAACGTGTAAGCGATCGACGGATCAGCGACCTCAGGCAAAAGGAAAAGCACAGGCGTACCAGATTCAGAGTCTCTCCAGTCGACGTAGAATTCGTAGTTGAGTAAACCGCGAACTTCCAGTCCACCGACAATCCTGACTGCCCGAGCGAGGCCCCAGCGGAGACACATGCCCAGTTCGTGAGGACCCGCGAACCGGGCCTCCTCCCGCCATTTCTGGTCAACCGAAGGGTGTATCGAGTTGCAGGTTTGGAGGAAGGCCTCTATAAGTCTCGTGGTTGAGGTGGCGGAGACATCGAGGGCGAGTGCAGAAAAGATAAACGGGGTGGTGAGGCCGCGAGTGCATAGCTCCTGGGTTACAACGTCGACGAGACGGGAGATTTCCTCGAGCCCAAGCACGACATGGCGCTTGTAGGAGAGATAACCGTAATCATAAGTGATTTCGCGTTCCGGTGTGTCGAAGCGAGGTGGGTTTAGGTTGAGAGGAAGGAAACTACCATCCGGGATCTCGGAGAAGAACTCTTGGGCGTCGGGTTCAGGAGTACTGAGGGTGCGGGACCTTGCAGACCTATCCTTCTTGTCCTTTTTCGTAGGAGTGCCGAAGGAAGATTTGTTACGGAGGGGTGTAGGAGCTCTGCCGAACTCGTCTACGCCGTTGGCGGTCTGGGAGGGCTTGGATGTTGAGGTAGTTCGCGCCCTCGAGAAGAGCGAGGGCATTGGGAGAGGGCGAAGAAGAAGAAATAGCAGATTTGTGGAGATTTGAGGAGAGAAAGAAGAGACCGCACAGCGAGTCTTAGCAATGGTACTACAGCATGCGACTCGCACAACGGGAAGCGGAGAGACTCAGACTCTCGGTAATCGCCGTGCCCTGTGTCAGCCGTGTGAAAAAAAAGGAGATGGATGATTATTACGACCGGGAAGACAGCTAGCAGCAACGTATCACATATCTCTCATTAAAAAAATAGAACAAGCACCAGGGCGACGCCAGCTGAAAATGACACGGCCAGCGAGAGAGAGGGAGAGGTCCCACTCCGGGTACCTCTGTTGATTCCTTTGTACCCAGCTCGCGCCCAATCTTCGTAACTAGCCTGCATCATAAGCACGAATGCCTGAGCCTCGGGACTTTGCGACCCTAATTCCCCGACCGCCAACGGGTTTACGACCGGAAGTAACCACCCATCGGCATCAAAATGTACCATCGCTGCAAAAGAACCGTTCGCTGGACCACCTCCCAGGGTGGAAACGGCGGTAAGTGCAATTCGCGTTCTCTCCGCTAAATGGACGTAATTATGTTTTCCAGCCAAGGTCGACAAACGGTATGCGGTGGAGGCGAGGAGGGTGGCGGAAGCAGCGTCGTCAAATGAACTGTTGTCGTTAGCGTAGTTACCGAAACAATTGGTCGATCGCTAGATGAAGTCGTCAGGCACGATTAGTCCATTACACGCTCCATGACGCAACTCTTCAGGGGACATACAAGATACTGGTACATGCCATCGTGGATCTCGAGAACCCAGTTGATGAGGTCTTTCTGTTCGTTCTTGAAGCTGCTAGCATACTGGGAGTTCTTGATTGTGCCAAGGACGCGAATCATGCCTGCGGCTGCCCAACCGTTGCCTGTGCAAATACAAAATTTAATGATGATCAGACGGACGACTTGAAGCAGACCTGTAGACCAGTGGCCCGTATCTTGGTTGGTACCAAATGCCATGTGTTTCCAGAGGCTACTAGCGTTCTGGTCGCGTAGGTATTGACGATAGAGACGGATCTGGTTGTAACTTTCGGCCACCGCGGACTTGTTTTTGGTCATTACGCCATAGTAGGCGAGGAAAGGAGGGACCATGTAGACAGAGTCGGACCTGGAGAAGGAGTGATGAGTAAATCGGACGAGTGGATTGGAAGCTTGGTTTACCAGAGTTGCAGCTCGTCGGAACGATGGGAAATGGCGCCGTCGTCAGTCCTCGGAACGGTATATAGATAGTTGAACTGGTTCAAGATTGCTTGACGATAGTTCTGACCGTCTGAGGACTGTTGATTCGTCAAGTTTGCGAGAATGACTGCAACTCCGACACTCGGCGGGTCTCCGGAAGAGACATCTTGAATGAACGGCTGTGGGTTGTTACTGATTGCACCTCGTTCAGAGATGACGTTCCGAGCGATAGCGAACACCTCATTGAGAGAGGATGGTGGGTTGGCGCTACTAGGCGGAAGTTTCGCTCCAGATGTTGTGACCGAGTATTTGGGGCTGTCAAGTTCTAGAAATGCCTGCGCTTCTACGCCGAGCTCCCAACTATGGCTTGAGGTGAGATTTGGAAACGTTAGAGGTAGAGTCACGGCGGGTACCTCGCATTTGCACTTTCAGCAAGGCGTTGTTTTACGATCGCGACCTGATCGTCGGTGAGGTCCGCGAGCGCAGGAACGGAAAGGATATTTACGAAGAGGAGAAAGAAAAATAAGATAGTCATGGTGGTCGTTATGGAAGGAGAAGAGATGGAGTTTGTCGAGGGAGGGCCCGAGATTCCATCATCTGTGGAGGGGCAGGAGATAGTTAAACGATTGTGGAGGCGTGGCTGACGTCGTTCAGATGCGTGGCTCTATAAATGTTTCACTGTGCATCATAGGCCAGTAAGCTATACGACGGATGTAAATGACTACGATGATTGAAGCGCAGCAGCCTCTCTTCTTAATTCTTGGATTACAGCCTTGAATAGCGTGAATATGAGGAAAACACACAGGAAATTGATTCCGTACAGCAAGCGCTTGCGGGTTCACGCCGCTCTCTATCATCTGGATGCAGGTGGCCAACGTTTCTTTATCCAGCTTGGTGTTCAAAAGCTGTGAAATATCATACAGGGCTGTGGGTGCTCAGTCCGGGTAACGACATATTGCGACGAGGATGTGCTCACTGTCCAAGGTTTCCCGTGCAGATATTATGTGCTCAGATTCACGCGTTGATGACATGCCCAGGTGTCGGTTGTTGTCCAAGTCAGATGAAGATCGGGCAGGTCATACTACTACAGGGTACAAGCCCCGAGTGCCTCGTTTCCCTGGTCGTGAATTCGAGAGGGCCTTTGCCATCCTTCCGATCTCCTCAGCGTGCATGCGCATTCGTACACCAATGTTAGATGAAAACGCCTTTTACCCTCAAGAACAACGGAGATTGATTTTTTGTTCCTTCCGAGTCAACGCTTATCATCGTACACGTAAGAAATGATGCTGGTGATACGGGTGCAACACTTATAACCGGGAGCGCATCTCGCTATCCACGGAACCAAATACCCCCACCGTTTCCCTATGAGCAGCCTGAGTTTCTCCCAAACCCTCAGCGACGACCTGGCAGACTACGATGTCATCTCAGAGAACGGTAGCAGGTCTTTGGAATCCAGCATAGCCGATCTTAACACCTACGACCCCTCCGAAGAGCTCGAGTTCCCCTCCGATCCCCATACTCCAAACCCTAACAACGAAGGCTTGAATACCGTTCCATCTACCGCTCAAAACACCGTACGGGGCAAGGAAAGAGATCCGGGTTCAAGCCCTCTCAACTTTAGGGTTTCGCCCACCCGTGCAATTTTGGAACCCCAACCCCTACAACCAGCCAAGGACAGGTTCGAAACCGCAAGGCTTACCGCAGCCCAGATACAAGACTACGTCAGAAATTCTTTGGAGGAGTCCCATTCCCTTCCTCCCATCTATGGTCATGGCCAGGTTCTCGTGGAGAAGATGGGCACCGTCCGAATCTATGTCGACGGGCTATTCGACGGACTCGGCGTCGCGTGAGCTCTTCCCCCTTTGACCGGCCACCACTTTGAATTTAACCCCACTTTCGCATCTACAGCCAAAGTCTCCAGCTCAGACAAGCCAAGCTCTCGTTCCCACAAACCCATCTCATCGTCGGCGTGTTTTCAGACGCCGAACGTAGTCAACACAGTCTCCTCCCTCTGCGTCCACACGTAGAGCGCTGCGAGATTGCCCGTCATTGCCGATGGGTCGATGAGGTCGTTCCAGATGCACCTTGGGCACTAGACGAAGAATACCTCAAACGTTACAACATCGACTACGTTGCCGTTGAAGAAGGTTCAACAGGTACGCCTGGTTCATCCCGGGTATCCGTTCACTGAACTGAGCACCGCGATATCTCTAGTCGACCCTACTTGGGACAAAACTCGACTGAAAGGGTATGACGTTCTCAAAGGCGCAGGTTACGTCCCTCTCGTGCTACTTTCCTAGGTCCTTTCCTCACTTGAAACCGACTTGTAGGCAAGATAATACCCACCAGGAAAACTCTTGGCTTGACCCCCATGATTCCCATGTCACCCCCAGTTACCCAACAGCATATTCCGAACTTGGTTACCCCTGTGCAGACACCCAAAGTCCCGACCGTGAATATACCGAAGCGGGAACTAGCCCACGAACGAGTGGGAAGCGGAGAAGGAAAGCACGAAGGCGAGTCATCCCGAAGGAAAATCCTGGAGTCACCTTCCAGAGATGCCCAAAGGCAGCAATCTCCGCCAAGAGCTGAGCTGCCGTGGATCAGACCTCCCAGCCCTCCCATTCAGGAACCGTTCATCACATTTGAGAATTGAAAGTATGTATGTGCTCATCTATATGTATATCTGCCTCTATGTATAATAAATAAAGTATACACTCGATTGTATCCAATGAGGGTTTGTTGACCTGAGGAAAAAGTGATTGCATTGACCGGGAATCGAACCCGGGGCCATACCTTGGGAAGGTACGATGTTACCATTACACCATCAATGCCATATTGTATGGCTACAAGTGGAAGTACTCGTCACCAGCCTTTGCAAGGGCGAGTTGGGAGTGGAGAATCGTCGTTGTCTCACTATCGGGAGACCCGAAGCAATGAGTTTGGGCCTTTTTTGCTTGAACCCTTCTTTTGACGCACACTGAATGGTCAGAATGTATAGTAGGACCTCATACACATGCATACGGAAACGGAAACTCTTACCCATCGTCGCACAAACCCCAAACACTAACTGAATCAGTTCCGCTCCCGCCACTTAGACCTTGCTCAAAGTCAACCAACATCAACCATCGCTTCCACAGTTTCAGAGCGAGTCGGAGGAACAATTAGATAACCCCCCGGTTGTTGTTCGTAGGCTCTTGGTTTTCGGAGAATCGTCGGATAACTGGAGAAGAGGCAGAAAGCGTTCGAAGAAGATGCGTGACACCCAGTCCCCCGCTATAAGTCCAACCTTCAACGGTAAGGTTCACAGTCACGTTGGAATGCTAGGGCATGTTGCATGGGCAAGAACCCAGTGTAAAAACCAAGGCGAAACGAGCAGTCCGCATCCATGGAAACGAAAGAGAAAGCCCGAATGCGCATTAGGTCGTATCTGTGAGGTGACTGAGCGGGTGGTGGATGCAATACCCTGGTCCTGCGTAGCCACCCTGTCGCTGTCAGCCTTAGCCTCATCCATAACCTCCGAGAAAGGCACAAGGAACGTGCTGCAAAGCCGCAGCGCTCCGCTGGCTGGAAGTTCACGCTTGACGCCACTCATTCTTTATTCGAGCAGATGAACTGACATTAAAAATTATCAGACGTACCTACCCTCATGTCCACTGGTTCTGGAGCAACTGCTGAGGTGAGGCACCGAGCCCATGCCTCTCCTGGTTAGACTCGGTGGAGCGAGGATCGACCCAGACGTCCGATCGGCCCGTGTGGTTCGCGACTTGTAATGGAAAAAACCCCAAGTTCCAGCTTCATGTGGATCGAATGTATTGGCGTGAGAGGCCGAGGTCGGGATGAAAGTGAATAGATATTATTTAGGGAGCAAATGTGGTATCGGTACCAGACCTGTAGGCTGAAGTTTCGTGGCACGTAAGAACAAGGAGTGACTCCACGTGAGAGGTGGCCCCACTATTGGAGGCGTCGCTCTCACAGAGCACCAATTAACTGCGAAAATAACGAAGTAAAATTAGGTAGAAGTAAGGTGATATCCTGGCATACAAGTCCTGAAGCGCCGGGGCCGGCTGCTGCAGCTGAAACCCGTGTTCATCAAAATTGGTCATCAATTCTTTTTCGTAACAAGACCTTCGGGGTCATTGACCATAGGCTTCAGCGTAAACCCGGTGTCCAACCCGTGGAGAACGGCAGGTGAGCTCGGGATGGCTTGTTCGACATTTTCCAGGGTTGAGACTCTGGACATGAGGGAGCGACGATGTGCGATGTCGGCGCCCAAGTCAAAGCTGCCAAAGTGCGGGGCAGAGGAAGGAACTACCGGTATAGGTGGCAAAGGTGTGGAAGGGGGTGGCCTGGCGCCTCGAATGATGCGACGGGATCTATATGCACGTTAATACGCCGTGCGCTGGCAAGAGAAAAGACCGAACGTGGCCCACCTGAGGGAGTTACCGACGCTTCCGCTCCTTGGGCGGCCAATGACCTTGACCTCGCCAATGGGATAATTGACGGGGCAAGGGGAGGAGAAATCGTTGACGCTTCCACTTCTGCTGCGGTTCTGCCTTTGAGTGGCAATAGTCGCCCCACGATAAGAACCCTTGAGCTGAACCAAGGGGGATGTATTGACGGTTAAACTACTTCGCCTCTTCCTGAGTTTGGGGCGGTCAGCACCAAATGCATGGGAAGGATTCGTGTCGGTGATGTCCGGTGCTGGCTCATGCGTGGGGAGAATGGGCGAGTCGGGCCGAACAAGGTGGGTTGGAGACGGGGGAGGCGTGAAGCGTTGGATGTTAGAAGAAAAGCAGGACATGGGTATAGGTTGAGAAAATAAAACTGCAAGGAATGTGGATGGTCGTGGAAGAGCGGAGGAAACCAAGATACGTCACCTGCCCGAGATTACCATGTCTCCTTTCTCATGCCTTTGTCTCCAAGCGAACAAACACTCGAGGGAAATATCAATATTCTGCCTATCTACCTGAACGTGGGTGGTGGTACAAAAACAGGAAAACTGAAAACGCCACAGCAAATCGAACAGAGGAACACGATCACGAACGAAATCTATGCTGGCTATGATACACGCCGAGGCGAAGTTCGCACTCAACGTAAAGGATGTCCTGCGAAGGGTAAGAAAAGGACGAGGGAGGGCTCATGTTGGGACGTCCGTTTGATCCACGCCTCCCTCTGAATTATCTCCAGGAGGGGGTTGACCAGCGCCATTGGTGATCACATCCACGGTAGATGTGTTCGAAGTTGATCCACTCCCATTCTGATATCCTCCCGGGTAATTCCATCCGCCATATCCATTCCATGGGGGGTAGTAATACATCGGCGGCTGTGAAGAATCGGGGACATAATGAGGATATGGTAGCTGAGCCTGTGAAGGAACCGGTGTGGATGGTGTTTGGGTGGCCACTGGCGAGCCAGCCGTTGATTGCGGCGGTCCGATTGTAGGATATGGGTGTGTGCCAGAGTAGGCTGGAACGTGATAGCCGTGCATGACCGGGTATTGAGGCGGTATCCCCATCGACGGATACTGTGGTGGCGAAATTACCGCGCCCGGAGGGTTCTGGAGAAACCCAGTTGAGCTAGAGGCAAATGAATTTGGGAGTTGAGGTGATTGAATGTGGGAAGGAGGGAAAGTTGTGGGAGACTGGAACCGCTGAGGCGATTGCTGAGAGGGGGAACCGTCTGAATGTGGGACGGATACGGTAAGCGTCGGTTTCGGGTTGGGTTCTGGGGGGGAGTGATGCTCGGCAACGGTCGAATTGGTGCGCTTTGGTTTCTTGCCTCGCTTGCTAGGACTACCATACGGGTCGTAGCGCTTTCCACGTTTTCGGGAGTCAGAATCAGGGGGATTACGACCATCGGTGATGAGAGGGACACCGGTTGACAAAGGGGAACTCAATATGCCGTCGATTGAATGATCAATCTCGTCTGCCTCCCCGCGATATCTAGGTTTCCCATCAAAGCATATTTCGATCTTGGGTGCTATCCGAAAGTGCTGCTTGTCCAAATATTCCGGGCTAATGTCAAGCGATGCGATCTCGGGAAGTGATGATGGTGATCTGAGCCGTCCTTCCTCGACGTCTTCAACTTTATAATACGAGATCAAGTGTTGCGTTACACTGTCGATGGTGAGAGAAAACGTCTGGTAGAAGGATGGGTCGAAAAATGCTGATTATCCGAAAGAGGTAAAGCAGCACCTTTTTGACCATGCCGCCTGCTTTGAACTTGTAAGAGTTGGTCAAACTGCCAACGAGGCATCTCTCCCTCGCCCTGTCGATCCCCCCGGTTTCTCCTTTGGGACGACTGAGTGAGGTCGTTTCGTTTCGACCAGACTCTTGATGGTTGTCTCCGGGGTTTATGTCCGCTGGGCGGTCGCCGGACTTAGAACGAAGGGCTGCACCACGCTTCTCTGTTTCTCTGTAGAGGAGGAAATTACCCAGAATCCGGCTAGGACTCCAAAAAAAGCCATCGGTCCAACGTTTGATGCCGCTCTCAGCTTCATCGAAGACGAAAACGGAGCCAGATGTGATCATTTTCCGTTCAGACTCGACCAGTCTGCGAGTAACACGAGGGATTACTCCTCGACGAGCGGCTTCGAATATGAGGAGAGCATCGCCAGTGGTCTCGATCCAACCTTGCCACGGGGGTTGGGTCCAGGTTGGTGGCGTATCATCGGATTGAGGAGGGGTAGGATTCGAGTCGGACATGAGGAACGAGGACTGGGCATCGCGAAAGAGGTGATTGAAACGAAACGTAAGGCGACCATGGAGGGGGAAGGGGGAATGTATCAGTACACTTTAACGCGGCGGTGGGGAAAAGGAAGAAGAAAAGATAAAGTTCAAAGGTAAATTCTAATCACCGGTAAGTTGGGATCGACAGAGAGTTATGGTTCAGGCTGAACCACGTCCCGCCCCTTTCCCTTGCAGATACAGCGCAAGACGCGTTAGAGGTGCTTGTCGACTAATCCGCCCTCGCGGTTCTCACTAAGGCGGCGAGGGGAGGCACAAAGACTCAGCCGGGCTGAAGGACAATAAACAGCACCCGACCCCCGCGCTTCCCCTTCCTTTCCTAAGCAGCCGGGCGGAGTCTGAATTACGGATCAAATCATTCATCTTTCCCACGATTACTCGTGTGCACCGCATTCAACGACCATGACGCTGAAGCCCAACAGATTTATTGACGAGCCACGTTCGATGTCCTCCCCTTCAAAGTTCCGATATACACTTCAACCCTTGGATTGATTTTATTTTTGGTAAACCCTCTATCAGAATCTCTGACCTCGTTTCACTCTCTTTCAAATCCACCATCTCAATCTATCAATCACACTGACCTCCCGACACATCTTGCCAACAATTCTTCGCGGCATTACTGTGGTGATCTGTCGACCTTTCTCCACAGAATCTTCGCAAGATTGAACTCTCACCCGCCCCTCCATTTTCCGCGACCTTACGTTTCTCTCATATTGCTGATGGTTTCATTTCATAACCCGGCTGCACGGTTTTCCACCAATAATCTCCAAGGGCGTTTCTGCGCTCCCGGTGCTGAGTGGTCTGGACCTTTTGAGGCTTGTATAAAACCCCTTCATCTTTCACCGCACAACTTTAGAGGTTTTTCCGTCCTCGATTTTCTTCTCCGTAATGGGTCTCTTTGGACCCCGTCTACTCGTGTCTCTCATTTTTATTGCAGTATGTCTTCCACTCTCCAGCTCTCTTACACCACCTGACATTCCCTGCCCCAATGCTATAGGCCAGCTATGGCTCCCACTCTCCTTTGGATCAGCACGCGAGGCGAATGCACCGTCTGCGCCGCCAAACAACCAGTTCTCTCCCTGGCAACTGGTCCAGCATCGGCTGTTATTTGTATGATTTTCCCCTTGAGGAGGAATTTGTGCTTACTGTTCACCCGTAGAGATAATGTCGAAGGTCGCGCCCTCACGGGAGCCAGTTATACCGATACCGTGGACATGACTGTGGAGAGCTGTATCTCCTTCTGTAGCGGCAAAGATTTCATCTACGCCGGCCTCGAGTATTATCAAGAATGTTACTGCGGCGATAACATCATCAATGGTGGCGCGGTAACCACCGCCTCTGACTGTAGTTTCCCTTGCACTGGCAATTCTGCAGAAGTCTGTGGTGCTGGCAATCGCCTGAGCATGTACTGGTCCGGTCAATCACCTCCCCCTGCTCCAGAAATTGTTCCCAGCGTAGGATTATGGGAATCTCTCGGATGCTACGTGTGAGTCGTTTCTTGCTCCACGTCGTCACTTGCGCCTTGCCAACCTTATTCTTCTCCAACAGCGACAATAACGGTGGTAGGACTCTTCCCAATCAGGTTACAGTTTCCAGTAACACAATCGAGGCGTGTACTCTGGCCTGTTACAACGCTGGTTACCCCTTCGCCGGTGCGGAATACTCTGACGAGTGTTGGTGCGGCTCGTCCATCGGAGCCGGTGGCGCCCCTGCTGCTGCAACCGACTGCAACATGCTATGCACTGGCAATAGCTCTGAGTATTGCGGTGGCCCGAACCGCCTCAACCTCTACAATTACACAGGCACTCTCGCCAGGACTTCTGCTACCGGTGTCTCCCCAGTCACCAACCTACCAGGAAATTGGACTTACAACGGATGTTGGATGTAAGTTATCACCACGTCTTACATTTCCCTACCTCATCCCAGCACAGCGACAATGCGAATGGCCGTGTATTCCAACAGCAATTCGATGACAACTCCACTTTGACGACCCTTGGTTGTATCGAGTCCTGTTCAGCTCTCAACTACACCATCGCCGGTTTAGAGTGGAGCGTTCAGTGCATGGTTCGTTTCGCCTGCCTCCTACTTAAGCTCGCCTAACGTCTAGTGCATGTACAGTGCGGCGATTACCTCGTCGGCGGAGCTGTAGAAGAACCTAACGATTCTACTTGCAACATGGGTTGTGGTGGGAATCAAAGCGAGGAATGTGGTGGACCCAACCGCCTGTCAGTCTACTCCTCTACCGGAAACGTTACCGCCCTCCCGGTTGCCGTCCCCCTTAAAACCAACTTGCCCGGACAATGGGGGTACGTTGGATGCTTGGCGTAGGTTTTCTGTTTCTGTTATCCCGATGTTGAGATTGATCGTTTGACCCAGTGAACCTGGTGCCGTTCGCGTTTTCCCCAACAAAATGGTCAACCCCACCAATAACACCGTCCAAGCCTGTCTCCAGAGGTGTTCTGATTACGGGTTTCCTGCTGGCGGCCTCGAGTACGGCGAAGAATGTTACTGCGGTGACGTTTCGGATATCGCAGCCAACGGAGGTGTCATGGCCACGGAGAGTGACTGCAATATGCTCTGCACTGGAGACCCATACCACTTATGCGGCGGTGAAGAGAGGCTGCAACTCTACGAGTGGAACGGCAATTTGAACGTCTGGAATCAACCCGCAAACATCGGTCGCTACGAGTTCTTGATCAGCAGCCCCATCGTCCCTCTGATCGCTACCCTCGGTATCAACAATAAGGTCACCTTCCTCGAGAAGTGGGGTACCAGCGTCTACCCGAATAGCACAGGTGCCTATGAACTGGATTTAACTTTGGTTGACGACTACACCAAGACATGGAGAGCGATGCACGTCCAGACCGATGTCTTCTGCTCTGCAAGCATTATATTACCGGACAAGGCTGGACGTCAGATCAACGTTGGCGGTTGGAGTGTCGACTCGCTTTTTGGCATCCGTCTCTACTCTCCGGATGGCTCCGCCGGCGTTAATGGAACAAATGATTGGGAAGAAGATGTGAATGTCCTAGCTCTTCAGCGCGGGCGGTGGTATCCTACTGCTCTATTGTTGACCAACGGTTCCATTCTGGTCATCGGCGGCGAGAATGGCTCCAATGGACCTCCCGAGCCCTCTCTCGAAATTCTTCCAAAACCCGCTGGCGGAGACACCGTCATATTTCTCGATTGGTTGAACAGGACCGACCCATATAACTTATACCCTTTCCTGCACATTCTCCCGACCACTGGTGACATCCTCGTTAGTAAGTAGGCGCACACTCCTTGTCTCGATGTTTGACCTAACTCTTTGCGACAGTCTATTGGAACGAGGCCCGCATCTTGGACAAGACCACTCTCAACACAGTTACGGTGTTGCCCAACCTCCCCGGTTCCGTGATCAGCAATGTCGCTGGCCGCAATTATCCCCTGTCTGGCGCATCCGTG
This sequence comes from Thelephora terrestris, assembly GCA_015956445.1. Classification (NCBI taxonomy): domain Eukaryota; kingdom Fungi; phylum Basidiomycota; class Agaricomycetes; order Thelephorales; family Thelephoraceae; genus Thelephora; species Thelephora terrestris. Next base: position 1,184,066 of record WIUZ02000012.1, on the reverse strand, counting down.
ATTCTCCCTCAGCATTACCCATACACCGATCCCTTTGAAGTTCTCTTCTGCGGTGGCTCGGACATCCTCCAGTATCAAAGGGCGCTCGATAATTGTATCAGCATTCAGCCAGAGGTCGCTGAACCTTCGTGGACCCTTGAACGCATGGTAAGCCCCGCAGCACCTTGATCTTTCTGAGCTCTGAGTGATGGTTTCTTCTCCAGCCCTCCCCCCGCGTGATGGCGTGCATGGTTACTCTTCCGGATGGCACTTTCCTCATCTTGAACGGTGCTCTGGTGGGCGTTGCTGGTTTCGGACTGGCGAGCGATCCAAACATGAATGCTCTCCTCTACAACCCAGCACTTCCAGTCAATCAGCGTATCTCCGAGCTTAACTCAACCATCGTTGCTCGTTTGTATCACTCCGAGGCGATCCTCCTCTCCGACGGTCGAGTCCTTGTTTCCGGATCGGACCCCCAAACCTACTACCCAAACGGCACCGCAATATACCCAGAAGAATTCCGAGTCGAAGTCTACTACCCTCCATATTTGACTGATGGGACGATCCAGCCCACGTACACCATCTCAGAGACGGATTGGCAGTACGGCCAGGGTTACTCGATCACCGTCAACCTCTTCCAAGGATCCACAGCAAACATGAAGGTCTCTCTTGTCGCCGCTTCCTCCAGTACCCACGGTAACTCGATGGGAAACCGTATCCTTTTCCCTCAAGTGACCTGCGCAGGCAACGACTGTACCGTCACGGCGCCTCCCAATGTTAACGTCTCGCCTCCAGGTTGGTACATGTTGTTCGTCCTTGATGGCCCCACGCCTTCCCATTCGCAATGGGTTCGCATCGGAGGCGACCCTGCGGAACTCGGAAACTGGCCGTCAGAAGCACCCTTTACCCCTCCCGGGGTGTAAAACGTTCTTTCTCTATCGCTTCGTACATGGATACCCTTTTTAATGGTGTTTTCACTGGGAGTAACCTTGTTAGTTCGCTCGCGATCTTTCATCTTGAGTAAAAAAAACCGCCTGTCTAGTAGCCTATCCGATCTAAAGAAACAAATCGATTTCATTATGGTGACACTATTATTCCTAAGGCTACATCTCATACACTCGCGTACAAACGAATATCTGAGGTCCAATACCGATTTCCCGCCTTTTACGAGTCTTTAGGGCCGGCCCGTACAGATCATGGAATTGGACGACGTCGAAGTTACCTCACCGGTCACAGTCACGCGTCACAGACTGGTAAGAGCCGAGAGTGATCGACGTCGGTGGCAGGGACAGGTCAAGACGCGGCTGCGGCTCGACCTCTGCACTCACGCTTTACCACGTCCCACAGTATAAATGACCATCGATTCTACTACGGCTGATGTACCACAAGACCTAGGTGCTCTAACACAATCGCTCTGTGACGACTATAGCAACCGCACTCACTGTATTTCCTCCAGTCTCTATCTTCCATTGTTCGTTCCATCCAACGAAGGGAAACATCGTAGATTGGGTACTAAAGGCTGACGACGGTTCGTGCTCTCCGGTATTTCATCGACGTGAATGCTAACCACTAAGCGGTCGCTAGACCTCGACTTGACGAACGTCGAGTTTAGTTCATTGCCAAGTGGCCTGCACCTGGTTGAGGAAGACGTTGTGTGCGCATATTTCTACCATGGTCGTACGCTGTTCTTGAACAAAGCCGTTCTCCAGCTATTTCACGAAAAGTGATCACCAGGGTGTATCGGTGTTCCGCCGCAGAGCGACCTCGGAAAAGGGCCACCGTGGATTTCGTCTGTCCTCTTTAGGTGTTCTTTTAGCCAAGTCATCCCGCCCCCGACCATGGCGGCACGTTTCATCTTTGAAATCCCTCATCCGTTCCATGTATTCGCGGTTCAAGGATGAGGGTATCTACGATCCTGAAAAATTCGATTGGTCATCCGCGGAAACCTTCTTCGAACAAAGGAAGAATTCTCGGACTAATCCTTTGGACTCGGGAGCTTGGAGAGGTTGGAGTGACGAATTAGACTCAGTAAGTAGCGGTCCCATTGTTTTTCTTCCCACCGAATATGCCACTAACGTCTCAACCCAGCCCGATCCAGATTTTTACAATCCCACCGTCCATTTACCCCACCTTCTCCGCATCCTTGGACTGTCTACTATCACGCTATATAAACATGTCCTTGGTCGTAAGCGAATCCTGATTTATACCCTCCCCCCTGTAGAAGCCTCGGGGATACTCTGTCAGGTCGCTGCAGACATGTGCTACGAAGACCAAGTTGATTACGACTCAGGTTTGGACGGACGCGGTCCACCTGTTGGCTTGGACACTGGAGGTAGCAGGATCGATGGTTCTTCCCTGCGCCTGAAGGGGCGGACCCGCGAGAGTATTAGGGTCTTTGGGATGGTCACCCTAAGTGACCTGGATATGTTACAGTCCGAAAGTGACTGCCAGAGGGGTTGGGTAGCTTGCACGACGGATGCTATCTATCTGGAGAAGCCCTCGCTGTATGACCTAGTCATCGACCTCACCACCTCCACGCCTTCCAAGAGTAGCCGCCCCACACTACACCTCTCAAGACCCACCGAGTGGTCTGAAGGTGGAAGCGGGCGGAATCACAAGCTGTCGCAGGTCCGATTTACCTGGAGTGATATGAAAGTTGTGAGTGTTCTTGTATTGACAAAGTGTAATTCATACTCACTTGGGTAAAGTGGGCAGAGTTGGAGCGGTTGTTGGGGCGCCATGTGACGGACGACCACAATTGTTGCGAACCCCACTCCAAAACAATGGCAGAGTCGAACTGGAATGGCATTTGGCGTGTATATGAAGATGTCTGTATCGTCTGTGCGGGGCTCTGGATGGGTGCATGGAGAAATAACTCTGTAGAGTCATACTCCACTGTCAACGGTTCCATGACAAACTGGGGCCAAGTCCGACTGGATGGAGACGATGACCTGTCGGTTGGCGGATCCTACGTTCGCAATCTAGGAATGGGGATCGAGGGTCGACCGTCCATGCCTTCTGATCCGGACAGGGAAGATTCAGGAGCTTCGGGGTCTTCGAAGGTGGCAAAGCGGGTGAGCGGGACGTCGGCCTGGTCCAAGTTCACAAACAAAGACGGAGACGACCAGCCGAATCAGTTCGGGAACGATGAGCAGGAAGCAAGGGTGCGGAAACGGGAGCAACAAACGCTTCTGACTCTTGCTCTGCTACAAACTTTCCACGCTCATACGACCAACCTGCTTTCGAAGCTGTCGTTTTATTTACCCGGGGAACCAGCGCCATCCTCTGGAGACAACCTCTCCACGATCTACCTTAGTCCTAGAGATTTGTATGCTTTTGAACTCGGGCCTCTGAGCGGCTTGGACGCACAATTTATAGAGTGGTTGGGAGAGGAATATGGGTCAAGAGTTGGAGTGAGGGTTATTGTGCGTAGAGGGTGGAAGGATCTTGCGAGACTGGTGTTGGGATTTTGAACGTTCGACTCGTGTTTTACTATACATATATACCCCCTTTCTGTTCACCGTAGTGTTTTAATGCTCATGCGTGGTATGCGCTGTGTGTACGAAGGGAACCTGTTTTGGGCACGAGTTTACCTCGGGTTAAAAATGGGTATTGGGTATTCCTAGGGTCGTGATTGTGACAAAGACATGTGATAGCAACCGGGACGAGAAAGGATAGAGGGAACTTAGACGTGCCCTGCTTGGCTCTTCTCCCCGAGGGAAGTGTCCGCAAGGGTCGAAGTGCGACGTTTGGCAAAGATGATGTTCCTAAGCTTGGAGAGCCCGTATACGACGGCAAAAATGATGCATTCTCCGATCAAGACCCCGAACACATAAGCCGCAACCTGACCACCATACTGAGCTGGGTCAAGAAACTTGTAGGCTTTGTGCGTGGAACGGTAGAGTCAGCACAGATAAGAGTAAGGGGACGAATAGAGATACTGACGGTAAAAGTTCTGGGTTGCGTGAGATACATAAGCCAGTGCAATGTACAACCCGATGGTAAGAACGCAGATGGGGAGGTAAAGCCATGGTATCGGTCCAACGAATGTCAACAAAATCTCGGATAGGGCGAAGACAGAGTTTAGGATGTGGAGAGAGGTGTTCTCCCAGGCTATAGATAGATGATGTGATGAGCCGAATAACAGGAGGGAAGAGATTTATGGTACCATTGAAGGGCGTCGAAAAGGAAGTAGATGAAGCGAGTAGACCCCAGTAGGCAATCGTTACGACAAAGGCTGGAGAGGGTCTGAGTTTTTGGTCCAAGAGGCAATAGAGGTTGGAATGGAACGTACGAAAAGTGATAACAGTTGCGGTCAACCCTAGATGAAGCAATTGAAAGAGCCTTGGCCAGTGCCTCAAGGGGTATTTGTTCCAGCGCGCGTACGCGGTGGTCTGAACACCAGCGGCCCAGAAGTAAGCACAAAGACCGATTGCAGATAGATGAGTGAAATAAGAAAAGAACCTAAGAGTGAGACGCGTCAGAGATGGATTTCAGGGTTGCCAGAACGTGAACTGACTGGTCGACATCCACTGGGGAATGGACCGACTCCCAAGAGAACCAAAAGATGAAAGTGAGTAGATAGTAGAAACCGAAAAGAAGCCTGATGGTCGCGAGAAGGAACGGAGAATAGACTGGAGACGTTACAAGGGAAAGCTCTGGGTCGAAAGGGACGCCGACACCGAATTTTGAGTACACTCCGTCCATAGGGATGGAAATGCTTGCGGAAGGGTGAATGTACCACGTGATGTATATTCCAGGCATACAATCATACGCCTAGCTAATTTCCCACGTACTGTCCACCCTTGTACTCCTCAACCTTGCTGATCATGCGCTCTGTGGTAAATGCCGAAGATAACCTACCTTTCATCAAGAACCTGCTGGCAATGAATCAGGTAGGATTGCCAGACACCATTGCAAACTAAGTACAGACTTCTTGATGCATATATGCACGTTATCGTTATCGTTAGCTTCGACTCGTCAGCGAGCACCTCCCGGGGTCGATCGTAGAGCTGGTAGAGCGTTGGCCGTTCGTCAATCGTCTCAATTTCGAGGCGACTATCTGAGGGTCAGGAATACTAGGATACCGCCCATTCAGAACCAAATAAAATGAGATCTATATAACGTCTACTGTATTGCTCAGAGTCAGCGAGATGATTGGTTTTCCCCACGTGACATTAACGCATGCCCAATTAAGTACCCAAGAGTGACTAGTAGTGGTACTCTTTCCCTGACCGCCGCCACCGCCTGAGCGCAGCCTCCTCCTCGGTTCGATCCTAGTTCATCTGTTTATCCTCCAATCTTCCTCCATTCGCCTCTACGGCCATGTTCCCACCAGTGGGCAGTTTGGCCCCCTGCTCCCACCCTCAAGTCACCGGTAATCTTATCGCCCCATCGCATCCTCTTATAATCTCACAGTCCCCCCCAAACCTCTTTCACAGGTCTCACTCTCACAGTAACTACAGGTGAAGACATCTCCAGAGTCCTTCGTTTCGATAAGGTGGAAACCCCCGTCATCAACATTGGACGTATGCCTTCGTCCAGGGCCAATGAGCTTGAGCTTGATCTCGACATCGACCTCGCTTGGTTCAGATGCGCCGTCGTCAGTAGGAAACACGCAAAGATTTGTTTTGCGGACAGTGGCCATGTAAGTATCCTGATCTCTTCCTCCTTCCCCTCCCCCTCTCATTATGCCCCAACCGCACCCCTCCGACAGGTGTACCTCATCGATCTATCCTCCCATCATGGCACCCACCTACTCAAAGTCGGGCACGCTATTCCCGTAGCTCTTGCTCCTGAAGCTCCTACCCCTCTCGCCGACGGCGATCTCGTCACTTTTGGCAAGTCCGTCGGCAAGGATGCCGACCTTGTTCGTCCCGTGACAGTCAGAGTCAATTTCCTCCTTCACCCAGCAGACCGTTCCGAAAGGTCTCCGCCCATCCATATCCAAAGGTCCAATTCTGGCCGCTTCGGCGTTCTCACCGATATTGACTCCTCCTCATCATCTTCCGACTCCGAGGTGGAAGAAGTCGATCCTCCTGACGTTCTCCCACCCACCCCTTACCGTCCACAAATCCCCAGCCAAAGTTTATCTCATGGTTTCGGATTCATTGAACAGTGGTTCCGCACAGATACTTCCCATCCTCAGCTCCAATCTCGTCCCTCTCTCCACTCACAGTCTCAGCCTCAATCCAAACACGAGGACCCCTCTTCCAGCGCCTCTTCCATAGCGAGGGAGGTGATCAACGTGGATGACTATGATGACTCCCTACTCGTCACTCCTTATAGGACCACACAAATCTTCACTCATCACACTGACATGAGCATCCCTCCCTCCTCTGCGGCTCTCATGAGCCCTATTCCCATCGATTTGGAAGACACCATCGACAACATCATCGTACAGCCCGGCCTTGTCGGTGCTTGGCCTCCTTCGCCCCGTTCCCAAATTGACCACGAGGAGTTCGTAGTCAGCCTCATGGATCACATCGATGGCGGTGAAGTGGACATGAACCTCGAATCCGATACAGAGGACCCACCAGACCAGCAAGTTCCCGAGGTCTCCAAAGGAAACAATACGAATCCCTCTGCGGATGCAACCGGAGAAATAATAGATGCCCCCCGCTCTCCGGAATTTCTCACCGATGTTGTAGTTGACCCCAGCCCTGGTGCGAACGCCGTTGCAGAGCCGACCGCTCCTGCTACCCTAAAGGTGCTTGAGGAGATCAAGGAGGACTTGGATAGTATCAAGGAGAACGTCCGCCAGGTCTCCGTGAGTCTCATCCCCGTTCCCGGGTCCCCTGCAGCCCGTAGCTCATGCGATCTAAAGAGCGACGTCTGGGAGCTCCAGAAATCCCAGCAGAACACTTCAACCAGTGTTTGGGATATCAACAGGCGGGTAGACAGCCTCGATCTTCGCATCAAAGCTATGGAGTCTGCACATGAGACCAATTATGAGAAGCTCAGCTCAATGCTTGAGAAGGAAGCTTCCAGAGTGGATGAGGTCCTGCGTAAGTGCGAGGAAGAGAAGGAGGAAGCGAAAAAGACGTGCAAAACTTTGATGGACGGTGAGTCCGTCTATAACCTCGACCGATATTGCCTCGTGCTGAGCCAACATCCACCGTACACAGAAATACAGTCACTCCGGGAACAGACGGATAAACATGTGTCCATAGAGGTCGAAGCCCTCAAGGCCGCCCAGAAGGAAGCTCTTGATGCAGTGAGGGCTATGACCCAAGAGACACAAATCGTAAGCTTCCGACTTACCCGACATACCTCCATGCGTCTAATTCAACCACTCTGCTAGGCATGTGCTAGCCATCTCAACAACCTCAAGCGAAAGAGAGACGAACTGGAAGACGCCGAACGAGCAACGAAGACGGCAAAGTTCACCAGGAACCAAGTCGCAACAGACGTCGTCAAGGCCGCTTCTATCTTTACCGCCGGTGTCATCACCACCTGGTCCGCCCTCGCGTTCTCTTAATCCCCCAAACATCTCTGTTGTATTATCAGAAGGTATTTTCCACTTGCTCATGTCCTGCATTAGTTCCCCTCTGCTTTTACGATACGCGGTTTCGACATTGTACGTTTACAGATGCTTGGTCTTTAGTGCCCATTTTCACGAATCCTCAGTCAGACCTGTTTTCGAACCTTTGTAGTCTTTTCTTTGTTTTATTTTATTTCGTCCCTTTCCATGATCCAGATGCAATCCCCGTTCTTGTCTCACCGATGCGATCCGCTTCTCAAGTTCGAATATTCCAAGACGTATGAGTGAAATGTCATGAGATTCGTGTCTGTGGAGTCAAATAGGAATATTAGTAGTAGTGAAAGGGGTCCATAAGAGTTGAGTTCGGTATGGTCATCGGTGTGACTCTCAGTAATTAAGACAGGTGGGGGCGGGGTGACAGGTCGTAAGGTGGACGTGACGTAGGCTACTTTGCGCGTACGGCGATGGTTGTTGCTGAAAGCGACATCAAATGACGGGTGTGGCGAGAACGTGGGTGCATGGCAGAAAAAATCAGTAGCTGAGCAAAAAATGACAACGAGCGGAAGGGAACGGGGGTCCGCATGCTCGAGGGGGACGATCACGATTTACTAAAGTAGGGATGAACGAGGGCTCGTTTAGCTAAGGGAGAAATCATTAGGGGTGCGATGAATGTGACAGGGGCGAAATTTGTACCTGAAATGCGCTTAGAGGTATCATACACGAGCAATTGCTTGACCAAGTCGACGCCCTGAGCTTCCAAAGATGGGAGTTGTGAGGCGAGATCGGCCCCCGGCCACTGAGGAAAGGTTGGTTTGTAGTCTGGCAGTTGGCTCACGCCTGGCCATCTCTCTTCGTTCGGTGTCCCCATAATCCTGGATGAGTGGAAAGTGAGGTGAACGATGTGAGTGGGCTACGATGCGAGATACCCACCTGAAAATCCTGAAGATCTGATCGATTTCTGAATCTCCCGGAAACAGTGGGTTACCCCTGTTGACCATCTCTGCGAAGATGCATCCAACGGACCACATATCTATCGCCGTTCCATAGTGTCGAGAGCCAAGCAGTACTTCAGGTGCCCGATACCAGAGGGTCACGACCTATGGCATTTCGGTAGGTTGGCTGAGTCGTGAGGCCTAGCGCGTCGACGTACCTCGTGGGTGTACGTTCGCATGGGAATGCCGAATGCCCGCGCAAGTCCAAAATCGGCCAACTTTAGGTTGTCAGTTTTATCGATCAGTAGGTTCTGAGGTTTGAGGTCTCTGTGTAGGATTCGGTGGGAATGACAATATAAAAGGCCAGCGGTAAGTTGCTTTGTGAATTTCTGCGGGAAAGTGGGCGTGAGTTATGAACAGTGGCACGTGACCATGAATGAATGGGGCATTGTCCTCGTGTGGAACACGCGCGGACGCGATGGCGAACAAAGGGATATATTGAGAACGCGCAACCATTGCCCGTGAATGAAGAGGAAGGTTCAACTTGCTGACCTTTGTGATCGCGAGCGATATGGGTTTTCCGGAGTGGTTACCATGCTCCATGTAGCGCTTCAAGTCGACGTCGAGGAATTCAAATACCAGATACAGTTTGTTGTCAGCATGTACGATGTCTAGTAGTCTGTGGCGATCCAAAAGTCAAGTCGTACGCGCGGCAGAGGTGGCAGGGAGATCGCACCTTACGACGTTTTCATCCTTGAGCTCCTTGAGCAAGCTGATCTCTCGGATTGCGGTGCTCGGAACACCCTCATCTTCTGCTTCCAGCCTGATCTTCTTGAGGGCAACGATTTCGTTTGAGGTTACATCCCGAGCCTTGTACACGACGCCGTAAGTTCCTGGGAAAGTGATGGGGTCATCAGACGTTGAGTGGCCAGGGTTGCGAACTCAAGACACCTTCGCCTGAGGTAGGATATGGGTCAATGAGAATAAAGAGAAGCTTGACTGAACACTGACCGACTTTCTCGATCTTCGCGTATCTACATCCAGGGGAGATGAGAAGTTCGTTTCATAGAGAACGAGTGAGGTCCGACGCACCGGTCCATATGAATTCTGAGGACTTGAAGGCTTTTGTCGGTTGTGGGCGAGTGGGTCTGGTGGTTGGGAAGAGAGAGAGGACAGATGGCTGCTGGTGGCGTTTTAAAGTCGAAAGGTCAATTTGCTTTTGGGACAAAATATCTGCTTATGTAATACGAGTCCTCACTTAGGTCTGGTGGACAAAAAATAAGTAAAATCTTCAGCCTCTATCTCGGTTTATCGTTGTGGTTACCATCAGCCGGTATTGTACTCTGCGGCCCTCGTCAGCGCGGTCGGATTTGTGCCTTGTGCCGTATTGGATCCTGGGCGGTGATCAGCGTTCCCACCCAGCGCATCACCACCGGCTCCCTGATACCCATCGACCACCCTGATGTTCATGAACGCTGTACTCGCTTCAAATAAGCAGGGGATGTTGCCCTATCAGCCAGCCAGCCAGTCAGTCAGGCTGGTCGAGGCCAACTCGTGTCGTCCCTGTGCCCCTTTTGTCTAGTGAGATCGATGTATTCTCCCGTCCAATGGCTTTCGGCTGCACCAAAGTTCCGTGAAGCAGTGCAGCTAGATCCGCGACGGTGACTCACATCCGTCAATTATGTTATCCTCCTCATCTTCATCTACATCGTCGTCTCCTTTTTCCCATGTCTCGTTCAGGACAGGATTCAACTGCTTATCAACTGCGAGGTCTCTTGTCAAGCGAACCATCGATTCGTCCTTTATGTCTTGCAGAGATTTATCTCTAGCCGCCCGCGCCCGCTCAAGTTCTGGAAGGTAATCCCTGCCGCCTGTGAAAGGAGGTTGCTACAGTACTTGTGTTCACACACCTTTCGTATTCCTCCCGCGAGGCATCAACCGCCTCGAAGAACTCCATGATTCCATCGCCTGTCACACTCGATACCCCAACTGCCTGCCCTCCTCAGGGCTCCGATTATTAGAGACAACGCAATAGCTTACCTTGAGGTTCTTGTAAAACTCGTCGAGTACCAGACTCATGCTATTCATAAGGCTGTTCATATATGTCGGTTCGCCATCTTCGTCGTTGGTGTCACGGTGGGAAGCTAGCGCCGTCTGGAACGCTTCAAAGTCTTGCATCCACTCGACCGCAAAACCGTGGGGCTGCACATCAGTTTTGTTGAAAACCAAGATAAACGGGAGCTTTGTCTTGTAGAGGATACTGGGTCATTCGCGGTCCATCGGGACCCTTTCGATGCGAAAACGGTTAGACGCCTACCTGCAAGCATAGAGCATATTGGACATGAAAGTCGCTGGGGCCATCGTTCGGGGAGTATCAATGACGTAGGCCACAACCGCCGGAAAACTGGAAGCCATGGCGTCGGTTATGATGGCCCCTGACGCAGACCAGGTGAAAATCTCGATTTGGCCTGGAGTGTCTAGAATCACATAGCTGGAGGGGAGTATCAGATTTGAAGAGGACGCAGCAAATGGAGTCGGATTACTCCACCGTATCAGCCCTTTTCTCGACAAGGTCAAGAACCTGGTCAAACTTTGTTGTAAATAGGTTGAGCGCGGTGAGGATGCCACCATTCGGCCCAAGGTTGTACCTGTTCCACTGTTTTGTAGCAATCCAAGGGAATAAGGGCGAAACTCACTGTTTCATGACCTCATGGTAGTTCACCGTGTCTCGTATGTCAATATTTGACTCAAACGCGGTTGCAGCCACAGCTGGATCAAGGTTTAAAACGTAGGGCGGCTTGTTTTGAGAGCCAAGGTGAGAGCTAATCCTGTTGACAAAGGTAGACTTTCCCGCCCCGGCCATACCGATGGTGATTATCACTATCGGCTTTTTCTTCTGTTCTTCCGCCGCCATCGCCGTTCAAGACAAGATGTAGGTTTTATTATCTATTTTTTGTCCCAATCGACCACAAAAGTGTCCACCTTCTAAAAACGGACGTTGGGCGTCTACCTGGCCGCGACGGGCGTCTGGCCTAATTCCTTCCACTTCCCTTGTCCTCGCTCGCGAACCAAGATGGTCGAGGCCACTTCGCCCTTTACCAGAGGCTTTGGTACAAACGCAAGGGCTCCCATTCCTACGAGAGGTCGAGGACGCGGATCGAAGAATAAGCACTGGCCTCCCTCCGGTGGCTCGGACAACGAGAGATGGGAGCGCGGTGGGCACAGAGGAGGGGGTCGTGGACGCGGGAGGGGCCGCGGAAACCTGACCGCGACATTCGCACAAGAAAGTTCGCACCAAACAGCCGATCTCTCGTCCGGCCAAGAAGATCTCGAGAATGAAACTGAAGGGGAGGAGCAAGAAGCCGATGGTGAGCTACCGCTAGATGCTACTCAGGAAGAACGGGAGGAGTTCTGGAGAGAAGTGCGTCACCCACAAGCTTCCGAACCTCCCATTGTCCTCAGCAGTCACTCGTCCAATAGCTTGTCAAAGCTCGCGAAGCAGAGAGGAAGAGGGCGATTGCAGAAGGTGCCATGGATGATCCCTCCGTTCCAAAACGACTTGAAGATGCTATCACTATGGTCGGGACGTGTATGGACATGTGCCCCCGTTTCGAAAGGTACAGGCGCGAGCGAGAGAACAACCTGACCGAGTTCGAATTTGTACGTGGTGGATCACCATTCCACTCCCTTGGGAGGGTTTCACGAATATTATGTGCAGATTCCCGGCACCAAACGTGTTGCTCACCGTAAGGCGGTCAAGATGTACGAACGCGCTGCTGGTGATAAATCCATCCCATCCGACCTCCGTCCACCGATAGTCCTCAGGGTACGTGCATTTTTCCGATATTTTCCAACCATTGTCACTATTCCTTCGCTAGAAAACCCTCGACTACCTCTTTGGTGTCTTGCTCGAAGAGAAGGGTTTTTCCGCCGCTCACAACTTCATCCGTGACCGTTCGAGAGCCGTTAGGAACGATTTCACCATGCAACATGAAACCGGACAACTTGCTATCGAGTGCCACGATCGTTGTGCTCGGTACCATATACTCGCAATGCACTTTCTTGGAGAAGAACCGTCCTTCTTGGCCCAAGAGGACCGATTGTTGATGAATAGTGAGTACGGATAGATCTTTCCGCCCGTGAAGGTTCGACTGTTTCCATTAGCTCTTCAAAGTCTCAAAGAATTCTACGAGGACCAGCGTGGGAAGTTCGAATCACCTACAGAGCTCGAGATGCGAGTTTACCACCGTTTGATTCACATCCGGGATCAAAGGGAACGACATGATGACATCCCTCCTCACATCTTGGGCAACCCAGTCTTTACGCTGATCACGGAATTCAGGCAACACGTACAGCAGAAAAGCGCTCCCATCACGAAAGTCTCGCAATTGAAAGTGGGAGACGATGGAATGGCCATTTTCGCCCAGCTTGCACAGGTTCTGCAAGAGCAAAATAACATCGTAATGGTATACCTCATTGCTTGTATCCTCGAGCGCATATTTGGGAAAGGTGCCATCCAGGACGATCTGGAGTCGATTCGTGGGGACTTGTCTATCTCCGACATTATCGACGGGATTTCGCAACCACGTGAGGCAGTTCAAGAGGACCAGGGGGAATCCACCGAAGAATTCGATACCGAAGAAACCCCGCAACCATCCATCGTACCTACCGAACAAGGCGAGCTTTCGCTGCCCGCCACATCAAACTCCATCTCCCAACAAATATCATCCGTTTTTGGAGGGTCTACTCCCTCCCCGTTTGGAATCCATCACGAGCAAGACTTAGTTGCCTTGCCCCCGAAGAATGCATTCTCTGCCCTCGTATCCACCCCAACCTCTTTCGGTGCGAATCCCGTATTTGGAGGAATGTCATCCATGTCTGTGTTCGGTGGCGATCAACATTCCTCTGTGTTCGCGCAGCCTGTTCCCATTTCAATCCCTCCCCTTCCAGAGTACACGCCGGAGCCTATGCTGCAGTCCCACCACCCTAACGGACCGGCGTCCTCGCAGACTCCATCTTTTTTCCTACCCGTCCAAACTGTACAACCTACCCCTCCAGCAACGAAATCGGAAGCTCCGTTCGCTTTCTCGTCCTTGCAGGCAGCGAGGTTGCCCCAGCCCCAGCCGCCTCTCTCAGACACCATTCCCTCGCCCTTTAACGTATCATTGAACCCTAACGCACCTGCGTTTGTTCCGCTGAACCCTTCGCCCCCTGTCTCACAAATACCATCGACCTCACCACCCAAGGCAATGCAACCAGTTCCCGCGCCTAAAACTTTCCCCTCGTCTACAGCACAGCTGGAAGAGCCATATTTCCCCCTCCCCTCCCATCCTTTAGAAGAAGCACTAGCTACGTCTGCCGCTCGGCTTGTTGAAAGGAGGCAGACATTGTGGGAGCTTCCTGGAACATCTGGACCACGACGGCCGCCAAGAATTAATACCGATCTCGCATCGGGCGAGACGACGTCAAGTCCCAAGATCCCGCCACTGTTGAAAAAAGCGGAGCCAATCTCTCTGCCGCCCACCACCCCTCACACACCACCCTCCTCTCACCCTTCCCTCAAGTTGAATAGATCCTTGAAGGGCTTCCCTTCAATTCAGAGTATCCAGACACCAGCAGACATTCTCAGCCCATTGAATCTGACGCCCTCTGTCAACGCCCGAGAATTTTCGTTCACGATCCCCGCCTGCCAGCAACCAGAAGTTTCCACGGCTATAAGGAAACTCGACAGTATTGCCACCGAGCAGGCAAGGATAGAAGAAGGCAAGAGAGATAAAGAGAAGCGGTCCCAGTGGATTAACGATGCTAAGGAGAAAGCCACTCGCTTCAGATGCCGTGGAGTTCTCGTCAAGAACTGTTTCTCTCGTTGGAAGCGAGAACTCATGAAGCAGGTGGAGTACTTGGAAGCTGTGAAGAAGAGTGGTGAATATACCAGGGGGCCTTGGACCGAGCGAGAGCCATCTGCCAGCATTTCTATCTCCTCTAGCGGAGGTGATAGGAAGCGTAGGGTATCAGGGATGTCTCCTGATGCAGCCCAGAAGAAACGTGCACGAAAACGGCTATCCATAAAGTACGCCCCGCCCAGAACGGAGGACGACTTGGTCAGGAGTTTACGAGAGGTATATATCTATCGAACTGCGTTCGAATTTCTACCAGCCGACTCACTCTTGCACATCGCAGAATCATGAAGAGAACGAGCGGAGGTGGGCTGCGGGAACATTCACAAGATCCCTCCGTGAGCGGCTCGGTAAAGAGAACCTCCCTCCGAACTGGGTCATCTGGTTGTCCATTAATCAAGACAACGATGGCACGGCTATTTGGCTCCAACGCAAGTTCGACGTTCCGTCTTCTGGAACCTGGTTTTCCGACAAGATCTTCCAGATTGGTGCTGCAACCTCCACCGCTCGCGCAGGGGGCAGATCCCCCGGGTTGATCATCTTCGAATGTACCCCGTTCGAAGATTTGGAAGACGAACTCGAGATGAAGTATAGGATTCTCGACGATTGCGCCCGTCTTAGGGAAATATTGTTGATGCTGCCAGAGGGACGTCACTTCAAACCGTCACTGCTGATGATCCTTTGGAGTGAACGGCAGCCTTCGATCCTCGGATCCGACCTGCAAGACACGGTGGGTAACAGGCTATCGTAATCTCGTAAGGTTAATTCACGCCAGTTCATAGGTATCCGATCTCGTCAGCGAGGGAATTCTCAAATCCTTCTCCACCCTTGCGATGGCTACGTCCATGAAAGACGCAGATTCCAAGTTTTCTGAGGCGGTTTCTTCTATTGAGTTAGATCTTGCAGGCGAACTCGCCGTCAAGTGTACTGGAAGCTGTGAGTAGCTCTAACCCCGGGAAATTTTAGTCTCCTAATTCGGACCGTTCAGCACTCGTGCGTTCCCTGTCTATGGAGTGGATGGCAAATTTATCAGAGTGGACGGAGAGCTGTTCAGTCGATGGTCGCAGTACGTCCCGGCTAGGTACAGCATCGACATCTCCTAACCATCACGCAGTCGACTGGGTATCGTACGGCGAGGTACTTCAAGCTTCCAGCAGAATCATGGACAGCATTGCCTATCATGTCACTACCATCTCAACCACCAAGACGATACGTTTACCCATTCTTGTTGCCGGAAACGTACAAGATTGCAAGTGCGTTCTATGGGCTGCGTTCTTGTGCAACACCTGATCCATTGCTTCAGATCCGCCTTCGAAGCCATCGCATCCTGGCTAGAAGACCCCGTATGGATGCAAGTATCCAGCACCGTCCTGATGTATATCCGGCCATATGAGGCCTCGGGAGCCGGTGAGTAGTCATCAGTATGGACACCTGGTAACGTTGCTGAGGGGGAAGGCAGATTTTTCTATCACAGATTTCAGTTCTCGACTACCGCAGCTTCTCTCGGCAACGCTGGGCATCGCATGCGGCAGAACCTTCCACACCAGCATTTACATTGTGAAGGAAGAATATGACGATCTATTCAAGGAATTTGGGGACCTGTTGAGGAGCGAGAACGATGCCTTAGTCGAATCTCGCTCCATGAGGAATTCGAGGCTGATATTCAAACGACCGTTACTCCCTTCAAACGGCTCGGAGGGTCAAAGGTATGGGATTTTCTTGCACCCAGGTTCATGCCGCGGAATGAAAACATTGTCGGATTACAGCAGTTATAAAAGAGCGCGAACGGCCCAGACACTGAGTCCAACCCCGAGTTCCCTAGAAGAACCACCCAGCCCATCTTCGAGATCTTCGAGTATTACGCGCTCTTTCACGCCGACAAAACATGTTACGTTGGACATGTTGCGGGATCTAACGAAGAGCGTTATGAAGAGTTATCAGACATGACTACTGCTATCGATCTAATTATTTGTATTCTGCTATCCACTTCCTGATATCATGATATCTGCTCTTTAGCGAACTGCTGAGACAGCGAGAATTAGCTTGGGTCTCTGCTGCGGCTATGAGCGGTAAATTACCTGGCATGGGGCTGCTGTATCATGATAACTTGAGTGTTTGGAAAGTGTAATAGATGGCAAGAAGCAGTGCGATCAAGGCGAGGATGTAGACGAAGGTGTCAAACTTGACGTTCGCCAGTGGTGGGTGTTCGACTCTTCGACTGGGATCCTTCTGATCCTTACTGGCCTTCGGAAGGTCCTTGTTCGAGAGTTTGAGTTCTTGTTCGTCTGACATTGTGGTCGTTGGTTGTCAAGTTATGGATTCCGCTCCTTATGACATCACACTTGTACATCACAAACGCCGTCATTGTTTTCTCACGATTCTCCCTCCGACACCTCCCTATGTAACCTTTGCCAATCCATGGACGACTGCCGGCCTGAGCGACCTTCGAAGGTTCCCCTGCGTGGATTCCTCGGCTCTCTCCGCTTACCTTGTCCCTTTTGGTACTCACCTTCGAGAATAAACCACTGCGATCTCCAGCTGCCCACCAAACCACTATCCACACTACCCTACGCGTAAGTGTGAGTATCTCAAGTGGGCCAATGTAGACATGCTGGTCACATACCCCCATCACCATAGCCCAGGACCTTCAAAGCGCTCCTATCTCACGCCAGCGACGAGAGATCCCAGTGCGCTGCTCCTGACCTCGCTAGGCCAACAACGCCATTTGACTTCGCTTTTCTCTCATCGGCTTCTTCCCCTTCCATCACAGGCGATAGCACTATTGACGCGAGATCCAAGGCTGTGGGTCCCAAGCGAGCGGCCCTAAGCCCGCCGAATCCAGTTGGAGGTGTTTCGTCGGCGCGATCGTCATCAACGATGGCGGAAACTCGCCGCCTTACCCCAACGGATTTTCTCCGACCCAGGATCTCCTCTCGCACTATGGATGGCAGCCGGGGCTCGGGGTAGAGCGTTTTTTGCCTGCTGGGTGTCGCCGTAGGGGACGAGCTATCACCCCAGTCTAACGGTTCGAAGAAGTAAGGCTTCCTCGAACGTCGGTGTATATTTCCGCCGTTGATTGAAGCCTCAGATACAGTAGAAGGAGAGATGGTCGCCGGAGTAGCTGTGGGGAGCGCAAACTTGGCCTTGTTCATATGGCCGACGAGTCGACCTAACCATACCCCAAGCCGCTTGGAAAAGAGTGGGCGTCTAGGTTTCAACGCAGCGTCGAGGAAGTAGGTCTTGCTATTTCGAAGGCCGTTGGAGTGGTTGATAGGGGTAGGGGTAGGGGATAGATGTACACCGCGTGAGCCACGGACCTTCCCTGGGAACGGTCGCCCTGACTTGCGTTTGGAGAGGGTGTCAAAGTTTATACCCGCGAAATAGATATGATTCTTCATCTCCTCAAGAGACATCCGTTCATTCACATCCTTCTTGAGTACGCGATCCATGAAGTCGAACGCGATCTTATCGATCTTGTCCGAGCTCTCTATCGCCAACGGCACGAAGCGAATGGCGTCGCCCATCTCCCATCCTGCCGCCTCGCATTCTGCAAGACCGAAAGGTAGTCTGTGAGTCAACATCTGGTACATCACGACACCCACAGCCCACAGGTCGGCCTCGAAGGAATAGGGTTTCCCTTGAGCCACCTCTGGAGAGTTGTACGCAGGGGTTCCGCACTCTTTCGAAGTGACAAAAATGCCAGGGGTATGCCGCGCGCCAGAACCAGTGGCTTGTTGATCACCGAAAGCTCGAGATATACCAAAGTCGGCGAGAGCGATATGCCCTTCCTCGTCGACCAAGACATTGGTAGGATTCACATCGCGGTGAATGAGCCACTTGGAGTGTATGTGCTCCAGGGCGATGAGCAGCTCAGCGATGAAGTACCGAACCTGGCTCGATGACATCTTGCCCGTACGGTCTACTTGAGCGTAGACGTCCCCAGAGGGGAAGTAATCTGTGAGGAGATAATAATTGGAATCATCAGAGAAGAATCCGCGCAGAGTGATGGTAAACAGTGCGCCGGCTACTTCCCGGAGTGCAGAGTATTCTCGCAGCGCCAGCTCCGCGTTTTCAGACCCAGTCGGGATTATCTTCATCGCGAGATCCCGAGAAGTAACCTTGTCCACGACGTGGTAGACCGAACCAGATGATCCAGCCCCTATGAGGGAAACCACTTGAAAGTCGAGGAAGGAGAGTAGTCGACCAGCGACGAGCGGGGGGGGTGAACTTTTGAACTGTGACAGATGAGGCATGATGAATGCAGAAGACTGTTCAAGATCGATGAAAGTGGAGAGTAATCTGACGAAGAGAAGTGGTAGGGTGGACCCACCAGCCACAGGGGGTTTTTATAGTCGTTGCCGGGTCCTCGGGCCTCGGGGTGGCACATTCTGACAATCACGAGATTTACGTCGGGGAAAGGGGGACTCCCATAGGATTCGGCAAATTACAGGAGAAAATAAAGTAAGTAATCTAGGAGTTGTTGTAGTACCGCCAACCACTACCTTGTTGCGGCCGACGGGGGTCCCTGGTTGGCGTGGGTGGGGGAAGTTGGGGAGACTGTCGGCCGATACCTGGGTACCCTGGACGAGGCGGATATTGGCTAGGGTTGTGGAAATGAACGGGAGGGGTAAATTGAATTGGAATGTGGCCGTGGGGTGGTGGTGGTGGTTGGTAGGGGGGACGGTTGGGAGGTGGGGGTGGAGGGGTGGGTTGAGAAATTAGACTGTTCCGTGTCAGGTTGGGGTTCGGCTGTGAGTTGACCGGTGAAATCATATTGCCTACCATTTCCATGCGTAAATCAGTGAGGTTACAACGGACAGCAGGGAAATCCCACCTTGTCTGGTGTATTGTCCAGCTTGAAGTTTTGCCGCTTCTACGACTGCCAAAGGGTCGAAACGGACTGTCCTGTTCAATGCGGTATTGATTGGCGGCGGTACAGACGTCGCTAATTTCTGAGGTAATGTGGACCGCTGCGGGACCACAGACCCACGAGATGAAGCGGTGGGGGTCAGCGTTGTCACGGGAGTGGTGGTTTTGGCCTGTGAGGTTCGCTGGCTCGACAGAGTGGATGGAGGTGCCGGCTTGGTCCGACGTGTTGCCGGGGGGGTGCTCACTTGGGGTGCCAGCTTTCCACCCAGTCCGATATCTTCAGTGTTATCCCTTTTGCGTTTTGCCCGCTGACCGACGGTGGTCTTGCCTACGAGATTGCTCCGGAAGGTGTTGATGAACATAAACATAGTTTTGAAAACTTTGTTGTTTGTTCGGATGTCATCGTGCTTCCGACGCACATCGTCGCGGAGATCGCCAATCGCTTTAGAAATCACTTCATCAGCGCAGCTCTTCCTGACTGACGACATAAAATAGCAGATCATAATGAATTCTGCTGGAGAGAGTCGGCCACGTTTGATCGGCTCGGAAAGCTTGGGGTTTAACACGATAGATATGAACTTGGTAAAAGACTCCAAGACGTCTTCTTTGATTGTATCGTCGACGCCAGTCTCAATATTCAGCCATTTCTCCAAACTGGCAACAGTGGGCATGATTTGAGATGGAGCCTTGGCGATGAGAAATGCGACGGAGGCGATGCTTTGAAAATCGCGAGCTCTTGCTGTTTCGATCCTGAAGGCTTTCGAGAACTGCTCGTTGTCGACCATGAGCCTGCGAGCTTCCCGAATTAAGTCGGGGAAAGGGCCGTTGATAGCTTGGAGGCGCTCTGAAAAAAGAAAGTCGCAACTCGCCTTGAAAAAACGTAAAAGGGCGCACCTGCAGGAGTCAGTGCCATTCCCATTTGTACTCTCTGAAAGTTGTGTGTGAAGAAGTCGAGAAATGAATACCGAAGAGTAAAAAGTACCTGGAACATTTCGCGTTCTTGGTCGTCATTCAGTCCTTCGTACTCGATGCATACAATTGTTTTGTTTTCAAAGAGGTTCCTGTACTTGTCGGGCAGCAGCTTACGTGCCGTCTTCCCCTTCATCTGCTTGTACCAGTGTTTCTGGTTCGTAAACCTGAGAGGGTCAGGATAAATACCGAGGGGTGGGAAATCGGATGTGACTCACGAGTCTTTGACTGGTGAGGGAGGAAGGGGGTCATCAAAGTTGAGGTCCGCGCGACGGGATTAGCAAGACTTACAACATATCTATCACAAGGATAGGTAAGGCAGGAGTCAGAAAATGATTCATAGGCGTACCAATCCCAGGAAGAATCTACCACCATTCGTTAAAAATCATTGTCAGTCATAAAAATTGGACCGGTCATTACCTGTGGATGGAAGTGAGACGCTGTTTTCCGTCTATACACGTCCGTTTTTCAGTTCCGTCTTCCTCAGACCTGACACCTGCCAATATTTGGTCCACCTGAGTGGTCGGCGGGGACTAACGGGTGTGTACTCACAGAAAATAATGGGAGGGATGTAGAAATTATGGAAAATAGAGTCAATCAAGCCCACTTGTTTCGCCTCTGGCCAGACGACATCGCGCTGAAGGAAGGTCGTAAGGAAAGAATCGTGATTCGCAGGGGTGCAATACCTGATATTCTGGGTCGAGGTCGATGTGCTGCAATGTCAATTGGTCTGCAGGAGAGACTGCGCTAAGCGACTGCATCGCGGACCCAAAATTCTATCGCACCATTTAACCATTTGGTTGTGTACGAAACGGATCTGGGTGGTCGGAGTGTGTTCTTGAGGACGAAGGCTTCCTTAGCGGATGATTTTCCCTTGGAATCCCTGGCGACCGAAGGCACGGCCTCGTCACTGGAGCTCAGCTCCGTGAGGTCTGAGAGATCCGTGAACTCGAGGTCTGCCGGTGTCGACATAACAGGTGAAAGGAAAAAAGACGGCTGGACCCTAGGAATTGCAGTCCTGCAATGAAAGGGGGAGCGTGACCGTGGGTAATGGGACGCGCGACGCGTCGGTGGCGGACAATTGCAAGTTGCCCTCATCTCAATCCCCCTTAGCTCATCTCTCTCCGCCTTCCGCAGTAGTCCCGTTCGAAGCCATGCGGATCGAAGAGCTCGTTTTGGAGGGCTTCAAATCTTATCCTGTTCGCACCTCAATCACAGGTTGGGATGCTTCATTCAACGCAATCACTGGTCTCAACGGCTCAGGCAAATCAAACATCTTGGACGCCATATGTTTTGTCCTTGGGATAACAAACATGTCTCAGGCGGGTGTATCCCATTCAGCGGATCTATCCACCTCCTAACATCACCTTCTAGATGCGTGCCCAGAACCAGCAGGATCTCATATATAAGCGCGGTCAGGCCGGTATCACCAAAGCAAGCGTTACCATCGTCTTCGATAACTCCGACCGCGAAAAGAGTCCGGTCGGGCTTGAGAACTGTAAACAGATCACGGTCACGCGTCAGGCATGTACCTCCCGTCTCCACCTCCAGATTGACTGGCTACATGTTCGCATCCAGATTGCGCTTCCTAACATAGCCAAGTATCTCCTCAACGGCCACAAGTCAACCCAACAGAACGTGCAAACCCTTTTTCAAAGCGTTCAACTCAATATCAACAATCCCAACTTTCTCATCATGCAAGGTCGCATCACTAAGGTTCTGAATATGCGCCCACAGGAGATCCTTGGTATGGTCGAAGAAGCGTCCGGTACTCGTATGTTCGAGGAACGCAAGGATAAGGCCAAGAAGACCATGGGTAAGAAGGAGAAACGCGTAGAGCAGATCACTGCCCTTCTTAACGAGGAAATCACCCCCAAACTCGACAGTTTGCGAGCCAAGAAAAAGTCATACCTCCAATACCAGAAGTCATGCTCCGAGCTCGAGAAAATGGTGCGCATTATTAGTGCCTGGGATTGGGTGGAGTCAACCAAGTTCTCTGAGAGGAAGGCCGGAGAGATCACTGCAAAGACGAACGAAAAGTCCAAGGTCGAGAAGGCTAAAGAAAGGCACATTCAAGAGCAAAATGCTGCTGAAGAGGAACGCGAGGCCGTCACTGCGCAACGAGAAAGGGAGCTGAAGAAGGGGGGGAAGGCCAAAAAGCTGGAGGAAAACGTCACCAAGATCGACATGGAACTTGTGAAGCTCAAGACGCAGATTGAGTTGAAGGAGAGCTCTGTTGCTGGAGAGGCAAAGCGAGTCTCCGAACAGGAAAAAGAAGTAAAAAATGTGGGTGCTTCTATTCTCTGCTAATGCTATTGGACCCACGTCCCCTAGCTTCGCAAAGACCTCGACAAGAAACGCGAAGAGGCTCAACACAAAGAGAAGAAGTTCAATTCAGTCAAAAATGAGCACGACGAACTTCAGCAGACACTTACCAAGTCTGAGGAGCTTCTCCAGACGCTCCTCACTGGAGTTACCTCGTCATCTTCTGGGAACACTGGCGGCGGGTACCTTGGCCAGATAGCTGATGCTCGAGCACGGCTAACACAGGCATCGACCGAGGAGGAACAATCCGCGATGAAGCTTGGGATGAGCCAAAGCGAGCTCAAGACTCTGGAAGCGAAGTGGAGGGATGTCAAGAGGGACGCCGAGAGTGGTCGGACAAAGCTGGACGCGATCTCTGCGGAGGTCGAAAAGTTGAAGAGGCACGTTGCAGAGTCTGGGTGGAGCGAGGAGGCCGAACAACGAAGCCAGCAACAGCTGAACGACGCCCGACGCGAACATCGAAGTCTAATGGAGGTAAGCAGAGCAACGTTGCAATTCCCCTAGTAATAATCGCTATCTCATTAGGAAAGAGAAAGTAAGAAGCAGAGGATGCCATCTCTGAGCTTCGACTATGATTCTCCGTACCCCGGTTTTGACCGGTCGAAAGTTAAGGGGCTTGTCGCTTCCTTGATCTCTTTGAAACCGACCGACTACGACAAAGCAACCGCCCTTGAGACCACCGCAGGAGGGCGACTGTATAATATCATCGTCCAAGACCCGCAAGTTGGCCAAGATCTCATCGACAAAGGACGTCTCCGGAAACGCATCACTATTATCCCTCTGAACGGCATCAGAGATCGGCGACTGAGTCCCCAGGCGAGTAGCCAACTGCTGATGACCGATCGATTTTCATGCTGATGTGCTCAAAGCAAGTTAACGCTGCGTCCCGTCTCGCTCCAGGGAAGGTTGACCTTGCGTTATCGTTGGTCGGGTACCCCGAAGAGGTGGAAAAAGCTATGGGGTTTGTCTTTGGCAGTACCTTCGTCTGCAATGACTCGGAGACCGCCAAACAAGTCACTTTCTCGAAAGAAATCGGTGGCGCCAGGTCCGTGACCCTAGAGGGTGATGTCTACGAACCTTCTGGGACTTTGAGTGGTGGTGCCGCTCCGACCAGCAATGGTATTCTGGTCAAGGTTCAAGACCTCCTCGATGCCGAGAGAAGACTTGGTGAAGCGAAGGGCAGGCTCGATGTTCTCGAGAAGCAGAATGAAAAGGATCGGGATAGGAGGGAACGATGGAACAGCGCAACGCGAGACCTCCAAATCAAGCAACATGAGAAGAAGTTGTTTGAAGAGCAGCTCGGTGGCAGCAATGCGTCGAGGGTAAATCACACCGGTATCATTCTAGTCGTTCGTTGATCCACTACACACAGGTCGGAAATGACATTGAAGCGGCCAAAAAGGCTATAGAGGATTTCAAGGAAGCTGTGAAGATGGCTAAAGAAAAACAAGCAGCTGCGCAGGCCGAGATGAAGAAACTCGAGAAGGATATGAACGAATTCAAAAACAACAAAGAGGGCAAGACAGAGGAGCTCAGGGTAGGTGGACTGTCCCCTCAGGGGTTTCCTCACCGTTGACCATTCGCAGGCAAACATCTCGAAGAAAAAATCTGCAATTCAGAAGCACAACGTCGTCATGAAGACACAGCAAAAAGAAATGCAGACCGTCACGTTGGAGCTCGGTAAAATTCTAATGCTTGTATCTGGGATTTAACTAATATGGACGTAGAGCAACTTGAAAACGATCTTGTGGCTGCAGAACAGGCTGTCGTCGAAATCAAGGCGACGGCGGAAGCAATGCGTCAGGAGCTCCAAGACCAGTACGAGCAACGAGACGCAATCACGGTACGAATTCCACGGTATAGCTTGGACAGCCATTGAGGACCCTCTCTCGCTAGGTAGAGTTGGAGAAAGCTAAGGCATCTCATGCGGAGGAACTCGCCCATTTGACCCGTTTCGATGAGCAGTTGAAGGACCTCGACAAGGCTATTTCCAAGAAGAAAGACTCCATCGCTGACTGCGATGTGCAGCTGACAAAGATCGATGGGGAGTTGAAAGGCCTCGAGGCCCAGAGACAAGAAGCGTTGGGACATTTGAAGAACCTTGAGAAAGAGCCTTGGATCAAGGAGCAGTGTCAGTGAGTTGCCCTGGTCACTCGAGCCACGGCCCATGCTCACAGGGAAATTTGACCCCAGCACCTTTGGACAGAGGGGGACAGAATTTGAGTTCACGACGGACATGCTCGGGATGAAGGATAGGGCAAAAGAACTTGAGCAGCGCGTGAAAAGCATGAGTGGCAAGGTGGACCGCAACGCAATCAGCAAGCTCGAAAAGGATGAAAAACAAGAAGGTTCAGCGAAAAGCATGCTGGCTCAAGTCCTCAAAGACAAAGAAAAAATCGAAGAGACGATAAAAGAGTTGGACCGATGCAAACGAGAGGCGTTGGAGAAGACTTGGGAGAAGGTCAACGGGTATGTTTATCCTGACAGGCGGGTTATTGGTAGTATTTAATCCGTCTGACATTGACAGCGACTTCGGTGCCATCTTTGCTGAGCTACTGCCGGGGAACTTTGCGAAGCTGCAGCCACCAGAAGGTCAGGACCTGACACAGGGCCTGGAGGTTAAAGTGCGTCTGGGCAACGTGTGGAAACAAAGCTTGACGGAACTTAGCGGCGGTCAGAGGTGAGTGTGACACAAGAGCGGTGCGAGACGTCAAACTGAATTTGGTACCTTCGAGGTCCCTTATTGCCCTGTCATTGATCATGTCTCTGCTCCAATTCAAACCCGCACCGATGTACATCCTGGACGAGATAGACGCGGCCTTGGACCTATCACATACCCAACATATCGGCCACCTGTTCAGGACTCGGTTCAAGGGCTCCCAGTTCATTGTTGTCTCGCTCAAGGAGGGGTTGTTCACAAACGCCAATGTCTTGTTCCGGACGCGGTTCAGAGACGGTACTTCAATAGTGGAACGGACAGCCCAACGATCCACATCGTCACTGTACAATAAGGAGTGATAGGGGATGAACGTATACGCACAATGTCCCGGATCTGTTTCCTGTATAATATGTACCTAGCATTGTTGTTACACTTTACTATACCTGATTGCGATGATCTTGTGAATTTTTGTCAGGGGAGAACGGAAGCGACGGCCGGTCGCCAGGGTCGTAGCCCGCGCTCCTCCCCTCGCTGTCTCCCCAACGTTGATCATTCGGGACAATGATTTAGACCCACCATCCGGACCCCAAGGCCGACGTTCGACCAGAAGGCATCTGAAATCTTGGGTACCGACGTCGTGAACTCGCAATAGATTGGGAGGTGCCAGCCAGTGAATTTCATTGGTCCAAGGAAGGATCTACTCAGAGAGTCTCCTTACTACAAAGGTTGCACCGTTGATCTTAAGATGGTCGGAAGGGGAGAGGTTCTCTGTGAAAGAGGGTTCAAAGGTCGTGCTGAGTCCAAAGCGAAAGTGGTCCCGTGAACAATGGAAACACTCAGTCGACCGGGCACTGGCAGGCCATCGCGGAGCTACTGCCAGAAAATACGAGAAAGGGGGGCTGCTTGGGCCTAGATTTGGGAGCAGTATCGGATGACTTGCCCTTCACCCTTTATCTGACCGCAAACACGTTCGCAGCCGAAAGGGATGCTTGTTTCGCTGACGAGGAGGAATCCAGTATTGCGACAACTGAAAGAGACGGCGAGAACGTCGGTTCGGATTCTGGTAGTAGAGGCTAGGCGTGAGACGGAGCAGGAGAATACGGGCTCTGGGACTAGAGTTTGAACGTTTGGTAGGCATAGATGGCCAATATAGTTCTAGTTATGCCTCATCACTTTAGCTTTTCGTTCTCCCACCATCATCCCGTTCCGGACACGTAACGGAAATGGTGAGCTGCAGAACTTGCAACTACTCAAATGCATCTCTCAAGTCCTCTTTTTCAAGTCGGCGTTGTTCAACTTTCAGTCGCTGCTGCTGGTCATCATCCTCATGATTTGTACGTGCACATACATTAGGGCTGTCGCGCCGGGAATCGTGGATAGAAACAAGCAAGGGTGAGCTTTCTCATCTTTATTTCTCACCGTGGCTTGCCAATCGCATTGTTCTGTAGCTTCTTGGGCTTGTTCTGGATGTCAGCTCGGATAGGTGAGCGCCTTGTACCCAGTAAACGACTACGCCGAATATTCACTATTCTCTACAGGAGAGAGGTTATCACCATACGTTGCTTTGGCGTGTATAGTCATGGCAATCAGGATTCTCATCCAGTGATTTTACCAGCTCGTTTTCGATATCGTAGTTCTTCCGACGTCCTCGTTCAATAATTAATTAAGTCGTTAAGATTGTCGTGGATTCTGACTTGTAACTGCACAATAGCACTGACACAATACAGGAAAGTCATACAGAGCCTCGAATAAAACCGGCCTTCCACGCGTCACGGAAGGGAGACACTTAGCGTTGAGGTGGAGGCGGCGCGTAGCCTGGGTACGGGGGTGCCTGAAAGTCGACGAATAAGAAGGGAAGCGTCTCAGTTAGTTGGGGCGGTACTCACCGGCTGATTGGGGCCCTGCTGGTCGTAGGCGGCAGGAGGGTACTGAGGAGCATTGTACTGTGGTTGATATTGACTATTGTACTGTGAGTCGTATTGGGCGTTTTGAGGTGGGCTGTACTGGCCATTGGGCTGCTGTGGACCGTAATCCTGTTGCGGCTTCTGGCCTCCAGACAACATCCCAAAGAAGCCCCCATGCTGTGGAGGGTATTGGTTGGGGTAACCCTGTTGTGGGTTCTGTGCGGTGGGGATGAAGGCCATGTTCGCTCGCGCAATCTGGCGCCTCCGGCGCATGCTATAGGCAAGGAATATCGCGGACACGATCACGAAAGTGGCCGCCGCAATGGCAATGCGTGCGCCGGTGCTCAACCGATTCCTGCAAACCCAATCACCGAAACTGATAGGGAAGGTCAGCTGGAGGGGGACGGGTGGAGCGAGGGGACTGACGAATCGTAGTAACAATATTCATCAGCCTTCACGGCCGAAGTCAACAGAGATAGCGTGAGTAAGATTGTAACTGCAGAAGGATTCAGCTGCTGTGACTTGGAATACGTTTGAAGTCTTACAGCTGGTCATACTGGACTGTGGTGGAGGGAGAAAAAGAGACACTAGGTAACTACGCAGCGCCGGGCCCCCGCGCGCACACTAAGCCATGATCTAATGATGTAGTGCACAGCCGCTAGCACGTGGTCGATCGTGTCACCAACCGCCCACTTGTCACCCTTTGTCACCTCTTTGCAATGGCCATGGAAGCCCTGGGAAGCCTTGAAAAGCTTACTCCCAGATTCAGAGATGGTACGATATTATTCAAGTATGTAGGTTGTCTATGATGCATTATATATAGTCTACTTTTTGGCCTGCGGTATGGTCTTCTTGTACGCATCCTCCAACTCCTTCTGTATATTGGGTAGAACTGGCATGTGCGTCTAAATCCAATTGTCAGAAACATCCGCCGAACAGGAATAGAAAAAAGCCCACCTTGTATTCCATCGAGAATTCGCCCTTGCCCTGAGTAGCCCCTCTCAGTTGGTTGGAATACCCAAACATGTCATTGAGTGCCACTTCAGCAAGGCACGTGAACTCGTCTTCCCTCACTTCTGTGTCGACAATTGTTCCCCGTCGCGAATTGAGTCCCCCGATGACTGCACTCTGGAATTCAAGTGGTGCGACAACCTCGACGTTCATAATCGGTTCAAGGATTACAGGTTTCGTCTTGGTGAACACCTCCCTGAATGCCCCAATCGCAGCAAGTCTGAAAGCCAGTTCACTTGAATCGACGGCATGGAACGCTCCGTCCTGAAGAACCATTCGGCACCCAGTGATTTGATTGCCACTCAGCGTCCCTTTCTCGAGTGCCTCGTAAAATCCCTACAAAAAATCAGGTCAATATCCCAGCATACAGGACGTGCACTTACACGTTCGACAGCCGGAATATAGTTGGTGGGAATGTTTCCACCCATGACTAGGTTCTCAAATCCGGTGTCCTTTCCGCTCTCTTCGTCTTTTTCCATAGGCTCAACATATCCGATCACGCGAGCATACTGTCCAGCTCCACCAGTCTGTTTCTTGTGTGTGTATTGGAAGTCCGCACGTTGGGTTATCGTTTCACGGAATGCGACCTTGGGTTTGCCTGTCGTGCATTCTACGTTGTACTCTCGTCGCATGCGCTCCACGTAAATTTCCAGGTGGAGTTCACCCATACCGGAGATGATCGTCTGCAGGGCGTCAGATTGAGAAAAGATGTACGAAAAAAAAACCATACCTCTTTACTCTCGTGATCTATGTGTACACGGAACGTAGGATCTTCCTTTTGGAACCGGTTCAATGCACGAGAAAAGTTTGGGCCCTCTTTCCCAGTAGGCTTCAACGCAAGGGAGATGACTGGGTCCGGAACAAACATGGAGGTCTGGTGGAAGAATTCTTCAGCTACAAGTCCCACGTCTAGTCTGAGGACGCACCATTGAGTAACTCGTCGTACCATCGGTGAATGTGTCACCGCTTGCACAGTCCACACCGAAAATTGCACAGATTTCACCAGGTCCAATCCCGTCAACCTCTTCCATCTCATCACTGTGCATCCGCACTAACCGGGGGATCTTGACCTTTTTCCCTGTGCGGGCATGGAAGATGAATTGACCTTTCCTCATCGAGCCCTGATACACGCGCATATACGTTAATTGTCCGAACCGGCCCTCCTCCAATTTGAAGGCGAGCGCAACCAACGGAGCGGCAGCAGCCGGCGTCAGCGGAACCGGAGGGGCGGAAGCGGGGAGGGAAGTATCGTGTGCCGTAACCTCGGACTCAGATGGGGTGGGGAGGTAGTTACAAACCCCGTCCAGAAGGGATTGCACACCGGTGTTCTTAATAGCAGAACCAACGAAGACGGGGGTAAACTTGAGACTGACTGTAGCGCGACGGATTGCTTTAGTGACTTGGGCCACGGATGGTTCTTCATCCATAATCAACATTTCGCCGATTTCGTCGTCGACCTCAGCGAGCTGCTCCAGGAGTTCCTGCCGTTTCTGCTTTGCCAGGGCCATAACCGATTCTGGAATTTCGTCGGACTCGACCACCTCGACTCTGGGGTTCGGAAGGTGAGGATCAGCGCAAACTGAACCTGAGAGTTGGCGCGTACCCCTTTTGACCGTGGTTATAGACAGCTTTCCATCGAACCAGATCGACGACTCCCTTGAGCTCATCCTCGACACCGATGGGAACCTGAACTGCGGCAGCTGGCAGCCTCAATTTGGTTCTTATCTGGTTTACCACACGCCAAGGATTCGCACCAGCTCGATCCATTTTGTTGATGAACGAGACCCGTGGGACGTTATACCTCCTCATTTGCCGGTCAACGGTGATAGTTTGGCTCTGGGTGACGGTCAGAACAGAATGGTAGGTAAAATGCAGTGGTTCGCACCTGAACTCCAGCAACCGCACACAAAACCAAAACCGCACCATCCAGAACGCGGAGTGCGCGTTCGACCTCGATCGTGAAGTCCACATGACCTATACTAGGATTCATGTCGCAGGTCTAAGATGTACATGTAATGACCAATTACCTGGTGTATCGATGATATTGACCGCGTACTCGTGTTTGTTCCCTGTCGCGGGGTCCTGGGCAACCCAGTCACAGAAAGTTGCGGCGCTCTGGATTGTTATGCCTTTTTCACGTTCCAGGTCCATGCTGTCCATCTTGGCTCCCACGTTGTCCCGACCGCGGACCTCATGAATGTCCTTGATTCTGCCCGTGTAATACAGAACTCGTTCCGTCAACGTGGTCTTCCCTGAGTCTATGTGAGCGGAGATGCCAATGTTGCGCTGGAATTTAAGCCGCGCTTTGTCATTCTCTGTGAGTTCATATATTGGTGGGGGTGGGTAGCTGGGTGCCTCCGGAGGGACCTGCAAGGGAGCTGTCGCTGTGGAAGCAAGACGCCGAGAAAAGGAGAGTCTGAATGCAGTCGCTGTGGAGGACCTGCACACGGAAGAGAAGACCCATCCGGGCGTGAACATGGCCGCCGGCTCGTCGTCGACGGACTCTGTGAGGCTGTGACCAGGCTGTCGGTGAGGTGGAAGTTACGGAACGGAGCTGGCTCGATCGGAGTTGGACGGGTAAAAATGAGGTGGATGATTTCAAATTTCCACACCTCGTAAAAACCGAAAACAAACCCAGCCAATGCCAGTATTACTTACCTGAATGCACATGTGTAGCACGAGTTGAACCATCGCGCTTTTCCCTACTCAAGACAAAAGTCTAGTACCCTCCCCTAACGCTCTTAACTGCCACTTTGGGGGTGGACAACTTTTGAAGCTTGAGGCCTAAAAGAGTCGTTCGTTAATTCGGCACCCTCACCCAATCAATTTTTTCTCTTGGTTCAGGAGTTGAATACACTTTCGGAGCCTATGATGCCTCCTCTCGATTTATAGATAACCCCTTCAGAGGTGCCGCCGGAACCTGCGGAATTGACCTAGTTCCTCCATCCTCACTAACCGTCCGAGTTGATTCTCCAATCCTTACCCAGGCCCAAATGGCACTCATATCAGGTGTAACGAGGATACTTTGCCATAGGTAAACGCGCTTATAGATACCGCTTTTCGTTCTCAAAGCATCCGTAGACGCATACCGAAAGTCGATCGCGTCTTCAGACACTTCAGACACCACCGATCACTTTGGCACGTGCCTGCCGCTGTGTGGCCATCTGCCTCTCCTCGAAACCCCCCATGAGCGGAGCAAGGCAAAATGTCGCTTCGACAACGGCAAACCTTTCTACCTCTCGGTCCTCACGCTCTGCAGTCGCGAAACGAGACTCTCTTACCGCTGAGCTCGAGCGTGGTCCGTGTGCCCAAACCCAGTGTATGGTAATGTGATGTTGACATCTCCATTGCAGATCCACAGTTCTCATCCGCAAAGCGACAACAACGTACCAATGCTTTCACCTCGAGCATGGCGCATGCTTCCCTTGAGCGCCAACTTCTCCAGGTTCGGAGTGAGAAAGTAGAGCTGGAAGCGAAGCTACGTGAGCGTGACTCAACTATCGAACGATTGGAGGGCGATAGGAGGCTGTTGGCTTCGAGGGAGCAGTCCGAGAGGGAGGAAAAGGAGCAGGAGCAAACAGAACGAAAAAAAGAAAAGGTGTGCCACTTCTTAGCTATCGGACGTGTGCTATAATTTCCTTTCCTCCTGTCACAGTTATCCCTACAGACTGAGATACAGAGACTACGCACCTCTCTCCTCAAACTCGAGGAGGAGAAATCGAATTCAGATGATGTTCACTCACAGCTCTCGCGTTCGACAACGCAAACGATCAGTGGCCAGAAGTCGCATCTTGCAGAACTGGCACATCAGGCGAAGTTTTTCGAGGACGAATCTATCACGTGGAAACGCGTCGCAGAGGAGAGGAGCCAGGCACTTCGAGAGTTAGAGGAGGAGAACGATTTCCTCAAGTCCCGCAAGGTCTCTGAAGCTTCAACCACTCAAGATCCCTCTATGGATAGCGACTGGAAGGTCGTGAGGGACGAGCTCACCAGGCAGGCTTCGTACCTACGGAACCTGGAATCCTCCAATGCTCGCATGTCAGGAGAACTTGTTCAACTTCGGCAACGAAACGAGAGCATCGAGGTCCTCAAAGAGCAGAAGCGTGATCTGGAGCGAAAGGTAGCTACTACCGATGCATTACGCCAATCTGTATCCAAGCTCGAAGCGGAGGTCGAGGCCGCTCGAAAGGAAAGGGAGGAATGGTGTGCCACCTCGGCGTTACTCTCTCGACTCGTGCTGACTCCCGTTCTCCAGGGCATCGAAGACACATGCATCCGAGCTTCCTGCACGCACTCCCGCCTCGGTGACCCGCAGTCTCGCCAGCCTGCGACTCGAACACGGGCGGGTGTTGGAGGAGTTTGGTGCCCTCAAAGCCGTTCTGCGGCAGAAGGAGCGGGAGATACTTGATCTAACAACCCAAGATGAGCGGTCAAAGCAAACCGCCGCGTCATTAGAAAAACAACTGAAGGTCTTGGATGACAAGGCGGGACGGACTGAGAGACGAGCCATCCTCGCAGAGCGAGAGGTTTCGTTCTTACAGGCGATGCTCGTGAGTCTTGATTCACTATTCCTGGGGTCCCCCATTGATGCAATTACAGACCAGCTACAGTGCGGAAGACTCTGGCAAAAGTTCCACAACAGTTGACCAGGCCAGAGAACAACGCCTGCTGGACCTCGAAAGTCTTCTCTCTGAACACAAATCCAACATAAAGGAGCTAGAATCCGAACTTGACGCCATCGGGGGCAGCCCTGGTTCTCTCGGGTGCGGAAAGACTCGAGTGCAATTGCAGTCGGAGATCGAAGAGTCCAATGCAAAAATCGGGATTTTAGAAAACGGTACTTCCTGCTTCCTCTCGGTGGACTATGTTTTTGATTCGCCATAACAGACTTGAGAGAGGCTGAAGAAGCGGTCGAGGAGGGACTCGCAAAAATTGAAGAGCTGGAACAAAAGCTATTTGATCTCGGTGGGGAAATCGGAGCAGGACGACATATCCCTCCTGGGACGCGGGTATTGACGCTGAGGGACAACCCTGCTCAACGGGAAGTCGACCTGCGCCAAGCAACTTTGGATCGGCTGAAAGGCGAGAATGAGGCACTGCTGGATAAGTTAGCGGCGTCAGAGGGTGGAAAGCATGATGCAAATGCATCCTCAGCCGATTTCCTCCCAAAGGAGAGCTGGGAAGTGATGAAAACGGAGAAGGCGGAGTTGATCTTGGCTTTGGAGCATAAAGAGAAGCGGGTCAAACGGCTACAAGAGGTTGTTTCGCTGGAACTTTCTCTCCGTATCAACTAACCCACTGCCCCCTAGATCTATGCTAAAAAGAGCAGCGAGTTCCGCGAGGTAGTATCCTCAATTCTCGGTTTCAAGCTTGCCTTCAACCCGAACGGCACTGTGAGGATGACATCGGTTTACGACTTGAACGCAGTATTCGTGTTCAAGCCGTCGATGAACGGGGATGCGACCTCAATACAGCTAGTAGGCCAGGGTGAAGGCGGACCAGACGACTTACCGCAACTCATGCGGCACTGGTTGGAGGAGGTACAGTGTATGCCGGGTTTCATGGCGAGCGTGACGCTGGGTTGTATTGAAAACGCAGGGGGGCAGGTTCAGGGTCAGACGGATTAAGGGTGCTTGTACGTTACGTTATTGTATTGATCAATGATTAATAACCTATCCCACTGTGTTCTGTTACAACTCTGAGCTCTAATCAGTTGTGTAGTGTATGCGATGCGGAAAACACGAGACTGAGGATTTGGTCATTGAAGGTGGCATGTCATCTTCTTGGGCCAACTCCGACCTGGGGGTGCAGATCGGGCTATATGTTGACCCGTGTCAACTGACCAGCGCTGCAGGCTCCTTGAGTGCTTCAGTCACGTCATCGGTTACGCAACCGCGACTGGAGAGGGAACCCACCCAAGACGAGGTCCGAAGCCACTCCTCGATGATGCAGATGCTAGGTTCGCTCTGATCTCCGTAAAACACTCCACGGGCGTTTCAACTTTAAAGAGGTATAAATGACTTGGCCATCCCCGTCCCACCTCCAAATATCACCTGCACCCACCCTCTCCAATGGCTCTCTTTCATGTGTGAGTTGCTTCTCCTCGCTCGTTCATTTCGCTTACTCAAACCCTAAAAGTCACGGAGGCAAGTCTTCTGGTGGCGTCTCGTAAAATCCACAGTACCTCAGCTTCCGCAAGCAGCTCCAGTCGGATATGTGGCAGTCATGCTCGCCTTGGTTGCTTCCATGGGAGGCGTACGCACCTCAATTCTCACGTTCGAACAATTTCTGACCGATCGAATCCAGTTTATATTCGGTGTAAGACCTTCTGGGTTTATCTATCCTCTCCTACTCTAAGAGAACTCCTTACAACACCCAGTATGACACCGGTCAAGTTCGTCCTTCCCTCACACTCGAAACGTATGGGAAGCTAAGTTGCACGCAGATTTCAGATATACTCTTAATGAGTGATTTCAAACTTCGTTTCGCCCACTGCAATACTGCCGGAGACGCATCAACCTGCGAATTTTCTCGTGTCCGTGAAGGCCTCATTGTATCCCTGCTGAGCATTGGCACTCTGATCGGTGCCCTAATCGGTGCTTCGTATGTCCTTTCCCCTCGAACGAATGTCCGTCTCCGTCACGGTTGTCGGACAGCATTGCAGATTTCTTTGGCCGTCGAAACGCAATGTCTCTGGAGTGCGCCATCTTCATCGCTGGCGTAATCATTCAGGTCACTGCTTTCACCTCCTGGGTTCAAATCATGGTTGGTCGGTTCATCAGTGGCCTCGGTGTTGGTGGCCTCAGTGCCGCAGTCCCTGTGGTTCGTCCATGCGCTCAATCACGGCCAAGTCCAGTTCTAATCTAGACTATCTACAGTACCAAGCTGAAACCGCACCTCCTCAGATTCGTGGAGCCATGACGTGAGAGACATCAGCCTCTACTGACCCTAGGATTCATGCTATTCATTGAACAGTGCGACCTATCAGCTATTCATAACCTTCGGTATTCTGGTGGCCTGTAAGCCTAACCCCATTTATTTCCAGAGCCATTTTCCTCACACTCCAAAGACCTCATCTCTTTTGGAACTCGTGAAATGCACGGCTCTGGCTCATGGAGGACAGTTGTTGCTATTGGCATTATCTGGGCCTTGGTCCTTGGTATTGGCATCCAATTTATGCCTGAGAGCCCTAGGTATGCACTTCTTACTGTGGTGTCAACTTTTCTGAACGAATCTTCGAAGGTGGTTGGCTAGCCGTAATCGCATGGAAGAAGCAAAGTTTGCTTTGGCTCGCGCGCGACAAGTGCGAGTCGACGATATACATGCGAACAACCTTCTCGACCGTGAGATAGAGGGCATTCGACAAAACGCTGAATACGAAAGGAAAATCCGAGCCGGATGGCTTGAATGTTTCAGCCCTCAGCGAAAGACACTGTATAGGACACTATTGGGTGAGCTCGTTTTGATCTCATCGCCTTCCAGCAACTCAATAGCCCTCGCAGGAATGAGCTTGCAATGTTTGCAACAACTTACTGGAGCAAACTACTTCTTCTACTACGGTGCCACAATTTTCCAGTCTGTGGGCATTAGTGACTCTTATGTCACTCAAATCATATTGGGCTCCGTCAATTTTGGATGTACCTTCGGGGGGTTGTACGTGATGGAAAGGGTAAGGAGCCCAATCTTCCTATACCACCCCCCCTTAATCTACCACAGTTCGGCCGCAGAAGGCCACTTATTATCGGCGGTCTCTGGCAGTCGGCGTGGCTCTTCGTCTTTGCTGGCGCTGGGACTGGGGGGGACCCCGAGCACAGAAAATCGACCGGAACGTGTGAGAGACCTGTAGTCCACTTGCGGGTTTTGGAGATTTAATCGTGCGTTAGTGATGATCGTTGCTGCATGCTTTTTCATCTTGGGGTTCGCAACTACATGGGCACCGTGAGTCAACTTCGGAAGGAACAGTGTTGAACATCGGCTGATGGCTACAGTGGCATTTGGATCCTCATTGGTGAAACATTTCCCACTCGCACACGAGCGAAACAAGGGGCGCTCTCGACTGCAAGTAACTGGCTTTGGAATTTCCTCCTTGCTTTCTTCACTCCATTCATCGTATCCTCTATCGGGTTCTCATATGGATTTGTGTTCGCTGGTAGGGCTTTCTCCAGAATTGTGGGTTCACATAACCTAACTTCCGACCCCTAGGGTGTAACCTACTCGGCGCGGCTGTTGTCTACTTTTTCCTTTACGAGTCTTCCGGATTATCCCTTGAAGCTGTTGACATCGTATGGTCCTCCCACTTGCATAATCATCGCTTGCCTCATCGATCTCTATAGATGTATCAAGATCCGACATGCAAGCCGTGGAACTCCCGTCAGTGGGCCCCAGAGGGCTACTCGAGTCGCGAAGAATTTGAGACCAGGACCAATGAGGAGAATGACAGTGGCGTTTTGTCCTCTACGACAGATCAGGATGCGAAGGGAGTTTCGGACGAAAAACGCTTAAGCCCTCCTGAGCACGAAGATCAAAGCGCTCGAATCTAGCTCTGCACAACACCAGATTTGTCTATAGGTCCGTACCAAATCCCTTGACTCTCCCCGTCGAGGCGGCCTCCAGCCAATCCGATCGACGTTCGGACCACCGTGTGGAATCTTAGTTTTTGTTACCTTATGTCACCCTTGTTGTAGTTGTAATATTTCCCACTACGAAATTTGCTATCGAAACAGATGAACCTCAGCGACTTCATTGTAAAGGTTCTGTAGTCCGATCGAGCAAAGACGTCGCCCTTTCGATCGGCAATATCCATTCACGTTTTTTCCTCCAGTCGATCATGTTACGAACGGTGTATGCTGCACACGTCTTAGGGTCGCGAGGTAACTGATGTTTATTCTCCAAGAAAACCAAAGAATGCTCGGTCGAAGCGAGCCCTTGAAGCTCGAGAGCCGAAAGAGGTCGAGGACCCGCGCACTGTGATATTTGTCAAGGGGACTCACACTGGGGAGAGGCTGAATACAGTCATGAAAGATCTGGTCCGTCGTGAATAACCTTTACATGCCTATCGCCGTCGTTGAACGGTAACATAGATGGCGTTGAAACGACCATACTCGGTCTCATTTTCCAAAAAGAACACCATCAGGCCCTTCGAAGATCATTCCTCATTAGAGTTCTGGGCTCTGAAGAACGATGCCTCAATATTCGTTGTCGGCCAAAACTCCAAGAAGCGCCCCGATAACCTCACTTTTGCAAGAATCTTTGACAACCGATTATTGGATATGTGTGAGGTCGGAGTGGAGAACATTGTCAGCATGGAGCAGTTGAAGGTATGACCGCGCCCTCTCCGTCAAGCTAAGGCTCTAACGACCATCTCTTCGAAGACGCCAAAATCAACTCCAGGACACAAACCATTGATGCACTTCTCCTCCGAACTGTTCGATTCCCATCCACGATACACACAACTCAAGACGATGTTGATGGACCTGTTCAATGGGCAAGTCATTGATTCGGTATGCCTCTCCGGGCTAGAGCATGTCATCAGCGTCACCGTTGCCCCCGATACGCAAGACTTGATCTCGGCCTCCTCCGCAACA
Organism: Thelephora terrestris; assembly: GCA_015956445.1. NCBI lineage: Eukaryota > Fungi > Basidiomycota > Agaricomycetes > Thelephorales > Thelephoraceae > Thelephora > Thelephora terrestris. The sequence goes on along the minus strand of WIUZ02000012.1, from coordinate 1,146,454 downwards.
CTCCCGACGGTCCACGTACGAACATACACATTCAAAATGCTCCCCTCTGGCGTGAAGACACCGAGAGTGGAACTCACGCCTATGGGTCCACACTTCGATCTTGTGCTGAGACGCAATCGAGAAGCGGACGAGGACTTGATGAAAGCTGCCCTGAAGAGGTCAAAGATCGCAAAGAAAGACACGGAAAGTGGCTTAGGAAAGAAGAGGAAGAACCTTGAGGTGGACGAAATGGGAGACTTACGCGGGCGTGTGCACGTCGGAAGTCAGAGTTTGGATAAGTTACAGCGAAAGAAGGTCAAGGCCCTACGAGGCGATGACAGTGAACGTGTCCGTAAGAGAGTAAGGACGTGAGTAAACATACGGTTCAAGCCATCCACGCTGTAATGTCACGAGTACAAACATAAAATCGGAGAAAGGTGTGCATAAATGGAGTAAAACCTGACATACATTTCGTATGCCGAAACGGGGTCCAAGAGGAAGGGTAGGAGAGAATACCGGGCAAAACTGGAAGCGCTGTCACCACGTCTGTCCGTTCACTACTCTACTAGAACACCAGGAGGCGATGCGAAGTCGCCGTTTCAAGGGTAGACCGCCAAGAGCGTTCAAACTGAGTCAGCGACCTCTAAGCTTGACGCTCGAAGATGAAACGTGATCTCTCTTCACTCGGGGGTGAAGCTTGAAGGACAGGGTATTAGACCGTGTTCACTTAGGATTGGCATCAGAAAAGATAAAGCCTGGACGGAAAACCCATACGTACAGGCTATCCACACTAAGTGTCGGGCTCCAATTTTTCGCCGCGAGCAAGGACTCTTACGACCCTGCTTGGTTGAGAAACAACGTCCATCATGGCTTTCACAGCGGGTGGACGCTCCACAAGACCTTTCCCGCTGCGAAGGACGGAAGGAGCTCCACAATTCCTGTTTTTACCATTGGTTTGATGAGGGGCGTTTTTACGGTTCCTAAAAGCGCCTTCAGCCTCCTCGCGTCCTTTACTGTTATGCGTTTCTTCATGCGGAGGCCGAACTTCCAACACATTCAACCCAGCGCGGAAAGCCCAATAGGCGGCGAGAGTGCCAGTGGTGCGGGGTTCGAACTTGTTAACATGAGGGGTAGGGAGGGGCACGGGTGATTGCACAAGAGTGGGGTTTTTGGGTGCCAACGTTACTGGTTCAGATTTCTGGGCGATAACAGCGAAAACAAGCTTCAAGTTCGCATTCTGGGACTCCCCTTCAGCGTCAGGAGAAGATTCTTGGGCGGCCGGGCGCCCTGCCTCCCAGCATGCACAGCAAATAGTTCTGCGCAGCCATTCGGGGGATCCCATCAACGGATTTGGCGCGTTGGTGCTGAAGGAGATAGCTTCCCAGGAAACGAAGGCGTCATCCTGTTGGACGCGTATACGAGGATTGGTCCCGACTTGGGCTTCAAGTACTCGAGATGCGGCACGGGCACGTTGAGAGAGCGGGCTCGTCCCCTTCTTGAGTAAATCGAGGGTGTTCAAAACTGAGGAGAGATTAGGCTCTCAAAAGAAGGAGCACATTTCCCACACACCTTCAAGAGGGACAATTATGATTTCCTCGCGGCCGTCCCGACTCCACTTCTTTAGTTGACCCAGAGCGTGGATCAGCACACTAGCATCGAGAACTATGATGTCCGCATCCTTGTTTTCTTGACCGCGTCTCTGCTTCTTATCGAAGGAGTCTCTTAGCTGCCTATCATCGATACGCTGCTTCGGTGGTGAGCCAGAGACCCGCCTGGAAGTTAGGCCGCCTGGCGAGTTGTGATGCTTGTCAAAGTTCCTTCCGCTTTGGTCGCTGTGAGGTACTTTGCGATCTCTCCAGTTGGCGGTCCCTGGGATCCGGTTATTAACCGACTTCTCGAGTTGCTCAACCTGGTGACTTAGGAAAGCGGCACCCAATGCTCGGGACATGGTAGCCTTATCAGTCGCTGGAACCTGAAAGTATGAAGTGAGAATGGGCAGGGATGAATTAGAGTTAACTTAATTACCTTGCTTTGCATGTTCGGGAAAGTTGTCGGCCGTGGCGGATGTGGGTAAGGAGAGAGGATGTACGCCATCATGATCATTCCCTCATGTTCCCTCTTGTGTCACGGGCACAGTCACGTCACCCCCCTGCTCATTGCGTAGTCGATATTGAAAACAATGTCAAGGAAGATTAGCGGGATTGGAGACTGGAACAACAATCCTCAGTCGGGGTCTAACAGGTTTGCGTCATGCTCTCATCTGCTTCAGCAAACGTCTAATCCAGAGAGCTACCCCAGACGCGTTTCAGGTGGACCCAGGATCGCCACACTTCGTGACACCTCCCAACAAGATCCGCCAGCCAGACACCATGTAAGCGACGACGAGGATGAAGATGACTCTGCCAGGGATCAGGGCGAAAGCTGGTTTGCTGGTGGGGAGCGAAGGTTTGCTATCTACATATTCTCGACGCCAATCATCACTCTGATCCAACCCTCTCAAGTGGGATATCGGTAGAGAACCCCGGTCGCCCCAACCTCCCAGGGGGGTCCCTTGTGCAGGATCTCTTACGTAGGGCTGCAGAGTGGGTGACATGTTCACATATTCACCGTAATCGGCCATCTCACGAGCCTCAATGCCTAGAGCCGGCCCGGCTGCGAATAACAACCCTCACAGCACGTTTTCTGGTGGCGGGTACACCCTTGGTAATGACGATATGGAGAGTACCTATGTCCCTGACCCAGATACACAAGGTTTGTCTTCCGAGGCATTACTCTGCTGATCGCCCGCCAATTATGACACCCGTCAGACATCCCACCTGCAATTCGACATTTGACGTTCTGGCGGGATGGCTTCAGCGTCGAGGACGGACCACTGATGCGATATGACGATCCCAATAGCGCACAAATCTTGGAAGAAATAAATTCAGGGTACCTACGGCTGACTGGTTCATCCCCAGTTCCATTCTCATAACTTTCTACAGCCGGGCCCCTCCCCAGATTCTGAACGTGCAAGTCGGACAGCCTGTTGAGCTGCGGGTTGCCCGTCGTACCAATGAAGACTATGTTCCCCAAGCTGCCGGTCCAACCCGAGCGTTTTCTGGCGCTGGAAATCGACTCGGAGCCCCCGTACTCCCGATCACGGGAAACGAGCAACCAATGCCTGGAATGTTCGAAGAAGGGGCTGGCCCCAGTGAGCACCAAAGGGTAACAACGAGGTTCGAGGTGGATCAAAGTCAACCGACGACCAGTATTCAGCTCCGCTTGGCTGATGGGACCAGGCGTGTGCCACTTTAGTGCAAACGCTGCTCTTGCTGATTGCAATCGATAGGATGGTATGCCGGATGAACCTCACACACACCGTTGGTGACTTGAGGAACTTCATCAACGCGTAGGTTCACTTTTATTCACTTCTGTTGCTCCTTACCAGCCGTTTCCTCAGATCCAGTTCCGCTAATTTGACGCGTCCGTACACAATCGGAACGGCGTTTCCTAACAAAACTTTAGACGACGACACGCAGACGATAAATGATGCTGGGCTTGCAAACAGTGTAATCTTGCAAAGATGGGCTTGATAACACCGGTCTTCTGCGAGGATAATGCTCTTATGGCTATACTACCTTGTTCCTCTACAGCAATGATGAGACTTTTGTGCGATTACCACTTCTGTACCCTGGCGCCCTCTTGAGCCGTGTACAAAGGGTTTAAAATAGTGTTCCCAACCGAGAACGAAAAAAAGTTAATTTACCAGTTTCTTCACGATCGATATGGGGCAGCAGTTGCATCCAAATCGTGCTCGCACACTCGCTGGAATCCTCTAGAGGGCCCTGGTGACGGAAACTGTCTCTCTCCATAGGTCCGAGCACCACTCGCTTGATGGTGGAATGATGAACGTTCTCTGTGACTTGCACGTTGTACCAAACCATGCAGCAAAGCCAAAATCCGGGAGCATAACATAACACTATGATTTGGGACGTTTTCATTGCCTCTCACAGATGTCGAATCTGCGAAGGAATACATCGCATTGCTCCCGCATACATCACTGGACCTCAGCATGCCGCGTAGTCAACTGGTAGATCAACAACACCGCCGTCGATGGAGGATAACGCAGGCACCCTCTCAAATATGTTATCTAATTAGATGTTACTACGATGCAGCAGAATCTACGACAACAACATGCGTTGCGCTCGCGAGGGCTAGTTATACATAGTGGAAAATAACTCTTGGCTAAAAAGTTCCAACGCGCTGCGCCGTTACGTCATCATCTTATCGCGTCGCGTCGCGTGGACCTACATGTTAACTTAACACTCCGATCACCCCAGCAATGCCACTCGGCACTCGCAATTCAAAATCCACACACCCAACGCGGACTCAAAAAAGGAAGCAAGAGAAACGCGGAGCTCGGGACTCCGAGGATGAAACGGATGACGCTCCCACGAACACTCAAGGTATTGACCAAGATGATGACCTGGACCAGGCCAAGGGGATAAACAACGAGGTAGGTCTTGATCATCCCCACTATCCACCAGATGAGCCCGAGCTCCCTAGGAAGCAGATCAAAAGGCTCGAGATCTAGTCCGTCTTGCGCTTTTCACAGAAAACCGCAGGGTGCCTCTAAAACGCGAGGAAATCTCAAAGAAAGGTACGTTATTGAGGCCGAGTGGATACGTATCAGGATAGTTCTCACCTCTAAGCTCGCAGTACTTGGGGGTACTCCCCGTGCATTCAAAGATGTACTGGAGCGGGCTCAAGGCATCCTACGGACCACGTTTGGGATGGAGCTGGTTGAGCTACAGTCACGAGCAGAGCTTGACAAAGACGATAATTCCAAAGACAACGCAAACGGTGATCGAAGGAAGGCCACCGGCGTGAAGAAGAAAGGTATGGGGTCCTTGCGGTTGAATCCCCCCCCTGACCGTCGCGATCATTTGAAATTGTATAGTTGCCGCCAGCGGGAGCAAAAGTTATGTTTTGCGCTCGATATTAGACTCTACCATTCTCGATTATGCTGCCCTCACGGATCAAGAAATTTATGAGCAGGAGATCGAGGACTTACCAGACGGAGCCGATGATGCAGCCCTTGTCACGTATGGGAGCATCATCTCCTGGAGTGACTCTGACCAACTTGGCTCGCTGGGTATTCTGTATGTTGTCCTTGCACTCATACTCGTCAGCGGACGGATCGTTGCCGACAGTACGCATACGTGCTCACATGCCCCAGCCTCAACTGATGGAGTCACTACAGATGAATTGCGAGCGATCCTCAAACAGCTACACTTGCTACCAACGGAATTTGTGTACTTCGATGACAAATCGACCCACCAGTCCCTTACTGTTCACGGATATCTTGCTCAGTTAGCAAGACAGGGTTATCTTGACTACTCTAAGGTCGGGGACGCGAAGACCGGCGGGAAGCGGAGTAGGGTTCCGAATGCTAGTCAGGCCGGGGGAGAAGAGAGTAACAGCGGAGAGTGGAAATGGGGGCCCCGCGCACATGGCGAGGTAGGAGAAAAAGGTGTCGCTCAATTTGTGGCAGAATTCATGGCGGAACGGGCAGCAGATCCAGAAGCTGGCGAGGAGGCGCAGCGGAAACTCCTGGAAGCGATGCTGAAGGGCATCAACGGTGTCACAGGAGAGTTATCGGATATAAAGTAACTATCACAATTTTTCATCCTGAGTGGTGTGCATGCCCCTGAGCCCAATGGAAGGTTCGCATTAATCGTTCATCACATTGTGAACTATGAGCTCTGTAACGGATGAGGCTGCGCTAGCCAAAATTTACCGGCCAGACATTGAAAACGGCCTCTTGCCGCAAGATAAGATTGCGTTGTGCCTCAGTGGTAAGATTCAATTGATATTGCATTCTCGAAGGCAGAACGGGCCCGACGAGATCGAGACGGGGAGAAGCCGCCCGTGACAACTCTACTGTGGACCTTGTTTGGAATGAACTTGTTGTTTCATTATGATAGCGACGATATGACTTTCCTACAGTGAAATCACCAGTCGCGAGAGGTTGAATTAATTAACCCCGTCCAGGATTCTCCTTCAGAGGGATGGACACAGAAGGGATGAAGGACTAGCAGTGTTTTGCGCAAAGCTTCCGCATATACAGCATGGGTGGTGACCGGTGACCGGTCATATTACTGAACATGAAGGGCAATGACGCGGGTGCGACACTACTGATCAGAGTTGCCTTAGGGGGAACAGTGTGTCCGAGGTGAGGACGTAAATTTCGATTGTAGAGATGAGGCAGTAAGCCAGGAAGACTACCACACCGAACCGTCGGGTGTTACACCTCTCCGGAGGAAGTGATCGTCACTTTTGCTCGCGTACGCCCACTGTCGGATCCGACAGATTCCACTTTCTTGACAACCTCCATACCTTCTGCCACCTCCCCAAACACAACATGCTTACCATCTAGCCAAGGGGTGACGGCAGTCGTCACGAAGAACTAAGACTATGTGAGTTGGGGCGATGGCGCATGTATGAGATAGAAGAACCTGTGAGCCATTGGTGTTGGGTCCCGCGTTGGCCATAGACAAGAGTCCGGGTCGGCTGTGCTTCATTTTGAAGTTCTCGTCTACCAGTGCAACTGAGAAACACCGAAGATTGAAGATAAGAGATGACATACCGGGGAACGTCTCTCCGAAGATGGACTTTCCACCAGTGCCGTTGTGACGAGTGAAGTCTCCACCCTGGAGCATGAACTGAGAGTAAATGCGGAATGAGTTAGTGAGTGGAATGAAGCCTGGGGGTTGCATTATGACTCACGTTCGGAATTACTCTGTGGAAAATGGATCCCTGGTAGCCAAAGCCATGCTGACCGGTGGCAAGCTCGCGAAAATTTTGGGCAGTTTTTGGGACCGCTTCGTCATAGAGTTTGAAAACGATCCTTCCAGCCTTTTCTGAATCAATGGCAATATCAAACTGGATGGGGTACAGTCAAGCTCGGCCGACAGGGTAATGCGTGTTCACCCACGAATACGTTGCGCCTGTACACGGGAGAGAAAATGAAAAACAATTGTTGAAAGTTTACGTGAGTACCCACTTGGCAGTCGTTGAGGCAGAAGTCGCGAATCGTCGAAGGAAGGTAGACATTCCTTAGTTTCCTGTTTGTGTTTAGTAGGGACAGTGCACGGGCTATTGGGCTGGAGGTCACGATCACGTGCAGAGGTTGGAGGGATGATCGTCGATCGTGATGGCATTGCGGGTGTTAATAAACGTTGATGGTATGCAAGGTTACAAGTAGCAGTGTGTTGTACAGGCAACGAGTAAAGCAAGGTAAACAGCAATACGACAGGTTCAGCGATAGAGGCGCAGCCAGCTATCTGATCACGAACTTCGATCCATTCAAGATACTCCCACCTCCCACTCCTGCGCCTTTTTGATCGTTCCTACCCCATACTTTCCACATCTTCATGGCCTCTTCAACCGGGCAAATGGTAAAAATCTTCGTTCCATCTGGACTCAGGCAGCTGTGGCCAATGGCAGAGGTATGTGCAGTTAGATTCAGCAGTCTGGTGTAACTCGGATAGGAGTGGACCGTGATTGAATTGCTGAATTCGGTGGAATATTTCTTGAGGCCACCGACACCATCTTCCCATGAGTCACCATGAGTGCTCAAGAGTTCTTTGCAGTGGGGCGACCAATGTAGTGAAGTGATTGCTGTACGCACGGGAATCGTGTGGATCGGTGAAGTGGACTTGTCGATCGTTTCCAATGTGTTCCAAATACGAATCCTGCCGTCTGGCGAGAGAGTTCCTGTAGCCAATAGCTCTGGTTTCCACGGACACCACGCGAGCGCCTGAAATTGACACTAAACACAGGTTCTGTGGGGCAGATAATGATAGAATCACCTTGACTAACGCCCCGTGCTTCATTCGCCCACCCTTCTTATTACCCTCACCCAGGGACTTAGATGCAGCGGCGTCCCAAATTTGTACGACCCCTGATGCGTCGCCGCTAGCAAGGTATTTCCCGTCTGGGCTCCACTCCAACGCGTATACTGGAACCTTGTGCCCCCCCAGTTTTGCAATCGCCTGCGGAACGCGGACATCGTACAGGCCAATGGATCCTGGTCTCTCGCCCACCGCCAGTACTTCCTCGTGCCAGCTGAATGAGTAGACACCGATGCGCTTGTCGTCTGACCAATCCCTGACAAGTGTTGAATCTGTAGCATCCCACAGGTTGAGAGTCCCTCGCTCCGCACCCAGGGCGAGGACATTCGAATCTTGTTTCGCCCACTCGATGACCCTTATGGGTGGATCAGTGCTGCATAGGTGAGTTATTTCCCGCGTGTCGAGGTCCTGGTAATATACATCACAACCACAAGCAACAGCGATCTTGTTGCACGCAGACCATGAGAGTGGAAAAGATAGGAGGTCGGAAGGGACGCCTGGTGCATCGAGTGCCAACACGAATTGCTTGTTGACACCTAGATTGGCTAGAGACGACACGGAAGGAATGGCCTTCGGTTGCTGGAAGAGCTGGATGACGTTACTCCGTAGAGATTGGAACATTTTGCTCTCGGGAGTCCGGAGTGAGTGGTCGTTATAAGAGAAAATGCGGTCTTCAGCCAAGCCAAAGACGTTCGCAATGCGCACTGTCCTAGGACTGGCGTGGAGGGGAAGGGAAAATGGTCGGCGGCTTGGAATGAATCTGTCACCCTAAACGATAATGGCGTGTTCAGCATGCGGTACAAGGGGGAACGAATGGGATCAGAGGACATGCCCTGGATATCGCTTCCTGTCCAGTCGGAGTGGGGTTAGATGCCGCTAAAGTGTCATGCAGACGTTCTGGGGTCGAGTGGGAGAGTCTGCGCTTCTTGGAGGAGAAAGTGTTGGCAAACGAATCCCTCCATTCGCGCCGTTTCTTGGGTAGAGGAGTCACACAGCTATTGTGCTCAGTCAAATCCTGCATCCCGGGCAATTCGCCCTGTATGCGAAGGATGACGGGAAGGATTGTGATCGCGGTTTCTCACGTTTTCTCACCATCAAGGCATACGGTCGTTGCCAATTAATGCAATGTATATTTTCCAGCGGAAACGAATGACAAGCTAGGGGGCGGATTGGGTATACCGAAATAAATGAAGAAGGCTTGGAGAGATCTATCGTCGACCGGACCCCCTCCCATAGCCGACTTGAAGGTTGTCCAATTCAGCTTCAAGACTCTTGATGGCACTGTGAGCCATTTCCAAATCCTTGTTGAGTCGATCACGTTCTGCAATGAGCTACAAGGGATGGGAACATGAGCGTGCTGAAGTGTCTGATGATTACGAAACGAACGTGTTGCTCCCATTGCCTGAACCTAGACTCCTCGCTCTTGACTTGTTCGGTGAAGCGCTTACGAAGGGACTCTTCTTCCTCTTTGAACTTGGGGTTATCAGACTTCTTCACACGAGGTTCACCGAATTTCCTGGTCTCCATTTGTTGTTGACGGTAGTTCTCATAGTGAATGTCTTCAGTGGTGGAAATCAAGTCGAGCATGTGCGTGCGAATTAGGCAAGACCGCAACTTTCGGAAATCGCAGTGGTTCTCATTTTCGACTGTGGAAGACGGGATTATCTCAGCCTTAGTTTTCCAAGAGGGGGGCACGTAGCATACCTTCGGCAACACCCCAAAGGTACTCCCGTCCCTTGACAACACGGCCGTCAGCGGTATTGACATCCTCGGTGGATCCAATGATGGAGAAGGGCATGGCGTCGAGAAGAACTCGGGCGTTTTCAGCAGCGGCCTCATCGTCGGTATCGATGGGAGGTTGGTAAATGCGGATCCCTTGAGCAGCAATGACCTCGCGAATCTATAAAAGGTAGAGGTTAGTGGCCCAAATCGCCGCGGAGGAGGGGGCTTCTCACTCGCTGTTTGAACGCGTAAAGGTCGTTCTGGGTTAATGTGTCCGCCTTTGCAATTACGGGGATGAGGTTAACGCGTGTTCCGAGACGCTTCATGATCTCTATATCCAAGGGTTTGAGCCTTAAGATGGGGATTGTGAGTGTTACGAGAAAATAGGAAGGCAGAAAAGCTACAGACGTGTGACCAGTGGGGCGGATAAAGTAGAGGCAGGCATGCACTCGGAGGTCCGTCTTGTCGGTCCTCAGAGGTTGTTGCTCTTGTCGCATGTATGCCTCATGTTGGTCATCGATGAAGTCTACAATGGGAGACCAAGAATCGCGGTTGTTGACGTAGTCACCGAATCCCGGGGTGTCAATGACGGATAACTTGACTTTGAACTGCTTCTCCTCCAATTCTGCCTTGATGATTTCTACCTCAGTCAACTTGTCGAGCTGCTTGAGGTGACGACGGTTGTAATTCTTCGGAGCGGACAGTTCGGTGGAAAACAAGGTATTAATGAGCGTGGTTTTCCCCAAACCAGATTCACCTGCGCGAAAATCAGCACTTGTGCAACTTGTCAGAGGTGAGGGTCGCGACTGACCAACGACCATGATGGTGAAGTGAGCGCCCCGTTTGGCAACGATTTTGTGTTTCTACAAAACGCTTGAGATGAAGGGGGTCAAGGAGGGACCACAAACAAACCTGGTTGGGCAAGTTGGCGATGCCGATACCTTCAGTCATTGTTCTTGAAAGATGCTCGTTGGGGGAGACCAAGTGAAGATGCTGGTGGTGGACAGCGAGTCTTGTTTGTCCTTATTTATTCCCACAAAGTGATGACCGCTCACAAGCGAGGGAGCAACCGAGAGCGGGGAGCCAACATCACATTACTTTCGTACTAGGGGCTAGAACAACTATAAAAGCAGGACGTGTAACTATCGATTAGTTGAAGACGTGTAAATTTTTCCCGTAGATGGTGGGATTTTTGTTAGAACCCTCCCATACCGCCCATACCACCCATCCCTGGCATGCCTCCTGCGGCCTTGGACTCTTCAGGGGATTCCACGATGCAAGCTTCACTGGTGGTTAGGAGGCTAGCGACACCAGCAGCATCAACCAAGGCTGTTCTAACCACCTTCAGCGGGTCGACGATGCCGGCTTTGATCATGTCCACATATTCGCCCTTGGCTGCGTCGTAACCCCACGAGAACTTCTCGGGCGTGGAATAGGGTTCAGAAAGGAGGGTTCCCACAATGACAGACGACTCCTCTCCGGCGTTATTGAGAATCGTTCGGGTAGGATGGGTCAAAGCACGACGGATGATGGACACGCCCAGGTCTTGGTCAAAGTTCGCAGTGGGGATGACCCTCGTTACTTGGGCGCTCGAGTGGGAGCCAGAGGGTGTGGGTGGGCCGAGGGCGAGAGAGGCCTTGAGGAGTGCCGTTCCACCTCCGGGAAGAATGCCCTCCTCGACCGCGGCGCGCGTGGCGTTCAAGGCATCGTCGTACCGATCCTTCTTTTCCCCAACCTCAACCTCGGAGCTGCCTCCGACCTTGATAACAGCCACACCACCGCTCAACTTTGCTAGTCGCTCTTGAAGTTTTGTCTTATCGAATTCGCTGGTCGTCGGGTCAGAGATCAAGGAGCGGATCTGCTCACAACGAGCTGAGATAGAGTCTTTCGAGCCTTCGCCGTTGAGGATGATTGTGTCGTCCTTGGTGATAGTAACGGAACCGGTGGACCCAAGCAGATCAAGCGTGGCCTTTTCGAGCTTGATATCGAGTTCATCGGTAAAGACAGTTCCACCAGTGAGGATGGCTAAATCGCCCAGAATGGATTTCCGGTTGTCGCCAAATCCTGGGGCTTTAACCGCAGCGACCTGGAGTTGACCACGGAGTTTGTTGAGGATGCAGGCTGCGAGAGCCTCGCCATCAATGTCTTCGGCGATGATGAGCAGTGGGCGGCGAGACTGAGCGGCAAACTCCAACGATGGAAGAATGTCCTGGAGAAGGGAAATCTTCTTCTCGGAGAGGAGGACCAAAGGTTTCTCGAACTCGACCTTCTGCGACTTGACGTCCGTAACAAAGTAGGGAGAAATGAATCCCCGGTCGAACCTCATCCCTTCAGTGATCTCGATTTCGTCCTCGATCGTCTTCCCCTCTTTGACAGTAATCACTCCCTCCTTTCCGACCTTTTCCATAGCGGTGGCAATGAGGTTGCCGACGTGAGAATCACCGTTTGCCGAGATGGTAGCGACCTGGGCGATCTCTTCCGTTGTGGTGATAGTTTTGGCATGCGAAGACAAGAATTGCACAATTCTTTCCACAGCGGCTTGTGAACCGCGGCGAAGGTCCATGGGGTTGCAACCTGCGGCGACGTTCTTGACACCTTCCGAATAAATCGCTCGAGCGAGCACAGTAGCCGTCGTAGTGCCATCACCGGCAATCTCATTCGTTTTGGAGGCAACCTCCTGAACAAGTCTGCGAGTGACAGTGAGATTACTGGACGACTACGCAACAAACAACTGCACTCACCGAGCGCCAAGGTTTTCGAACTTATCCTTGAGTTGGATAGACTTAGCGACCGTCACACCGTCTGTTGAAGTGATTAAAATAGGAAAACTCCCAGTGGTGAAGGTGCAGACCTTTGGTGATCTTAGGGCCGCCGTAGGACTGCTCAATGATGACGTTCCGCCCTAATGACAGTCAACTCCGATAGCGAGTCCACAAAGTGAACGCAACAGACCTTTCGGGCCTAACGTAACGCTAACTGCATTCGCAAGCACGTCCACCCCAGCCAATATGCTTGCTCGGCCCTCGTTGGAAAACTTAAGATCCTTGTGCGCGTACCGACGCGCGACACGTGTGGCTGACGAACCACCAACTACACGACGGGCAACCTTGCCTGAAGACTGAGAAAGGTGGTGCATTGTGAAGGGGATGGGGATTCGCGCAAGGGAACAGGAAACAAGAGAGGCTAGAGTGGTGGTGCAGACGTAGGAACCTTGGGCGCTGTATAAATGCAGCCGCACTAGCGCCCACTCACGGTCACATGATTGAAGGGTCCAGCAAATTTGTTGCCCGTTTTCCAGAATTAAACTTCTGCGGATTGCGAGTCGCGACACACCAGGACCCCTGATAATTGATTGAGTGGGAGGTCCGGTGCAAGATCCGGACCAAATTTGGGCTAAAATTCAAGAGGCATGATTTTTTCATACTGAACACAATTTTTAAAGCAAAAACGGTCTTTGGATCGGACTCTTTCCAGGGACACTCTGTACGTGATCCGGACCAGCATTGGCCCGGCGGCCGGCACCTCTAGCCCACATGCCCCGTCGATGAGTGTGACGCGTGATGCCCAGTGAAAGGGTCCGCAAGTTACCTTGCTTGCAAGGTTTCTTTGACCCCCCTAAATTATAAGCGCCGCGTCCATATTACTGGACATCCCCGACTCTGACAGGAGGAGGGTTTGTCCGTGACGAAATGTATCGACCCCACTGCCAACGATGTGGTTTGATCCGGTCGGGCCGATTGACTCACCCATCAGCAAAAGAGAAATCAACTTATTTTTCCCACCAGCCAAATCTGACAGATTTTGCGGTATAAATGGCAGGGCGCTTAGGACATAAACTTATAGAAGTTAGAAAAAAAGTCTAAAGGTTGTGGAAAAGGCAAAAAAAGGCAAAAAAAAGTCAGAAATAAGTAAAATTCCATGTTACTGATGGGCCCGGCGTTATGTCACTGCAGCTGCAAGCGTGACATTTCCCCTGTCTGTTTTTCCACTCCTCTGAGCTTGACGGTCACGAATGTTCAACATACGGTGACCCGCTGTCTATTCGCGCGACCTTCGAATCTAGTGCTAGTCCCTAGTCCCTACCTCCCTACCCCGCTAGCTACTGACTACGCGAGCCGACGACCCCTCGATCGGTCACAGGAGGGTCACGCCCACTTGACATCCCGATCATCGAACCGTTCCCGCGATCCCTTCGACGCGCGTCATCGCACGCTGTTTCTGCCTCCGTGGCCGTCCTCCCCGAACGGCACGTGATGTTGCGATCGGCCGATGTCTCCCGATCCCTTATCTCGCCGAGATGACGTGTCCCCTCCCTCGGTCCGGTTCCCTTCAGTCTATACACGTGTCGACTCGTTCCCTCTCGCTCGCCAATCATCTTCGACTGCTCCCGCTCTCCCGCCCGGTTACGATCTTTTGATCTCGAACCCGTAGACTTCCCCTTTCGGTCCTGTTTCTCACGATCGCTCCATCCTCTCGGTAAGACCTGTCCCAGCCTCGTTCCGGCCTCCCGATGAACCGTTTGTCTCCCTACCCTGCATCGGACTCTCGTTTATCCCCTTCTATCTACCTGTTCTTATTCTCCCACCGTTTCTCCATTTGTTCGCTACTTTTCCCATCTCTTTCGCGTAGATCGCACTGTCTTTACCTATAAATACCCTGTACTAGCTAGTTGAACGACCAAGAAACCCCTGGGCCTCTTCACACCTCTTCTCCCTTCTGCTTGGACGACCTGATCATCGAAAACCTCCAGCTCCTCGCTCTGACATCGATTCCACTAGCCCCATAGTTCCAATAGACCCCTAGCCTACTAGCCCATCGCCCACTAGCCCCTTAGCCCATCGTCATCGTCTAGCAGGAGTTTGCTAGTACGGAGTTCTCCCTTCTCGTCCCGACAACGTCGCGACCTACCGTGGTTCCCTCTCCTCTGTCTAGCTTCTCTCCCCTTCCCGACCTCTGCACAACCGGTGACCCCTCACCCCCACTTCTGCTATTCTGGTCGTGTCCCGACTCCACCCGGATAGTAGCAGTTCATTTTGGAACCCACGCCGAGACCGGTTCGGAGGTCACTTCTGGCTAGAAGCTATCAGCCATTCCACCCCGCGGACGAGGTCGTACGCAAAAGGTTATCCCGCTAGATTTCTCCCCCCCTCAGACGCGATCTCGCGCTCGGCTCCTGGCTTTGCAAGCCCCAGCCGAGATTAACCAAGACGTTCGGGAAGCCCGACAGGCTATTCTCGACACTCGCCAGACTCTCTCTCTACTCGACAACGTCGTTTCCGCCATCGTAGCCCGGCAGATCGCATCCTCATCGAACAACCCTCTCCCACATCCCGAACAAGACGAGACCTTCTTCCGCACCCCACTATCTTCACCCACCGACTTGCCGGGCACCGTTCCGCCGTCGCGATCGCCCACTCCCCCAGACTCCCCGTCGCGACTCGCGCAGGCCCTCCCGATCACGACACCAACTTTTCCCACCCACCCACCCGTATCTTATCCAGCAATGACGGCCAACATGCCCCTGACGCACAGTCGCGAGGCTCCTCGGTTCGCCTCCGATACTGAGCAAGGCTTCAAGACCTTCTTTGACGAGCTCGAGGAGGTAGCCAAGCGCGCAGGTCTAGACGACGCACAGATGATTGACTGGGCTCAGCGTTACGCCGGTCGCGCAGCTGAATCCTGGGAGCACGTTCCCTGCTTGCACCCGGACGTCCTCGCTCACACTCCCGCCACTTGGGCCCAGTTTAAGATCGAAGTTAGACATCTTTATTCCCACCTCCAAGCGGATCGCCGCTGGACCACTCGAGATCTGGATACCCTCCTGGAACGCACTCGCGGGTACCGGGACATGAGTCGCGAAGACCTCGGCGACTACCACCGGTCCTTCCTTACCTATTCCGCGTACCTCATTGCGAAGGGACGCTACACCGCTCGGGAGCGTGACGCCGCCTATCTCAGGGGATTCCCCCAGCCTATGTCAGGCCGACGCGACCTCTACAGTTCAATAGCACTCTTGCTATCCAAACCTATCACACTCAGGGGTCAAACACACAGTTTATAACCCTGTTGCAAACCCAGGGATATCGGAAGTCTCTTCACAGACTAGATTAGAGAGGGGGAGAAAGAAGGAGACAAGGGTCTTCAAACACTCTTGCTCTAAGCACACAGCAGTAGAGGTCACGGAGAGTCTGATGATAACAAATCTAAGGAGTACAGGCTAAACTACTCTGAGTATATATACTACTTAGATTTGTGACGTGACAGTGACATGTAACTACCCTAATGATACAAACACAGACAAACATGGTCCGTGCGCAGCACTGCATGGTCTGTGCGTTACGTGGTGACTAATGCTACAAATTATCAGCTGATAAACGAAAGTGTGGCGGCCAATAGCAATTTGAGAGCATTACAGAGCAATTACAAAGCATGACGTATCCTGAGAATGTTCGGAAGGAATGTGGGTATGGCTGACTAACAGCCAATAGCAAAAGGGGAGCATATGACTAAAGATAGGGGCATATGATGTCATGTGGGTCATGCGCAGTAAACAATAGAAATGATGACTCAACTCCTGAGTCGTGGAAGGGGCGTGGCATTTGGTATATAACCAAAGGGGGTTGGATGACTGGTCTCCCAACAAACCTTCCTTTGTTACACACTCATACTCATCATGCCTCGTGCTTCCACTCGCAATCCCACTCGTCGTTCTTCCTCCTACTCTCCTGTTCAGGAGAACAACTTCAACATCGACCGCTTCTCCCATGCCCGCCGTGATCCGTCCCGCCCTTATCCTACTTTAGGAGCGGTTATGGATAGGACCGCCACCGCCGATCCCAATGAGGGATTCTCTGATTTAGGTGGGGGCCCTGCTTGCACATTCCGGTTTAGGAATTCAAGCTAACTCCTTTTAGGTTTCAGGGACTTCCTCCAGGCCGCTCGTAGGGTGTCTCGGCGCAAGTTGGCGCGCATCGAGACTAACCCGTATGCGACCGAACTCCTCAATAGGGGTGTCGAGTTTGTGACCGAGTCCAACGAGACCTTCAACTCCGTGTTGGAGGCCAGCGTTCTCCATACAGGGAACGTTGGGTCCATGTTAATGGACGAAGTGGCTCATGTCAACGAGCGTATTGATGGTCGTCGGGAGGAGATCGAAGCCTTGGAGAACTGGAAGGAAGATATGCAGGGGGTTATCCACGGACAAGAAGATACTGTTGTTCGGCAGGGGGCCGATATCGATTTGTTGAAGGTAAGAAAGTTTGGGTCCGGAGTAATTGACCTTTCTAACTCAAACTTTCTTTTAGGGAGAGGTGACTACTCTCAAGGACTTGGTTCGGGCTCTGGTTACCAAAACCGGAGAATTGGAGGACGATAAGGTAAGGGGTAGGGGTTGAAGGTTTTTGATATCTTCTAACCCTATTCCTTTTTAGGTTCGCCTTACTCGTCGTGTCTCCGAGTTGACCGGAGAGGTCCGGGATCTCCAGAGGAGATGTAACGAGCCGGAGGTCCGAGTTGAAGAAGAGGAAGGAGAGGAAGTTCTGTATCGGGCCGGGTCGCCGATAATTCCCAATCGGGCTGAGTCGCCGCCCGCTCGTTTGTTGGTTCGACACGAGAACAGGTTGGTTCCCGTTGATGATGAGGTTATCGAGATCGGGAGCGACGAGTTCTACCAGAACTTGGGAGTTGTTCGTAGGGACACCCCTCGTCCTGAGTTCGTATCTACTCCTTGGGGTAGTCGCCGTCAATGGCCTGCTCTGGAGTACGATCCGTATGCCGAGTTCGTTCCTGATAGCGAACCGAACTCTGACACAGAGCTTCCAGATTACGACGACCTGTCGGACGTAGACCCGAACGAGATCCGGGAACAGAACTGGGTGAATGAGGAGTTGGTGAGATCGGCGTTGGAAGTAGTACAAAGGATCCGAAGAGATATTGATTAAATAACTCTTTTGTACTATCGGCTTCCAATTAATCTTCTTTCTATATTGTCTATTGCGTGTGATCCATTAGTCATAAAACATAATGGTTTTCATAAGTCCAATCCAAGGGTCAGATTAATAAGCCGGTTGACTTCTGCGAGAGGTCAGCGCGCGTCACTTATTAATACATCCCTTGTTGTCGGTAGCCTGAATATCTACTAGTCGTCCAGGGGCAACGGAGGGCCAGGTAGGGGGGATCTTCGTATGAAGGTCCGCCGGTACATGTTCACGTATTATACCTCGGGTCTTCTGGGGTATCTTGACTAGTAGCACGTTCCACGTATTGGACTTTGAGTCGTTAGGCATAGGGCATACTGCATAATAAACAGTTTACCGCCGTGTTTAGGGCAAGGCACCAACTGACTTAGTGGTGATGAGTCGTTTAAATAAAGGAAATGAAAGGGGTAAACGGCGAAATCATCACAGCCTATCCGCGCACGAATCCTGCATCGACTGTCGATCAAGAAGCCTGACGTCCTTCCCGACGACGGTTACCAGTTCTCTGATGTCCACGAGGCTGCGTTGTTCGTCCTTAACGCACGCGCTCCCGACGACAACCCCGACTCTCGAGCCATCATCCCGAAGACGGAGCCCGCAGAGCAGGGGAGCGTCAGCGAGCTCATCCAGGCAATGTCAAACCTGACTCGGGTCTTCACCGCAAACGTACAGCCTCGCCGTGGGCCCCCTCCTTCTGCCCCTCCACCGCGCCTCCCTCGTCCCGCTACTTCCCAGACTACTCCGGGAGGAGTATTTCAAAACGTCCCCCGGTGGAACACCCTAAACCCAGAGCAGTACACCCAGAACTGCGTGTTCTGTAGCGCCCATGACCACTTCGTTCGCGACTGCCCCATCGCAGCGGACTACCTCGTACAAGGGAAAGTCATCAAGAACGGCTACGGGAAGCTATCCTTGCCCGATGGCCGCTACCCTCCACGCAACATCCCTGGCAAGAACCTTCGCGAACGTATCGACAACTACTGGACATCAGAGGGCCTCGACGAAGGACAAGGTCGCGACACCTTTGCAACCAACTTCTTAGAAGGCCCAGACGAGTGTGTGTTCACCATAGACATAGACCCCCCTGCCGAAGAGTATTACGCCCATCCCGACGAACAGTACGACCTCTTCGAGGAGGAATGCGATCCCGACCAAGAGGACTACGCGACTACCAGCATACCACACACTCCCGTCGAGAACCGCTACGCTCCTAACCCCCTCTCCAAGTACGACGACGAGACACTAGAACAAGTCGAACTGATGCAAGCCCAGCTCGACTCCATTCGCAACGCCCAGATCTACGCCCTGCAGACTGGCCCCAAGAAAGTCAGGTTTGACGGTGTCGAGATCGCGAGAAGGACGGGCCCACCCCGAAGGGATGGACGATTACCACCTGCCCCTACGGGCCCTACCCCAGCCAGTCGCGAGTCGGGACCGTCCAAGCCCACTCCTGCTCCTACCCAGACCCAGACGAACCCCGCCAACACCTCCGGAAAGCCTGGAGCTCGAGCGGGAGATCGCCAGACACAGCGCCCCCAAGGACCGATGCGACCAGTCTCCTATCCACCTAGACCACCTCCAGACGACTCCAAGTATCGCTTCCAGGCCCCAGTCGAACACAACGTGAAGACAAGCGACATAGTCCATCGTGTGCTCGACTCCAAGGTCAACCTCAGCGCTCGCGAACTTCTGGCCGTCGCTCCCGACCTTCGAAAACACATCAGGGAGATTGTCACCAGCAAGAAGATCTCGGCCAACACGGTAGAAGTCGATGACACTGGGGGCAAGGGCCCAAATACCCACCAGGTACATTGTGATTACATTGTGGTTACAGTCAACAAGTGATCCCAATGTGCCCAGTGGGTAAAAATCAGGTACATTCAAAATGTGCCCAAAAATGTGAATTTAATATTACCGCTGGGCAAATACTGATCGCATTTACAATGTACCCCACCAATTCCTCCACATGTTGAATACATTGTGAATGTGATTGTCGATCGCATTCGAAAAACTTTTTAGGGCAAGTTTTGAATGTGATCTACATGTTTGGTGATGGCAAAATTTGATTCACATGATGGAGTACATTCAAAATGTGTTCACAATGTACCCACTGGGCACATTGGAGTCACTTTTTGACTGTGACCACAATGTAATCACAATGTGCCCAGTGGGTATTCGGGCCCTTGCCCCCAGTGTGAAGTGGATGCTTACCTAGCTGGATGTTTCGATGCAGAACCCCCCTCAGTCTTCTTGGACCTCGTGAAGTACGACTCCTCATCCTCCGCAGCAGCCTCCTCCCTTCCCCTTCGCGTCATCCACCCGACGTTTGGGCCGGGTGTCGAACCCGAGTGCATTCTCGACGGAGGTGCTCAGGTCGTGGTGATGAGAAAGGATGTCTGGTCCCGATTGCAAGCACCCATCGTCGCGAGTCGCGCTATGCCAATGGAGTCGGCAAATGCAAGCACCACCATGACGCTAGGCCTTATTGAAGACCACCCAGTTCAGCTCGGTCCCATCACTATCTATCTCCAGATCCAGGTCGTCGAAGAAGCGCCTTTCGAGGTTCTTTTAGGACGACCTTTCTTCGATGTCATCAGCTGCTCCGAAGTCAGCAGCGCAGGAGGGAAGCACGAGATCCGCGTCAAAGATCCGAAAACGGGAAAGCTCTACGTGTTCGCGACGCAGCCCCGAATCCGCAAGTCTCCTCGACCAAATCCCGAGGAAGCAGTAAATTTTCATTAGCAGACGGCACTACGGTCGCGACAGAGCCCCAACCTCCCCCGCTCTCGCGCAAAGAGCCCCACATCTTCGTGGAGCCGTCTGAACCTACTCCCGCGTCCCGACCCAACCGACTCCCAGTGTCTGCAGTGCACGCCAAGCTGCAGGCCGCAAAACATCGGATACCCTATGATACCTCCCTGTCCCAGTCCCCTCTACCAGAACTTGCGTCAGTTTCACCTATGTCTCCTCTCCCACCTCCTCTTGTCTCGATTTCCTCCGTCCTTTCTCCTTTTCTCTCCTCTGCTCCCTTCCCCATATCATCCTACTATGCTGCCCCCACCCCTTTCTCCTTTTTCTTCATAGGATACGATTCTATAGATGGCCATCCTGAGACCCCACCGGATCGCTCCACTCTCGATATCCCCGATCCTCCCGACGTCGCGACCACCTCATCGACACCAGCTCTCACCCGCCACCTGGCATTAGAGGTCGACAGAGCTCTCAGATCGAGTGTGACGGAAGGACCGCCCCAAAACAACGCAGGCACCCAGGACGGTTACCCACCTCTCGAAGTGGCAGGAACTTCGTCAGAACGCCTAGAACATCTCTTCCTCGCGATGGGTAACGCTCCCGCCCGTCGCGACCTTTCGACAGAGTTTGCAGCCCTTCGCGAAGAGTTACCATCTCCCCCTCTCGACCCTCTTACTCCCGCACGAGCAGCCAGCATGTGGTTATCGGAGCTCTACTCCCAGATCCCGCTCGCTAGCGAAACCTTCGGTGGATCCATGTTCCTGTACAAGAAAGTAGCGAACAAGACTCGACCCGTCGCCACCACCCTGCCAGAGAACTTTCGGATCATTCGGCACGACCATCCCGACCCCCTTGCCGACATGCCCCCCTTGCCTACGCACCCTCCCGAATACGCCCCCGTCCCCCGCTTCACTCCCGAACGCCAGAAGCAAATGGCGCTTGGCAAAGGACTTCTGCTACCAGAAGAAGTGAAGCTCGCGGAGTGGATCGTTAGCACCCATCACACGGCATTCGCATGGACTGACGACGAGAGAGGGACATTTGATCCCAAGTACTTCGCCCCCATCGAGATCCCGCACATCGCGCACACGCCCTGGGTACTCAGACAAGGCCCCATCCCTCGCGGGATCCTCTCTGAGGTTACTCAGATCATCGAGAACAAGTGGCAGTCCGGTGTCTACGAACCCTCGTCCTCCTCCTACAACAGTAGATGGTTCTGTGTCTACAAGAAGGATGGGAAGTCATTACGTCTGGTTCATTCCTTGGAGCCTCTCAACGCCGTTACGATCAAGAATGCCGCTATGCCTCCCTACACCGATGTGGTTGCCGAAGACTTCGCTGGTCGCTCCATCTACACCACGCTCGACCTATACGTTTCCTTCGACCAGCGTCAGCTTCATCCCGACTCTCGCGACATGACCACGTTCAACACTCCCCTCGGCGCGTTCCGACTCACAGTTCTACCGATGGGTTGGACGAACTCCCCAGCCGTGTTACAGGGCGACGTATCCCACATCCTTCGACCTGAGATTCCACACTGGACCCAGCCTTTCGCCGACGACGTCCCCATCAAAGGCCCAAAGTCGCGATACGAGCTTCCCGACGGAACGTATGAGACTATCCCCGAAAACCCAGGCATACGACGATTCGTCTGGGAGCACTTCCAAGCAGTCCACCGGATCATCCAGCGCGTCAAGTCCTACGGGGCTACGTTTAGCAGGAAGAAGGCCTTCATCGGAGTACCTCAGGCCGACATCCTTGGACACATCTGTACTTACGAAGGTCGTATCGCGGATCCTTCGCGAATCCAGGCCATCCAGGACTGGCCAGTCCCGACAAATGTTTCAGAGGTTCGAGCTTTTCTGGGAACCTGTGGAGTCCTTCAAATCTTCATCAAGAACTACACTCTCGTCGCAAGGCCCCTCATCCAGCTAACACGGAAAGACGAACCCTTCGAAATCGGACCCCCGCAGTTGGCAGCTATCGAGAACCTCAAGGCCGCGATCGTAAACTCACCAGCTCTACGCCCTATCGACTACGAGTCGCAACGCCCAGTCATCCTAGCCGTCGACTCCTGCATGAACGGTGTTGGTTTCATTCTCCTTCAGGTCGGTGAAGACGGAAAGCGCTACCCCAGTCGATTCGGGTCCATCACGTTCAACGATCGCGAGTCGCGATACTCCCAGGCCAAGCTCGAGCTCTTCGGGCTGTTTCGCGCACTCAAGCAGACGCAGATTTACACCATCGGCGTGAAGAAACTCACTGTGGAAATGGATGCCAAGTTTATCAAGGGGATGCTCAATAACCCTACGCTCCATCCCAACGATGCCGTGAACCGATGGATATCCGCCATCCTGCTCTTTGACTTCGAACTCGTCCACGTCCCCGCTGACAAGCACACCGGAGCTGACGGTCTCTCCCGTCGTCCTCGCGCCCCTGAGGATCCGCCTCCCGACGATCCGGACGAACTAGAAGAGTGGATAGACCTCGGCGCAGGATTCTTCCTTGAAGTCAACACACCTCGATCCCCCCTAGACCCAGCACCTTCTATATTATTCGCCATTGAACCCGAACCAGCTCTGCATGCCTCCTCTCCTTCCCCTCGACCCTCTCCAGAACCTCCCGATGACTCTGCCGCTCCGTCGCGATCCTCCTCACCGGATTCTGAGACTGATGTCGCGATCCCCCAGTCCCCCAAAGGCCTCCGTCGTGAAGAACGGCTGGTCGTGATACAGAAGTTCCTGTCCGACTTGGAGCGCCCTCCAGACCTCTCTGACCACAACTACCGGCAGTTCATCCGCCAAGCCACAGACTACTTCCTCGTTGGCAACAAGCTGTTCCGGAAGAATCGCAAGGGTAGCCCACAGCTCGTTCCTCCTCCTTCAGATCGCCTCCGCCTCATTCGGTTTGCCCACGACAACCTCGGCCACAAGGGAGCCTTCGCGACGACAGCCAACCTCCTTCTGCGTTTCTGGTGGCCCTGCCTCACACTGGGGGCAAGGGCCCAAATACCCACTGGGCACATTGTGATTACATTGTGGTCACAGTCAAAAAGTGACTCCAATGTGCCCAGTGGGTACATTGTGAACACATTTTGAATGTACTCCATCATGTGAATCAAATTTTGCCATCACCAAACATGTAGATCACATTCAAAACTTGCCCTAAAAAGTTTTTCGAATGTGATCGACGATCACATTCACAATGTATTCAACATGTGGAGGAATTGGTGGGGTACATTGTGAACACATTTTGAATGTCGTCGATTTTACAATGTGAATCAAATGTATTCAAAATATGCCTAGGACATGCGTTTTGGTGCATTATGGTCACATGACTGGGTACATTGTAAATGCGATCAGTATTTGCCCAGCGGTAATATTAAATTCACATTTTTGGGCACATTTTGAATGTACCTGATTTTTACCCACCGGGCACATTGGGATCACTTGTTGACTGTAACCACAATGTAATCACAATGTACCTGGTGGGTATTTGGGCCCTTGCCCCCAGTGTCAGTGAGAACGTCCGATGGTACGTCAAGACATGCCACGAGTGTCAGCTGCGCCAAACCGAATATTTCTACATCCCGCCAACCGTCCCGACCGTTCCCGGCTTGTTTTGGAAAGCCCATATCGATACCTTTCTTATGCCCAGGACTGGAAGCTACCGATACGTCATCCACGCTCGCGATGCGCTTACATCTTATCCCGAAGCTCGGGCAACTACCTCCGAGTCTGCCAAGGTCATCGCCGACTTCATCTTCCAGGACCTCCTGTGTCGTTGGGGTGGCATCGCCGAGATTGTCACCGACAACAGTTCCTCCTATATCGCAGCCCTCGACATCCTCGCATCGCGATACGGTATACGACACATCCGCATCTCTGGCTACAACTCCCGAGCCAATGGGATTGTCGAGTCGAAGCACTTTGATGTCCGTGAAGCTGTCATGAAAACCTGTCATGGAAACGAGTCCAAGTGGCGCGAGGTTCTCCCGCAGGTCTTCTGGGCCGAGCGTGTCACTGTGCGGAAGGCGACTGGGTTCTCCCCTTACTACATGGTCCACGGTGTCCACCCCATCCTCCCCTTTGACATTCTCGAAGCCACTTACCTCGTCCCTGCCCAAGACTTTGGCATCTCTACCGAGGAACTCATCGCGATCCGGGCTCGTCAGCTGGCGAAGCGTGAGGAAGATATCGAAAAGATGCAGGAGACAGTTACCGCTTCCCGCATCAAGAACCTAGAACGGTTTGAGAAGCGCCATGGTTCACAGATTGTAGACTTCGATTTCAAGCCCGGATCTCTGGTCCTCGTTCGGAATTCCCGCATCGAAGAGTCCCTGAACCGCAAGACCAAGCCCCGGTACAATGGCCCCTATGTCGTCATTCGCAAGAAGGCTGGCCCCTCTTACATCGTCGCTGAACTCGACGGCGCCCAGTCTCAGCTCAGGGTAGCCGGGTTTCGTCTGATTCCCTACCTTGCTCGTACAGAGACTCGCGACCCAAGCTTCGCGACTCTTCCCGACGACGAGGACTCCACCAGCGAGGACCCTGAAGATGTCCACTTCTTCGATTCCTTGGACCCCGCTGTTGGATCTTATCGCGAGGTTCCCTCCCCTTCGTTCTAGGACAGACCAACCTGTCTCGTATTTATTCCGGACTATAGCTATGCACCTCTCTATTCACTTTTTCCGCCCCCTTCTAAGATTCTAATGCTGTCTCACTTTCGATCTACCTTCTAGACACCCACGTTTCCTTCGCCCGCTATTCTTCTTTCATCATCTTTACAACCCCTTTGTCTTTGCAGTTGCGCATCAATGACCAGCTAGTTCACTCTTACCTTGGGCTATGCCCCGTCACCTCTGCGGTCGCGACCCTCTCCAAACTCAGCCCGAATGCGTCGCGAGGTCTCCCCAACCACGTTCATCATGGCGTCCTCCGTGGGGTCAAGGTCATCTTCATATCCCGCATATCTGCCCGTGGATCTCGCGAACATCTCACGAGCACGGAGCATGTAGGCGACAGCGTGCTGCAGCATGCGTACACGAGCGGCCACGTCTGATTCCGCAGGAGAGAGTCGCCTGTAGTTTCGGTGGCGTGTATAGGAAGGCGGTGGACCCTCTTGCGGGATGGTGTTAGCCCCGACGACCGTCGCACCTGGCGTTGGTACCTACGATTCCCCAGGTCAACCAGTGGACGTCGCGACAAAGTTGATGAACTCACATGGTCAACACCCCCCCGTGGTATCAGCGGTTTCGGCGCGCTCGAGCGGCACCGGAGCCTCCTCGCGATCCTCCCCGTGCGCAAGAACAATATCCAAGTCCTCGTCCGTCGCCTGAGCGTGGAACTCCGTAACCACAGGCGGATCTTCCACCCCACCAACGGCTACCGGCTCCTCCGCGGTAGCGGTGACTTCCTCGCGACGGACCCAAACTTCCCCATAGTACTCCCGACGCATGAGAGACGCCTCGACGAAGTCCGCGAGCGATTGCTCCAGCCACGTGATCCTGCCGTTCAGACCCCTGACCTGTGCTCCAGTCAGCGTCACGACCCTGCGCGGGACAGCGGGGACTCACATAGTGACTCCCAGCCTCGCTCTCTGCGGTGTAGTGCCGATCCATTTCGTCCATAGCCTGGTCCATCATTCCCACGCGGATCCTCAACCATTCATTGCGAAGACGGACTTCCTCAATCTACCATTCAAGAGTTAGCACTATGCTCGGACGCGACCACTCCCAGCGACATACCCTGTTTTCGAGTCCCTCCTGACGCCTCATGAGCTCGTTCGCGATTACAGCGGTATAACGAACGGCTTGTCGTGTCGCGATGCTTTCACGAACGTCTCCCGACATCCCATCAGCAGCGAGACCCATCTCTAGGAGGCGCCTCCAAACCCTGTCCTCCCCCAGACGCCCTGGGCGACCTCGATCGTCCTCAATAGCCCTGATAGCGAATCCGAAGAGGGAATCTGAGCTCGTGGCCCTTTCCAAGGCATCGCGATCCCCACGCTCGCTCTGAACGCGTTCCACGATATCTGCAAGAGTGATGTTGAGAAAGCCGACCCCTGGACGATCAGTGGGGGGATCGCGAGCTTCAAGGTTGTTTATCCACACAGGATTGTCGCCGTCGGTGAGATAGTGATTCCCGATGAGAGGCATTGCGGTCGTGCTGGTGGTGGTGGACTTCAAAATTATTATTTTTCACTCGATCCCCCTCCCTGACGTTTTCCCCCGTCCTCGCGGACCGTACGGTGTCCCACGTGATTCGGAAGATGCCGGCACCGTCCCGATCATCCCGTCCGGCCCGTGTTATCGTGCCTCTGAGCCGGGTGGGCTCCCGATTCAATGCTGGCCAACCGTCCCGCCATTTCCAGGCGTTTCAGCATTTCACCCCGTCGTTGTTGTGACCGAGGACGGTCAGTATTCAAAAGTCTCGAGGAGAGCCAGTCCCCAATATCGCGCTCGCATCCCGATCATCGTTCATACCCGCTGGAAGGACGCAGAGGAGGTACCCACCTTGCAGAACTCGTCTCACGCCTTACCCAACTCGATTCCACGAGTCTCACCACACTCCACACGCTACGGACCAAGAAAACACGAGAATTCAGCAAAGAAACAGGCCAAGAAACTAGTAGTACATGATGATGATGGCTAAAAAGTTCGCGCAACCTCCTCCCCATTCCTCAGACCCTTCGCGACCCCTCCGCAACCATACCCGAGTCCTCAACATCGTCAACATCCCGAAGCTCCTCTCCCACATCCCTCACCGCAGCCCCACCATCCGAAAACACCTCGTCGTCACTCACAGCCCCCACAGACACATCACCGTCGCCCCCTTCCTCTCCCGAACACGCAAAGTCAGAGGAGTCCCAGATCTCCTCCCCACCACGGCGATTGATCTCCTCGTTCATCCTAGCCAGGATCCTCTTCGCAATGTACCGACGACTCGCGACGAGATCAGCAATCTCGTCCACCTCGTTGCGCTCCTTGGCAAGCTGGGAACGAAGAGCCGCGCGAAGTTGCTCCACAGCAACCGGGGAATCCGTCGACGGGCCCCACTCCTGCTCGAACTCACGGAGATCGACCTCCCAGCTGTGAAGTCCTGAAGAGGGACCCCCGACAGACAGACCAGCCATCGCGACTGTGGGAAGCGCAACATTCGAACTTGCTGTGGCAGCCTTAGTCTTGGAGCGGGTAGAAACGGAGGGGGAGGGCTCAGAAGCCGCAGAGGTCGCAGCCTTCCTCACGCGAGGGGCTCTCTTCGGTTTCGGGACTTTCCCACCGTCGTCGGCAAGCTCGTTCGTAGGAACCTCCGTCTTGCGACGGTCCGCGGCCTCCTTCCTGCAACGACGATCTCCCGCGGGCGTGCGAGTAACCGTGGGCCAACCAGTGATCCCGAAAGTCATCCATTTGAAGGAGCAACCCTTCTTGTCCTTCCTACAGGCTGCGCAGATGAAGGTCGGACGCTCCTCCTTGAGCGCGAGGCACCAGGTTGCACTGGGGGCAGACCCCTACTTACCTGGCAGGCAAATTGAGGGTTTTTTGAGAGTTTTTCAACAATTTACTCAGATTTTACCCAGTGGGTTAATTGTGAAAAAATTCAAAACTTACCCACCACTTTGCCCACACTTTGATCAGTGGGTAAGTTTTGAATTTGTTCTGAACAAGCTCATCAGTTTGCCCATGAAGTACTTCTTTGACAAACCCCAAGGGTTCTTTCACAAATCGCACCAAATGTGCCCACCACATGCTCTGAGCCACTCATCAAGAGTTCTTTCAAAACTTGCTCACAACATACTCAGTAACATACCCACAAGGTTTTCTTTGATGTAATCACAACAAACTCTTGATATGCTCAATTTCTTGACAAACTCTCAACAATCCCACTGGGTACATGATTGAACATGTTGTGAGCAAATTTCTGGGTAATTTGTGAAAGAACTCTGGTCGAGTGGCTCAGATAATGTGGTGGACGCATTTTGTGCAATTTGTGAAAGAACTCTTAGAGTTTTGTCAAAGAAGTACCTCGTGGGCAAACTGATGAGTTTGTTGAGAACAATTTCAAAACTTACCCACTGATCAAAGTGTGGGCAAAGTGGTGGGTAAGTTTTGAATTTGTTCACAATTAACCCACTGG
Organism: Thelephora terrestris; assembly: GCA_015956445.1. Classification (NCBI taxonomy): domain Eukaryota; kingdom Fungi; phylum Basidiomycota; class Agaricomycetes; order Thelephorales; family Thelephoraceae; genus Thelephora; species Thelephora terrestris. Next base: position 1,117,996 of record WIUZ02000012.1, on the reverse strand, counting down.
GTAAAACCTGAGTAAATTGTTGAAAAACTCTCAAAAAACCCTCAATTTGCCTGCTGGGTAAGTAGGGGTCTGCCCCCAGTGTTGGACGACACGCATCCTTCACCACCTTCGACGAGGACGAGTCGCACCGATCACATGTCTGGAAGAAGTATGAGACCTCCCGGATACAGCGCGAAAGGTTTAAAAGACTCACGTATTTGCGCGCACCCGGAAACTTCACCGTATTCAGCTGCTCCTCCTCCTCATATGTCTCGCCGGAGAGGTCGATGGCTAAAAAGGCCGGGACGTGATCACGTTGAACGCCCTTCCCCTTCCCGGTGGTACCCGTCGTCCGCGAACGTTTTGAGGTGGACTCCTCCTTACTCGGCGAGCTGGGGAGATCCCGCTTCGACCCGACGTTCGACTCTGTGGCCGAAACATCCCTTCTGGTAGCCTGGGGACGAGGAGGGACGGCAACGTATGGGATGAGCGCACTTTTACCCCCCGTCGTGTTCCGACCACCCCCAGCGCTCCTTCTGGGCGTATCCTCCATCTCAAAGTCCTCGTCTCGCTCGGACACCTGTGGAGTTGGCTGAATGGAGGGCTCGCGACTGGTGGGAGGCGGCAGATCGCCCACCGTGCCCCTGACCGCCTGGATAGACGGCTGACGACTCATAGCTGGCGTAGTAGCCCCCCCAGCACTCCCGACCGGTCGAAGCGTCGATTGACGACTAATCACGGGTGCGGGAGCCTCCTCTGCATCCTCGCCAAAAGGGGTCGAGCCCGGAGTTAACCAACCAATGGACTCTGCCGCGTCTGCCCAGTCGACGATCAACTGCAGAGGCGGGAGCCCAAAACTACGGCACACGTCCCGATGACGAGCCTACAAACTCGACGATTTAGTCCCTCCCTCCCGCCACATCGAAACGTCGCGACTCGACTCACCAGCCAAGCCAACGCATGCATCGCCCAAGGGTCCCGCAACTCCTTATCTCCCTCCAGCCTTTCCTCCAACCCCTTGAGCCGCCAAAACGGCAGGACCGTCGCCCAGACGGGCTCGAACGCTTCCGGACGTCCCTGAGCCGACACCAAGGCCTTGATCGTGGGGCGAGCCCAATTGGGATGCTTCTCGTCGTCCGGGATCTTCACCGCCTTGGCGCTCTGTATCATAGCGGCCAGGATAATCGGGTCGCTGGCAGCAGCAGGAGGAGTCCATTTAGAAGAGGAAGACATGATGAGGACCAGAAAAGAGAAGTGATGAGCTGGCGAAACCGCGATCTCGTCGTTTTGCTTCCGCGCGGCCTTCCCGATTCGGACGCCTCACGTGTGCCTCATGGCAACCTCACGCAACCAAGGGTGGTTGAATTTTAAAAGTCTCGAGGAGATGACCCGCTGTCTATTCGCGCGACCTTCGAATCTAGTGCTAGTCCCCAGTCCCTACCTCCCTACCCCGCTAGCTACTGACTACGCGAGCCGACGACCCCTCGATCGGTCACAGGAGGGTCACGCCCACTTGACATCCCGATCATCGAACCGTTCCCGCGATCCCTTCGACGCGCGTCATCGCACGCTGTTTCTGCCTCCGTGGCCGTCCTCCCCGAACGGCACGTGATGTTGCGATCGGCCGATGTCTCCCGATCCCTTATCTCGCCGAGATGACGTGTCCCCTCCCTCGGTCCGGTTCCCTTCAGTCTATACACGTGTCGACTCGTTCCCTCTCGCTCGCCAATCATCTTCGACTGCTCCCGCTCTCCCGCCCGGTTACGATCTTTTGATCTCGAACCCGTAGACTTCCCCTTTCGGTCCTGTTTCTCACGATCGCTCCATCCTCTCGGTAAGACCTGTCCCAGCCTCGTTCCGGCCTCCCGATGAACCGTTTGTCTCCCTACCCTGCATCGGACTCTCGTTTATCCCCTTCTATCTACCTGTTCTTATTCTCCCACCGTTTCTCCATTTGTTCGCTACTTTTCCCATCTCTTTCGCGTAGATCGCACTGTCTTTACCTATAAATACCCTGTACTAGCTAGTTGAACGACCAAGAAACCCCTGGGCCTCTTCACACCTCTTCTCCCTTCTGCTTGGACGACCTGATCATCGAAAACCTCCAGCTCCTCGCTCTGACATCGATTCCACTAGCCCCATAGTTCCAATAGACCCCTAGCCTACTAGCCCATCGCCCACTAGCCCCTTAGCCCATCGTCATCGTCTAGCAGGAGTTTGCTAGTACGGAGTTCTCCCTTCTCGTCCCGACAACGTCGCGACCTACCGTGGTTCCCTCTCCTCTGTCTAGCTTCTCTCCCCTTCCCGACCTCTGCACAACCGGTGACCCCTCACCCCCACTTCTGCTATTCTGGTCGTGTCCCGACTCCACCCGGATAGTAGCAGTTCAACGGTTGCTCGGTTTTACGGGTTTTACGGTCCTAAAGTCAGATACAGTCTATTTGACACATTGAATCCGTTACCATGCAAGAAGAGTACTACCTGCTTGACTACTGTTATCCTCCATCGTTTCTCTCCAATTCCAGTGATTTCTTTGCACGTTTGCTGCTTTTTCCTCAAAATGACCTCTTGAATTGGGCTCAGAGGTTCCGGGAAACTATTCATATAGGATGTAAAACGAAGGCTGGTTACATCAAGCATATCCAGGATGACTTTGTGTGACAGACACAACAGCTGGTGCTGTGCTCTACCCCTGAGCTTCTGCAACAAGTGTCAGTGCCACCGCCGGCGAGTGATTGTACACCTTGACTATTGTTGATTTGCCACTGCTTATCCACAATAGATATGGATCCATTGTTGCTTCCCAAATGGAAAATTCGTTCTGCTTGTCTAAGCAAAGAAAAAAATCCCAAGTAATCAATGTCCCAGGAGTTGGGGACTGGCGCCCTGCGCCGTTACGATATTTACTGTTGAGATGCTAAAATAATTTACTCACGGCCGATCACTGAAGTGCCGACTCCTGGTCTGACTTGAAAAATATACCAGCCGCAGGAGAGAGCATGCCTGAACACGCTCGCTCGATGCCAAATGGCCACCAGATTGATTACTCAATCTTTCTTGCCAGAAAAGCAGTAAAAAATTGGATTCCTGTACATGTCATGTCTATGAAGGAACCCTGCCTCGCTTTGCCTGCATCCTCTATGCGAGATGTGCTTGACCCGGCAGCAGCCACGCAAAAGAAAATATTGTCCTGCGACAGGTGTCAGGCCGACGCGACCTCTACAGTTCAATAGCACACTTGCTATCCAAACCTATCACACACAGGGGTCTAACACACAGTTATAACCCTGTTGCAAACCCAGGGATATCGGAAGTCTCTTCACAGACTAGATTGGAGAAGAGGAGAAAGAAGGAGACAAGGGTCTTCAGGCACTCTTGCTCTAAGCACACAGCAGTAGAGGTCACGGAGAGTCTGATGATAACAAATCTAAGGAGTACAGGCTAAACTACTCTGAGTATATATACTACTTAGATTTGTGACGTGACAGTGACATGTAACTATACTATGGATAAAAACACAGACAAACATGGTCCGTGCGCAGCACTGCATGGTCTGTGCGTTACGTGGTGACTAATGCTACAAATTATCAGCTGATAAACGAAAGTGTGGCGGCCAATAGCAATTTGAGAGCATTACAAAGCAGTTACAAAGCATGACGTATCCTGAGAATGTTCGGAAGGAATGTGGGTATGGCTGACTAACAGCCAATGGCAAAAGGGGAGCATATGACTAAGAAATAGGGGCATATGATGTCATGTGGGTCATGCGCAGTAAACAATAGAAATGATGACTCAACTCCTGAGTCGTGGAAGGGGCGTGGCATTTAGTATATAACCAAAGGGGGTTGGATGACTGGGTCTTCTCAACAAACCTCCCTTTGTTACACACAGCCAACATGCCTCGTGCTTCTACTCGTGTTTCCACCCGCCGCTCTTCTTCCTACTCTCCTGTTCAGGAGAACAACTTCAACATTGACCGCTTCTCTCATGCTCGCCGGGATGCTTCCCGCCCTTATCCCACCTTGGGAGCCGTTATGGACCGGACCGCCACCGCCGACCCTAATGAGGGTTTTACCGACTTAGGTGGGGGCCCTGCTTGCGCATTCCAATTCAGGAAACCAAGCTAACTCCTTTTAGGTTTCAGGGATTTTATCCAGGCTTCTCGTAGGGTGTCTCGGCGCAAGTTGGCGCGTATTGAGACGAACCCTTATGCGACCGAACTCCTTAACAGGGGCGTCGAGTTTGTCACCGAGACCAATGAGACCTTCAACTCTGTGTTGGAGGCCAGCGTTATCCATACGGGTAACGTTGGGTCCATGTTGATGGATGAGATAGCTCATGTTAATGAGCGAGTTGATGGTCGTCGTGAAGAGATCGAGAAGCTAGAGAAGGAGTTCCTTGGGTGTCATGAGGGCATCTTGAAGATTGAGGATGAGCAGGAGCAACATGGTATGGCGATTGACAGGTTGAAGGTAAATGTGGGGTCGGGAGATATTGGATATCTCTAACCTAACATTTCCTTTAGGGAGAGGTGATCACATTGAAGGACCTGGTCCGGAGTCTTGTCGCGAAGACCGGGGAGTTGGAAGACGATAAGGTAAGGGGTAGGGGTTGAAGGTTTTTTGATATCTTCTAACCCTATTCCTTTAGGTTCGCCTTACTCGTCGTGTTTCCGAGTTGACCGGAGAAGTCCGGGGTCTCCAGAGAAAGTGCAACGAGCCGGAGGTCCAAGTCGAAGAAGAGGAGCCAGAAGTTCCGCATCGGGCCGGGTCGCCAATCATCCCTAACCAGGCTGAGTCGCCACCCGCTCGTTTGTTGGTTCGCCACGAGAACAGGTTGGTTCCGATCGATGATGAGGTCATTGAGATCGGGAGCGACGAATTCTATCAGAACGTAGGAGTTGTTCGTAGGGACACTCCTCGTCCTGAGTTCGTTTCTACTCCTTGGGGTAGTCGCCGTCAATGGCCTGCTCTGGAGTATGATCCGTACGCCGAGTTCGTTCCCGATAGTGAACCAAACTCTGATACGGAGCTTCCAGATTACGATGACTTGTCGGACGTGGACCCAAACGAGATCCGGGAGCAGAACTGGTTGAATGAGGAGTTGGTGAGGTCGGCATTGGAAGTAGTACAAAGTGTGATGATTTCACCGTTTACCCCCTTTCATTTCCTTTATTTAACGCTTCATCACCACTAAGTCAGTCGGTGCCCTGCCCTAAACACGGTGGTAAACTGTTTATTATGCAGTATGCCCTATGCTTAACGATTCAAAGTCCAATACGTGGAACGTGCTACTAGTCAAGATACCCCAGAAGACCCGAGGTATAATACGTGAACATGTACCGGCGGACCTTCCTATGAAGATCCCCCCTACCTGGCCCTCCGTTGCCCATGGACGACTAGTAGATATTCAGGCTACCGACAACAAGGGATGTATTAATAAGCGTCGCGCGCTGACCTCTCGCAGAAGTCAACCGGCTTATTAATCTGACCCTTGGATTGGACTTATGAAAACCATTATGCTTTACGACTTATGGATCACACGCAATAGACAATATAGAAAATCCATTGGAAGCCAACAGTACAAAAGAGTTATCTAATTAATATCTCTTCGGATCCTTTGTACTACTTCCAATGCCGACCTCACCAACTCCTCATTCAACCAGTTCTGCTCCCGGATCTCGTTTGGGTCCACGTCCGACAAGTCATCGTAATCTGGAAGCTCCGTATCAGAGTTTGGTTCACTATCGGGAACGAACTCGGTGTACGGATCATACTCCAGAGCAGGCCATTGACGGCGACTACCCCAAGAAGTAGAAACGAACTCAGGACGAGGAGTGTCCCGACGGACGACTCCTACGTTCTGATAGAATTCGTCGCTCCCGATTTCGATGACCTCATCATCAATAGGAACCAACCTATTCTCGTGACGGACCAACAAACAAGCAGGCGGCGACTCAGCCCGGTTAGGGATGATCGGCGACCCGGCCCGATGCAGAACCTCTTCCCCTTCCTCTTCTTCGACTCGGACCTCCGGCTCGTTGCACCTCCTCTGGAGATCCCGGACTTCTCCGGTCAACTCGGAGATACGACGAGTAAGGCGAACCTAAAACGAATAGGGTTAGAAGACATCAAAAACCTTCAACCCCTACCCGTTACCTTATCGTCCTCCAATTCTCCAGTCTTAGCAATAAGACTCCGGACCAAGTCCTTCAACGTGATCATCTCTCCCTAAAAGAAAAGTGGAGTTAGGAAAGTCAATTACTCCCGACCCCACATTTCTTACCTTCAACATGTCAAGATCCGCAGCCTGTTTCTCAGCGGCATCATCCGTCTTCATCGTCCAATCTTGCAACACGGCAACGTCCTTCTCCAAGTTCTCGATTTCATCCTGACGACCATCGACACGCTCATTGACATGAGCAATCTCATCCATCAACATAGACCCAACGTTACCCGTATGGATAACGCTGGCCTCCAACACAGAGTTGAAGGTCTCATTAGTCTCAGTAACGAACTCGACACCCCTGTTAAGGAGTTCGGTCGCATAGGGGTTGGTCTTGATACGAGCCAACTTGCGTCGAGATACTCTACGAGAAGCCTGGATGAAATCCCTGAAACCTAAAAGGAGTTAGCTTGGTTTCCTAAATCGGAATATGCAAGCAGGGCCCCCACCTAAATCAGAGAACCCCTCATTAGGGTCGGCGGTGGCGGTCCGGTCCATAACAGCTCCCAAAGTGGGATAAGGACGAGACGGATCCCGACGAGCATGGGAGAAGCGGTCGATGTTGAAGTTGTTCTCCTGAACAGGAGAGTAGGAAGAAGAGCGGCGAGTCGGAACACGAGTAGAAGCACGAGGCATGTTGGCTGTGTGTGTGTGTAACAAAGGAGGGTTTGTTTAGAAACCCAGTCATCCAACCCCCTTTGGTTATATACCAAATGCCACGCCCCTTCCACGACTCAGGAGTTGAGTCATCATTTCTATTGTTTACTGCGCATGACCCACATGACATCATATGCCCCTATTTCTTAGTCATATGCTCCCCTTTTGCCATTGGCTGTTAGTCAGTCATACCCACATTCCTTCCGAACATTCCCAGGCTACGTCATGCTTTGTAATTGCTCTGTAATGCTCTCAAATTGCTATTGGCCGCCACACTTTCGTTTATCAGCTGATAATTTGTAGCATTAGTCACCACGTAACGCACAGACCATGCAGTGCTGTGCACGGACCATGTTTGTCTGTGTTTGTATCTTTAGGGTAGTTACATGTCACTGTCACGTCACAAATCTAAGTAGTATATACTCAGAGTAGTTTAGCCTGTACTCCTTAGATTTGTTATCATCAGACTCTCCGTGACCTCTACTGCTGTGTGCTTAGAGCAAGAGTGCCTGAAGACCCTTGTCTCCTTCTTTCTCCTCTTCTCCAATCTAAGTCTGTGAAGAGACTTCCGATATCCCTGGGTTTGCAACAGGGTTATAACTGTGTGTTTGACCCCTGAGTGTGATAGGTTTGGATAGCAAGAGTGCTATTGAACTGTAGAGGTCGCGTCGGCCTGACACAAAGGATCCGAAGAGATATTGATTAGATAACTCTTTTGTACTGTTGGCTTCCAATGAATTTTCTATATTGTCTATTGCCCGTGATCCATGAGTCGTAAAGCATAATGGTTTTCATAAGTCCAATCCAAGGGTCAGATTAATAAGCCGGTTGACTTCTGCGAGAGGTCAGCACGCGACACTTATTAATACATCCCTTGTTGTCGGTAGCCTGAATATCTACTAGTCGTTCAGGGGCAACGGAGGGCCAGGTAGGGGGGATCTTCGTATGAAGGTCCGCCGGTACATGTTCACGTATTATACCTCGGGTCTTCTGGGGTATCTTGACTAGTAGCACGTTCCACGTATTGGACTTTGAGTCGTTAAGCATAGGGCATACTGCATAATAAACAGTTTACCGCCGTGTTTAGGGCAGGGCACCAACTGACTTAGTGGTGATGAGGCGTTAAATAAAGGAAATAAAAGGGGGTAAACGGCGAAATCATCACAGCATGTGGCTGAGTCACTCATTCAAAATTCTTTCAAAGATTACCCAGTGATGTGTCCATAATGTCCCCAGGGGATTCTTTTTGAAGTAATCACAATTTAATCTCAATATTGTTTGATTTCACCATGAACTTTCAAAGAAATCACTATGTGTATGGCTGTCCACATTCTAGACACATCACTGGATACTTTGTGAAAGAAGTTTGAATGAGTGGCTCAGCCACATGCTGGACACATTGTGGACAACATTGTGAAAGAAACTATTATGTAATGAGCTGGGTACATTGTGAGCACATGGATGGGAACATTGTGAAAGAAATTAAAATGTGCACAGCAGGCACATTGAGTTCACATTGATGTGTATATTGTGATCGCAATCAAATTTCCCCCACTGGGCACATTGTGATCACTTTTTGACTGTGATCACAATGTGTTCAGCATGTACCCCCGGGTATTTAACCCCTTGTCCCCAGTGTTATCAGAGTCAGGATGGCATTTTCAATCTTCGACCAAAGGTCCGAGGTTTTGCGGTCAATGAAAAAATTGCCTTGTTCCGCCAACACTGACGGTTTTGCTTCATAGTTTCTGAAGATTGGATAATGCGACGAAGTCACAGCAGGGAGATAGGGCAACCAATACTTTTCCGGCTGAGAATAATGTATAGGGAAGCCACGTGGATTTTCTGCAGGGGTGCCAGGGATGGGATTGCTAGAGAGGGGAAGGGTGAGGTTGTGATCCCAGAGAACGTCACATCTGGGGTTTGGTTGGGAAGGTGTTCCCATGGTTTGGGGAGAAGGGTCACAGGTGTCAGGAACATGGTACTTTTAAATTTTTTATAACACGCTCTTTCTTCGAACTCTTCTTACCATTCCTTATGTTTTGAATGCTTCGCACTCCTTATCCTTCATACCAATCATTCAAAACACACAAACGCGCAATTCATTCACAGCACTACGAAACGACATGGTTATACAATGCTTATAAACATCCCCTCAAAAGTCAACTCGATCTACGGCAGGCCTCATGGTCATCAATGTTCCATCCCGGAGATTGAAGAACCGGCCCCTCCTCGCGAGGATCTCTCCGAACATGGTGTCACCATCTTCCGTGCTCAACTGAACGTCTAGTTCAAGCCAATAAGAAGAGACTCCTTCAAGCGGACTGATCAGCCTCCCAGATGTCACCGAACTGCGGAACACTTGGTCCCACATCTCCATCACTGGGTGACTGCTCGGCAGCGCTGTCAACGTCGTTGAAGAGAGACCCTCTGTCTCCCTCATTGGAGGCCTGGGCGGAATCCTGTATTGCGAGTCGAGTGAGGTGCCTACCACTGGGGGCAGGGGCACCTGGAATCAGTGATTACATCTTGATTACATGGTGAGTTCATGTGCACTTTTCAATGATTGTAATCACCGATTCCAGGTTGAGCACATTTCAAATGTTACCTTGACATGTAATCCAGCCAATGTCCACCAATTACATTTGAAATGTTCTCTACAAATGTTTCTGGGATGTTCTTTACCCGTTGGCAAAAATGATACTGCAATGTAGTCAACATGTTCTTCAATCGTCCAAGATGTAATCTAAATGCGCTCAAAAACATGAGATGTTTTCACAATGTGCCCACTGGGCACATTCAGGAAACATTGCTTGAGAACATGTTGAGGAAATTTCAAATAGAGTTGGTGGGCACAGTTGAATCACATGTCAAGGTAACATTTGGAATATAATCAACCTGGAATCGGTGATTACAATCATTGAAAATTGCACATGAACTCACAATGTAATCAAGATGTAATCACAGATTCCAGGTGCCCCTGCCCCCAGTGTACGCTGGACCTCCAACTCGACCTGTTGGTTGGGACGGTTGACCCAATATCGGAATCCTCTTCCCTCGCCTCGACCAGACTGGTCACCATCCGACTCAACTGGTCGAAGGTAAGGATTAGCCAAAGGAGCCATGCGATAAGCAAGACGGCATCGAGAGCGTTTGCAACGTTGCCCCTTAGTCACCAGACATACCTCCACAACCCTTGGTACATCTTCGGCCCAGTCAACGACCATGACCTCATCCTCAATCTTCACCAGCTGATGGATCGGCTGCAGTGGGCAACGACAACCGTTCTCCTTGTCGGACTCGGCCAAGGTAGAAGCTGGAGCCGGAGTTGGGACGGGAACCACATTCTCTACCCACTGGGGGCAAGGGGTGGTGTTCTGGTCCAGAACATTGCAAGTTCATTGCAAGGAAATGGACGATGTGCCTGGCACAAACTGACCCAGTACATCGCAAACACATTCTGAATTTTCCAGGCTGATTTCCTTGCAGTGTTCCAGGACAGAAACTGGTCAGTACATTCACAATGTTCCAGTGATGTTCCCATTAGGTAATCCATGGGTACACTCAGACTTTCCCCAAAGAAAGTAACCTCGACGTCGACAATCGGTGCATTTACAATTTTCCTGGTCAGGAAAATTTAAAATGCACCCAAACAGTGTTTTTGCAGTGTTCCGGGGTGGTACATCCAGAATGTACTGGTGCCGTCGACTGCAATGTACTGAGTTCAGAAAACACCAGGAACACTGCAGGAACACTGCAAGGAAACTGGAAAACCCAGGAACATTTTGAATGAACTTGTGATGTTCCCAGTTTTTCCAGTTTCCTTGCAGTGTTCCTGCAGTGTTCCTGGTGTTTTCTGAACTCAGTACATTGCAGTCGACGGCACCAGTACATTCTGGATGTACCACCCCGGAACACTGCAAAAACACTGTTTGGGTGCATTTTAAAATTTCCTGACCAGGAAAATTGTAAATGCACCGATCATCGACGTCGAGGTTACTTTCTTTGGGAAAAGTCTGAGTGTACCCATGGATTACCTAATGGGAACATCACTGGAATACTGTGAATGTACTGACCATTTTCTGTCCTGGAACACTGCAAGGAAATCAGCCTGGAAAATTCAGAATGTGTTTGCGATGTACTGGGTCAGTTTGTGCCAGGCACATCGTCCATTTCCTTGCAATGAACTTGCAATGTTCTGGACCAGAACACCACCCCTTGCCCCCAGTGACCGGAGGCGTGGCGTAGGACGACGATCTTCTTCGAGTGCCTATTTAGGCGATCGTCCCTCGTGTCCAAGGCCTTCCTGATGTTGTTGTCCTGGACCTTCAGGCTGGCGACTAACTCTTGGTGGTTAGCAACCATCGCCTCTAACGCCTCGTTTGTCCCCTTCTGGAAGGCGGCCATAGTCTCCTGCATCAAGAGACCCTCTGCCGACAGACGAAGGACGTCTGCCTTCGCTTCCTTCACCTCACGCTCCAATTGTTCAACCTAGGCCGTTTGGTTAGTCGAGAGTCATACTCGAATATCCAAACTGAAAACCTACCCGGTGTCGTGACGTCGAAACTCCCAATCTCCGATTCCTTCCTATTGGTCGTTCAACTCCATTGAGTTCCGGACTCTTCTTGGCCTCGCGACTGCCTCGAGGCAACCTTCACCCTGATCACCGGACCGCCTCTATTGTTCCTCAGACGTTCTTCCCTGCTTCGCACCTCCCCTCGGGAACCCTGTTTTGAATCCTCGCGTTCTGCCATCTGCCACACACTATCTGACCCTCCGGAACTCTGATATCCCCGACGCCTCGTTCCCCTCGCCTTTCATCCTCATTTCAACTCTCGTTCTAGCCCTTCGCCATCGCTATCTATCGTTATCGATTCCTCCCGCCATCGATCTCTGGTTATCCCATTGTTCTGCGCTCTCGTCCCCGCAATTCCTTATCGATCGGAACTTCCCGGTCGATCGATCAGTTCCATTCCCTGCACTGTTCCGTTCTCTGGGCATTTGCCTCCATTGCTATCTTCCGCTCTCGATTTCTGTTCCCCTGCATTTTCTCCTGTATGACGCGGCTTCCTCTCGTGCTGTCATCACCCCTTCGTCATCGTCCCTGTAGTTACCCAGCCTTCGTCGTCGTTTCCCCCCCTAGTAGTTACCCCTCTTACCAAGTTCCTCTTAGTTTCGCTTTTCCGTTCCCCTTCTCTCTCACGGACTATCTCGACACTGCTTATTTAGGAGATTCTTCGGTTTCCTTTATATACTGTGTCTTAGATAACCTGGAATGCATCGACTTAGATCCCCCAGTTCAGTTTCAGTCCGAGTTCTCCAGTTCTCTGGTTCGCTCTCCAGTTCTCAAGTCAAGTTTTCGGCTTCTCTGTGTCTTATCTCTTGCTCCTACCAAAGCCTACCTCAGCTACTGTACGACTTCGCAGTGATTCTCTATCGCAACTCTCCGCAACCTCGGTTCCTATCCCCCTCTGCTTTGTCTCGAATCTCGCGCTTTACTCTAGTCGTCGCGGTCTTCCCCGGCGATTCTCCAGACATCTTCGGGCATCTCTGAGCAGATCTTCTGTTCCGGTGGTCGTACAGGACTCAACACTCAACTGGTACCCAACTCAACTGCTTGTACACTCTTTTTAGGGTATCCGACTACCCGGAGTGTTCAGCTAGTTCACCGGCTTTCCCCCTCTTGAACGAGCGACCACAACAGCGTGGTAGAAGCGGTAGCATGGCGGACGGCCCGAGGAACAGTTGCCCCGTGCTCCAACAGGTCCTGATCATAGATCCCCTTCTGCAGGGTGTACCAGAGCTCCTTCTTGATTGGATGCTCCAACTCCCCGAACCTACCCAACATCTGGAAGATCACCTTCTCGGCAATCATCGACCGGACCCAGAGCTCATCATCCCAGGTTAACCCCATCAAATGTGGGATCATCTCCCTGAGACGTTCAGCGTCCACCTGCTTGACAACCTCCAAGATCTAGAAGTCGCTAGCTCGACATCTGTGCCAAAGAATGTACGACCTCTATCTAGAGGAAGGAGTTAGTGCAAACACAAGAAGCTCTAGCTCTCCCCCATACCTGTTCATCAGTGGTATAGGGAACCCCCACCTCATTGGTGTAGGTCTTGCGGTTGGCGGCACGGTGGTCGATACAGGAGATGGTGGAGATGCTGTTGGCGACTTTGTAGGTGTGGTTGTTTGGGAAAAACATGTTGGTAAGATGATGGAGAAGTTGCTGGTGTTGCTGATCAAGGATGGCTCCAAGAAGACGTCCTTCTTATAGCCTAGATCAGTGATCCTTCACGTGACCTACCTCGACGCACCTCATTGGTCCGGGTCACATCAACTTCTGCCCCTGTACCATCATTGTTGGCTTACTACATCAAGCTGACACCTTGGCCCACGGGACGGCCTTGGAAGAACTTCATTCTGGAATGCCTAGAACATGTCAGGCCGACGCGACCTCTACAGTTCAATAGCACTCTTGCTATCCAAACCTTTCACACGCAGGGGTCAAACACACAGTTATAACCCTGTTGCAAACCCAGGGATATCAGAAGTCTCTTCACAGACTTAGATTGGAGAAGAGGAGAAAGAAGGAGACAAGGGTCTTCAGGCACTCTTGCTCTAAGCACACAGCAGTAGAGGTCACGGAGAGTCTGATGATAACAAATCTAAGGAGTACAGGCTAAACTACTCTGAGTATATATACTACTTAGATTTGTGACGTGACAGTGACATGTAACTACCCTAAAGATACAAACACAGACAAACATGGTCCGTGCACAGCACTGCATGGTCTGTGCGTTACGTGGTGACTAATGCTACAAATTATCAGCTGATAAACGAAAGTGTGGCGGCCAATAGCAATTTGAGAGCATTACAGAGCAATTACAAAGCATGACGTAGCCTGGGAATGTTCGGAAGGAATGTGGGTATGACTGACTAACAGCCAATGGCAAAAGGGGAGCATATGACTAAGAAATAGGGGCATATGATGTCATGTGGGTCATGCGCAGTAAACAATAGAAATGATGACTCAACTCCTGAGTCGTGGAAGGGGCGTGGCATTTGGTATATAACCAAAGGGGGTTGGATGACTGGGTTTCTAAACAAACCCTCCTTTGTTACACACAGCCAACATGCCTCGTGCTTCTACTCGTGTTCCCACTCGTCGTTCCTCTTCCTACTCTCCTGTTCAGGAGAATAACTTTAACATCGACCGTTTCTCTCACGCTCGTCGTGATGCCTCCCGCCCTTATCCCACTTTGGGAAATGTCATGGACCGGACCGCCACCGCCGATCCTAATGAGGGTTTTACCGACTTAGGTTTGGGATGTCGGTTGACATATTTGGCGTGTCTTCTGACATTTCGCTTTAGGTTTTAGGGACTTTATCCAGGCTTCTCGTAGGGTGTCTCGACGCAAGTTGGCACGTATCGAGACGAACCCCTATGCGACTGAACTCCTTAACAGGGGTGTCGAGTTCGTCACTGAGACCAATGAGACCTTCAACTCCGTGTTGGAGGCCAGCGTTATCCATACGGGTAACGTTGGGTCCATGTTGATGGATGAGATTGCTCATGTTAATGAGCGAGTTGATGGTCGTCGAGAAGAGATTGAGAAGCTGGAGAAGGAGTTCCTTGGATGTCACGAGGGCATCTTGAAGATTGAAGATGAGCAGGAGCAACACGGTATGGCGATTGACAGGTTGAAGGTAAATGTGGGGTCGGGAGATATTGGACATCTCTAACCCAACATTTCCTTTTAGGGAGAGGTGATCACATTAAAGGACTTGGTCCGGAGTCTCGTTGCGAAGACCGGGGAATTGGAAGACGATAAGGTACTGGGACTGGGATCGAAGATAGTTGTCATCTTCTAACCCTGTTCCTGTTAGGTCCGCCTTACTCGTCGTGTCTCCGAGTTAACCGGAGAAGTCCGGGATCTTCAGAGGAGATGCAATGAGCCGGAGGTTCAAGTCGAAGAAGAGGAGTTGGAAGTTCCGCATCGGGCCGGGTCGCCGATCATCCCTAATCGGGCTGAGTCGCCGCCTGCTCGTTTGTTGGTTCGTCACGAGAATAGGTTGGTTCCGATCGATGATGAGGTCATTGAGATTGGGAGCGACGAATTCTATCAGAACGTGGGAGTTGTCCGTAGGGACACTCCTCGTCCTGAGTTCGTTTCTACTCCTTGGGGTAGTCGCCGTCAATGGCCTGCCTTGGAGTATGATCCGTACGCCGAGTTCGTTCCCGATAGTGAACCAAACTCTGATACGGAGCTTCCAGATTACGATGACTTGTCGGACGTGGACCCAAACGAGATCCGGGAGCAGAACTGGTTGAATGAGGAGTTGGTGAGATCGGCATTGGAAGTAGTACAAAGGATCCGAAGAGATATTGATTAGATAACTCTTTTGTACTGTTGGTTTCCAATGAATCTTCTTTCTTGTCTATTGCGCGTGATCCATGAATCGTAAAACATAATGGTTTTCATAAGTCCAATCCAAGGGTCAGATTAATAAGCCGGTTGACTTCTGCGAGAGGTCAGCACGCGACACTTATTAATACATCCCTTGTTGTCGGTAGCCTGAATATCTACTAGTCGTTCAGGGGCAACGGAGGGCCAGGTAGGGGGGATCTTCGTATGAAGGTCCGCCGGTACATGTTCACGTATTATACCTCGGGTCTTCTGGGGTATCTTGACTAGTAGCACGTTCCACGTATTGGACTTTGAGTCGTTAAGCATAGGGCATACTGCATAATAAACAGTTTACCGCCGTGTTTAGGGCAGGGCACCAACTGACTTAGTGGTGATGAGGCGTTAAATAAAGGAAATGAAAGGGGGTAAACGGCGAAATCATCACAGAACACGCGCACACTAAAAATAGGTCTCATGACCTTGATGACCTCTTTACGACCCCCTTACGACCCTTGATGACTCATTTATGACATCACGATTATGACCAACCCTGGACCCTGATCACACACGTTGACAGTCACATCACAGTCTCCTAACCGGAGGAAGGAATCGCCATTATTCGGAAGGAGTGCCTTAGACTCCTTTTGTTTAGCCAAGCGAATGTGGAAGTAGCCGTTAGCGTGAAATGCCGGTGAATCTGTAATCCCTCATGTCTCATGAGTCTAGGCCCGACCTCCTCGTGTTTGGACGTATATTGAGGTTGCCACTAGTCTGTGATGCTGTTACTGCCTACAGACAACAAGGGATGTTGAATGGTCTCTATCTTTGGCCTCTCCAAAGGAAGCATCCAAAAAGATTCTCACCCGACCCTTGGGTGTGATCCCCAGGTATGAACTTTCATGACCCCATGCTCCTCTTTCTTTAGGACTAGTGTTATCTTTACCCCTATGTTTCATGCGGACATTCGTTATCTCTTATGCAACCCTTCACACGCTAGTAAGGCCCTTTGTCCTTTATTCTCCCACGCATCATATTTGTTCGCTTCCCTTACTTAGCATTCTCACACTCCTCATCTCCCTTTGTTCTGGCTTGATAAGGGTATATTAGGGTATTGACGTCATGGCCACTCCTTTAGTATAAGTAGCAACTGTGGCTGTATCGTAGTACCTTAGTTTTGTTACCTCAGGAAATCCTCTGCCCTTCTCAGCCCAGTTGCAGTTAAGGACAAGTCAGAGTTTCTTGTTTGAACACAAGGCATCCCCCATCTGCTCTCCCTCCCGCTCTGCGCCTCAACTGCACCTCATAACTATAAGAATCCCAGCATTCATATTAGAACACCTCGAGCGTCCAGTCAATCACCTGGTGGAGTCATCAATCCTGTTGTAGGGATAAACCCTTGTCTGTTAAACCGAACGAAGTACGGTTTAGGTTGGGTTTCTCTTTAGGATTTTGACCTGACTTGTAGTGACCTCGGACAACCTACCGGAAGAATAGAAAAGTGATCTTTCTCTCACAGCTAGTTGGGCTAGTGAGTACTCTGTGGAGTCGGCTCAGTGCACTGGTAGTTGTTGGGGTAGAGTGGCCCTGACAACAGGCAGAATCCTGTTTGAGTGTCAAGACCAAGTCGCTGCCAAATTTGAAAATCCTGAGCTGATGCTGATTGTGAGTGACAAATGAAGGCTAACAGCATAAATGACTTACCGCTATCGTACACTATAAAAAAAGTAAACAGTGTGTCCTGGAGGAGTAGAGAGCACAAGTCT
This sequence comes from Thelephora terrestris, assembly GCA_015956445.1. Classification (NCBI taxonomy): domain Eukaryota; kingdom Fungi; phylum Basidiomycota; class Agaricomycetes; order Thelephorales; family Thelephoraceae; genus Thelephora; species Thelephora terrestris. Next base: position 1,100,960 of record WIUZ02000012.1, on the reverse strand, counting down.
TCCCTGGATCGGGTGATTGGAGCAGAGGGGAGAGCAAAAACTCAACCAAAGGGTCAACCCTGAGGTGAAGCAATGAGGAGGAAGATGGTGGTTGGGGAGCAAAAGATGACAGCGAAATCAGCTTGCTATATAAAGGCTGGGCCATTCCCACGGGAAAGCCCTCATGTGGAGAGAAAAAAGATGATGGGTAGGGGAAAAGGTGATGGATTGGCAGATCCAGCCAGTGTCCGGTACAGGACATTCCGTATATCCCAGCAGGAATACTGGATAAGGACCTGAAGGGGTGGAAAATCGAAATTTTGACATACTGGATTTGAACAGGAAAGAGAGATTAGTTCATCGATTGAAGTGACAGGCAGATAAGCGAGCGACATATGGTGGTAAGACGGTTTCTCCACTGTGGAGACTCATGCCCACAATAGATCCCTCCTGAACAAGTAGGCGAGGTGGATGTGAGGCCCAAAGAGTCCAGTGTTAAGAAAGAAGGGACGGATTGAGGGATTGAAAGCCAGGAGGTGCCAGAAGAAATGGCGTGGAAGGGAAAAGAGAGGGTGGGAGGTAGAGATTCACTGGGGGCAAGGGCACCTGGAATCAATGATTACATCTTGATTAAATGGTGAGCTCATGTGCACTTTGCAATAATTGTAATCACTGATTCCAGGTTGATTGCATTTCAAATGTTAACTTGACATGTAATTCAACTGTGCCCACCAACTCCATTTGAAATTTCCTCAAAATGTTCCCTAGCAATGTTTCCTGAATGTGCCCAGTGGGTACATTATGAAAACATCTCATGTTTTTGAGCGCATTTAGATTACATCTCAGACAATTGAGAGAATGTTGATTACATTGCAATGTAATTTTTGCTGACATGTCAAAAACATCCCAGAAACATTTGTTGAGAACATTTCAGATGGAATTAGTGGACATTGGTTGGATTACATGTCAAGGTAACATTTGAAATGTAATCAACCTGAAATCAGTGATTACAATTATTGCAAAGTGCACATGAGCTCACCATGTAATCAAGATGTAATCATTGATTCCAGGTGCCCTTGCCCCCAGTGAATCTCTACCTCCCACCCTCTCTTTTCCCTTCCACGCCATTTCTTCTGGCACCTCCTGGCTTTCAATCCCTCAATCCGTCCCTTCTTTCTTAACACTGGACTCTTTGGGCCTCACATCCACCTTGCCTACTTGTTCAGGAGGGATCTATTGTGGGCATGAGTCTCCACAGTGGAGAAACTGTCTTACCACCATATGTCGCTCGCTTATCTGCCTGTCACTTCAATCGATGAACTAATCTCTCTTTCCTGTTCAAATCCAGTATGTCAAAATTTCTATTTTCCACCCCTTCACACTGGGGGCAGGGGTTGGTTTACTGAGTCAGTAAACTGTGAGTAAATTGCAAGCAAATGGAAAAAGAACCCAGCGAAATACTTGCCTGGCAAGCACAAAGCAAATTCACAATTTACTGGGTGACTATCTGTAGGATCTACACGGTGTACACTCATTTCCAGACGAGTATCGAACCCATATAAAGAAACTGTCAGGACCCCGACCGTTGTGTCGGAATGACAATATCGTCTCTAAACCCCTCATCTGGGGTTCCAAATGTATGCCAGGTACCAACCATTGATTCAATATATTATTTTCAACGGGCCACAGGCTGTGTTATCGTGGGGGTCAAACGAGATTCCGTGTCTTCTTTCCACTTGACTCCCACATTGCTTCCCTCTCAGTGGTTGTTTGACCATCCCACCCCAACACTAGTGCGGTTGTGGCATAGGCTGAAACTTACTTCATGTTAGGCATATGCACTACAGCTAGCATTTGTGATGATTTCGCCGTTTATCCCCTTTTAATTCCTTTATTTAACGCCTCATCACCACTAAGTCAGTTGGTGCCCTGCCCTAAACATGGCGGTAAACTGTTTATTATGCCATATGCCCTATGTTTAACGATCCAAAAGTCCAATACATGGAACGTGCTACTAGTCAAGATACCCCAGAAGACCCGAGGTATAATACGTGAACATGTACCGGCGGACCTTCATACGAAGATCCCCCCTACCTGGCCCTCCGTTGCCCCTGAACGACTAGTAGATATTCAGGCTACCGACAACAAGGGATGTATTAATAAGTGTCGCGTGCTGACCTCTCGCAGAAGTCAACCGGCTTATTAATCTGACCCTTGGATTGGACTTATGAAAACCATTATGTTTTACGATTCATGGATCACGCGCAATAGACAAGAAAGAAGATTCATTGGAAACCAACAGTACAAAAGAGTTATCTAATCAATATCTCTTCGGATCCTTTGTACTACTTCCAATGCCGATCTCACCAACTCTTCGTTCAACCAGTTCTGCTCCCGGATCTCGTTTGGGTCCACGTCCGACAAGTCATTATAATCTGGAAGCTCCGTATCAGAGTTGGGTTCACTATCGGGAACGAACTCGGTGTACGGATCATACTCCAGAGCAGGCCATTGACAGCGACTACCCCAAGGAGTAGAAACGAACTCAGAACGAGGAGTGTCCCTACGAACAACTCCTACATTCTGATAAAATTCGTCGCTCCCGATCTCAATGACCTCATCATCGATGGGAACCAACCTGTTCTCGTGACAGACCAACAAACGAGCGGGCGGCGACTCAGCCCGATTAGGGATTATCGGCGACCCGGCCCGATGTGGAACTTCCAACTCCTCTTCTTCGACTCGGACCTCCGGCTCGATGCACCTCCTCTGGAGATCCCGGACTTCTCCGGTCAACTCGGAAACACGACGAGTAAGGCGAACCTAAAAGGAACAGGGTTAGAAGATGACAACTATCTTCAATCCCAGTCCCAGTACCTTATTGTCTTCCAATTCTCCGGTTTTCGCAACGAGACTCCGGACCAAGTCCTTCAACGTGATTACCTCTCCCTGAAAGAAAGTTTGAGTTAGAAAGGTCAATTACTCCTGACCCAAACTTTCTTACCTTCAACCTGTCGATCGCCATACCATGCTGCTCTTGCTCATCTTCGATCTTCAAGATGCCCTCATGACATCCGAGGAACTCCTTCTCCAGCTTCTCGATCTCTTCCCGACGACCATCAACTCGCTCATTTACATGAGCAATCTCATCCATCAACATAGACCCAACGTTACCCGTATGGATAACACTGGCCTCCAACACGGAGTTGAAGGTCTCGTTGGTCTCAGTGACAAACTTGACACCCCTGTTGAGGAGTTCGGTCGCATAGGGATTCGTCTCGATACGCGCCAACTTGCGCCGAGACACCCTACGAGAAGCCTGGATAAAGTCCCTAAAACCTAAAGCGAAACATCAGAAGACACGCCAAATATGTCAACCGACATCCCAAACCTAAGTTGGTGAAACCCTCATTAGGGTCGGCGGTGGCGGTCCGGTCCATAACGTTTCCCAAAGTGGGATAAGGGCGAGAGGCATCACGACGAGCGTGAGAGAAATGGTCGATGTTAAAGTTGTTCTCCTGAACAGGAGAGTAAGAGGAAGAGCGACAGGTGGGAACACGAGTAGAGGCACGAGGCATGTTGGCTGTGTGTAACAAAGGAGGGTTTGTTTAGAAACCCAGTCATCCAACCCCCTTTGGTTATATACCAAATGCCACGCCCCTTCCACGACTCAGGAGTTGAGTCATCATTTCTATTGTTTACTGCGCATGACCCACATGACATCATATGCCCCTATTTCTTAGTCATATGCTCCCCTTTTGCCATTGGCTGTTAGTCAGTCATACCCACATTCCTTCCGAACATTCCCAGGCTACGTCATGCTTTGTAATTGCTCTGTAATGCTCTCAAATTGCTATTGGCCGCCACACTTTCGTTTATCAGCTGATAATTTGTAGCATTAGTCACCACGTAACGCACAGACCATGCAGTGCTGTGCACGGACCATGTTTGTCTGTGTTTGTATCTTTAGGGTAGTTACATGTCACTGTCACGTCACAAATCTAAGTAGTATATATACTCAGAGTAGTTTAGCCTGTACTCCTTAGATTTGTTATCATCAGACTCTCCGTGACCTCTACTGCTGTGTGCTTAGAGCAAGAGTGCCTGAAGACCCTTGTCTCCTTCTTTCTCCTCTCTTTCATCTAGTCTGTGAAGAGACTTCCGATATCCCTGGGTTTGTAACAGGGTTATAACTGTGTGTTTGACCCCTGTCTACGATAGGTTTGGATAGCAAGAGTACTATTGAACTGTAGAGGTCGCGTCGGCCTGACAGCATTGCACCCAAACCTAATTCCTTTCCACACCAGGCACCATGCATATCGTCATGATCCGTCCGCCATACACAAGTTGGTACGAGGCCCATCTCCATTAGATTTTACCTTTTTCAATTGCCAGACTGTGTGAAGGTTGCTTACTTCCTGCTCTGCATTATTGGTGAAACAAAGGAAAGGGTCTCACACTCGTTAGGGACCTTTGATTCAGACGTGAATCATTGAAGGGGTAAGCCCATCACTCACTCACACGAGACACCTGTTTCGCTTGATGCCCAGCAAGCTTATTTCTTGCTGTATGTTCCCTTCCTGATGCAAAGGCTTTATTTCCTCTGCTGCATTCTTAGGGATCAGCTTTTTGTTTTTGGTGTGGGTCATAACGTTGTGTCAACCTCCTGACCACGGAACTAGATGGACAACAAGGTATATAAGCCGCTCTTCGCTAGGTAGCAGAGCAGCCTTCCATATCCAGCTCGCTTTTCATCGTCTTTCTCCTCCACTCATTTTCCAGTCTTTACCCACCCTCTCTTTTAGTCATTGCAATGGCCGCTTTTGAATCTGGTCGGCGGTTCCATGTGGATCATGCCACTTCCCAAATGTTCTATCAGGAGCCCACAAACGGGGCAAACAAGTCCCGTGGATACTGTTACTCCTGTCTGATTACCATCCTCCAAGACCCAAGGCACACAGCGTAAGAACTCATACTGGCATCGCATTTCCTGTTAACCTGTTCTTCTTGTCCTAAGTCTTGATGTGCCTACCCAATGGCCCAGGGTCGGCTTCAGTTGATCCCACTCCCGGTGTCCCTTCCCGTACATAGGTGAAATTTGCCACCCAGCCTCCACTTGCAACTGAGGGGTATCGTGATGCCTCCCAGTTTATGTATGGATTTTCTCAACCAGCTACCCTACCTCTGCCTGTCTATCACAGTCACCCCTTCTCTGCAACAGCCATTCCCACGCTTCGGAGTCCCGCGCAAATTGGACGGAACGCAAGGTGCATGCAACGCTCGACGAGAGCGCATGATCCCATTTGTGGCCAGAGGATGATTCATAAACATGAAGGCAGAAGGGGTCACACTCATGGAGCTCCAAATTATAAGCCTCGGGAGGTCCAGGTCCTTCTTGACATTGTTGACACTGGGGGCAAGGGTTGGTTTACTGAGTCAGTAAACTGTGAGTAAATCACAAGCAAATGGAAAAAGAACCCAGCAAAATACTTGCCTGGCAAGCACAAAGCAAATTCACAATTTACTGAGCCAATTTACCTGCAATTTACTGGGTCATGTGACTATGGTTTACCCATTAGGTAAACCTTGGAAAAATTTACAATTTACTGGGCCACTTACCCAATCAGTATGTTTTTAATTTGCTGAGTGATTTAATCACGATTTACTGGACTCAGTAAACTGGAAAAAAACCAAACTGGTTTACTGACGACGTACCTGATTGGTCAATTTGAAAAATACCCGAAAATTTACCTGGACGTGTCATTGTCAGTAAACTGCAAGTTTTCTTTCAGTAAATCACAAATACATGTAAAGTAAACCAGAAAACACGTGTAAACTGTAAGTAAATTCAAAGTTTACGTGTTTTCTGGTTTACTTTACATGTATTTGTGATTTACTGAAAGAAAACTTGCAGTTTACTGACAATGACACGTCCAGGTAAATTTTCGGGTATTTTTCAAATTGACCAATCAGGTACGTCGTCAGTAAACCAGTTTGGTTTTTTTCCAGTTTACTGAGTCCAGTAAATCGTGATTAAATCACTCAGCAAATTAAAAACATACTGATTGGGTAAGTGGCCCAGTAAATTGTAAATTTTTCCAAGGTTTACCTAATGGGTAAACCATAGTCACATGACCCAGTAAATTGCAGGTAAATTGGCTCAGTAAATTGTGAATTTGCTTTGTGCTTGCCAGGCAAGTATTTTGCTGGGTTCTTTTTCCATTTGCTTGTGATTTACTCACAGTTTACTGACTCAGTAAACCAACCCCTGTCCCCAGTGTGAGGAGGATCTCCCAATTGCCACTAAGGGCTGGAAGGTCGTTGGCACTCAATTCCATGATTGGGCAGCTGTTGCCGAGTACCCAGCAAGGACCAATAGGTCGTTGGAGTTGAAGTACAAACAGGCATGTTCTTCTCCCTTCAAAGTCATGTTATGATTGCTTAGGGTTCTCTTACAGCTTGTTAAAACAGAAAAACCAACGGGGGATGTGGAGTGTCCACCAGAGGTCTCCCACACACACAAAATCAAACACAAGATCCAGGGTTGCATGCCGTGACCTTGAGGACGGAGAGATTGTTGATTTTGAGGACGTTAACGGCTTCGATAATGCAGATGACAAAATGTCGGACTCTTATGACCCCCCTGAGGACAACATTGAGGCTACCCCAGCTCCCCACAGCAAGCCCACCCCTCGCGTTCGTACCCGACGCCTTAAGTCATCACTTTTGAGCCAAGAATCAATATACCAGCCCTCCACTAAAGGTACTGATATTCTCGAAAGGATCTCCCAAATTTTCAATCCAGAGACCCAGTCCCGTTGTGAGGCTGATCATGCATCCTCGATGTTTCAGTCCCACCAGCTCATCCTCCTGCAGTTCCAGATTCGTGACCTCAACAACACAATCCTTTCCCTCTGCAGCCAAGCTGATGACGCAGAACGTCACCGTGTCAATGCTGATTGTCGTGCCGACCGGCTTCAAAACCAACTCGATATCAATTTCGCCGTCACTCATGCTCGCCTGTTCCGATCAACCACCCAGGTACCCAGGCACACCTCTCCCATATCAATTTCTTCCCTCCCCTGAGTCTACTCCTGACCACAATCGCCGATATGAGGTCACCTTCCACGATGGTGGACATTGCTCATGGTTCAGGAATGTCAACCAATTCAGTGATGATGATGATGTTGTTGAGGTGACCCGGGTTCCGTGGAGCCCTCCCACACATTCCCCAGCCCCATCATACGAGGTCTAAACTATTGCAATGGTCCATAGAGGGCAAGTTCTGTTGCCATTTCTTTTTCTGTCTTTCTCCGCCAAAATCTCCCTGTCAAACTCGCTGTCACTCCTTAGCTTCCTCTTTTTAGCAATGACATCATATTTACCTAAACTCTTTCTAATACCATTCACACTGCCCAACTCGTGTCATCTCTCCTTTGCTTTCTTGGTTTTGCAATCTTTCACATTCACCTAAGCCATTGTTCCGTGCCACTTATCCTGCCCAACTCATTGTCGCTCCTTAGAAGCTCTTGATTCAACAGACATGTTATTTAAAAGAAACACACTCCTAATACCATTCCTCTTCAACGTGAAATGTTCTAACACGGTCATGCTTTCATTTATCAGAAAATAAAATGTCCCCAAACCCCATCCAGACCCTCTCACTGCCCTCGCGCCACACAGGAACATAAACACTCTTGATTTGATTGATGCTGACCAATTGTGTTCGGAGGTTGTGGAGGCAGAAACAGCTTTCAATAATGTCGGCCCTCCTCTCCATATCTTCAATCTCCAAGGGTATCTGAAGCTGCCCAAAACTCCCCTGCAACTCCCACATACCCCACTCTGCAGTTTGATGATAGGAGAGTACCAATTGCAAGAGCTGAAATATGTGCTTCCGCTGAGTGAGATCCAGAGGTAGGTCCATCCAAGCTTTGAGTGGGACAACTATTTTTCCGGCAATCCAGTTGTGACTGGTGGGAAACACAGCATCAGCGACAACACGATATCCATCTGGTGTTTCATGTTCCAGCTTCTCGTAAATTCCTTCTGTGACACATGAGTTGTGCCAGCTGCCAGGGCAATTTGTGCGACACCCAATAATCTCTCCTGTTTGAATCGTGAGCATCCACCGAATGAGCATGGCCCAGAAAACACGAACCTTTGGCACTGAAAACAATAACTGAACTGATAAAATGGCGGTGAAGCCACCCATTGTAAGTGGCATTCTCCACTTTGACGTCCCTTGATACCTGGCAGGACAGGTTTAGCCCATCAATCGAACTGAAGACACCCTGGAGAAGTGGGTGTCATGTGGACACATAGCCACTGAGTTCAAGGAACTCATCACCTCAGGGCCAAGCGATTTTTGCTTGAGGCATCTGCCTCAGGACTTCAAGGAGGATCAATAGGGCAAATCGAAGGTACCTTGAAACAGTGGCAGGGATGAGGGCAAATATTTGTTGGAGGCTGGTTTGCTGCATTGTTGAGGATAGCCAGTGGGGGACCAAGCCAAGTCTGCCTGCAGCATCTAATGACCTTCTTTCGGCTCGCAGCTGGACGGTTGTGTCCATATCAGGGCCTGCAAGTCTTTTACTTGGAAGAAACAGCATACAGTGATCGAGTGGTCCTTGAACCAATTTTACGACAACGGTCCACCAAGCCAGCAATTCTATAGATTCTGATCCAACATTTTTTCAGACCCTTGTATTTGTGCCTAAAAACGATACCTACCCTACAGAATTGAATTTTATTGCTTTTTTCCACCGTGGTAAGCCATCCGCGTAATGGCCAAAAAACAAGCGACGTGAACCGTGTTGAGCTACCCGATATGGAAGGTGTGTCACAAGCATTTCCCACGCAAATGGCAGGAAATCTGTTTGTTTGTGACAGATACTGTCACGCCTGGGCCTGTCGCTCGTTCGCGAGGATGGAAAAATTAGCGGTAGGAAAGCAAGAACATGGTTTAAAGTGTCCATATTTTTTAGAGTACTTGAGTTAATGAATAGATAATGTCCTAATAATTTCTAGGCTACCGGCAGATCCAATCGTACAAAATAAAATCATGTGTAGTTTGATGTTGTGCAATTTCAGAGGTAAATTGGAACTATCCTGGTAGAATTATAATGTTTTTCTAAGAACTACTTACACAAGCATCTAAGTATGTAGGCCATTGTACCACCTCGATATCCGACCGAAATATGGAGTTGTTGCAGCCTGACAGTTGGATGATTCAAGGAACCCTACTGGTTCAAGGACCACTCGATCACTGTAAGAGGCCAAAGCCTGCTAGGCTGGCTCCTCTACCTGCTGGAGCAAGGGTCACTCCTCGACCCCCTGCAGTAAGGTCGGCTCCTCTACCCCCTGCAGTCATTTCCAAGCCGCATTTGTCCAAATCCCTTTTGAACTTCAAGCCCGGTAAAAGTAACTCCTTCACTTAAGACCCCTTCAGCAAAGGTTCCGTTGTTGAAGGCCCCTTCCATTCAAGTTCCTTCCCTCCTGGCCCCTTCTCCGAAGGTCCCTTCCCTCCTGGCTTTGCCAGGCAAGTATTTCGCTGGGTTCTTTTTCCATTTACTTGTGATTTACTCACAGTTTACTGACTCAGTAAACCAACCCTTGCCCCCGGTGTCAGGTCCTTACCCAGTATTCCTGCTGGGATCTGCCAATCCAACAACTTTTTTCCCTACCCATCCCCTTTTTTCTCTCCATGTGAGGGGTTGCCTCCCCATGGGAGTGGCCCAGCCTTATATAGTAAGCTGATTTTGCTATTGTTTTTTGCTTCTCAACCACCATCTTCATCCTCATTGCCTCACATCAGGGTTGACCCTTTGGTCGAGTTCTTTCTCTCCTCTCTACTATATTCCACCTGCACCTCTCCTTTCCAAACTCCTCCAGGATGTTCAGACACAGTCAAGTTTGAACATACACTCTCAGGCTGAAGTGGTCACGACCTTTTGTAAGCTTGTGACTGGCCCCTTCCCACTTTCAATTCCTCCTTGTGATCTGTGGTCTTTCCTCTACTTTCATACCATGCTGGTGAGTGCTTAGCTCTTCACCTCTTTGCCCCAATCCTCACTGTGGGTCAGGGAAAAACACTCTGGCCTCTCCGGCATCAGGGGAGTTTTCTTACCATGTTTGAAGATCCCAAGCACAATCCCGAAACTATCAAGTCCGTCTGGAACAGTGATGACAGGAATGCCAACCTTTTCCCAGATCCGCTTTCAGTTCCACTAAAACACAACCCATTCCCTCATTATGGACCCGTGAAGAACCCACACGGTTACCCTATTTGCTGGGCAGAGCCCAAGTACGAATGGTACCCATACCATCCTGCTGTCATCTCCTTCAAATACACCCTGTTCTTGGGAATGTCGACCAACCCCAATATCATGCACAATTGGTCAGGGTACAAACTGGATGATGAACAGATATCTCTGTGGGGGAATATCGAATACATTTTGTGTGCGACCATCTCTGTAATTGGTGCTGGTCATATCTGTCCCCTGGAACAGAGAGAACCCTTTCGCCCCTCGGAATATGGATACATGTTGACTCACAGTCAGTTGAAGTTTGCAAAGATGTGCATGATGAAATCCCTCAACACTTTCCAACGACTCCTCAGATACTGCTCCTACCTCATAGCCAGTCGTACTTACAAGAGTACTGAGACAAACCCAAACAACCCCGAGCTGAGTTTGGAGCTGTTGTTCTCTGTGGTCTATTCAAGACTCAATTCAACAGCTCGCGATTCACATACCTTAGCAAAGCACCTTTTCAGGACACTTTCTGAGATACATGCAAGCCGAAACTTCGCAGGTATTGCCTTGCAGTGTACCAGATAGTACAGCATCCCTGTCTATGTGTCTTGGCCAAGTACTGGCAGAAACCCCTACCATTCATTGCACCAGGGCCACTACATCAAACATTGGATTCCTTCCTCATTACCAGAGGCCCCAGAACAAACCCCCGCACTTCCCACATCAGTAACAACCCCTCCTCCCCTCGACCCACCTCCCATCTATGGCACCCAACCTTTTGCCAAGAAGATCCAGACCTACGGCCACCCCATGGACTATGTCAACAAGCAGGTTAAGAAGATACCTATGGAGCTTGAAAACTCTCCCCACAAACAGGCCATGTTGGACCGTCTCCAATCGTCAAAGTCCTTTGCAAACCTTGGGAGTGTCAAATAGTATAGGTTTGAAAGCTCTACCGTCCACAATGGTCAGAAGGAGTGTTGCTTTCGTGAACTGCTTACAAGGCATGATGCCCTGCGCGACCTGGAACTTACTGATAGCTGTCATCTGTAGTAAGAACTTTTGTTTCATTTTCACTTTCTTCTCACTGAAAAACCACACAGGTTTGACTGTGTCCTCAACCAGTGGAACACTTCGTAAGAATTCACTTTTGAACGGAACATGCACCTTAACCAAGAGCTCTCCAGCGACGAAATGGAAGAGTTTGAATTTGTAGAGGAAGATCTGATGGCTGTAGATGTCCCTCTCCCAACTTTCCAGGAGGGTTCTCTCCTGCATCAGCTTGAGACCTCTCAGTTCTCACTGGACACAGGTGTGGCAAAAAATCTGGTTGGACAACCACATCTTTGCTTTGAAGAGCTGGGCACTCCATCTGACTGGAGAAGAAGATCCTTCCTGCAACAAATTTTTTCCTAGAAGACTTGGCCTTCTCACAGAATGTTCTGACATGACTTTGCGAAGATTATTCAATGGCGGGCTCAAAGGGCTCACTGCCAACTTTGATCTCCACCTGTCCCATCCTGGCAGAGACAGGCTCCCTCAGCAGCTGTCAGGGTCTGTCCTTCACATCCAGCCTGTTGGAAAGGCATACTTGTCAACGGTCAGAGATAACGACACTTATCCCTGGAAGCTCTTGATCGAAGACCCTTTCGTCCTGCTCCAAATAGAAAGGGAACAGTGGCACCTCCAACCAGAAGGACTTGTTTCAAATCTCATCCAAAAAGGCCTCTGTTTCAAAATCCTCTACCCCTGCTACCAGGAAGGAGCAACCTTCTATTGAAACCCAGGTCCTGTGACCTCCCCGATGGCTAAAGCCCCCCCCCCCCGTAGGACTCGTGGACTACCTGGCCTACTACTGTCTTGAGGTAGCCCACTTCTTTGAGCTCTACCCTCATGCTCATGTGGTGGTGTTGTGTTCTGGTGGGATCCTTTGAGGATTGCTGTCAACGTTCTTCCAATACCCACAGAGTCCGACTTGGTCCACCTTTTCCATGAAGGAGCTTGCAAAACCCACATAATCAATGGCTGATGATACTGGTCCCCGTTCTCTGTTTGGTGGACGAGGAAATGATTGTTGGGCTTTACAAATGGCCAGGCAAGTCCAGTTGAAACACGACAGAGTGGTTTTACTCACGAGTGTTAGAGCACGAAAAGGATCGCCCTTAGCACAGCAGTTGGTGGCCAAAACCTGCTGCCTGGTCTACTTCCAGTCTTGAATTCTGTGCGTGGGCTCCGGTGGCAGAACATTGGTACCAGAAGAGGAAGAATGAGTTGAGGGAGGGGACAGGAAGAGCTATGCAGGAAAAAGATTGGAGGAGCGAGATCAAGTTTGAACGATCTCAGGGTCGCCCTTTCCATGAACTCGTCATCAATTTCACAAATGAATTTGTTTGGTCCCACAGGCTATCTTACACCCATTTATCATAAACTGTATCCGAAGTCTGTACTTGTCTTGCCCCATCTAGCACATCCACACCTTTGTTCCCCACCATGCTAGACAATCTGCCCATCATCTGTTCAAATAAATTCACCTTTCCAATGGATAATCTTTCCTGTGTGAATGCCTGGCGAAATATTGACTTGTGGCAGCTGCTGATAGTTCGTCTAATTCGACTTTTTAGGGCTTACCTCTCGGTTTGCAATAAAGCTGAAAATTTTCATGCTTTCCCAGAGTTTCTCACCATCACAGAAGTGTGTCCGTAATCCTTGTGAACTGTGCCAAGAGTCACCCATGTTGTCGACATCTGTTTGAGATCTTGTACTTTTGTTCGCATGTATCTACCGCTTCCTATGATAGAATCAACCCCTTTTTTAGAATACCCCCCCCCCTCCCTTCTCCGATCACAGGGTCACCAGGAGAAGGCCGAGAAAGCCGAGCGTTGCAGATGATTCCAGCATGGGTGGTAATTGTGGCTGATTCTTAACTTTCTTTCTTGCTTTCATCTGTGTTCCAGTGCCACGATTTGTGACTGGTTTCCTTTTGTCACTTGTACCCCTTTCTTCTCTTTTTGACTTTCCTTGATGATAATTATCCATACATAACCTCCGTCTCAAATACTTGTTGCCACCTGGAGGTGATCGCACAGTTGCTGGGGTCTCTGGCCTCTAACGTGTGTAGCAGGTAGGAAGTGTTGCACAATTTCAACTGAAGGATATCATTCTCTTGTAAGATGGGGCAACAAAGTGGAAGAACCGAGCTGTATACTATGGTAACTTGAATAGATCGAAAGTTCAAATAAGTCCAACAGCCTCATTGTGAAATGGGAGGTGTGCTCAACAGGAAGAAGATGAGATCAGAGCTAATGTTTGTTGGTCGTGGACCATCCTGCTGGTTGGGACTGGGGTAGCAGTCCTTCACAGTCCATACTTTACCTGGCGGGCCTCCTTCAGTTTAAGTAGGGCCTCATCCTTTTCTGCCCTCATAGGCTTGTGGCCTGCCATAGAGTATACTGCAATAGTATATCAGTGTGAGATGTGTGAACAAAACTCAATCTACTCACTGTCCAACGCGTGGATTTCCCCCTGGGAGTGGATGGACTCTTCTTCATCTCCATCTGAGGGGTCTGTAACCTGGTCCATTGACTGTTCATCGGCTCCATCTGAGGGATCCGTAATCTGTTCCATGGACTCTTCGTCACCTGCATCCCAGACGTCCACCTGGTCCATCCAATCTTCACTCCGTTCCTGAGGACTGTCAACCGAGTGACCTCCGGTCGGTTGGCTCAGCTCTGCCCCTTCCATTGGGACCCCCTCTGTCAATAGCTCCATCTTGAGCTGACAGTCCACAATGTCAACAGTTCCAGTGACCATATTGGACAGGAGCACCAACTCCTCCCTCCTCTTCTGGCATCGTAGATGGAACGTACTCAAGTGCATCAGCCCCTGGGCCATTTTCAAGGTCATCTATGGCCCTGAATAGGTCTTCACTAAAGGACAGAGTTTTTGGCCATGACCCGAACTCTAGGTCCGTCATCCCCTCTTCTTCCTTCTTCACCTTGACACTGGAGGTATGAAGACAGACGGCAGGTTCTTCACCTGCAAGCTGCTCCTTTCTTGCTGAGCAACCCTCCTTGCGAGAGGCTGGCTCCTCCTTTCCTGTCGAGTCACCCTCCTTGTGAGAGGCTGGCTTTGAACCTTGTTCCTGGGATTTGGACAAATGCGGCTTGGAAATGACTGCAGGGGGTAGAGGAGCCGACCTTACTGCAGGGGGTCGAGGAGTGACCCTTGCTCCAGCAGGTAGAGGAGCCAGCCTAGCAGGGTTTGGCCTCTTATGCTGTTTCTTCCAAGTAAAAGACTTGTAGATGGTGGCTACATCCTCAGGGCTGAGAACAGGGTACAGGTGGACAAGGCTTCTCTTCAAGGGGGTCCTTCCAATTTCTTGGAAGAGGAATGAGTGGGCTTCTACATAGGAGTCTGGAAGAGGCCTAGAATCTCACATTCCTGGATGAAGGATGTTGGCATCCTGTCAAACTTTTCTCTCCTCTTCTGACTGAGAGGATCAGATTGGAACTGTAAAAGCAGTGTCAGCCTCAAATATAGGACTTGGAGTGGAATTATATACATTTACAAACTTCAAAACTTCCAACACGATTTTCTCAGAGAAAACGCAGTTCATTGCCTGGGGATTGTTGACAATTGAAGTGTTGCTCTTGAACTCATTGAGACACTTCTGCAATTCCTGGCTGTCTTTTAGCCAGCTCACCATAATCATTACGAAACCGGGGTCTCACCAAAGCCTTGTGGAGACCCAGGGACAATGTCCCAGCTGCAAGGACTTCGCCCTGGGGCCAAGCGTGAGGTCAAAGAGAGATGATTGGATGACGCCTTCCTTGATGAGGTCATAGAGAAGCAAGCCATTGGTTTCTAAGACCATGCTACTGCATCTGAGCCAAGTTGAGTAAGGGCCCAAAGAATCCTCCCCCTTGATCCTGTGTCCTCTATGGCATTTCGGACTTCCTCAGCATGGTCTTTAGAAAGGAGCTGCTCACAGACGGACTCTCAGGTTATTGGAGTGGGTGCGACATAGGCATCCAGCAATGCTAGGAGGTAAAACTCCGTAGAACTGCAGTTGGACAGTCAAAACCTGCCCAAGCAGGAATGTGGAAAAACTGAACCTTTGCAAACATGTCTGGTTCACAGTCATCCTCCTCAATGAGAAAGTTCGTCATAGACAAGCTGTAGTCACAACCAACACCCCTATTTCCCAACAACTCAGAAAAGGGTTCTGTCCACCTATACAGCTGGATAAAGAGTCGATAGGCTGACTGACACACTGGAGAGTTGAGCTTACTAGAGCTGGCTGGCTCTTGTAATAAGGCAGCGGACACATCTCCCACAGGATGTACACAGAACTGATAGACAGGAGAGGTATGGATGACTTCCCATACACCTTTCCCAGCCATGTGATGGCTCTGGACCTGTAGGACTGACAGATGTTGCCCAAAGTGTCCCCTCTGACACATACAGGTCTTGAACCTGGGAAGGTTCATCCTCAGTCCTCCCAATAAGTCGGTGGCCATTTGGTCTGTAATGCTTTGAAAAAAACAGGTTGAGCTTGGGCCCAATGTCTAGAGGGATAGGATTGGAGTTCTCATAGTTTACAGAGCCGTTCCTTTTGATGACAGGATCCAGAATAGCCTCACACTCGGCCTGTCGAACAGAGAGATGCTTCGTCGGGTCTTTCCAGCTTTCTTCATGTTGGAGTTAGCTGTGACAGCCAGTCATGTGATCTGATCATGTGATTGTGAGAATTTTTGTAATGGTATATAATAGTGTTGATCCCATCAATACAACTTGGCTTTTCTCTCTCATCGTGTCCTGCAACACATTGCAGTCACATGATTCAGTAATTTTTGGAATTTTCCACAATTTACTGAGCTGGGAAGTAGTAGTTACATTGTTCAGTACATTCAAAAACAACTCAACTTGTTCCCACCCAGCAAAGTGCTGGTACATTGAACATGGTACTACAATGTATTCAAAAAGTACTTGGTCAGTAAACAGGGGCTTGTCCCCAGTGTCAGAACCCGGGAGCTGCAGGGGTTCTTTATCTTCCTGATTCAACGGTGTCAGGAACATGGTATTTTTAAACTTTTTATAACACGCTCTTTCTTCGAACTCTTCTTACCACTTCTTATGTTTTGAATGCTTCACACTCCTTATCCTTCATGCCAATCATTCGAAACACACACACGCGCGTACTATTCCCAGCGAATCCACAACGAGCTATACAAGTGCTATCCTACATCCTTAAAAGTCGACTCTATCTACGGCAGGCCTGAAGGTCACCAAGCGTCCATCTCACTGGGGGCAAGGGGTCACTTACCCAGCAGATACATTGTGATTACATTGTGATTTTTTAGACAATGTGTCCAGCCTGTGGCCAGGAGGTACATGCTGAGTGCTTTTACAAAGTACCCATCAATGCAACCACAATGTAGCCAGTGGGTCCATCTTGATCACTTTTACAAAGTGCCCATCAATTTGATCACAATGTGCCCTGTGGGTCCATGCAGGATACATTGTAAAAGTATCCATCAAAGTGGCCACTGGGCACTTTGTGAAAGAAACCCCTGGGTTCTTTTACAATTTTGTTCACAATGTATCCTACTGAGTGCCTGAGCCATTCATTGAGAGTTCTTTCAAGAAGTACCCAGTAATGCAACCACAATGTCCCCAGGGGGTTCTTCTTAATGTTTTCACAATGAACTCTCAATGTGGTTGGATTTCACAACAAACTCCCAAAGAAACCATTGAGTATCTGGTTGAATACTTTGTGGACACATTGCTGGATATTTTCTGAAAAAACTCTCAATGAGTGGCTCAGGTGTATGCTGGACACTTTGTGAACAAAATTGTAAAAGAACCCAGGGGTTTCTTTCACAAAGTGCCCAGTGGCCACTTTGATGGATACTTTTACAATGTATCCTGCATGGACCCACAGGGCACATTGTGATCAAATTGATGGGCACTTTGTAAAAGTGATCAAGATGGACCCACTGGCTACATTGTGGTTGCATTGATGGGTACTTTGTAAAAGCACTCAGCATGTACCTCCTGGCCACAGGCTGGACACATTGTCTAAAAAATCACAATGTAATCACAATGTATCTGCTGGGTAAGTGACCCCTTGCCCCCAGTGTCTCGGAGATCGTAGTGCTGGCCCCTCCTCGCAAGAACCTCCCCGAACATGGCGTCACCATCTTCGGCACTCAGCTGAACGACTAGTTCAAGCCGATAGGAAGAGACTCCTTCGAGCGGACCGATCAGCCTCCCAGATGTCACTGAACTCTGGAACACCTGGTCCCACATCGCCATCACCGGGTGACTGCTCGACAGCACTATCGACGTAGTCGGCAAGCGACCCTCCGTCTCCCTCGTCGGACCCCTGGGTGGGATCCTGTCTTGCGAGTCGTAGCTGGTGGCGAAGCTGGATCTCCGACTCGACCTGTCGGTAGGGACGGTGGACCCGATAGCGGAACTCTCGTCCCCCACCTCGACCAGACTGGTCACCATCCGACTCAACTGGTCGAGGGTAAGGATTAGCCGTTGGAGCCATGCGATGAGCAGGACGGCGTCGAGAGCGCTTGCAACGTTGCCCCTTAGTCACCGGACGTACCTCGGCGACCCTCGGAGCATCTTCGGCTCGGTCAACCTCCATGACCTCATCCTCGATCTTCACCAACTGATGGATCGGCTGCAAGACGCAGCGCCCACAGTTCTCCTTGTCGGAAGCGGCCAAGGTGGAAGCCGGACCTGGAGTCGGAACGGGAACCGAGTTCTCGATCGGAGGCGTCGCATAGGACGACGGGTTAGGAGAAGGGAGTACCACCTCGTCGGCGTACTCCAACTCGAACGGAACATCGGCGGTCCCCTGACCAACCAATTTGGGACCCTCTTTACAGTTGCAGGTTTTGTCCTGCAAGGACTCGACCTGCGCTGTCAACACGGCCACCACGTTCTCAAGCTCCTCAGTCTAGAAGAAGTGTCAGCTTCCCTCATTTCGTCTTCGAGATGAGGAAAGCTACCTTTTCATCCCTCCTGGCCAACGCCCCCTTGATGTTGTTGTCCCGAACCTTCAACCCAGCAATCAACTCTTGATGGTTGGCGACCATTGCCTCCAACGCCTCGTTCGTCCCCTGCTGGAAGGCGGCCAAGGTCTCCTTCATCTGAAGACCCTCCGCAGATAGACGAAGGACGTCTGCCTTCGCTTCCTTCACCTCACGTTCCAAACGTTCAACCTAGGCAGTTTGATTATTCGAGAGTCATACTCGAATATTCAAACGGAGAACCTACCTTGCTCTCCCCCTCCCGAACGAGCGACCACAACAATGACGTGGCGGCAGTGGCATGGCGGACGGCCCGAGGAACGGTTGCCCCGTGCTCCAATAGGTCCTGATCGTAGATTCCCCTTTGCAGGGTGTACCAGAGCTCCTTCTTGATCGGATGCTCCAACTCTCCGAACCTACCCCTCATTCGGAAGGCCACCTTCTCGGCAATGATCGTACGGACCCAGAGCTCGTCGTCCCAGGTCAACCCTGTCAAATGAGGCATCGTCTCCCTGAGACGTTCGGGGTCCACTTCTGTGACGACCTCCAAGATCTAGAAGCCGTTAGCAGGACATCAACGCCCTAAAGAACGTAACCTCTACCTAGAGGAAGGCGTTAGTGCAAACACACGAAGCTCTAGCTCTCCCCCATACCTGATCATCCGTGGTATAGGGAGTCCCAGCCGCACAGGCATAGGACTTGCGAGCGGCGGCACGACGGTCGATGCGAGAGATGGTAGAGATACCATTGGCGACTTTGTAGGTGTGGTTGTTGGGGAAGGACATGTTTTGGTAAGATGATGGGGAAGTTGCTGGTGTTGCTGATCAAGGATGGCTCCAAGAAGACGTCCTTCTTATAGCCTAGATCGGTGATCCTTCACGTGACCTACCTCGACGAACCTCATTGGTCCGGGTCACATCAACTTCCGCCCCTGTACCATCATCGTTGGCTTACTACATCAAGCTGACACCTCGGCCCGCGGGACGGCCTTGGAAGAACTTCGTTCCGGAACGCCTAGAACGCGCGCGCACTAAAAATAGGTCTCAAGACCCTGATGACCCCTTTATGACATCACGAACCCCTTTTACGACCCCTCATGACTTTACGATTACGATCAACCCTGGACCCTGATCACACACGTGGACAGTCACATCACAGTCTCCTAACCGGAGGAAGGACTCGCCGCTATTCGGAAGCATCGCCTTAGGGTCCTTCTGGTTAGCTCAGCGCATGTGGAGTAGCCGTTAGCGTGAAACGCCGGCGAATCAGTAATCCCTCATGTCCCATGAGTCTAGGCCCGACCTCCTCATGTTCGGACGTACGTTGAGGTTACCACTTGTCCGTGATGCTGTTACCGCCTACAGACAACAAGGGATGTTTGCATGGCTCTACTCCCGAATCCGCTGGTACAACTATGTAAAGGGAGATTGCCACCTGACCCTTGGGTGTGATCCCCAGGAACGAACTTTCATGACCCCATGCCCCTTTTCTTTTAGGACTAGTGTTATCTTTACCCCTATGTTTCATGCGGACATTTCTTATCTTTTATGCAATCCTTCACACGCTAGTAAGGCCCTTTGTCTTTTATTCTCCCACGTGTCACCTTTGTTCGCTTCCCTTACTTAGCGTTCTCACACTCCTTATCTCCCTTTGTTCTGGCTTGATAAGGGTATATTAGGGTATTGACGTCATGGCCACTCCTTTAGTATAAGTAGCAACTGTGGCTGTATCGTAGTACCTTAGTTTTGTTACCTCAGGAAATCCTCTGCCCTTCTCAGCCCAGTTGCAGTTAAGGACAAGTCAGAGTTTCTTGTTTGATCCAAGACACCCCCATCTGCTCTCCCTCCCGCTCTGCGCGTCAACTGCGCCTCGTAACTATAGACTCCCAGCAGTCATATTAGAACACCTCGAGCGTCCAGTCGATCAACTGGTGGAGTCATCAATCCTGTTGTAGGGATAAACCCTTGCTTGTTAAACCGAACGAAGTACGGTTTAGGTTGGGTTTCTCTTTAGGATTTCGACCTGACTTGTAGTGACCTCGGACAACCTACCGGAAGAATAGAGACGTGATCGTTCTCTCACAAACTAGTTGGACTAGTGAGTACTCTGCGGAGTCGGCTCAGTGCACTGGTAGTTGTTAGGGTAGAGTGGCCCTGACAAACGGAAAAAGCCCTGCTTCCAAGCAGGACTCTGTCTTCATCTGGGGGACATGTCAGGATCCTCTGCCCATTCGTCCATTCTTTCTGTGGAGATCTAAAGAGTGCATCTCACCTGCATATGTTGGACGTGACTACAGGAATGCTGTCCCAGCAATCCAATCGTTGACCAGAAGAATGCTGGTAAAGTCTTCACTGGTTGTGGCATCATACATACCCACAGGACCTGTACCCTCTCTACTCACTGGGATCCCACTACAGCAGACCATAATCAGGCAGGTTCCTCAATGCCAACCCCAGCCCCTCCCCCCCTGCAAAGCCAACTCTCACCCCAGGAATGACTACCCACCCCTCTTAAGAGCTGCGGAGTAGGAGGGATGAGAACATACAGAAGTTTTGAGCGCAGTGTAGGTCTCCTGGTTTCGGAGTCTTTGGTGCCTTCACTTCCGTTGACAGAAGCTCCTCTCCGTTGATGAGGTTTCGCTGGACCACGTGTCGAAGGTAGTCCACAACTGGACAGTACAGCTGCACCTCTGCCTCCCGGCACACGGCGAAGTGCCTCATCTAGAACTCGAAGTCAGTCGGATGTTCTCGTGCGAGAGAACTTCGATAACGCACCATCCATGCCCTGAGCAGCGTGCTCCATGTCCTATCTCCAGTACTGACCTCTTCGAACAAACGGAGCCTCCATATCTCATAAACCGACTCCCAGATTCCCTTCGTCGTCGGATAGGCGGCCTTCACTTCCTCAAAAGTCCATGGCAAGTCATTCTCTTTCTTAGGGAAGAGACTGCCTTGCTTGTCGACTTCGTCGAGAGGGCCGAACAACAGGAGCTTGTTCCCGTTGTCATCAGAAGGATTCCAGGCCATCGAGTGAGAGAGAGGAAAGTTATTGTGTTGGCAACTGAGGACGGTTGGCTTTTAAAGTCCCATGGAGATGTCATGACATGGAACCGGCAGTTCTCTGATTCCTTCCCATTGGTCGCTCGACTCCATTGAGTTCCGGATGGTGCTCGACCTCACGATTGCCTCGAGGCAGCCTTTGTCCGAGTCACCAGACTTCTATTGTCCGTTGAATGTTCTTCCTCGCTTCGCACTCTCTTCCCGGGAACCCTGTTTCAATTCCCCACGTACCTTTTCCTCCTCCTGCTCCTCCTCAGTCAATGCTGTGCCCACCATGTCCAGATTCAATGGTGCAGTCAATATTCCTCCCCTTGATGACAAGCACAAGGCCCACCACACCTGTGCAACAGAAAAAAGTAAACGAAGACAACAAAAACAGACTAAACAAATGCATAGAGTGAGGAGGCATAAAGCGAGAAGGCATAGTGTGAGAAGATTGTAAACCAGTGTTCATTGAGAGGTTGGGTTCGCTTGAGGCTGCACATGTTGTGCTGTTGATGGGACCACCCACGGATGCTAGTCATCCATGTTGATGTATGTCGGGAATGGCTTAGACATTGCCATGCAGAAGTTGAATTCTGTAATGAATCTGGAAGGAAGGTGGTCAACCACGAGGAAAAAACTCGCTGTGGAGGAGCCACACCTAGTGACTGCCCTGTTGACGAGAGAGGGATTTTTGGACGTCTGTAGAAAGGTGTGATCACCCCAACCTGGACAACTGCTATCTCACCTTTCCACCACAACTTGCCTATGCTCTCAGTGGCCATATTTCTGTGGCCCTCTTCTTTCCAATAGGCAGTGACAAGGAACACCTTCTGGCTGACTACGACTCTGCAATTGTAATTTTTTTTCCCAGCAATCGGGCAAGGCTCCCTCCCTCCGAATCCCCCCACGGCCTTTGGCCCAAGGTAGATCTTAGGTCAAATCTACCATCCCCAAGGATCATGTTGACAACATTCTCTTCCACTGGCTGTGATGCCCTGCCTGCAGGGATGCCACACCAAACCCCGAGGGCATGCACTTATGCTTGTTGAGAGTTATGATGAGGGACAAGAGCAAGGTGTATTGATGAGATCAAATACTACTAGATACAACAAGAAAATCCCCACAATCACATGACTAGGTCATAGGACTGGCTAGCACAGCCAACTGTAACATATGCACACCATAGTCAAGGAGGGCCTGTGGAACTTGTCTGAAGTGCATAAGGTCCTCAGGAGCTTTGGTGGAATGGGGTTGCTTGTGCGCATGGAGTTTATGGTGAAGTCAGCTGAAATCATAGATCCAATGATAACCCTGGTGCATCTTGGCTGTGGGCCACCGCTCTGAGGTTAAGAGCTCATACGAGATCAGATAAGCAATGGAATCCAACTTTGGAGATTGTAACTTATGTTTAGTCAGATAATGATGATCAGGTGTCATCCTGACAGTAGAGAGCCAGCCAGCTGAGTGGTCCTCCAACAGGGGTGAGTTTGTCAAGTTGCCCTCTTGAGGCAACAGATCAGCCAACTTATGCTACAGGCTGGAAATGTTGGCTGTGTTCTCCTCTGCAGGGGATGTACTGGCTAAGCCACTTTCTGGAAGGAACAGGGGGAGTGCAGTGGAGATTACATGACTAATGAGAGAAACCCCTGATGAAGTACCTTGTGCTGTCAATATGATAACCACGGGGGCAGACCCCTACTTACCCAGCAGGCAAATTGAGGGTTTTTTGAGAGTTTTTCAACAATTTACTCAGATTTTACCCAGTGGATTCATTGTGAACAAATTTAAAACTTGCCCACCACTTTGCCCACACTTTGATTGCTGGGTAAGTTTTGAATTTTTTCTCAACAAACCCATCAGTTTGCCCATGAGGTACTTCTTTGACAAACCCCTAGGATTCTTTCACAAATTGCACAAAATATGCCCACCACATGTTCTGAGCCAAGTGACTCACCTAGAGTTTTTTCACAAATCACCCAATGATTTGTCCACAGCATGTTCAAACATATACACAGTGGGTTTGTTGAGAGTTTGGTGTGATTACATCAAAGAGAACCTGGTGGGTATGTTACTGAGTACACTGTGAGCAAGTTTTCAAAGAACTTTTGACAAGTGGCTCAGAGCATGTGGTGGGCACATTTGGTGCAATTTGTCAAAGAACCCTTGGAATTTTGTCAAAGAAGTACCTCATGGGCAAACTGATGGATTTGTTGAGAACAAACTCAAAACTTCCCCAGCAATCAAAGTGTGGGCAAAGTGGTGGGCAAGTTTTAAATTTGTTCACATTGAATCCACTGGGTAAAATCTGAGTAAATTTTTGAAAAACTCTCAAAAACCCTCAATTTGCCTGCTGGGTAAGTAGGGGTCTGCCCCCAGTGTAATTAAGGTAAGCTGTCAGCAGCGCAGTGAGATGTTGGTGTAAACCCAATTTGATCGGCCTTGTCATTGGAGGGTTCTTTGTAATCACAGGCCACCTGGGTGTTGGGGATTGGTTTTAGAATTGTGAGGATAGAAAGATGCCCCTGTCCAATCTTCATCGGTTGTCACAAGTGGTAAAAAGTTCACTGCTTCTACACAGGCCCTCCAATCTGAGTTCAGATTGGTCACAGAACAACTCAACAATGTTTTGAAGGTCCTTGATCTGGGGGCTGAGTCTCATCACTAAAACCTGCAGGAAATCACAATGGAAAAAGAGCCCTACTTCCGCACCTTGGCTGCTGTAGATACTGCTCCGCACTGGGGGAACCTTCACCAAAGGTGGCTGCTTTTGGATCCAACAGCCCAAACTTTGCATCAGGCATCTGCCTGGGGACCTCATCTTTTCAGAGGTTGCCCCCTTTTATGTTGTGTACAAGGATGGGAGGGAGATCAGAGAATCTCGGCCACTTACTTCACTCACAAGTGTAGAATTTCTTGATTTGTCACTGAGAGGAAGGGACAATGTTGCTTCTGGTCTTAGTTAGAGGCAATTGTCTCAAGATTATCAGTGAGGGGACCAGACAAGTGGAACCAAGTGTTTAACTACAGCTTTCAAGGACCACAATTTTTCATGGGCAATGAACTTTATGGACAAAGCTGAACTCCGAAGGTTGGTAATGGTGGTGACTTCAGAGGCATATTTTGTCACATGTGATCTTTTGGACTTTTTGATCTGGTACTCGAGTTTTTTGTCCATGACCTTGGCCCTGGGGAAGTTATGGGGGGAGGGCTGTGTCCTTACTTTGTCTGAAGCTTTCTGAGCAGTACCGAGGACCAACTTGACTTCTTTGTCAAACCGTTTGGCTGCCTGAAGATTTGGGTTCCCTCCTGCACATTGTCTTTGAAGCAGAAATCATGCTTTCCACAAAGATGTCAATTGCTGAGATGAAGGTTTCTTCATGGATCAGAGGATAGAAACCAACATTCGAGGTGATGGGGTAGCGGTCAGACCCAGTGTGTCCGTTAAAGTCACTGCAGATGGGGGAAAGAAAGTAAGAGACAAAAATACCCCTCTGCAGGTATATGTACAAAGCATAGCATGGGGAAACTATTTAGGAGTTGCCTAAAAATGAAAATTTCCAAATATAAAAAGATGACATAATATGATGGGTATTACCAAATTAAAAATTAAAAAATTTCCATGAAAGAAAATGTTTATTATGTAAGTGCCTATGGAAAATTCAAACAGAGGGTGGTACCCAGGTGAGATTGAGTACAGATTGTGGTTAAATTGTGAACACATTTCAAATGTCGTTGATTTTACAATGTAAATTGAATGTATTCAAAATATGCCTAGGACATGCATTTTGGTGTATCATGGTCACATGACTAACCAGTTACATTGTAAATGTGATCAGTATTTGCCAAGCAGTAATATTAAGTTCACATTTTTGGGCTTGTAGTCACAGTAAACAAGTGATCACAATGTGCCCAGTGGGTAAAAATCAGGTACATTCAACATTTGCCCAAAAATGTGAACTTAATATTACTGCTTGGCAAATACTGATCACATTTACAATGTAACTGGTTAGTCATGTGACCATGATACACCAAAATGCATGTCCTAGGCATATTTTGGTAGTCACAGTAAACAAGTGATCACAAGGACTTGTCAGTGAGTTTGTGGTCGTGTTTGTCAGTGGGAATTGATGGTCTTGAGTTCATTATCATTGGATCGGAGTATTGCCCCATTGATGAGGTTCTGCCCAAGAGCAAATTCTTGGCGGTGGAGGAGGGCGGCTGTGTTGTCCAAAAGTCTAGCCCTGGGGCAAGGGGTCAAATACCCAGTGGGTACATGTTGAACCCACTGGTTATTAGACCCCTTGCTCCCAGTGTCATGGACAGCATCCAGACAGTCAATAATAATGATCACCATGGCCTCACTCTTCACCAATGCCTTGCTGGATGGGCAGCGTCAGTGCATATGTCTCCTTCACTTGTGATCGACAAGACCTACACTGACAGTTTATATTGGCTCCCTCAGCAACTCTTGTCCATTGGCAGACAACTTGGTCAACATCTACTTAAACCTCTCTCTCTCCCCACCCTTCACCTAAGTTGATCAACCCCCTTGCTCAAAACTTTCCACTCCTTTCACAACCACTCAATATAGTCAATGGTTGCTTAATATCTGTAGTTAGCTGTAGTTACTATAGCACGTGTGCAATACATTTGTTTCTACCCCATTAAAAACTAGAACTAAGCTAAAGCAAGTGAAAGGGTCAAAACTTGGGCTGTCATATTAGGCGCTTGAACAACTTTCGAAGTGAATACGCCACTTCAAAAGAGCTTTAGAGGTGGATCCACGCATTCCATGTGCTCTCAAAGTGGCATGGAACTTTGATCACTTTTTAACTTTTGATCACTCAAAAGTACATTAAAGTGATTTCTGTTTCCATGATGCAGGGAGTACAAGTCATATCCTATGTCAGGCCGACGCGACCTCTACAGTTCAATAACACTCTTGTTATCCAAACCTATCACACTCAGGGGTCAAACACACAGTTATAGCCCTGTTGCAAACCCAGGGATATCGGAAGTCTCTTCACAGACTAGATTAGAGAGGGGGAGAAAGAAGGAGACAAGGGTCTTCAAACACTCTTGCTCTAAGCACACAGCAGTAGAGGTCACGGAGAGTCTGATGATAACAAATCTAAGGAGTACAGGCTAAACTACTCTGAGTATATATACTACTTAGATTTGTGACGTGACAGTGACATGTAACTACACTATGGATACAAACACAGATAAACATGGTCCGTGCGCAGCACTGCATGGTCTGTGCTTTATGTGGTGACTAATGCTACAAATTATCAGCTGATAAACGAAAGTGTGGCGGCCAATAGCAATTTGAGAGCATTACAGAGCAATTACAAAGCATGACGTAGCCTGGGAATGTTCGGAGGGAATGTGGGTATGACTGACTAACAGCCAATAGCAAAAGGGGAGCATATGACTAAAGATAGGGGCATATGATGTCATGTGGGTCATGCGCAGTAAACAATAGAAATGATGACTCAACTCCTGAGTCGTGGAAGGGGCATGGCATTTGGTATATAACCAAAGGGGGTTGGATGACTGGTCTTCCAACAAACCCACCTTTGTTACACACAGCCAACATGCCTCGAGCCTCTACTCGTGTTCCCACCCGTCGCTCTTCTTCCTACTCTCCTGTTCAGGAGAACAACTTCAACATTGACCGCTTCTCTCATGCTCGCCGGGATGCTTCCCGCCCTTATCCCACCTTGGGAGCCGTTATGGACCGGACCGCCACCGCAGACCCTAATGAGGGTTTTACCGACTTAGGTGGGGGCCCTGCTTGCGCATTCCGATTCAGGAAACCAAGCTAACTCCTTTTAGGTTTCAGGGATTTTATCCAGGCTTCTCGTAGGGTGTCTCGGCGCAAGTTGGCGCGTATTGAGACGAACCCTTATGCGACCGAACTCCTTAACAGGGGCGTCGAGTTCGTCACCGAGACCAATGAGACCTTCAACTCTGTGTTGGAGGCCAGCGTTATCCATACGGGTAACGTTGGGTCCATGTTGATGGATGAGATTGCTCATGTAAATGAGCGAGTTGATGGTCGTCGAGAAGAGATCGAGAAGTTGGAGAAGGAGTTCCTTGGATGTCATGAGGGCATCTTAAAGATTGAAGATGAGCAGGAGCAGCATGGTATGGCGATCGACAGGTTGAAGGTAAATGTGGGGTCGGGAGATATTGGACATCTCTAACCCAACATTTCCTTTAGGGAGAGGTGATCACATTGAAGGACTTGGTCCGGAGCCTCGTTGCCAAGACTGGAGAGTTGGAGGATGATAAGGTAACGAGTAGGGGTTGAAGGTTTTTGATATCTTCTAACCCTATTCGTTTTAGGTTCGCCTTACTCGTCGTGTCTCCGAATTGACCGGAGAGGTCCGGGATCTCCAGAGAAGGTGTAACGAGCCGGAGGTCCAAGTCGAAGAAGAGGAGCCGGAGGTTCCGTATCGGGCCGGGTCGCCGATCATCCCTAACCGGGCTGAGTCGCCGCCCGCTTGTTTGTTGGTTCGCCACGAAAACAGGTTGGTTCCGATCGATGATGAGGTCATTGAGATCGGGAGCGACGAATTCTATCAGAACGTAGGAGTCGTCCGTAGGGACACTCCTCGTCCTGAATTCGTTTCTACTCCTTGGGGTAGTCGCCGTCAATGGCCTGCTCTGGAGTATGATCCGTATGCCGAGTTCGTTCCTGATAGCGAACCGAACTCTGACACAGAGCTTCCAGATTACGATGACCTGTCGGACGTGGACCCGAATGAGATCCGGGAGCAGAACTGGGTGAATGAGGAGTTGGTGCGATCGGCCTTGGAAGTAGTACAGAGGATACGCAGAGATATTGATTAAATAACTCTTTTGTACTATTTGACTTCCAAGGAATCTTCTTTCTATTTTCTATTGCGCGTGATCCATGAGTCGTAAAGCATAATGATTTTCATAAGTCCAATCCAAGGGTCAGATTAATAAGCCGGTTGACTTCTGCGAGAGGTCAGCGCGCGTCGCTTATTAATACATCCCTTGTTGTCGGTAGCCTGAATATCTACTAGTCGTCCAGGGGCAACGGAGGGCCAGGTAGGGGGGATCTTCGTATGAAGGTCCGCCGGTACATGTTCACGTATTATACCTCGGGTCTTCTGGGGTATCTTGACTAGTAGCACGTTCCACGTATTGGACTTTGAGTCGTTAAGCATAGGGCATACTGCATAATAAACAGTTTACCGCCGTGTTTAGGGCAAGGCACCAACTGACTTAGTGGTGATGAGGCGTTAAATGAATGAAAATAAAGGGGGTAAACGGCGAAATCATCACATCCTAATCTTGCCCTTCCTTCCATTTGATGGGCCAAAAAATTGCCTGAAGTGTGAACCCTCAATTATACTGCCATCAGTCTCTCAGTGATTATAGGTATCATCAGAATAGGTGGCAGTGACATTATTTGTCGATTATTTCACCCTATTCACCTTTCATTGGTTATTTTGTGATTGTTTGATGTAGGTCAAAAAATTAGGTAAGGAATAACCTCAGATAACCTTATGCCATCTTTTCTGATGATTAATCCAGAGAACAAACCCCCTCTATCCCTCTACACCCAGATCCCTCTACCTCTACTCCTCAAATCCCTGGAAATTTCTCCCAGCCCCTTGTTATCTTCAACACTGATCCTCTGACATCAGGATATGCCTAGGCTTTTAACCCTGACAGATGTGCTACCACTGTGGGAACTCGCACGCACGCCCATCAGTACGTGTTTTCACTGCAGGATAAGTAAACACACGTCAGTACCACATGTACTCATCGTAGGTACTGCACCGAGTGCCTGGGCGGGTGCATGGGCCAATTTTGTTGGACTTTGCGTCTTGGCTACACCATCACCTCCAACTTCCCCATTTTCCCTCCATTCCTTCACCCACATTCTGCCCATCCAAACCTGTCCCCTTTTGCGCACCAAACATCCTCTTCCACCAACCTCCTGCGGAGTGCCAAGCATGTCAGGGCCACTCTACCCCAACAACTACCAGTGCACTGAGCCGACTCCGCAGAGTACTCACTAGCCCAACTAGCTGTGAGAGAAAGATCACTTCTCTATTCTTCCGGTAGGTTGTCCGAGGTCACTACAAGTCAGGTCAAAATCCTAAAGAGAAACCCAACCTAAACTGTACTTCGTTCAGTTTAACAGACAAGGGTTTATCCCTACAACAGGATTGATGACTCCACCAGGTGATTGACTGGACGCTCGAGGTGTTCTAATATGAATGCTGGGATTCTTATAGTTATGAGGTGCAGTTGAGGCGCAGAGCGGGAGGGAGAGCAGATGGGGGATGCCTTGTGTTCAAACAAGAAACTCTGACTTGTCCTTAACTGCAACTGGGCTGAGAAGGGCAGAGGATTTCCAGAGGTAACAAAACTAAGGTACTACGATACAGCCACAGTTGCTACTTATACTAAAGGAGTGGCCATGACGTCAATACCCTAATATACCCTTATCAAGCCAGAACAAAGGGAGATGAGGAGTGTGAGAATGCTAAGTAAGGGAAGCGAACAAATATGATGCGTGGGAGAATAAAGGACAAAGGGCCTTACTAGCGTGTGAAGGGTTGCATAAGAGATAACGAATGTCCGCATGAAACATAGGGGTAAAGATAACACTAGTCCTAAAGAAAGAGGGGCATGGGGTCATGAAAGTTCGTACCTGGGGATCACACCCAAGGGTCGGGTGAGAATCTTCTTGGATGCTTCCTTTGGAGAGGCCAAAGATAGAGACCATTCAACATCCCTTGTTGTCTGTAGGCGGTAACAGCATCACGGAATAGTGGCAACCTCAACGTACGTCCGAACATGAGGAGGTCGGGCCTAGACTCATGGGACATGAGGGATTACAGATTTGCCAGTGTTTCACGCTAACGGCTACTTCCACATTCGCTTGGCTAACCAAAAGGAGTCTAAGGCACTCCTAGCAATTAACGGTGATTCCTTCCTCTGGTTAGGAGACTGTGATGTGACTGTCCACGTGTGTGATCAGGATCCAGGGTTGGTCGTTATCGTGATGTCATAAATGAGTCATCAGGGTTGTAAAAGGGGTTTGTAAAGGGGTCATCAAGGTCATGAGACCTATTTTTAGGGCGCACGTGTTCTAGGCGTTCCGGAACAAAGTTCTTCCAAGGCCGTCCCGTGGGCCGAGGTGTCAGCTTGATATAGTAAGCCAACAATGATGGTACAGGGGCGGAAGTTGATGTGACCCGGACCAATGAGGTGCGTCGAGGTAGGTCACGTGAAGGATCGCTGATCTAGGCTATAAGAAGGACATCTTCTTGGAGCCATCCTTGATCAGCAACACCAGCAACTTCCCCATCTTCTCACCAAAATGTCTTTCCCCAACAACCATACCTACCAAGTCGCCAATGGGATCTCTACCATCTCCCGTATCGACCGTCGTGCCGCCGCTCGCAAGACCTACACCAATGAGGCGGGGACTCCCTATACCACAGATGATCAGGTATGGGGGAGAGCTAGGGCTTCTTGTATTAGCGCTAACTCCTTCCTCTAGGTAGAGGTCCGTTCTTTCGGCATTGAAGTCGAGCTAATGGCTTCTAGATTTTGGAGGTCGTCAATTGGGTGGATGCCAAACGTCTCCGGGAGACGATCCCTCATTTGATGGGATTGACCTGGGACGACGAGCTCTGGGTCCGTACCATGATCGCTGAGAAGGTGGCCTTCCAGATGCGGGGTAGGTTCGGAGAACTGGATCATCCGATCAAGAAGGAGCTCTGGTACACCCTCACTGGGGGCAAGGGCCTGAATACCCACCAGGCACATTGTGATTACATTGTGGTCCCAGTCAAAAAGTGGGTACATTGTGAACACATTTTGAATGTACTCCATCATGTGAATCAAATTTTGCCATCACCGAACATGTAGATTGCATTCAAAACTTGCCCTAAAAGGTGTTTTGAATGCGATCAACGATCACATTCACAATGTATTCAACATGTGGAGGAATTGGTGGGGTACATTGTGAACACATTTTGAATGTTGTTGATTTTACAATGTGAATCAAATGTATTTGAAATATGCCTAGGACATGCGTTTTGGTGCATTATGGTCACATGACTGGGTACATTGTAAATGCGATCAGTATTTGCCCAGCGGTAATATTAAATTCACATTTTTGGGCACATTTTGAATGTACCTGATTTTTACCCACTGGGCACCTTGGGATCACTTGTTGACTGTAACCACAATGTACCTGGTAGGTATTTGGGCCCTTGCCCCCAGTGCCTGCAAAGGGAGATCTATGATCAGGACCTGTTGGAGCACGGGGCAACCGTTCCTCGGGCCGTACGCCACGCCACCACTTCCACCTCGTTGTTGTGGTTGCTCATTCGAGAGGGGGAAAGCCGAGTAGGTTTTCCATTTGAATATTTGAGTATGACTCTCGACTAATCAAACTGCCTAGGTTGAACAATTGGAGTGCGAGGCGAAGGAGGCGAAGGCAGACGTCCTTCGTCTGTCAACGGAGGGTCTTCTGATAAAGGAGACTATTGTGATGATTTCGTCGTTTACCCCCTTTTATTTTCTTTATTAAACGCCTCATCACCACTAAGTCAGTTGGTGCCTTGCCCTAAACACGGCGGTAAACTGTTTATTATGCAGTATGCCCTATGCTTAACAATTCAAAGTCCAATACGTGGAACGTGCTACTAGTCAAGATACCCCAGAAGACCCGAGGTATAATACGTGAACATGTACCGGCGGACCCTCATATGAAGATCCCCCCTACCTGGCCCTCCGTTGCCCCTGGACGACTAGTAGATATTCAGGCTACTGACAACAAGGGATGTATTAATAAGCGACGCGTGCTGACCTCTCGCAGAAGTCAACCGGCTTATTAATCTGACCCTTGGATTGGACTTATGAAAACCATTATGCTTAACGACCCATGGATCACACGCAATAGACAAGAAAGAAGATTCATTGGAAGCCAACAGTACAAAAGAGTTATCTAATCAATATCTCTTCGGATCCTTTGTACTACTTCCAATGCTGATCTCACCAACTCCTCGTTCAACCAGTTCTGCTCCCGGATCTCGTTTGGATCCACGTCCGACAAGTCATCGTAATCTGGAAGCTCCGTATCAGAGTTTGGTTCACTATCGGGAACGAACTCGGCGTACGGATCATACTCCAAGGCAGGCCATTGACGGCGACTACCCCAAGGAGTAGAAACGAACTCAGGACGAGGAGTATCCCTACGGACAACTCCTACGTTCTGATAGAATTCGTCGCTCCCAATTTCAATGACCTCATCATCGATGGGAACCAACCTGTTCTCGTGACGAACCAACAAACAAGCGGGCGGCGACTCAGCCTGGTTAGGGACTATCGGCGACCTGGCCCGATGCAGAACCTCCAACCCCTCTTCTTCGACTCGGACCTCTGGCTCGTTACACCTCCTCTGGAGATCCCGGACTTCCCCGGTCAACTCGGAGACACGACGAGTAAGGCGGACCTAAAAGGAACAGGGTTAGAAGGTGACAATTATCCTCGATCCCAGTCCCAGTACCTTATTGTCTTCCTACTCCCCAGTCTTTGTAATGAGACTCCGGACCAAGTCCTTCAGTGTGATCACCTCTCCCTAAAGGAAATGTTAGGTTAGAGATGTCCAATATCTCCCGACCCCACATTTACCTTCAACCTGTCGATCGCCATACTATGTTGCTCTTGCTCATCTTCAATCTTCAAGATGCCCTCGTGACATCCAAGGAACTCCTTCTCCAACTTCTCGATCTCTTCGCGACGACCATCAACTCGCTCATTGACATGAGCAATCTCATCCATCAACATGGACCCAACGTTACCCGTATGGATAACGCTGGCCTCCAACACAGAGTTGAAGGTCTCATTGGTCTCAGTGACGAACTCGACACCCCTGTTAAGGAGTTCGGTCGCATAGGGGTTCGTCTCAATGCACGCCAACTTGCGCCGAGACACCCTACGAGAAGCCTGGATAAAATCCCTAAAGCCTAAAACGGAACGTCAGTAGACACGCCAAATATGTCAACCGGCATCCCGAACCTAAGTCGGTAAAACCCTCATTAGGGTCGGCGGTGGCGGTCCGGTGTCGTGACCGTATTTCGGACACTATTCGGAATCGCGACCTTCTCTCGACTATCGACAACCGCTGCGCGAGGTCTAGATGACTTCCCTCAGCATTCTCGACTGTCCCGATGAGGATTCGCTGTCCCTTTGCTTCGCTACACTTCCCTCTCTTCTTATCCCCCTTCGCGACATCGCGACATCCCGACATTTTCCCCTTTCGACCTGCGACCTGCGACTTAGACCTGCGACCTGCGCCCCCTCGACCTGCGACCTGCGACCTGCGTTTCTTAGCATTTAGTATCCCTAGGACTTTGTTTCCTTCACATTCCCTCCCGATCACGTCCCGATCAGTCCCGATTGTGTCCCGACTTTTCAGTACGTTTTATATCTTTAGTTCTCATCTCCCTATCTCCATTCTCTGCATCCCGATAACGTCTCGATCGATCGCCCTGCTTGCGACTCCAGACCTCCCTCTGGTTCGTTTCTCAACCACATTCCTTTCCTTCATCATTCCCTTCGATCCCCCGCCTTCCCTATGTCATAGACTCGTCATAAGGTCTCTTGACATCATTTTGGTTCGTTCCCTTTGGTTCCCTTCGTTCTCAGAGCCCTTAGCATTGTATATAAAAGCCCCTGTATTCGATAGACCAGAGAATCAATCAGCAGCGTTCCCTCTCTCTCTTCTGAGGCCTAGCAGCGTTGCTACGGTCCTCCCTTCGGTTCCCTCGTCGTCTCGCCCTCGTTCTCGTTGTCCCTCTGGTCTCTCGTGTCCCGCTGGTGTTCCAATTTCTGACTCTGTTGTCCCGACGTATCCCGACGTTTCCCCTTGTTTGTTATCGGTAGTTTCGTTCTCTGGCTTTCCCGTTGTCCTCTGCCTCGTTCTCCCGTTCGTATCCCGACTTTCCCTCTTGCTGTTCATTCGCTTCCCGCAGATTCCCTAGAGGCTCGCACCTCTGAACTGAGGACCCGACCTTCTAACTGCCATCTCTGCCCTCTCGGACTCCGAAGGCTTTGTGGCTAGTTCACCAGTCCATGACGTTTCCCAAAGTGGGATAAGGACGAGAAGCATCATGACGAGCGTGAGAGAAGCGGTCAATATTGAAGTTGTTCTCCTGAACAGGAGAGTAAGAAGTAGAGCGGCGGGTGGGAACACGAGTTTGAGCACGAGGCATGTTGGATGTGTATAACAAAGGAGGATTTGTTGGGAGACCAGTCATCCAACCCCCTTTGGTTATATACCAAATGCCACGCCCCTTCCACGACTCAGGAGTTGAGTCATCATTTCTATTGTTTACTGCGCATGACCCACATGACATCATATGCCCCTATTTCTTAGTCATATGCTCCCCTTTTGCCATTGGCTGTTAGTCAGTCATACCCACATTCCTTCCGAACATTCCCAGGCTACGTCATGCTTTGTAACTGCTTTGTAATGCTCTCAAATTGCTATTGGCCGCCACACTTTCGTTTATCAGCTGATAATTTGTAGCATTAGTCACCACGTAACGCACAGACCGTGCAGTGCTGTGCACGGACCATGTTTGTCTGTGTTTGTATCATTAGTGTAGTTACATGTCACTGTCACGTCACAAATCTAAGTAGTATATATACTCAGAGTAGTTTAGCCTGTACTCCTTAGATTTGTTATCATCAGACTCTCCGTGACCTCTACTGCTGTGTGCTTAGAGCAAGAGTGCCTGAAGACCCTTGTCTCCTTCTTTCTCCTCTTCTCCAATCTAGTCCGTGAAGAGACTTCCGATATCCCTGGGTTTGCAACAGGGTTATAACTGTGTGTTTGATCCCTGCGTGTGATAGGTTTGGATAGCAAGAGTGCTATTGAACTGTAGAGGTCGCGTCGGCCTGACAACTATGGCCACCTTCCAGCAGGGGACGAATGAAGCGTTAGAGGCGATGGTGGCTAACCATCAAGAGTTGATCACCGGTCTGAAGGTTCGGGATAACAACATTAAGGGTGCGTTGGCCAGGGGGGATGAAAAGGTGCTTTCAGTCTTTGCAGGTTTATGCAATGACTGAGAGACTTCTTCTAGACTGAACAACTCGAAGACGTGGTGGCCGTGTTGACAGCGCAAGTCTCGTCCTTGCAGGACAAGACCTGCAACTGCAAGGAGGGTCCTGTGTTGGTTGGTCAGGGGACAGCCGACGTTCCGTTCAAGTTGGAGTACGCCGACGAAGTGGTACTTCCATCGCCTAACCCGTCATCCTACGCTACGCCTCCGATCGAGAACGTGATTCCCGTTCCGACTCCGGCTCCTGCTTCCACTTTGGCCAAGTCCGACAAGGAGAACTGTGGGCGCTGGGTACTGCAGCCGATCAGTCAGCTGGTCAAGATCAAGGATGAGGTCATGGTCATCGATCAGGCTGAGGATACTCCGAGGGTTGCCGAGGTACGTCCGGTGACTAAGGGGCAACGTTGCAGGCGCTCTCGACGCCGTCTTGCTCATCGCATGGCTCCATCGGCTAACCCTTACCCTCGACCAGTTGAGTCGGATGGTGACCAGTCTGGTCAAGGAGAGGGAGGATTCCAATATCAGGTCAACCGTCCTTACCGACAGGTCGAGTCAGAGATCCAACTCCGACACCAGCTTCGCCTCGCAAGACAGGATCCCTCCCAGGGGTCTGATGAGGGAGACGGAGGGTCGCTCGCCGACTACGTCGAGAGTGCTACCGAGCAGTCACCTGGTGATGGAGATGTGGGACCAGGTGTTCCGCAGTTCGGTGACATCTGGGAGGCTGATCGGTCTGCTCAAAGGCATCTCTTCCTATCGGCTTGAACTAGTCGTTCAGCTGAGCGCCGAAGATGGTGACACCATGTCACTGGGGGCAAGGGGTCACTTACCCAGCAGATACATTGTGATTACATTGTGATTTTTTAGACAATGTATCCAGCCTGTGGCCAGGAGGTACATGCTGAGTTCTTTTACAAAGTACCCATCAATGTGACCACAATGTGGCCAGTGGGTCCATCTTGATCACTTTTACAAAGTGCCCATCAATTTGATCACAATGTGCCCTATGGGTCCATGCAGGATACATTGTAAAAATATCCATCAAAGTGGCCACTGGGCACTTTGTGAAAGAAACCCTGGGTTCTTTCACAATTTTGTTCACAATGTATCCTACTGAGTGCCTGAGCCACTCATTGAGAGTTCTTTCAAGAAGTACCCAGCAATGCAACTACAATGTCCCCAGGGGGTTCTTCTTAATGTTTTCACAATGAACTCTCAATGTGGTTGGATTTCACAACAAACTCCCAAAGAAACCATTGAGTATCTGGTTGAATACTTTGTGGACACATTGCTGGATATTTTCTGAAAGAACTCTCAATGAGTGGCTCAGGTGTATGCTGGACACTTTGTGAACAAAATTGTGAAAGAACCCAGGGGTTTCTTTCACAAAGTGCCCAGTGGCCACTTTGATGGATATTTTTACAATGTATCCTGCATGGACCCACAGGGCACATTGTGATCAAATTGATGGGCACTTTGTAAAAGTGATCAAGATGGACCCACTGGCCACATTGTGGTTGCATTGATGGGTACTTTGTAAAAGAACTCAGCATGTACCTCCTGGCCACAGGCTGGACACATTGTCTAAAAAATCACAATGTAATCACAATGTATCTGCTGGGTAAGTGACCCCTTGCCCCCAGTGTGTTTGGGGAGGTCCTTGCGAGGAGGGGCCAGCACTACGATCTCCGGGATGGACAGTTGATGACCTTTAGGCCTTCCGTAGATAGAGTCAATTTCTGATGGGACGATGCTAGCACTTTGTATAGCCATGTTGTTATGATTCGCTGGGAATAGTACACGCGTGTGTGTGTTTTGAATGTTTGGTGTGAAGGATAAGGAATGTGAAGCATTCAAACATAAGAAATGGTAAGAAGAGTTCGAAGAAAGAGTGTGTTATAAAAAGTTTAAAAATACCATGTTCCTGACAAAGCACAAACCCCACAATCTTTGATGATCACCGGGGTGTGCACCATGTACACGTTTTCTCATTTTTCAACAACGAAGCTTCGAAAGTTCCTGTGTAAGTCACTACAACTCTTTCATATTTCGAAGGGGTGAGTTGCCAATTCCTTTGGTGACTTCACAACGAGATCAACAACTGACACCGTTTAGGTTTTGCCACCAGTACAAACAATGCCACTTCTCTCATCGACTGTCGAATGCGGCTGGACAGTCCAACAGGCAGTTCCCCTCAGCCGGTATTCTTGCCACAAATCGATGTTCGGACGGTGGCAATCTGAGTGATCTGATCAACACATCTTCCCGATATTCTCCAAGTCAAGTGGCTGTTTGATGGTGTTGGGTCTCACTGAACCAAGCACAAGGATCCGTTTTTTATACCCCGCAGACATTTCTAGCATCTTTCAAGTATGACAAGTAATTAGTTATGTTTACTACACTCGTGTATTCTGGATATTCAATTAAATTGGTTTTTTGTTTGTAATTTATCAACGCCTGAATGAATACATTAATTTTCTGAAGTACCCAGAAGTGGGCTTGTCCGTACTGATAGATCAGTGACTTTGTGTCTGATCACAAGTCCGTGTTGTACTGAAGTTGTCATTTTTTTTGTACTCAAAGTGCATCAAAAGCAACTGATAGAAGTACCTTAAAATCAGTACCTGTGTGCCTTGTCTGAGATACTGCCCACAGTACCAGTGGGATGGATTGTAACACACCACTGTACTGATCAAATCACGAACAATCAGTACCATTTTTTCCCACAGTGTACTATCCTATGCCTTTCTAGCTACTTTGTTACTCAGTAGTTAAGAATCCCCTTTACACTGATTCTCCCTTAAAAGTAGTCAAGCCACATGGTAAACTCCTCTGGCCTGTATACACGTATTTTTGGGACTGCAGACCATACTGGAGTAGAAGCAGAATTTTTAAATTAAAAAAAAGATCAGAAAGATCATATAATGCATAGGGTTTTTGATAGAAGAGGACAATATAAAAGAGACAAGTATTTATAATGTCCTTTGGCCATCTTATACAGAATGTAACAATTGCAGGCTTATCTGAGGGACAGCTGAAACAACTAAAAGATCCAATGATTTTCTTTTGGTTGAACTTGAAGCCTGGTCGGGTTGGACTCAAAGATAAGAAACCAGGACATGTAATGTTCTATGATTACAGGTGCATATAATTATTGCCTACAGTATCCAGTACCAACCCCCCAGGCAAAAGCTCTGAATTTGCCATGCAGGCCACTTTGGGGCAGACAGGTCTTACCTCTACATTAGAACTTAGACATTGTGATGCTTCAGAGTGTATGTAAGTTCAGAACACAATTAATCTACCTTCAACAATTTCCACCCATGGACTACACTGCGAGTTTCCATGTCACCTGGGTCATCCACAAACATTGGCTGTAAACCTGAGCTATTGTCTTTCAGGGAAGAAAAGTAACTTACATACCTGATAGGTTTTTTTAACCACCTCCTGAGCAATCCAATGAGACTTTGTTTTTTCAAAAAAATCCATATCTTTTGTTGCAAGATGAGGACGATGGTGTGTGAAGAAGACAAGCAAAGTTGGTGGTGAGTGTGCATTTAGTAGCAGACAACTCCTCAGTAAGCCATCATGCTGTGGGTAAATAAGAATGGGTTATCACCCTAACCAGTAACTCAAACACAAACCTCTGAGTGGTTGAAAATTAGATCTGACATTAATATCACGTCGAACCCCATACTCCCGTCCGGCAAGGCTTCGAGCAAGTGGGCAACTGGTCTCCCCCAAATATATCCCTGAACTTGTCATGCGCCTGACAAAGAGGAAAACCGAAGGCACAGATACCTTGACAAATACTCTCGACCCTGCATTAGACGTTAGGTTGCGGCTGAGGTTATATTCAAGGTTCTCGAGAAGTGCGGGATCTGGGTAGTCGGTCAACACGACCTAAGGGTATCAGTAATGACAGCAACGATTGTGAACTCTCGTAGACAAACTGTATTAGCCCCATTGAGAGCGGCAACAATCCCCGGCAACCCACCACCAGCCCCAAGTTCAATGACATTTTGGTTTTGATATAACTGGGGGTGGGCATCCAGATACGCAGCAAAAGCTCTGGCAGCGTTCCACCTTTCGCACACAAACTAATCAGTCACCAATAAGACACGACTTGCATTCGAAATTATACAGATGATGTCCCCAAAGCGGGTGAGACCCGACTAGCCGTATTTCCACTGTAGACCAGTCACCAGTACACTCCTCTGTTTCCCGATGATAAGAATCAAAGGTAGGAGCGGGGGATTGAGGCCGAGGCTCGTCCTTGAGGGTTTGAGTGTCAGTAAAAGGATACA
Source organism: Thelephora terrestris (assembly GCA_015956445.1). Lineage (NCBI taxonomy): Eukaryota > Fungi > Basidiomycota > Agaricomycetes > Thelephorales > Thelephoraceae > Thelephora > Thelephora terrestris. The sequence continues at coordinate 1,061,191 of WIUZ02000012.1, read as the reverse complement.
AGCGAACATCACTGAACCTCGTACTGGGAATAAAGAACCCAGATTCAAATCTTGGTAGTCAGTCATCGGTGTTAGTTTTTAGCTTTACGTAAGTACATCTTCATGCACATGAGGGGCGGAAGTGATCGATGGTGCACTGGTGGGTCATCCCAATGTTTCTTCGTCGAAGTCGCGCCCTTATCATCCTCCTCGTTCCACTCGGTCTCCATTTCTACCTCAAGTCTTCGTGGTATACGACTATCGACCCCTCAGAAATCCAAGAGAACAATGTTCTGGACATTGTCACAGGCTCCGCGGACCTCCTCGATGCTCGAAAACACAAGTTTCTTCAAGTCCGAATCGGTCGTGACGAACGACCGGACATGTTTTCCGACGTGATTTCGAACGGGATGCAAGACCATTGGGCAAGGTTTCAAAAACCATTGTGAGTGCAGCGAGTACTTCGTGGCCTGAACTAAGTGACCTCCACCAGCATTTCCAACGCTGACACCTCCCATATGGATGCACAATCGGTCCTCTCTTCGGTAGAGCAGCTCCTATCTCTGAACGGTTGGGTTGCTGCGAAGTGTCCTACCCTTACTCGACCATTCAGTCAAAACAAGCATGACACCGACGACCTTGTCCAACAGCGCCGTCTCTACTACTTCGCCATTGTCATACATTCGGCTGATCATTTTCTTGTTGACCAACTGGCGGTAATCGTTCAAATGGCACGTCGCCTCGGTCCCTCCAGCGTATTTGTGTCGATGCTGGATTACGATTCTACCGATTCCACGGAAACCCTCGTCGACCTCTGTGAGGCAGTCCTGACTCTCCTTGGCGTTCCATTTAGAATACGCAGGGTGCCACGGATGACCGAGGACCCTGTGGCGGCGTACTACCCCTTGGAGGAGGCTCACATGCGTAATCTCGCGTTGGAGCCTCTGAAGGAACTCCACCTCAAGCGAAAGATCAAATTCGATAGGGTCATCTGGTTAAAGGGGTTCACATGTCCTAACGACATCCTTGAGAACATCAAGATAAGCCTTGTTAATGAGGCAGCTATGGTTTGCGGTATGGACTGGGCAGAGTATAGCGGTTTCTTCATCTTTTCCGACCGGTACGTTGGTCTTCCGCGCCTCTTCCTGACCATGTGCTGACCCCACCCCTTCCATAGTTGGCGCACACGCGATATCAATGGAGACCAATTTAGGCAGTCAAAGTCTTCGTCTAAACAAGACGCAGCTCCCCCTCGTGATACTGTAGGCGCGTCTCGTTACTCCAAACACCTACCTTTCCAGGTTTTCTGTTGCGAATCGGGAACACACGTCATCGATCCTGCGCAGTCCTATTATCAAGGTATCAATTACCGTGCAGGGCCGGACTATCACAACCTTTCTTCAGTTGAGGGTGTCCCGAATCGGCCTCCTGATGCACCCTGCTTGGACAGTAGCCAAAACTGGTTCTGTCGAGACCTTTGGATCCACCAAGCCAGAGAAGGTGTCAGGGAGGTCGAGACTATGGATAGCCGCAAGCCTATGAATAAGCGGCGCATTGACCAAAGCAAATACCCTGCCGATCACAATCTTCCATTCATCCCCATTGTCGAAAGGGATAACCATCACGGCCGCAGGCAGCACAAGGAAGATCCGGACGCTAACGTGGGCTCTGATTTCGACGCAATGCCAGACACAGATGACGGACTTTCGGTAGTCCCAACAAGACGATTATCGGTCCCAAATTCTGTCTTCCGGCCGGCCCGTATCCTCATAAACCCTCGGTGTGTAACCACTTACGCAGGGGTTAGTCATACGCAACTGGCCTTGGACCTCTTTGGTCCGAAGAAGGGGGGGGAAGAACCCTCCGCATCTGAGAGCGGTGGTGGAAAGTACGCCCTGGATGATTGGGAAGGAGCGCCTGAAAGCTTCGTGTGTCAAGAGCAAAAGTACGCCGTCAGTGGTATACAGAACACGGAACGAACTCACTTCCATCACACAGATCCACTGGAGGCCGCAGTGCCACTAAAACCCAACGGCGGTTGGGTTTCTCCATTTATGAGGAGGTTGAGCGTCTTTCTTGAAACCAATTTCGGCACCCATTAGACCTACCTACTCTCTTATCACCTTTGTCACTCTTTACCTTCTCTTGTCGACTTGTGAATTACACAATGATCATTGTACATCCATAGATTCCCCAGTTCGCCTAAATTGACTCCCCGAGCGCGTGACCTCCGTTCTCACCCTCCTCGCTCTGCTTCCACAATGGCTGGTCGGGCTGCGAAGGCAGTTCCTCATCTAATGACCCTGGCGGACCTATCGCCTTCTCAGATCAACGGCATAGTATCCCATGCGCACTACCTCAAGCAAATTTCGCTTCCGTGGCTTTCTCCTCAACAACGGGGTGCGAAGGTGTCGAAACTCCGCATGCCCTCACAGTCGCTTTTCAGCAAGACCATTGCGTTACTTTTCTCTAAGAGGAGCACACGTACTCGTCTAAGTGCCGAAACGTCCGCTGTACTCCTCGGCGGCAAGGCATTGTTTCTGGGCAAAGATGATATACAGTTGGGCGTCAATGAAAGTGCTAGGGACACTGCACGGGTCATCGGTGGGATGTGTCAAGGGATTTTTGCCCGAGTTGGGGAGCATAGTGAAATAGAAGTGAGTACAACATGGTCGGTTTAACGCAGCTCTAACGCAAAATGGATCACCCAGGAGCTTGCTCAACATTCTCCCGTCCCTGTCCTCAATGCACTGTCTTCATTATGGCACCCAACCCAAGTTCTTGCCGACCTACTGACCCTCCATGAACACGCATCTTCCTTCTCCCACCTGAAGGACAACACTCCAAACCACGGCCTAAAACATTTGCCCCAGCTGCCGTCGTTAAGACCACTCACCATTGCGTATGTCGGCGATTCCGCAAATGTCCTACACGACATGCTCGTGACTTATCCTCGCCTTGGGCACACGCTTCGCGTTGCTTCCCCCGACGATCCAAAGTATCGGCCTCCCCAGCCCGTGTGGGACCGTGTGCTGAAACTTGGCTGTGATACCGGTATCTGGTGGGGCCCGGACCCACGAGAAGCGGTTCGAGGTGCAGATGTGGTGGTCACCGATACATGGTATTTCACCTTTCGTCGTACGCACTGATTCGACTTTATTCATAACCCGATCCCAGGATTTCAATGGGTCAAGAAGCAGAAAAGGAAGAAAGAGTCAAGGCCTTTCAAGGGTACCAGGTTACTGAAGCGCTATGTCGCGAGGGAGGTGCAAATGACCAGTGGAAGTTCCTGCACTGTCTCCCTAGAAAAGAACATGAGGTTGATGACGAGGTTTGCAATAATCTTCCTCCCTTCCACATCCATTCACCCCGAAGCTCCCAGGTTTTCTACGGCCCCAGGTCACTCGTATTCCCCGAGTCTGACAACAGAAAGTGGACCATTATGGCAGTGTTCGAGTAAGTCACCTTTGTGCGCCGACCGACGCCAATGCTAATTCGGCCATAGTTTGCTATTCGGTAAATGGGACCTTTCTGCGGCCGACAGTGCGCTCAGGCAAAAAAGTGGATAGGTAGTTGCCAATAAGGCCTCTCTAGATAGAAATGCTCTCGCCCTTCGGCAGAAGAGTCGACACTGTTAATCAACAGCCCCCCACCTAACAATGTCGTGACTTGAATATACATCCTCCAATCCGCCACCCCTGTTAACTTGTCCCATCTCCTTCATCTGAATCTCTTCATCATGCCCAGTGGCTGGCGGCGGGAGGATAGAAGTGAAGTAATTGGAACTCGTGGGAACCGGTGGTTTGCTGCTTTGTAAATCCCAAGTCTTGACTTGAATATAAAGAACAACACACGAGAACAACAGATAGAGTGGATGATATGCTGCAGCCTAGGATGGTTTAGGTGCAAGTTGGCCATACCAAAGGGCAACATCCACGTACGTTACAAGCCAGTTCACCAGCCTCTGCCGAAGGCAGATTAGATCCCTTCCTTCATCAATCAGCAACTGTGCTTACCGGTCCAGTAGCTGTTAAGACAATGTTCAACAGGGAGATACCTAGCGTGACAGTGAGTTCAATGCGCTCAGACACAGGGCAGTACGTTACCAATACAGTAGAGGTAGAACAAAAACCCTGGAACGGCCGTATCAGTAAATGGCCGATCTCTTGGGTAAATTTTTGCGAACCGTCTCGATAAAGAACGACAACAAAGTCGGAGTGTGAACGCCGTACTGTGTAAGTGAAATTAGTTGTGCTTCCGAACTTCCACAGCCAGCGTATGCGCACGATGTGAAGATGCTTTCATGGCGGTCATAACAGCTATTGCTAGATAAAAATGAGTCTAAGCCTGTTCACAACATTCAGGGACTAACTTGTTTCGCAGATCAACAGTGAAATGTAGGCCGGGAATATTATGGTGCCGGCTTCAGAAATGTGACAACCCTTACCACCGGGTGCATGTTCCCCTATGGTTCAAAAGTTAGCTATGTCATTTACAATGAAGGCGTGCGCGGGTAGGCCCGGAGCGCACACATTTGATGGATCGTAGCTCCATCTCCGTGGATACAATGCCCAACACTGAAAGGAGCTAATAAGGAGAAGTCAGATGGACGATCCCACTTGTTTGGAAGTACGAACGGTTCCTGTAGAAAAAAGAATGTACAGTGCCCTGCGGCTCCTATCCCAAATTGCGTACGTTCGGAGCATCAGTATAAACTCCGAAGTTAACAATCCCAAGACGATAAACCCTGTGCAGAAGGAAGCCAGTCAACGGCGAGAATCCGGAGCGAAACCCCTTTCAGTGCTCACATGTCAGGATAGCTGTGAGTTTCTCGCACATCTGTCATACATGTGTAAGTAGCTTGTTCTTATGAACACCCGGGAAAAGCATAAACCTGTGGGCTGAGAAAGAAGAACCTGACTGCAGGGTACGTTAGGTTAAGATTGACTAGTGAGTAACGCTGACTTGACTCACTGGAGAGAGATATGATACTCTCTATGAAAGGGGAGTATCTGTTGAACACGAAGAGTACTGTCCCAAGTCCCCATTGGCGTTTCCACACTAGCTCAACCTGGGATGGGTAAGATGCGGGATGGAGACGGGCCCAGAAGGGGACGTACCTCCAGTTGGAAGGTGAGCATGTAATCATACACCTGCCAATTAAAAATCAATCAGCATTGTCACCAGCTGACAGGCGATTCTCGGCACCAGTAGAGTCACACAGGCAAAAAGTAAAGCATCGAGAGGGTCGGGGTCACCAGGAGACGCCATGAAGGCGTACAAACGGTGTCCTCCGGCGCGGGCAAAAGCGAGAACGAGGACCCTAGAGTTCCAGTGCCAGCCGAAGTACGCATCGAGACGCCCTGTGGGTGAATGAAAAAGTTTACCCAGGGTCCGGCCCCCATGCTGATCAATTGATCGTGATCGGGGAGTCGGGAACTAGACCCCTCAAAGCCTCGTGGACCGGTCCCCAGGTTGGAATGATCCATGGACCAAGCGTGTGAACCGATGACGTACAGTCGAACCTCCCCGGCCTACTTCTTCCGACAAAATTCAAGGCATTCTTTGGTTGTTTCCACCCCCGCGTCCAGCGACCCTACTGATATGTCCCAGCCAACCCGCGATGTTCGCCGCCCATTGCTGTTCGAGTGCGCATGGGAGGTTGCAAACAAAGTAGGCGGAATCTACACCGTCATCAAGACGAAAATCCCAGTCACAGTCTCGGAATACGGGGATAGATACTGCCTCATCGGACCTCTATCTTACAAGTCCGCCCCAATGGAGGTCGAGCCAGAGGAACCGACGGATCCCTTCCTACGAGAAACCATAGAGTCCATGCGCGCTAAAGGCGTGATCCTGCTCTATGGGAGGTGGCTGGTCGAGGGCGCTCCGAAGGTCATCCTGTTCGACACTGGTAGCCAATACTCTAGATTGGACGAATGGAAAGGCGATCTTTGGAACCTTGCCGGAATACCAACTCCTCCCAACGACCATGAGACCAACGAGGCGATCGTCTTCGGCTACATCGTCGCCTGGTTCCTGGGGGAAGTGAGTCGTGTCCGACATCTCTTCGTGACACCGTACTAATTTATCACCATATGTAGTACGTCTCCAGACAGCTCAACAAAGCCGTTATAGCTCATTTTCACGAATGGCAGGCTGGCGTAGCCATATCCTTGTGCAGGAAGCGTCACGTCGATGTCACCACAGTTTTCACCACACATGCGACACTTTTGGGCCGCTACCTCTGTGCGGGTAGTGTCGACTTTTACAACAATCTTCAATACTTCGACGTTGATCACGAGGCTGGCAAACGTGGCATTTACCACAGATACTGCATCGAACGGTCTTCAACTCATTGTGCTGATGTGTTCACAACCGTCTCACATATCACCGCTTATGAGTCGGAACATCTACTCAAACGCAAGCCCGACGGTGTGCTTCCCAATGGTTTGAACGTCATCAAATTCCAAGCGATGCATGAATTCCAGAATCTCCACGCTACCGCAAAGGCCAAGATCAACGAATTTATCCGTGGGCACTTCTATGGACATTACAACTTCGAACTAGAGAACACTCTCTATGTGGGTTCTCTCCTGCTGTGCTTCCAATGGCGCCTGACCACGCTACTGTTCAGATGTTCACTGCAGGCCGATACGAATATCGTAACAAGGGGGTGGACATGTTCATTGAGTCGATGGCTCGTCTGTGCCTCTCTCCTTTGAAAAATTCCCATTTCTCAATTCCCGCACAGGTCTGAACTACCGCCTGTTGAAATCCGAATCAAACACTTCCGTTGTGGCATTCATCATTATGCCAGCCCCCACTCAGTCATATACCGTCGACGCTTTGAAAGGCCAGGCTGTCACAAAGCAGCTCCGAGATACGGTGACAGAGATCCAGAACAGGATCGGTGCTAGGCTCTTCGACCACGCCATTCGTTCCAACGGGTTCGTCAAACTTCGCCCACTTCTGCAGTGACTTACTTCTTTTTTCACGCAGAGAACACGGTACATTGCCAAGTCCGGACAAGCTTCTCACCGAAGAAGACAATGTTCTTTTGAAGCGTCGTATATTGGCTCTCAAAAGAAACACACTTCCACCAGTCACCACACACAATATGGTCGACGACCACAACGATCCTATTCTCAACCAAATCCGCAGGGTGCAACTCTTCAACAACCACAACGATCGCGTAAAGATTGTATTCCATCCCGATTTCCTCAACTCGAACAACCCTATCCTTGGTCTCGATTACGAAGAGTTTGTCCGTGGCTGCCACCTTGGCGTCTTCCCCAGCTACTACGAACCGTGGGGTTATACTCCAGCAGAGTGCACGGTCGTGAGTCGTTCCTACGTTCTTGTGTAGATATCTCAATGAACGATTTGCATAGATGGGTATCCCTTCTGTGACCACGAACCTCTCTGGGTTTGGGTGTTTTATGCAAGATTTGATCGAACGGCCTCAAGATGAAGGTTGCTACATAGTCGACCGCCGCGCGCAATCAGTTGAGGAATCAGTAAACCAACTGACGGATCATCTCTTCACCTTCTGTAGCAAAACCCGAAGACAGCGAATCAACCAACGCAATCGAGTAGAGCGATTAAGTCCGCTATTGGATTGGAAGAACCTCGGGATTGAATACTCTAAAGCGAGGCAACTGGCGATACGGAGGGCTTACCCTGATGCGTTCTACGGACCTGAGGGAGCTAATGGCGTAGAAGACGAGTGGGAATTCGGAGGGTCTAGCTTGGGTCTTGGCGCAGAGCGAATGGGACTTCCCAGCGTGCCCGCCAGCCCGAGGTTCAGAGGTACAGCCACTCCCGGTGACATTGGTACCTTGACAGAAGAGGTGAGCGGAGATCCCTGTTCCGGATTTGACCTTGACCGGGTTTGTGTAGATGCAAGCGCTCGTCACGAACGATTACCGCGGAGGATACCAGTGGCCAGGCAATATAGATGAAGAGGATGCTTATCCGTTGTCCGTGCTTTTGTTTCCTTCTACCTTGCTTTTCGATTGATTTTTGTCTTTCCAGCCCGTTGGTCATGAAGGTTCGTTCCAGGGCTAGCTCTGTGATGTCCGGAGCAAGCACTCCTGGTGGTGGCAAGTTCAACACCTTGAGCGAGGTTGATCTCAGAAAGGCAGATGCTGCCCTCCAAAATGTTGATTACAACGATGATGATGAAGGGGACAAGTGAGATTTCAAGCAACGCTGATTACATTCATATGCAAGAACCCCAACCAAGGCGTTTCCCGTTTTTAACTACACATCTAGACGAGATTGCAAATTATTGTGTTATCTTCTCCCCCTAGGCCTGGGTTTGGTGCCAAACCCTTTGAAGGTCGTTCCATCATCTGAATCATCGTCATCAGCAACCAACGCCCGCAGTGCTTGCCCTGGCTGCACCCTGGCCTTTCTTGAGCTACCGGCGGACCGTAATGTTTCCGTGCCCTCGTCTCGATCTTCGCCTTCTCCGTGTTTAGTTACTCCAGCGCCTTCGTCATCTTCTGAGCTAAAGAATAATGGTTCAGGGATTTCTTGCTTAGAACCCTGAATCTTTTCCTTAGTGATCCGCATGTATCTCTTTGCTGAAGGTTTAACCGGGGATTGATCTTCGTCGTCCGAATCATCGTCGTTGGGTAGCTGCAGTGCCCGGGTTTTAGATGACGCTTGAGATTGTGCCAAAAACTCATCGGCCTGTGCTGGATCCGGATCATCTTTCCAATAAGCTTTGAGCAGAATTAGCGACTGGTCCACAGGTTTTCAGATGAGCAAGGTTTCCATACCAGACCCTACTCCGTAGTCGTTGCCTTGGTTCATTACCAGTTCGACGGCAGGTCGTCGACGAGGATCGTTTTTCTGTCGCCTATCAATCCATTCGCCAAACAACCACCAAATTCAGGGGACATACCTTGCGGAACTTTTTGAAGTTTGGCTTTCCTTCCCAATCAATTCTACCAGTTCTCGATGTCCCCATTCCACCCACTCTATCCCTCTTGTACACGTCCAATTCTAGCACTAACATGAAGTTCCCTCTCATGTTATGTTCATCGTCGAGCCCATCCAGCAAATTCCATTCCTGTTCTATGACTTCTCGCTCAATGTCCGGCTTTGAGATTCTCAGATTATTGAACTCCCGGTCGAACGAGTCTTCGTTCTTTTTCCCTTTCTTCATCGATGCAAGTGCGGTCAAGAAGCTTTTATCCGTGTCTGGCTCTCCAAGTTTGGCTCCTCCCTGCACTTGTGAATCCGTCTCAGCACCGCTTCTAGAGGCTCCTTCCACAACACGCCGTTTCGATGGCCGGGCAGAGTTTTCTTCCCTCGAAGTTGGGGATAACGGGCGGTCCTCAGTATCTTCTGTACCCGCCCGTCTCTTTGTTCCTCGACCCCTCACGATCGCATGGCGCTGAATGATTTCGTTTTCTCCAATGATGCATGATGGTCCATCTTGAGCCGGTAAATTATCGCTTAGCATTGAAGGCTGATGATAAGATTCTTGCATGGCGTTCAAAGTTTCTGAGGGTAGACTCAAGGCGAGGCGGTCTGGGTCACTCTCCTCGAAAAGAGCTTTGAACTTCTTCAAGGGGGGCTCCACGTTCGGAGTCCCCAACTCGTCGATAGATTGTAACACGGACTCCGGCGCAGCTGTCCCAGCTCTCCGTTTTAAAGGGCGTGGGGGACGTGGCAAAAGCGGCATCTACGAATCTCGGGTAAGGTGCGGTTGATAGAATCAGATAGGCTGTACCGACGCACGTTCATATCAATACCAGCTGGTTGTGCAGAATCTTCCCCGACATGATGGTTTCGGTCCAGAGTGTCCGGATCGTCCACTGCTGGAGGAACTGAGCCAGCTTTGACCCTGCGGGTGAGGGCCTGAGACACAAACGTTATCGGAGCTCATAACCCAGGTATCTGAAACTTACACGTCGGATCTGTGGCGGCTCGATCTCCAAGGAACGTTCTCGAACGAGTGGTGAGTGGGAAGATGGTGTCGTACGTCGAGTCAGCCTTTTTGGTCTCAGTGTATCTTCGGCGTGTCCCGGAAGCGAGCCCCCTTGGTGCAACTGAGAAGAAACATCAGCTGCTTCTGATGCTGTTACAAGTAATTGTAAGCTCGCGAGAAGAAAAATCCCAGCAGGAGGTTGGTACCAACCCGGATGGTGGTCTAGAAGGGAGGGCTTTCCGACAATGACAGTTTCTAGAACCTCTTCCCGGCTGCAAATCGTTGACTCGAACCTTGAGGGTATTCAATGGAAGGAACAGGAGAGGGTGAGATCACACGGACGTTTTTGCTTCATCAACAAGTTCGTTCCAGGAATTCGTAGTGATACTCGCTTTGACCTCATCGTCAACAACGACGATCTTCATCTTCTTGTCCTTGTTGGCAGATAGCCGACGGTGGAGCCGTGACTTTCCCGAGCCCACCGGAAAGAGTTCGTATCCACCACCAGACAGTGAGATTACAGACTGCAAGTCTTCAACGTTCTCTGAATCACGGGTCAAAATGACGAAGCGATAGTTGTCAAGTATCCCGCGCCGACTGGCACTATTAGTCCAGAAATCTGTCGAACTCAATGTTGATGGAAGAGCAGCCGAGACCCCAGGCAGATAAGGGGAGGTATCTGGAAGTTCGAAGTGTTGTTCCATGAGGGAATTCCGGTTCCCCTCAGTTCCCCGGCGGATCACTTCCGCGAGCCACCCGGGGGTGATCACTTTGGAGTTGAGCAGAGAGGACACACAGTAGGGTGTAGGAGTGAGTTCCTGGACGATATTGTGCGTCACCTCAGGGCATGATGAGTGAACCACGTGGATACCTTGATGGACATTGGTCAACGGTGAACCAGCGAGCGCGAGCCAAAAGCCAGGATAATATACTTACCGATGTTCCCACATGATTCCTTGTCCACCGCAAAGGGTGCGGCGCTTCTGCAACAAAGCGGATACCAAGAGATCCTGCAAGAGGGATATTGACATGCTCAGCTGTGACCGCGTTTCGATATCCCTTGGTGACGAACACGACAGTGATACCCCCGACCAAGTGGATCGCATCCCCATCCCAAAGCTCAGTACTCGACGAAGGATCGAGTGTTATGAGACTCGTTCCTCTTTGGATTGTGATGGACTTGTTACGTAGCTCTTGCAGCCTTGCCTTCGGTTTGAAAGTTGGATCATCCTGAACCAAGATTGTAAGATACACGAGAACAGAATACATGGTCGACTCACAATACGAGAGGTTGGAAATTCGGAAATGTAAAACGCTACGTGCTCTCTGGATATCTTCTTGGTCTGGATGAGGAGATCCGTATCTTTCCTTCCCAGTACATAGCGCCTTCCGGATTTCAGGAGCTTAGACTCTAGAGAACAGACGCATAAGAGAAACGGTGCACGAGGACTCCCGACCCACTTTCTGTGCTCAAGTCTTGCCCTTCATCGCCGTCGAATGGCCCTCTTACGACCCACATGGGTGTATGAGACGCGTCTAGTCACAAACGCGTGACACGAGCGGCATTAATGAGGTCACTTTACTACGACTCGTACAGGTGATGTGGGTTTGCTACTCCGCCCGATTGGGCGGCAACTAGTATAAAATACATATAACATTAGAAAAAAGCGGTCGTGGGGATTGCAAAAGTGGCTAAAGTTCCGGTTGTCACTGGGTCACTGAGTTCCTGCTGGTTCCTCGGCTTGTGGGAGTGGATGAGTCGGTCCCTGATATGGCTGTTGCCATTGGAGAGGTGCGCGGTAGTGTGAAGGTCGAGGGACAAAACCAGTCGGTGAATAAACAGGGTGTCCTTGTGGAAGGTATCCCGAGTAGGGGTAAGGAGAGACGTGCGACTGATACTGGTACGAGTAGGCTCCAGCGCTGTAAGTATTAATTGGCGGAGGTGTATAAGAAAGTCCGGCCGGTTGGACGACACTGGGCGGTTGAGTCGGTATGGGGGCAGGCGCAGGAGTTGAGCAGTCAGACCCAGGGGGGACATCGCCGAAGTTCACGACGGCTTGGGAAGATATGGCTGTGGTTTGTCAGTTCTCAGATCGGCGGACTCTCCGAAATTACGTACAGGCAGTGTCGGCACCAGGATTGATTGGTTTTTGACCCATGGCTCGATCTGCGTTACCAAAAACTATCGCACCCCACTTGAACTCCCTCTTGACCCCCTGGTCCCACAGGACCTCCACGGACTTAGTCTCGTCGATCACGCGCAATAACGACACTTCGAAGACCCCGGAGCTCACTCGGACCTTGATTCTAGACATCACGGGGAGATGGTGAAGCTCGTCACGAATTTTGTCTTGTTTGTGAGCCTTCTTCGCCTCAATTACCGCCTGCAGATGGAGTGAGCAGGATGATATCAATGGACGCACGGGGACTGACAGGATTGTGCTGGGGACACAGGAGCTGAACATCTAGTTTTCGGATGGTTTTTAGGACTTCGGGGTTGTTTGCGGTGGGACCGGAATCAGAAATTCCATCCGCAGACTGCACCAAAATGACCTCCTTTTCCACCTCCCGCAAAATTTCATAGCTGATGCCTTGTTCTGCCCCGTCTCTAGCACATGTAATGTGAAAGGCCTTGGAACACTTGCCCTTCGTACATTGTATCGGTGCCCCATGTGCCTTGTGTCGTGGTTTCGAACAAGCAGAACATTTCTAGCATGAAATTTACATTAGCATAATGAAAAGAAATGCGTCATATAACCTACCAAGTTCCACCTGTCTTTCACGATCCCATCTATGCCGAACACCACCCTCGTCTTGTGGGGGTGTTCGCTTGAAGATGGATGATTGACCTCGTATTCATCAACCCAAGTCTCTGGGATAACGCTTGCACAGTGTTCGTGGGCCATCTTTGGCGTGGAAGTTGCTAACATTGGATCATAGACAGGCAACAGGCCGCTCGTGTCTTCTGATACACATAGGCAGCAAGGAAATATTTCTCTAGGCGGCCCAATTTTTAGGGTGATGGACAATTTGGGGAAGCTTTTCTTCGACGTTGCCGCAACGTGCGAGCCCTTGTCCTTGGTCACCTTCAGTTTCTTCCCCCCCGGTTCTGTAGTCGATTCTCCATGCTTGCGCTTGCGAACCTTCGGTTTCTGATTGCTTGTGGTGACCGTATTCTGGTTTGCTTGCAAGCGTTCGAGGCGCTCGTGCTCGCGATCCAATAATAATTGGTCGACGTCAATACGCACGCTGTACAGAGATTGTGAGAAGCTAGTCCATGCTGTATGCTGAAGCGCACCTAAAGTCAACACATCCGCATGCCTTCGCCTTACGGCCAAGTTCTATCCAGCTGTCTAGTGCAAAGTTGACGCTCTCTGCGCAGTTGAAACCAAGGTTGAAACCAGCGTGATATCCTCGGGGATATGTGATTACAAATTCGCCAGCATGCTGAACAACGGTGTTGGGGCGACACGAAGACTGTGATAGAACGCTCGGAGAGGCGAAAAATGACTTGTGTCTTAGAAACTGGGGGCAAGACGCCGCATCCGTGGCAAAGTGACCTGGCTTCACGGTTAGGGATACGTCTGGATAGATGATCTTGATGAAGAAATGGGCACGAACTTCTGAAGGCCTGCTCCAGTGCGCTTGCTCGGCCCTGGGGGACTGCGTACCAAAATTTAGGGGCGCCGAAATGGACGTAGTTGATGCTGAAGAGGTCCATATCTTCGACATGCCAAGCAAATGTTGCCCTCCACATCCCAAAGTACAGATATGGTGTGTTCACCCCAGGCAGACCTTTGTCCGAGCTGGGTAAAAGCCGTGACAAAGCCGAAGGAAGGTGGCCGACGTTCCAACACGTATCAGTATCGCCAAAGAGTGTACCTAAGGCCAATTTTCGTGACTAGTCATTGTAGACATTTTGAACGGAATTACCTTGCATATCGGCCCCATACCACGCGGGTTTGCCTAGCCCACAGTTACGCCAGTACTGCCGTTCTAGCTCCTTACAGAACTCCGGGGTATAATCCTCCGGGCGGGTGTTCGGAGGTAACCAACCCATCTTCATATCGAAAGATTCAAGGAAGGCAGTGTCTTGTGCCGCTTTCTCTGCCATACTAGCTACCTTCTCCTCTCGAGTTAGATTGCGACGCCCCTTTCTTTTGGGTTCGTGGTCCTCTGAAGTAGATGCGCTCCCCAAAGCGGAGGGTTCTTCTGGTTGCAGGAAATCGCGAACGGTGTTAGATACGCCGTCCTGAAGCATTGGGTCGTCGCGATCGCGGTTGTCGTTTACGATTGGTGTGACATCGTGAGGAGTTGTGGACTCCCGAAGAATTGACTTTTGTCTCGACTTGCGTGAGGTTTTTGTTCTCCCTTCGCTGCGGGAATGGTGGAGCCCAGTCCCGTTGGCACTTGGAGCACGGAATTCGTCTTGCGAGCATAACCCGGCCCAATCGCGTATGCTCATGGTCTTTCGCTTCTCCACGTTCTGTTGCCGAAAGACGCCGGCGCGACCGACCATTTGTTGTTCGATAGGGTTCTTAATGCTGACTTTTGCCAAGTTGTCCTTGAAGGATGGTAGAGCGTTTGTCCTTGTTTAGCGTGAGCCCTGTCTGTCCGATCAACCACGACAAGTAGCTCACCATCCGGCTGGAGGGATAACCTTTACAATACCGCTTCGCATCCCCCAAGCCTCGATACTGTTCATGTAGCCCTCGAAATCCTTGAACTCCTCCATATTTGGCTTGAAGACAGGTATGCCTCGCTGGGCGAATGGATCGTCTTTGGGGTCGAAGTAGGTCATTCCGTGGGTGTTTGGAGAATGGTGGACATTGTCAAATCCGTAAAAATGGTCGGGCTGCACAATTGTGAGGGTCGGTGATGCAGACCGAGAGGGCGTCAGGGAGGGTGTCGAACTTTGGTCTGACATTGTTCAGGGGGGCAGCGTCCGGAGGAGCGTGCAAGTCTCGTTGTCAAATTCGTGGTCGTCGCCGTCGCCGTCGCCGGTGCTCGTGTGGATCTTTCCACGAAAGTGAGTTGGGGAGTGCGAAGACGAATCAAGACTGTGTGAGACTCAGCCACATTTGGCAGGCGCATCGTTGCGGTCACGTGTTCGTAATGACTTGGCGCTTAGTCTCTGCGAACTGCGTTGATTACAACAGCTCCTGTCTACTGGTATTTTAGGCGCGTGGTAAGCGCAGATACGGTCTGCAATACTAAGTATAAGTATCGCTTGGCCGAGTTATTATCGGCGTGACCTTCTGCTGTAGGCTATTGCGGTGAAACTTCTGATCGAGCCTGCGGCTCCTGTCCGTGCGGAGGAGGATGGTAGACCTTCTCCTGAAAGGAGAGTGTCGGTTTTAGTGAAGGAGGAAAGAGCTAATAATTACGGCGAACCTTCTTCTTCTTCTTCTTCTTCACTTCCGGTTTTGGGTTGGGGTCTGGGTATGCTGCAGTTGCTGTCGCCTGCCATTCCGGATCGTTCTTGTAGGCATCCTGGATCGGAGACAACAGACTAATGATGGCCTCTGCTACCGCATTCTTCAAATCTTTCGGGTGGAGTTCCTTCTTTGAGAAATCGTTCTCAATCTCCTGGTAAGTTTTATAGTGCAACGAGCCGCCGAACTTTTCAGAACGAACAACGCTGAATAGCGTGCCCTCTGGAGCGCCTTCAGCTGCAATCGGGAGTTGGTTCACAGTCATTTGTTGCGGCTCCTCCCCATCCAACCCATGTCTTCTTTCTAATCGTAACTGGCTGATGGGCATGAGAACGGCTTTGACGAAGGCCAGGACACCGTTGTCCGGGTTTCCTTCCTTGCAGAACGCAGACTTGATTTTCTTGCGAACAACCTCTGGTGGATCCAGGAAGTCGATTTTGGAGTTGGGGTCTGATGAGGACATCTTTCCTCCTCCGAGACCGGGGACCATGGTATTCATGAGATGGGCGCGTTTTGCATAACCCAATCTTGGGAGGAATTCCTCAGCGAAGATGAAGATTTTACGCTGAGATCCCGATGAGAGGAGCAATGACGCAGTGGATTAAATAAGAATACCTGATCAACACCCCCAAACTGGAAGTCACAACCCAGGTATTGCTCGTCCAACGCTTGCATCCCGGGGTAGAGAAGTCCGCTCAACAGCGGGCTTTCCACTTGTTTCACGACCTCGGCGCCAGCCCTCTTCGCATCATGTTCATTGACAATCGAGCAGAGCCTAAAGTTGTCGAGGGAATAGTCCTTGGTTAATTGATAAGAGGATCCCTCCACAAATTTCAGGTTACTGGTTGGTACGCCGATCGAGTTGAAGACTGCTACTAGGACGTTTTTGTAGTATTTCGTGCGCTGTGTGACTAGGTCCAAGGGAGCTTTGAGATTGTCCAGGAATGCATGCATGTCTGACCACACACGTCTTGAGTTCAGTTTGCTCAGGCCAGTGGTCAGAGCGTACCTGCCAGCAAGATCGTGACCTATGTTCGACTTAGATGACATGTCAAGCACAGTGAGATAAATTGCGGGCTCACATCGACTCCAGCTCTTAAAAAGTCAGCGATCTTGGTCAAGGGCACAAAATACCCGATATGAGCTGAGGGCGAGCTATTTAGTTGGCTGCAATTAATTTTGGGTGAGAAAGTACGAACGTTTCCCTGTGGGTGCGGTTCCTGCAACGGATGTTAGGGGTTGACCATCGTAAATCACTGATCGGATAACTGACCCCAGTAGCATTTTGGCGTCCTCCCTTCAGCGAGAACTTTCTTGATAATATCCCCACCCAGAACCTCTTGGAGCCTTCGAACGATGAGCTCGTACCGTTCCTCTGCTGCGTCAGCCATCCTTGTGGGTGGGGTCTTGAGAATCGAGTCAGAGTAGGGTCAAGCCTCGCTCACTTGTCTTTCGATCAGTCGCACTAGGGATTTACCCACGATTGCTACGTTTCATCACCATGACCTTTTCCATCGGAAACCCAATAAACACGGCCCTCGTACTCTACATCGTCTATCGCGTGAACTCCATCCTCTTCCCTTCCATAAAGCCTCCTTCCACCATTCCTCACGACTTCCGAGATGGTTATTCATGGATGCCCAAGTCACACCCGCCGACTATGCTGTACAAGGCGTGTACCTCCACCTCGCCCAAGGTCATCGTATTTATCCCCCCAATCTAGACATACACACCAAAGACACTGACGCCATTCAACGGAATGAATGGTCAGAGAATACTTCTTGCTATCAACGGGATTGTCTTCGATGTCAGCCGAGGTCGTAACTTCTACGGGCCAGGTCTGTGATCACCCCATCCCATCATATCAAAGGGTCCGTCTGACCCGTTTCAAGAGGGAATGTACGCCAACTTTGCTGGTAGAGACGCTTCGCGCGGAATGGCCAAACAGTCATTCGACGAAGGTACGTTCGGGTCTACTGGGAATGGTACCATACTGATGGTTGCCTTCAGAAATGTTAACAGACATAGACCAACCTCTGGACAAACTAGAGGACTTGACACCCTCAGAAATGTGCGCCTTCTGATTATCGTCCGTTCCAAACGCTTACCTATCGTATCCTTGTAGAGAGAACATGAACGGTGAGTTGGCAATTGTCGCCATTCGTCATTTCCTGTTTCTGACTTTCCTCAAGGGTGGATTGACCACTTCAGTAGCAAATACACCGTTTGCGGGAGGCTGGTGAACGAGGGCGAGGTGCAGTGAATATCCCCCGCGCGCATTTGGACATGTTTTTTTCTCGTAAACAATGTAGAATACTTGATACTCCCACCCTCGTCATACCCAATTGGGGTGATCGTGCATTATTGATGTCCCCCGCCTCACCTCAGCCTCCGTCCAACCAAACCCAGGCACAGAAAGACGAACAAGATGAGAAAGAAGATTTATTTGCCGCTCTTTTCTCACCTCCAACACCGCCTGCTTCGCCATCCCCTGCGTCAGCATCCGATGCCACAAAACCCCAGTCATTGAGGAACCCCAGAAGGTGTTCTACCTCATCTAACGAGTTTGGGTCCTTCGTATCCGTCCCCGCAACAGAAGACCCACTCCACGCCCGCCAAAAGGCGTGGTTCCCCCCAATGAATGGCCTTCAATTCTTTGATCAGTTCACGGACCACGCCACCAAGTCCAACGCTCAAAAGAGCCAAGTTCTAGATGAACTTCTTCAGCATCAGGACGATCCGCTGTACTGGGTGAACGATACAAGCGAATCTGCTCCCCCAGACGTGGGCACTCTCGAGATAGACACCAAGCAACTACGGTTGGCATACTCCCCTGTACCCCCGATCTCTGAGGAATCCAATTCTTCAGATCCTCAACAAGTGCCAGATAGGTATGTGAACTAGTCCTTGGAGCAAAAATTCACCTAATTGCTACTTGTCATCATCCAGTCCGCTACTCGTTGGTTTCAAGGTATCATCAGAGCAGACAGCCCCATCATCCGCAATCCCTATACCCAACAGGAGCCAATCAACACCAGATCCGGCGGCAGACACGCCTGCCATGCGAAACCCTATAAGCGGCTCCTTCACTTCCCGTTGGCTCTCCTCCCTCCGTCCGCCCAGCCGAAAGTTGTCTTTCACTGACGCCACGTCTGCCACTGGTTTTTTCGAGCCTCCTGGGCCATTTCACCCCCCTCGTCAGGCCTCTGTATCTTCCCCGGTTCAGTCTCCGTCGAGAAAACCTTCACGCCCTCTTCCAGAGCTGTCTCATGGTACTCCCTTCGCTTCCCACACATATGTACCTCCAACGGGCGCCCCAGGGTTCGAAGGAGATCGAGCCTGGAACAAATCTCATTTTGAGTTTGACCCAGAGAGCAAGGTCCCACGAAAAAGCGTTGCACTGAAAGGCAGAAAAGACATCACTTCTGCTGTGCTCACACCATCCCTCGCGGATCTAGTAAGCTAGTTGCCCCTCGGGTCCGGAAAATTCTGAACCTTATCGCTTGTAGATCCGGCCCTATCTGCCCCCGATACCCCGACTGTCGGGTTCATGGTCGCTGCTCTATAGCCTTGACCAACATGGAATTTCGCTCAACACTCTCTACGCTCGATGCTCGACCCACCTCGGGGGCTCATTGATTGTCATCAAAGATTCAGGAGACACCTTATTCGGCGCTTGGCTGGGCGAGAATGTTCATCAGTCAAAAGGCGCGTACTATGGCTCAGGAGAATCGTAGGTGTCGAAAGGGCGCGTCTTGGGTCCAAAGATTTACGATGTGCGACCTGTTGCAGCTTTCTTTGGAAATCCAAAGACACCCTACATGTGTACAAATGGACTGGGAAGAATGATTACGTGGCGCTCTGCGAACCCGATTACCTATCCTTTGGTGGAGGGCAAGTCAATCAAGCGTTTATCAACGCATGAACGTCTCACTCACAAACTACCCCAGGGACGGAAAGTACGGGCTGTATCTGGACGACACACTCCTTGACGGTTCTTCTGCCTGGTGTCTCACCTTTGGGAACGAGCCATTATGCTCTGATCTGGGTCACGATCAAGGTGATACCGTTACATTCGAGTGCGTTGGACTAGAGGTGTGGGGAATTGGAGGATGATGCTGGCAATCTTATGCCATGCCGCCATTTACCTTGGACTGTATTTGTGGAGCATACGTTATTGCTACTACTTAGTAGTGGCGCCTTTTACGATTGAACATTTCATTACCCAACGTTTTGTGCCACTCAGTGTCCTCAGGTGAACCCCTCCAACTGCCGGGAGGACCTGAAAGAAAATCATTGACGGTATTTGTATCGTCTATTTTTCTTCGTAGAAGTTCTCGTGGACTAGCAATAATGAGTTGACCACAGGGAACCCCTGGGATGTCTCGCTCGGGCCTTGAATGAGACTGACCTCGGAAAGGTTACGCGCCAGATGTTAGAAAGGATCTGGCAACAACCCAGGCTGCGGAAAACCCAATGGATCGTTCAAGAATATTTCAACAATGCTCGGGAAGCGGCAACCCGCGGAAATCACCTCTGAATTGGACCGAGATACCTCGGTCGCGGGGGTAGTAGTGTAGGTTTGAGCAACAGAACAGACCCTCAGGAGTAAATGCCAAAGGAATTGACAACAACTGACGCTGAGAAAGCTCTTCTCGCATGGAACAACCCCGTAAGAATGTTCCGCCTCGTAGGGGCCATTCAACGATAGGGCTGGGAGCCGACCGGGCATATTAATGTCTCGGATGCAGCGTAACACGTCACCCACAGAAACCTTGTTCTGGGCGTAAGTTTTGCATGATCTAGGTTCCTCACTAGAACGCGAGCAAGGCACTGATATCCGAGAGACGCGATGCAGTAGAATGAATATCATCTCCAAACTGATTCGAAAGACCGCGGCCATTAGCCTGACCGCGAATAATTGTGATCGCATAGAGATGGTCCATAGCCATGGATTCCTGTGAGCGGAATAGGCCCACAGGGTGCGCCCGACAAACAGGTGCAAACAGGATGGCGTTAGTGACTGCTAGCGAATTGCTATCACACCACGAGTATGTCTTGCTTTGGCAAACGAGCATGGGATCCGAATGGCAAGGTAAGCTTTTCAAGTCCAATCAAAGATGGTGGGAAAGTACAACCCGATCTTTTCCAGCACTGCTATGTCACTGGTGGGAGCACCGGACTTGGCTTGGCGCTTTCAATCCTCCTTGCTCAACAAGGCGCGGACGTGTCAATCGTAGCACGCAACGAAAAAAACCTCAAAGCCGCAGCTGAGAAGTTGGAGGTACATTTGTTCACCTTCCGCGCTTGCTGAAGGCTCGCTTACCATCCGTCTACAGGCCGTTCGTCAATCGAAAGACCAGAAGTTTGCCTGGTACTCTCACTCGTTGACTTCCGCAAAGAAATCCCAGGAAGCTCTCGAGGCGGTAATCTCTGGTCACAATGGAGAAACCCCCGACGGCGTGTTTCTATGCGCCGGAGGTTCCAAACCAAAATTCTTTGTCGAAATGTCCGAGGAGGAACTCATCCAAGGAATGGACATGGGCTACTGGGTACAGGCTTGGACTGCATGGGTATGTGCATTCGTAGTCTGAAATGGTCAAACCTGACCACGCTTGATAGGCCGTGAGCAAAGAGATGATCAGGACACGTAAAAAGGGCAAGATTTGCTTCGTCTCCTCAACCCTCGGCTACATGGCCTTGGTCGGTTATGCCTCCTACGCTCCTGCGAAACACGCTCTCCGCGGTCTCGCTGACACCCTCCGCTCCGAACTTCAACTATACAGCATAGACGTACATGTTTTCTTCCCGTGCACCATGTTCACGCCGGGGTACGAGGAGGAGAACAAGACGAAGCCAAGGATCACTCTCAAGATAGAGGAGTCCGATTCCGGTCTGACAGCAGAACAAGCTGCCCGGTCTATGCTCACAGGTTCAACTGATTTCATCTTTCCCTGGTCCCCATGGCATTAAACACACAACACAGGGGTAAAAAATCATCACAGCCATATAACTGGGGACTGGATCACCACTGTATTCCGTGCCTCTACAAAAGGGGCCTCCCCAGGACGCTTCTTCCTCAAGGATTGGGTCTTGAACATCTTCGGAAGTGTAAGGCTAGCGAACAAATCTACCAGAATCCGGGCTAACGACATTATTCATCGCCCCACAGATCGCGCTGCCTATATGGAGAATGATTGTGGACAGGGAAATCAACGGCCACATTGCTGAACACAAGGTTTATCTAGAGGAACGAGGCCTCATAAGTTGAAGGTTCCCATGTTTGCGTTATCATCCGCTGTCCGCTCGCACTTTCCTCGTTGTTGGCATTTGTTAGTCGCATCAATCTTATCTCTTCTAAGCTATGCGAAATCCTGGATCGAGGCACTTTCAGCTATCGCTGCCACATGCATTAGCCGACTGCTTGATTTAAGCCATTCCCTGCGGACTAGCGAAATCCTTTGACGAGATAGCTACAAATCTACAATCACCCAGTCACATCGATTTACGTCTCTCCAACGCAACCCACCCCTTCTTCAGCCCCATCTTCTCGGTTATGGACTTGGGCATACAGTAAACGGGATCCAGATCTTCCAGTCCAGGATACCCAAGAAGCGATAATCCTAAAGAAGAGCCTTATGAATTTGCCACTTTCTGAAGTTCTGGGCCAACCGACCTGCCACACCGAATATCGTGTGGAAAACGTCCACCATGTTATTGGGTCGATCGGCAATTCCACCGGTGTCGGGATCCTATTGGTTCATACGGCTTATGAGTCAACTTCCGCCAAGGCGTGCGAGCTTTCGGAAGGACGGACCTGAGCTGAGAGAATGAATTCGGTAAGCTTTTCCGAATCGATCCAGCTGAGCTTGTTAAGGATGGACAATGCTGAGAGTACCCAAAAGCTATAGCAAACCTAGAAACCGTTTAAGGATAGGTAGGTCAAGAAGGGAACGCGAGCCAACATCTTCCTTCTTTTCCGGACGGCCGTTCAGACCTCCGTTTGCAAGTTGCCTCTCTGCAAGCCACCAGCCAAGAGCCTGGTAATCGACTTCATCTAGACGGTCCAATATAGCCAATGCCCCGACACAAACAAACGCTAAGGGATTATCGGTATCAGGAGTGAGGTCCGAAACGGAGCACGAGGGCTTGGTTCACCTTGGGCAGCATGACTCTCCGCTCCGATGACGTTGCCGTATCCCCCATCGAAATTCTTGCACCGACGAATATAAGACACCGTTCGATCTACATCGAGCTTGTCCAGGTAACCAAGCAACGATAACGCAGCGACCCCGCAGTATAA
The DNA here is from genome assembly GCA_015956445.1 of Thelephora terrestris. Taxonomy (NCBI): domain Eukaryota; kingdom Fungi; phylum Basidiomycota; class Agaricomycetes; order Thelephorales; family Thelephoraceae; genus Thelephora; species Thelephora terrestris. The sequence goes on along the minus strand of WIUZ02000012.1, from coordinate 1,038,528 downwards.
AAACCTCGTGTCCGTCTCCCCGAACTTGTCGCCAGCAAAAACACCTGAGGGTTGTTGGAGCGACAAGATGACTGGGCAGGTGGGTAAACATAGGTCGATCTGCGACGGTTCGTGGAAGTTCTAGCACTCACAATCGACGACCCGGGGCACGTCCACCTTGTCCAATGCGTCATGAATGATCAAAATTTGGACCGCGCTCAAGGTTGAGTGCAAGTGGGCATCGTGGTCGGGATGACTTCCGAATGCGCCTAGAGGCTGCGTATCAATTGGGGAGAAGCAAAGTCATGAAGACATTAGAGTGTAACCTGCTTCTTCGTCCCAACAACTCATAACAAAATCAACAATTTCATCTCTATCAAGGGCATCTTTCCTGTTCATGATGCATAGGGCGGTGAGTCCCCAGTAGATTGCATTCAAGCGCAGATGAGCGGTCATATGGTAGACTAGATCGTCTTTGTTCTGTTTTCTCATCAGTCAAAAAATGTGAAAAATTGGGGATTTTTTTGTGGTAGACGGACATCTCCCAGGGACTGGATGTAAGAAACATGTCTGTCCACGAGCAGAGTTGAAGCCATCGCGTCGTCTGCGATATCGATCTGTGCAGTGTGAGCCGTGGGAGTCTCGGTCAGAGTGCAATTAAAGTCACGTGATTTGATGATGACAACATCTTACCAGAAAGGAAACATGACCCGTCCACACCCTTTCTTCTTCCACCGACTCCCGACGCAGCGACCAACTCTCTGCACGACACCGACACCGATATCGACATCGGCACCATCACTGGGAGCGATAAAGAACATAGAAGGGACACAGGACTTCTACTGTACCTCGCCTTTCTGGTTAAACCCAAAAGTCGAGCCGTGTCATTCCTTTGTTTCTCCTTTCGTGCAAGTGCTACTCCCGTGAGGCGTCCATTTACTGGGCCACAGCGCCTCTGTATAAATTGCCCCGCCAGGCGTTCTCTCTCCCCTCTCATTATCCACCATCCACCCCCACTTTTCTCAGTAGTCCACTCCAAATACCTTTACCCTCGACCACATGCCATCCGACAAGTCTTACTTCTCCTCATGGCTGTCGAGGACAATTGGATCTCAGTCCATGGTATCTTCCTTGGCCAGTTCGTACTTTTCATTCCACCCTATTTGTCGACTCCAAGAACCAACATCTCTTTTCTTTTTCAGCTCCACCCCCAACTTACAACACGACCACCATCCTCCAGACACCCACCTCCCAGCAATCCTCCCCAACAGCCCGAAAGCGCAAAATCTCCCAAATGCAGGAGAAACCAGAACTACCACACTACCCCCGCGAACCTTCTCCTGTTCCGACCTTGGTCATTGACGAAGAACAATCAGTCAAGGTCGAAAGGGCCCAGAAGGAAGGTGTCAAGGTCCGCGATTATGCCTCCGGATCAACAAACCCCCCTGTTGCCGAAGTTTATCGTTATGCAGTCCTCGACCTCGCCAACTACGATGCTTACCTGCGGAAGCGACACCTCCGTCCTTTCGTCACCAGGGGACTGGCGATCAGTCCAACTGGTGGGCATGGAAAAGTTTTGAGGAGGCTGTTGGACCTCGGGTGGATCACGGCAGAGGAACAGGAGAAAAACTTCACCAAATTCGACAACAATGCATTACAGGTCTACGACAATAGTCCACGCGCAAAATACCCTTGGAAGGCATTAAAGAACCTCCAACAACCTTCTCCTCTTGATCGCCGGGACAATTGGACGGCACGCTTCCCTCCAACACCGCAAGATACTCTCGAATCCTCTATCTTCTCATCAGTCACTTATACTGAGGAGGATGAAAACGAGCACAGGCGGAAACGTGCGAAGCAAGAAGAGGCGCGTTTGGCTGAGATGGTTGTTGACTCTCCCAAGCTGCAGCCTCTCATGAAACACGCGCGGCGTCAGGGCTTGATGCGAACCAAGACCATGGCTTCTCTCTTTTGACGACATCATGGACGAGTGCCTTTTTATCTTCTATTTATCGAAATCGCCACCGTCATCAAGCACACCCACAAAGACTTCTACCCCTCCGTCACATTCTGTAGTTTTAACAATACACCAAACCTCGTGTTTCCCTAGCTTTTCTTTCTATAAGGATCTCCCTTGTTGTTTCTGCATATTGTGTTTCTTTCAAAACAACGATTGTTGTGTTTCAAAGCTGCGTGAAGTTGACTACGTCAGAGCCTTGACCATAAACTCCATGCCAATCGAAATTCGACTGGTGATTCTCTCTACCAAACCAGTCAATCAGCTTCTCGACCTCCTCCTGGTCCGTTACCACACTCTGAGCTTCTGCTGCAGACTTTGAGACCGCCCCTTGGCCCCAAATTTTGGTTCCAGCCGCGTTGAGGAATGTACCGATATTTCTGAATGTGAGGCTAATCCTCTCGCCGTTCATGTATCTCTCCTCCTCAGACTTGGTGTGGACCGGCCGGTTGTCGTGCCTGACGGAGTGCAACCACTTCGCGTTCGTCCCTAGGCCCATGACGAACATAGACCTATCCGGCAGAGAAAACTTCTGATGTTTTCGAGACCTGTCTTCCTCCGTCTCTCCTGCGGAGGGTTGAGCGTCCTTCTTGGTTTTTAATGTCATGCTCCTGGTGGCTCCGATGCTGACATTTACGATCTTGGAACCAGCGACGACGTCGATAGTCTTGTCGGAATGCTCTGAAATGTAGTCTTTTCCGGAACGGTAGTGCTGTATGAGGACATGGTTGACCGGGTGATTCAAGTGCGCTTCGACCGCCACACGGATTCTAGACACAGTCGGGGAGAACTGGAGGAGGGGCGGAGAAGCGTCGGCTGGATGCCTGTAGATTGGGAAACTGTTGGTAACGCATTTGTAGGTTAGGCGAGGCGAATCTTCCACAAGGCAGCATGAAGACATAATGACCTTCCGTCCTCGTTTATCTCACCCTGTACTGCGACCAGTCGAGGAACCTCTCCCCCTATAACAACAGACAAGATTGGACGTGATAAACGGAATACTTGTGAGGACGAATCTATCCATCGCACCTCTATGAAGCATGACCTTAAACTCAACCTCTTGTTTCAGCTTCTCCATCCAGTCTTCATCATCCGATAGCAAATCGAGAACGAGGTAGCTGTCGCCCTCGCCGAGGTTGTTGGTGTCTGCGACGGTGGTGGCGGGAGGCATTAACCTTTGATTGTACGATTATTTGTGCGATAAATTCACTCTTCATCTTCATCTGCACCGCTAGTTCCTCCCATCGCCGCATCCTCCGTCTCCTCTTCTTTCTTTTTCCTCCTCCTTCGTTTAGGAGCAGGGCCTCCTCCTTCTTCGTCGTCACCCACGGCGGGCTTCTTTCCTCTTGGCGCCCGTCTCTTCTTCGGTTCGCCGCCCCCGCTTTTATCCTCTACTTCGAGGTTGATCGTGCCACCAGCAGATGGGTCAGGTACAGGCTCGACGATCTCCTTCAAGAAATCAAGCATATCCACCGTCTCGACCGCATGTTTCCTTCCTCAATCGGTCAAAACGTGCCCAAGCTCGCGGTACAAATCAATGAACTCACAGATGATACGCTTCCACCTTCTTAGACCCCCTCGCGGCCGTGACCTTGTTGGATTCCTCTACCAACATCGCAAGGAACATCTCCAATGCCTTGGCTATTGAACTTCCAGTAAGACGGAGTGAGTTGTATGATTATAGCAGGGACGACGCAACAGATAACGACCGGGGTTGCTTGAGCCACCTTGCCTACTTCCTCATCCTTCTGCATAATCCGCTTGATGCGGGCCTGGGTGTATGGATCATCGGTCGTGTGCTTCAAGGTGGGGTCGAGGTGGACGTACCACTGGAAACTTTGTTTGCTTGTTCCTGTTCTTCATAGTTGATAGTCAATGAACAAGAATTACCGCGAGTGAGCCCAAAGGCGGCGGCTCTTGTACCGCGATCGTTTTTGTGATTGGCCTTCTCTGGAGTGGCAACTGTCCGCCTACTACCTCATCATGACTTCCGCTCTCGACACCGACTGGGACATGGACACCTCGTCCTTGAATCAGATAGACTTCATAGCCAAAGCAAGGAACGCTTCGCCGTCCCCCCCTCCTCGCGATGGTTTCTTATTTACAGACCTCGACGATGCCCAAGAATTGCCTCTTCAGAAACTCATCCGACATTGGATGAACGAGCGACACGCTCCAGACATACTACCCATCCAGGCAGAACTTCTCGCCGGCATCTTGGATCACATTCACAAACAGGTGCGCTGTCATGCACCCCCACCGTTGAACATCCATCAGGCTGACCTCTTCGTCGCACAAGCGGACAGTCATCCACCGTCAGCCTTTTACGGACAGATCCAGATGCTTCAGAGGATGAGCACTTTCGTATCATGCTCGCTCAAACGGAGATCGAGCGAGTAAAATTTGTGGTGAGGTCTTACGTCCGAACGCGACTCTCAAAGGTATCTCACACCCGCTGCTTCTGTATAAGGCGCTAACGAATACCCTGTGGGGCAGATAGAAGACTATGCTCGATGGATTTTGGCAGACCCTTTGCTACAGGGAAGACTATCCGAGACAGAACTAAAGCACGCGAAGAGGTCCGTAGAGTGTGCACAACTTTATTCCTCGTACCCTGACGATCCCACAGTTACGCCAACCTGTTAGCCACCCACTTCGAAGAATCGGTCCTAAAAGCACTACCAGGGGCACAACAGTCATTAGATGATCCAGTCCCGTTCATGCCACCAATGAGTCCGTTCCCCCTACGCATTCAAGGAACCCGTCATTGACCCATTTTCAGTCACCGCGCCGGATAAAATGAGACCCGTCTTCGTGCTAGCTCGGAGAGATTGTCCGTCGGTATATCTCCCAGAGTAAGTTTTATCCTTTCATCTCCACCTAGTGGTTTCACGCAGCTTCTTTCGCGCCCTCTGTAGTGGCACGAAGATGGAGATGCGAAAGGGCCAAATATCGCTAACACAGTATCGGGTAATCGAGTCCCTGCTCTTTCAGGACCTTGTAGAACTGGTGTAGGTGCATCTATGGTAAATTTGCATTGTGCTTTTGGTGAACGAATACGCGGCGTTTGGGTCTGCAAGCAAGAAAGGTTTGCCCGGAGAACAGAGAGCGAGCGATTTTGCCAACCCAGATTGGACACATTCGCCGCAAATTTCGACCCATCCTGGGGGAGCCTCTGCACGGGTAAAGCCACTTTCAATTCGGAACAAATGCGCGAGGAGCGCAATTCACTAGACAGCGCAATCACAAGTCCAAGAAGATCTATCACAGCCGCGTTTCACATTCCTACATTCGTTACAGTTCGGCTGAGATACGGATAAGGCGACACCTACTTTCCAGCATGATGTAGGGAACGACGTACATCAATGGCAAGCTCCCTCCACGCTTTCCATCACGTCGAGCAAACGGCGCGATCTCGACTTCCTTATGAGACGGTAGATAAGGAATATATATCGACCGCCTTCATGTTTTGCCCTTGGCTATCAAGCTGCACGACATTTTCTCAGCCATAGTCAGCTTTGGGGAATCATGATACTCACGACAATCCCCAGAATCCAGTTCTCGTCCATGAAAACACTCGAGTAACGATAAGCTTTCTTCGTCTTGACTTCGAGATACTCGAGGTCAGAAGACACAGGGTCCACAAAAATAGACTCTTCCTCCAACGTAGGGGATCCGGGACGGGCGATCGTCACGACTGTCCGTTCTGTCTCGTAGGATTCCGTGCCCCCAAGTTTCGCCTTAACTTGCTTGATGCGCCACGGATTGAAGTCTCGGATGTATATTGGACTCGGGAGGTCCTCTGCAATAGTTGCCCAACGGTATCCGCAGCTCGTCGTAATCCACCTCGTCGGGATATCATCTGTCATGAACCACCGTACGGTGCGTGTGCCCCACTTGCTCCAAGGAACATAACTCGGAGGGCCCCGGTTATCCGCAACGGTGTAATCAGGACTTGTCAAGAACGGGTTTCTTTCCAGCTCGGCCGCAGTTGGTTCATCCTCCTCGAGTTCGGAGTTATTCCCTTCGACGTCGTCGCTTTTGAGAAGATGGAGTAGGGATTCTCTGTTCACGACGAACGAGATGGACCTGTGTTGCACGCTGCCGACGAGGAGATTGAAAATGACGATGGATGATTCGGGGTCGGGACGAAATAATGGCCCGACTTCCACCGGCCGGGGGATAGAATTGGCAGCAAACGGATTTGGTTCCCCTCTGCATGCCATCCGTAGTATAGACATTCCTTCACGGGTGGGGGGTAGCTTCAAACTCCTGGTCGTGGAAAGAGGTACACAATAAGGAGTTATCTCCAGCATCACAACACCGTTGTCCCCAGAGGGTGAGACTGCAGCTGGAGCCCAGGCGGTGTTTGTCGTGAAAGAACACAGCTCGATTGCGTGATCTCGGAGATTGGGCAATATGAGAGTTTCCTCGTCCAAGAATGCAAGCGAATTGTACGTCATCCATCGCGACGAGCGCTCCTGTGGGGCCGAGTGAATGAGCCAAAACACGACACACACCGCACGTAGACTCACGAATTTTACGTTCCCACTCTGCCATTCAAACACCCACAACCGGTCTGGGGAATCACGGTTCCCTGGGAAAACAATCAGAAGGGCGAGGTAAGGCCCTACGATCTCGGCCGCGATGCTGCAATGGCCGTCTTCGAATGGATATTGGATGATGGGTATCAATGGTTTCTTCGCCTTTGGATGGTGGGTAGGCACGGAATCCTTGGAGGTGGAAAGTTGCAGGAGGTTAAGGTCGAGTTGGCAAAACCCAGGGTTTCCTAACCGCCTGCGAATTTCTGTCAGTACAGATTCATGGAATACGGCGGCGATTTAGAACAAAGGGCTGGCGTACATAGAAACAACGGCAATAAGGTCCCATTCCAGCACATTCACCCCGAGATCGACGATCGGTGTCTGCAGGTCAATCGCATTCCAGACAAGATCTTTTCCGAGCCTCAAATCCACCCAACGAAGTCCTATAGTGAGCCTTCCAAGAGTTGAACCCTCGCCGAGGATAAAAATCCCAGAGGTGAGATCATATATGCCGCTTGGTCGGTGTTGGACCTCCAGACGATTGTAAGTGGTATACTCCCAGTCTTGCCACCGTTTCTCGCAATCCGTCAAGACCTTCAGCTGTTCCGCGAGGGAACAAGTGGATGTAGAGGGATAGAGGGAGTGGGCAGAAGACTGTAGGTGGAGTAAATATTGGAGAAGGACCGATGAAGAGATGAGATCGTTCAATGTTCTGGACGTGACAAGCAGGACGCGCAACGAAGTGAAGGGTAGGTACGCGAATATGTGGACAAGAAGTTCTGGCGGACAGTCCAATAAGTTGGTCATAGTGGCCCGAGAAAAGAGAGGACGGCGCTCAAGGAGCTTACTGACGCCCGTTTATACGTTGATTGCGTAAAAATGTGCCCTCTTGGGACACAAGGAAACAAAAACACTTTGGACGATAGGATGCTCGAAATCCTGACCTCACGCATGCTTCTCGATTCGTCATCAAGTGCAAAGCGTGCGCTCTACCAACTGAGCTAAACGCCCTACATACCCCTTTCTCTTGCTGTCAGTTTGATCCTGTCTACCTACTTGCGAGTTCAGGTGCCCTCCGCTAGTCTTGCGTTGTGACACAGCGGCGATTATTGACTCCTTCGTTGAGAGTTCGGTAATTTTGTTGTAAAGTTTGAAACAGGTTCATTGAAGATGCGATAGGAATGCAGTGACAAAATAGCTAGGAACTGTTCTTGTTGGCTTAGATATCTATTATAGTGCCCCTTCCTAATAATCGCGCGCGTACATAACATAAACGATGCACAACAAGAAAACAGACAACGGAAACAGATTGCTTGGCTAGCGGTATCACACGACACGGGCCGGGTATGGACACTGCTGGGGGTGCCCGTGTCAGTCCCAAGTTTAGGAGTCCTCTCGGACGCTCGAGTCATGGATTGTCGGGGCCGGCCTTAGAGATGCGCTATCGCCATGGGGGTTCCAGTCTGCGAAGGCAGGATTCATGATAAGGCTCCCTCTCCTCTGTAGGGTCATTTCGTCATCAAGCTTGAGCTCTGGAAGCATGACTGCGCGATCGATGGCGACAGGGAGGCCACGGTGGCGCCCTCTGAGCATCACCAGGCAGATGATGAGTTTGGACAGTGGATGGAAAGCCCCGGATAACGAATAGTTTTCCTACCAACGGCGAGTCAGGTACACCCGAAAACGCGCAGTATAAGAAAAGCCAACCGTTGGTATACCGAGGCTCAGTCCTACCGTCCCATACGCTGAGACAACCTCAAAGACTGCGACAGGCTTGTTAATGATTGTTGTTGTGATGCCCGAACATGGAACTCTCACGGATGGCGAAGATATTGAACCAAGCAATATTTGCAGGGTTGGTCAGACCGGGGCGCTGTTGACACCTTTAGCATTGCGGGGTTGGGGGAATCCATGACCCAGGCGCTTACTTCTATGATACACACGAGAAACAAAGCCAACGCTAGCCACCACATGTCTAAAACACGGTTAGAACCAGGCGTGGCCAAACTGGGGAAATCGTACCGAAAGACAACTGCTTTCTCATGTGCAGAGCCAGGTATCGACTCCACACTGTAGCAGTCGACCCAGCTGGTGTAAAATTTTCATCCACAGATTCCATGTCTTCCTCGTATACACCCAACGAGTTCTCCTCGTATACGTTCGTCGAGCGGACACTCATAGCAATCGGATCTGGAAGAGTATGAGCCGGAGAGCCTCAGCCGATAGAGAAATATCTTACAGATGCTGACATACATCGTCACGACATAAAGTACCCTTTAGGGCTGATGTGAGAAATGGGGATACTCTATTTGACGCTCTGCTCACTTGACTCCTGGCGCCAGGGCGGCCAGCGGGACGGAGGCAAACCCGGATGCTCTCACGGCGGATGCTTGCAGAAGCCCGAGCAAGACCCTTTGACTGAGAGGAATCTGCTCGATCGCACTGTTACCGATATCCAAAACCAAAAAGAAGAACCAATCCGTGAAACTGTATGTGATATGTCATTTGGGGTGACGGAGTGCAAGCTGGGAGCAGATCCTTACATAAGACCAAGGACCACAGTGAAGAGAAACCACGTTTGATGCGATGGAAAAAGGTACACGAAGCACCGGCGGGGATGGTCAAGCAGGAATGTCAGGGGTTCCTTCAACCCGAATCGGGCTGGTGTGAGCTTCAAAAGTGACCATCTTGAAGCAAGATAAGCATCGACCTTGCGGATGCCGTCCGGGAAAAATCTCACATCGTGAAGCGCAGACTGATCCAGTGATCGTGACTTAGAACACTAAACAAGATATGAGCAATTCAGGGACTTACAGTACGGGCTATAAAGAGGTTAGCACAACGTGTTGTAGATCCCAATAGAAGAACTCACGTATCCGGTGTTTCCAGCAATGATCAGAATGATCAGGCCGACGATCATAGGATAAGCTTGTTGGAAGGGGACCATAGACTGGTCTACCAGTGAAAACCCCGTATTCGTGAAGGCGGAAACAACCTGAAACAAGGAAAACCTGGGAGGAAGGATCAACCGTGGTTTCTCAAATTGTTATAAGGTACGAACCACACTGGTGAAAGATTGGAATATAGATTGGGAGGAGCGAAGGATGGTTTCCACCGCGGAAGGGACATGTACGGTGCAATGACTATAAACCACACGAGCTGGTTGATCAGATAGTACTGGGGAGCGGAAGATGGTCAGAGTCGGTGGGGAGTGACCGATAGATGGAAACGCACACATGGAACAATCCAGACGAGACAGTTGAGAGCCTTGAACTCGATGCCACAGAGTTCCTCGATTTGTTCATGGGTCAAATCAGGGAACGTGGAATTCCGTCCTACCAGTGCGTTGAATGTGATGTAGTTCACCGGTCGGGACCCTGCAGCTTGTTGCCCGCCTTCTAGATGCAGTGAAGTGAGTGTGTGGGAGGCGGGAACAGTTACGGTTCGTTTAATCCTCCGTTCCATATTTGGGAAGAGTTTGTGAACGGCCGAAGAAATCATCTCATATGGCATAGGAAACCCGCCATATCCACGACGAATGGCAGGTACGGACGAGCGGTGCGGATGGGCTGAACCAGGTTGAGTGAATGTCGCCGATCCTGTTGGAAAGATCAGGTATACTCTATGTGCATTTATATGCGACGACTTACTCGACACTTCCACGTGGCCCCCCCTATGACTGACGCTGGGCGGCACGCGGCCTTCACCCACGGACGGTTTCGCTTGGTGCCGGCCTCTTAGCTGTGGGGAAGGGGCAAATTCCACTGTTAGGGTCCGAGCGACGGAAGGGTTACGAGGGCGGGGAAGTGGGGGTGTGGCTGTGGACGTCAACAGGGAGAAGTTAAGCCCAATCGAGCACGGGCTTACGGTGTGGGAATTCTCCCAAGTCAGAAACGCATCGAAGAGACCTCTCGCGACGAGGAATTCCGTTGAGAACCTCGGGACCTGATTCCAACTCGTCAATATCATTCGATCGCCGGCCGGATGAGTGAGGATCCGGTATAGGTTCTGGAGATTGTGTGAGTTGCTGCTCCCTGGTCGATGACCTGGATCTGATTGACTCCGATTCCACCAGGCCGGCCGTAGCAATTGGCAAGCGACCTTGACTTATCCAACCACTAGGATTGATCGGCTTGGGCTTTTCGTCTACCCTGCGAATCATGTCTGGCTGAATGGGTCGGTTCTTAGAGGAACGGGAGGAATCAGATCCATCGGTTTGATCATGCAAAGTGTTGCTTCTATGTAGAAGGGAAGGAATAGAGGACCACCACCTCCTATGTGTGTGGGGGTTCAGCTCTGGGTTAGCCTTTCGCTGGGTGGATTTATCCCTTGCAGCCAACCGGGCGCGCAATTCTTTGGCAAGGAATCGTCTTGAGAACGATTGGTCAGGACAAGGGCTAAAAATAGGATGGGATGTTATCAAACCTGCGGATCAGCACCATAACCCAGGATACAACGATCTAGGGAGATAGGCTGGTAAATAGCGTATTTCCCTCATATGATGTGATAGGATTAAGATTTAGACTTTAGTTATAGAGAGCGATCGGAGGTCGCGCCCGTCATCAGCGTTGTCGATGACAGGTACAACGCAATCAAGAGAAATAGAACAAATTGGAATGGGAGGCTCAACTCACAGGACTTCCCAAGAACATAAGGATGAAGGCGATGCATTGTTGCCAGGTCGTCAGCATACTCAAGTCGATTGTAGCGAGACCGGTCACAGTTGCGGAACTGACGCAGATGAAAAGGGCATCCGTGTATGATACGTAGTTTGTGCCATTAGAGGCGTAGAAGATTGCGGAGAAAATGAGAGGGACGAATGTGCTTAGGGGAAACCAATCAGCGCGCCTGCAGAGTCAACAAAAATAGAACGCGGTGCACTCACAAGGCGAGAAGATGTACCCGGAAAAAGTTGAGATGACTGTAGATACTCCCAGAGGATCCAATTCGCCCTTTTTTCTCGGTCGTCGTCGAGTCGTCCAGCGAAGGCATACGGGCGTATTCTGACCGTTGGTAGAATTGGGAACGGGGGAGAATCCGTTGGTGATGACGTACCGGTTTAGCCAATCTCGGTTCCTTGAGTATATTTCAAATCCTAAATGCACTGCACATGCGGTGGCTGCATGTTCACCATGTTGCTCGACCACCGCCTCCAGCTGCTACAAAACATGAGCGACTCGCCTGTTTCTGCCTTCACAACGTCTGCACCCCATGAGCTCAACAGAAATCGTCCAACAATTCAAACAACTCAACCGGTCTTCACCCCAGTTTCCCGATCAACTCACCAGCCTCCTCTACAAGAAAGAGTACAGAGAATGCATTCCAAATCTCAAGGACGAAGAGGTCGTTTGGCTCATCGAGTATCTAGACGATGTATGTCTCTCTGTCCTGCTTGTCTTTCTTTCGTGCTTTCCTCACCGTACACAGATACTGGATACACTTCAAGCTGATCCTTCCATTCCTGCCTTCCGTAGGTGCCTACGTGAACTCAGAAGGATCTGCGGCGCCCGGGAACAATTACCCAAGTCGTACATGCTTGAAAGTTCCCTCTTGATCTCCGGCGAACGCCCAGTCGCCTCTGGGGGTTCTGGTGATGTCTACGAAGGCTCCTTGAATGGCTCAAAGGTTTGCGTCAAGCGACTACGTATTTATGCCGGAGAGAGAATCCCCGTGGCTAAGGAGGTACATCATCAATGCAGTCGCCTCGTCATTCTCACCCCATAACCCGACCAACAGACACTCCACCGTGAGGCTGTAATGTGGAAACGCTTAACCCACCCAAACATCGTTCCCCTCCTCGGTGTTACTCTTGAGCCCCTCCAGCTCATCTCCGTTTGGATGTCTGGTGGGGAACTAAGGGAGTACATTACTCATCACCCAGGCACGGATCGGCTCAGGCTTGTGGGTATTCCCCTTTTTTCGTACCAGGTCTTGCTCACCCCCTTCCAAGGTATTTGGCGTTGCTAGTGGCCTCACTTACCTCCACTTTCGCAATATAATCCACGGGGACCTCAAGGGCGTGAGTAACAGTCTCAATCAACCACCCCACGATTGCGTTGACATATGGGCAGCCGAATGTCCTGGTGGATGATACTGGCTCACCGCGTATCACGGACTTTGGCCTAGCCATCGTCGCGCAAATCCAAGATTCGATACGTAGCTTCCAAGGCGACAGTGGTCACACTGCACGATGGACTGCACCAGAGATCTTAGGCGGGAACGGGAGACATAGCAAGGAAGCTGATGTCTTCTCTTTTGCTATGACCATGGTTGAGGTGAGCTGAGGACAACCGCCTTGGTTCCTTTATTCATTCCCTTTTCGCCCTGGCACAGGTGTTCACCGGACAAGTCCCATTCCATCCCAATTCCCCTCACGCGGCAATGTTAGCTATATTGAACAAGAAGCGACCGCAACGACCGAACCACCCTCAAATCACTGTCGAGTTGTGGACGCTGATGGAAAGCTGTTGGGACCACGATCCCCATCATCGGCCTGAAATATCGACGGTATTGAAAACCTTGGGTGATTCGTAAGTCTCCCTCCTATCCTAATAATTGGGTATTATCTTACTCGGTTCTGTAAAGTAACCCCTCCTTTCCAAACGATTGGTCCTCCGATGTTTCTACTTCATACACGCTATCAGAATCCACGGAGTCGGAAACAGTCGAATTCCCCGAGTCCGCCACGTTCCCTCGCTCGAGCGAGAAGAGCTTGGGCACCGACAAGTTCTATCCAGACAACCAAGACCGAGGTGGGACCACGGAGCCAGGTGAAGGTGGCAGCATGCAGGGACTCGATGACCCTCAAGCTTCGCCAACAGGAGATGTGACCTCAGGTGAGATCGATCCTGACCACAGCGAAGGAGAGGTGGAGAAGCCGAGCACCCTCATTGGTCTAAGGCCTCTGCGTCGAGGGACAGATCAGTCTGTGCAAACGCCGTTGCCCATAGATCCTCCTCAGTTTACCTTTGATGACCCAGTCGATGGATTCCTTCGGGCTGACGAATATCATGCGACCCTCCCCGCCGGCCGAGGAATTAGCGATACCCCAGAAGGAGGAACTGACGGTCTCCATGTCGGCAATGATTCTCGTAAGTCAATTACCTCGTCAGCCATTTCGGAGGGTGTTCAAGTCTATACAGGAAGCAGCCCTCACCATGACTCTGCGGGCAACGTGGCGATGACACAGCAATCTGGATTGCAAGGGGGTAACCTCGGAGCATCTCGTGTGCCTTTTCTTTTGTACCGCTTTCAACAGTTTCTGACAGGAGGGTAGGTTCGATTCTCACTTTACCCGACCAACATCGGACGGGAAGCGGCTACGGTGGCGGAAGCCAGAATCCCTCCCGTACGTTTATTCTCCCATCGATTATTTGCAGCTCACGCTCTCACTTACAGGTGCGCATCTGATAGCAGCGGTTGGCCCCCAAACCCCTGGAAACCCCGGTCAAATCCGTGCGTTCTCCGCTGTGGCCTGTGGCGCTGACTTAGCCTAACCCACCTAATCATAGTCCATGAAAGAGGAGCGGGGACCAAGGCTCGCAGCCGGTCACAGGTAGACCTGTTGCCAGGGGTCACTTCTACCCTAAATGATTCTTTACATTCTGGACCTGGGGACGGGAAGCTTCGCAACCCTTCTGGCCGCGCCGAACCCTCAAAGGCAGAAGAGAGTACCGGTGGAAAGGAAGGCTCTGGGGAAACGTTAGGTGGGTTATCCAACCCGCGACCAATCGGTTGGCAAACCCCAGTGTCGACATTGATCCCCTCTGTAGGCGTGACCCTACCCAGTTCTAAGAAGCCCCGTCCAGGGATATGGTCCCGAATAAAAAGTACGTGTTGTCCTGATCAATTCGCGCACCCATTGAAATAGCGCCCGCACTTTTCAGGGATGCTGGGCTGCGTATCGGACTATGACATAGCCACCTAGGTGACACACAACTAGGGCATGTACGAACTGGCTGGCCCAAATACACCCTAACGAACGTCCTCACATTTGGGGCGTCTTGAGCTGAGGCGTTCAGTTGTATTGAAAACAGATAGAGGTTACTCATTACTCCGTTCTTGGGAGAGGAAATGCAAGGCATCGTACATATTGATATGAGCACTAGAGTATTAAGAAGCGGCTAGAACAAAACAAAGATACCTGAACAATGTTGAATGGCGGCGAACGATAAACGATAAGCGACGGCGAACGCACAAAGAACGAATAGAGATGGCAATCAATAGGAAGAGGAAGGATGGAACAAGGATGAACAAGAGGGGTAATAACGACATGGAACAAATAAAAAATACGATGTGAGGGAGGATCGACGCCTACACAAGAAGCTCAAGCAGCTTATCACTGTCCATTGACTTCTGAGCTATCTTAGTCCGTTTCTCCTCGTCCAGTCCAGCACCCTTCATCATGGTAGCCATAATCTGGAAGGCCTTGGGAGCGTCAATTGCAATGTCGTCCAACATCTCGGCGATAGGTAAGAATCCTTCCTCGAAAGCTGAGGCAGAGCACAACTTCTTATCGGCCGCCCTCGCGAATGCATCAGCAACTAGCTTTCCGTCAGCCTCCTTCGACTCGATAGCCTTGGAGATAAGCTTGTCGACCAGTCGATGATGATGCTCTGGAGGAAGCTTGGTGAAGTAATCCTCGGACTCGTCGATGTTGCGGACCGCAAAGAACTCCTTGATGTCCTCAGCGATCTTCTTGTCTGCTTCATCCTCGGACATTGCTTGGAGAATTTCATCACCGCCCTCATCCTCCGAATGATCTGACGATCCACCGTTGGCCTTGTTCTCTTCTTCGAGGGGCTTCGACCGCGGGAGAAGCTGCAATTTCCTGCGTTGGGGTTCAGCGACACCAAGGTCAACGCTTGTCCTCCTGCTCGACGGCCGACTTGGTTTCGAGCCGGTTTCAGGCATAGCCTCCGCATCCCGACCGAGCATCGAGAACATATTCGAGCTCGAATTAACCCTGGTAAGAGTAGAATCACGCTTCGCAGCGTCCTTCTTGCCAGCCCAAACGCTGCTAGGACCCATGACGACGGGACCAGACTTGTCGATCTTGCCGAAATTTGAAAGGTCTCCAGCCTTTGTAGGTGGTCGGGGAGTGGATCCACCGGCAACGGACCATCCGTCTGCTTGTTGCTCCCCCCTTGCAGGTCCTCCGCCACGTTCTCCACCTCTACGAGAGCCACCACGGGACATAGTGAGGGTACGATTCGCAGCTTCTTTCTCCGCCTGAGCCCTTTGCTTGGCCGCCTGAGTGAACACAGTTAGGGTCGATTTGGTCACATCAAAGTGGAGAGAATTACCTCTTCGTGCACCTGAGCGAGTGTAGTTGGAGCTGCAACTTGATTCCTTGGAATCCAGGACCGCCCACGTAGTTCAATGAGGTCCTGAGTAAAAGAGTATGGGTAAATCAATGTGCGAACGCGGACCGCAGTACTGACCTGAAGCATGAACTGCATACGAGGCACAACGTTGTTGCTCTTGCCCAATTCCTTCATCCTAGTGAAGTAGATATCCATGTGCGCGCGAGCCTTGGGATTATCGAGAAGCCTTCCAACGGTCGCCAGTAATCTGCACAAGCTCTCGATTTCCTCCTCCTCGGGGTTGTCGACGTTGCCAAGAAGTTTCTTGATACATTCGTGCATGATACGCTCCGTCAACATTTGCAACTTGTACAGTTCGCCGATAAACTGGATCAAGCCAAGACCTCGCCGCTTGGCTTTTTGCGCGGCATAGTACTCGTCCGAGTAGAGCTCGGCCTCGCCATTTGCTTCAGCGGCCTTCTTGACGGCGGCATCTTCGGACGCCTTCGCGGCAGCGGCAGAAGCAGCAGCATCCTTTGCGGCCCAACCACGCTCAAAGTCTTCCTGACAACGGTTCAAGAGGTACTTTCGGAAAAGTTGGCCACCGGCGATTGGTTTTCCATCTGCGTGTCGGATACCGTCATCCTGGACGTCAGGGCTGATCGTCTCCATCATCTTCCTGCAAAGTCGAGCGTACATCTCCGACCACGCGGCCTCGTCGGTTGCCTTCTCGAAAACGAGCCTGATGACATGGATGAGAGTCCGCCCGTCTTTCTCCGTTTCTGACTTGTTGGCCCAGGCGATGATTTGGTCGGAGATAGAATCGAACTTCTCCATCGTGAGCTTGTTGAGGAGTCCCTTGACCTTCCTCTCAACGTTCTGCTCGTCGTCAGCTGGAGTCGCCTTTCTTGTCCATCTGTTTGCGGAAAACTCAAGTGGAGCGACCGGCTCAAGACCGAAAGCTTGATCCTTGGAGGCCTGGTTGTGGAAGGCACTTGGGGTATGAACCTTGTTCGACTCGTTACGTTCACCACCTCGTTTGCTCCTCGTGCGGTTACTGCCCGGGCCACCTTGGCTACTGGTACGAGTTATTTGGGCTTGGCGGCCGAATGGCATGCCTTGACTGGGGATCGTGCTAGATGTTGAACGTTGTGACATCGCAAACCTCTCTTCGCTCGTCATCTTGCTCGTAGGGGTGGAGAAGTTGCCCATAGTAAACCCACTGGGAGTGCCAGGCTTGAAGCCGGACACGGAGGCTTGTCGGGATATCGGTGGGGGCATGGCAGTGGAACTGGTCCGGTGGCGACCAGAGCTAGTCCGGGTCATCGGGTAATGTTGTTGTTCACCAACAGCCTCAAGGCCGATGACATCTAGAGGGACGTCGGGCTTCTCGGTACAGACCTTCATGAACTGAAGAAGGAAATCTCGGTCGTATCTGGTTGAAGGGTCGGTAAATGCTAAGGGGACCATTGGATTGAACCTCACCTGAACTTTCCCTTCTTCGAATTCGTGTTGAGCTCCGGTTTAGGGCTGGAGATTCCCTCAGGGTACGAGATATGGTCCAAATCTTCGATGACCCTTGCAGTAGCCAAGGCAGAAGGAAGAGCTGCGACTACGTTCTTCGTTGCACCAGAGAGGTCGAGAGGGCCAGGGCGGGTCTTTGTGATGGTGGTGTCGATCTTGAGAGCCTCCTTCCGCGATAGGATTTCCCTGGCTTCCTTTGGGGGTTCATCGGTAGTAGGACTTTCAATGATCTCGCCCTCCTCTTGTTTCTGCTCTTCAGCTCGTTTGGCCGCCACCCTCTCCTGCTCCTCTCTCACCCTCCGTTCCTCAGCTTCCTTGAACAACCTTAACTTCTCAGCCTCGGCGGCCTTTCTCTCCTCCTCCTCCTTCTCCTTGCGCTTCCTCTCTTCTTCCTCGGCGGCTTTCTTCGCCTCTTCCGCCTTTCTGATTCTCTCCTCTTCTTCTTTCCGTATGCGCTCCCTCTCAGCCTCCTCCTCCTCTTCTCTCTTCTTCTTTTCTTCTTCCTCTTTTATACGTTTCTCCTCCTCTTCGACCTTCTTTTCCTCCTCTTCCTTCCTTTTCTTTTCTTCACCGGCAGCCTTTTTCTCCTCCTCAGCTTTCCTGGCCTTCTCTTCCCTTTCTTTCTCTTCTGCTAGCCGCTTCTCCTTCGCCTCCACGGTTTCCATCCTGATGACGGACGTCCTTTTCTGATGGGTTGGGTGAATCAACGGAACGTTGTTTTCCACAACCGGAGAGGCAGGCGCATCTTTCTTCCTGTAGAGATCAAGATCGAGCTCCCTGCCCTCTGGATTCTTGATAGTGACAGGTTTCTTGGGGACAAATGCGTTCGCACTCGTACTCAAACGACTCGTGCTCATACTACCACCGGGACCGGAGGGTGCGGTAGTAGTAGAAGGCGTTGGAGGGGGTGAAGAAACATTGTTCGGGCTTGGACGTGAGTGGACATGGGAAGGAGAAGGAGGAGGTAAGGGACCTGGCGGAACGGGGGTTGGTGTTCCCGGGTGGAGTTGATTAGATTGGTTTCGCGGCGACAGAGGGAGAGGGGCTGGGTGTGGTCCGGGTGTACCCTGACCGGGATGTGGAGGGGGCTGCATCGGTGCCATCCACGGGGAATGGTGGTACATGTACCCCGGGTCTGATGTCATATAAGGAGGATACTAGACGGGACAAAAGATATATCTTCACTCGCTGCGCGAGGTCACGAGGAACAGATCACTCACGTAATACCCTGCGTAATGCGGGTGGGGAGGGAAACCAGCAGGGGGAGGTGGCCCAGGGTGGTTGGGATGAGGGGGGGCAGACATTCTTGGACTCGACACCCCAGGTTGAATTCCAGAAGGGTTAGGGGTATTCGGTGTAGGCGGTGGTCTATTACCCACTCCAACACCCCCACTCGTCCCGTTCGGTACATTCGTCTGCCGCGGGAACGCGGGTGATCGGGATTGCTGGGTAGGTTGACCAATATTAGGGGTTTGTTGGAAGCCTGCTCTAGGGTTGAAAGTGGAAACATTATTCTGAAGGTGGTTCTGGGAGGAAGGGGGGGGACCCGACTGGGCAGTCGTGTTTGAGTTGGACGATGTCGTTGATGAGGCGGAGTTGGAAAGAGAGGAGAGAGCGGGGGATGAAGGGCTCGAGTTCGTCTGGGGTGTGATAGAAGGGGAGGAAGAAGGAGGGTTCTGGAAAAGTTTGCGAATGTCGACCTTGGTGGGCTTTGGTGTGGGTGTAGATGAAGGAGCGGGGGCGTCAGGTCTGGAAGTGGATGAATCCGACTTAGATAATGAAGGAGCGACGAGCTTTGTAGCGGTGGGAGAGATGATCGGAGGAGGGGGAAGATGATTCGAGG
Source organism: Thelephora terrestris (assembly GCA_015956445.1). Lineage (NCBI taxonomy): Eukaryota > Fungi > Basidiomycota > Agaricomycetes > Thelephorales > Thelephoraceae > Thelephora > Thelephora terrestris. The sequence goes on along the minus strand of WIUZ02000012.1, from coordinate 1,019,316 downwards.
TCGAACTCGACTGTTTCAGAGACGATGGACCGGCCTGCTGATTCCCAAAAGACGGGTTTGGTTTGCCGCCACCATTCACCGCTGGTACGGATCCAAAAGATTTTACACCCTCGGTCTTGATGGGAGGCACATTGGCAGGAGATGATGATATCGTCGCGGAATTGTCGTCTATTGACCCAAAAGTCACGGAGTCTAGAGAAAGGGAAGATATCAGTCATCCAGAGAAAAGTAGGCGGTGCAGGGTTGAGTCGCAGGCCCTCCTATCCATGCGGGAGCACCCAGGCTGTTGTGGCACCGCCTGAGCACCAGAGCATGGGATCACCCTTGATGAAGCAAGACATACTTTGTTTCGAGGATCCGACATGTCCACGAGAAGAGATGTCAATTCCGCCCTTTATGGTGACGCCTTTCTGACCGAAAGTACTCGACCGTCTAGAATGAGTTTGCACGGGTGGGTTTGCATTTTGTTGAGGAGGCAAAGCAGGCGACTGAGATCTTATGGGGGACGCAGAAGTCGAAGTTACAGCAGGTGAAGTCGATGTTGGGGGGCCTCTTGACCACGCAGACTTTTGCGATAGCTGGGTCGAGATCTTTGGCGCAGATGTCGTTGAAGGTTTGCTCATTCTGGAATAGAAGAACCGAGCATTTAGGGATTCTAACCGTAGGAAAGAAGGGGAGGAAATGGACGGACGAGTTGTTGTGTTAAACTCTTCGGGTCGGTGATGGGTAAAAATCTGAATTATCTATTCGCTCTTGTAGGTGGGTCTTGACAACGGACCTGCCTGCAGGGGTAGAATAGTCGAGCGGGCTTGAGCTGAGTATATGCGCCACAGCCGTTTAGAAACGGAGGGGGAGGATCGATACAAGGAAAAAAAAATTGGGGGTGGGGGGTGGAATGGTAGGGGGGGACGGAGAACGAAGGGGGGCGAAATCAGATGAGCCCGTCGACGGTGACCGTTGGGACGCTCACCTAGCCTGATAAAAGTCGTAAAGGGGAAAGGCAAACTGGTCGTCGGACGCGTCGAAGGCGATCCGAGATGTTTGGTGGATTTTTGTCTGTGGCCTGTCTGATGGAACAGGTTAAGAGACAAGTTGAGGGAATCGACTGTTTGTCATCGCAGCCACACATCCCCCGCGGCGCGACTCATCGGCAGTTATCCCAAAAAAATCGCATAAATTCGAAATAAAATCTAGGCTACGTTCTTTACTCTCCCTTTACACCGGAGGACGACGGGCGAGGGGAAGGAGGTAGGTTCTCCTCGGTATAGAGACCATTCTCCTCGATATAAGTCACTACCGGAGATGGGAGGAGATACCTTACGGAGAGACCTCTCTTCAAGAACAAACGGACCTTGGTGGACGAGACGTCGTTCTGAATGAGCTGAGGGATCATGTGGATGTTGTGTCTCCATCGCGCTAAACTATCCGTGGCCTGGTCCATGTCGGAACCTGCGCGCTCGACAATGAAGCACCCGTATTTGCCGAGAATGTGGGCTAACTACGGGAGCGAAGAGTGTGGCTGAGTTATTACGAAATCTGACATGAGGGAAGGACACGCACATCGGTCTGGGACCAGACACCCGGTTCGGACATGGTCGCAATCAAGTCGGATCCTGCAAGCAGAAGGATCTTTACATGGCGCATTTCTCCCTCCAAAGTGGCAACACCTCCCAGTTTGTCGTTGATTTCATGCTCAAAGTGGTCAAGGACGACAGCGGTGCGTTGGTAAGACTGGAAAGCCTCCCAAGAGTCGACCATCAACCATGAGGATGTCTGCTCAGTAGCAAGGTTACACATAGTGACTCTGTAGAACGGGGTTTACATCAGCAAACCTGTTGTTTGAACGAGTGAAAGGGTGTGCCGACGTCATTACCTGTGTTTGGCACTCAAGAGGCCGGGCTTCTTATACATATCACTGACCGGACTGAGATAACCACCAACGATCTCATAGTCGGTCTGTTGCCGAGCATAATCTTTGGCCATCTCAAACATGCGGAGGTGAAGGTATGTGATTGGACTGAAAGAGCCGCAGGCTACGAGGACGAGTGGCTGCTTGGATGAGTCTCGCAGGACCCGTTGGAGGCGATGGGTCGGAAACGAATAGCCCTCTGGGCTGGAGGACTGTCTCGTTTGTGCTGCCATTGCGCGACGGAGGGTATGGGCGCGGATAGAGACGAATGCGGGGAGAAAGTGCGTGGCGGAAGAGAGAACGAGGGGAGTGAAGCGGGGCGTTGGATGTAAAATGATTCCCTAATACACAGCAGGTCTATATCGGCGAAAGCCTGATCATAATCGTACCCCGGTCAGTCGTGAGCGATCCTTATCCTAGCATGCGACGGCAGTCGTGCGATGTGATAATCATCTTCTGTATTGTCCCAACAAAATTCTACACAGACATCGTATTCATGCAGAAGTTTTCTCCCCTTGTGACCTAGTGTTTCCCCGTTCCTTAGCTCTGGTGATCAGCATGTTGATTGACTTGATCGCGGCTTCCCGAGCAGTGACGAGCTTCCTGAGTTTGGCGAGATCTTCGATAGAATCATAATCCATCGTCTTGTGAGTGGATGGCCTCGCGGTGAGCGTCGTGAATTCAGAGCGAAGATCGGCGAGGATGTCATCCAAGGAAGAGAGCATCGTTCGGCAATCCTTCAAATCCTCCTGCAATTTGAATCGTTTACAGACTTCTGCAGCACACGTCTCTATGTGGGTAAATCTGGTGGGACCCAACATGATACCCCCGAACCTACAAATTTAGTCAACTTTGTTCGCCGAACCCAGAAAATGAACTTACCACCGGCTGACGACGACGACGGCGTCAAGGACGCCCGCCTGCTTCATGATATTGAGGACCCTTCCGCCTGCCCACTTTTCGCCATCGTCATCGTATGAAGAGATGACCTCGAAGTCATCTTCACCACCCAGACCGGTCATTCCCGGTTTGAGGGACATGAATCTCCAGGCGGCGACCTCATGGGCCGGTGAGCGATTGGCGTGGGTTCTTCGAATGTAGGCGATGGCATCCTTCACTTGAGAGGCATCTTTCGCAGGAATGATATAGGCCACAAACGCAGATTTTCTATCTCGAATTTCTTGGGAAGTGAAGGAGATTGCTGGAGGGGAAGCGGCGGGCTGGGATGACACGAAATGGTCTAGGCTTGATTGCATCTGGACCGCATAACCTCGCATAACCCGGGAATAGTTAGCCACAAGCCGGGCTCAGCATACAATCAGCGTTCTTGGCGCTTGGCTTCGGCCGTGGTTCCGTTCACGACGCGAAGCGACGTAACCGAGATAATACCGACTGCGAATATATCCACTGCCTGGAATACTGGGAAAACCTACCAGACAGTCGTTCGGGTCTCTTTTCTATTCTCCCACTGCAAAGTACCCCGCAGGCCCGAGAGAGAGAGAGAGAGAACTTAAAGGCAACGGAGAACAAAAAGAGGGAGCGAGTCGTGACCCGGATCTGATCAACCCCCTTGTTACCCCCTTTGCGGATTTCCCCCCAACGTCCACACGCTCTCATTTGACTTTCCAGCGGCGGCCAGGAGCCTTCCCCCCACCTCCATTTACTTACTTGTCGTTCTCTAATCTCCCCACAACCATGTCTGACATTCCAGACATCATCCTCAAAAACTCTGACCAGAGATCTCTCTCCCCGGGGGCGGTCGCGTTCCAGGTTGCCACCATGGCTGCAATCTCCGTATGTCGCCCTCTCGCTTGGCCCACTCCAAAAGTCTTCACATTCCAATTTTAGCTGGTCACCGTCTTTGCCTTCGGCCTCCTAAGGCCGAAGAACAAGGTATGTCCTATCGCACACCCTCTAACCGACACTCGCTAAACATTCTACCCTCAAAAGATTGTTTACGAACCCAAGGTCAAATACCATGTCGGTGACAAGAAGCCTCCGAGAATATCAGACTCCCTCTTCGGTTGGCTCCCCCCACTCATACATACCAAGGAGCCAGAGCTGCTAGACAAGATTGGATTGGACGCCGTCACATTCCTTCGGTTCCTTAAGATGCTCCGCTGGACGTTCACTGCCATCTCTATCCTCTGCTGTGGTATCTTGATCCCCATCAACATCTACTACAATACCAAGGTGAACCAGAACCCGTCCCAAAACATCCTCCTCATCCTCACCATCCGGGATGTCAGCGGCGCCTGGCTTTGGGCTCACGTCGCCATGACTTATATCATCACCTTTGTCGTCTTCATTTTCGTCTACTTCCACTGGAACGCCATGGCCCGCATGCGCGGCATCTGGTTCCGCTCCCCCGAGTACATGGATTCCTTCTATGCTCGAACCCTCATGATTCAGGGTGTTCCAAAGAAGTTCCAATCCGACGAGGGTATTCGCGCCATCTTCCAGTCTATGCAGATGCCCTACCCTACCACCTCTGTCCATATCGGTCGCCGTGTCGGCGATCTACCGGAACTAATCGAGAAGCACAACGCTGCCGTTGGAGAACTCGAGCAAGTCCTCGTTCGTTACCTAAAAGGTGGAAAACTCGGCAAGAACCGCCCCACCGTCAACCTCGGTGGAGGTTGTGGTGGAAAGAAGGTTGATGCAATTGATTACTACACGTGCGTGCTCATTCATAGGCTCATCTTTCAAACGGTTAACAATTCTGCTTGTATCATCTATTAGGAAGAAGCTCCAAGTCACCGAGAAGGCAGTCGAGGATTATCGTCGACAGATAGACGATCGTAAGCCTGAGAACTACGGTTTCGCTTCTCTGGCTGCCGTTCCCTACGCCCATATCGTCGCCAACCTGCTCAAGAACAAGAGGCCAAAGGGTACCAACGTCATCTTGGCTCCAAATCCCAAAGATATCGTCAGTCGATCATAATTCTTTATCGCTCCACATCCGGTTGACATCTTCTTTTCAAGATATGGAGCAATTTAAACTTGAGCGCCAGTGAGCTTGCCGGAAAGAAGACGACTGGCTGGATATACCTCGTCCTCGTCGCTTTCTTCAACACCATTCCACTCTTCATCCTCTCTATCCTTGCCAACCTGTCATCCGTGAGTGTCCCGTGCCACCATAACCAAACCCATTCTCACCATGGTCAACTTCTTTAGCTGACCTCCGTCGTTCATTTCCTGGACCAATGGAACGCAGCCTCGCCCAAGTCCTTCGCTTATGTATCCGGTGTCTTGCCCCCCGCCATTTCTGCTCTGTTTGGGTATCTGCTTCCTCACCTCTTCCGGTGGCTTTCCAAGTACCAGGGGGCTACAACTCAGTCGCGCCTGGATCGAGCCGTCGTCGCCCGTTACTATGGGTTCCTTGTCATCTCCCAGTTGATAATCTTCACCTTGATTGGTGTCATCTTCAGTGTGTCTCCCTCTAATTTCCCTCCTTTCTCTCGCTGATTTCGCTAATTGTGTAGTCAGTGTCAAGAATATCGTCGGAGCGGTCGGAAAGGAGTCTGCAAAGGACATCTTCAAGACTTTCAGCTCACTTCCCGGCACGATCAATACCGCATACATTGACCAGTCGCCCTATTGGCTCACCTATTTCCCCTTCCGAGGTTTCCTGGCCATTTTTGATCTCGCCCAGATCATCAACTTGGTTTTTATCACCATAAAGAAGAACCTCTTCGGGAGGACACCCCGTGAGATCCGCGAGTGGACTCAGCCTCCAGAGTTCGAATACGCGATCTATTACGCAAATATCTTGTTCATGTCTACCGTCGCGATGGTCTTCGCTCCCCTTGCGCCTCTCGTCGCCGTAGCTGGCGCAGTTGTGTTCTGGGTCAGCTCATGGGTGTACAAGTACCAACTCATGTTCGTGTTCATCTCCCGGGTCGAGACAGGCGGTCGGCTGTGGAACGTCGTTATCAACCGCCTCCTGGTCGGAATCATCCTGATGCAAGCTCTGATGTGCCTTACCATTGGCCTCCAACTCGGATTCCGAACTTTCTACTGGGTCGCTACCCTCCCACCGATCATTCTCGTTTTGGTCTTCAAGGCTTTCATCGACCGCAGATTCTTGAACGACTTCAGGTACCACATACCATCGCAAGCCGAAATTGCCCAAGCCAAGGTCCACTCTCAACGATCGGACGCCAATAAACATAGGCTTGAGAAGCGTTTCGGCCACCCGGCGTTGAACTCGGAACTCTTCACCCCGATGGTACACGCGAACATGGCGCATCTGTTACCCCAGGTATACAGTGGGAAGATCGAGAGCGATAAGACGCGATTGGGAGAGTACGGCGGTCAGAAGGTGGAAGCCCAAGTCGTCCAAGGTATCAGGATCGCCGCAATCGGTCAAAACGACCTCGAATACGACCCTACACTGTATCAACGAGACCGCGGAGAAGACAACTGGGACACACAATCCGTCTCTTCTGCGAATCTTCTTTCGGAGAGGGGAGTCTCGCCTGCTCCAACGGCGCTGGGGGTCAAACACTCGCAATTGGCCAACTACCTCAACGCGGGGCAAGCTTCGGAATACGAGATGAGCCGGCTGGGGCCGACAGAACAGGATAGACTTCCGTTGTTGAACCCTAGTTTCAACACGTCCCTGTATGATCAAAGACTGAACGGTTCGAACCCTTCGTTCATTCCTTCATCCGCCACTCCATCCACGCCGCATAACCAATATCCACAATACCCAGGTATCACTAGAGAGGCGCCTTACAGGGAAGCTCCCACTCACAGACCGGGGCAAATATCCAGGGGGCCCTCTACCTATACGTACACTGACGACCCTGCTCGGTCGACGACGCCGGGCTACCCACCGTCGATTTCTAGACAGGTTTCGGACTACGAAGAGCCGAGAGGGCCCCACCGGTCACAATTCTTCGACCCTAGTCAACAGGGTCAAGGACGACCTGATCCCGGGCAGAACATGGCTGGGCGAGGGGCTTGGAGAGGATAGACGAATCTTCGGGGGATTCCAGTGCTCTTTCCCCTTTCTTTATTTTCTTGCTGTTTCTACATGGACCTACTCTGGACTACCTTTGCTGTCACTCCTTTGCTCTTCCTTCTTTTCTTTTTTGAAGGGTACGGGTAATACCGGGGGTGCAAATTTACTTAACCCTCCTACGGTACATCACTTATTCTATCTATACCTTTACCTTGTACACTGGTTGTCAAATATGCCTTCTAATCCTGTCCTAGTAACGCACGTTCACGATATGTAGTACCCCACAAATTTCTCTGGAAAACTGTTGGACCAGTGACGGTAACTACGACGTATGCTGAGCCTCCTTGCCGCCTGGGTCCCACGTTTCGTCGCGAAATACACTACCGGACCACGTATCATTAAGTGGGTGCGTAAGAAGTATTGTGAAGACCAGTCATTTGAGCCACCTCGACGCCGGGCGGGCAGCGGGTACCACTGGTCGATTATGCGGAAAACCCCTTTGGACAGTGACCAACTCCCCAACCTGACGTTGCCCAGCTATGGATGCATACTGCACGCAAAGCAAGTTCGACGTGGAAGGCAAGGATGTAGATTGAGTGACTAGCTACGGGACAGTGAATGCGAACAAACGCGTGAAGTAGAGGAGGTCGATAAAAGGAGGAACAGCTGGCGGTTATACTTTGAAGGACACCGCGATAGGTGCAATGAGGAGACGTCAAAGACCTTGACGACTTCAGAGAAAACACGCTTGAACTGAACTCGAAGTGAACGAGCGCAACGAGTAGCACCGTTACGAGAGCCCACCTACCATTCACCTACTAGGGCTGGCCTTTCATTAATCGCTGGCCTTTTGATATCCAGAACCAGTGCTCTGTACGTAGAGCTCTAGACTCGCAGATCCGGGCTTCTCAATGATCACACTGAACACGCACCGGGCTCCAGACATCGCCTCCGTGAGTTGCTGATGCCAAATGTGGTCGAAGAAAACGATCATAGGGGCTCGAACAAACATCACAACTTGGAGGGATGATCATCCCATCCGCGGTTTGTCCTCTACTTCCACTTGGTCGCTCTTTTCCCACGGTCCCCTCCTGCGAGGATTCGTCCCCTGGAGGGCCATCGCTGGACATCGGTCACTCTGGAACATCTGCAACAGTCTATTGGGGTAAGTTGGTTGTAGAGTTCAGGTTGGATCACGTACTGGAAGCGGATACAAAGCCTACGGGCCTCTCTGCTGACGGGTAAGGTCTGCTACCTTGGTGGGAATGGCGGTCACTCAGCCGAGGAATCCCGTCAGACTTCGCCAATTGAGCCAAGCAGGTAACCCGTATGAAACAGCGAATGTCTGTAAAATCCCGGGTGGACCCCAACCGTTCCCTTTATTGTCCGGCCCCTTTCCCTTCCCAACCCTTTTGGCTGTGTGCGCCAAACCTTTCCAAATCAAAGCAACAGACCTGCAGCGGACGCCGGTCTACCCTTGCCACTTACCCATACAGTGGTGGCCTTCCCCAACCTCGTCCACCGTCGACGCAACAGGTGTTTCGCCTCGCGCTGTCAGACCACCCGGACACGCCCTTTGCCTCATGTGCCGCCTCAATAGGCCACGATCCTGCCTCAGGGCCTTTTTGATCGTAAACACCTCACCCTATCCTTCCTTGGATCCATCCAGGCCCATCGATGATCCTTCCCACGATAACGGCACCCACCCTACATTTGGCACGACCCTCTCATCCCGTCCCCCCTCCTCCCCCCTGTGAGCCAATGGCCTAGGTTACCGGCCCTCACCCACGCAGCAATTTGCGCGTGGAACCCGGTCCTTCCCCCCCACTTCCCTTTCCTCCCCTTCTCCTTCCCCTTCCCTACCACCGATACAGGCCTATCGGAGTCCACTCTCTTTACCAGGTCCCCCATCGACATGGGTCGCCTGACCACCATCACTCCTTCTATATATGCGACACTAGGATCCGCCGCCGGTGCATCCCTATGGCCACTCTGTCGCCACGAGAAAACGAGCTCTGCTCATTCAATAACATACATCAACAACTTTTCTTTTGGACTGGGTTCTGTTTCTCTGGTTACGGTTCTGTTCCTTTGTATGTAGCTCTGAACCCCGAATTCGGTAGTTGCATGGACTTTCTCTTTTTCTTCCCTGCCCGCGCGCAGCTAAAATGGGATGTCAGTCTTCGTAGGAGTTTGGTATTACTTAGTGTTTTACCACGTGTTCTGTCCATACGGATGAGCAGTAGGTTAGGAGTTGCTGTAGCACGTTAAATCAGAATTTAAAAAAAAAAAAAAAAAAAAGGGATGATCATCCTCAAGCCGGGAGACGTTAAGCGGCGGCCAGGTGCTGGCCCCTCGGCCTCAGTATTCGCATCGTCCGACGCGACCCACAGCGGCACCAAGGATCCTTGACTGTGCACATAAGCTTTCGAATCTTGATATAATGATGGTGCCAAGTGAAGAAACACAGGATGCTGTAGAATATATAGCGCACGGCCTCCGTTGACAACGCGGGCGTTACTGGGCGCCTACGAGATCGGAGGGCCGTCGTGATTCAGGAAGTGATGCAGAGGCTTATCGTTTTGAACTGACAGGTGACCTGGGAGAGCATTGAGGATATGGGCTGGGGTCGCAGGGAACTGGCCATAAATTCGAAACGACAATTCTCTCCAAACTGTTGCTCAACCCGATTGTGCTGGAGGTCAGCCAAACAATGGACGTCTTGCGGATCCCCCAGCACCGATGAAGGGAGGCCTTCTGCAGTACAACCTTGGACGCACGGCCAGTCGCAGGCCGCGCCGCTCGTTGGAGCTTTTTGTTGATGACTGTTACCTGGAGCCTCCGCCAGCCCCTCCGAAGAGTTTACTTTATAGTATTTTCAGTCATCTTTACTTGGGAAATTACGGTATCGATGGGGACCCCATAACGAACTTAGGTAACATTTGTTGTACACGGGCGTAGTCCCGATAATAAACATCAGCTAATACAACCAAAGAACAAGATAAAGTTACGGACGATGCGATACAGAAGTTAGTTATTGAGATGAGAACACCGGAGAGGGAGCTGAGGGGTGACTTTAGTCTGCGTCCGTATCGCCCGAGGCCAATGCGAGGTCAACCTCTTCTTGGAATAGACGCATCTCGAACGCCCGTTTAAACGGCATATGTTGTTTGCCAGAAACAGCGAAAATGACCCGTTCGAAGACGTCCTTGAACCTTGCGCTTTCACAGGCGACGAGTTCGGCCCACAGTTCTGCAACCATATCAACAGAATTTTGACTCGAGGACCCACAGCCAAAGGCCCCGAGAACGATGGCGCGATCGCCCCTTTGTTCGAAAACTCTGAGACAGCGAGCCATCCGTTTCCGCATGAGGCTGCGTATCTCTGCGTCGACGGCCGGCCGCTCCTCGGGTAGCGTAAAGCGCTTCTTGCGGACAACAGAAGCGCTGACGGGGACAGCTGACAAGACGTTGATAACGTACGGGGAGATCAGCTTTCCTTGTGCTTGCCTCGTGCGAGAGGGCGATCTGTTATCCGCGAGGTTAGCGTCCGGTTCAGCCGATATTATGAGTTCAAACTCGTCATCATCTGTATCTGCTCCTTCCTCTTTCAGCGCTTCCTCCTCCACGTCGTCCCTTCTGAACACAGCAATGCCGGGCGCATACAACATGGAGTCATCGTGCAAACCACTCCCTTCCGATTGCTTCCAGGATTCTTTATGTTGCTCGTAGAAGGAACGGGCGGCCTGGGAGTCCAGTAAGTTTGTGACCAACGAGCTGCATCTGAGGAGGGAATCCGTATGATCGTCGAAACCCTGGAGTTTTCCACCTTTCGACTTGTGCGAAACGGAGCACAAAAGGCCGATTTTGGTTGTCGATGGACCGAATCGCGAGCCCGGGGTGACAAGATAGGGACAAGAATCGCTGAGTATGTGGGCAGCGGCAAGACTGGAGGAAGATGTAAATTCGATTTGGGTTTGGCGGGATGAAGGGGAGGTTGAGGAATTGCGATCAGGGATCGGGGTGGAAGAGTGGGGATAAAATGTCGTGAGTTGCTTAGAGAGCTCAATCTGGGCTCCCATGTCGTGGGTGGTGTGAGAGAAGGACCATCCGTGTGGAGCGGAAGGAAGGGGGGCCAAAGAGGAAGGAAGGTCCTCCACATACTGGCCACCCCCGCGAGCGATCCTCTCCGTATCCAGCGCAATCTTGGTTCGGTGTTGATGAGTCGCTGATAGGTTCTGTATGTTCTCCCAACGTTTAGCGGCTGCCAGCTTTTGTTTCCTCTTGATGAGATCCTGCTTCTTCTGTTGTTTAAGAGAGGTTGATGAAGCGCCAGAAGTATGGCGTTTCATACCGGTTGTGGTTGGGGTTAAGGAACGATTCCTACCGGGGCGGCGACGCTGCCTGGTAGTTACGTTAATCTTTGAGTTCATCGTGATAGCAGCGAAATCGGGGGTAAGAGTGGATGGCGAGGAGGCTGAGGTCGAATGCAATCGAAGTGAATGTGTGGTGGAAAAGAGGCCACTCCGCAGTGAAGGCCACTACAGCCTCGAATTCGAACTCCGAGCAGATTATTCCCACGCATGACAAAAGTCACCGATGTGGATCCCAAGAGATCCCGTGTAGTTCCCGTGAGTTCCCGTGTCCTCCCATGCCACGCTCGCCGAAATCCACGTGTTTGCAATAAGCACCGAGGCATTACCTTGGCATTACCCACGTACTAGCACATACTGCAGCGTACCTTCCCCGAGCTTCCCAAGGCTTCCTGACGCCGCCGCCGCCCGCCAGGCGGAGATGAATTAGCTTTATCATGGTAAAGCCTCCGAGGGGAGCTCTTGAGAACTCCGTTTCCTCATGGCGAGGCTCGAGCTCGGGGAACTTCCCCCATGGCTGTTGGAACGGCTCTCAGGCGGACCCCGAGCACTCAGCTGATTCTCGTGCGGCGGCCCAAGCAAACGCTTGCCGGGCTTACCCACCGAGAACCATTCTCAACATCTCCCAACGGACCTTGAAAGCCACATGGAGGCTTGAAAATTCAACTTATTTCTCTCGCGCAGTGTGTCTCCAGCAATCGGTGGACCGGTTGCGTCACACGAGTGGGAATTTTTCTCCAGGACTTGACCTGCAAGAATTCCAAGGAAAATGTTCCGGCGCCTGTGTGGTTGGACACAAATTGGGTTCCCTGTCGGCTCGCCAAAGATATCGGTTGCTACTGACCCAATGACGTAGCCCAGCAATTCCGGTGGCCCTCATTCGCATAATTCGCCCAGGGCCCAGGCACAGGTCGGTCGTGCTATCTTATCGGGCACGGAAAACCACCAGAAGGATATTCATGGGTACAGTCTAGTGCCATCGTTACTAAAACCCCGATACTGTATACTATAAGGCGGACCAGCCGCTGGGCCCCACTTGGAATCACCGCTGCACACCGGCTATCCACGTCCCTTGTTTAATCCCCAAATCCAATGTTTTTTAACCCCGATTCTCCCTTGACTCCGAAATCTGAGCACTAAGCACTCAAAGCTCTAAACCCGAACATGTGAGTCGTCACTATACATCCCCGAAGTGGGTCACTAGATTTTTTCACGTCGTCCCGATCGGCTATCAAGTCCAGCGGGTGGCTCGCGCAATTTTCGACCCAGGGCGGTTTCCTCAGTTCAATTGGTCTCTGGCAGAATCAAGCGAGAACCGCCGATCACGCTTATGGTATTTATGTTCAGGCGACATTGCCGTAATCAGGTGGCAGAGCCCTCAGGTCAAGTGGGAGACGCTGAGACGTCGTATCAACAGAAGCTGGTCGAGGGACGGGTTGCTTGACGTACATTCTCAAACAGACGTCATATTAAGGGCAACGAGAGAGTTGTCATGAGAACTTGCAGGAAACCTGATAAAAAAGTTACAACTAATGGATACACCATCAACATGCTATACTACATGTAAAGATTGACGGACACTAAATTACGAAGGATTACGCCAAACCGTCTGAACACTAAGCTAGTGGCGCAAGAGGACCTGTTAACCCGTCGGCCGGCCCTAGATCACATCCGATTTTGAGAGATGGTAACGAAGGATGCCCTCACGAACACCGAAAAGTATGGCGCCTGTAGCATCGGTGTCCTATCGCAAACACGGAACGTTAGTGGGTAAAAAGTTGAGTTCAACCGACGTACGATAACCGATGTTTCGTGCCAAAAGAATGTTCTAGGCTTGGGCGATAGTTTTTTCTAGCACACCGAATCAGAAAACGCTCCTCCGTAGACGTATATACGCACATGGTACGTCCTGAATTTTTCCCTAAAGTCTGTGACAATACAAGTTAGTCAACGGGTTTGGTGTGAAGCAGAAGGAAACATACACTTCGTAACGGAGGGCACATCGTTTGGTGAGTCGCCGTAGCTGATCACGTAGTCCTTTACACGCAGCCCGCTCTCGAGGGCAGTTGCAAGGACGTCCATTTTATTCAAAAAGAGAATAATGGCTGTACGCTCGAGCAGCTTATTGGAGCAGATGGCTTTCCAAATCATTATCGAGTCCTCGATTCTGTTTATGGTCGGGTCTTCTTCCAGGTTTAAATTGAAGGTGAGGGGGGCTAGGAAGATTATCGCTTGCACTAGAATAATTGGATACCAGTCAGTGATGAATAAACAAGGATTAATGTGATTAAACGTCAAGTCCGACGGTGCGCCGAATGGGGACAAGAGGGTGTCCATCGGGGGAGCGGGATATTTGGAAAAAGCAGACACTCGGGGACAAGAGAGACACAAATGCTCACCATCATCAAAAAATGACGCCCATTGGGATCGCTAGAGTGAGTAGCCACGAACCCATTTGGTTAGCGTAATGAAATCAGAGTTGATGCTTCCAAAGAGTGTTACGAGAAAGGTCCAGAGGACAGGGTATGATGGAAGTAAACCTAAATGGAATTAATTGAACTCACCAGGTTGCGACTTCCTCCGACGTCGTAGATATACCAGTCTCCGTTGCCCTCAGAAACTGGATGCAAGTTAGCGAGAAATGCTTTTGTTAATGACAAAACTAGCACAGACCAGTCTCCATGACGAAGTGATATTCCTCGACTCCAACGGTTTTCAGCCTGGCCTTCATGATGTCCTCTTTGGAAGGGAAAGCCCGTTAGCCCCATTTGCCCAGATGATGTGGACCATCAAAATGACTAACGATCAGACGGCTCATAGTTTTGGACAGCGATCCGGCGGACGTCATCGAGGAAGCTTTGGAAAATGGACCGGGAGCGGAGGTTTGGCGCCATGAAGCGATAGATGAGAATTAGCGGTTTGCAAAATCAAGATTAGATGTCGAATTTGTGAGCAAGGAAGGAAGATACACACAAGCCGGACATATCTCGAATATTGCACCCCCGCCTTTTGAGGACCCTGTGGACAGCTGGATCGTTCCAAAGCGCAATGATGTCTTCTTTAAAGGTGACGAGAATGTGAGTGCCTTCCTCTTGGGAGGCGGAGCTTTGTGAAGACCTGGGACGTATGGGTTTTTGGTCTCTCTCCTTGCCGAGTTTAGCAATGTAGGACTTCCAGTTAGTGCCTCCACGAACGGACACCTCCTTCGGGTCCGGTGGATGAGGGAAAAGTTTATTAACCAGGTTTTCTTCCATTGACACGAGTGGAGATAGACGCATTAGGAGTCGTCGGTGCGCATCTGTTAGAATGGGTTCCCTGTCCTCCTTATCACCTGTCTTCGGGGAATTTGGGCCGGAAGAAGGACCAACCAGGGAGCCACTCTGACGTGAGAACCCAGGGATAGGAGATATCGGCTTTGCTGGACCAATGTGGTCCCAATCGTCTTGGATGACCTGAAGAATTCTGCGCACGGACCTATGAGTGGTGTGAGTACGAAACGAGAGCAAGAGGGTGCGTAGAAGGATCACTTGATGAGATTAAGCTGGATCACGGATCTCCATGCTGTCCTCTCCTGTTTAAATTGAGAAGGGCAGAAGGAGAGCTGAAAGTCTGAGGTTGGGAGCAGCATTCATCAGAGGGAGAATGATTCGCAGCAAAGTGCGTGTGGGCGCTCACTCTTGAGAGTTGTACTCTTGCCGGACTCGGCTTGCCCTTTAAACACGATGAATGGGAGAGATGCCGGTGAGAAACGGTTGAGCTTACCGAGGAGAAGGACCTTTGTGGCCTTCCTACGCCTTTCGATGAGTTTCTTGGTTTCCAGCAGACCTTCGTCGATCTCTCGGGAGATTCTGGCCGCCTCTTCCTGCTCCTGGACCCGTTTTACGCGTTCGCCCTCAGTCTCTTTGGGCGGGGGCATGAGGGCCGCGGCGAATGGGTCATCAGGCCAGCGAGGATTGGAGATAGCCTTCATGGAGGAGAGGAAGATTGAAGACTTAAGCGAGGGAGAAGGGAGGGTGTTTTTAGCTGAAGCATCCTTAAAGCTCGTGTCACTGTTCCGCCCTCGAATCTCTCAACGCCAGAGGCGCCCAGTTTTGCCGTGACGCATCAGTCAAATTCCAAAATAAATTTCATTTTCCATTTATTTTATTTTATTTTATTTTTGATTTGATTTGATACGTAGACGCCCGCGCCACTTCCCTCCTCCTGATCCCAAGTTGCTCATTTGTGGTATCCAACTATTTCCTCCGCATTCCATCCTCTAGGCCCCAAACTTCCTCTCCAGACATGCAAGCTACCTTTCAAGACTTCCCCATTGAACTCATCATCGAAGTGTTCGCCAATCTTGATCACACCCATATCCTCAGATGTGCGGCTGTACGTCTCCTTTTTGGTTTTCCATACCGCGTCAATGCCTCATCTCCATGCCTTCGTAGGTTTGTAAATCCTTTAACGCCGTCGTGCGGGACTCCCACAAACTGCGTTACACGATCGAGCTCGCCTTCGACGGCCTCGTAAACCTCCCGCAGTCGGAACCAACGCCTGTCTATGAGAAGCTTCAGCGACTTCTCAGTTGCCGTAACGCCTGGCGTACCCTCGCCTGGAAGCACAACTTCCACGTCCCTATGTCTGGTTCTTGCCGCGCTTATGAACTCGTCTCCGGCACTTTCGCCAAGTCCATAGGCACACACGTTGGCCATGGCTCTCGCCACTTTATCATGTCAACTCTCCCTTCCAGAAAGCGTCCAGACCCCCGCTTCATCATTACAGAGGACGTGGGCGTTCCCAGCAAAGACTTTGTTATTGATCCTACCCAAGATTTGATTGGTTACGTCTCAGAGTCCGTCCCCTTCGTTCTAGGGGTTATCACGTCCTTGACCTCCCTCATTCAGGAATGGCGACTTCCCTCAGAACCAAATCCAAATAAACATCATGACCATCTCGTCCCACCGGCCCCACCCTGAGGCCGCAAACCCCGTGATATCCCACACATGTGGCCTCCCCTTCGTGATGACAAACTCATTCGTCGCTATAGCCGAAGACGTCCTTGCTATATTCTTCTGGATTGAAAACCCTGGTCTCATTATTTGGAATTGGAGGTCTGGTAAACTGCTTGTTGTGAGCTTCATTAATATTATTGTAGAACGCGCACCCATTGACTCCCTCCAAAGTACGTAAACGATTATGGTGGACTCCCTCCAGGAATCTGGGACTTTTCTTTCATATCCAATCGGGCATTTATCCTCACAAGCCGAGAACTTAGCGGCTCGATTGAGATATACGTTTTCCAAGACCCGCCAACCAACCCCGAGTTAACTCGTGTCGCCTCCTTGCGCTTGCCCGCTCTTCAGCCAACGATCACGCCTGCTCTATTCTCCACCCACTCAGGACCGTTTACCGCTGATGATTCACCTTCGGCGAACTATACGGCGCTGAAAGAGAAACCTTTCACCATTTCAAAACACTCGAGGATCCACGCTATGTGTATTCAGTATCTCAGCGCTGGCGGTCATCTAGACAGGAGATTTCGTTTTTTCTTCTTTGTCAAGAATGACTTCTTCCTGAAACTCGTCAATGAGCACCGGGCTGGTGAAACACGAGGTGTAAACTCCCAAAGGACACTGATTTGGGAGGAATGGGGTGTCGAAAACACAAGGTTTTTGGCGTACGGCATGCAGCCAAGATGGCTGAGGTTAGTACCCCGTTTCATGTCTCCATAAGCTTTCGGTTTCTTGTCTCCCCGGTTCCAATGTCCTTGGCGCGCGGGCTCTTGCTAACCAAACGTGGTTCGTTTTTCGTGTGGTAGGTATGTTCATGGGCTGAGGGTCGTGTGTCCCCCGTACCCGTCGGATGAGGGCTCCTTGGGATGCGTTTTGGAGGTGTTTGATTTTAACGTTCATCCCAAGAGGTTACCTGGAAGCGAAAACCTGACCCGGAACGTCAATGCGACGCGAGCGTCAGAGGCCGCAGCGGACAAAGGTGCTGAGGGGGACATGAATGAAGGACGAGCGGGCAATTCGTCGCCGAGCTTATCTTCGTCCTCATCTTCTAGTTCTCCCTCTACTCGACCCTCAAGCCCTGCTTCAAGCTCAAGCATTACCCGCGAAGTCTCCTACACTGTCAATATCGAACCCTCAACGATCTCTGCTTCCGCTGTTTTCGTCGACGACGTTATCTCAAAACTTCCGTATATCAAGACTGTCAGGAAGGACCTGAGTCTTGTGTATTCAGGTTTCATGATCGATGACGAGAGGATTGTCGGAATCAAGGCGGGCATAGCTTTCTTTGCTTGGCGTGGGGTTCGTGGACTGAACGTGCGTTATTTTTGCAGACTTCGCCGGACGGTGAGATGGGGGACATAGACGTGTTTGTATTTTGACATTCTTGTCTGTTCTCGCTGTTCGACATGCGAGAGCGCTGCCTTTGCCCCTGCGTTGTGTTGGGATGGGGTAACCTCTATCTTTATTGGATCGCTTCTGCCCATTGTGTTCCCAATAGACCCACTCGTCAAGCTTGATGCAAGGATCCATCCGCATGTGACTCAGTGAAACTGGAGCGCTCCCGGCTTCAATACCGTGCCAGTCTGTCACCTGTCCGGTGTCCATGGTGTTCACAGTTCTTCATCAGAAACAGAAAACCGTGAGCGGTCGTGGAGCCCAAGGGCCGTCCTGTCGAGCCGACCCACCCGTTGAAGAGACCGCCCTAACCAGGGGCCCGGTCTCGAACTCTTCCTTGGAAGGGCAAATTCATCCGCCAGAGAGCTTGACCCAAAATGGACCATGAAGCCATGAGACCTCCGAGATGGTTCGGGCGTAGCTCTCATCCCTCCGTATCCTTGGATACAATTACACTCTCAGTTCTCGGAAGCTGATACATGTGACGGGTGAAAACGTACGAGGAGGCGCGCTCGCTCCTAACCTTTGAATTTGATCGGACACGTTGATGCGCGTTCGGGTCTAAACCGAGGCACGAAAGAAAGTCCACGGAGAAGGGGGATCCTCACAAAATATCACCGGGCACCCCTTTGTCCTGCAGGCAGCTGTGATGACTGCTCGGAAGCCACAAAAGGGCTAGTGGCTTGGCCCCGCGTCGCGGAAGCGGATACCATAGGGATCGATCAGCGATGGCTCTTTTTGTGTCTCCTGCACCTCCACGTTTCAATCCTCGAACGTAGCGCAGAGCCCATGCTACAAATTCATTCTGCAGTCTAGAAGATCAAATGCATCAAAAGAGTAAACGAAAATCTGTTTCACTGAGGTCGACGAAACATGTCAAATCGACAAAAAGAAACGATCGCGTTCGCTTGAGGTACCTGTGGTCAAGCCTTTTGTTATGGTGCAGGTATATTCCCAATAAAACCGACACCCGCAACCACCGAGCGTAAGCGAGCAATGTCTTAACCCTCTACCCCAGAAGGGCCGTGAACCCTTTCGGTAGCAGAAGATAGAGAGTCCTCGTATTCAGGTTCCGCACCACGAATCCACGGCTCGAATGGCATACCCGCAGCCTTCCATGCAAGGAACCCCCCAACGACATCCGTAGCGCTCGTCAACCCAATCAGTTGTAATGATCGGGCAGCAAGACTGGACGCCTTTCCATCGTGACTGATTAAAATCACCCTCACATCGAACCTATCCACCACCGCAGCCGGACCCAACCTGCCCCGACTCCGGGGGTCAAGCTTCCACTCCAGCTCGTTCCTGTCAATACTGATCGACCCTGGGATAACCCCAAACTCGCGTTGTTGACGTTCGGATCGAATATCGATCAGGAATATGGGTGGAGCCATCTCATCCATTCCGGTAACCTCGTTGTGCGCCTCATCCGGAGTCATTCTCTCCAATTTGGCCCTCGTATGAGAGAGAAGTAGTGCGACCGATACGGAACCAGGAGGGGGGACGAGGGGTTCCATGAGGTTGCTGACGGATTTCTTGACAATGTCTCTGAGCGCAAGCTCGTCGTACGCTGAACCACCCAATCCATAAACGCCAACCTCCCAGAGGAGCGCTTGTTCGGGTGTGATCGTTGTTTGCTCCACTATTGGCATCGAGAAAGACCTCGGCGTGGTACTCATCGGGGGGATAACCCCCGTATTCCCGGGGATGACAGGAGCAGTAGGATGCACATATTCCGGCCCTTGCGCCCGGACACCGCGGTCGAGATTTTCCACAGTCCTTCCCAGGAACTTGGACCTCGTGAGCATCATCGCTCGGTGGACAAATACCGGGGAGGACCCCACGATGACCAACTTCGTGGGTGGTGAATTTCTTCTCCGTGACCCAGAACCCATGTAACTCTGACTCGGGGCACTGTGGCTGTAATGGCTTTGACTGTGCCCGCTCCTGGTAGTGCCGCGATTGGAATTGGATGGAGCACCGGTGGATGTTGTAAGGGCGAAGAGAAACCCACCCCGTCCTTGGCTTCCGGGAGATGTGGCAGTAGCAGGAGATGGGATATAACCGGTGTTTAAGAAAGCGCGAATCTCACCCGCGACGACGTACAGGAATTGGTCGTCTTGAGACCTACTGAGGGTAAAGACCACACCGACTTTTGAACCATCCACGAGTTCTGCTTTCCTGATCACCCTAGCCGCAATGCTACGGGCAACTTGAGCACGAACATCCTCGATGGTCCTCTGTGGTGACTGATTCTCTGTCGGGAAGCGGCCGTCTTGGTGCCGCGGTAAGTGGGGGGAGGAGGGGGAAGATTGCCCGGAGCCTGGCTCGCCATAGTGATGAGCACTATGGTGGCTACGGCTTGACACAGGTCTGGGAGGACGGATGGTGGATGGGGATTGTGCGGGCTCTGTATGTTCCTCGAGTTCACGGTGGTGGTACGGGCCATAAGAGCCATTCGACTCCGTTCCGGAACGGAAAGTGGATGGAGAGAGAACCTCGGGTTCCTCAGGTTGAGTATAGGTGCGATGCGTGCGGGCTACCGAGGGTGTGTGAGCTGTAGATGGTGTGCTTGGTTCAGCGTACCCTTCGGGATATACAGCATCGGTTGAACGGGAGGAAGAATGGAGCGAGGGAGAGCGAGCAGATTGTGACTGTGGTCTACCAGTCCCGGCCTCCACGTATTGTCTAGGAATGACTGGCGGGGGGCTCTGAGCATCGAGCTGGATCTGGTTGAGAGAGAGAGCCAGCTTTTGAAATTGCAGTTGGTCATTGTCGATGATAGTTTGGACTGGACTCTTTTGCCATTGCTGTTGTTCGTCTGGCAGGGGATATGGCGCAGTTGGTGTGGGGAGGGCGGTGTTTATCGCGGAGAGAACATTAGTGAGGTTTCTGACGACTTGGGAGGCAGAGGTGAAGTTTGAGAGCTCTGAGCCTTGCGCTCCCCCTCCAAGAGGACTATGGGACCGAGTGGGGGAAGCTGACATTCGCTTAATCTTCTGCAATCGAATCGACATCTTCTCGTTTACCAACTCCGCGGTCGTGGCGACGTGTTCGAAGCCGAAGCTGAAGATTGCTAAACACGCGCTACGTTTACTTGACACGCCCTTTCATATACGGGCCTCTCTAATCTCCTCGTTTACGGCCTTATCACCCGCATCATGATCCCACATGGGACAACGCATACAGTCAACTCAATCCTCATGATGGCAGAAGCTCTCTTCCACCCCACCCGCTCCCTTTCGGCTAGAAGCTTGGCCGTCTTGTCTTCCTATCGGGAAACGTGTGCCTTCCCGGCTTGATGGTGTACCCGGCTGGCAAATTCACCAAGTCTCTCACTCTTCTCCCGGAAACTCTCACTTTGTCATCTCAGCGATGTCCTCGAGCCCTATCAAAGACGACGAGAAAGCCGTCGCGGTCGCTGCTGATGAGGTCGAACTCGCCAGAATGGGTTACAAGCAAGAACTCAAGTCTGTCTACACCTCCGTAAGACAATGCCGTGTGCTGACGTATATGTCTATCCCCCAGACGAGAGCTCGGTCTTATGCAGGTACAACACCTTCGAATCCCCGCGGGAGTCCCGCCTTTCACTCCCTATCCCCTAGAACTTTGGCGTATCGTTCTCGATCATCAGCATCATGACTGGTATACCATCGTTGTTCCTCTACGGTTTGGTAGGTTTCATGCATGTGTTTAACCACCTGGGACTTTCTGATGCTCTCTAAGAACACCGGAGGTCCAGTTGTTATGGTTTGGGGATTTCTCGTGGTTGCCTGTATGTTGATAGCTTTTTTCGCCACATATCAACGACCCTAACTCCTTCCACAGTCTTTACGATGGCCGTTGGTCTAGCTATGGCAGGTGCGGAGCTCGATATGCGCCTGGTGTGTGCATCTGTGCTAACTCTATCCAGAGGTTTGTAGTGCCCACCCTACCAGTGGTGGCCCATATTTCTGGGCGGCTATGCTCTCAACCCCCAAGAGGGCACCCTTTGCTTCATGGATCTGTGGTTGGTTCAATCTCCTCGGTCAGGTTGCTGTGACTACCGGAATTAGGTTATCTCCTCCTAAAGTTACCAGGTCCCCTGAATGCCGATGACACTCTCCTGTAGCTTTGCGTGCGCAACCTTCATTTCCACTGTCGCCACCATCAACACTAGTTTTGTCCCAAATGACAAGACCACGATTGGGGTGTATGCCGCTGTCTTAATCAGCCAAGGTGGGCCTTGGAGGACCAACTCGTCTCGAGCGCTGGCTGATGGAAGATGCATATAGGTTTGATTAACACATTCGGAGTTCACCTCCTCAAATACCTTAACAATGTTTCCATTTGGTGGCACGCCATCGGAACCTTTGCTGTGGTCATTTCTGTTCTTGCCGCCGCTCCAAAACTCCAGTCGGGTAGCTTTGTGTTCACCCACTTCCTGGATAACACCGGTGATCCTGGTTGGAGTGTTCGGGCAAGCAAGGGATACGTCGTGATGATCGGTATCCTAATGGCACAATATACCCTCACAGGCTTCGACGCCAGCGCACACGTACGAGGCCCTCGTTGCAACAACCGCTTTTGAGAATGAACCTTATTTGCAGATGACGGAGGAAACTCGTAACGCTGCCAAGTCTGGGTCGGTCGGCATCGTGATGGCTATCGGTGTCTCTACGATTTTGGGTTGGTTTCTCATCCTTGGACTGTTGTTTTCGATTCAAGATTTGGACGCTACGGTCCGCTCCACGACCGGTCAACCGGTGACACAAATCTTTCTTGACACGGTGGGTCCCAAGGGTGCCATCGTTTTGATGATAATTGTAATCGGGTGCATGTACTTCTGCGGGTGGGTCACTTCCACTCCTCATGCAGCCCCATAGCTGACGGTTCATCTAGCGTGTTTTCCATTACATCCAACTCCCGTATGATGTACGCTTTCGCTCGCGACGGAGGGATCCCGGGCCACAGGTTCTTCCACAAGGTTGACCCCGAAACAAAGTCGCCTATTAGGACAGTTTGGCTCGCCTGCACATTGTCCTTCATATTAGGGTTGCCGAGTTTGGGGAGCAGCGTTGCATTTTCTGCAGCAACAAGGTATGAAATGAGCCGCCGCTGCTTTGTCGTTTTTTCATGATGTCCTGGTTATGTAGCATCGCAACCATAGGACTATACATCTCGTACGGAATCCCCATCGCCCTCCGGCTCTGGAATCGCAAGGACTTCGTGAGGGGACCCTTTCACCTTGGGAGATTCTCCTATCCAGTCGCCATCGTTGCCGTATTGTGGATCTGCCTCATCTCGATCGTCTTCGTACTTCCTCAAGCGACCCCCGTCAACGCACAATCGCTCAACTACGCTATCGTTGCTGTGGGTATAGTTGTGTTGTACTCGGCGACGCTTTGGCTGGTCTCGGCGAGGAAGTGGTTCAAGGGACCGATTAAACAAATCGAGAGTGAGGCAGGGTCTTAGGTGACCAAGTGCCGGTGGTTGCGTTCCGTGACGACCGTGCCAACGCTGTGGTGATGAGATTGAGGGTTAGTTTACCCTGCTGTTTTGATTTTACGAGAGTAGTTCAGGACTTCTGTTCCGTGCGTATACCGCTTTTTTGACGCATCGTGGACTCCCGATCCACAAGTTGCCAACAGCACACGCTTATACGAACGGGTGTCATTTGTGGCAGGACTGGAAAATATAATTTTGAAGCGATACACCGCTATTCACATCCTGAAGTTACTGGCAACCTCGTGGAACGTCAGCGGGGTCCCTGGACCCTTCTTTTTTTTTTTGTCATGTCACCAGTGCCGGTGATTACTGGGCATCCGGAATGCTGAGTGCCAGTAAGTGGTCTCCAATTCAGCGTTGATTGTCCCCGTATTTGAACGAAGGGAATGCCCATGTTCCCGGTGATTATTGAGCGTTAAACTTTGGGGTTCCCACTGATGACCCCGCAGCAGCTTTACCTCGTGAGTTCAACGTTGACCTCAATTCGCTATGTCGGCCCGATCGCGTCAAGCATACAGGGACGCATTGAGCTCGCTAGCTGCGCGAACGGGGACACCCCTTCCCTCACTAATAGTATCGTTTGCGATACTTCACGAAATAACCGCCGTTGTACCACTCGCCGGCCTATTTTTCGGAGCAAAGTACTTGGGAGTAGGCGAACGCCTCGTGGAATACATCCGAGCTGAAACACATGCGGATGCGGTGGGATCTGACCAGCCCCTCACGACGAAATTGGCGCAAAGGGTGGGAACATGGATTGATGAGGGAGAAGTGTGGGCTGAGAGGGTCGGTCGGAAGTACGGGGTCTTAGGATATCCCCAAACGCCCAAGGGTGTGAAGTCTGAGCCGAGTGAAGGCGAGAGGGGACCTGGAGTCGCTGGCGATGTTGCGAATGCAGTGTTCGCGTACACAGCTACGAAGGTGGGGAACTTTCAGACCTTTTACTTGATGGTTGATTGAGGTGCCCCGTGCTAGGTCCTTATTCCTGTCAGACTCGGGGTCTCCTTTTACCTGAGCCCAGCATTTTCCAGGGGAGTTGTAGAACCAATCAGGAAAGGATTCATGTTTGTGTTACGTCGTGGTCGTGCTTAGAGGATTTCTGCTTGTAATCTACCTTCTACGATTCGCCAGCATTTTGGTCTCGCACTGAGTTCGGATGCTTCGATCACTTCCCTCCGTCCATTCGACCCTCCGGCCTCCCATTCCGCGCACACCGCGTCTTATGATCACCTCCCTCGGCCGGACCGTGCCCCCCTTCACCTCATGCAGAGTAGAATGGTGCAGACGCGCCCTCGCGACGTCGGCCCGCGCTCAAACGTCGTCAACCTCGCCTTTGCCACCGAAGAAGAAAACGGACCCGCCCGCTGACAGTGGCGGCACCAAAAACTCTCTACAGAGATTATTCGTCAGGCCGTGGGATGGCGTCCCAGCTATGCCTGATGGGTTTGCCATGCTTCGAGGGATCGAGAAGAAGTACGGGAAAGTCAAAACATTCAAATTCATTAGGGTGCGCTGCTTTTGTTTCTGGTCATTTACACTCGCGCTCGGATGGACTCAACTGCGGTTGGTGCCTGTCGCTTTTTTATCATTCAGGATGGGGAGGTTCCTTCGACGTACTTCTCATACTTTTGGGTGGAGCTGGAAGACCCATCGAAATTCCCCAATTCTGCTTCTACCGTTCTTCAAATACCCATACCGAAAGTGGAGAGGAAGAGGCCAGGAGGAGTTGGCATCCTAGACCTCCAACCATTCCTCCGACAGCCTCCTGAAGCCCAAGAGGAATCACTTGAGTGGACCGGCGTGACGGAACGCATGGTTGACGAAGTAGACGAGAGCAAGCGGACGAATAAGGTGTATGACCTCCGTCTTGAACCCTCTTGTAAGTGTCACTTCTGCATGGTGTTGGCACGCGGGCTCTCGGAAAGCTCATCCGCAAATCCATCCATAGGGATTTCTAATAAGCCGCTTCAAACTCTCGAACAGCGTGAGTACTTCAAACTCACCATGGCGTTCATGAGGTGGGGAGGGTTCGCTTCCTCTCCCGCTGAGGAGTCGGGGACCGCCGGTCCAAGTGCTAGGCCGACGTTCGACCATCTCATCGCACGAGCTTCTCAATCGATCAAAATCGAAAAATCCTCCGCCCCCAAAGAGATAAAAGCACCTGTGGTCGAAGAGGAACCTCGTAAACCATTCAATTACGAATTCGATGAACCCGTCCATTTCACGGACAAACGAACCTCCACCATGAGGAGCGAGGACGAGGTTTCTCCCATAAAATTTCAGTCCTTATCGACCATGCAACCTGGGGGCAAACGATTGTCGAGAAAGCAAAAGGCTCTTCTGCAGGCTGCCGCGATTTCGCGAACCCCCTTGCCTAACTTGGAAGAGAAAACCTTTGCAGAGGCGAAAGAGAAGGAAGAACGGGAGGCCGCCGAGGGTGATACTGCCCCCGAGGAAGAAAGGAAACAAATCCAAAGTAGGGTTTGGAACCTGATCAAGAACAAGTGGTTTTAGACCGTCTATTTTGCGTCGAGATGGGATGGTTGGGGGCGAGCTGCATGACAATGGTACCAGGCACGCACGCATACACACATATAAGTTATGTATACTTGATTTAATCTTCAGTTTGCATCCCCGCGTCTGAACAAAGAGAGACCCGACCATCGTCGATCCCATAATTTTTGAAGAAAAAGAGGACTCGACAATCCAGGATCTACTAAGATTACAATCGCACACCAAGCATCCGCTTCATTTTCAAGAGCAATTCCACACTATCTCCCCCTTGACCCAAATACTAAACACGTATCAACCGTTGTCAAACACGGTGACATCAGCGTCAGCACCCGGTCTCAGAGTGCCCTTCGGATTTTCGATTCCCAAGCACCTTCATGACGCGTTTCAGCACGCCTCCAAAGGGCACGGACGAAATGCACTAACTTATTCAACGCAATGCCCCAGCTTCGTCATCGCAACCATCGAACTGTTAGGTGCATCTCCGCACCTCTCCTCGTACTTCTCTCGCATCGCTTCTGCTATCGCCGCCACTCCAAATCCCTCCCGTTCTTTGAAATTCAACCCCAGCCTTCAGGGTGTATTTGGCGGAAGCGGAAAGTCGAGTTCCCAGACTGCTTCTGAAGCGTTCGACGATTTTGATACCCCCTCCCCAAATCCCGAGGCCTTCATTAACAAATGCGGCGATAAAGAAGAGGACTTCTCTTGCACATAATGATCATGGCGGATGGTGCGTACCCCCAAGTGAGCGATGTCATCGAAACGCCAAGACCCAAGCCGTGTGGATAGCCAGCCATGAAGATCTTGGATCCAAACTTGAAGGATGGTATTCACCAGTGGAGAGACGGCAAGAGGATCGTGAAGGAAGGTGCCAAGTCGTGCCTTGAGGGAACGACAACGCTCGCCGGGAGGGCCGTTACTTTGGACACCTGCGTAAGGAACTTTGCCAAGTTTAACGTATGCTCGTTGGGCGAGGCGATAAAGTGCGCAGCGCTGGATAATGGGGTTCCGTTAAGCCAACCATGAAAAAATTATCCCTCTCTTCGTCAATTCGCACCCAACGCGCCTTCGACCTCCGGAGCGGTCGTGATAATCCTGACACCGACTTTTCTTCGAAGACTCCCGCGAACCAGTTCTCTGAGGATGACATGTTCTCTGTGCCACGAACAACGGTCCTGTAGGCCCCGTTGATTTATGTCTATGATTGTCTGAACAGCCGATCAGCGCCTCCCACCTACCGATAACATCGTGGCTAGGATGTGATTCAAAACCTGAGGACGTTGCCGCCAAGGTCCACAATTTCTCCGACCTTTGTTTCCCATCGTAAAATGACCTCTACAGGAAGCAGCGCAACCGGCTCTCGAAAATCCACACCTCAGAAGAGAGAGGGACAGACCTGAGCATCCATAATACAGACGAGGCCGTTGGAAGAAGACATTGATATACGAAGACTAGCCTAGCCTAGACGGATCCAACGTACGGTGCTTAGACAATTTACTTAATCAAATAGCATGGTGTGGACCACCTGGGACTACAATATCACTCGCTTTTCCCCCCACTGGCTGGTGGATGGGCCGCGTGGGAAATACGGAATTAGCCCGATTCGTCTTCTCGCCCGTCGCCGCCCATTGAATCCTTTTCGAACGCAATCTCTCCCAATCGCGCAGCTGATCATCCCGAAATCTAACCATGGCGAGTCCCAATTTCCGCTGCTCATAATTCTGTCTCTCGACTCCTGACTCTTATCCAAAGGCATCCGGCGTTGGGCTCCACAATGAATGTCTCACGGTATATCAAGAGCTAAAACTCGGTCACAAGTACAAATACATCCTCTACGCACTCAACGACGCAAAAACCGAGATCGTCGCCGAGTCAAAACGCGAGGTGAAGAGCAAGGAGATTGCGGATCTGACGAGTGAGGAGGAAAAGTACAAGCTGTTCCTCCAGGACCTCACAAAAGGGTCGACGTGCCGATGGGGAGTCTTTGACTTTGAATACTTTGTGGAAGGCAAGAGGAACAAACTCACCTTCATCAGTTGGTGAGACCCGCTCGTGGACCGCAGCCCGCAGCGATAACCCTCTCACCACCCTTTTTTAATGCTAGGGCTCCCGCGTCATCAAAGATTAAGGAAAGGATGGTGTTTGCCTCTTCCAAGGATGCTCTGCGACGCTCCCTCGTAGGCATCGCAACAGAGGTTCAAGGATCCGACGAAGACGATATTGCGTACGAGACTGGTATGCATCCCATCCCGTCTCTCTTGTTAGCTTATATCCGGTATTGATTGTGTTTCCCGGCCAGTGTTGGAAAAGGTGAAGAAATGAATGTATCACCACCCTCCTTTGCGCATCAACGATCCCCTACCCCTCGCGCTGCTGGGACTCCTTGTTTATTTTACCTTTGCCGATGTCGTAGAGTTGAACTAAATTGATGGGTTCCACACCCCTCTGTCATGACAAAACCAGATCATCAGAGTTTAGGATATGCATGTGTTGACCGAAGAATGCGAGAACAGCGATATAGTACATGATAAGGAGATTCGGCTAAAGGCTAATCGATGAGGGATTTAAACCACCCGCCCACTCCCCCGGAACCCTGGGGGGTAGACGGTTGTGGAGGCGCTGGTCCATGGGGAATAGAAACCCAGTTAGTTGGCCTCATAGTGTGGGTGGGACTGGTCTGTGGAGGCCGGTGGTTCATTGCTACAGCGGGTTGTCGTTGAGGGAACGTCGACAGCTCAATTGGCGCCTGACGCTGTATGGTGCGATCCTGCTGCACGCCACGCTTCTCAGAGTCTTGTTGTTTCTCGTCTAGTGGTTTCTCATGTGGCGTGGTTTGCACGGGATCATTGCTCACGGCCGTCAGCTCCCGGTGAGGCTTCTCGGATTCCGGTTGAACCGTTGGTGTCACTTCGGGGTTGTTTTCAACTTGATTCGGAGGGGTTACTTGTGGAACTTCGGCAGTATTTTCCTCCTTCGAGGATTCCAAGATATTGGGAGACGTGTATGCGGGAGGATTTTCCAAGAATTCTAAAGATTGTTCAGGAATTGAGAACCTCAACCCTGAACGAAAGAACGAGATCCTGCATTAGTCCCTGATGTTATTCTTTGATCATTGTAGGACGCGGGAGTCAACTCACCGATGAAGGCGAGGAAGCGATTGAGGTTTTCTAGATGAGTGTCAAGCTTCTGTAGGCCATAGTCATCCAACAGCTTGAGGAGCCGTGTTTCTGATATACGGTCAACTAGTATCTATAGTTAGACAAATATATGCACCGACCATCGTAGGCAAAGAGCATTCTCATCGTTCGGGGAAATGCCACGCTAACTTTGCCATCAAGCAATTTGATCTTTGATAAATCCGTTTCGAAATCAGCGTGCTCATCGAGCGTAGAGTTTTCGTGACGAGACCGACTACAATCTTTTGAGCCAAAGGGTTTATCGTGAGAAGGGGCCAGCGGAGGGCTTACGAGTTATCGAGTTTTATCTTGGCGTCCCGACAAAGCATGTCGTTCTCCTGAACCACGCCTTTGAGGTTCGCAACGAACCCCTTTGTGTCTTCGGATTCTCCCCACTCGGCAACGACGACCTTCACCTGAGCTTCGATGGAATCCCTGATTTTTGTGCCGATCTCAGCCCTACGAGCCATGTTAGCAACGTGGTGTACCAATCGTAGAGAAGGGAAACTCACCTCATTGTCTTTGTGATCTGATCCTTGAGATCGTTCTTGACATTGTTTCTGAGAGTATCGATTTGTGTCTTCTGGGCGACTCTTGTCTCTTCGACGTCCTTCCTGAGGTGACTGATCTCCTGTTGCAGATCGCCCTGGACCGGCCATACAGCTTCAGTGCGGAACATGTTTTATAGAAGGTGGAAATCCCTACCACGGTCGGGCTACGAGCGTTGCTCTTAGCGGATTGTAAATTGATATCGTCAATGATCTTCTCCCTAATGACAATACGATGAGCACAGTCGTGTTTGCATACGGGTGACGATACCTACACTTCCGAGAGCCGAGTTGCGACATCGCCGACACGCTCCTTTACCACTGGGCTGATAGGAGCAAAGGAGGGGGTTCTAGTGATAGCCCCCGCAGGCGCAGGGCCATGGCCATTGGTGCGAGTCGTCATCTTAAAACTGTGGCGGAGGGGAACAGACTGTGGCCGCCCATTGTGATCCCATCCTTGTTTTTATCTGTCTTTGACTGAATAGAACGCGTGGGTTGCGCGAGGCAGAAGAAAAAGGATTTTTGAGCAAATTCGGATCGTGATGGGAGATATATCTGGAAGTGGGGACCGGTGGCAGGTGGTCACCTCAAGGCCTCAGGCCTCAACCCGCAGGCCATTTCCGATTTCCAAGTCGGCGTGTTCGGACTAAATCATTTGGTATCACACAGGTAGGTATGCGTATACTGTACATCCACTCCGGCGTATAGTGAAATATAACATAGGTTCTGCCTCGTCGGAAAACAAACGACAGGGAGAAGTCAGAATCGCGACCTCAGCCTCATCTCGGCGATAAGATCCTTTCCAGAACCTTCGACCAGAAAGTCCTTGAGGTTCCCCAGCGCACGCAGTTCCATTTTCTTCTGGGAATCCCTTGTTTCCGTCCCCATGTGGGGGAGTAGAGTTACGTTGTCGAACCCGAGGAGTCGCGGGTTCACTTCCGGCTCGTTAGGATACACATCCAGACCAACCCCTCCCAGCTGCGAACGAAGTAGGTCAGCACAAGCATGGAAGGGATAGCTGGCGGACACACGTGGCCATCTTCCAACGCTCTGATCAGAGCGTTCTCATCGATAACCTTTCCCCTGGCAGTATTGACAATAATTGCTCCTTTCCTCAACCCCCTGATCATAGCTTCTCCTACGAGCCCTTCCGTCTCTTGTCTCAGAGGTACACTGACGGCCAACACATCAGCCTCCCTCAGGAACTCCGCCAATCTCTCCTTTGGATAGTATTCGGTCCACGCTGGGGCCCCTTCTGCGGGCCGACGATTGTGATAAATCACCCGCATGGGGAAAGCGTGAACTAGCTCTGCGATCCTCGTTCCAATTCCACCCATGCCAAGGATGGCCAGAGTCTTGCCGGTAAGATCAAATGCCTGTCCGGAGCGCAGGCCAGAGTTCCACGCCCCCTTGCGTAGGTGACGTTCCGCCTTGGAGAATTGACGGAGGGTGGATATAATGAGATACAACGCTGTCGTAGCAGTCGCATCGTCAACAGCCCCGGGTGTATTCGACACCCTGATACCTATAAAGGTCATCACGTTGGTAAACCGGAGGATACCAGCTGGCCCTCACCTTTGGATATGCATGCAGAGATGTCGATTTGATCGTATCCGGCTCCATTGTGTGCGATCCACTTGACCCCGGTCTCAGCCAGGGAAGATACGATTTCTGAATCGAAGACGCCGATCTTCTTGGAGGAGATGTTGTGTCTGTACACACCGACGATCCCAGCGTATTTCCCCCCAGGCTCGAGATTTTTCAAGAAATCAGCCTTGTCGGGGGAATCCATTGGCTACAGAAGAGATCATGAGATTAGTCGAAGGCATGACGAGCCAGAAACGGGCTGACGATAATCTCCGCCAAACCTGCAAACATTTCCTTGGCCTCGACACCTGCCCATGCAAGGTCACCGCAAATCATGACCTTGGTCATCGCGGTTGATCTGCAAAGTCTACGATCAGTACTTTGGCAGAAAGACCCGCCTGTTCAAATGGGGAAACGCCCAACGAAAAAGGACTCGGATACGGGGAGTCGAACCCCGAGCTGCCGCGTGAGAGGCGGCAATGTTAGCCGTTACACCATATCCGATTTCTACTCTCTACCATGTTATACGTTATTACTGGGCCGACTCCTTGTCTGGGAGAGTCAGGCGCGATCGAGATTTTGACTCCGAGTACCGCCGATGAGGTGGGGAATGAAGGGAACACCAGCATAAGTTTGCGTGAGTAACACTAATTCAAGCAGTGCGGGCTCTGTGGGTTTTTCCTCTTGCAAAACTCTTACACGGGATGTAAGACAACCCCCATGAGGCCTACTACAAGGCAAGCAATTCATTTTTACACCAGGTCCGACAGTGAAGCACAGGAAGCTTCGATTGAAGATGCAGCCAACCTTTGGGCAAAATCACGACTGGATGTACTCAAAAACGTAGCTTCTGTACTCAGAAATCTCAAAGGCCCAACGAACTCTTAGTCCGATATGGTGTAACGGCTAACATTGCCGCCTTTCACGCGGCAGCTCGGGGTTCGATTCCCCGTATCGGAGTCTTTTTGTTCTTCTTGCAGAGTTCTTACCGTCCCTCGCCGCAAACTTGGCATGGGACTTTCCTCGCTGGGCGCCAACAACCGCTCTACTGCGAGATAGAAGTCTACAGTTTACGCTAAGGGTTCTCAAAGCCATTCAAAACCAGGTGTTGGGAGGATTATCCACACGCAAGTTCAAAACAAATATTTACTGGCACACTGCGTTTCGACGATCTCCTTTCCCTGATCTCCTTCTCTACTCCACGCTTAGCTCTGCCATTGTCGGCATAGAAGTGAATTCCCGTCCCAGTTCCAGTTTGACCGAATCCATACTGGATGAAGGTGGTTTGGGATACTCTCATGGGACGCTGCGGCTCCCTTGCGAGTCTCGCCGATGTTCAGAGAAATCAAATCCCTGGTTACCCAGGCCATCGAGCGAACAGTATTCAATGCCTATATCGATTTCTTCCTACAAGGAGCGGAGTTAAAGCTGACGATGCTGGCAACGCCGCCCTCTTTGAACCATTCAACTGGTTTCGGGATGAGCGTTTGGTATGTGTCACCAGGGGCTTCTCGTGGCTAGGTTAGGAAGGGGGTACTTTCTGGCCTGTTTCCCCTGCGACACCCAACAGAGCCCCATCTTGTTAGCCACGACCCGCGCATCGGTGAGCGTGAGAGACCTTGCACTAGATCATTCCGTGTATCGCTTCCAGAGGAAAAAATGCTGAGGTCGAAAGCCATGGCGGACCTGCCTCTTGTAGTTCTCCAGTAAGCCGATCAGCCTTCCTGAAAAAACTTAGGTTGACGGCGCAATCTGGGAATACAAGAAGGCTGATTGTTTCCAAAGGAGTAGTGACGCACAAGCGATGGTCCAGGATGCATTAGCCCTGTCCCCCTTCAGAGCCAACGCATTTATGAATGGAGGTTCCGATTTGGTGTCTCTGTGGCCAGCTCTGGGTGACCTCTCATCCTCAATGGGGTCCACATATGTAACCAGAAAATTTTCCTTTACGTGAGACTTGGTTATCATTTATTTGCGCTCGGGGTTTAGAGGATCTTTGACCGCACTGTTCGCCGAGGTGAGGCAATGGGCGCTCCGCTAAGGCCATCCAGGACAATCGACAATCGATAACGCGTAACGGGGCACCGGGCATGAACTAGTTTGGCTGTCAAAACTTGGTGCGTTATCCCCGCTGACCTCCGTTGACTCGCACACCCTCCCGATTTCACATCGGTTCACACAACCGAGGCAGGAAATTTTAATGAGACGCTGAGCGATCTATAATGATATATCGTGACAAATTCGTGAGTATAACTAAGACAGGTTAAGGTTGTCTAGGAGTATGGTAACCTCGCAAGATCTAATGGGGGGAGGGGGCGCATTGTAACAAGGACGTCTAGCATACCCGGTATGAACTAGAGGTGGCATCCAGATGGGAGATAGTAAATTGAGATAAAAAAAACCAAGATTTCGTCAAATAGACGTTGTGTATCCGGCAGCGCCGTCGAGGCGGACCACTATACGAGTAGGAGAGATGTAGAGGGGCCTAGTGCGCAAGCGCACAGATGATCTAGCTTGTAAAATACCAGGTGATCGGGAAAACGCCGTCACCCAAGTTACCTTCCAATGATTGGAAGAGGGTGGGAGACATATCTAGCGGGGAAACGAGGATGAAGGTGAGAACCAACGCATAAATCAGTGGGGGGGTGAAACACACCAAGGCTGCCAGAGCCACATCCAGGACACATATCGACGACGGTGGCGGGACTTGTCTTCCCAGTCTTCGTGTCAGTGATTAGCAGTTGCTATGTAAGTGATAGTGTGAAAAGGTCAGGGATACCCCCGAACACCGGAGAATGGAGCCGATCATACCCTATTGCAATTGGATCCCCCATTCCAATCAGCCGCAGACATAGCAACGATGAGGTCGCTACCCGTGTTATAGCCACCACATGCTCCTAGACCAGGAGCAAACCAGGTAGCCTACATAGAGAGGGGCGTTGTGAGGATCCAAGCACCGGCTTCGATTGCTAAATTTCCTTACCTGACCACTCATGGTACCACTGTTAGAAAAAGCGTTGTAGTTGTCGGTAGAATCGGTAGAATCGGTGGAGTCGGAGTTGGTTGTGTCGGTGGAGATGTCGGTGGTGTTGGTAGAAGTGGTGGTAGAGTCAGGGGAGTGGACGTGATCATGCCTGCGCGCGATGTCAGCTTCGCCTCGGGCGAAATTGGCAGGGGCGGCAATGGTGAGGGTGGCGAGGAAGCCAACAAAGAGGAAGATGGCAACAGTAACGGCGGAAAGAGAGCGGGACATTGTCACTGAGCTGGGAGAGTGGGGAAGGTGGGGTTGGATCCTGGGGTGACCCTGACCGAAAGCAAGGCATTTTATACAATGGCGGGCAACCTCACCCAATCCTCTGCGCGTCATTCTTTACAAATGAAAAGCCGAGAGTTGCGCGACGTCCGTTGGAAAAAAAAATTATTGGGGCGCAATATGTTGTCGGCATGTATTCGAATTTGGACGTGAGCGCACGCGAAGTTCCCATTTGTAATTATGAAACGAGCCACATGTTCCGGTTTGTATTCATCTTTTTTCTCCCCTTTATTCCGGTAAGCCCAAGGCCGACGAAGGCCCATTTGGAATGGCGAGCGTCTTCAGCCAGGAGCGGCGATCGGCGGGATCAGTTGTTGACTCAATGAACGTGGAGGTGGGGCGGTATACACATTTTTCATTGGCTGTGCACAGAGTACCGTACTTTGAGTGGACGCGGCAAAGGCTAGGACAAAACGTCCGACACTCGTGGTTCCTATTGGGATTAGCGCATTCAAATCCAAGGCAAAAAAACTCTATGCCCTCTGTGAGCCTTTCGAAGACCCCAATTCCGACCACCACTCGGCTCTTTTCTTCGACGCCGTAGATGACGTATTTTTCGTTTTTGGGGGGTTCAAACGTTTGACAATCGTCGCGAGCCCGGTGCTTATACCTTTCTCTCCGCCGCCGGGTGGATCGTTGTCCACTTCCCCGACCGAACGTTTCCGTTTCCTCGGTGTTCGGGAGGGGTCCGATGGTAACTGGTGCGTCTTCCCCTTTTCCCATTCGCGACGGTGGAGACGGTATATCGCCATCGTGGCTCTGGCGTCTGTAACCTGCCACATACGTAAATACGCACGGACGAACACGCTGCGCGCAGCGGATTAAACGAACGCTAGAATGTTCCCCTCCTTGGATTTGTATTCCAAACTCCTGAGCCGTGAGATTCCTTAGTGCCGGGTGCCGACCCTTCGACAGCGTGTATTTATACGCCAGCTGCTGGGTGTCCCGTGTCAACGGAAATGGATGCGATAACAACAGTGCCTGCAGGCCAAATATCGTAAGATACCAACAATGGGATATTATGGGCGGACCTGCCTTGAGGTCGTTAAAGACAGCGTGCCCCACCAAAATCTTGTCCTTTAGTAAGACGGCGACTTGCTTTTGCACTTCCGTAAACGGCTTAGCTGTCCGTTTGGTAACGGTTAGGAGAAAGCGATCACGACGTCAACACATGAGGGGACATGCTCACCATTGATTAAGTCGCCTGGTCGAATTCCACTCCATTCAGTACGGTAGTCGACAACTCGTTCGCGTTGTTTGACTATTTCGTCCAGCAGAACCACGCCGTGGTAATTCACAATGCTGACACGCGCGAGTGAGGACTCCTTGCCCTCGGCACCCACACCGACCATCTCACAGTCGAGGGCGATGTATTTTCCTGACCTTTGCCAAGGAGAAACCAATTAGCCAGTCCGAGTATTGAGGCACTCAGGTTAAGGGACACACTGCTTTTGGAGCTCGGTGTATTGCTCCTCCGATTCGCCAAGTATCATCTTCCGCAGCGCATCGATAGATTCACCATTCTTCACACCGGTAAAAAGACCAGGCGCTGATTTGGGTGTCTTCTGTGCGCATAACGAAGACGAGGAAGATTCTCCGCGCTTGGGGTGCTGGTCCGGTGCAGCTTCATGATCAAGTTTTCTCTTCTTCCGAGGGTGAGGCGAATGTGGGGTGATCTTCTATGGGACGTTGAAGATCTACGCATGCCTGCGAAGGGAGAACAACTGACCGACCTTCTGGAGAGCGAGCCAATTCGCAGACGGTTGTAGGTTGAGTTTTGCACCCATGGAAGATGTTTGGCAACGACGTCACAGACGTGACTTACGATCACAGCGCTCCCACTGCATCGCCGGAGTTTTCGACCTGCCAGGATCTCCTCTGTCTTCTGGACTCCACCCTCGAGCACCTTCTTCTCCGTCTACGTTCGACCTCCAAACTTCCTTTGTTTCATTATGGGTGGCGCAGGTGCGAACCTCATCTGCTCAGCTTCACTCGATGTCGGGCTCATACGTGTCGGATGACACCCCTCCTCCGTATTCCTCCAAAATAGGATGGCTTTTTCTCTTTGCAGTGCTCATGGCCGCTGGTCTTCTCTTCACGATGGTTTTCTTCGTATGTGTCGCTCTAGGCTTTCATCCAGCGCACCTACTGGTAATGCTGAACACTGACGTGAAACTTGCTTGCACAGATCATCATGTTCTCAGATCTGGAATGCGACTACATTAATCCTATAGACCTCTGCAACAAGCTGAACCAGGTGCTTATTCAGGCCAGCTTCTTTTCATTCCCTCTGCTGACGCGACGCTCGTGGGGTGCCTTGTTTATCTTTAGTTTGTATTACCTGAGAACATCGCCCACGCCTTCCTGTCGCTGCTCTTCCTTCTCTCTGGCCAATGGACGGCGTTCATTTTGAACCTACCTTTGGTCGCGTACAACGTCAACAAGTCAGTCGTGGTCCATTTTTGCCTCATGCCCCTCGATTACGTATCCTTACCAGCTGTCGCTGTTTCACCCTTACAGGATCCGGAATAAAAACCACATGTACGACGCGACGGAAATTTTCAGGTCGCTGTCTGGTCACAAGAAGGAAAGTTTCATAAAGCTCGGTTTTTATTTGCTGTCATTTTTCTACTATCTCTACCGGTACGTCCACACGAGCGGTGTCTTTGCTCGAAAAGCCCTGGCTAATGTACAACTCGTGATCCCCAGAATGATCGTCGCCTTGATTTCTGAGAGCGAGTGAAGGCGCGGATCTGGACCTGAGGTATTGGATGCAGAGCGGTCGAAGGCCAATGTCCAGTATCTAAATGATTCAGTAATGATATCTGCAACTACACCTCGTTTCCTTTCCTCCCTCTCTTCGTGTGTTTTCCAGGACTTTTGCTTCAAGTACGTTCTAGTTCCTCGATCATGCCTGTCTGATTACTGTAAACTTTTTGCACAATGATCAACGTAACACTCGCGACCAGCTACAACTTCTGGGGTCTCACGAACACGATGGAAAGGTAAGTCTATGCTCCAGGTCTGGTACGACAACAGTGCATGTAACAAAGATATGAAGAGATGTAAGAACCACCGACCCGTCCTACCACCCATCCAAAAAAGTTCGTAAGATGATAGGGCATAGGGTACTGAGACGTCCAAGATTTCCTCTGGGCGCGGTTTGACACTCAAACGGCCGCACCGTGTGTCCTTTTGGGAACAACAGCCACGAGTAACATGGGGAAAGAACCGCGTCGCCGCACGAAGGAAAAGCGCATCCAGACGCTCGACGAGTATGATATTCACGGTGTTTAGGGTAGGTTGTAAGTCACGTGAACGAGGACTTTTGCGACTGTCACGTGGTTATTTAAATCAGCATCACTGGCCGCTATTTTACAAATTACAATCTTCTGCCAGTGTTCCACGTCATGCAAGGGGATCGACCGCACTACCACCACCATGCCTCTTTATCTCTGCGTAGATTGCGGCGGATCCAAAACCTCCGCGGTCATCGCAAACGAACAGGGAACGATCTTGGGTCGTGCTCTCAGCGGTCCCTCAAACTTTGCCTACATCGGCATTGAATCCTTCGTTTCAGCGGTTAGAACGGCCGTATCGGAAGCTCTGAAGACCTGCGTCGACCCTCCGTCGACGGAGCCTGTAGCTTTCACGAAGGGCAAATCGTACTTCGCCAAAGCATGGTTTGGAGTCTCGGGAGTCGATTCGCCTTCAGCAGTAGATACGATAACCCCGGCGTTATCAGAACTTCTGGGTATTCCCCCAGGGCCAAACCTAAGCGTCTGCAATGACACATACCTCTTGGCTGCTCCTTTGCGCACACACAAAGACGTGAAGTACGCCATCGCGGCCATCGGGGGTACCGGTGCAATCGCAGTCGGGTTCAAGGAAGACGAGGATGGGAACCTCAGAGAGTTCGGGAGGGTCGGTGGTTGGGGTTGGCTTCTTGGTGACGAAGGAGGAGGATTTCATGTCGGACGCACCACGATTCGGGCCATTGTCGCTCAGGCGGATAGGGATTCTCTCAACCCCAATTCTCCCAGTCCTCCGTCCGCATTAACCCCGGCGATATTGGATGCTTTTGGTGCCAAGACTCCACACGATCTTCTGACCTTGGCTCATTTCCCAGAGCCATTGTCTCCCTCCCCCTCCCAAGATGGCGTTCGTCCGCTCCTCTTGTATCCCAGAGAGAAACGGCTCTCTTCCCTCTCGCCTCTTGTGTTCCGTTGCGCCTTTGAAGTCAACGACCCTCTCGCACTACAGATCCTCACTGAATGTGCAGATTTGTTGGCAGAGCAGGTCGCTATGTTCCTCATCCCCACGGCACATTCACCTCTGGGCTCGGCGCG
Source organism: Thelephora terrestris (assembly GCA_015956445.1). Classification (NCBI taxonomy): domain Eukaryota; kingdom Fungi; phylum Basidiomycota; class Agaricomycetes; order Thelephorales; family Thelephoraceae; genus Thelephora; species Thelephora terrestris. The sequence goes on along the minus strand of WIUZ02000012.1, from coordinate 980,703 downwards.
GAACGAAAATGCAATACCCGCCCAACAGGCCGTCCTCTCCTTCGGTGGATCACTGGTTGGAATCGAAGATTACCGGGGGTTGGTTTTGGAAAGTTTGAAGAAGAGAGGGCAGATATTCAAACGTGTCGAGTATGTAGACGATGCTGCCGCGGTTGGGGCGTTGGCGTTGGCGGTGCAGGCGTAGTGAGTGACTGCCCGCAGGAATAGGTTAGACAGCAAATATACGTATCCGCCGTAGAAGGGTGCCAGTTCCCGCATTTCGCGGTGTTCCTGACCCTCCGGGGCGGTCGGGGTCCTTCACCTTCCTTAACAGTCCACAAATGTTCGCCTAGATTCGAGTGTACATTGTATACATCCCACGGACAGTCACCCAGTTACAGCATAGGTGTACCCATTTGAGAACACAACGTGTATCTGTGAGTCGATACATAATTTTTAATTTTTTTCAGCGCCAAGTACAGACATGCTCCCTCCAGATCAACCATCAATGATCTAGACAGAATGAGCCTCAGCAAGCTTCATCTCGGTGACCCGAACACTGCAATAGCGGCTGCAGGCGGTGCGAGGGCAATCGTCAGCATATGGTGTATTAGGGCTACACCAAAGTTTACCTCCAACTCTGGACTCCTTCTGAGACGTTAGCTACTCACTCACTACCCACCATCATGGCCCCTCATGTCGGAAGGCGAGTCCTCGCCTTGCGCTACATTCGAGATACGGTTTTAGCTCCTACGGTTATCGGTTTGATCGTCCATTACCTGGCTACCCGCCTTGACCTTCCGCATAAACCGCTTTTGGTTTTGTGTGGTATTGTCGTCGGTTGGCCGGTCAAGTTTTCACTCGCGGTCAGATGTCAACGTTTGCACAGAGCTTGGAAAGCTAGAGCCCTTGGCGCTGTCCCCGCTTTCGAAATCCGCGGAAAGTTGTTTGGTGATATAGACACCATCCAGGAGGTCAATGAAGCCAGCAAGAGCGGGTTCATAGGTGTGTCTTCACCGTGACCTCACAGGGCACATACACAGCGCTCATCGAACACAATCTCGACTCGACAGGGGAGTGGATCGTCGCTCAATATGAGAAGGGAGGATCTGGAACGGTTGCCGCGGTATTTCTCGGGGATTATTTCCTGCTGACCAACGATCCGGGGAACATCAAGGTCATGCTTGCGACGGAATTCAATAACTTCGAGAAGGGTAAGTCGGACCGCAACCGATAGGATACCTTTCGACTGTGTCTCTCGTTTAGGTTCATTTGCTCGTGAAGCGGCGGCCTCTCTGCTTGGAGAAGGAGTTTTCAATACTGATGGTAAGTTCTACTCACCTGTGCTTGTTACTGCGGCGCTCTGAGCCTCTATAGGGGACATGTGGAAGTAAGGCAACCGCTACCCACGACTATTCACCCCTTACCGACGATGCTACAGGATGCACCGGTCTATGACCCGTCCGTTCTTTACCAAGGATCGCATCAACGACTACGAAACGATCGACAAGTACGCGATGAAGGCGATCAAGAAAATGAAAGAACGATTCAATGAAGGCTATGCGCTGAACTTCGAGGTGGGTCGTACGTGAGATTACCCCCAAAATGCATCGACTGAAAGATTGCGGACTCAGGATGTGATACACCGTTTCACCCTCGACGCCGCCTGTGAATTCCTCTTCAATACGAAATTGCAAACCCTGGACTCCACGCTCGCCTGCCCTCATATCAAACCAGGGTCCGGTGATCACACCTCCTCCGGGGAAATTTCCCCAGAAGAAGCCTTTTCACGGGCACTCGTTGGTGCCGAAACCGTCTTGATGGATCGATTTAATTGTGGGGAAGTGTGGTGTTTACAGGAATTTTTCAAGGACAAGTCAGAGTCGTACATGGAGGTCATCAACGAATTCCTGAACCCGATCCTTGAGGAATGCTTGGCCAAGCACGCCGCACGCAATGACGCTGGAGAGGCAGACGATGAGGCCAAGACATTGTTAGACTCTCTCCTGCAAAAAACAACGGGTTGCGTCACGCCAAAGTTGCATCGTAGTCCGTCCTACTGAAACAGCGCAGACAGGAATATCCTACGAGATGAGATCATCAATATCATCATCGCTGGACGCGACACAGTGCGTTTTCAACACCCCGTCCTGGACTATGTGGCTAACCTGCCACTATAGACCGCTTCGACGCTCACGTTCGCCATCTTCCTCCTCTCACTCCACCCAGAGGTGTTCGATCGTCTCAGGGCGGAAGTGCTTAACGTAGTCGGCCCTATAGAACAGCCGACGTACAAGAACATCCGAGAGATGAAGTACCTCCGCGCAGTTCTAAACGGTTGGTCACCCATTCTGTGAACGATGGATCAGCTCTAACCCACTTCGAACAGAGACCCTTCGTTTGTATCCACCACTGTTCGTCCCCTGTTAGGGGAGCCAGATCATAGATAACTAAATGCAGCTCACAGCCCTATCAATACAAGGACCTCCATCAACGAGACAACCCTGCCAGAAGGTGGAAAGGGCGGGAAACCCATTTATGTTCCCCCGAAAACGCTGTAAGGGGGGATGCTGCGAACTTCGGATCACCGACTAACCCTACGCCCAGCATCTCGTTCTCGACCATCACCATGCACCGTAGGAAAGACCTTTGGGGTCCTGATGGTGAATGTTTATGCAGCCCTGTGCCCACCTCCTATAGATACTGACGAGCCGTCCGCCAGCCGACGAGTTTGATCCGGACCGGTTCATTGACGACAGAATCAAGAAGTATTTCGTTCCGAATCCCTTTATCTTCCTTCCCTTCGGCGCGGGCCCAAGAATCTGCCTCGGTCAACAAGTACGGCTATTTAAATGATCGCCACAAGGCGTTCCCCCACGAATCGCTGACCTCATGCGTCCGACGCGGCTACTTAGTTTGCATACAACGAGATGTCGTTCTTCCTGATCCGATTGCTACAGAACTTTAACAGTGTTACTCTCGATACGGATGCACAGCCGCGGAGAACCACGAGCTTGTTGGAGTGGAAGACGAAGCGACAGGAGGTCGAGAGGGACTTACTTTCAGCCCACCTTACTCTATCAACGAAGGTACGCTTTTTCCCGCCCTGTGCGAGTGCAGATCCCCATCTCTAACGTTTCCTATAGGACGGTATATGGGTGAGAATGAACGAGGTGTCTACTCTTTAGTTTAGTGAATTACGGATCCAATTCGTCAATTGTACAGGGAAGGTGTATTTAGTTTGACCACGGATACGGAGGTAGTAGTCAAGTTACCAATGGACAGGGGTTCGAGAGATATGTCTCCAGTTTGGGCCTTGATTTGGGCCTTGGCTGGTCCAAGGTCGGCCTTTGAACGTGTGAACGGTAGTCTAAAGGTAATACCTATAGCCTTTCGGCAGCAGAGGGGTATACCCCTAATCGCTGAGCACTGAAGCACTGGAGAATCAACCCGGTACTAAGAGTTCTCCGTGCCGACTCGAGGCGGTCGAGGGTGGACGATCGGCCTCCCCGATGGAGAATGCGGGGAGGAAGGTTCTCGCGGTCGATCAGGCATCATGCACAGTATATACCCGACCATGACCTGCTTGGCAAGCGTGTTTGGCGAGTGCGATAGTCTATGATCTAGCCGTTTGGCTGGCCTCGCGCCTACAGTGGCTTGGGACAGGAAAATCGCTCTCGCAGAAAGCGATGGGATGGCATCCGGTAGTTTGACGGTGAAAGGATCGCCCACGCGCCTCGAATGATCATATGCTCAGGCCTGGTCGGACCCAGGCAGCGAAGATAACGGATTGTTTACTCAATGAAGGAATCTTGACTTGATTGTGGAGTTTTTTGGGGGGTGGGCAGTAGCAGTCGGGGGGGCAAAACGCCTGGTCAATGGAACCGCAACACCGCTCTGGAATGTGGAGTTCGAGTCAGCATCATCCAGACAATAAAGCGAAGGACCACCAAGCCAATCAACGCGCTGAGCAGTGAGTGCGCCCCCGGTAATGTTGTCGTCGGTATTTCAAAGGTTTCCATTCGAGCAAGGTGTGAATATTGATGCCTCAAGGCATATATACTCTGGGACGGGGATTTCTGGGGCGATGGACCAGATATTTGGTCGACGCCAGATTAGACGATACTGAGGATTTCCCTCAGCGTGGCGCCGAGGAGCATTCCTCGTATATGCCAGGGACGGAGATAGTGCTGCACGTTCTACCTCGCGCCGATCGAATGTTACCTGCCCTTCCACCGATGTCTGAGAAAGAGTCTGGGTCACGGAAGTTTCCTTTCCTGACCAAGCTATGCGAAGCTTGGAAAGCTCAGAAAGCGTCAGAAAGACTGAAGGGTTATGAAAAAAGGCCACTCAGTCGGAGCCTGTTACAGCGCCTGGTCAATTCAGAGCGCAACGCCGCTCAATTCGAAATGGAATAGAGACGGTGGAGCAATTGAGAGGGTACTAAGCCAAAGACCAGCGAAAGCGACCCCAGTCTTTCTGATCATAAACTCAAGGGTTTCCACTCGCGGTTTTTAGAGATAAACTGATTCGGGCGTCGATATAAAGTCACTTCTTGGATGGAAGAGTACCTCGTGCCTCCCAGTAAGAGAATGACAGTGCCAATACCGGGCAATTTGGATGGAGTAGACCGAATGAACCCCCAGAAATGGCCAAGACCTGGACGTCCGTAATGCATGGAAGGGATAAACTCTTCAGGACCATGAGGAATACCATCAGCGACAAGACCTCCACATCAAAGCTCTTTGGTTGGTATACCACGCCTCGATGCCACGAGCCGGGGAGCGACCCTCGTACATGACTGGGGGTTTGCTGACTGGAGGAAATGTTCAGTTTCTTCGAACCAGTCATATAGCCAATGGTCCTCGCGGGACTCATTTCAACGGAAACGTTTGATGGATTAATTGGCGATGTAGAGGCATAAGAATACATCGACGTGGGATACTGTGAAAAGGAGATAACTTCGTGACACCAAAAGCCCAACTAAATTCACAACAAAACCACAAACCAGATCCCATGTCACAGCGCACGAGCAAGACAGCTGTCAAGCGGTAGCTTGAGCTGACCTCTTCTTTCCCAGGGATAACGGCTGGACTTGGGGAGGAGGCAGCATCGGTAGCGGCGGCGGCTGTGGGAACTGGCTGGTGGACCCTAATGAAGGGATTGATTCCCCATAGTTACTACCGGAGGACGGGGTCGGTGACACAATGGATAGGGCCGTGGGGGTGAGATGAACCCTTTGTGCCTTCATGACCACAGGCGAATACACCGATGAATCCACAGACCGAACAGAGCTCCATGTCCCCCCAGAATTATTGGACCCTTCCTGGGAATGGGAAGGCATCTCTGTAACCTCTGTGATGGGACTCGGACGGGAGCCAAAGTTTCTGCCGTGGGAGGTGTGTGGGTCCGACACGCCTGACCCAAGGTTGGTAACGGATGGTGTGGGAGATTGGGTTAGCACGTCCACGGGGGCAATGACCACAGTGTCTCCAGGGTCGTGTACGTGGCCACCGACGCTCGGTGTAAAACTCCTCCGGCGATCGATGGAAGGCCTATATGACGACGAAGCTCTGATCGGATCTGGGCTACTCCTCCACATCTCGTCTATGTTCGGTGGGGGTACGGGAGAGGAGTATTGAGGGCTCAGCCCTGAGCCAGCACTGAAGGCGGAAATTAAACGGTGACCCCCGACGTTCTCAGGTGAGGGGTGCTCTGGACTAGTTGGACCAGGGCCCGTCGTCTGATCGTTGCCTCGAATGTATGCGATGGCTCCAGCGTCGAAAGAAGGACTTGACTGTCGAGAAATGGAAGGCTCAGACGGGTGTTGGGTTTGGACTTGAGGCAAAGCCTGGTGTGATCGATACTGCGCAATCCCTGATGATGGCAACTTCGGGGGAGGGGAACGGCGGTCGGTGGGTTGGAGTTGGTTGTAGTATCCCGCTGCAGCGCCGCCTCCGAGATCTGGTGTAGGCGTCGAACCTACAACAGCCTGGAGACTATTGTTACTTCTCGCCAGACTAGTACCTGGCCCAGTAGTGACACTGAGGCTCCTGGCTCTCGGTTGCGAGTCGTCCGTGTATGGATCAGAATACCCTGCCCCTGCTGGACCAGGATTGTCGCCGATGATGAGAGGCTGGTTGGCGCCGATCATCTCACCGTCGAGGTCGAGGTCGATGAACGGATCTTGACCGGCTCGCTGACGGATCCTTTTCGTGTGACGCATTCTACAGAAGATGGCTAGAAGCGCCAGTAGGATGGCAAGAGCGATCGCGCCAGTCGTTGCCGCCACGACCGTTCCTGTATTAGTAGACCTGGACTGGGGACTCTAAATGTGTTTCGTCTGTCAGGACGGGAAGCGTTTGGGAAATATCGAATAACACGTACAGCACTGAACGATGGGAAAGAAGTCGTGACCACAGGCGAGGGAGAGGAGGACCGTGAAGACGAGAGTTGCGGGAGGACAGTCGGCGAGGAGGTTGGTATGTTCTGAATCGGAGGGGATGTAATTGAGACGGAGGTGGAGGGAGTTGGGGAGGGGGAGGGAGTCGTTAAAGGTAAATCAGAAGTCGTGAAGGTTGAATCAGATGTAGAAAAAGGGTCTGTCGATAAGAGTGAATCAGATGAAGTCGAAGAAAACGAAGGAAATGGGTCATCAGAGGATATGAGCGAAAAGGTGGAAGAGTCTGGGACAATTGTAGGCGTCGATGAATCCGGCAGCACGGTCGAAGGGTCGATCGTGATGGAAGAATCAAAGGGAGGGAGCCCACTGCTCGAGGTCAAGTCGGTCGGCCAAGCCACAGGCGAAGAAACGTCGGTCGAGGTGAGCGAAGATGGGTCAAAATCTCCAGAGGTGGGCGTGGACGTATCCAATGTTCCAGTACTGGACGGAAACACGTCTGTGTCCGTTGAATCATCCGTCTGTGTTGGCGTTGGTAATGAACTAACATCGAAGGAAGTGGAGAAGGCAGGCGTTGATACTGGGAAGTCAGTGGCCGTTTCCGTCGAAAAGGTCGAAAAGGACCGGTGGTGAGATCTGGTGAAAAACGGAGGGATTCGACTCCTCGAAAAGGCAGAGGAGGTATCGAGCGACTCGGTGTCGTCGCCGCTCATGGAGGGGGTCGACAAGCCTCAATGACGACGGCGTATGGGCGACGGACGATGGGCGCTGTATGACTTGAAAAGGGAGGATCTTGTGTACAGCCCCTGGCCCTCTCCCGTGCTGCTGCCCGCCCACAAGTTTCCCCGTTGATCCGGATCCTCTTGTTTAAGATTGACCGCCCTGACAAATGCCCGCGAAAAAATCCAGAATGCAAGATTAAGTAGAACAAAAAGTGATTCTAGGTCTATGATGATGAAGAGTTCCCCCTCTTGTTTCTTTCTTCCCCATCTTCGTCTACAGGAGGCCCCTCGCTCAGAATCTTCCACACCTTGTTTACAGCCGATTGAGCAACCGTCCAAGGTTCGCGAGTCTGGGCCTTCTTCCACATTCGCGTGCACAACTCCTGTTGACGACCATCGTCAAAGGTTCCCTGCACCAGAGCCATAAGCTTGAACGTGTGAACCATGTAATTCTTGATCGCCGTCCCAAGCAACAGATGGGGCGGTGGCACAGGCACAAGCCAAGTATTTTCCCTGTGAAACACAGACCCGAATCAGCGAAAAGACAGCAGGAACAAAAAGCCCAGCTCACGTCAAGTCAGGAAAAGACTGCCTGATTCGGGGACCTTGGACTTGCTCCTTTCCATCGTCGTCCGCCTCGTCCTCGCCATTCGGCCGTCTCCTCCTGTATTCGTCGTTGACGTTATCCTTGTACTTTTGCCAGTCCGACTGCCACTTCAAGTCCCTACTCATCATGTCCATCTGCTCTTGCGTCGCCCACCTCGACGTAGTAGACCAAAGATACCATCCAGGTTCCCAATATCGTACCTTCTCTTCGTCGCCTTCGTTTGATGACAATCCGCGCCGTGAAGGTGAGGGCGAGTCTTCATCTGCATCAACATCCGATACCTCTTGCAACGATGACGGTCCGGAATTTCGACTTCGCCTTGGTTGCCCCTCCACGGGCAATTTGTACTTCACAGCCACAGAAGGTTCAATATTCGCGAACGTCGAATGGTCCCTTTCCTGAGCTCTGATAGCATCCTGGAGTTCGTGCATGGTCATGGCTCTCCGAACCTCGTGTCGGAAAACCTTGCGCATACAGATGGATCGACACCAGGGTTCCTGCTGCTGCGCCCTACCTCGAACAGTCTGAGAACAGTATGTGAAACACCGTTGGTCGACCTGTCTGTTGTTCAAACCTGTCTCAAAGCCGTCAGTCGACATTGAAGAGGGAGAAGTCGAGAACTTCACATACCCTGCGGAGGTAGCATGATGCTGATGGATGGCCATTTGTCCCATATCGGGTTCGAAGTGCGTCGTCGGCCACTATCGGCGCTCTTCGCTGTGGACGACGAGGCAGATGACGAAGACATTAACGGGAAGGAGTGAACCTGCAACAAAGTGAGACGAGGGGATGCGGAGAGGGATAAGGACGGTGGAGTGACGTGAGACTGCAATGAGTCGAAAACGCGGTGGGCTCGTCCGGCTCGCTGTGTGGGAACAAATTCCCCTATCTGGAACATCACGATCACGCTTTCATTTTCCGTGCATTTTTCTTTCTTTTCTTCTTCAACTCGTGCGGACTGACGAACCGCTATCGCAGCTCACGCACAGAGGAAGTTCCTTTCCTCTTTTTCTGCTGTGGGGAAAGTCCCCGGAGACTCCGCAGAGTCTTACGACCCTCGAGCCTTTTAGATCTTCCGAAGTGAACGACCCTCCCAAGGAAAGCGACCGCTTCTAAGCACGGCAGGTTCACTCTAGTTCGCTTCACGCTCTTACGGGCAAGGAAGTGTGGCTTGGGGGAGGGCGATGTGCTTCCTGACTCCTTGTCTTGTGTTCTTGGCTTGACTGACTGGAACCGACGGGTTGTCTCGCCTTTGCCCTCTCTGCGACCGCCCTCTGATTCTTATGCCCTTCGTCTTCCCCAGGGTATGGAGGTTACGCGAAGACATGAGCGTCCTTCATACTTGGGCGTTGTGGCGTTCATGTTTCATTGGGCTATTGTTCCTCATAGACACAGTTATGCGGTTGCTTGATCGGACACTCTCGTGTTCCTTTCATTCTACAGAATGGGGCTTACCATCAGCCCGCACGGTTCAATATTTTTTCCTCTTCTCCAAGCATTCGTCTGCTGTCTTGACTTTGCCACCCTCAAAACTCAGTTAAGGTGAGCAATTAGCAACTGTTTTATCACTTTGTGATGCTTCGACTTCGTTTGAATTTCTTCAGGGAGTAATACCAATTCGTTGTGGATTGGGTGTGCTCCAGAATTTGACACCTCTGATCTCCTTGCCTCCTCTTTGGGATGATTTATCTAACCCATCTCACAGTTGGCATGTCTTCCCATGTATTTAACGAAGTTGAATATACAAGAAACGGCTCGAAGTTCATCACGCTGCCGTAGTAGTGGAGCAAGGGATGGAACTAGAGATTACAAACGATACGATAAGCATAATCAAACACTGAGTGAGGATGTAGGAAGAACGAGGCTCGATAGGTACTAGAGGGCGACAACTTAATCAACGTCCATTCTGGAGGCAAGACTGCCACCCGGGCCCCCGCGTTTTGGGCGACCGCGACCACGTCCTCTGCCGTTTCGACCACCCCTGGTGGGTTGCTGGACGTAGTCTTTAGGGTTCATACCCGGTGGGGCGAGCAGTACTACTGCACGGGCATCTTGAGCTATGATATCATCTGAGCGCATTTTTCTGCAAGCCAAATCAGCCCAACCGGATTTATGAGTAACGTTAGTCACGTACGATGTTGAAGGGGGAGTGATTAGCGCATCTACACTCCCGTCCTTCGATAGCCCCGTATCCAAACGGGCAGCGAGATTGACCGCCTGCCCCCCCACGCTTTTGACGATCAATGTCCTCCCATCCGCAGTCTCCCCATTGAACTTCTTGACGGCAGACAACGCGTCCCTCTCTTCCTTGAAGACTAGTCGGACAACTACGGAGCCGTCGGTAGGTCCGGGTGACTGTACATAGCTTTTCACAATCGGCCCACAACGCTTGAAAATAGCCTGCATCACCGCACATTGTCAACGATTTGCCTCAAAGAGACGAACCACGAGTGGAATGGACTGACCTCCACGTCATCAGCAGTGGTCCCGCCAACCAGACCCTTTACCTCGATCAGGTTACCCCTCACGCTCGCACCCCTGATGCTGATATCCTTAGACCCTGTAGCATTCTCCAATGCTCGCACGGCGGCTCCCATATTGACCTTCGGGGGCTTCTGCTGATCACTAAGCCGGTCAACCAGACTAGACTTTTGGCTTCCTCCTCCGAGGAACATGTCATGTTCCCATTGAGAGTTGATATCGCCCTTAGGTGGCTGCTCCTTGCGGTTCTTTTGTTTTAAAATCGAGGAATAGAAAGTTGAGGACATATTCCCTTATCGTAAGGTTGACGTGTGACGCACGTATGGGCCTGAGGGTCGGTGTTGCTTGTTCCTAACCGGCCCCGTTTGACCAGAGGTCTCGGATGGGGTGATATTCATGCGCTCGAGTAATGTAGCCATCGCGAACGCCGCAGGAGAAAACGCGAAAAATGAGAGGAAGGACTAGGGGGATGACAGGTGGATGAGGGTGGATGCCAAAGGCGGGTCAGGTTTCTGGGGCGGATCCCGTGCGCGTTTGTGACTGTGACTTGAGCTTGTCACGCTCAACACTGACATTGGGGCCCTAACCTCAATCAATCTGTATAAAATCCTGTACATATAGCTCATAGAGACCGGACTGAAGAGCGATTCAAAGTGATGACCACTTGAGATCTCATTTCCGCTAAGGTTGGAACCGAGACAGCAGCAGTGATGCTCCCAGGTGCCCTAGCCTGTAAAAACCTGTTCGTATAACCTCTTGCAACCGTACCACCATGTTGAGCTCCCGTCAGCACCCCAATCTCTTCATCAATCGTCGTCGACATATTCTCCAGATCCTCAGATTTTTCCTCCTCGATATCTGCCAGTGGTTCTGGTTTTCTCTCTTCGCAGTCACAAGCACCAGGCGGGCCGATACACAGGAGCGAGGATGTGTTCCTGCTGCGCATACTGATTCCGAGGGCAGGAGTGGAGAGCCCTTCTTGCTGAGGATTCCGTTTGTCGTGGTAGTAACGAAGCAGGGCGGTGAGCGAAATCGGAGTTGGTTCGCTGTAGATATCACGACGCCATACGTGGGTGTCGACCCCAGTTATGTACATCACAGCGGCCAAGGTGAGGAAGAGAAGAGCGTAGCTTGAAACTGAGGGTGTACAAGACGTTAACGATGGGTAACCGGCTACAAACTGACCAAGACCGGTGCTTACGGAGGGCCGCGTTTAAGACAAAAACGACCTTCATCGTCACGAACGGTCGGTCGGCTTCGATATCGGCGGAAAGACCAAAGGCCACCACCAAACAGGCAACTGAGGCCTACTCATCATCCGCGCGGGTCGACAAGAGTCGAAGGGAACGAACCTATGACGAACGGTGCCACGGAGGACGTCCATACCGTCTCCCAGAGGACCGTCTGTTTGAATATATGTTCAAATTTCCACCGCTTCGCAAGGTCCGGAAGTAAGAACCTGGAAACGCGTATCAGAACAGGACGTATCCTTGGAACGCCGTCTTACGATGTAAAAACGAGGAGAATGACGGCAATCAGGATCGGTGTTACAACAATGAGGGCGGACTTGGATGGCAGATAGGAATATTCAGTCCAGATGAAGACGATAGAAACGAGTGACAAGATGAATATCAAGCCTGGAGAGATGATGCATGTTTAGTGCGATCCGTGAAAGCCAACTGCGTGCAGCATACTGAAGTAAATAGCCCGAAAGTCCATGAAGTGAAACCCCATGCTGGGGGCCTGGGGTGTGTAGCGTGGAGATAGTGTGTGGGGTATCGACAAGCCAAGATCGCAAGGTAAGAGTCCGAGAGAGATGGAGAACAGGAGGACTCTCGGAAGTTGGACTCCATTTCCGCACAGGGCGTTCAAAGGTTCGATTCCTAACTCATCTTGGTTTGAAAAGTTGAAACCTACCTCGTCACGCGCCAACATCAAGCTCAACCATGTTCACCAAGTCACGGTACAGGAAACTCCGGTCGGTAAAAGTGGCCAACTCCGTGGAACACAGATTGGGGGAATAAGGCAGATTGGTCCTTAAGCGTGCTGAGTGCTGAGCTGTGTGACAAGTAGAGCTCCCCAGAACCCAGAACGTGTTTCTATGAGCGACTATTCTCGTAGCAGAAGGTTGCTTGTCGAGATGCTAGCATTCAGTCGTGTGGGAAGTGCACGTCGATCAAGCTTGCTTCAGAACCGCTATCTTTGCCGCGTCTACACGGCTGCTAATGATACAACGGCCGCAACCACTTCGCTCGTTTCTCTCTTGGTGTCTCCATGCATATGCTATACTGGCGACATTTTATACGCTCTGGAACTTGGGCCTGCCTCTTCTCCGCTACCGGTCTCTGGCGCGAAACCACCTTGCCGGGTCACCTCCCCGGATAATTTTACCCTCCAAGATGACTCCTCAACAGGCCGAAGAGTTCCTCTGGTCAAACTTCTCGCTCTCCGCCCACTGCCCTCTTGATGCTTGGGATCCAATCTTATCTAGAGCCTTCCCCCGACTTATGCACCCTTCGAGGATCATTCCATATTACTACCGCGCTGCTGGGAACTTCGAAAACGACGACATAACCGTGACAACTTTGATATCAAGCGATAGGTTCTCTGTCTTCCAAAACCTAGTCCAGAGATATAAAGGTATGCTTGCCTCCGCTATGTGTTTTGTTATCCGCGCTGACGCTCGTTTAGGCCCCATATCTGTGACAATACACGTATCTTTGCTCTCTCTGGACATCCTGGTCGATCTCCACACCATATACACATCCTCACCAGACTTCTCAACCTACGTTGACCTTCATCTCGTTCTCTCCCCATTCGAAATGTCTGAAGGGTCTAGGCAGTTCAACGCTTGGCGAAACTTGGCTCGGTTATATGCCCGCACAGACTTCGTGATGATGCTAGACGTCGATTTTGTTCCCTCCACCGATTTTCGGTCTTTCATTAGATACAACTTGAAGCAACACCTGCTAGGCTCGGGAGTGGACAATGCCCATTTGCTAATGGAACGGTTCGTACAAGGGAGCGTTGCCCTCGTAGTCCCTGCTTTTGAGTACGCCAGGCAAGGGGACGGCATGAATCCTGATACCTTCCCCCGTGACAAAACGGTTGGCTACCTCATGTTTGTCGCAGATCGTCCTTATTTGACAAACGTTTAGGAACTTCTCGATTTGGTACACTCGGACCCCCCCAAGGTCACCCCCTTTCATGTTGCCTGGGCGCGCGGTCATCAAAGCACAAATTACACCAAATACTATTCCATCCCTCCCGGGTCAGGTCAAGTATACCAAGTCCTCAAGCACGACAATGCTTACGAGCCGTACGCCATCTTCAGCAACAAGGCCGCATGGTAAGCCTCGGGTTCTTTCCACCGGCAATGCATTCACCGGACGGTGACAGGTGCGATGAACGTTTTATTGGATATGGTGCAAATAAGGCAGCGTGTCTCTTCGGAATGACCGTCGCTGGAATGGAATTCTATGTTCTAGCGGACCATTTCCTGATTCACAGAAGCCACCTCTATGCCGAAAAAGCTAGGGCTACAGAGGTATGATTCAATTGACCTCTTCACACGGGCGCTGAACCTGTCCCTTCAGAGAGGGTACAATCGCAAACTTTATCTTGACTTCCAGGAGGAGGTCTGCGTTCGTTCAATACACAAGGTTTTGCGAGAGGGTGAACCCGATACCGCAGGACCACCCAGCATACGTAACCAGTGTATGCATCAAAAAATCGCGGAGCGGATGACCCAGGTATTACATTAACATTGTTGCATCTACAACAACCGACTAACAGAATGGGCACTTTCAGATGATTCAAGAGTATTCGCAGGGCATCTCACCAACAACGCGGAGCGCGCGACTCCCTCCGCTGAAGGAGATGGTCTAACCCATCCTTAAACATAAATTATTAATATATGTATATATACGGGTCACAGATCGATGCATGTACGGAAATTAACACCAATAAATGGCTACGATGTCAAGTCCAAAACTTGAGAAACGGGATCGAAAACTCGGTATTATGAAATGGGGAAAAGCATGAGGCACGGATCGTATGTTCCAAAATTATAGTGATTACTAGGCAAAATAAAGAGTGGTCATAACGGTTAACATGGTCCCTTACTTGGCTTCGATAGGAGAGGAGCTCAAGATCTCCTCGAGAATGACTTTGGGTTTGATCAGGACCTTGTCGATCCAACCGGCCTCGTTGTCTGCCTTTACGAGCCTTCGAAGGCCGAGGTCAGTGGTACACAGCACTTTGAGGTCCCTTCGAGCTTCATAAGTCTTCCAGTCTCCATAATCATCTTCCATCCACTTGGGGTCATAGATATCCTGGGCGTGTGCCCAGGTAGTTTCGATATCCGCTGCCGTCACGTCCTCGCCCAACATCCTGTTGAGCTTCAGCGCCATTTCCACGACCGCAGAGATCCTGTCACTGGCAATACGGATGATGGTCTCGGACATCTGCTCGTGTTTGTTGTGAATGCCGGCGCAGAGGATGACATCCGCCAGAGAATCGGAGATGTGCATAATGAATCGTTTGCGGATTGCGTCTGGGTTAGGGTCGAGGAGTTTCTGGATTTGTCTGCGGGTTTGAGCACGCCAGTGGCCTGCAACTGCCTGTTCCTCTGTGAAGCAAGAGGTATGTCAGATATTCAAACGCTTGATCGACTCAAGAATAAAAGCCACGTACCATCCAACCAGACGTTCCTGTACACCTCGCCGAAGAATTGAGGAGACGGCTCCGCTTGAAAGTGCCACGCCGCGCCTATCCAATCCGCGAACACGACGATGCACGCCTGGAATGCGATGCGAAGCACTGCCGGGTTGTTTTCGTGGGGGACGTTCTGGACGAGGTCTACGAACTTGGTACCGAACATCTCCTTGACGCGGGTGCTGGCCGCGTGATTGTCAGCATCTGGGAGAGGCCGGGTCTTGACAGAACTGCAAGCCTCAGCGAGTAGAGCAGCGGCCTGGAAGATCTCGGAGTTGAGTCGGCCGACGAGCTTGATTGCGTCGGTGTCCACGACGGTGTCGGGTGTAGGGAGGTGCGTGCGTATGTTCGCAAGTTCAACGGACTGTGATTCCACGGTAGAGAGAGTGCCATTGAGGCGAGCCCGAAGTGTCTCGATGTCCTTTTCGCGAGTTGCGGCGATGCCGTTGGCTTCGGCGAGCTCAGCCGCGAGGGAGGCGGTCCGACTTGTCTGCTCTTGAAGTCGCTGAACCAATCCGCGGTTTTCCTCCTGTAGACGGCTTATACTGGTCGTGAACTCGCTCTTCTTCTTTTCCATGTCCTCCGCGAGTAACTCGAGGTACTCGGTCGCAGAAGCCAGCTTCTGAGTCGCATCCGCGAGTTCTTTCTGCTCCCTCTTCCCCCTATCGTCCAACATATGTAACTCCCCCTTCTTCACATCCAATTCCGCAAGCGCGCGCTCAAGCCTGTCTTCAAGGGTGCGGAGCCCCCCGAGGTTGACGATCTCGTAATCGTCCTCGGAATCGAACTCCAGCTCTAGATCGCTAGTGTCGCGCAAATCGTTTCCACTGGTGAACGGCCTGACTCCCTTCTTTTCAGACCTTCTGAAGGCAGGGAGACAAGGTGCGTACTGGGAGGGGAAACAGAAGAGACGGGAGAGGAATCGTAAGAAGCTGAGAGTAATTCGGTACATCGGTCGACCCACACGCATAGCTCAGCTACAGCAGGAGGATCGATAAGAAAGGAATAAGATAGGAAGGGTGAGATGCTGCATGAGATGATGATTAGTCGGCCCTTTAAGTAGTGCGCACCTCTAGTAGGAGGCATTGTAGAGCTGCGTGAAGGACGCATGTGTTCTGGCAGCACGCAGGCAACATGTCTGGATCGAAGGGACCTCATTCCCCTTACACGTGGACAAGTCATATTAAGCTTTTGTATTTGGTGGTGCCAGTGAGGAAGCAGGGAACACGTCGCATTTCGGTCCTTTGCGACAGAGACGGACGGAGCAAACCGAGGTGTGGAAGGCGCGTGGATGAAAACCTTTAAATGTCTATAATTTTGACCTGGACAGGAAGATTCAAGGCAGAATGGCCGAGTGGTCTAAGGCGCTAGAATCAGGATGTCATGGCAACCTATCTAGTCCGAAAGGGCGTGGGTTCGAACCCCACTTCTGTCATGTTGGTTTCTTTTTCAATCGCGGGTTTATCCCGTTTTGCACGATAGTTCACGAACAACCACTCAGATCAGACACCCCTAGTACTCGCTGATCACTTTTTGCATTGGAATGGAATGCCGAGGTGAAAGGTAATAGTACTTCGTATAATTCCCGAGACTTCATTTGCGGAGGGACTGGAAGTCGTTAGTGTGCATCGGACCGTAAACACTGTAAGCAAGCCGGCGGAACCCTGTGCTTGTTGGAAGTGAGATGAGATCCGCAACCTAGCCAGATCCTGAAGCTCCAAACGTCAAATTCAGGACGGCACGTAGCCGAGAATCTGCGTCCGCAACACCCTTTAAGTAGCCGTCGGCCATCGCGCCAATATTCTTGTGGAAGTGAGAAACGTCGATGCCAAGATCTTTCCTCAGGTGTCCAACGTATTGCGTGTATTCCATACGGCTACGACCTGAGTCAGCGTTCGGCGTATTTGGGGGAGACCAGCCAGGCTTACCCATGCCTCTTTTCCCAAGCTCGTGCGTCGGAAATTAGCAGAGCGACGTCTTCCCTCCGATCTGCGACGACCCTCCTATCCTTTTCATCCCAGTCGACGTAAAATGGTCTTGGTGGAAGGGACCCGCGAGGATCGTCGCCGTACCAATCCGAGAGCATCTTTTCCGCGTCACTGAGTCTCCCTTTTGCAAGGAGATCTTGAACGTACTGTTGGTTAGGGTCAGGGCACACCCGAACAAGCATAGGGAGCCAAACCTACGTTCAGACAAGACCACGTAACAAGGGACACATACGTTTTCCTCGCTTCTTGTTGGCGTGCCCACGAAGAAACGGATTCAAGGGTTCGTTCCTCATCGTCAGGCAGAAGAGCAAACCCGTCGACTTTCCTGGCGCGCGCATCATTCTTGTAGCTCTTGTTCAGCCGGAGGACATGGTGGCAGGTATTCACAACGTGACGCCTGACGGCCTCCAGCTGTGCAAGAAGGTCGAGCAGGTCTTCTGTCTGCTCGATGATAAAAGTGGGACATAGGATACCATTAACCGCGTAGCATAGCATATCGACCACCGCGGGTTGAGATTTGTCGAAATGCTTATCCCAATAACCTGTGTTGACTTCCTCCTGTAAGTCCACTGTCGATGAGAAGGGGAGAGGCTGGGACTACGTGCTGAATATCTCCCTCTGGGATTTCAAATCGGCCAAGTCTGCCGTCCGAACGACTTGCATAAATTCCTCGGTACTTTTGGGGGCACGCATCGAGGAGAGGGGTGCGTGGGGGTTGGGTGGACGCGTCGAGGACGACCTGGAACGCGCCGCCCGATCATCAAAAACCGATTGAACTTTCCTGTCAGTGACCACACCCCTCGTGTCATGGTACGAACACAGAAAGTTGACACATCATTCACTCCCGTTCTGAGAAGCCAACTTTTTCTTGCTGTGAATAGGCATCGAGGGTGGAGATCCTGAACGACGGTGGCTTCCGGTCTGATGGACGGAAACAATACGAGCTGAGGGACATTATCATCGATCTCTCTCAGCAGGGCTCAGCGGATGGTTCTGTCGTACTTTCGCATGGTTTGACTCAGGTCTCCGCATCGGTTTTTGGGCCTCGAGAAGCCAAGATGCGGTCCCAAACTCTTCACGACAGGGCAAATATCAACGTTGAAGTCACGATCGCGCCCTTCAGCATGGGTGAAAGGCGAAAACGTTCCCGAAACGACAAGTGAGTTATGGGAATTATCTTTCTGGACTACGCCTGGATTAATTTTTTTTTGGTCGTATCGCGGCGCTTCGCCTACCCCAGACGCGTTTTGGATTTCGCATCGACCATCAAGGCAACTTTTGAGCCCGCCATTCAAACAAGCTTATACCCCCGCTCCCAGGTCGATATCTACATTAACGTTCTGCAGCAAGATGGGGGCGTCTTGCAGGCATGCATCAACGCCACCACTCTGGCACTCGCCGCTGCCGGAATACCCCTTTTGGACTTCGTCTGTGCAGTCACTGGGGGCGTGCAGTCTGCCTCACCCCTCCTCGACCTGACGACTCTAGAAGAAAACGACATCCCTCACCTCACGGTGGCAATGATGCCCAGGACAGGGAACATTACTCTCCTCACAATGGAGACAAGGTTACACGTGGATAGGTTTGAGGAGATTTTTCAGTTGGCGACCAGTGCAGGCCACGTGTTGCATAGGGAAATGAAGGCTGCGATCAAGGACAGGACGAGGACGTTGGTTGCGGCTATGAGCGTGGCCCCAAAGGCTGTAGGAGAGAAAGACCCTGTGTACTCTGAACGAATGGACGATTCTTAGATTCAAAACTGGCACTTAAGCATGCGGAAGGACACGCAAGCGTGGTATATATGGTAAACGGTACAAGGATAGATAATATCGACGCGATCTACACGAGGGTTGCGTGCATCGAGCACCAAGTTGAGTTGGTAAGACAACAAGCTGAGTGAATGGGAGGAACAAGAGAAGGTACAAACAAGAAACCGAATCAAAACACAGCACAGGAAAGAGAGCAAAATTATGATATCAGGGGTATTGAGTATTTCGTTCAACCACGTCGACGCATCATCCTGTGCCAGTTGGGGCGTTTTTGAATGACCGGTTGGGTCCAGACGATCACGTCTGTCGTCAGAACAGGGGGGGTGACGAAATGCCTCTGGGGTCCCGATTCCAAGCCAAGGTCGCTGCCCGGCAAGTGACGGAGAGTGCCTTGCACTATGAAACGAGGATGGTAAGAGGGGCCAGGCGCCGAGCACCAGGTAGAAGATGAAACTTACCCTGTTCCTTTACATGCGGAGTGATGTGACATTGGGAAGTCGTGTCGACAGTGAATATGCCAGCATCCGCACAGCATTTGATGTCCCCATACATTCCGCAAGTGCACTCGTCGACGGCTTGCTTGAGGACTTTGGTTTCCCAACCGTTCAGGAATGTGGCGTAGAATCCGTATCCGGTAGCGTCACCGTTGGAGAATACAAAAGGCTGCTTGGGGTTCAGGGCTTGCCTTGCGAGCGAGTAGAACCCAGAGGTATCCCAGTGAACCTCGACTTGGATTTGGGGAAGGGTGACGGGGTACGCAGGATCTGTGCACTTCCCACCAGTTGCGAAGGCGACGTGAGATTTATGGTCACGGGAATCAAGATTCTACGAGAAGTTCGATAAGTCAACGCATTTCAAAGATCGTCACAAGGATACCACCTTTCCATCCCAGCAGCTTGGGAACGTCTATCGGGCGTGAGTTGGTTACCGAAAGTGAATATGACAAAGGGGACGTACGACTTGGGAACGGAGTCCACCCGTACACGGGAGAGCGGGGAGAGCATCGTGACGTGAGGCCTGGGCCAAAGGACTAAGGCATAGGAAATTTTCGTCCGAGATAGGGTCAGATTCGTTCTTGGATCGCGAAGCCGGGCTACCAGCAAGCATTTTGAAGTCATCGGGGAACGGGGTGGCTTCGCCAGGGTTGAAAAGGTATTTGACGGAAACGGTTCCGTCGACGCTTGTGAAACCTCCGTTGGCCCAGCGGAAGTATAAGGTCGGTGTCCAGTAATTAGACTTGTCCTCGACGATTGGTCCTGAAGTGCATTTGCTGGCACGGAGATCATCCGAGGTGGCATGAGGGCCAAAGTTGCTGCCGCCGGTGACTGGGATCGAAGGTCAGGCTGAACCCGCTGCTAGTAAAGACGACTTGCAGCGATTACGCGGTACATACCTGTGTGAACGTGGGGAGCAATCACACCGGGCGAGCTAATGGGGTCGACGCGCTCGGTGACGAGAACGTTTTCTGGTAACACCGTGAGTCGGGGTACAAGACAAAGGCGGATTCCCCGCCTCCCTGGATGGGCGTATCGCGGGAAGTCGAAGGGGGAACTCACTCATGGTCATGACCCAAAATGCCTCTGTTGAAACGGTGGCTGCCAGAACGCACAAAATAGAAAGGAATGATTTCATGTTGAGAACTCGGGCGGGTTATTCAATAAAATTAGCGGCAAAGAGCGTGCTTTCAGGTGAGGGACAGGAGCTGGAAGAGAATGGCTGTAGATGGCCGAGTGCAATGGAAGACTCAGGGAGCCAACGAATGCGGGATGCGCCCTTGGGGAAAAAGTCGTTTGAGAGAACAGGACGCGATCTGCAACGGGGGCGCTGAAAATTCGGCCAAGCGTTGCACTCGGTGCTTATGAGGGAAGTGTGAGTTACATGCTCGGCTGCTTTCACATCAGACGGGCGATGTATTGGCAACTGATGGGTGTCTGGGCGCAGACGATAATTCAAATATTCGGAGGTCTAACCCGACATGGTTGCTCCAGAATCTTGGCAAACGAAAAAGGATTTCGCCACGAAGCGCCTCTCTGCCACAACCGCGCCGACGACCTCCTTCGTCAAGGGGAAAGAGATGGAGAATGTAAATCCATCCGATCATCGAAGGGTTCCCAACTCTGGGACTCGACTAGCTATACTGAACCTACGGTGACGATCTCTGTTAGATGCGGCATCTTGCTCACCCTATTCAGTTTTGGGCCACCAAGCGTCATCGGGTCATCGGAAATGAGACCCATCGTGTTTGCAGCGTGTCGCTCGGTTCTGCCCATCCGGATTGAACGACCTATGTCCCTTTCTCACCTCCAAAACGCAACATATCACCCACCCTAATGCAAGCGTTCGAGCAACAGCCTTACAACGGAAAGTCCACTAGACTGTGCCTGGCGTTTGATATCGGCACATCGTTCAGTTCCATCTCCTATTGCATCCTCAACCCTGGCGAAGTCCCTGTGATCAGGAATGTGGATAGGTGTGATCATCACCCACGACGCTGGCCGGTTTCATGACTCTGATCGACCGTTCCCAGGTTTCCTCGTCAACACCATGCAGATCGCATAGAAAAGGTCCCTTCGGTGATCTACTACGATCATGCTGGAAAGCTGTGGGCAATTGGAGCAGAGATATTAGATCCTGAGATTAATTCCGAAGCAGCAGACGAAGGATGGATCAAAGTTGCATGGTGAGCTTGCGACTTCGGCCTTCTCGCCCCCTATTTGCCCCTTCCTTACGTTTTGACAGGTTTAAGCTGCTTTTCGGACATAAGAAGGCGGCTAAGCTCTCTCATCATTCCCCCCTCCCCGCAAACAAGACGAAAGAAGACGTGCTCTCAGATTACCTCCAGTACCTTTATGAATGCAGCAGAGACTTTATCGAGGACGCTCATCCGGATGGCGTGTTTCTCTGGAAATCCTTACACGGCGACGCGCAGTTCATTCTCAGCCATCCAGCCACTTGGGGCGGGAAACAACACGACATGTTACGAGGGTGTATGGCACAAAGCGGGATACTCCCTAACTCCCACATGGGCAGGTTGGCATTTGTCAGCGAGGGAGAAGCGAATCTGCATTACATCATGCGTCACAGACATGAATTGGGCTTGGATAGCGACGTGAGTTTCTATAAGTAACCACACTCCCCCCGTCCACCGAACGTTCAAAATTTCATCAGCCGAAGGGAGACGGAGTTCTTGTCTTCGACGCCGGCGGAGGCACTATCGACATTGGTTCCTATAATATTATTCAATGGTCACCCGTCGTCATGGAGGAGATGAGCGTACCCGAAAGTGGGTAATGCCCAGATTTTCAGTCTTCGGTTAGCTGAATACTCCTTCGAATGATCAGGCTTGATGCTTGGCTCTCATGTGCTTGCCGTTGAATTGCGGGCAATGCTCGATCGTAATCAACTTCCTCCTATCCACTGATATCCCCTGACGCTTACTCAGGAGTCACTGACAAGCGCGAAGCACTGCATATGTACGAGTCCTTTGAACAGTTTACGTCTTCCCCTGTGGACCAGAGAATAGAGGAAGTGCAGTACGTCCTCAGATCCACTTTACTATTGCAAGGTTATTAATCTCTTCTCAAAGCCCGGAAGTCGTCAAGATGTTTGATTCTTGTGTTTCAGCTGTAGTCCAGGCGATAAACGTTCAGAGGAAGGGAAACGTTTCCAAGCTCAGGGTGGGCGATCTTCTTTTCATGTTCGTCGGCGGGGACTGAACTATACCCGCAGACGGCGTTCTTTCTTGGAGGCCTCTCTTTGGGATCTCGTCTTTGCGAAAAGCTCGTCTCTCGCCTCCGGTTCATGCACATTCGGGTTTTCAGACCGGAACATCTCCTGTGAGTTCACTTGATCCCCTACATCCGTTCCGTATGCTAATAGATCCAAGTGGACACGCAGTATCAGAGGGCTCAATTTCCTGCTACCTGAACAACCACGTCATTTATCGCGTCGCAAGGTTTACGTATGGTGTAAAGTGTACCCGCGAGTTCGAACAGAACGATCCAGAGCACCAGCGAAGGCGGAGGAGCGCTTTCGTTAACCCCTCCGGGAAGGTGTTTTTGCCAAACGGATACCAAGCGATTCTCAAGAAGGTGAGAGGGATTTTGACTGGTGCTCCCAGATATACTGACAGCTGGTGGGTGTAGGGAACGAGAGTCTCGCGTGATCGCGAGTTTTCCTGGGTGTTCGTGCACGAATGTAATCGCAAAGAGGAAACCAAGACCGCCTCGTGCGAGGTTATCTGCTATGTCGGAGATTTGGCCAATCCTCAATGGATGGACACTGAACCGGGTAGGGTCTTTTACTTGACTAACTTGGTTCCGCAACTGATAGGGTGTAAAGATAAGTACAGAACACTGTGCGCCGTTAGAGCTGATGTATCAAATGTCCCGGTCTTTCCCTTGAAACGATCAGCGATCCATTTTACACAAGCGGAGAGCGCGCGTCCGTTCTATAGGCAGAAATTTTGGGTTGTTCTTTCGTTTGGGATGACGGAAATGAAGGCCGAGGTGAAGTGGTTCGAAGGGGTACGTACAAACTATTCGCCCTAGTGTGATATTCTGGCTTATCGATACCCTCGTGTGTAGAATGAGGAGAGAAGGTATAATTCCCCCTTGTTTTCGGCTGCATTCACTAACGTTTTACTCTTAGGAGCCCGGCAAATGTTATTTACGAAGAGTGATTAAGTGGGTATGCGAAGAATGCGTGTGGTGCAAGAGGCTATAAGATGCTCGCTACTCCCTGTTTTCGCCTTCGGGTTGTACAAGATCCCACCCCAGAATCACTTTGGGATTCCGAAGCACTTTCTGCGTGTTCCCTGACTTCTGAAGGAGACCGATTTCCATCGTTCCCGCCACTATCGCAGGCTCTCCTCCCCCGTTCGACCCATCCTTTCCAAATTCGTTCTCCATGGTTTCTTCTGAGAAATCAGTTCCAGGCGGAACGATGTAGACAGACATGTCGCTCGAGGCAATCTTGGTCTTGATGGTATTGTCTAGTTGAACGGTTGCGTCAATGATCGCCTGTATCTCACTTCCTGCGCTTTCCCGTACGGATTCCGCTGCTTCTGCGAGATCTAAGAAGGACTCGGTGACTAATAGTATCCGGGCGAGACCGTTAATGATCCCCTCGCTCGAAGGCGGTTCCTGTCGAGGTATGTAACACTTTGTTAATGTCCTCCACCTAGATGCGACCATCTGACTCTCTGTGAAGGTGAATTGTAAGCCTCGCAGTCAAAAACACGCGTCCAACTTGCCTTTGCCAGAGATCATCTCGTATATCTTGGCAAGGATCCCTGCCGCATGTCCACTTCCCCAACCGGAAGTTGTTCGTTCGATAAAGTGGCCAAGGTACATCTGGATCGCGAGGTTGACGGTGACGGAGTCTCTCGCTGCGATCTGTTTGGCCATCAAGTCACCGAAATCCTGACGGATTTGCTCCATGTCGGAATCTTCGACAAGCGTCCCCGGTATAGGTTCTCGTTGATCCCATGTGTCCGAAAGGGCGCCGGAAGCGGAACAGATGAGGGTGTTTATGTTGTCGACCATCCCCACTACCTCCGCTTCTGAAACGGCGTCGACCTTTGTGAGGAACGCTTGTGCCGCCTTCAGTTCCGTTGTCCTCTCGCCGAGGAGCTTCTCCTTCTCCGCTAACAGCACGGATAACTCTTGGACGCGTACATCCGCTCCTTGTAGCTGAGCGAGCTTTGTGGGGAATTTGGAAAAATACGTCAGCGATTGCAACCGATTCCCCTTCTAATATTCCCACCAACCTTTTGCCGCATCGTGGTTTTCTCCCCCTCGAGCCGTTGGATGTCTGCATCCTTTTGGCCTATTTCACTCTCCCGTGCTTTGAGGAGTTCCTTGGCATCCCTATTGTCGTCCTCCAATTTCTTTCTCGCCTCAGCGTTTGTGTTTGCTTCAGCCATGAGCCTCGCAAGTTTGTCCTTCTCTTCGGCAAGCTCATGCTCTAACGCCTTGATGGTGTCAGCCGCGGTTGGGCCGTCCTCCACGCGTTTCTCGGTTGGAGTGGGCTCGTGAGGAGCCTGCTCCTTTTTACGTTTGGAGAAGAGCTTGAAGGTTGGGAAGCCACAGGACGGCATGTCTGTGAAGGGAAGGGGGAGATGATGGTTGAAGTTGAAGAAGAGATTCCGTGAGGCGCCACAGTCGCGCTGTTCCACGTGTAACTTCAATTGAATTCGCTCGCGCCCACATAAAAGTGTGGCTGGCCCTTCAATACCCTCGGTGGCGGGCCTCCGTTCGCCCTCGAAAGCACCGTTTTATTTCCTCTCCTCGAGACTCTCCCACATCGTTTTCACGCGTTTATTCTACGCAAATCCTCCAAGGGAATTGGTCCTCGCGTCAGAACGACTTTGAGTGGCGTTTCTACTTGATCCGGGGACGGTCCCTGAGATCAGATCCGTCGGATGGTAGCCAATCGCCTTGCTCATTTTGCCTCTCTATTCTACGCTTAAACCTTATGATATGCGTTCTTGAACAACCGCGATATTGGAGGATGGCGGAGTTGAACGTCTCCACAAAAATCGACGATGAGACTCTGCTGCGCCAATCCCCAGCTTGAACCTGTAGACCCTCAGCAAGCTGATGGCCGCAGTCTGAATCACAGGGACTCCCTCGGAATGATTTTCATGTTGTAATACATACAGGAGAGCTCACAAACCCGAATCAAGATCCTCATGGCGGGGAGTTATTTACTCCGGACCAGTATAACTAGTCTCTGATGCGCCTTTGTACACGATACTTGCGCCGCTTCTGTGATCCGAGCAAACCTGAGTCAGTACTGAGCAAAACGCGGGCACGGAAAACACGAGGGGAGCACCTTTTCTCCTCCCCCTACGTTGGTGGCGAGGCAGCAACGATCAGAAAACGAGGCTCAACAGAACTGCTTATGAATACGCACAGTCGTAGAGTCGAGCCAGCGAATCTCCGCCTTCAGTTCCGTGAGACCCACGAGTAAGACCACGTCGTACTCTTGGGAGTAGCAAGGCTTCCCGGACTTCCCAACCGTGCACGTACTCCGGGCTGCAGATATATCAGCAACTACATGGCATAGGGTCTTGAATCTATCTTTTGGATCGTGAGCGCAGGACGCGGGATTAAACCACAGTCAAAAAAAAAGTTGTACTTCGCTCGGTGTCCATCCACTCTGGTTCCTTTTGGTTCCCGTCGTACCTGATGATTGGCGCCGATACCTGCTTGACCGGAGCCCCTACACGGCGCGCGCACCTCCTGGTCTTGGCTTCTCTACTTTCGAGAACCTTGGTGCCCTAGATATCCGTCCCATCCATCCGTAAGGAAGGTGAATTGAACGGGGACGACTTGGATGCCAAACCTTAGAGAGCATGGTCGAGAAGAAACCAGGGACACACTTTTTCCCTGCGGCGTTTATGAATACCTTATCCTCGCGGTTGACGTGCTCTGGATTGGAGGGGTTGTAGACAACCCAGCCCGAGACTCCATATGCGAATTTCGAGATGCGTCCCTTGACAAAGTGGTCGATGTAGGACGAGACAGCCCCAACCGCGACCGCTTTGTTGCTGTTTGGGGGTTGGGAAATGCATCGATGAGACTTCAACGTTTCGAGAAGGGAAGCAGTTGCTCTCACGTGTTTGTGTCTGGCTTGAAAAACGTCAATCCAAGGTCGGAAAGTCGTCGGTTGAGCTGATCAGTCAGCCACGGGCTCGAGGCGAACCCGCCGACGAGAAAAGCGTGCTATGCGTGGAGCTCAGCCCGCGTGCAGTTCAAGATATTTCAAGACTACAAACCAAGTTTACAGAAAAGATTCCTGTGAAGTTCTCCTTGACAAATTCCACTGTGGACTGGATGGAAGGTTCAAAAAACCCAGAAACCTGTTTCCTGCGCGCGGGCAAGGACGTAAGCTCTGGTGTGGGGTGAGGGCAATTGGCTGTTTACCCAGTGAGCGTCATCTTTCCTGCTTTGATCCCATGCTGGGGGTCGTTGTCCCTCAGAGAGCCAAATTTGATGTACTGTAGTCCTTCGTCATTGGAGAACACTCTTTTCGTTCCTTCGTCAAACTTTTGGGCAAAAGCAGCGATATCTTCGGGGGTATTGAACTTTGACTTTCTCAATCTTTCTGATCGTAGTTGAAAGGGAAATGGAACGGAAGAGAAGTGGCAGAACATACCCGAGGCCATCTCCCTTGCTCTCGCTGTAACGAATTCTCCCCCCTGCAGTAGGCCTTGCAGGAGTGTCTCAACGATCGGACAAGTGACCAAAGAGAGAGCACTGACATTCTGGCCTGAATAGCTCCTCGACTTGGAGGGGTGCATCACCGGTCACCACGTACGAGCTTATATCGATCGTTCCTCCCCCTGCGTCAACGATAAGAACCTTGTCACCGTGCTGCTGATATGTCAGACAATACAAGCCAGTGGCAATAACGCCAGTTATACTAACCTTGAGACTTTCGCCTGCCTGATTGTGGGTGGCACAGAAATTGAAACTCGCCTCCCCTTCGGTCACGAAGTGGACTCTGGCATGTCCATCTTGGGTGTCGGGAACAATGTTTGCAAGGACGGCGGCAGCCCGAAACTGACTTTGTTCCGGACCACCCCACCCGTTTGGATGGGTCAACACGAGCTCAATGTGGTCAGACACCAAATTCCAGCGGTGTTCCCCGTTTGGGTCGGAAAAGATAAAGAGGGCCTTTGTCGAATCGAAGAGGTAGCGCATGAAATCGGACAAAACGTCGACGATGGTTTTTCCTATCGGGATCTCTCTACTCATCTGGCCCTTCAGTGCTGCGGGCGGCCCCGTGGGTTCAAACATGAGCTTCCACCTGTGATCGTAAGTAGCAGGGGGGGAGGAGTACTTTAAGGTGACGAACCATCGCATCTGAAGAAGGCTTTCGTCCTCCTGAAGCCCAGTTCCGTTCTCAACTCCTCGAAAGTTACCGTCTTGGTCATAATACAAGATCGAAGGGACCTTTGCTGTCCCAGCATTTGGGTTGTCGAGGTATCTACCTCCAATTCGTCACGTTTGTTGGACACCATAATGTAAGAAGTATTTACTTTGTGACCATGTTGATCTGCGGGACTTCGCCCGGGTCAAGGAACGCATACGCGGCTCCGCTGTATGTAGTGCCGATATCGAAAGCGAGAACGAGCTTTCGAGAGGCGCCGTTGTAGGGTGTGCGGGACATATGGAAACAACGACGGTGCAGAACTTCACCGTGTATACGTTCCCCGCCACACTTCCCTATCAGGTAGAGGCCTCTACACGTGTTATTGGACAGACCCCGGGCGCTCACTGCCATTCAAAAGTTCGTGAGCGTTTATAAGCGTGAACGTGATGAATGCGGTCACCGTTTGGACGGTGATCAAGTGACTCACGAAGTTGCGAGGAAAATGGGTTTGTCCTCGGAGTCTGCAAGCTTTTAGCTGGGAAGCGGGCAGCCAGCGTCGGACTTGGGAGTTACCCATGGTTTCCGAGCTGGGGCTAGAACTCCGCTCGCGAGTCTTGTCAGATGTGCACGTTGCGCAGAAGGTGTATTCGATCTGGTCAGGTCGGATGAAATTGAGACGAACGTTTTATAGGATAACCCGGCAGCCTTGAGGGCTCAGACTCGAGTTTGAGCCCGAAAGCCTGTGGGAGGTGCAGCTATAGAGCCTCTTTAGGGGCCTCCGCAAGTTCGAAGTTGGACGTTGGTGCCGATCGCACGCTAGTAGTACCCGCCCCGGTGCCGCACGGTAGTTACTATAGCTAGTATACACCATTGGCTCCCCAATGACTACGGAGACCGGTACCGTGGTAGCAAGTGTAATGGTCAGTGCACGATTATAAGCCTTTGGAATTTTTTAGTTTCTATTCCATCGCGTCCGATACTACAGTACCACTGCCTCTGTGCTCTCATTGACCCACTTTTGTTTCGTATCTACTTGGGGCGATGAGAACATCGTCTAGCCGTATGGTTGTTCATCGGCGTAGGTCCCTAGCTGAATTATCCCCCTTCTCTTTGTCTCTGGCAATAGGCCTATTACGAATCTGAATTTATTCCTTACCCCTATGAGTTTGGTGCGAACCGCATGCGCTTCCCAGAGCCGGACGAGACGGCCGTCGAGGTCCATCCACTGCTTATAAATCTCTTCTCCAACAAGCTTCTTCAAATCTGCGGGGTCGTCGTCATCAGCAGAAATGGGGTCGTCGGCAGAAATATCGTTATACGGCTCGAAGTATATCAAGATCTTCTGCAGATCTCTGTGTTCAGGCAAGATGGTCTCGAGCGTGTATGTGATCCAGTTGACGTCGGGTCTGAACCAGAACGCCACTTCTCTGAGCTTCGTCGCGTTGGACAAGTCGATCAAAGCTTCTGACGAATATCCTGGCACTAATTCAAGTAAGGCGTTGGCACTATCATGGAAGCGGAAGAAACAGACCATAGCGATTGATTTCAACGTATTCAAGGGTATCAGAACACCTCTCCACCAAAGCCATTGCCCACTGATAGTCTTCCTCGGAACGCCAGGCGAACACGAATTTCCGAAAGTGGATGCCGTTCGATAAGGCCAAAAATCCGCGAGTGATGTCCCCTATCTCTTCAGACAGGCAAAGTGAAAGGGTTCCAGCCAACGGGGGCGAGGCTCGAGGTTGGAATACGGGACCGTGCTCGTAGTCTGATCCTATCACCCAAACTCCGAGATCTATGTCCTCAAGGAGGGGCAGGGAACAGACGAGTTCGAAGAATTGGGAAGATGTAAGGGCCTGGGTTTTGTGAGCTACGTGAGTTCAAGAGATTTTTGAGAAATTATGGAATAAAGCGAACGTTCTTGATACCCTTAACGTTCCACATCTCCAATCGCACGACATTAGTAAACGGGCGGACCAAATTGCACCCTCCCGCAACTCCGGAGAAGATTGGGCCCACACAAGGAAAGATCAGAGAGCGGACGTGATGACCAGGCGAGCTGTCTGGATCCGGGAAAACCTTCCACCAGGTCTCAAGGTCAACGAGGGA
The DNA here is from genome assembly GCA_015956445.1 of Thelephora terrestris. Taxonomy (NCBI): domain Eukaryota; kingdom Fungi; phylum Basidiomycota; class Agaricomycetes; order Thelephorales; family Thelephoraceae; genus Thelephora; species Thelephora terrestris. Next base: position 951,049 of record WIUZ02000012.1, on the reverse strand, counting down.
CGAGATCTCGATCCTTTTGAAAAGGTGTTTCCTGGTGCGAGGAACCCACGACTTGGCGACAAGGCAGCATATTTTGAGTCTCTGAGGTTTGTTGTGCAGGAAGTCAACGATGTAGTCCAGGATCTCTGGTGGAAGTCGTGAATCCGACATCGTGGTTTTTCCACACTGATACCGGATCGCAGATGAGTCAGGCTGAGACACATGTCGAGTGGCACGTCCTGTTCGGTCTAGCCTCGGCTTCGTATACGGCTTGATCATCGTGGCTGACCGTTCGCATTCAGGTGCGACGATGAATCACACCCTTGTTGGATTATCTAGCAGATAATATGAGAACCAAGTCCTCAGCGCAAGAGAGAAAGCGGCTGAGGAGGAAAAGCGACGGCGAGAAGAATAAATAGGGATCCAAGTATCTTACATAAGCCGATAGGAGGAACGGGCTGAACCGAAGAGTAAGCTACGAGAGCGCTATCACGTTATAATATTTCGACAACCCTTCCTTTTCTGCGACCACCTCGATGTCTCAAATTAACTTGACCAGTCTCCCCGTGGAGCTATTCGAGAAGATACTTGAAGATCTTGAAATCTCGGATATCTTACGCCTGAAACTTGTACGAACTCCTTCCATCATTCAGAGGCTCTTCTCGTAACCTTGACCTCCCAAGCTCGACCGTCAAGCCTATCAAGTCATCTGCTGTTCAGAAAACATCAAGTATCGGGTCGAACTCTTTCTTGCAGGGTTCGAGGATGGCAATCATTACAATCTCGCAAAACGCCAACAATTCCTCCGCACGTATCAATCCAACTGGGACAGTCTGGTCCCTCAGAAGACAACGAACATACCTATTCTTCACCACAGAATCTACGAGTTGGCGGGCGGGATTTATGGCTTTGTCCCCGACTCGACGCCCAATAGCGTGCGGTTCTATCGTCTGCCCTCAGTTTCGAGGGGGATCGAAATGGAAGAATGGTCTGTCCAAGACCTCGACTTCCCAATCGACGATTTCACAATGGAAGAGGCTTATGACCTATTGACCGTCTTCATCTATAAAACTGGACAGTATGTACATCGTTTGCTCCTCCGGATGCATCTTCTCAATCGCCGCCGCGACAGTGTCAAAGTTCATCTGCTCAAGCTCTCTGACGGCAAGCCCCACCCTCGTGCGAGAAAGCCGCTTCTGGAGTACGAGATCCCTCTCAACCATACTGTACATGGTTGGGAACTCGAGGCGGTTATCTGGGAAAATAAACTTGGATGCCTCTTCACCTCAACCTCAGCGAATGAATCGGTGGACGCCTTGGTCGTATGGGATTGGACCACTGGAGATCTGATTCGGGTGAGGACCATCCGTCCAGCCTATCCATTTTGGTGTTTAGGCGCTTTTCAGGTGCTCCCCCAGTGTGGCAACCATTCCTTCACATTTCTGAATGGCAATACCGTCGTCGCTGGACGCTCTACAGAGGATAAAAGACCGTCGCTCGCTTTCATAGACCTTGGTTCGGATGGAAACCCTCTTATTTCGTCTCGGACGCTCGTATTTCCAAATGCTGAGCGCGGCGTGTTGTGGAGCTTGCGACTCAACCTCGGCATTCCAATTCGCCATGGCCCTGAACTCAAACTTCGCGTACCTTTTGTGGTTAATCACTCCCAACAAATCTTGTTTATAACCGCGATCTTTACGGATTCTTCATCGCGTTCCCTTGCGGTACCGCTCTGGGTATTGTGGAGCTTGGCACAGGCAAAGACGCCCCTTGTGGAATGGAAGGATTCAGAATATTATTCTGTGCCCGTAGTCCCCGGGCACCCTCACAGAGCATGCTTTACCATGGGGTCGCGGTTCGTCGCTTTCATCGAGCCCGAACTACCCTTCGCCGCCGATTCCGACACAGCAATCGCCCTCGTCTACGATTTGAGCCCTCGTCGACTAATGAGGGTAGGGTGGGATTCCTCAATGCCACACTGTGAGGGGATCCCTGGCACTTGGAACACTGTGATGCCGACCGACGATGACGGAGGCTTCTACCGTGCCATCCGACTCCCTGGAAATCTACCGTCAGATGTCTTATTGACGGAAGATAGCCTGGTCGTAATTAAAAGGGTGCGCGACTCGGATCACATGCGTCCTTTCCTAGCACTAATTCCGAAAATCATAGGGGTTTTACCATGGCTCTGAGCCGTTCCTGACGGTTTTCTCTTTTTAAACGTGGTTGGCTCCCGCATGCGGACCGTTTCGAACACCGTTTTGTGTATAAGCGTTAGCGCCGGCGAGCGGCATGGCCCACGACGAGGGTGGCCCTTATTTGACACAAGCTTCAACATTCGCCACAAATCTCAGCCGTTAGCAGCTTCGGCGTTGTTCGGTTTTCTTTTTTATATGTTTCGATGGGCACACAGTTTCTGCACTTTGTTCCCCTGTCCTCCTTGCCGGAAAAAGCGGAGGAGAGCAGCAAGGAGGAGGAGCTCGAAACCGACGAACCTTTCTTGTAGGCTGAAAGCAATCGGACACGTATTGTAAAACTAGTGATGTCATATTTGTAAATGTACACTCTGTAAACACGAAGGGGTGAGGAACAACATTGGTGTCAAAAGGATGCTCGAAAGGTCGTGAGCAAGAAACAGCAAGTGCACGTCTCTGAGGCAGTCAGTCCCCCGGTAAAAGTTAGCCGTGAGGCCGGGAAGAGGCTACGCTCAGAAAGGACCGTGGGAAATAAACCCCTGATCTTCCAGGGGATTTGGGTCGTTGGGCCAAGGACGGGACAATTAAAACAACAACTTGAAGACCCTCTCCCTTTCGGTCGTGGGGACAGCAGATTTTTTTGGCTTGTAGAAGTACGAGTACGATCTTGGACAGTGGAGTGAACTAGAAAATCTGACCTGAACGCTTAGGCTCAATAGAGTGATAATACGGGGTGATTGATGAATACGAGTGAGGCGGTCCTCGAGTGGTCAATGCCTCCAGCGACAAGGGAAGAGGGGAGTTTTCGCCCCTCCACGTGTTCCTCACAAGCTTTCAACTTCATTTGTGCCCAGCACCTCGCCGAGGACCTGAAGTCGTATCTAGCCATAATAATACACGAATTAATTCATTTCGTCGCAATGCCTTCGGTTTCCACCTGTTCAAACGTTCATCCCCTACAAGTCTGCGAAGTCCTTCTCTAAAACCACCTTTGCCTTCAGCAGAATCTCCGTGCGCCGGCCCTCGCCCCGCAATCCACACCCACTTTTCTCGACCCCCACTTCCGTCGTTCCCGCGACTTTATCCTGTCTCCAATAGGTAGAAACCTCATCAGATTCCAACTCCTTGATCATTCTCATCTCGTCAAACACGGTGCGGGGGCTTTCGAAAAGAAGGCGCATGTCACTGTGTGTGATGCCCACCGCGAACGCGGACTCCAAGCGCAGTAAGAGTCGATTGATGGACTCTATTCCGTTGGACGCCTTTGCCTTGACAAAATCAGAGGAATGTCGAACGGACGGGAACGACCCTGTGATCGAGAGGGCTTGCGCGACGCGTTGCACGATCAACGTGGAATGAGACGATGGCTCAGAGAGAGAATCGCGGATCAAGGACTCCCATCTGACTGAGATCACCCGCGCCTCTGGTATGCGTAAGTCACCTTTTGCATGTCAAACGAGACGTGTTCTTACCAGAGGGGGGTAGGTTTTGGTAAACGGACCTCAATATCCTCGACTCTTCGTTTTGTAGCCAACTCGATGTGATCTGCGTGGCCAGTTCACAGAGGAAGGACTGCACTAGGAAAGTTACGGCTGTTGGCTTCTGGTCGAGGACTTGGTTGATGAGAGTGGGGCCGTACGATTGAGAAAAGGAGTTGGCATCATCTTTGGTTGGGGTGATACTGTGAGATCGTGACGATTTGAACACCTCCCATTCTTCGGTCAGGTTGGCCGCAAGTTGGAAGATGTTCTCGTTCAGATCCCGGACGATACCCAACACCTCTGTTTCGGATATGCGGTCTGTTGAAGGTTGGGCCCTGGAGCGCTCTGGAGTCACGATCTGCGCCGCCAACAGCTCCTTGGTTCGCGTAAGCTCGACTTCCAGTGTCTTGATACGCTGGTCCCGCTCCTCCACAGTGTTCTGATATGTCTTGGAATCCTCCTCGAGCTGGTGTTCCAACTCCGCGATCCGCTCCTTGGCTGCCCTGTACTTCCTCTCGCTCCTCTCCTTCAAACTGTTAAGCACGGATAATTCAGCTTTCTGGACGTCGATTACGGTCCTACGCCTCCCCATCATGCCATCTGTCGCACTCTGTTGTTCTTTCGTTTCTTCGGGTTCAAGTTTCGACCCTTCCCCCCAGACTGAAAGACGATCCTGGGAGCGTATCGCTAGCTTTTCGAGGGGGGGCAGCGACGTTGTGCTGTCATTGGATGGAACGCTGAAGCGGGAAAGGCGAAGGGATGGGATAAAGCTAAGCATGGTGCTGTTCCAACTGGAGCAGACGAAGACCCATATATTTGTGAGCGCCCGTATTACGACACATACCCGAAGCGCGCGAGTTGGACTCTCCCATGAAAGGAAAGTGTGGCTGGGGTCCAGGCGTAAACCAGTTTCTTCCTCTCGCACACGGTTCCCTCCTGCGACGCTATCCTTCCTCGATGACTCGAACGCCTTACAACGGCACCTCTCGAAAGCTCGTTCTCGCGTTTGATATCGGCACTACATTCAGCGGTGCCGCTTATGCATTTCTTGATCCAGGAGAAGTCCCGCAAATCATCCCAGTCACAAGGTGCGCCCTCCCGCTATCCCACCACCTGACGACTGTGGTAATCTGGGAGGTAGATACCTCGACAATCCAAACGCCGGGTCAGCGAAAGTCCCTTCGATCTTGTACTATGATCGAAACGGCAACTTCCGAGGTGTTGAGAACGGGACAGGGCTCGAGGATGACGAAGGCCTCATTCAGATGCGATGGTTTGTAATCCGTACATACAGTTATTCCCCTTTGCTGAAAGTCGCAGGTGGAAGCTTGCCCTCGGACCCACGGAGCTGTCTACGGCGATGAGGAACCAGATGAGCGTAAACCTCCCGATGGGAAAGACCATCGTCGACATATTCTCCGATTTCATGCGCTACCTATTCGATTCAGCAAAAGCCCTCTTTATTTCCTCCGACCAGAACGGAAGGCACCGTTGGGACACTGTGGCTAACAATATTGAGCTCGTGTTGACCCATCCCAATGGATGGGGTGGGCCACAGCAAAAGCTACTTCGGGCTGCTGCCGTCCGGGCAAACATCATCCCTGACACGAAAGAAGGACAGGCAAGAGTCCACTTCGTGACTGAAGGCGAGGCAAGTTTCAACTTCTGTGTTAGCCACACTCGGGCGGGTGAAAACTTGAAGGTTCGGCATCGCCAGATTGCTACATGTACTGGCCCGTCTGACGCATTTGCAGCGCGGAGACAAGGTGCTAATCGTCGACGCGGGTGGAGGAACGATCGATATAAGTTCGTATGTGGTGACTAGCGGTGCCCCTCTGCAGGTCGAGGAGCTGTTCCGACCAGAATGTTAGTTGACTCGCTCCTAGCTGATTATCCGATCGCTGAGACACTGCCGAAAGGTTTGCTGCAGGGCGGAGAATTTGTTACGGCGAGGGCGAGGGAAATGGCTTCAGGCAAGTTCAATATCACCCGTCTGTCGCGCCTCCAGTTAAACCACGGCCAGAAAAATTGAAGCCATCTAGGTTCAACACCCCTGAAGATATTGAGGCCTTTGTCCAAAAGTTTGACGAAGGCTTGAAAAGAATATTCTCTGATGATCGTGGGGTGCATTATATCAAATTTGGTTCTCTGAGGGACGACGATCCCAAACATGGGATCAAGGCGGGGAAGCTAATGCTGACAGGGTAATGTCTACTAATTGCCCTCCCCACGTAATTTGTATTCACATCCCACCCCGCATATAGGCAACAGGTGTCAGGGGTTTTCGAGCCTTCCATTCAGTCCACAGTGGATTCCATTAGAGAGAACTTCACGGAAATCCTTTCCATGAATTCGGTTTGTGCATTGGAAACCCGTTGATCTGCATGTCTGACAGCTCATGCGTAGTTCGCTTTTCTTGTCGGGGGGTTTGCCTCAAGCCCTTGGCTGACTGATCAGCTCAACCGACGGCTTTCAGACCTTGGCTTGACGTTTTTCAAGCCGGATACGAACACGTGAGAGTAGCTGACGCCTTTGTTGAAGCCCCATAAATAATTTCCACGCAGCAACAAAGCAGTTTCTGTAGGGGCTGTTTCGTTCTACATCGACCACTTTGTCAAAGGACGCATCTCAAAATTTACGTATGGCACCCCACGCAATGCCCCCTACGATCCCTCTGATCCAGAGCACCTCAAGCGCCAGCATAAAATGTATGTAAACCTTCTAGGAGAAAAGCGTGTGCGTGGTGCTTTCAGGAACATGCTCTCCAAGGTTCAGTACCCAGTCGCCACCACCACAGCGTCCGCTCTGCTTACTGATGCGATGCAATTTCTAGGGCACCAAGGTTCTCGAAAACCGAGAAATCAGAAAGAAGATGCACGTGGTTCGTCAAGGGGCGCAACCGAGGGATGCACTGGTGCGAATCACCAAGTATGATGGCCATATGGGGGAGCCACAATGGATGGACGTTGAGCAAGGTACAACTTTCGATTTCACGGCACGACTTCTGTGTCCAACGCTCACAATCCAAAAGACAGGTTTGAAACCCTGTGTCACGTAGCCGCCGATATTTCTGCAGCACCGTGCATCCCTAAGCTTGGTAAATCCGGGAAAATGTGCTACTCTCGGAAATACGATATCGTGCTGCTGGTGGGTCTTACGGAGTTGAAGGCGCAGATCCGCTGGTTTGATTCTATGACTGTGCGTGTCTATGGGTAGTTCTAATCAAACCGCTATCTCTGACTTTTCCCACACAAACGTAGGGGACGGAGAAAAGGTGCCTCCTCGCTTTTCACACGTTATGTTACACCCTATACTGACTTGGACTCCTTGCTCGGATCACAGCAGTGATGCGGTCGTCGTGTATAAAGACGAGTCGGAGAACAGTTGTAATGGCTCAAGAGTCGTTCCGCCTCCCAGCTATGACGATCTGGATTTCTGAACCTTATATCACAACATGTCCTATTCCACTTAACCACACCCCAAGGTGATGTGTATAATTCCATTGAAGGAGGTACTCGGATTTCGCCCAACGGCGGTAGCGTCCGCCGAGGTCGGTCACTAGCGCATGGATTTGCTTACCGCAGGCTCAGCGTTTCGACTAGTCCGCTAAATGAACAACGCTGAGTCGACTCGTTGATGGCTCAGTTGGAGGATATGGTGTGACAGCCATCGGATACATCTCTAGGCCAGGCCCCCACTAAACGCGTCTGTATCGGATAGGCAAGACTTCGCACGGCTTTATACCACAAGGGCAAAACCTGGCAAAGAGTGCAATTTTAAAACCCAATATCCGTCACGAAAACTATGGATACATCATTGCGTCAAGCCCGGTCCAAGAAAAAACGGTGCACATGATCCATTGGGGGCCTCATTTCTGGTTTGATGGACCAACAACGGTTCATAAGGTCCCATAAATCGTCCGGGATGCGCTGGCCAACCGGTCGAGGGGGACACTGTTCCTTGTGGATCCTTGCATGAGCGACCGCAGCATCGCGAGGGATTTTCGAAAAAGGGGGAGCTTCGGTGATACATTCGAGTATCAGCAACGCGAAGGAATACGTGTCGGAATGTGTCGTCGTGTGGAAATTGTTGTGTTTGATGAGCTCAGGGGCCGCATACCTGACGTTTGTTGCGGGTGACATCGTTTTCGATACGGTGTTCTCGTGGGTTTCGTGAAAGATCTTTGCTATCCCGAAGTCACAGATCTGCGGTTCACCCTGACCGGTGTACCGTCAACTCCCGTTTTATCAGCGGAGGGACATGGGATTTACCTCGTCAGTGAGGAACACGTTATTCTGTGCTCCTTGAGTCAATAGTGGTTAACAGGATGCCTTCAAAAACTTACGCATCGGACTGTGTGAGGTGTCAAATCGCGCATGATCGTCAAGTTAATGTCAACTTACCACTCCCATGTACCAACTCCCTCGAGTGGAGGTAACTCAACCCAGCGGCAGAACCACGTAACTGAACCATGAAAAATGAGGTTCAAGTTCGTTCTGGCTTGATATAGAGCCTACCAGATAGTATTTATCTTTCTCTGATTTCGGAGGCTGTTTCTTGACATAATCAAATAGATGTCCATTTTCTCGCCATGGGAAGACCTAGGCAAGCTGAATCTACCCACGATTTCTCGACGGTATGGTTCACTCACCATGTAAAGGCGTGGTGCAAGGTCCGTAACGATCCCTACACGATCATGAAAACCTTGAGGACAACAGTTGGGAGACATACACACCGTAGAACGGCAGGATGTTCGGATGATGTAACTCTGCCCAGCTCGGAAGTACATTTTCGAGACTCTGGTGAGTGGTGAGCGCAATTCCGAGGGGCGCAGGATCGCTCGGGAAAAATCACACCTCACGCGCCCTTTCTGTTCCTCCTGTCCCCCTTGACCCCTCTTGCGGCTTGAGCGTCTTGAGCACTTTCAAGGCTACCTGTAGAAGACTGCATCAGCGAAATAGAGATGGGGGAGATTCAAGCTCACCTTCTTGGTGTCTGCCTTCCCCTTACCGGTCCCTCCTCCACTGCCTTTCCGCCATAGCCCTTCCCAGACTTCGCAATACCTTCCCTCGGCAAAGGGTATTTCTCCTTCCCTCTCGACCTCCCCGTTCAATCGCTTGACAGAGGGTGGTTGGATGGCTTCCACTAGATTATTCTCCGCTAGTGTCCCGTGTTGCGAGGTTTGAGGCAGAAGTGATTCGTGATTCTGGGTATCGGCCATCCTGTCTCATCATCCGCATGGTTGGTGGAGGGAAAAATGTACCTACATCACGACTGGTAACAGTCACAGCACTTGAATTGCTCACTCCCCCCGGAGTAAGGACGCCTCCGACACTCCCACCCCCGAGTGTGTTTACTCTGAGGGTGGACGGGGTAGTCGGACTCCCAGAGGCCTGCGGAAGCTACGAATAAACTACAAATAATTCAATAAAATGTTGACGAGACTCACAACGAACTTGAGGTCCTCAGTGATCTTCCTGACGCCCTCCTTTATCATCTCTCTTTTCACTTGCAGATCGATTAGTCATGGAGAGTGCGACAATGATCCGGACTTACTCAAGCTCTTCGCAAAGTTGTAACTTGACCACACCGCCAGCTGTTCCCCAGCTTCGAAGAGTTTGCTATAAGTCTGTGGAGTCAGCGAAGGATGGATTGAGGGGGGGGATAACAGACGGACCTCTTGAGATCGTCATCGGTCGATTGTCTCGGAGTGAAGGCATGATCGCGGGTTCGGATGCGATCGCGAAATGTTGTGCACAGTCCCTCAAGCTCCAACGCTTCCTTCTACTTGGGGGATGCGTGCTGCATGTCAGCATCAAGGGTAAGGTAAGGTGGTGGAACAAATCGACCTTAGCGACAGATAGATTGCGGCAATGTTCGATCGTCTGTTCCAGGAGTTCTTCAACTGGAAGGACGGGAGGCCTTAGTGAGCCACCGCTACTTGGAACCATGTAACTCACGGTGCGTCTCTCCCACTCTCGGGTCCATGGTTGGGTGGTAGACTGGTAATAAGTCGCTCGACACTCGATCACGCCACTGGTGTGAGGTGACTGGCAGGTAGTTGGATGCCACGTTGCCGACTGGAGTGCTTGTCCATCGGGCGATGCAGGGCGATGCCACAACTCAAAACTTCGGGTGGTTGTCATCTTTCCGAGACTGCCTTAATCTTACCGAACGGTTGTAATGTGATATTTCACAGGATGAGCCCTGCAAGCCAGTCTCATCATTACATAGGTTGTATGCTCCCGATGACTAAATGAGGTTCGCAGGTCCGTCTGATGAGGGAGATGATCAGTTAAATTATTGCGAAGAGCTTCTGCTCATGCATCATGCGCAGGTGAGCCTTCGTCCGAGCTTTATACAGAGGCGGAGCCTGACAATGCGTACAATATTAAACTAAATACCTGCCAACGAAAACGAGAGGTACATCGTCGTGTCAAGCCAGGTCTAAGAAAAAACGGTGCACCTGGTCCATTGAAGGCCTCAGCTCGGGCTCAGTGACCCAACAACGGTTCATAAGGCCCCACACATCGTCCGGGATACCATCTGGTCGATTTGGGGATTGCTTTTTGCCGATCCTGGAGTGAATGACCGTAGCATCACGAGGGATGTCGGAGAAGGGATGGACTTCCGTGATGCATTCGAGTATCAGAAGTGCGAATGAATATGTGTCGGAATGTGTGGTTATGGAGAAATTGTTGTGTTCGATGAGCTCGGGGGCCGCATACCTCACATTTGTTGCGGGTGACATTGTCTTTGATACCGTGTTCTCGTGGGCTTCGTGGAAGATCTTTGCGATTCCGAAGTCACAGATCTGTGGTTCGCCCTGACCGGTGTACCGTCAACTCAGGTTCTATGGGCGGGGACATTCGAGATTTACCTTGTCGGAAATAAACACGTTATTCTGTGCACCTTTTGTCAATAGCGGTTGATAGGACGTCCCCGTCAAAGACTTACGCATCGGACTGTATGAGGTGTCAGATTGTGTATGATCGTCAATTCCATGTCAAACTTACCATTCCCATGTACAACTTTCATCGAGTGGAGATAGTTTAGCCCAGCCGCGGAACCACGTAGCTAAACCGTGAAACGTGAGTCCCAATTTCTTCTTGATTCGCAGTAGAGCCTACCAGGGGATATTTCTTCTTTTCAGGGTGATCCTTGACGTAGGCAAGTAGGTGTCCATTTTCTCTCCATGGGAAGACCTAAGGAAGTTGAATCTACCCATGTTTTCTCCCGCGGGATGGTCCACTTACCATGTAGAGGCGTTTTTCAATATCCGCCCTCCCTATATAACCATGAGAACCTTTGGGGTCACAACCTGGGCGAATACACACCATAGAACGGCAGGATATTTGGATGATGTAACTCTGGCCACCGCAGAATTTCACTCTCGAGTCCCTGATTAGTGGGGAGCGCTTTAGCCGGGGAGCGTAGAGGAAGTCGGAAAAGATCGAACCTTACGCGCCCTCTCTGCCCTCTTTGCCCTCTCCATACCTTCTGTCCTGTCTAGTCTCCCTGACTTTTCTTGCACCTTGAGTGTTTTAACCACTTTCAAAGCCACCTACTGAAAACTGCATCCACGTGATAGAAATGGTGGGATTTACACTTACCTTCTTGGCACCTGACCCCTGCTTGCCGATCTCTTCCTCACTGCCTGTCTGGCCGCCACTTCTATTCCATAGCCCTATCCAGACTTCGCAGTACCTTCCCTCGGCAAAAGGTATCCCTTCTTTTTTTGTAACCTCCCCGTTCAATCTTTTGACAGGAGATGGTGGATTGGGTTCAACCAAATGGCTCCCTGACGGCCGACGTGGTTGGCGCGTACGTGGTCTGTTTGGCTCAGAAATAGGCAGGATGGGCGAGTTTCTGGAGGCCTGTGGAAGCCAGGAGTACATCACGAATAATTTGAGGCAGATCTTGACGAGACTCACAATGGAGTTGAGGTTCTGAATGAACGTTCTGATGCCATTCTTTATTGTCCCTCTTTTTACTTGCAGAGAAATCAGTTAACAGAAGGTGGTGGATGAACCGGACTTACTCCATCTCATGAAAAAGTTGTAATTTGACCACGCCGCCAATTGTCCCTCAACTTCGACAAGCGAGCTGTAAGTTCGTGACGTCAGCGAAAGATGGGTTAAGGAGGGGGGGAGAACAGACGAGCCTCTTGAGGTCGTTATAGTTTGACTGATTCGGACTGAGTTGATTGTTAAGAGTTGTGCACAGTTCCTCAAGCTCCAACTTTTCCTTCTACTTGGGTGATACGAGCCTCAGATCAGCATCAAGGGGACGGGTGGTGGGATAGATGGACCTTGGCGATGGATAGTTTGCGGCAATGCGTGATGGTCTGTTCCAATAGTTGTTCGGCTGGAAGGATGAGGTGTCTTAGGGAGCCGCCACTACTTGAGGGCAATGGAACTCACGCGGCGTCTCTCCTGCTCTTGAGCGCATAGTGAGATGTAGACACCAAGTCAGTCGCTCGACACCTGAACACACCGCCGGTGTGAGGTGAACGGCAGGTGGTTGAATGCCACGTTAGTGGTGTGAGGCGACTCGCCGGTCGGAATAGTAAATGGTCTGGCAGCTTCTGGCAGCTGGATCATTGAATGGGGACGTGCCTGAGCGGCTTGAAGCATGTCCTGTGATCTCGGTCACGTTACCCCCTCCTACTGGATCGAGTCCAGATTCGATGGGGGTGGTTAAATGCGAAGAGCTCGACTGGGCTTTGCCCTGGCATAACTACAGCTAGCTACTCGGCTCGACAGGATTAACAATTCTTCAAAGTTGGAAGGTCATTCATCCTGAATTTTTGTCCGCGTTATACCCAGCCTCCGCCAGAATGATCCCACTAGTATCACTGCCCACCTGCCACATTTTGAAACGGGGAGAGCAGAAGCGAGCGGGAGTCAAACAGACAAAAAGGACGCCAAACGGCCATCCATCCATCCACAGTTGGCGGACAGGAGGTGAAACCTAAAGTTGCGAATTTTAAAGGAAGAATGAATCAGCTGTACCTCTTGTGCATATACAATAAACTTACCAGGGACCCGGTGGATAGCTGGGATAAGTGGAACTCCTCAATTCACCCGGGATCTTGGTGAGTGCATATCGAAAGCGCGGCTCACACACTCCTTCCCATATTCCTGGTAGAGTCCGGAACGGAAGCAGAGTCGATTTTGCCGTATAATTCGACCCCTTCTCATTCGGTTGATACCAGTGGCATCGCGGAAGTTCAGGAAGAATGCTTGGAGGAGACAGATAGTGATTTGGCGGTCAGTCAGTAGGTGGCTAATCGGCTCTAATCGGTGGGAGAGGTGCAGTAAACTTGAGGAGGTAGCCGGAGCGGATGATCGATCGATCATGCAGCCAAAGGTAGAAAATCTCTGCCGCACACACATCCTGCGAGACGCCAATCATCATGGCCCCTACAAAGCCCAGCTCGTCCAAGAAGGCCAAATTGTCCGACACCGCATCGAAAAAGGTCAAGGGCCAGAATTTCTACCACAATGCAAAAACAGCCAGCAGGTTGAAAATGATGAAGGGCGGAAAGCCCGTCTACGACCGCACAGGCAAGATGGTGCAAGCCGCCGCCTTCCAGAAAGGAGAGGACGAGACGGCGCCTGGGAGAGTTCAGCCCGATAGAAGGTGGTTCGGTACGTCGTGGAATTCGAGTTTGACCCGTTCGGGGTGAGATTGATTGATGTTGGGTAGGGAACACCAGAGTGATATCTCAAACGGCTTTGGATCATTTTCGGACGAGCCTTTCGACGAAGCAACATGATCCCTACTCCGTCCTGCTTCGACGTAACAAACTGCCGATGGCCTTACTCGACGATGCTTCGAACTCCAACCTACGAAAAGTACGTGGTAGATGTCCTCGTCTTTTGATATCATGAATCCTTACTTTGATATGGTCAGCGAACGCACATCGTCGAAACGGAACCGTTCAAAGACACCTTTGGCCCGAAAGCCCAGCGGAAACGTCCCCGGCTGGACGTCGGAGACTTTGAAGAGCTGAGCAAGGTCGGAGCTGCCTCACAGGAAGGGGAGGGTGTGACCGAGGATGGGGCCTCCACCCCTGGCGAGTATATCATCCAAACCGGTGATGCAACTTAATGCTAAGTCTCCTAAAGTTATTGCTCCAGCCGAAGAGCAAACTCACGCCGACTACATCGAACCAATCTACGCGAAAGGAACGTCACGGCGCATCTACGGCGAGCTGTACAAGGTCATCGACTCTTCAGATGTGATCCTCCATATTCTCGACGCTCGGGACCCAATGGGAACGATGTGCGAATCCGTTTTAGAGTACATCAAGAAGGAGAAAGCCCACAAACAAGTCGTCCTGGTCATTAACAAGTGTGACCTCGTTCCGAACTGGGTTACTGTAAGCGACAGTCTACCCCCCTTGGCCCGATTCCCCGTCCACTCAATGACTCCTTAGGCTCGTTACATCCAACACCTCACACCTCGATACCCCACTATCGCTTTCCACGCTTCGCCGAACCACAGTTTCGGAAAGGGCACGTTAATCCAACTCTTACGACAGTTTTCACAGCTGCACTCCGATAAGAAGCAAATATCCGTTGGGTTCATGGGATACCCCAACGTCGGGAAAAGTAGCGTGATTAACACGCTCAAGAGCGGAAAGGTGTGCCGGGTGGCTCCTATACCCGGAGAGACCAAGGTTTGTTCCTTTCCCTCACAACGAGGCTGCAACCTTACCAACCTCCTGTGGAAAAGGTGTGGCAATACATCACTCTCACCAGGAAGATCTACTTGATCGACTGTCCTGGAATCGTCCCCGCCTCCGCACAAGACACTCAAACCGCCAAGGTCCTCAAAGGAGTGGTCAGGGTCGAAGCCTTACAAACACCATCCGAACACATCCCCACGATGTTATCTCGAGTGAAGCCGGTTTACCTCGCCCGGACTTACAACCTCGAAGTCCCCGAGTCAGGGGGACCGTTTGATCCGGACCAGGTTTTGGATAAGTTGGCTAGGATGAAGGGAAGGTTGCTGAAGGGTGGCGAGCCGGATTTAGATGGGGTCGCGAAAATCTTGTTGAGCGATTGGGTGAGAGGGAAGATACCGTTTTTCGTTCCTCCGCCAGAACGGCCGGAAGAGCTGAACAAGGCGGAGGAGGCGAAGCGAAAGAAGGACGAAGCGAAGGGAAGGAGGAAGACTCAGGTGGTTGATGAACGTTCGGAACAAGAGGAGCGGCTTCATGCCATTGGGGTCAGACAGAATTTGGGTTCGATCATGCAGAAGAACACGTTCGTCGATGAGGATATCAGACCAATCGAAAGCGAGGGAGGTGACGGTGTCGAAGAGGAGGGAGGCGAAGGAAGCGTGGATGGGGAAGACGAAAGTGAGGTGGGAGATGAGCTTGCGTGGAAAGACATCTTCCCTGAAGATGCTCCGCCGCCAGAGCAGTCGGATGGCGATGCGTCAGAGGACGAGTTTACTCGGGAAGAGGATCAGGTTGAAAGTACGTCTAGATTTTTACCCTCCAGGAGTGGACCACTGATTCTTTCCGCAAGGTGTAGGTGATGTCCCCACCGACGACGAGGAGGGTACTCCAGTCCAGAAGGAAGCTCGCGTTACGACAAATAAAGTGAGTCCACCCTACTACCTAGCAACGACAATACTGATATATCGTTCCTCAGCGCAAAGCTTCAAACTTCTACACGAATGCTAATGTGAAGAACAAAAACAGGAAGAAAGCAGCCCTCATGAGAGCCCTGACCTCTAGCGCTCGGACAGACAAGTCACGGAAACGAAGATAGTAACTTTGTAAATTCCATCCTTGTTGTACATGAATGGGTCAAGGTCAGAAAGACTACCGTCCCCACTAAGACATTGGTGATGCAAGACGAGAAATTATACTGTGAAGATGAAGAAAAGAATGGGCAAATATTCATGCAGAGGTCCGACTGACGCATTAGAACCACCAGGGGATCAGAAGCGATCCACTGTAAGCAATTGAGTCTGATGAATGAGTGGTGAAGAAAATTCTGGGGCCTAGGGATAGTATGAGAAAGAGGTGGAGGGGCATACCATAACTAATCCATCTGCAGCGAGGGCGTCGGAACGAGAAGTCAGATCGTTTCGGTTCTTGCCGGCCAATGAGTGGATTTCACGAAAGTTAACTTTGATTTGAACAACCCCATTGACACCCCTCCCCTCCTCCACCACCTTGATATTTCGTTTGTGGTTCTCGCGGGAACTTCGGTTTATCGGATGTTTATTTTAAACGCCGCGCTGAGCCTGGGGCTCTCACGGACTACATCCCAGCATTTTTCACTAGCGCGCACAATGCCTCCGAAAACGAACTGCTGAAAGGTCTGTCGTGCAGGTGATTGCTTAAGCGCTTAATCACGGTGATCAAGCTGTATGGAGCCGAGGCTAGACTGAACAGGACGTACCACTCGACATGTGGCTGCAATTTGGTATCAGTGTGGAAAAACGATGATGTCGGATCCACGACTTCCACCAGAGATCCTGGACTACATCGTCGACTTCCTACACAACAAACCTCAGAGACTCAAAATGTGCTGCCTTGTCGCCAAATCGTGGGTTCCTCGCACCAAGAAACACCTTTTCAAAAGGATCGAGATCTCGTCCCTCGTTGACCTTGAGACCTGGTGGAAGGTTTTCCCAGATCCAGACAGCTCGCCTGGTCATCACGTCCGCTCTCTGATCTTTCCTTGTGTGGGCCCAATCTTCTCCGGAGTTGCGGGAGGGTGCAATTTGGTCCGCCCGTTTACTAATGTCGTGCGATTGGGGATGTGGTGCGATAAGGGTATCTTCAACGTTCGCTTTATTCCATAATTTCTCAAAAATCTCTCGAACTCACGTAGCTCACAAAACCCAGGCCCTTACATCTTCCCAATTCTTCGAACTCGTCTGTTCCCTGCCCCTCCTTGAGGACATAGATCTCGGAGTTTGGGTGATAGGATCAGACTACGGGCACGGTCCCGTATTTGAGCCTCGAGCCTCGCCCCCGTTGGCTGGAACCCTTTCACTTAGCCTGGCTGCAGAGATAGGGGATGTCACTCGCGGACTTTTGGCCTTATCGAACGGCATCCACTTTCGGAAATTCGTGTTCGCCTGGAGTTCCGAGGAAGACTATCAGTGGGCAATGGCTTTGGTGGAGAGGTGTTCTGATACCCTTGAATACGTTGAAATCGATCGCAACGGTCAGTTTCTTCCGCTTCCGTGACAGTGCCAACGTCTTACTTGAAGTAGTGCTAGAATATTCGTCAGAAGCTTTGATCGACTTGTCCAACGCGACGAAGCTCAGAGAGGTGGCGTTCTGGTTCAGACCCGACGTCAACTGGATCACAAACACGCTCAAGACCATCTTGCCTGAACACAGAGATCTGCAGAAGATCTCGATATACTTTGAGCCGCATCACGATATTTTTGCTGATGACCCCGAAGATTTGAAGAGGGTTGTTGGAGAATGGACTTATAAGCAGTGGATGGACCTCGACGGCCGTCTCGTCCAGCTCTGGGAAGCGCATGCAGTATGCATCAAACTCGTGGGGGCAAGGAATAAATTCAAATCCGTAATAAGCCTGTTGCCAGAGGCAGCGAAAAGGGGGATAGTTCAACTACTTATCTACGCCGAGGTAGAATTTGACAGCAAAACGCACCGGCGCTTATATAGCTAGACGAGATTCTCATCGCCCCAAATAGATACGAAACAAAAGTGGGTCAATGGGAGCACAGAGGCAGTGGTTTACGCGATCGAATAGTAACTAAAATTTTCCAAAGGCTTATAGCCAGTCGAAGGAGTTTACTATGGGACGAACACATAGGTTTCGGTCAACACCAATGTAGAGCCCAGTCCTCTGAGTCCGGGTTTGGAGCGCCGGGGTGCCTGTAATGCTGATGAAAACGAGCACTGGGATGCAACAATCACCGACACACTTCCATCTCGGTTGATCCGCGCAAGAGTCAACATTCCAGTAGCGCTATCACAAGTCCACTGCGCAGAGTTGGGTCAGAGGATGGGCGAAATCGTGCACATACTTTCTACCACGGCAGTCAGACGAAGTGTATACTAGTACTGTGCGGCACGGGTCAAGGAGTGCGCGATCGGCACCGACGTCCACTGCGGCCGCAGACTTTGAACTCGCGGAGGCTCCGAAAGAGGCTCGCTAGTTGCACTTCCCTCAGACTTTCGGGCTCAAACTCGAGCCCGGGCCCTCAAGGATGCTGGGTTATTTTATAAACCATTCGTCGCGTTACGGCAAATAAAGTGAGCCCACCCCACGACCTAGCAACTACAATACTGACATTTCATTCCTTAGTGCAAAGCATCAAACTTCTACACGAATGCCAACGTGAAATTCCGTCTTTGTTGTACATGAATGGGTCCAGGTTAGAAAGGACTACCGTCCCAACTAAGACCTTAGTAATACAAGCCGAGGAGCCATAAACTAGGACGCGAATATGAAGCAGACATTGGTCACGTATTCGTGTAGCAATCCAGAGGTCCGCTAACGCACTGGAACCACCAGGGGAATCAGAAGGGCTATCTCCCCCCCACACAACATCCGGCACAAGAATTTCCGCATCCACACCTCCCGTCCGGACACTCACACGCGCCCCCGCAACATTAAGCCTCGAGATGTCCACTAGGCCTCAAGCAAAGCGGGCTGTCTCCTGCTGCCCGCCGTTACCTGGCCCACCTATATCCACAGAGAACAGACCGGCAGAGTAAAACAGTGGCAGCGTTAGTCGGATCAGTGCGCGCAAAACGTTTTTCGGAGATGGGGACAAAAGCGATGCCTCCCAAACGGTCGATACAGTAAGCGCCCCGTCACAACAAGATCCAAGTTAGGACCATCTTGTGTTTCGTAAAGGAGAGGAAGGTATGCGGTTGTTTGCACAGCCCGGGCAAGCACATTCAAAACCGCAAGAGCGTCCTGTACCCGCTAACAACACGACGGATTTGATTGAGGGGATGGTCGTCAGGACTTTGAGACGCGGTCCAGCGCTCCCTCCGTCCCCGACACTCCTTGGCTGGTGTTTGGAGGCGCAACGACTTTTGCGAACTAAAAGAGTGTTGGGCGGAGGATCGTGTTCGAAAAGGTTCGCATGCGGGAGCCAACCACATCAGCAAATTGAGGAAAATCCAATAAGGCGTTGTACCTGGCCATCACAGTGTTGTGCGAGTGATTCACATGTCAATGATTCGCGAAATCCCGTTGACTTGAACCAAAATCTAAGTCATCTGATGAATGAACGGGCGCTCAATTACCGTGGAAAAATGGCTGCACGGCCCGCCGTTCCCGAGCGATTGCAGGGCAAGTGAAATTCGTCTCGTCGAGTGTAGCATAGGAAAAAAACAATTGTAAAACTAACTAAGAAGTATATCTGCTGTCGTTTCATCCACATCAACCTCCATGCCTTCGCCTGCTGCGGAATCTTCGTTAAGTAAATCATACAATGCGAGCTCCTCCTCAAAACTCCTTGCAGCGCATTCCTCATATAACTCAACCCAGTGTGAATTCCCAAAGTTGAAGAGCTGACTGAGGCTCAGTTTGCCTCCTAGTGGGGGATAGATGGGTGCCTCGTCATTGTTGATGGGTGCAGAGTGATGATCGGAGACAAATTCGCGGAAGCCTGGTATATGGGCAGTGGGCTCGTTGTGGGTTGATGACATAGTGTCGTCATCGCTTATTGACGGAATTTGCTGTGGGCTTGGTGGCTGTACAGCCATCGAGAGCAATGAGGATTCGTCGGCAAGGGAAGTGGTTTTCGAGCGAGTGGTGAACATGCGCTTCATCCGTGACTTTGTCGAATTGAGGCGGTGTTCGTTGCGAACATGCATCTTCAGCTCTGCAATAGAGCTCAGAGTCGAAGTCCCCATTCGGTTTCGGAGCTTCGTGAGCGTGTTTCCAAACACACTGAAAAGGCGTTCACAAGTGGCAGAGTTGGCGGTGACTGAGAGGAGACGAATGGCCAGGCAGCGAAATGGGGTGTGTGGTTCTGAGGAGAAGCTCAGATCACGGTAAACCTCAAGTGGGTCTAGTTGTATCTCCTGTAAATTTGTTAGTTTCTGGGTGGGATGGGGACATGAAAGTAAAACAAACCTGTTGTCTTGCTGATGCCTTGTGCCTGTAGCATGTTGCATGCAGCTCAGAATACTGTCCCTCTTCTGTGAGGTAGTGGCGCAGTTCAGTGTTGAATGCCTGTGGGGGTACCTCCCGAAAGAATCGGACATAGAGACGTCCAAGAAACTCGATGATCCCAGCAACAACAAACCTTGCATGACGGCCAAATGGCTCTGCCCGAAAGAAGGGGTTTATGATTACAGCGGCGATAAAAATATCTTGATCCGCCGCCATCCAACGTTTCTCAAGGCTGGAGATGATTGATGTAGATGCAACATGATCAGCCTCGTCTGACATTCGCTCGTACCGCATGACGAGGAATCCAAAGGTTAAAAGAACTGTGTCAAGACGACAAAATGCTGCTTGAGTGACATTTGCTGCGATCGCGAGTGGTTCTAAGTGCATCTTCATCCTAGATATCTGTCAGTCAAAGATGCATACGTAAATCATGAATAACGGCCATACCGAAGCAAGGACATCCAGAAGTTGTTATCCTTGATTAACATGACCATATCCTTTGCTTTTTTTCTTGCCTTAGCGTCTCCCGCAATCACACACCTCTCCTTCTCTGGTCGGCGTGAATCCATATCGACCACCATGACGAGCACTGAGTGAAGGTCCAAGAGCCTGGCATATGCTTGATAATGAGCTGTCCATCGTGTGAGAACAGCACGGATGACCGCCTTGACAGCATTTTCGCCATATTTGACCTGAACTTCTCTCAACGATGCAAGGATCTGGGTCTTGCTGCGAAGCCAAGAGATCAACTCTGTTGCATTGTCCGCAGAATCCAGCACTGATGCTTGAGATTTGAAGTAATCCCCAACAACGAGATTGACCTGATGAGCATAACAATCAAGGAACATTATGTCAGGGTACTTTAGTGCGAGAACTCGGCGAGCCTTGCGACATTCTCCGGATGCATCAGTGACAACCGCAACAGGAAAGGCGAAGTAGTCGGTTCGTATGGTCGAGATCGCATTCTCGAGGTGCATCACAAGTTTCTCAGCCGTCTTCCGTTCAGATGAGGTATCATGAACATTGAGTGTATGAATCTGAGAAAAGGGTCAATTATTAGAGGTCTTGTGAAGGTGTTTCAAACCAAACCTGGTTATTGAATGAAATCATGAATGCGAGCAAATGGTGGAAATTCACACCCGTCCACCCGTCCGCTTGGAGAGTCACATTCTGGTTTCTAGCTGCAATTTTTGCCATATCCCGATAACTCTTCGCAACCATGGGGATTAGGCGATTAGTGAGGACTTTCCGTGATGGAGACCGGGCGGAAGGAACAAAGTCGTTGATGAAGTCAATCCACTCTGGGTTGTCGACCCACGAAAGTGGCATACCGGCAGAGACAGTGAGCCTCGCAATTCTCTCCTCGAACTTTCGTTGAAACTCGGGGAGCCACACGCCAGGATTGTCAATTAAGACGGATTGCGATTGCGATTGCGATATCGGGATGGGGAGATCCATGAAGGGGTAGCCTGGACTGAGTTGCGGGCCATCGTTTAGCGGGACCGTGAGGCCGCAAAATGGCGAAGGTAGGGAAGCTGAGAGGGCAGAAATGGAGACTGCTGGTGAACATGTTCGTGTTGGAGGCAACGATGGCGGGGGCAACATCTGTGTGTATGGCGGAGAATGCTGAAACGGACCCGGGATGGATACCGGCCACATCGGTTGGACGTCCAGACTGGTGCCACCTGAATTGTGTGACTTCCTTGGTGAAGCTCCTTCATGCTTCGCTCGAGCTCGGTTCTCCGCAGTCTGTCTGGAGCAGACCTTCACGTGGTTCAAAAGTGTTGAACCGGCGTAGTGGATAAACCCGCGCTCGTTGTCCGGCGGTTGTGCAGAGCTTTTCCGTATGCTCCACACTAAATTTATTAGAGGGCCATCAAGTCAATGGCCACACGAGTGATAGAACAAGTGGATTATGACATACAGTAGGTTACTATCTCCTCCCTAGATCGAGCATTATTTCGTCGACCGAGGCCAAGATCTGACTCGTCTCTTGCGGTGATCTCTGCAACATCGATGTCAAAGCAAGGCATGCAGTACACCTTGTTGACCTTGTTGCCTGATGGGGCAACATAGAACGCATCCTCGCGTTTTGACGAGGTACCGGGGTGGTCGTAGAACTGGAGGCGCCACCAAGTACGAGAGGATTTCGGGGGCATGGGGGGAAGGGATTGAGCCGGTGAGGGCCGTAACTCAGTATTTCTATTGTATCTGGCCTCGAGGATAACACGCGTACATTTTGTAAGCTGTTTGGCACGCCGCGCGGCTGCAGGCTAGGTTTTACAATCTTGACACATATCAGATCTCCGAGAAGGCCGAGTTTAAATCGCGTGAAGTGAATCATATAAAGTCACTGTCACTTCACTTCACTTGACACGTTGACTTTGTTTCGGTCAATTATCTTCCAACACTGGGCCATCAGCACTGTAATCGACCATAAGCGGTACAATTCCCGGAACGTGGGTTATAACCGATTATAACGCCATGTAACTTCGTGAGCCCCTCAAAATTGTGGCGGTAATTCATCGGCATTGGCAAGTTGAGGAAAGCCCGACAATTTGCTATCGTCTCCTGTACAAATGCTACAATTTCCCAGCCGTAGATTGCAACTCGCTGCAACACTAAATAACTTCGTGAGACCTTCAAAATTCTGGTGGAAACTTGCAGCCTGTCATCGGATTATCTTCGTATTGTCAGTAGTATATTATGGTGTACGTGTCTACAACCTCTCGACCCAACCGAAACGTGCAGCTATGCAGGCCCACATACACTCAGTCTGCATTGGGGATCACACATTGGATAACCAGAATTCAGCTATATTATGTCGAGCAAATGGACATCGAAAGTGCTACTGGACGCTACAAGGGCGGTTGAGATGATCGGGCAGCCTGACGCTGTTGGCGTAGGATCGCAAAAGATGCCTTTCGTACCGATGTTTGAGCCACTGCACGTGTGGATGAGGACCTCGGGAAGACTTCCCTGCGAGGGTTTATCAGTAATAGCAGAGATGAGATTGGAACCACGAACACACTTGTTCCACCATTCAAGGAGTTGAGTTGATGCCTCTTGCCCCTCCGGGGTCTCGTCAGCCTCAAAGAAGTCGACGATAAACTCCCAAAACTCCTCGTAATTGAACCCGTTGTAATGGTTCATCCAATGCGTCGCATCTGTAAGAGAAAAGTGAAGCTGGAGATAGCAGGTTAGTGGTTGAGCCAGGAGATAGGGGAGCCTGCACACCAATACTGCTATATATGCGATGGAACGAGGGGTGACGCGTTGTCGTGACCGTATTTCGGACACTATCCGGAATCGCGACCTTCTCTCGACTATCGACAACCGCTGCGCGAGGTCTGGATGACCTCCCTCAGCATTCTCGACTGTCCCGACGAGGATTTGCCTGTCCCTTCACTTCGCCACACGTCCCTCTCTCCCTATTCTCCCTCGCGACTTCCCGACGTTTTCCCTTTCGACCTGCGACTTAGACCTGCGACCTGCGACCTGCGCCCTTCGACCTTAGACCTGCGACCCGCGTTCTCTAGTAGATAGTTTCTCTCAGACTCTTATTCCTTCACACCTCGTCCCGATTACGTCCCGACCAGTCCCGATCGTGTCCCGACCATTTCCCGATCCTCCATCACGGCTCTTACCTTTAGCTTTCCTTTCCCTATCTCCGTTTCCTGTGTCCCGATCACGTCTCGATCGATCGCTTCGCTCTCGACTCTAGGCCTCCCTCTGGTTCGTTTTCCAACCACATTCTTTTCCCTCGCTGTTCCCTTCGATCCCTTGCCTTCCCTATGTCATAGACGCGTCATTAGGTCTTTTGACATCACTTTGGTTCGTTTCCTTTGGTCCCTTCGTTCTCAGAGCCCCCAGTATTGTATATAAAGGCCCCTGTATTCGATAGACTCCAGCAATCAATCAGCAGCGTTCCCTCCTCTCTCTCCTCTCTCTCTCTCTCTCTTCTGAGGCCTAGCAGCGTTGCTACGGTCCTCCCTTCGGTTCCCTCGTCGTCTCGCCCTCGTTCTCGTTGTCCCTCTGGTCTCTTGTGTCCCGCTGGTGTCCCAATTTCTGACTCTGTTGTCCCGACGTATCCCGACGTTTCCCTTTGTTGGTTATCGGTAGTTTCGTTCTCTGGCTTTCCCGTCGTCCTCTGCCTCGTTCTCCCGTTCTCTTCCCGACTTTCTCTCTCACCTTTCATTCGCTTCCCGCAGATTCCCTAGAGGCTCGCGCCTCTGAACCGAGGACCCGACCTTCTAACTGCCATCTCTGCCCTCTCGGACTCCGAAGGCTTTGTGGCAAGTTCACCGTACGTCATTTATCTCACTTAAACTACAAATTGCTTACATTCCACAGTCGAGGAACACCGAGAGTCGATGGCAAAGTTAATATCAAAGCATCCCACCACTTATCGCGGCATCCTCCGTGATCACATTCGCAGCCTCATCAAGGATGAAGTGACAAAGGCAATCGAGGACGCTCCCCCCATCATTCTCTCTGATGCCAATGGAAGGTCTCTGGAAGTGACCGAAGAAAAGGACACCATCGTTCGTGAGTTCATAAGGAAGAAACTATGTGGGAAGAGGTTCTTGGATGGTCCATGGGCCACGTTAATGGCAAGAAGTCATGTTCCTGCAACGCCTGTAGATCTAACCTATATATATCTTAGAGCGGCCGGACAAGTGGAAATTCCCTCAACTCCCCAATGCTCCGTGCAGCAGTGATCAAGATCTACGATTACCCCCTTTCCCAAGATGCTCTTCGCGCCTCCCCAAGCGAGGAGATTCTCAACAAACAACCTATTGTCCCAGGCGACCCAGGCTACTATGCGCATTGGTCCAAGGTGCCACCACCCCGACTCGTCGCGCTCGCGGGAACCATTCTTCAAGTATGCTACGAGGAATGGCGTTCTGGGACACATGCGCCAATCAACCTCCACGGAACGACCTTTTTTTCGGAGTACGATGGCATGTTTGACCTCATTTATTCCGAGTGGTCCCACCAGCTGCGCCGAGATGCCATTCGCAAGAGATTTGCCTCTTGGGCACGCATGAGCACAATCCATTGACCATTGACCATTCCCCCTTTCCCGCCTCGAGGCTGCGCCATTTTTTTCTTTCGTATCCCTGCCTTGATGGCTGTTTTAGTGAATAGTCTAATTACTGGCTATGTCACGCGCTTCTCTTGATTCATACAGCAATCAAATGTCTCTTTTCTTCGCATACAGTGTGAGCTGATCAATCAAAAAATTGCTAAGCGTAGGTCAGAACTTCTTGCGGCTAGAAATGCTGCATGCGAAATGGGCTTCCGTGCATCAAACCTCCGGCATGCATGGAAGACGAGTTTATTTTTCCCGAAGTGACATTTCTCCCCTCAAAATCCGTGAAACACGACGATCGGCCCGCGTAGTGCTAATGAGTGATCAGATTGTTTGCTGATGTTAGATTTGTTCTATTAGTTTCTAATCGTAGCAATATTTAATGGACTCGTTTGTACGGTTAGATTTGAATAGATCCAAATAGATCTCGAATTCACACCGGGATCTAGCGAGAGCGAACAATTTCTATTTGGATCTAAAGACGGTGACGTTCAATGCGGGTCTACTGATATCTAATTTCCTTCCGTCCCCATACCACACCATACCCAGTCCCTCTCGCGACGGACACAACAACGCATCTAAGTCTCTTTCTCGGCCTGTTCCTTTTCGGCCTGTTCCTTCTCAGCCTCTTCTTTCTCGTATTGCTCCCGGTCGTCATTCTGTTGGAAGGTTTCGTTAGATAGACATCGCAATTAGTTAAGAATATAATTGTGACTTACAAGTTCACGCGCGCGTGCATTATACATCTGATCGAAGTCAGCGTCAGATAAGATAACATACAAAGGGATTCGTGACATACCTTGCAGTCAACCGGCCTGCCAGCCTTCCAGGCGTTCTCGAAGTCTACCTGTTCTTTTTGAGGATTGGCTGCCTTCCAATCGCCGTAGAATAATTCCCTGGAATAGATGTAAGCGTGGTGAATGAAGAAAATATAAGAATACAACATACTTTCCGGTGAGTTTCTTGAATTTCTTCTTCGCGGGAGCCTTCTTTGGGGCCGCCTTTGCCTTCTTTGGGGCCGCCTTTGCCTTCTTCGTGGTCGCCTTCTTCTTCGGAGCCGTCTGAGCAACTTGAGTGTCTTGCTGAACGTCCGAGTTATCAGCAAGGCCGGAACCAGAGGCAGAGGGGCCGGCAGAGTCTTCCATTGGGGCGAGAAGAAGAGCCGGAGTTTTTTTCGCAGGGCTAGGGGCTTTACCAGGGTTGACCTGAGCAGCAGGTGGGTCAGAACGTTCGAGGGGAGTCGTTGGGAGAGGCTCAAGAACAAGAGCAGTCGCAGAAACAGATGCCGGCACAGAAACAGAGACAGGAGCAACAACAGGTGTCGGCGCAGCAACAGAGACAGGCGTAGGATTAGATGCAGGACCGAGGACAGGTGGTTCAGATGGACCAGCAGCGATAGCAGCAGCAAGTGCAAGAGAGGTTTCGAGGGGGGCAGGAACAGGTGCAGAGTCAAGCGAAGCGGGAGGATGGTTGGATGCACGCCGGGAGAGACCAGAAGCAGACGGGCGTAGATTTTCTTCCAAGACAACCTTGAGGCAGGGAAATCAATTGAACCATACAGACGACCCCAGAATCACATACCTGAGTCAACGGAATCATTTCTACGGCCGGCGTAAGTTTCATCTTGTCACTGTGCAGATGGAGTCAGTACGTGACTTCACTCGTGCATATACCCATAAATTCGTACAAGATATTCTAGCAGGTGGTATTAGCAGCAAATACAGTCTATAAAAAACGACACTCATACCTGTTTGCGTGGAACATTGGGCTGGACTACTGTGGGGCGAGGTCGAGGGGTGGGTTGAGGCTCGTCAATGCGATGACGTTTCTGACGTCCTGCAGCCTCCTCCTCTTCGTCCCTGGGACGTTTGGAGGTCCTGGTTTCATCGGCGTCATCGGTGTCGACGTCAATTACCTCTGCCTCAGCCCTTCTCATGGCTGCTGTCTTCTTAGCTTCGGCAGCGGCCTTACGCAATAGAGCCTTGCGGTGCCACTGGGAGTAGCTGTTGGTAGCCACTTTGATGGCTTTCCAGTGACCCTCACAGAGTCGGAGCCAAAAAAATTCGCTCTCCAGGATGTGGACGAGCTCATTTTCGATGTCGCGGGGAGCTTCTCCCCAGTTGGCGGGAGCGCGGTTGCTGTCAAGGATCTCCTGGAAAAATTGTTTAGCCGTCTTGCGCGCGGCTTTCCTAACCTTCTCAGGAATCTCCCTCCCGGTTTCGTCTTCCATGAAACTGGACAAGACGGAGGTCTTCGGCGCCTTCTCCTCGAGGGTATCCTCACCACCCCTCTTCCCACCCTTTCGGTTCCCGTTGTAACCGTCGTTTCCCCAGTGATTGACAAGTGGGTATGTCGCCGGGTCAAGCTGGGGAAGTGGCTGTCGGGTGTATTTTGGGGTGGACAGCGACGATGGCTGAGGTGGGTCGGAGGTTCCAGATGAATCAGATGCGATGGATATCGTCATGGGGGCGTCGGGATCATCGAGGGTCTTCACTTTGGGGGTCGTTTGCGACGCTATGATCCGAGCGGAGATTTTCTTGGAGATATCGGCGACGTTGTCGATGATATTCTCCATGACAGTGTCGTGGGTACTCCTAGATGTAGTTTTGTTAAGTTAGTGCGATATACAAGTTAAAATAGGCGCATATAGTCAATAATTATGCGCATATATTCGACAAATGAAGCTATATGATAGCATATATGCGGCAGGAGAACTCACTTTAACTCGTGGTATTTGGTGCGCCAGAAATCACGATCGTTGCGCACCCTTGTGAACTCTTCAAACGGAACACTCATGCGAGAAACGTGGTCGTATGGGGTCGTTTGGGTGTAGGGAGGGCCGTGATAAGATCCCGGACGCTTTTAAAGATATAGAATATCAACCAGAGGGAACATAGAGTACGTACAGAGCTAGATCCCATGAACATTTGCTGGGAGCGCATAGGATCGCCACCTGGAGGGGAAAAAAACCCGCCAAATTTGCGAGGATTGTTTTGGCTTGGCGGGCCCATATCCGAGAGCGGCAGGAACCCTGTGTTCCGAGCAGATAGGTGGGATGAGGCCGAGAGAGCATCCGAGCTAACTCCGATCTCAAAGTCGCTGGAAAAAATGGGCGGAGACGATGGCATCCTGGAAGAAGGTGGTGGTAGGAAGAAAAGCTGAGAAAAGAGAAAAAGAGAAAAAAATTGGGCGAACGGACGCAGAAACACGGAGTCCGATCGGGCTTATCTGATCTAACCGAGGCGAAGTGTATCTACTCCGATCAAAATACATTAAATCACGGTACACCAGCTATCCTGTATATCCTTGCCCTACTCTAAAATTACACCTGTATCAACTACGCCTAGTGCAAATTTTTCTACTAAAAAAAAGAAGGTAGAACGTCCCTGTGTTGAGCAGGCAGAGTATAATATTATACTACTACATGGATACTCTAATCCTTACCTGAAGGGGTGAGGCTTTTTAGTTGCTAGTGGGAGAGAGAGAGAGAGAAGCGATTGATTTATCTATGGACACATGAGGGGTATATATACTATCTACTCTATTAACGTCACATCTATACAGTGTGACTGATGCATGGTCCGTGCGGCGGCTTTAAGGCACGCGCGCGTTATACCGATCGATCGGGTCACTGATGTGACACCGTCCCTTCGGGTCGCTTATTCAGCGCTCTCCGGCATCGGCTCTCGCACGAAGCGGTAGAGCCGGTTGACCTGTTGCCGGACACAGACCTTCGGTTCAACACTCCCCCTTACTAAGTACAGCTCCCTATATAACTTCATTGGTGGGAACTGGACTGTAGTAAGTTGGAGGTATGTGCTCAGAAGAATTCAAGGCCTAAGGCATCTCTAAATTTTCTGAGTTTGACGACTCCAAGGTTCTTCGTCAGGAGATCCGCGGGGTTGTCATCTCCGGGAATGAAATACACTACCACGCGTCCATCATTGATGACTTCGCGAATATAATGATAGCGGATGTCAATGTGTTTCGACCTCTTTTCAGTGACCGGGTTTGAGGCGATAAAGATCGAGCCTTGGTTATCTCCGCAGATTGGGATGACTTTAAGGTCATAGCCGAGCTCCCCCAGTAGGGTATGCATCCAGACTACTTGGCGGCTACAATCGGAAAGCGCCATGTATTCAGCCTCAGTGGACGACAGCGCAATGGTTCTCTGCGCTCTTGAGGTCCATGAGATGAGTCCTTTTGCCATTCGGACAAAGTATCCACTTTGGGATCGTCTCTGAGTGGGGTCTGAGGCCCAGTCTGAGTCGGTGCAGGCTGAGATACCTTCCCGTGAATCTCCGTCGTAGGTTAATCGATATTTGGAAGTCCCGATTAAATAGCGGCAGATATACAGCGCTTTCTCGACGTGCTCTTTTGATGGGTTTGCAGCATATTGCGCAAGTTTGGTGACCGCGAAGGCGATATCAGGTCGGGTACCCAGCATTAGGTACAGTAAGGAACCGATTATGGTCTGGAACCTGCTTCGTCTTTCCGGGCATGCTACCTCTGTTGATGGAGTTGGTACATACCCGGCTGGAAGGGGGGTTGGAGCAACTTTTGCATTTTGCATCCCACATCGCTCGAGGACTGTCTGGAGGTAGGCGCATTGATCTATAGAAATCTTGCTGCCATGTCGGGTGATCCTCATGCGGAGGAAATCGGTTAGGTCTCCTAGATCCCTAGTTTCCCATATCTTCATGAACTCCCCCTTGAGCTGCTCCGTAAGCGCTGTGTGGGGTCCGGTAAAAATGGCATCGTCTACATAGATTAACGCAATTACGAATTTTCCATCTTTATCCTGGTAAATGAAGATCCCGGCATCTGAGCTCAAGGATTTGAATCCGAGCTTTTCCATGGACCGTTTCAGGGCTCGCCACCATGCGAGTCCGGCTTGTTTCAGTCCGTAGAGGGCACGCTTTAAGCGGAGAACATGAGTCTCTTTTCCAGGAGCTACGAATCCCTCTGGTTGTTCCATGTAGATTTCCTCGTCGAGTTCGCCATATAGGTACGCATTTCGAACATCAAGTCCTTTAAGGACCCATCCTCCGAGGGCGGCCATTGCAAATATTAGGCGCACTGTCTCGAATCGGACAACGGGGGAGAACACGGCATCGTAGTCCATTCCCTCAACCTGTGAGAAGCCTTTCGCTACTAAGCGGGCTTTCTTGCGACCATCTGGTTTCTGGTCGAATACCCAGCGGTTTTTAATAACCTTGCGGCCTCGGGGGCGCTCCACCAGGTCGTATACGTTACGCTTGCGAAGAGCTTCCAACTCTTCGTTGCAAGCTGTCCTCCATTCCTCGAGCTCAGCCTGTGGTAGTGTGGCGATGTCTCGGTATTTCCATTCTTTTGGAGTTTTTCCGTCGGCGGTTGGTGAGACAGCCTTCGAAATCAAGAGGTTTTGGAGTTCTACTCCCCCTTCCCGGCATAGCCTAGCTAGAAGGGCGTCAGTGTCCTCCTCAGGGGTGGTAAATCCGGATGGTTCAACGGATTTCTCAACCTCATCTTCGGACTCCGACACCACTTCAGTCTCTTCCTCGGCGGAGGATTCTCTCTCAGGGAGTGGCTGCGTGCTAGGTCCGGGAACTGTTCCTGAACTTCGCCCGCGCCTAGGTGCCGCGGAAAAATCCCCGACAACCTTCTTCCAATCCTTCATTCGCCGGGTAGACTTAATTATTTCTACCGGGTGTTTACTACCGTAAACATTGCCGGGCTTGGCCGGTACTTTCCGCTCACGCTGAGGCCTCCGAGCTTTAATAGGTGATGGAGGCATAACCGCTGGCGGAGCGGGTGGTGCATCTTCAGGGCCGGAATCAGAGCTAGAGCTGGGCGTAGGCGATCTCGGCGGCTCCGAACTGGGCGCTCTAGATTGCACCGGCGTTTGTGGCTGTGGTGCGGGCTCAATAGCACGTTCCTTGCCTTTTGAGGAAGGCTTGGGGGTAGGTTTGGGACGCGCTGAGGGTGTTGCGTCATCCTCCTCTTGTCCTCCTGGAAGGGGACACTGGCAGTCACCGTCTTTATGACAGTGATGACTGGGTAAGGGTGGCGCAGCAGATTGCAGCCGTGTGTTGCGCCGTGTACTGGCAGTTGGGCACTTTGGAAAGTGCAACTCATCGAAGGTGGCTTGTGCGGCGGAGAAGATAATGTTATTTGGTCCGCGCATGAAGATCCATCCTTTTCCTCCCGGGTGGGTCCCTAGGTAGGTCATCAACTCCGACCGGGGTGCGAGTTTATTTACCCGTACTTCTTCCGGGATGAAGACGTATGCTCCGCAACCGAGGACCCGAAGATGATCAATCGATGGCTTACTTCCATTCAATAGCTGGAATGGGGTCTGCCAGTTTAGGCGACGATTCGGCGTTCGATTGTAAACGTGAGTTGCGTGGTCAATGGCGAATTCCCACCAGGATTGAGGGAGGCAAGCCTGTAATCTCATGGATTCTGCCTTATCCATCAATGTTCGAATGATCCTTTCCGCGCGGCCATTTTGCTGGTGTGCATGCGGGATAGACTGGAGGATCTCGATTCCCTTTTCCTTGAGCATCGTTGTAAATGTTAGGGACGTGTATTCTCCCCCGGCATCGGACATCCATCGGCGTACTCTCTTCTGGTACTTGGTTTCAACCATAGCCAGGAAATGCCTGGTAGCCACGAGTGCAGCGTCCTTAGTGCGCAAATTCATGGTCCAGGCGTGTGAGGTATAGTCGTCATAGAAGACGATTGAGTACTTGTATTTGCGATAGGATTCAATGGGGAAGGTCTTCAGGTCCGAGTGGATCAGCTCGAAAGGGGCAGTCGCTCTGGTGCTGGAAGGGGGAAAGGTTTTATTGGTCATCTTTCCTTGCGCGCATCCAGTACAGAGGTGCTCTCTTGGGATTTCGACATGAGGAAAATCCTTGACATGTTTCCCGGCCTTTTGGATCACTTCTTTAGAGGGGTGAGCCAGTCGGCGGTGCATGATCTCAAAATCAGCATCGTATATGGTTTCAATTTTGGCAGCAGTAAGTTGCGCCCCGAGGAGAGTCCTGATGATGTAAATACTATCATCCTCGGTTCGAGGGTGGAAGGTAAGAAACTTAGTTTCTTCTTCGTAGAGTGAAATTTCGCGAGCACTCCCCCTCGAGAAGAGTCCGCTTTTGAGGAACTGGCCAAGAGATAATAGCCTATGGGATATTTCAGGAACAAAATAGACAGGGTTTAGCCTAACAGCCCTTTCGTCTACGTAGAGGATCACCGTTCCTTTACCGATGATCGTTGTGAAAGTAGTCGCAGTCCTTAGAGGAATGGGCTCGATTGCCTCGTATTCAACAAAATCATTCATATCGAAGGTAAAGTGCCGGGATGCACCAGAGTCGAGCATCCACACGGCTTCAGTTTCACTCAGGGCGGACAAGGTCAAACAAGTGTATTCGGAAGCTACTACTGAAGAATTACGTCTATCTTCAGCTGCTGTGGAGTCGTTAGCATCGTTACTCAACACTTGAATACTTGTTTCATACCTTCCGCCAGACGGGCCGGCAACCGACACGGGGGATCCAACAACCATCTCATCACCCGACCATCCCAGGCTCACCTCATCCTCGCTTGGCGGGGTACGCGCCTTTTTGCGAGGTCGAGGATCGACCGTCTGCTCGCAGGAGCGCTCCAGTCGTTTGAGGGTCTCAATCGTGGGCGTGACGCCTAGTCGTGCTGAGAGATCTCTTGCCTTCTGAACGGAGGGGTAGAAGGAAGGGGTCCCTGCACCTTCACGATGGACCGGGAGGGAGCGTGTGGGAAAGGCTGCCATAGAGGCGAAGCCGTAGTCAGTGGCTGACATACCGGAGCTAGACGCAACTGGAGGTTGAGGGGGGATGGGAGAGGGTATGGGGGGCTCCTCAGACTGTTGTGCCTGTTGTTGGAACCTTCCTCGGCCTCCTCTGGTTCCTCGTCGGTTACGCCCGCGTCCACCTTGGCCCTGGGGTTGATCCCCGCTGTACTGCTGCTGTTGCTGGAAATTGGGGTTTCCAGGAGTGCGCTGTACATTGGACAGCCTATGCGCCTGCTGTCTACCTTTGCCGTTGGACGTCTGCTCCCATGCGAGGAGGATTGACCGCCGAAGACCATCCACATCAAGCTTGGTTAGATCCTCCGTCTGGCAAACCGCCTGTGGAATGTTATTGTATGACGGAGGAAGCTTTGACATGAGCATCATCGCTTTGATGAAAGGGGGGATGACGGCGTCTTCCCCGTTGCTCTCAAGTCGGCCGATATGGGAAGCAAACTTGTCTAAGGCGGGCGTGGGGTCTTGTCCCTCGTGGATCTTGACCTCCATCGCATGTTTGAACTCCAGGTAGATTCCGATGATCCCTGGCTTTCCATACTCCTTCTCGATTGCTTTGAGAAGGGCGGCAGCGCTGGTTTCAGCTCGGTACTTGTACTGGATATCCGGGACAAGGCGCAGGAGGATGTTGCCGAGGGCTTTATCATTTGCCTCAGCCCATGCGTCTACTTCGTCTTGGTTATCAGTGCCTTCCTGCGCCTGAGTCAATAGGTTGTTCTCGGCATCATAGGTGGCTTCAGTTTTTGGCCATACCTCGAGGGTAGGTTCCTTTTTCTGGATCGTCCTCCATTGTCCTTGCGACATTAGGTATGAACGCATTGGCCCAGCCCACTGTTGGTAGTTCGGGCCGGAGAGGACGGGGACGAGGGAGGTGAGTTGAGAAGACATTTGTTTTGGGAGGTGGAAGTCCTGCAACCAATAACAAGTTTCATCAGTTTATCGTACGCTTTTCTTTTGGTGCCAGAAGCAAACGAAAGGGGGAGAAGCAGTCTTTCCTTTCAAGGATTACTTTAGTGAGAAGCTTTTATCGCATATTGCCTCATTCCACACCGTCGGCAGATGTTAATCGACTACCCTCCCCTGTGGGGTCTACGAATGTGTGTTGTGCTCAGCTTTGGCTAGTCACTGTTTCATCCCTTCTTGGGGTTTTTGACTTTTTTGTTCTAAGTCCCCTTCCTGCGCAGTGGATAGGCGAAGGTTTATTGACATGTCTAAAAGAAGTACTGCTTAGGGACGCGACGTATGACTCGTCGTGGTCCGCCTTCTTGGGCGCGCTTTGTTATCTCCTCTAGTACGTGTCTAATACGCATTCTGAGGTTATCCCCTTTCCCCAAGTCCAGCGCTCTAAGCTCCTTTGGAGGTGGCGTTTGGTCGATGAGGGTAGGTTCGTTTTCCATATTCTTTTGATGAGGGGTAAGCCTACAAATCAAAAAGAACATGGTGAATAGTGCTTTCTAAGCAAGTAGACAGTCAAGCCTGAATAGCGCAGTGGCAGCCACAGAGGGCGCACTAAGGTAAGGTCAGAGCCTGTTCACAGCGCAGCCACAGAGGCGCAGCTTGGAACACAGGGCATAGCCCGGGCTCATAACCTGTTGAGCAGGCAGAGTATAATATTATACTACTACATGGATACTCTAATCCTTACCTGAAGGGGTGAGGCTTTTTAGTTGCTAGTGGGAGAGAGAGAGAGAGAAGCGATTGATTTATCTATGGACACATGAGGGGTATATATACTATCTACTCTATTAACGTCACATCTATACAGTGTGACTGATGCATGGTCCGTGCGGCGGCTTTAAGGCACGCGCGCGTTATACCGATCGATCGGGTCACTGATGTGACACCGTCCCTTCGGGTCGCTTATTCAGCGCTCTCCGGCATCGGCTCTCGCACGAAGCGGTAGAGCCGGTTGACCTGTTGCCGGACACAGACCTTCGGTTCAACACCCTGAACTTGTTCACCAAATGGTACCATCGTTACAACTGAGATGATGGACGTCGCTCGAATAATGATTAAACTACCCTCACCCTTGTATTCAAATACATTGAGGGCACCGTACGTCTCTCGGTTAAGTCGTTCATTGGCGGGGGAGTAGAGGGAACAAACGGCGAGGGTCTCCCGAACTCCAGCAATGTCTGTGCGGAAGTAATATCTTGCCTCGGCAA
The DNA here is from genome assembly GCA_015956445.1 of Thelephora terrestris. Taxonomy (NCBI): domain Eukaryota; kingdom Fungi; phylum Basidiomycota; class Agaricomycetes; order Thelephorales; family Thelephoraceae; genus Thelephora; species Thelephora terrestris. Next base: position 916,164 of record WIUZ02000012.1, on the reverse strand, counting down.
TACGAACGGCACCCTGATGGAGAACCTGTGGGATTTACGTTAGTGCAGATCAAAACCCAGACGCGAATGAAGTAAGCTCGCGTACCTTAAGATTTCGATCGGTACGTGCCCTTCTAGACGAGCGGACTTCCTCTTTCCAATAAGAACGCGCAACCTGTTCAGTTGGAATCCGGAGTCTTCCCCATCGGTAAATAGATTTTGGAGGGGTGGATCCACGATTTGGGATGCTGGAGTAAAACATTCCGAGGGCGTCTTGTTCAACTTGAGGGACGTCATAGGGCTTCTCATCTTTGGGACCCAGCAAGAGATATCCTTGGCCAATGTCAATCGATCCGTGGGGGTCACTCGTCTTGGGTTTGAGTTCCGGCCAGATGGCAACAAGGGAATTGATTTCTGCAACCTTCTTGGCCTGTTCCGTAAGATTTGCAAACGGATTGGACGGCTGTTTGATAAGCGAGCCGAAAATTCCGATGACGCGCTCCATGGTCCACTGGGCCGAAAGCGAAGGTGGTCCTAGTCGGGCAGTTTCAGGGCCGAGATGAGTCACCGAGTGGACACACTGCCGAACAAAATGAAGGCGCTCGATCTTCCGTTGATAATACAGAAGTTCGAATTCGAGGACCCACTCGAGAAGAAGTTTGTGGGCGAGTTGGAGTTGTTGGCGTGAGATCCGGCGTTGGTAGATAATTCGAATACCGATGACTAGCTTACAGTAGTGTCGATAATACTTCTCTGGAATAATTCCATAAAAGAGACCGGGTCCTAGGCCGTAGAAATAGAGGAGCAGTTCCCAGGCCTTATAGCCACTTGAGATCTTCTTCGCCGGATTCCGAGGGGTTCGGTCGAAGGAACGAGGGAAATAAACCGCAGCGTCCGCAACCTTCTTTCCGTGGGTCTTCCAAACATCTCCATTTAGAACGGCCCAGTCCCAGACACCATCAGGATCCGCCTTACGACAGCCTTCGCAATCGCACCAGAGATCGAACATCAGAGCCGTAAGATTTATAACCGGCTGATGCATGATGTCGCCAGGAAAACAAGTTGGCGGTTTGAGGCTACGGGAGAGGCAATCAAATAGACTGGCCTTCCTGATACCAGTGTCGAGTCGGTTCTCTCGATAGTCCGCATTGGTCCGCGAAGTGATGACCTTCTTCAAATTTGCGCGATATTTGAGTGGATCCACCAAGGGAAGGTTCGAGATTTTGACGTCCGGATGAGTGCGTTCCGGATCTGGATCTGGATCGTCCGGGTCATCATGGGGTCGGAGTAAAGCTGGATAGTAGTGTGGGCCACCCAGTTTATTTCGCCCGATGAGCTCGCAGAGAAGACGGCAGCCTCTCTTGCCGTGATGGCCAACAGAGCCGCTGAGATCTGCCATAGCGATGGCATCTGCAAGAGTGAGGAGGAAGAAGATCAGGGAGGTGTATACCCTGCGGCGGTATGCGTCGTATATGCGCAAGCCTTCCTTTTGAAGGGCAGAGAGATGCGCCAATCCAGGGAAAAGGAAGGAATCTAAATTTTTCGGATGCCCAGGACCTGGAATAACACCCCCGGGCAGAATGTTGCGAATTTTGTAGCGCTGATCAGGCGCAAGATCCAGAATAAGCCAGATGTAGATCCAGCAATCCGATTTTTTGTTGCGATAGAGTTGCGCGCCGTCAATAGAGAACATAACGACCATATCGTCATCAGAGATTTCGCCCTTTTCAACGGCCTCGAGATAATCTGAGCCGCAGAAGATGTCGTCGAAGCTATAGTCCTCGGCATCCAGATTGCGAGCTCGTTCCTCCCGAGTCTTCTCGCACCGGTAGGACATCTTGCGAGACATCTCAGAGCTCCTCCGACGAGCCTGTAGTTGCGGACCAAGAGCGAAGGTCGTAAATTGCTTTCGAGGAACTTTCTTCTTCCCATGAGATTTCCGAAGCTCCTCTTGGTCGTAGCGTGGCTCGAGACAACGACGGTCAGGACACGTCTCTAGGTTCGCATAGGGCCCAGTGAAGCCGACGCAAGAATGGAAGCACATGTCGTGTTTCCAGGTGACAATCCCAGAGAGGTCAGAAACCCGCCGTTTAACTTGGTCATAAGAAAGCATGTTCGAGTTAGGGAAGGTCCTCTGAACAATAGACTGAGCCTTAGAGTACGCCCTCTGGGACTGAGTGTGATCCAGCGACGAGATATAGAAGTCGATGGAAAGCCGGAGATCTGGGTCGTCAGATGGAGAGAAATGGACCTCCTGAGGCTCCCGAAGCGTTCTGAGTTCAGCCGGACTGAACTGGGACTCCAGAGTAGCTGCCTTGGCCATCTGGATAAACTGGAAGCTGGTCTTCAGTTTATCCAAAGTGATATGGGGCTCCTCCTCGGAATCAGAGTCAAGCGGAGGGTCGTCCTCACCAGGACCAGTGTCAATAGGAGGAGCAGCTTCGCCAGGATCTTCGTCAGAAGGAGGATCGCCTTCGTCAGAATCAGAATCAGGAGGTGGGGGATCTTCGTCAGAATCAAAATTGCGAGGAGGGTGTACGCCGGGATCGGGATCGAGAGGAGGGTCGTCTTGATCATCTGGGGGATCTGCATCGTTCCTTGTGAGGGTAAGAGGGGGTGGAAGGAGGTCTTCTTCCATTCTGTCACCAGCCGGAGAAGGAGAACGAAGGCGATCTCGGTCAGTCTCCTCGTTTTCGTTGCTTAAGGCGGCAGGGGGGTGAGTCTCTTCAAATTGAGATCCATCCATCGGACGGGTAAACTGGGGCAGTTCTGGGGTCGTCTCACGTCTCTCAACACGCTGGAAAAATTATTTCATGAATATCACTTAACTAGAGCGCATATATTGATCTGATATGATACGTACAGAGCTCGATCCCGCGATTCGGCTAGATATGTGTGCGCGCATCTGCACGATTTCTTCTCCATAACGCTTCTTAGCTCTTCTGGTACGCTTGGGGGCAGGGAGGTCCATCATATGGTCGATTTCTTGTAGGGAAAGGTTCGGAAGTTTTGCTTTTTTTCCTCCCGGGTTGTGGTTATACCACGTCCTGTTGAACCGAAGGTCTGTGTCCGGCAACGGGTCAACCGGCTCTACCGCTTCGTGCGAGAGCCGATGCCGGAGAGCGCTGAATAAGCGACCCGAAGGGACGGTGTCACATCAGTGACCCGATCGATTGGTATAACGCGCGCGTGCCTTAAGCCGCCGCACGGACCATGCATCAGTCACACTGTATAGATGTGACGTTAATAGAGTAGATAGTATATATACCCCTCATGTGTCCATAGATCAATCAATCGCTTCTCTCTCTCTCTCTCCCACTAGCAACTATAAAGCCTCTCCCCTTCAGGTAAGGATTAGAGTATCCATGTAGTAGTATAATATTATACTCTGCCTGCTCAACACGTCCGTCTAGCAAGGTACCTTACGCCGTGAAGCGCACACTTCGCACACTTGCAAGGAAGTTTCGAGGGGTCCCCATCTCCACCTAAGGCAAGGGACATTCGAGGAAGGGAGTTGGCAATATGCTCCCGGGAGATATGGGAGGCTTAGAGCGAAGGAGGGACTTAGGAATTTTCGAAAAAAAATCATCTCAATTCACGCCAAATATTCAGATAACACGAAGATATGTTTTAAGTGTACAAAATGAATTAGAGAAGCTTAAAGAAGTTGAACTTCGCGCGAACTAATTAAGTCCACGCGACTTCGGATAGACCCGAGTTGCATGGCCTAGATCCCGGTTGCCACGTTTCGTTCCGGTTCGCCAGTGATGAACCCGGCTCGTTCCCATTCGCGCGATTTCTCACTGGGGTTGAACAGTCACCTCCGAGAAAACATGTGAGCCAAAGAAGAGCAGACGGGGTAGACAAGGCCACTCGGGTCACTCGGGCAAAGGGATGGACGATCTATCATATGAACCTCCGCAATCGGGGTCTTGGACAGAACTAAATAATCGATAGGTCGTGGGTAATGACGGTTTCAAATCTACACGAAATTAAGGTCGTTCAGCAACAACTGCTCCCCTCCAATACGAGTGTGGGGAAGAGAAAAACGTACACGAAAGATAGAGAAATGGAAGGTAAGCTGTACAGCGGCGACTACACGAGGATATGAGGAGAACGAAGCCGGAACAAAGGCGTCACATCGCAAGTTCGGCCTGTAACTTCTTCAGCATTTCTTCCTCGTCCAGTTCTGCTGGTTGCTCGGCTACAAAGATCAGCCGACCTCGTGATAATGAAGATCGTGACCATGAACCTACCTGCTATTGTCCTCGTAGCGCCTGGTGGCAGATGTATTGGTGCAGGCTCCGCACCCTGCAACATCTCGTTCAGTTTGTCTTGCTCAAGATCCTCCAACTCCTTCCTCAGCTCATCCTTAAAGCAACAAGTGAGGATTCGATCATAGTAGAAGATCCACACGGAAATGACGCACCTCGTCAAGATCAGCACCAAGCGGTCCACTCGAAATCTGATCCTGGATCTCAGCCGCAAGTTGTGTCTGTTCCTGGATATCCGCCATAGTCTTGTCAACCTTGTCGATCGAGCTGAACACCCACATATGAGCACATGCATCTCGGGAAGATCATGGAATGGACATACAGGTCACCATGAATTGTTTTCAGAGCATCAGCCGCTTTCTTCATCGCAAGCATAGTTTCCTGGTTTATCTTCGCAGACTCGAGCGTGTTCACGTTCATCTCAAGTTGGAACTTCGTTCCTTGTAGCTTCTCCAGCTCGTTCTCTAGCATCTTCTTCCGCTTCAGTGCAGCGAGAGAAACTGCATCCGCATGCACACAGGAACGACACAACCGTTTATTCAGCACAGATGAACAATAGTCACACCCCAGGAAGATGAGATTGACATACCAGCCTTGTTCGTTATGGCGTTAGCCTTAGCCTTAGCCATCTCCTCCTCAACCTTCTTCAGCGTATACTCCTCTTTCTTCTCAATCATCTGCAGTTGTTGGCGCAGGCCAACAATCGCATCCCTTGACACCTGCTGCGTATCCTTTCGTCCCCAAAGTGAGCCCATCCAACCGGCCATACCGTTTATCGTTCCGTGGGGTGACGTTTGTCGAAGAGGTGGCGAATATCGCAATACGGCAAGGATTTGGTGCACTGGTTCCGCCGGTTGAGATGACGGAAGTGGACAGACAGATATCGTTCCGGGAGGATCGCAGCAGGTGGGGAGGCGTATGATGTGATTGAGTCACGCATGTCACGGCGAAACTCAAAAGCGTATTCAACGGGTTTCCTCGAGGCTCTCGGGTTTGCTTATGGTACTTAGGGGTATATCGTGTGTACAGGAGGGAATAGAGGAGTTTAAGATGAAATATAAGATGGAGAATGTAAATCGTCACAGGTATACCCAGCACTGCGTGGAACTCCCGCGTCAGGCTATTCAACGATCTTTCTTTTGGTCGTCATCTTCGTCCTCCTCGCTGGGGGTAAATTATGTGAGTACGTGACTGAGTAGAGGGATACGAAAAGAACGTACTCTTCGTCATCACTTCGATCGTCCTCAGCCCCTCCTCCAGTCAAAACCTTGTAAGCCACCCTCAAAATTGTACAGAACCAGATCAGTTGGAGTACCTAACGCGGGAAAGTTGCTCAGTCTCCAATGCGACGCAAACAGGAAATAAAACTAACTTGTAGAAGGCTCATCAACACCATGAAAGCAATGTAGATTCTCTCGGACGCGTAATACCCATTCAGTGGATCCCATCTGAATTGACTGTAATACGGGAAGTCCGCATAAATCGATGCGATGACGAGCATGAACAGGATATGCCGGGTGATGAGCCAGGCGAACATGAAGAGGCCGAACACGATGTCGCAACTCAGACTGCCCCCCATGTATTTAATCATCTTGGCCAACTGCGTTACGTGTATCAGAAAGGGGATGCAAAATAACAGCGAGAAAGGCGCATATATACACCAAAAACGTACCGGAAGTAAAACGTCGCAAATGTCCATGAGGAGCATGATGAGACATCCAACCCTGGTAAAGTTCCAGAAGTAGGAGAGCAACATGAGAGCGATCGCGATGAAGTGGTGCGACATCATCTGAATATGATCTTTCCTCCTCGCTTCGGCAGTCAAGATGAATATTCCGTGGATATAGAATGCAGTCTCGTTCAGGTAATAGAACTTGACTGGCCCCGGTAATGGATAATGCTGAGAAGGGTATCCGGACCAGATACCAGCCGCAGGAGACCACATTTTTGTTGGGAAATTATAATGAACGTACTACCAATCCAAACCAAATCAACCGACAAGTACGATGCGAGGAAAAAAGGAGAAACTCACGAGTCCGAATCCACATTGGAAGGAATAGCAAAGCAGTGCCCATCCCTGCTCCGCGAACCTCAAAACACTTCTATGCATCCTCCTCTTCTCTACAACGGTGAAGGTGATTTCATGGGCGTCTCCATTGGCATGATGACCATTCGCTGTTCCGTTCGAAACCACTTTCGCTTTAAGCGACGGTGACAACGAACCCCTGCCCTTGCCCGCGAGCTTTTTGGCCCTCAGATCCCTGGCCAATTTCCAGTGCGCAAATGGCTCAAACAAGAAAAGCCGGGCCAGATCTCGGAGAATGGCCATAGCTGAGATCAAACCAATGATCGTGCAGACGTCGAGCCAGCCATTCCCGAAGTGTGGGTAATCCTGGAAGGAGTCAGACTTTGGAGGCGGATCCATTGGGTACGACAGAGAGAAAAATGGAATGATGTATGCGGCGACCCATGGCGGGAGTATGTCGGCGTTCATCCTGACTGTTGCGTCACCTCTTCGGACTGAGTCTCTTCTTTTAAAGGAGTGGGAGTCGACCTCACGGACGGTTGAGTTGCAGTAGAGCTTGGATGCCCTGAGACCGTCGCTACAGGTAAGTTGGTGGAAGGTGCTGTCACCAGGCAAAGAGGGGGAGAGGGATGAAAAGCGGCCCGGCTGGAGGTGCGGTAACGGATCGCACCATGTAAAAAAATGCCGTGAATTTGTACTCGACGCGTCCTGCTTTAGCACACGTGCATCAACTTTCCCCTGATCGTGGGAACGCAATTGTTATCCGCCTTTGTAGCCTTTGCATCCAACGTTCACTGTGCACATTGCAATCATGCATGTCATGCATCGTGCATCAATACGACAGCGCCAAGCCTGGAAGCACATGGACCAAATGATTTCAGCTGCTCATGAAATCGATGGCCAAAGGAGAGATAAGGCTGAGCGATCCATTGATATTTGATACCTGGGCTTCCAGCCGAGTACGGGATTGTGCACGATGGGATCGTCAAAATGATGCGCAATACTCATCTCCGTACACGCTTGAAAGGTGGTGGCCTCAAGAACGTTAAGCGTCGTTCGTTCCTTGGACGTCAGGAGATATTTTGAGAGTGGTATTCTGCTTGAGAGACACAAACCTAGTTAATACCACGTAGGCAACGCCTCTCAACTCGACGCTCAAGGTGCCTTCCGACCCGAACCTCGAAGAGATAAGGAAACCCCTAACCGTGGGAACCTCAGTCCATGTAGTCCGATTACAAACGCCCATCCATCCCACCTCAACCCTACCAAAATGGACTCAGCCGCCCAACCCAACACGACGCTCTACATCAACAACCTGAACGACAAGATCAACAAAGAGGAGCTACGCACCCAGCTCTACGCGCTTTTCGCGACCTACGGGAAGGTGATCGATGTCGTCGCGACGAAAAGTCCCAAGATGCGAGGTCAAGCGTTCTTGGTCTTCGCAGATTTGGCGGGGGCGACGTCTGCGATGAGGGCTTGCGCAGGTATGACGTTCTACGATAAGCCACTGGTGAGGGATTGTCAGCCAATCAGCGTCGTATTTCAGGTTGATCCAACCAGGTTCCCCACTCTTTTTCTGCACACGGTCGGCTTGGGTCTGTCGATCTTGATTTCCCCTGGAACAATTGTCATCTGGGACGATAGCGGATATCATACGCCAAGGCTAAATCTTATGCGACTTTGAAGAGGGAGGATCCAAACTTTGTTCCTCCCAAAAGTGCACACGCAGGCGCACTCTCCGAGTTTAACTCGAAATTTGCGAGTGGGGTTTCGCTATCCGAGAAACGGCCCAGGGATGATGATGGCCCTGCCGGACGCCAGGCGAAGAGAGAGAAGCAACAAGAGAGCGATGAGGAAATGGAGCTGGACGACGACGATGACGACGAACCCGCCGCCCCTTCGAAAGGTGAATTTTTGTACCCTCATTTTGTACCGGTATTAATATCGCTTCAGCAACAACACAACAACCATCTGCCCAGCTACTTTGTACGAACTTGCCGCAAGAAGTTACAGACGACGTTCTATCCGTCCTCTTCCAACAGTGCGTCCCCTCCTTCCAATGCGTCCACCGTGCCCGTGCCGATCGTTCTCTGGATCAGATACCGGGGGTTGCAAACCGTGCGAGTACTCGTTTCCCCGACCCCCAACGCTGCCGGTCAACCGGTCAAAATGGCCCAGATCTTATACGAGACCCCTCAACTGGCCGCGGTGGCCAAAGAAAACTTGAACGGGTTTGCTCTGAAGAAGGATTGGGTTATGTCCGTCTCGTATATATAATCTCTCCCCCACCTCCCTGGCCAAAAATCATTCCATTATTCTACACTCCGAGAATACGATTGTCGGTGGTTTACAACGGGGGTATATACATGCTTTCGACGTGTGGTCGATTGAACGGAGTGGCACAGACTTTATCGGCCCTTGTCTTCCGCGAGGATCGCGTCATTGAGCTCGTCGAGGGGAGCGAGTTCCTTCTTTTCAACGAGATCGAACTGCCAAATATCGGTCAGGTTGAGATTGGTTTGGGATCGGATTTCTTTCTCGTTACGAACCTCGTGCACGAATAGGAAGAAGTGTCGGTAACTCGTGTTCAGATGAGCTAGTAGATGGATAAGCTCGAAGCCTACCAGCAGAGCGGCCCGCTACTCACCCTCGATGCCAAGGGCGCAGATCTGGTCGAAGTGGTTGCTATACAAGTGGGCATAGACGCGGAACAGTCGCCTGAAGATCGTCCCGACGGTATCTCTAAAATCTTTTGGGAAAGGGACACCTAGAGCACGGAACCGTGAGCAACACAGTGGAGCGTCGCAATGGAGCCATCCAGCCTTTCGCACCGATTTGGTTAGGGAAGTACTTCTCGTTATCGAGGAGACCCTGGGCCCAGTTCATCAGCGCGTCGACGTATTCTGGTGCGGATAGCTTCGCGGGGCGTTTGTACTTCACGCCGTCCTCCCAGAGATACTCGTATCTAGCCACGCCGCAGTCAGAATGGCACAGATGGATTTCCAGCTGGGCGGTCACCTTGGACCGGCAGACATTACCGGACACTGTGAAAGCGCGGGTAAGGTTCAACGAGGAATCTGTGGTGGGCAAGCATCGAACGTGAACGGACCTCTTGTGGGGTACAAAACTCGGTGATGGTGCCGTAAAGCATGTTCAAGTGGTTGAAGAAGTCGACAGCTATGCAAAGTAGATAGTCAGCAATAAACTAGAGCGAGATTGGGTAGTTTGGTGACGCACCGTGCACGGCCAACCACTCGTTGGTGTCTTCGCCATCGGGCAACTGAACAGCCAATCGCAGATTACCAGAACCCTAGACACACTCGCAGCTCGATAAAAGTACTCATTTGGGCCAGGTAACGCCGACGTACGAGAGTGGCTTCGGCGTACTTTCGTAGCTGATACTGTTTCGTTCCTTCTGGGATGTCCCTCCTCGGTTTGAAAGTACGGGTCTTCCCTCTGGAGAGTAGCCAGTCAGATGGCGGGTGGGTTGGAGTGGATTTATGAGGCTTACAAGCCGAAGAATGCAGACATCTTGGAAAAAGTCGTTTGGTGGGTTTGGCACCACCTCCAAGTCCAGGGGCTTCCGTCGATCGACGGAGATTGCCGCCCAGACTCACTGTCAACGATGATGCCTCTGTGCTAGAGGAGGGGTTGGTGCAAGACCTGGGAGTTCGTTAAGGTGGGTAGAGCTTATCCAACGGTTTGAATATTTTTTGCCCTTCACAGTGACCATTTTGCGACTTGGTGAACAAACTTGCAACGACGGGCTTTATCTTGGCTAGTGATCTACCGAGTCCGCCAAGACGTCGACACTTCAGAAGGATAGATATATTTCTTCTCGTGGGACCTACGCGTATGGAACATCACTACTAGCAGAGCACCTGGGTCATTCGAGGGCACTAATGTCAGCCAAGATACACCCACGTCCTCTGAAGGACGTGTCTCTTCTGCGCAGATCCGAAGCTCCTTCGACTCGCGATGGTGTTTCTTTTGCACGGGACTATGCTACGAATTTCACTATGCTCTACGGGCAAGCGCCCAGAAATTGTTGCAGGCCTTGGGGAAGACCTCAAATGAAGCAAGGCTGTTTTGAATTTTCCGAGATCCGTCCCCTCCTTGCCGTCAAAGGTTAACCGGGCGCTTTCCCCTTGCTGAAGCGCCGAAGTCTCAAATTTTCCGTGCGTCCCTGGTTGAAATGTGGATAACCACTGCGCCATGAAACGCATTCGGATGATAGGGCATCCACCGCGAGCATGGCCCATACACTGGATTCTTGTGAGCCCGCCATAGGCTGCGAAATCTTCTTCAGCTAGACGTATCCATTCTGGGAACTTCGCATCTCCGGTAACAACGTGATACGACACTTGAGGAGACAAGACCGAAGTAAGGAGAAACGACACCACTTTAGTTGCACAGCCTAACTACCAAGATTACATAGGGGGCAGCAGGCAACGGTAGATTCGGCAGCGATTTATGTACACTGTTAGCGGAAAGGGTGATAGAAACGTATTTGGTGCATACAGCCAGCCCACTCAGGTAGCCCACCCTCAGTAACTTTGTGATATTTGGAACGGAGGGGGGGGGGAGCTTGGAACTAATCCGATGTGAAACGAAGCACAAAGTTAATGACGATAGCGACTGAGTGATGGGTCAGTACAAGGAAGCACGGGTGCGGAGTGATGGGAAGGCGTACTGAGCAGCGCAATACAAAGGATTGTCTATCGGGAGCATCAGAATACAGTTGGCACATGGGAGCCGCACTTTCGACTCACGGGGCCAATGCGGTCGTCGTACTGCTGCTTTCCTCCGCGTCGGATGGCGGCAGCTCTCCAGTGATAAGTGAAGAGGGCGTACAGCATCACCCCGATAGCTTGGTAAACGAATTCATAACCTTGAGCATGTTTAAACCTATTTGAAAAGATAACAGGGACATACCGACGATAGAAAACATGGATGCACTGATCTTCCCGACCTATCAGCGAGGGAGGAGTGAGTGCCCAGCAGGGGGAGGGATGGCTGAAACGGAGGGTTTGTACCTTATCACCAAAGTTGAGGAGGCCGACGGCTAGACCACCGAGCACGACGGTGAAGTGAAGCCATGAGAGGAAAGTGCGTTCATTGGCAAAGAAGACCTTGGGCTCTACCCTGACCGGGAGAGCGATGCGCTTGTTAGCGGTGCGTTGAAGGAGAGGCTGGGTAGACATTTGCTGTCAACGGAGAAAAGAATAGAAGGCTAGAGGAGGTGAGCGCTGCGTGATACCCGGCCCAGGTGAAAGAAGTTCAGCCCTGTCGGTGGAGATGGGAGGAAGAACTGAAAAACGTTCGAAGCAAAGTGGCACATACTTCCCCTCCAGCTCCGGGTCACATGATTGAACGTTCGTCGGCCACTTCTTCCGAGGATTTTTGAATTGGTTCCTTTGGTTCCTCGTCTGTCGGTTATCTCCGGTGATATCCGTGTGAGCAACATGGCCACCATCCAACCGCCCACCCCGGAGGAGGAAGGTGAGGATCGGTTTCCCGAGATTTTCCGTCTTGTGTAGCTGTTTACTCATCTACAGACGCAATCATCCATTCCAGGATAACAAACGACGAGAAAGTTCTCAAAAAAGTCATCAAACGGTATCACACTTACGCCTCAGTCGCGTATCCTCTGCACCCGCCTGAAACCAAGCCCGAACCCGTAGCTATCGAAGAGGCTAAGGAGCTCTTCAGGGTAGAGCTCGATTCCTTCCACCTTACCCTCAAAAAAGCTGTCCTCGTATGTGAGGCAGAGAGGCGACAAGTGGAACAATATGAGCGAGAAAAACAAAGAATAGGTGTGTGGCAGTCCGGCACACGACCCCTTCGAACTGAAGCAATTCTCTCAGAGGACGAACGCGAGTCTCTGAAAGGACAGATAGAACAACTCAAGACTTCCCTGGAAGACGCACAACTCTCACGTCGTCAGATGATAGAATACGACCTTATCGCCGAGAAAATCAATCAACTCCCGTCCAGAGACGAGCTGCAGCAGTAAGCCCACCGTCACGGCGTACTAAAGTCTCAAAAAGCCCACCAATTTGACAGATCCATCGATTCTCTCGAGAATGATATTGCCGCCATTCTCTCAGAGCATGAGACCCAAACCCGCCTCGTCCAGGCTCAAAGAACCGCGTTGGACACCATTATCAACGACATCAGTTCCCTACGTTTACTCGGAAAAGACCCAGACCTTCTTCAATCAGACGTTGCCAGTGAAGACGCCCATGACCCACCTGATGACGAAAGATTGACCGACGAGTCTTCCCTCAACCCCAATGCCAAACCGTTCACTCCTTCTCGATTCTCCACTCCAGTCCCAATAACGTCTGTCGCTCAGCGTCAACTACAATCGAAAGCCATCTCTTCAGAGGTTTCTTCCCCCCGGGTGTCCTCACCTATCTCGGTACCTACAAAGGATGACGACGATATTGAGATGGGAGAACTGCCGGAAGAGCCCGGTGAGGTCAAATCGCCCAAAAAGAAAGCGAGAGAGGATTTGGAAGAGGGTGAAGCGAGCGACGGTAGTAGCGTTGCGTCTGCGAATCCAGACTATGAATAGGTTACCGCGTCTTGAACGACTTTCGGTTTATTTCCTTCCACCATGGCACGTTTGGGAGGGATCTCAATGTTCATGAGGTCTCTCCCACAAACGACTTCCGAACGCCCAAACCCAACAACAGCCAGGTGCTTGATGGCAAACATGATAGCCCGAGATTTTTCATCGACTTCATCAGAGTACCGAGAAGAAAAGTGGTTGAGGAAGAGGTTGCTCGCTCCGATGCGTTTCGCAAATTTTCCAGCCATTTGGGGCGTAGAATGGCCTCTTGATTTGGCCCTCTCCTCGACCGACTCGTAGGTATCCTCCGCCTTGATCCTGCCATCGACGCCAGGAAGGTGAGCGTTTGTCGCTTCGTGGACAACTATGTCCGCTCCCTTCGCCAACTCTTCTATCGGTGATGGATCATACGTATCCCCCAGAATCACGATTTTCCTTCCAGGTTCCCTCGGTGGTCCCTCGAGCACAGTTCCATCCGCGAGTGTGACGGTCTGACCCTTCTGAATCTCCCCCATTAACTTCATGCTCGTCCCAGTCCGCTTGAAGTGGGGGATATAAAGTTTTGGATCGACTTTCCCTTGGACTGGGGCTTCGTGCACAACGTATCCCACGCAAGGGACGGAATGGAGGATTGGAGCGGCAGAAACAGATATGATGTTGTCCTTGAATATATCTGCCCATTTACCATCGACTAGAGCGATGTTGCGGCCGTCCGGTGATTCGCTAAGGTGGAGATTCTGAGATGGGGAGGGGGAGTTCTCGGTTTCGTCTGTGGGGTCTTCAGGGAACCGAAGCTCGTGGACGACGTATGAACCCTCGAGGAGGGTGTACGTGAGTTTCAGTCCGTTTCTCACGTAAGCTCTCGTCCCTAGTGGACCATAGATTTCCAAGGGCTGTAAACGGACCGGGTCCGGAGATTAGATGAGATAAGCGGCTAAACCTTGTGGGGGAAGAGGTGTATACCGGTTTGGTTGGCGTGGATCCCACCCGTGGGTCTTCGACGCCCGGGATGGTTCCTCCATCTCCGTTCATAGCGCTCGCAAGCAGACATAATAGCCCACCTATGTGATCACCTGGGTAGCCAGAAGTTGTCTAGATTAACAGCGACACGGGGAGCGAAAACTCTTTTCTCACTGTGCAGATGTGTTATAAACATTTTTTCGATCTTCCCCATCTTCACCAGACTCGATTTCATGATCTGGTGTTGAGTCGCTTCACCGCAATCGAATAACCAAACATCTCCATTGAGCCGTAGAGCTAAAGACGAATGATTCCGTGTTGAAGAAGGCTGGGCTGAGGCAGTCCCAAGAAAGGTGATGCCGAGCGAGGTTATTGGAGTGCGCATAGGGTGAAGTAAGAACCTCGTGGGTATCTATGACTCTATGATTCTGAACTGCTCAAAAGCCGCGGGGGATGCCGGTGAGGCAAAATAGAAAAAGGAGTGTCCATACCAGGATTCGAACCTGGGTCGTCGCGGATTTGTGAAACCACAACACGACGATCTAACCACTAATCTATATAGACCGGAAGGATGGCATTCGATGTACATAAGGTTCGCAATGTATCGCCACTCGTATGGCAATAGAATTACCATGTTACGGGATACGCGGCGCCAAACGCAGAACGAGGGTCCACCCAGTCTGTGTAAGCTCGAATGCTTTTGATGACATCTTACACAGCCTAGAAGTTTCGATCAGGAGGAGAAATTTGTCACGTACTTGATGAGGTCTGCTGATCAGGCTTTCTGGAGGCGTTTACAAGCTCAAGCGCTGGCTGTTGGTTTGGTCGTGACGGACGGCTGGACGGTTTCGGGTGAGGTGAGCGTGAAGGGTTATGCCACCCGGACTTCTGGGACATTCTTGGGGTGCGTGGATCGCGTTGGTCGAATCAATTTGCAGCGCACGTTCTGGGTGAACATAGACATGACTGGATTTCACCTTTTAGTATCCCCTCGCGAGCGTTCGCAGGCCACCATGCGGGCCGGCGTCCACGGCCTCCTAGCACCGAGGGAGAAACAATTGTTCTGATATTATGCTCCCTTCGATGCAGGAGAGAGGAATCGACACCATCCGGAGGCGGTTACTTCGTCTGTATTCACTGACTCGTCCCAACGGAAGTCTGATGTCGGAGTTACAGTTGGCACAAGTGACAAGAGGCCATACATACCATTCAGTTCCCATGTAAAGTGGGGACTTCGGTGTTCTAGGACCGCAGGTCTCGTGGGTTGTCAATGTAAGCTGTGGGGAACGGAGGACAGAACCCTAGATCCCTGATCGAAAAAAGTGCCGATCACGCTCACCACTCTCCGCCCATTTGCTCCCAAAGGCCTGCTTCACCTCATCACACCTAACATGCTGCCTCGGGATAAACGGAAATCTCTCACAATAGACGATCTGATGCGTCGCCAAGAGTCAGGCTCGCGCAAACGGCAGAAACGTGTCAGGGACGAGGAAAGCTTGGAGGATTCTGATTCGTCCGACTCTGGAGAAGATTCAGAATCTGTACGGTCGTCTCCACTGTATGAAGACGAAGACGATCAGGGTTCTGCATCTGAAACTCCGACACGAGGTGAAGAAGACACTACAGCCTCCCGTTTCTCGTTCAAACCTCGCCAAAACATCGTGACCGAGAAAAATGCGGTTCCATCGCATGTTTCTTCTCTACCTCAGACCTTTGTAAAGCTGGGGGTATCCTCGCCACTTGTATCCGCAATGAACAAGATGTCAATATATACACCCACCGATGTCCAGGTCGCGTGTATCCCCCCGCTGCTTGATGG
This sequence comes from Thelephora terrestris, assembly GCA_015956445.1. NCBI lineage: Eukaryota > Fungi > Basidiomycota > Agaricomycetes > Thelephorales > Thelephoraceae > Thelephora > Thelephora terrestris. The sequence continues at coordinate 900,526 of WIUZ02000012.1, read as the reverse complement.
CATGTATTCCCCTCACTCGGTGCTCTGTCTTTGGCGCTGAGGGTCTTGGCAAGGTAGGGATTGTATAGGAAACGCGAAGACTGGTTCAGGAAAGACGATCGCATTCGCGGTTCCTATATTACAACGGCTCTCCGCCGACCCGTACGGAATTTTTGCTTTGGTTCTCACACCAACAAGGTGGTTATCATCTGCATTCTGATGCCTCGTGTCGAAGGGTCCTAAACCTTTGTCGTAGAGAACTCGCTCTACAGATTTCAGAGCAATTTGCGGTTCTGGGAGCGTCGCTGAACATCCGCACAGCCGTGGTCGTCGGCGGGATGGACATGATCGCGCAAGCTTTGGAACTCGAGAACAGGCCACATATCGTGGTCGCGACTCCGGGGCGTATCGTTGATCATCTCAAGAGTTCCCATGGGGGATGGGACTTTTCTAGGATCAAGTTTTTGGTAAGATGCCTTTGCGGGATTAGACGCATTGGCAGCTAAAAATATGCACCTAAAAATATGCACACAGGTTCTTGACGAAGCAGACAGGCTTCTTACCCCCACATTCACACCAGAGCTATCTTATCTGTTCAACGTTCTGCCAAAAGAACGGCAGACGTGCCTGTTCACCGCCACCCTCACACCCTCGATTGAATCAATCGCAGAAGCTCCACCGAGGCCAGGGAAACAGAAACCGTTTATACACCGCATGACCGATACGTACGCTCGAGTGGGATCTCAATCACCATTTTCCCATTCTTATCTGTTTATCTAGGATTGAAACCGTATCGACCCTGCGACAGTACTACATCCTCATGCCCTCTCACGTCAGAGAACCATATCTTTTTTACCTCCTCACTCACCCCCCTGAATCCACCGTCCATCTCCGAAGAGCTCCCCCGGAGCCAGCACCGAAGAGGCCGAAGAAGTCCAAAGCGAAAGGGGACAGGAAGAATGGTCGATCCGCATCAACGGACTTGGAGCTTGTGCAACCACCACCGACGATCATTTTTTGCGCTCGTGCCCGTTCCGTTGCATACCTCACGTACTTGCTCAAATCTCTCGGGATCAGGAGCACCGCGCTTCATTCTCGGCTGACACAGCGAGAACGGCTCAGTTCGCTATCGCTGTTTCGGTCGTCTGTTGTCCCCGTGTTGATATCGACGGACGTCGGGTCGCGTGGTCTGGATATCGAGGAAGTCGCTTTGGTAATCAACTGGGACGTTCCATCAGAGCCCGAAGAATACACCCACAGGGTGGGTAGGACTGCCAGAAAGGGTAAGGGCGGTGTGGCGGTAAGTTTCGTGACGGAGAGAGATGAAGAGAAAGTGATCAAGATCGAAGCGAGAATCAGTAAGTCGCAAAACCGTTTTTACCCTCAGCGTCATCCTTAGCGACGGTCGCGACAGATACGAAATTATCAGAGATGGCGCTCCCCGAGGAGCAAGTTTTGGAGAAACTCAACACGGTATCGACTGCAAAACGGCTCGCGAACATGGTTAGCTTCGTTTCCATTTCCCAGAACAGCCCAACTCCACCACCCCGCGAAGTCACGCTCCACTTATTTTCGGCTCTTCCATTCCCTACTGCTCCCGCCCACCATCTTGGGTGTGATCCACTCCGCTATGATCATACTCCGGAGCCTCGTGTTCGGCGTGCTGTCATCGCTGGGGCGCGGCATTCCGTCATTACCGCCGTTCCTTGGGTACTGACGTTGACATTTTGACAGGAACTGCATGATTCCAACTTTGGAAAACGTGAAGAGGTCCACAGGATCAAAAGGCAAAAGCGCAAATCCGATCTTGCTGAGTGAGTGGATCTCCGTTCCACTCTATGATTTGCGGGGCTCCTCTTCTTTGTTGGCGTGTCTTGGTTTGGGGGTTGACCCGCGGGCCTGGTAGACGCGAAGGTAGATTGATTATCGCAAGGCAGGAGCATGTATATTTTTACTCGAGTGTAGCCCTGTGCGTGTGCTCGTAGTGTGGGAATGAAACGAGACGTGGAGGAAAAACGGAGAGGAGAGTTTGAAAGCAAGCCGACGAACGTGATGCGATGAGAACGAGAACGACGATCCATGGCGACAGATAAAGATTGTGGAAAAGTGCAAGAACATGAGTTGAAAAGTCGTGGAAGGGGATGGGATCTGGGGGTGCGATGCAGGACAACGGTTAAGGTGACGGACACTGAGGATCGATGAACGATTCGGAGTCTCGGAGGCAACGAAACGTAAATGAGGTGCATTGACTAGACACCCGCCAACGAAGGGGTAATGGGCATAAAGGTGCGAGGGTTTTGATAAGACTGGCGTGGGCGGGAGGGATAATTTCTGGGGCGGCAAGTAGAGGAGGGAGATGAAAGGCGAATGGATGCGAAAAAGGCGGCAGGGTAGGTAAAAAGAATAATGATAGGAGTAGCAAAGTCACTTGGATGTCGGATATCATCCAAGGCGAATCGTAGTTATGTGAAGGAATGGAGTAGGTTCGGGATAAAATTGGAAAGGTTTACAAGGGCACGAGGTGGTCCCTGATACCAGTGATGCGCGCAGGGAGACCTGTAGTTGGGTGGTCTTGCCGTAATTTATGACGCGACAGCCTGCAATTATGGTTACAGATTGCGGCCCAATCCATATTCTTCTTTGGGATGGGCACGGGACGAAGGGGTTTGATCAGATTGTCCTCTGAGCCGACGTTGAACATTGAATGGTGAGACGTCAGCTGGAAGCGATTTAATAGTGACTGACCTTCACGTCGGACCATTCGACGATGATCTGTTTTACTCGTTGCCTCAAATTGTTCTGGCACAGCTGACAACATAGATGCTTCTGCAGCGAACCGAAGACTGAGTTGATCGTGCCAGTGGAGAGATCTGATCAACGATAGCAGGACGGGATGAATTAGTTTCAAATTCGGTCGTGCTCCACAATGTGACAAACCTGGACGAGCATCCCACGCGAGATACGCAGCGGCCAACGCCCACGCACGCGTTAGCTTTTTCTGTTCAGCGAAGTCGCACTGCAGGGTCGGACCGTGTAGAGTAGGTGGTGTGAACAGTAGCCTCTTCAGTGCTTCATTCCTACCAAGGTGCAAGAAGAAGAGGCTTTTGAGGTAGGTAGGTCCGATTTGAATGGCGATCTCGTCCGTCAAGGTCGACAGATTGAATGACATCAAGTGGGATGAGATTGCGACTGCCAAATCATGTAAATCGTGTTCTGCAGCTAGCGCGTAGAGTTCAATGGGATGGAGTGGGGCCCGGGACAAGATAAGGTCGTATAGGCATGTGTCAGGGGCTGCGAAGGGCTTGATAGAAACACCGTATCGTTTCAAGGCGCCAATTGCCTTGGATATGACGTCCGCTGGAGGAGAGAAATGTGTGCACGGAATCATGTAGAGGAGGTGGAGAACGATATTGAGGACATGGCTGTTCTCCGGTACAATGACCTCCGGAAGTATGCTATCATCTGACGTGGGGGAGATTGGGTATGCCGGGATGAGAGAAGTGAACGGATTCTTCGAGAATTTGAGGAACGCCGAGCTGTGGATGTAGAAGAATACGGAATCCGAGCTGTGCAAGACCAAATCTGGGGGGTGTGGCTGACCTAGGTCCGCCCCTGGGAAGAATGTGGTCGAGACAGAGAGGGTTGTTGTGTCCTTCCTGAGAGAAGGCGAGATTTCGGAAGCCTGTGGCGGGAGCACGCCAAAGTAAGGTTAGCGCCGTGGTAAAAGCGGGGAGAGGACAAAAGCGTACGGGAGGTGTGGGAACCTGCTGCTGCAGGTCAGTTTCGAGCACCTCTGGTACGAGCATCTCGCGAGACAAGTACTGAAAGGTTTCATCCCAATCAGATTGGTAGGATTCCATGATTTCCTGGTGCACGAGCGAAAATCCGGAGGGGGAGGATGAAGAGGGGGGGAATAAGAGAGCCTAGAGTAAGTACAACTCCTTGACCCATTGCATGATATGCCCCATACGGATTGTGGAAAACACTTACCATAAAAGGAAAACGCAGCAACGAACCCTCTTGTTTTACATTATCGCTCGCCGTCGTGCGAACCGGCGTGTTTACACGCATTCTCACCTCGGGAACCTCCCAAACGACGACACCTGTCGGGCTTGTCTCACCAGTGCCTCTATAGGCCGTTCGAGAGCCGTCGGTTTCTTACCCGACTCGTTTGATTGCGCCAATGCAACCCGGATCGCCTTTACGTACAGCGGTCATGAGGCCGAACAACCGATCCTGGCCCAGGTATCCACGGTGCGAGGGTTCCCTCGGGTGTACTCTCTGTCATTGCTATCCTCAAGATATCCGATCGCGAATATATACACGGTAGTGGGTGCCAAGCGCTACGCGATTTAACTCTCCGAAATTTGCACCACAGCTGGCAGTGTCTTCGACGAACTTGGTGGATCTTATGGAACCTGGCACTTCTGCTGCGTTCGAGCGACCTGACACCCTCGAATCGACAGGGCTGAAGTAACCGTAGGTTGCGGGGAAGTCTGCTTCAAAGCTAGCACCGGTAATGAACGCTTTTGTGCTTGAACCCCAGGTCCCCGGCCCTATGCGGACACTTGGGTGGCATGTGGCAGCATCATGGCTATCCTAATATATACGAAGGTCATCAGATTCCTCGTCGACGTTACGTTTGCTTCTTCCATTGAGTTGAGAACTTACTCCCATGCCTCGCCTGTACATTCATACGACGCCCCGGGCGAATCTTTTCGTCGCCCAGGTCGGTCCAGAGGGTAGAACGGCAGACGATCGCCCCGGATTTCCCTCAATTGAGAGGCTTGGGCGCTGCTAGTCCGCTTTGCGACGCTCCGCGGTAACCGCAAGAGGCGATTAAGCCAGTCGTGTGAGAAAGGGGTGAACCTTCGTGGACTTTCTCCTACAAGCTGCCTCCATCTAGAGTTAGACTAACGAAGTGTCTGCTGGAAGCGCACCTCAATTTTCGCCCTAACGTGGGTGGTAAAAATAAGAGCCTTAGTGGCTTGCAATTCGACCACAGAGGTGGCACAGGATGTCCATATCCGAGATAAACCCATGCAGATACTAGCAATTGCCTATGAACGATGATGCGCGCCGGTTCACTCCAAGGCCTTCTGACCTGGCCCGATTGATCACCCACGGATGGATCGTTTCTGCGTCTAGAGCCAAACCTCGAGGAGACTGGAAGGTTCTAGCCTCCAGACGTGATCCGCTCTCAGGTTCCCGGGTCACTGTAAGTTACGAATGATCCGAGTGCATTCTTGGCACCAGCCCGCCCGAAGATCCCAGAATGTGAGACAAGAGATTGGCCATCGTTTCTCGTCATGTTGGTACCACAGAGGAACGCTACTGGACAGTGGGGGGGCCTTGGGCCTCAGTTCTCAGTGCTCAGCGGTTGGATGTTCGGTACCCGAGATGGAAAGCAGGCAAAGATTGTCACCACTCCGGCCGTTGTGCTAGTTTACGTGTGTCGACCCAGATGTTATCGGTGTTCCTTCATGTTCTTCGAAGCGAGTGAGAAGATCAAGTTCTTGGATTCCCTATGAAATCACACCCAAGGGTGCCTGAGCCGAGTGAATTAAAACCGTGGCCGACCTCGAGAGGGAGCAGACGCATACAGTGTGGAGCCAGGGTTACTGCCCCAATATCCGCGCAGTAGGCTCATCAATCCATCAATCCCGGAAGAGGGAATGTTGCGCACAGGCGCTCGCTCGCTATGGTAATGGAGGGGCCGATGATATCACTTTGTGAGCGCTTGAGCGTTGCAGGTGACACAGTGACGCGTCCCGAAGATTCTTGTGCCAGAGCGTCACACCCTTGGCCGGAACCCATGCCCAAGCTCAGAAGAGGGCACTACACCTAGTCGTATCCCAAGCCATCTTCATGCCTCACCATGGGGTGTCGGAGAGTCGGCACGCGTCATCGCTGACCACCTGCTCCTTGGGGAAGACGCATCCTTGCATTGCCCGCGTGCGCCTGTCGGGCCTTGTAAGCGATTAGTACCCCGCGTTCCGAACACTCGTCGTTGGGCGGTTTTATCGGGAGCAGCCCACCGCATAGCATTTTGCCCCCCTCTGAGCCACACCACCACAGGTTCTTTCGATTCGGCCGATTTGATGTGGCTGCGTACTATCGCCTACGAACGTGGAGTGGGATAAGTTCTGACGATATCTACCCAAGATGTATAGGATCGGCTGGAATCCGTACTCGAGTGTCCCAGAGGGGGTGCCCCACCTGATAGTGGCCAACCCACCGAACAAGCTCCGTATCATGAATCAAGGGCCTTGACCCTGGAGGGCCGACTCCCACACTCCATGGCTGTTCTTTTCCTCCAGTTGACGCGTTGCTCACTCATGTACTCGCAGTAGAGTCTCTGAGGCAGCCCTTTCGAGCCTAGAATAGGTGAGCCTGGAGATGGTAATCTTTCCCCTTCAACCCTTACCCTTCCGGGAGATGTCACAATCCACTGTTCATCCGTTGTGCTTTGATCCGGCCCCCCTCTCATCACGCTTTCCGGATCAGATCCAGCGGCAGCCCAACCAACCATGCAATTTCCCAGACTCGATTCGCGGCGCGCGATAAACGGGCCTTTCGGGAATTCTGGATCGCGTCTATCCGATGCCTTCCCCGACTCAACTGGGGCTACAGACAGGAGTACCAGGCTCATTCGAGTGGCTTCCTCTCTATAGGCAACAAAATGTCGCATTTCCCCAGAGTTCCCGCTCACAGTCAAATCGCGCACGGACCAGATGCCTCATTGTTTTGGAATCTTGTGTGACGGTCCACTTCCGCGCTGTCTTCATACCTCCCATTGTGGAATTCCATGGGTTGACGGCACTAACGCAGCAATCACCTCGTGCCGATTGGGGTAGGTGCGCGGTTTGGCAGGCGACGGTGTCGCAGAGATGGCAAGTTAGAACCTCACTTGTGGGATACCGCGTTTAGATATGTATGCTCCGCCAACCCATGCCAACCCAAAGTCGGCTCCCTCGCCCCCTTTTGTGCGCATTGCAGGGACTTGAGATTCCTAGAAACCCACCCCACTACGGCAAGTTGACCTTGAGTTTGCAGAAGCGGACCCTCAACACGGTTGCTTTCCGTCACTTCGAATGAGCGGTACTCCCAAGTGTCACAGTCAGAGGCCCCCTATGCCATCAGCGAGGAGGACGTTATAACCTACGGGTTTCCTTGGGATCTGACTTTCGCTCGCACTAATCCGTGGGCATAGGATCCCCTGGGAAAAACACACAGTCGGAGGCTCCGGGAATCATGGAAGACCCGACGTACGTGGGGTCTTTTGCGCTTGGTGGATCCCGCTGGAATCCCCCTCCAAACCACGTCCTCTCTTCGATCACATAGCGCTGCAGGTTTTCAGCGGTCGCAGGGTGTACAAAGCTGGCGTAGAATTTTCTATCTGTTTTGGGAAATCCCGATGATAAAATCAAGTACAGGGCAATCACCACGCGCCGGGACGCGCTCGCGTTTCCTTCGGACTACGTAAAATGGCATCCAGGTTCTGCGCTGACGGCCGCTCAGTTGAGTTACGCGCTGAAACCGAAGCGGGCACCCTAGGTACGGTTGGGGATTCTGCGTCAGATAGCTTTGTGTAGCCCGTGCGACCGAGTTCTCGCATAGGTCCTTGGACCGGAAGCGGTGGTTCATCCCATTCTCCTGGACGTCGGATTGTGGGTGAACACATTCAGTCCTGGAAGCCGACTCCCTCCAGAAGTAGAAGCACCTTCAAAGATACTCCACCCCCCTGGACTCATTTCGGTTGCCAGGGCCTAGGACCTGTGCTTTCATTGGACGCTCAAAATTAGCGCCAACACACGTCCGGCTTCACCCCAGAGCTCTCTCGGCCTATCTAGCCCCATCTGTGCCTACCTTTGAACACCGGCTGTGGCCGCGGAGGATACAGGGTACACAGATGGTGGGTTTAATGAACACGGCATGCGTGTCGATAACGTCAGGCCTCAGCTCCGCGCTGGATCGTTTACGACCACGATCTCCGAGTCGCCGAAGGAGACTTGTACGTGTTTCCGTGCATATGACCTTGTTCGAGGCTAATGACCATCTTCACTTAGTACCACATCGGTCGCTCCTGGAAACAGAAAACACCGTATTGGACCGTGCGCGCCCCGAGTACAACAAGGTGCGCTCCCGTACTCCCCCTGTGTATCGCCAACTGTAGTCCCATCTGTCTACGTGATCTCTCACCTCGGCGAACTCCACTCAATCGAGCCAGAAAAGAAGGTTGAGATTGTCTCATCCAGTCGTTACCGGTAATCATGCCGCTTCAGGACCCCAGCAGTCCCGTCGGGCTCACCGATGCAAGGTAGACCTAACCGTGCTCGCCAACATTACTCACGTCATTCTGACCACCTAACCGAGCCGTGCCATGCCATGGAGTCATATCATCCGGCCTTTTCCACAGCTATGGTCTATGAACGATCCCTCAATTGTCCTCCAAATCCGCACAGTATTTTTAGTGGCAGGAGAATCTAGAAAACTCCTCCCAGAATCACGACGAAAGTACGTCACTATATACCTCATCGATGTCATCAATTATTGTCAGTCACAGTAATAAAACGCCTCTCCCTCTGCCTTGAGGTCAGATTCAGTCTAGGCGCCGAGTCGAGACTCTTTGCATTGCGTCACTTCGTCGGCTTTCAGAGCCCATGTAAAAACCCTTCCGTTTCTCCGCAATCGCGACCCTTGGGTAACGGGGTTGCTCGAGGAGTTGAAGACGCGGGCCTCTTCCCTGCGATGTCCGATTAATTCGCAGCCGCCAATCTCTTCACCTGCTCACCGTCGGGTGTAGCAATAAGCACCTTATTACGCTTGGGTTCAACTCGTCTACTTCGGGCGTGTTCCCATCCTTGAAAAGCGACCTTGTGCTGGTGACCAGCCTACCACCCAATATATCGCTGCCGATGATACCCTTATTTAGCTGGGTGCTGCCGAAGAATTCACAAGAACTAGTCCTCAGAAATGCCCTCCCAAGTTGCGGGGTTCGCTAGTAACTCGACTTTTAGTCCAGGGTATGCGATGGTGAAAGTTAAATCCGGGATTTAGTAACTCCGACTAGGTGTACCCCCATAGCTCAAAGCTGTAGGCCCGTATGCTTACCCACCTGAGGAGTCCCTCGACATGATCGTTGAACTCGGGTTCCCCATGGTGGACCTCTTGTGGATGCACGCTAAATATCACACTTTTGACAGGAAACCTAGTGCTGGTCCAAATACGAGTAACTCGGTGGAGTTGGAGGAGTGGTTGAACAAGAGTGCAAGATACTATAATCGGACGGAGATGTTGGCTGACGTGGGGGTCAAGTCCCAGCTGAGGGGTCATAAATCTGGTGTGGGAAGGATCCATTCATCGGCGATTCCTGGTGATATCTCAAGTACTTTCACCGTCTTTGGTGGAGTCAATTTCCATCGCCCCCCGAGGATCGCCTCCAAATAGACTCGAGCTCAAGATCCTGTGTAGCTCGAACAAGGGAAACGAAAAACAGGAGCTTCTTGTGCTAGGAAGGGTCCACTTCAAGTTAGGACTTGTTGGCCGTCTTGTAACCTCCAGCAAGGAGCATCTGTGAGGGCCTTGTGGAGTTGAGACGTGGATGTCGGTTACCATGAACGCAGGGAGAGTTGTTCGTGACCAGTTTTGCAAACATGTACGAAACAAAACCATCCGCAAAGCGATTTCGAGCCGCTAGAAATAAGTTCCTTGCCACGTTTGCTCATAGATCAATGCTAGTCAACCTTATCTACTGTTTTCCGTTTTTGTGCTATCGAATAAAGGACCGTCCCAAAGAACACCAATCCTGCACCTCCATACAAGAGCAGCTTCTGTTGCTGGTCCATTTCCTTATCTCCAAATATTGTCAGACTGACGAAGAGCGACACTGCCTTCCTGACGACGAGAATCAGGCTAACGGTCAATGAAGATACCCGCGAAGTGAGGCGATTGACACCCGCCGCACAGATCAGTTGAGTAAAAACGTTCAAACCAAGGATAACAAACGCGATTGGGATGGGAGAAGGGAGTGACGAGGATGAAGTGGAAAAAGCTGAAGGCTGCTGGAGGGTGTAAAATTGCTCCGCTATGTCGCCCTTCAATGATAGGAACATCGGCATCGAAAGGAAGTGGAGGTAGAACATCGATTCTTCCCAAGGTGTATTACCCGTCCCTCGGAATTTCGCGTACGCTCTGTCCTGAACGACGCCTAGCAGGCCGCTCAAAACAAGTGCGATGCTGAGGAGGGCAATTCCAGTGAGGTACTGGTGAATGTCCATGACGGCAGACACGGAGTTGGTGGTAATCCCGGCCTTAGATTTCTTTGTGCCGGAGAGAGTGGTCGATATGACTCCCAAAGTCACGAGGACCACAGATACCACCTGTAAAGTTGTGTACCTGGAAGATTGGTGAGTACCAAGGCTTTGAATTCAAAGTATCGCCGACCTCTTGTTCAAGAGTGTGCGTCCCATGAGCATAGAAATAATAAGGCCACCGCTCCTGAATATGATGTGCACAGTCATGGGGATAAAGTAGGAAAAAGCCTTATTATTGAGGATGGAGAGCAGGCAGAAAAGGACCACTTGAACGAAGTAGACGGAGAGCGGAATCTGTCGTGGTTTGAGCTTGGGTATTGGAATCCCTCGCCATCTGGTGATTGTGAAGTGCTTTGGAAATCCGTGGATAGCAATGACTAGAAATTGGACAAAAGTGACGAGATGACCGACGGTGGGGTATTTCGAGGTCAGTTCTTCCAGCGTTAGGGCATTACTGAGCAACGGTTAATTGGTCAGAAAATCTCCAAGATAAACTTGTCCCACCTACAACACCCTCCAAATACCAATCCAAGGGTGAGTACCCAGTCAAAGACTCGAGGCAGCATAGTTGGTCACCAGCCTCGCTGTTTGTGGCGTGCCTCCGCTCGTAATCGTCGATCGCTTGGGCGGTTGTTTGGATCTGTTTGCATTCATTTCCGAATAAAGCTATTTAGGCGCGCTCTAGCGTCTGTTGAACCTCATCCCCTCCCCTGTTCGTCTACCTCCTCCTTCAACCCACAGACGATTCAAAAATCCCTCGACGGGTTTACAATATTTTATAACCTCACTTTCCCTTGCAAAACAACTTGCCATGACCTCCAGTCGTCTTCATTGCGCTTCCCTCCTCCCCAGGTCAAAGCACGACCCAGATCTCCTGCAACTCCTCCGCCAAAAGATCACCCCTGACATGGTGTCTTATATGGCTCGGAAGACTCGGTCTGTCGTTTGGCCCGATGAGGAGGCCTCAGAAGGAACTGGTATTCCGACGCCCCCTCATACCCCTTACAAGACGTCTTTTCCCGCTTGTTCGAAAGTGGACAGCTTAGACTGCCTGGGTTTGCCTAGTCTGGAGACGTTTATCTCGATGCAAGTTAACGCTTCGAACGTACACATTACGACTTTCCTTGCCACTCTCATTTATTTGGAACGTCTTCGCACACGGTTGCCCGAAGATGTCAGATGTATGTCCAACGTCTCCTGTCATACCCCTCAGCTCTGGCTTATCCCACATAGATTCTCCGACTGCATGCCATCGGGTCTTCTTGGCGACATTGATCGTTGCCGCTAAGTATCTCAACGACTCTTGCCCGAAGAACATTCACTGGGCAAAATACACTGGTTACTTTGGCGTCTTCGAGATCACCAGGACAGAGGTTGAGCTACTTGCTATCCTAGACTATGACCTCCGGTTTGACGAGGCTGAGACTCGCTATCACTTTGCGCCTTTCATGCGAACCAAGGCTCAGGAGAAACGCGCAGCTGCTGTCAGTGTCGTGACTAAAGCTGGTCTTGCCCGGGCACTGGCCCAGATGCCGCCCACTCCCCCTCGCGAAAAGTCTTCTCAATCTGGCTCTCTGTCTGGCGTCCAAGTCCTTGTTAAACGCTTGTCTTCCGTTTGCCTCAGCTCCGCGACTACTGCTTGCGCATCTCCTGCGCAAAGGAACCCAAGTGGTTCCTCTTCCATCAAGAGCACCCCAAGTTTCACGTGCGATTCCTCGGACCTGAGCTCTGTCGCTGATTCGGACTCAGAATGGCCTCTCATCTCGGACTCAGCTGTTGACACTCGCGCCCACGGCATAGACCGACAGCAGATTGTACCCGCGAGCTTCCATCTCAAGCCAGTTCCAGTACATGCATACCGGCGGCTGCGCAAAACCTCTACAACCGCCTCGTCGCCCTCGGGTCCTGAAGGTGTGGAAGGTTCTCGTCCCGCAAATCCCGTCAACTCGACCCCCTCCTCGACGCTCTCCTCGTTGACAATCCGGTTGGTCAACGCCCCCGAAGACTCTCTGGACTCTGAAAACTCTGGGCATATTTCTGGGCTCCCCTCTCGGAGCGTCTCCTGGGGTTCTCTCCTGAAGAACGACACCAGAGGTCTCACTCGGACCGGGACGATTCATTCTCGCAAGGAGGGCAGTTTCTTGAGCAGGATGTGGGGAGTCGCCACGAGAAGCATCCACGACCGAACGGATAAACAAGATCTGCTCAATCCCGACGATATGATCGAACCTGAGGTTCAGGAAGAGTATGGAACTGGAGCAATCCGTCATGTGACTCACTCACGTTCGGCGATTATCCGGGCCCAGAGTCAGGAGTACCTCGTCTAGGGGTCTTGTACGTCGTACCGGCTCGGAAGCCAAAGACGACACATCGCTAAACGACTTTCCCTTCAACTTGGTCGCTCTTTATGTCTCGTCGAGTGGATGGACGTATCTGCCTTGCACACGTCGCTTTCGGACATCACTATCTGATGAGCTTTGCCTCTTCGCTATACTATCTTTACGATTTTTCGCATTCCGTCTGTCCTCTGGACGTTTCCAAACTTGGGAGCCGGTCTTCGTTTTGTCTGGAACATATCCTTCATTGCTGCTCCACGCTGGTCAAACTATCTCTCGCCTCTGGTAAGTAGTGTAGTAGAAGTTGTTTCAGTTTTGCACGCACATGTACACTATAGACATAAATCATTATCTTTACGTTTGGGTTTGAGACCACTGAGATCGCGGGGGTTAAATAATCCGTTCCTGGTGATCGGAAGAGTTTGGTTTTTAAAAGTTGATCGGAAAGGCGTGGCGCGGCTGTACGTCACGCGTCGTGACGGAGCACATTCGGTCGAACGACCTTGTGCGCTGACTATGTCCTCAACCTGACCGAGTCATACCTCCGCTATTACCTCCTAGACACCGGTGTACCTATGTCGAAAGAGGGCCAGCCTAGCTTTTTCCCCACGGCTGCTCTTGTACGTTCGTTCCAGAAATCATGCACGACGGAAGGAAATTGACTTGCCCGGAAATCCCGCGAACTTCGTAGGACCATGCCGTCGCGGGGATGGGAGCCGGCGTCGCTGCGGTGTTTTGTATGCATCCTTTGGATCTGATAAAGACCAGGCTCCAGACATCATCCGTACCGGGGAAGGGAAACGTGTTCAAGCACATTGCGTTGTCGTTGAAGGATATTTACGTCAAGGACAGTATCAGAGGGTTGTACAGAGGTGTTGGACCGAACGTCGTAGGGAACGCCAGTAGTTGGGGGTTGTACTTTTTGTTGTGAGTGTCTCCGTCTTGCATCCTCGGTCAGATGCCCTCGATCGTGTGAGCTCTGACTCAAGTTTTGGCTGATCGTGTATGTTATTTGTCGGGCAGCTATAATATGCTGAAGAAGCGAGGGAGCGAAGGTGGAGAGCTATCCTCGGGGCAAACTTTGGTCTACGCCGCGGAAGCCAGTCAGTCGTGTTCCGTGTGCTGCGGCCCCTACGAGGCTGTTTACATCGTGGTTTAGGTGCCGCTTCCGCGATATTCTCCAACCCGATCTGGGTGGTCAAAATCCGGATGATCACGACACATTGGACAGATCCTAACTCATATCGGGGCGTATGGCGTACGTCCCATCCGTTCATATCTGCCTTAGAGGCGCACTGGTGGCCATGGACACTGAAGTTCTACCCGTTGCATAGATGGGTTGTCAAGCATCTACCAGACGGAGGGAGTGAGAGGTCTCTACCGAGGGACTCTCTTGGCCTTGGTCGGCGTCAGTAATGGCTCCCTGCAGTTCATGGCGTACGAGCGAGTCAAAAGGTTCGCGTTCAAACGGAAACGAGCGATGTTCGAGAAGGCTGGGAGGCCGTACACTTTGGAAGATGATAAGCTGGTGGGTTCCCGCGTTCTTCGCAAGCCGTATGCGTGTACCTTCTTATGGTCTGACCCTACTCGATCTCTCTGTTTTCTGTGCAGGCGAACACCACGTACATAGTTGCTTCCGGGGCTAGCAAAATCTTCGCGTTGGCCGTAACTTACCCATACCAAGTCATTCGGGCGCGAATTCAAGTGCGTAAATTCTATTCACCCTTCCTCTCTCTCGCCCCAAACACACCTGAACTCTGACGCTGTTACCCGTCCCCGCAAACAACAGAACAACGCCACGAAGCATCTATATCCCGATATCCCCACGTGCATCAAGCGAACGTTCTCCGAATCAGGCGTGAGAGGGTTCTACCGCGGCCTCGCAACGAACTTCGTTCGAGTCCTCCCCGGGACGTGCGTGACGTTCGTCGTGTACGAGAACATCGCGTGGTTGCTTCGGATAGCGGCGGCCAAGAGAGAAAGACTCCGGTCGGCGGAGGAGGAGTGAATTCTCTCGTTTTCATATCTCGAAACTCACGCTCAGCTTTCACGATGCGTGAGGGTTGTACATACACGCTTGAACCTCGTTCACCTACATTAGTTTATTCTTGCTGGATACCTTAATCTCTAAACGCCTCGGCGTATCCCCCCCACTCAGGGTATATACCGTGGCATATAATATATATAACCCCGACTCCCATTTCGCATTCTCTCCCTTTTCATGTCGAACAGTCCAATCGTGGTATCAACAGTCGTCGTCAGAGGTCATTTACATGCAGCCTAAGTAAGGAAGGGCAAAGACAGTCCTAGCGGAACTTTTTTTTTCTTTTGGTGTAACGGGTATCACACATAATGCATAAACCGCCGCATCTAATCCTCCCACTTGAGGCCCAAGGCGTTCACGATGAATGCGAACTTGTCGGCGGCGCTTATGATCCTACCACAGAAACGATCGTCAACAAGCCCCCACACGAACTAGGATGAGGGAACTCACATTTGTTCGGTGGACCTTCCGGACCCATGTCCCGCTTTCACCTCGAGCCTTATCAACAAAGGGTGGGGATTGTTAGGGTGCAAGTGTTGCAGCGTCGCGGCATGTTTGAAGGAATGTGAGGGGACCACTCGGTCGTCATCTGCAAACGAGCGAACAAAACTTGAGCGTTGGATAGTGGGGAAAGGGGGCACGAACGTTGACTCACGGTCCGCGGTGAATAAGATAGTCGGTGGTAACGCTCTGTCGGTGGGTATATTGTGCAAAGGAGATATAGGATGAATGAAATCGAAATCTTCCGGGTTCTGCGGGTCGCCGTAGTCGGAAGTCCAGGCGCGGCCTATCGTGTATTGGTCGAACTAGAGGCGCGGGTGTTGATCGTCAGCGAATGACCGAACGTGGAGAGAGAGAGGCGAAAGGGAGAGATCAGGTTTACCTTGAGCATGTCCAAGACCCCTACTTCAGCCACGGCAGCACCGAAAGTTCCCGGTGGGGCGCGATTGACGCATGCGGCTGTCAGTAGACCTGTACGAACGGTGATCAGGGCCAGAAGAACTAACGGGGACCGATCCTACGGTCCATACCTCCGTTTGAGCCACCTGCGATGGTAAGTTTATCCGCGGCAGCATACTTGTTCTTCACGAGGTACTCGCTAGGCAAACGAGCTCAAAAAACCGCTGAGCACCTGCACAGAAGGATCACTCACGATGCAGCGATAAAGTCGTCAAAGCAATTGACCTGCGCAAACGATCTACTGTTAGACCCACTAGAAATAAAAAATTGTAGAGTTACGTTCACCTTTCGTTCTCTAGTACCAGCGAGGTGCCACTCCCTACCGAACTCGCCTCCGCCTCGGATGTTCGGAACGGCGAGAACCGCCTTGCACTTTTGAACGAACGTGAGGATGGCTCCGCTGAAGAACGGGTTGATGGAGATGTTGAAACCGCCGTATCCTGTGGACCCCAAGTTCAACGCTCGCGCATCTCAAGAGGTCGTGGGGTAAAACCAAACCGTATTGATAGCCGGGAGCAGTTCCGTCCAAGGGTGTATCCTTGTGCCTCACGATAAACATCGGAATCTTGGTCCCATCCTTGCTTTCGTACCAAACCTGCTTCGATATGAAATCGTCCGCCGAAAGTCCCTTGACTTCAGTCGCCCTCAGCAACCCCCATTTCTCTTCCTCCTTGAGGGCGTCGTCGAACCGGTACTGGTAAATGAGCGAAGGATTGGTGAAGCTCGTGAGGGTGGCGAAGAACCAAGGATGCTGTCTCTTGCCCCAAATCGCGATCTCCCCCACGAAATCTTTGGCGAGTTGAGTGATTCGTTTCCCGTCCTTGAGGTTGTAGATGTAGACTTCGTCCTTGACCTGTACACATCAGACAATCAACATTTCCGTATTCTTTTAGTTCCTGAGGAGACACACGCACGTCTTTCTTGTACACGACGACGATGTGATCCTTAACCAAGACGCCGACCACGAGTTTTGAATCCTTCTGTTCCGGAATCAGATCCTTCTGTGTGAACTTTGGATCCGCAATGTCGATCGTGATGATCTTCTCTCGAGGCGCGTCCTTATTGGTTTCCAAATAGAACTTGGTACCGTCATTTCCGATGCTTCAGGTATAACAGAATAACGTTCAGAGTTGTAGAAATTCACGGAACGAGAGAGGTGGACGAACATCTCATAATTGGCGTCAAATTCGTTGATGAGCTTGATCCATTTCAAGTTTGGACCGATCTCGTTCTCTTCGAGGTCCGCGATCCAAACCAGGTATTTCTACACGTCCGAGGTAAGTTCACGGAGAGCAGAAAGGGCAGGGAAGGAGACGGTGAGGGTTGTACACGCACTCTAGAGGAGTCTTTGCTGACGGTAAGCTCGAGGTACCGACCGTCGACTTCAGAAACGGCGGCGGACCACATCCAGTCCGGGTGTTGCGGATCCTTGATCACCAAAATGTCGTCAGCTGGACGCACGAATCCAGCACACACCCCCACCATCAGGTTACATGAACGAAAAACAAAAACGTCCAGAACCGCACAAAAGACTTACACTGCGGAGTGCCGACTCTGTGGTAATATAACTCGGCGTCGACGTCGCTGGCGGTTTCTATTCCAGCCTTGTCCGATGAGGCATCTCCGTTCAAAACGCGTTGTGGGTATCTCTGGAAGATAGGGGAGAGAGAGAGAGAGAGATAAGGACAAGGGGCGTTACGTGTTTTGATATTGCGGTCATTTACCTGGTAAAAGAAACCTTTACTGTCGTGGGTCCAAGAGATGGAGGAGAACTTTGCGAAACGGATCTCTTCAGGTAATCGACCGTCGTCGTGGGAGACGCGGGGCCCCCCCTCTTTCTGTGCGAGGGGAGAAGAAGTCGGACGGACGTAGATGGTGAAGAAGTCGGAACCCTAAGTGAGAAAATCTGAGCGTCGAAGCCCCAGAGAGAGAGGAAAACACCAACAGATGTCGAGAGTCCGTAGGCGAAATATTTTCCGTCCTTGGAGTGGGCGCTGGTGCGTATGGACACCGTCCCGTCCTCGCTCAACAGATTCGGCTTGAACACGGTAAGATGCGGTCACTTTCGATCACCCCGGGGAATCTTTTTAGGTTGACACTCACGTCGAAAAAGACTTGACCGATCTCGGTCTCTGGCTTTGAAAAATCTGGCAGTTCCTCCGTCTTTGATCTCCAGATGACTGATTGCGTTGCGTGGACATCAATTAGCGTGTGTGACGAAAGAAAGCGATTGGCGGGACGTGCCTGACTGGGCCTGAAGACCGCTGTTGTAGTACCAGTACCACCTTTTGTCATACTTGAAGGAAGGCGCGGAGGACTATAGTGCCCGAAGTTCAGGATCGATCGCGAACTCGCATGCGAGTGCGTGTATCTGTGCACTGTGAGAGCGAAAAAACCGCACCTTGGCGTAATCGGTGACTTTCCTGATATCGGCCTCGACGCGTCCCCAATCAGGACTGGAACGGATGTATTCCCGAGTGTACTTCTCTTGTTCAGTGACCCAGCGAGCGGTCTCTTCCGAGTTTTGTTCCAGCCAGTTGTAGGGATCGGGGACTTTTACGGAGCCTTTCGCCTTGCTTTTGTAGATGTCGACGTGATCAGAGCGGCGCGACTGGGGGTAGCGGTTTGGGATCCAGGAGTTGGGAGCCATCGATGTGAATGTGAGCCTGCCAGAAGGACGGAGAAGGCAAAGAGGAGCGAGCGAGGGTGAGCGCGGGAGCTTACGAGACAGATTCAAGCCAACCCTGGCTTGTCGATATAACGCCATCCCCCTACGTCAACCTCTCCGGTCGAGACGAGGGTGAGCCGGTTTAAGCTCGCACCTATTAAGCGAGGTCTAGATCCCCCGGGCGCGTTCGCTTCGGCCTCCTTTCTTTCTGGGCGATTCTTTTACCACCGACACTGGAGAGTAAGTTTAATGTTGATAACGTTGTTACATATCATCTCTCTAAAGGCCATTGGCAGTAAACTTCCGGCGAGTAGCGGCGGCGTCTAACTCGATGGCACAATTTGGCTTTGACTTTGACTTGTTCGGCGTTCACCAAAGTCCGTTTCTCCCGTCGGTCTAATCCTCGCGGATCTAGGAGACGTCCGACGACTTGGAGAAGGGATCATCTACTTTGCTATCACAACCCTATAAGCCTCGAGGCGGTTTAGTACATATTAGGTACTACAGACAAACAGGCGATTAAAACCGGAATTTCTTCATGCAAAGAGGAAAAAAAAGAACATGGGACAGAAAGCATAAGTGCAGAATCGAAAGCAGAGTGCGCGGCAGACGAAGATCATGGGTCAGATCTCCACCCCGTAATTTACCACACGCAACCTCTGACCGGGTGGAACAACGATCTCGGAAACGTGCTCGAGTCCTCCAAAGAGCACACCCACTCGCATCATTGCCAACAGCTAAAATTCGGACCCAATTAACGCTTCAAGTCTGCAGTGATTAAAGGGGACGCACGTTGTGAGCGGCATGAGAATGCTCGTAGACGCCACCCAAGAAGGCAGTAGTAGCGTCCTTTCCGACATTAGACGACAGCAGGCCACGACCACCAGGGTGCTGATCCATAAATGAGGAAAGATCGTGAATGAATCCCCCAACGAGAATCAGGGGGCGGGTCTCGGATTGTTCCTTGACTGAATGAAACCTCAGCAAGAAGCAGTCATAAATCAGCTTGGAAACCTACAACTCTCCCAATTAATCACGGGCAGGTCATTAGAGTCCATAGGCCACTCGAGCATATCCTGTTTAGCCTTGAATCTCTTCAGCTGCATCGTCAACCTGCCCTTGTCGATCTCTCGTTCAGGGAAGACGCGTAGATGGCTGGCGAGCCCGAGTCTGTTGCAGACCGCGATGAACCACTTGGTCGGATCCCATTGGTACCATTTCACGGCGTTCCTATAGTCCATCGGAAACTGATGGTGGAAATTATGGTATCCCTCTCCCAGCGTCACAAACGCCGTAAGGAGGTGATCCTTCGGCGTGTGCTTATCATCGAATGTGCTCTCGCCCAGCCAATGAGCCAGAGAGTTGACCGCGAACGTAGACTATAAATTTCCCGTATGAGCGAGATTAAGGGAGTTACAGTGCGTGCTCTCACATGATGAACTGCGACAATCCTAAAGAAGCCGGCGTAAAAGTACCCACCACGCCAGTCAAACCAAAAGTATCCGGGAATGACGGTGGGGATGATGATTCCCCAGATTAGCGCGATCGCGAAATAGTGCCGGTACTGCCATTGTACAACTGCGTTCTTGCGCAGGTCGCTGATATCGGCTGGTCCAGGCTTTATTCTTGGCTTCACGAGCATCCAGACGACATGAGACTGCGTTCAAAAATGAATATACCCGCAAGCTCGCGGAAATGTAGCCACTTACCCACCAGAAACCGCGTTCCGCGTTATACGGGTCTAGATCTGTATCAGTGTAGCTGAAGTTGGTTAGCAAGACTACGACAAATACGCTGGAATGTTTTACCGATGATGAGACCTGTGGCCTCGAGCCCACCACCAGATCGCTCCTTGAACGGAGCCCCCACCCGCCACAGCGAGGAAGTACTCTAGGGGCTTGGAAGCATTGTAGGCTCGGTGGGACCATAGGCGGTGATAACCTGACAGTGACACGTCATGACAAGTCGACCGGGCGATACGACAAAGGCCATACCAGCCGTGATTCCTTAAAATCCCAACGGAATCAGCCAAGAGGACAAGGTTCCGAAACGAGAAAAAACGGACCGATCATATTGAACACATAGTAAAAGACGCTGAACCAGAGCGTACGAGAATCAAGGTTGGTGGTCGCAGCGCCGTATAACGCGAGAAGTGGCGTGATGACTATCACCGAGAGGTTAAACCATCGAATCTGTTTGCGCCAGTTAGACCACGAGATGGGAGGCAACGGTTCAGCGGCGCGAAGGAGTTTGTCCACGTATTTATCTGATCGCGGAATTTCGGAAGCAGTGGCGTCGGAATTGGGCGGCGCGGGAGCAAGATGAGTTGGCTTTGGTTGCGCTCCTGAGTCGTCCTGGGCGACACCAGAGGGACGAGAGACGAAACCCATATCGGGCGAAGGTAGGAAAAGAAGGGTTTGAAGGGCGTGGCGGCGTTCCCAGCAAAAAAAAAAAGAGGAAGCTACCACGAGGGCGGCGACACTCGAGGCGGGGAAACAACTGTTCGCGGTATTTGAGATAAGAAACGGAAAAGAGAACGAGAGACAGAGCGTACTCGCTGGTGTTTATATACCGTTCGCACTCTTGAACCATGATACCAAAAGAGGAAGGTCCTTTTGTGAAACACTTCTTGTCCTTCCTTTGGTTGACTTCGAAGACGGTCCATGAGTTTTACCAGCGGGGTGCGAACGCCGGGGACGTGGCTGCGTGCGCAAATATTACGATAATGGACACTTGCATAATCGCGGTCCGATCGAGCCTGGTATAGTAGGTGCCTGATGGCAACTTGCCATTCCCTTTCAGCGTTCGGATCCTAGCACGAAGCTGAAGCTTACACGTATACGAACAGCGTCACATAGCCAACGCACGTCCTCGTCGTATGATCCACATCGCGGGCGGATGTAGAGTTCTGCACACCGTTCACACACAAGCACCTACACAGGCACTCGGATTGGATCCTGATACTTCCAGTTGTTTGATCCCAGATCCCGCTTCTTCAGTGTTTCCCACTAACCGTAGATGATATGCACGGCACCTTCGCCCAGGACTCTCCTTCAAACTTCACGGTGCATGGTGCTTGAGTTCCATCACATAGATCGCTACAAACAGGGAAGACTAGGCTGGAATCCTGCCTCAAATTCAGAGCGGGGGATTGACTCAGGGATGGACCCTCGGTTTAAGTTTATAGGGAACTCTCACTAGAATCACCAGCAATTCCGTGCAAACAATTGGCTGGCTGCTAGCCTCCTAACGCCGCCCTTCCGCTAACGGCTATAAGATAAATTGGTAGGCATCCACACAAACAAACCCCAAGCCGAAAGACAAAAAGATCCGCCACCAAGACTCCAACGAGGCCCGACCACGTTCCGCACCAGGAGAACATCGTGGGTCCGACAACGGGGCCTGGAGCCCTGTCGGCTAACAGACCATCCATCTACGGCTTAGTTGCTTTTCGCCCAAATCACCCCAGTCATATCCCGGAACTCGACGAACACGAGCTCCGCCACAATGGACAAACGAACGGCGAGATCTTCGCACTCGAAGTCGGCCCCTCCGATCTGGCCCTCAGAGTGAGAGCAGTAGCGATGCACCGCACAAGCTAGATCCGATGGCGGGAGAGTAACGCTGCAATCTCCCTCCTTTTGGGACGCCTCACAGATCTTGGCCGCCACAGGATATAAAAGGAAAGGTCCACCGGGCCGGGTATTGATTGGTAAGCTCCCCGGTGCGACTGAGGAGGTGGCCTTGGCTTACGAACTACGGTAATTCAATTTTAGAAGGCCCGAAGACACCGGATGCAAGCCGTGATAAATAAAGGCAAACAATGAAACCCATTCTCCCACTGATCTACCACGAGCAACGCCGAGCACTTTCTTAACGTCTTTCAGAGGCCGGCAGAAATCCTCGTTAATTGTCTACGGTGCAGTCCCGCGTCCTTCGAGCTTATTCCGAGAAAATTTGAGTTGCACCGGCGCAGATCCTTGGGAATCTTTCTCTTCATTCCTACGCTTTTGGAGAGTTTCACGGCAAAATATTGCGAATCTCCCGCACAATTTGTTTCAATCACCAGACATGGTCGAGCATCAAATATCTCGTCCATCCTTGGTATCATGCCCGTCGGTCATGAGCTTCGATATAAACCTGGGCAGACTGCACGACCCAACCCAGAACAAACTCCTTGAGAATCCACCCCCTCCACAGTCTGTGTAACATTCGAGTCCCAATGAACACCTTCACTTCCTCCTCACACTTCACCGAGGTCGTCCACGATCCCCTCTCGTTCCTGCCAATGTTACCCTCTAGCTTCTTCCCCACATCTTGGTCAATGTCCTTCGGTGGGTGACATAATCTCCCTCGCTTGACTAAGCTGAACAACGACGACACAGCGAGGTCCTCGGTCTTCAGCTTCCTGCAAAGCGCGCTCAGGGTTGGCCACCTCGAGATCACAGATTCCCAAGGAGTCCACCGCTTCGGGACTTATGAGCGCGGTCGAAACACCGTCCGAATGACCGTCAACAACGATCTCTTTTACGTCCGGGTACTTGCCTCTGCGGACATTGGCCTCAGCGAGTCGTACATGATGAGCGACATAGACGTTGTCGATTTGAAGGGGATGATGAACGTAAGCTCTCGTTCCCACCCATCCGTTTTTGCACGAGCTGAACCGTCAACAGCTTTGGCTCGACAACTACGACGAGATGACCGGCCTTGATTCGACGCTGAGCAGCCTCAGTGCTATGGTATCTGGCTTGTACAATGCCTTTCTCGGCCAGTCGCCAAGTCGGGCCAGACTCAACGTCATGGATGCCTACGACCAATCGAACGATCTCTTCAAAGGTTTCCTGAGCGACGAGATGATGTATTCCTGCGCCCTTTGGTCTGATGAGGAAGGGGGTTTCAGAGGGGACTTCCTCCCAACCGCTCGGCCGTCTGATCTCGAGACGGCCCAATTGAGGAAAATTCGCCACGTTCTTACCATGGCCCGGGTGAAGCCTGGGATGAAAGTCCTTGAGTTCGGCTCAGGGTGGGGAGCAATGGCGATAGAGGTATGTTCAACGACTTTCAAAGGCGATGAAATGCGTGTTGACGTGCGCTTCAGGCCGCCCGTTCGTTCGGCGCAGAGGTAGACACCCTGACGCTGTCCATCGAACAGAAAACTCTGGCGGAGGACAGGGTCAGGGAAGCTGGACTCCAAGGCAGGATTCGCGTCCACCTGATGGACTATCGGGACATGCCAGCTGATTGGGCCGGTCGCTTCGATGCTTTCGTGAGCGTGGAGATGCTCGAGGTCAGCGTCCCGTTTATTTCTCCCTTCCACCAAAGCTGATGTGCCCACCTTAGCACGTCGGGACTCAACACTACGAAACCTACTTCAAGCTCGTCGACTGGGCTCTGAAAGACAAAAACGCCACCGCCGTCGTCACCTCCACGACGTTCCCAGAAGCTCGCTATAGGACCTACCAGCCAGAAGACTTCATGCGCCGTTACATGTGGCCAAACTCCGCGCTCCCCTGCGTCACGGCGCTCGTAACCGCCACCACGAAAGCGTCCCAGAACCGGTTCTCGGTCCAGTCCGTCGAGAACCACGGAGCTCATTACCCGAGGACGCTGCGAGAGTGGAGTCGCAGGTTGGAGGCTAACGTGACGGCGGACACGATGGCGAAGCGGTATCCAGGGCTCAGAGATCCCGCCGCGTTTGAGACGTTCAGGAGGAAGTGGGGGTACCTGTTCGCGTACGCCGGGGCGGGGTTCGCAAAGGGATACATTTCGTGTCACATGCTCACGTTCTACAAGGTACGCTCAGCGCTCTTTCCACTGATTGCGAGGTTCCTACGAGACGTTGATTCGCGTGTTTTTGTTTTTTTTTGGCAGAACGGGATGCCTGCTCCGTGTGATTAAACGATTGGAGTTGCAGATCATCTTTCTCTCTGTCGTATTGCTTTTCCGCCTTCTCTTGCGACTCGGTATCCATCTATGTTTTTTCCGAATATCTTGAAACGACCTCATATAACGCATAATACCCTAGATCAGCTTTCGCATACACTCTTGTATAATTGACCGCGCGCGATCTCCCACTTTGGAAGTCTTTCCCCAGAATCACCGGACCTCCCGCTCTCTCGATCGATGTCACCCTTCACTGAGAATCCCGCTGATCACCGGAGAGCTCTGAGATCTGAGCGTGAGCACCAAATATCGGTTAAGAGCAAGAGCAGATCACAGAAAATGAAACCCGAAACGCCGGCGGAGCGGTTCACAATCGACATCCTGCAAGTCCCGCAAATGGTTGTGTGTTTCTTCTATTATGGTAAATAATGAACGGGATAGATTCGGGGTATCGGTAAAGCCGCGTAGCGGACTGTGGTTGCTAGAACCGCTGAAAACACAGAGAGAGAGTATTACATTCCGCTTGATGTTGTATTCCTGGTTGCCGAAGTAGAGTGTTTCGTCAAAGGGGTCATGAACGCAAAAAGCATATCGAACAAAAGATGGTGGGAGGTCCTTTGGGGGGGGGGGGAAGGCAAAAATGTACCGCGGTGTGATCTCCGTTGAGCAAGGAGATATGGGGGAGTCTATGGAGAAACAGTATGTGAACGAGGGGGCGGCGGATTAGGCCAATAGACGAGTAGGATCGAGCTTGCTAGTCCATGATTGTAGTTCCTTGGCATTAGGTGCAGCAAGAGCGTAGGAGTTGGAGGCAGTGAACAGGGTAAAGGTGAACTTTTTCTGTTGACCATCCGATCAGGACCCCAGACTAAACAAAGCGGTCAAGGCTTACCCCAAGGAGCATTTCCATATCTGGGTTACGTTCGACGTTGACCGCATTCAGGTTAATCACACCATTCTCCTCCAACTCATCCGAGTGAGCATACATGTGGAGATAAGGCCTAAATACGGTATAACTTCCGTGAACGAGATGCTTCTCGAAACGACATCAGCCTGAAAACGTACCTTCTGAGCACGAACCACCGCCGTTCCCAGGTATTCAGGTTCGCGTCCAACAATAACGAAAGGTGGCCTTTCTTCGTGGGACCATCGCTGGAGATTCGATATTAGCCAGGGATCAAAGAACTCAAAAGATCAACCATACCTCTTAGGTATCGGTTTCGTGCTAGAAACGAGTTTCAGACAGTTGAGGGCCTCGGTGTCAACCACCTTCGACGATGACGAGCTCGCGACTTCTTCCTCAGGTTCCTGTCGTAACACGATCTAAGGATAAATTCATCAGATCCGGATCAATGGAGATGGAATGGAAGGAATACCTCGCCTCGATGTCCAAACTTCTTCTGCCACAAATCGATAGATTTCCTGAGAAGTTCCTCTCCACCCCATACCATGGAATTTGCCGGTGCTGGGGGCCTAGCAGGCGTGGAAGCCAAGATAACCCGGATAGCTTGGACGTCAGCGGCTCTCCGCTCCATCGTCACTAGTCTCGAATAATCCTCCACAACCGTGATGCCTCTCGATCTCCAGCCGCCAAGTGCTTCTTCCCCGCGAACGTACTTCTCAGCAGTGTCAAGTCTCCACAGGTCCTTTGCCGATCTCGTTAACGGCGGGGTAAGTCGGACGTGAAAGACGGTGCTCGTCTTGGACAGGATCTTGCTTGAGGTGAGAAAAGTCATCAACTTTGAAGGAGGTCGCGCGTCCCTGGTTTGGATCGTGATGGCAACGTCAGCGCTGAACTGGACAGGCTCTGCGCAAGTCTCCACCGCCACAGACCAGGTCAACTGGAGCATCACCTTCTGGTTGGCGCCAGTAACGCGGTTGAGCAGTATTGAATCATGGACGCTCGAGTCCCACAAAGCCTCCGATCTCAGCTCTCCGGTGCCATCCGACTTGAACTCAATGTCTTGGTGCTGTAGAAGCGGCAGAGTCACCAGGTGTTTTGACGTCGAGTCGTGCAACCGTCCCTTCGGATCCAGCAGCCGCACGTTCCCTATCCGAACCCTGGTAAATTCTGACCACGGGAGTTGGCGCCCAGAGTTACACACAAGGTGTAGTGCGATCCTTCTTTGAAGCCCTTGGTGTAAGGTGTACGTTCCAGGGTCCGTCCCTCCGGAAGTAACGACCGGCACTGGCACATAATCTCCATCTGGCCCAAGTTCACACAGTTGCACCCATGCAACGACATCGTGTGTCTGCTCCATGAAGAACTCCGTCTCAGAACGTCTCATCGGTTGCGTCGAGGGTCGCGGTGACTGCGAACTAGGCGATGTCGTCCCGTTTGTATGTGCGTCATTCCCATTAGTGAAAACCGTCCGTTGCTCGCGCATCTCGTCCCACCGTTCTAAGCGCTCTAGGTAGGTTGGCGTGACGGAAGCGAAGAACTCTATAGGAGCGTAGCCTTCTCTGAGATGGGCCAGCGTCTTCGCCGTTGCGCCAATAGTGAACGTTCGACGAAACTTGAGATCAGACAGGGAAGCATTCTCCAAATCAACAACGGAAGATGCGAAGACCTCTTCGGCACCGACGCTCGGTCCGATGAACGAAGCTAGCCTAGCCTGGAGGTGTACGGATGAGAAATCGTGAGGGGAGAGACCTTTGACCGAGTCTATCGTCAGCACGAAGTTGATCTTGCTACCGACGGCCAACGGCTTGTTCCCGTTCGGAGTTGAGGATGGTAGAGGCGAAGATGATCTGGTGGAAGCGGCAGAACCGGCATGTCGTTTTGGAGGAGCGATGTTGAGGATCCGCAGGTCGATCCGACATGACCCTATTGCCTCTGCGGTATACCGACAGAATATGGGCACAATCGAAGTAGACGACAATCGCCGGGAAACCGGAGCCAAGGAAACCAAAGCATTGCCGATGAAGGAGAAGAGGGGTGGAGGAGAATTATAGAATGGTTCTTCCGAAGAAAAGTGTTGCGAATAGGATGGCCGGTCGATGAAAACCGTAAGGTTACGCATCCGCTGTAGTTGCTGCCGCAGTCGATCAAGTGACCAGAGGTAGATCGCGTTATTGCGTTTGTCGAGGACCTTGATCGCAACAGATGGTTGAGTGGCAGAGGCCAGCGTTGGGTCCGCCATGTCGCCGAACTCGTCCAAACCTGCGATCGTATCAACTGAGGACGTAGGTTTGGCCAGAGACCCGCCGGCGGCGATGGTGAAGTTGTATGAAACATCCTTCCCTAACTCCTTGCTAAGAAGAGGTCAAAACGTGAGGAAACACGCCTCATCTCGTCTCGTACCTGATAACGTTCGCCTCCTTGATCACCACAGCGCTCGACAACACTACCTCCGCCATAGAGAACGACCGATGGGCTCTCCATTTGTCCAAAACCTTGCGGATAAGCTTCAGCTGCTTCGCAGAATAAATTGTCGGTTCAAACTCCATCTTCTCCAAGTCCTCCCCTCGAGCCCTCGCGTCGATGATCCTCTTCATCTGACTCTGAATGAGTTTGAGCTGGTGCTCCATCTGCTGTTTCTCCGCCTTCAGGTCTTCCGCCTCGGAAGACTCCCCAATAGCCTGCAACCTCGATTCGAACTCCAGCCGTCGATTCTCGAGTTGATCACGAACATCCCTCGCCGAACTTTCCATATCTGGAGTCCCATTCGCGTCCACGCTCGTGTCATCCGTATAGGCATCGAATGCTCTGCCAGACTCGCTCCAGACGTCATCCATGCCTTGACAGAAGCTATCCATCGCCTGACTAAGGCTGCTCTCCGGCCGAGGTTTTGCGATATGATCTCGCATCGTTTTTACCTTCGTAATCTTCTCGAACAACCTGTTCAGATCTTCATCGGGAAGATTATCTAACGCAGGGTCCAACCCTAGCCTGGCAAAGGCGTGCTCTCGTTTAGCGAATGTCCAGTCGACGCCATCTCCACCGAGATCAACTGAAGACCCCGTCGGTGAATGCGGCCGTGTCGAACCCTCACCGTTCCCGGACTCCAGGTCAGCGGCAGACACGCTGCGCTGAAGGGACGAAGACTTGTTGGCGGCTCGACTGCGTAGCTTCCGTACTTCTTCGGGGTTGTTGAATCGGAAAACGTGGTGATCTCCGAGAATGATTCGAAAGCCTGATCGGAGTCTGTGAACCTGTCCAGGAGAGATTTGCCTCCCATTGAGGATCTGCGATCCATGTCAGACGGTATCCTGTGATGAGATGAGGGGACACCGCGTACAGTGACACTATCTGGCATAGCACATAGCATCACCTTGCCATCCCTATTGTCAAAATAACAATGTTCTTCCCGGATGGTTTCGCCGCTGAGACGGATGGCAACCGGTTTTTGGCTATCTACATGGCCAACCTGGCGGATCACAGGGTCAGAGGTCATACAAACCTTCGTTAGCGAGAGGTTTACCATTGTCTCTCCCAGCTTGAGCTGGTATATCAGACACTCGCTCATAAGAGGATCTGTGCGCAGTGAGCTTCAGTTATTCGCGTTTCTGGGACACCCGGACAGCAGTTACCTTCGTTCTATGGCGACATACAGTCTCAGCTAACTGGTCGACCTAGAAGCAAATCACAGAGCTCACCAAGTTTACGAGATGCGGCATCTTCTTCGGGGTATGGACGCCGACCGCTCCCTTATCTACAGTGATACCCAGCTCTTCTAGGGCCTTCTCACGTTCCTTGTGAATCTCCTGGGTCCGGGCCATCTTTTCCTCCCACGTTTCGTGCAAACTCTGCATGAGTTTCTCACTCGCCTCCATCTGCTCCTGCAGCTCCGCCTTGGTTACAGTCTTGATTGTGCCATCTTTCGCTTGGTAAGTGACCTTCTGCTTCTCAGCCGGAATGTTGACATCGAAAATTTCCTCCCCAGAGCTTCCTGCAACGCGCGCTATAACGAAAACGGTATTGGCTACCAGGACAGGACGATACTCCGTGACGATAAACTTGCCTCGTAACATTTCCAGCTCCTCCTTGAGTTCCCGAACAAGTTTCGCGTTAGGATCTTCGTTGACAACAGCCTTGTTCTTGATCTTCTTTGCTTGATCGGCGTACCGCAGAGTACTCAAAGTTTCCTCGTAATCAGCAGGAGAGATGGCGGCTATCATGGCAGTTTTGGAGTTTCCTCCTAAACTATCCTTCAACAACCATGTCAAGACCTATAAAGGCATCCGACCGTCAGCGAGGTAGAATATCGGCCGAGAGGCAGGGACTCACGGAATCACGGTAGGGAATGAAATCCTCTCCCTTCTTCTTTCCCTTCTTGTTGTCAGACGCGGACGCAAGGGCGGCGATGACCTTTCCCAAGGTCGTGAGAGATTTGTTGATGTTCGCACCCTCCTTCAGCCGTTGGCCTGTGGCCCCTGTAGAGTTCGCTCGTTCCGAACCAGCCAGATCGACCAAGCTGCGGTGACCTATCAATAATTATGATCACATATTGTAGTTGCTCGAACGAACCTAATACGTGAAACTTTCTCTGTGTCAAGCTTTGTATCGAGATCGTGTCGCTTGATGGTGAGGAGTAGGGTGAAGACAGCATGCGACCGTGAAGAGCTGGGATGCGAATGCAATTAGCGGAGTGTGCTAAAAGAGACTTTCTGGACGTACGTCTCATTCATGTTGGTTGCTGCAACGGTCCTGGCCTTGTTCCCCTCGTCCATAAGCGTCATCATCTCGTCGTAGCTCCTGACCATCAATTTTGACAGATCCTCCACGTATGGGCCAAGGCTTGGATGCTCGCGAACTCTCAAGTTGCCCGTGTTCTTCGGGTTCAGGAGATCTCGGACCTTTTCATTGTAGATCTACCCTCAAACGATCAGTGCGAAGGTTGATGTGGGATAGGGTATTGATACCTCTATGTATGAAACCTCAACGACGAAGCTGACACTCGAATCCCTCGCATGGCGTTCATCGCATTGCCGAAACAACTCTTCACAGGTGAGGGGGATGATACCCTTGTCCGCGCCATCTTGTTGTGGATCAGATTCGATGTTCCATGCGAATCAACGACAAGAATTTGACTTACATCCCATCATACTGGATGGAACGCGTCAGGCAGTTGTATGCAGGGCTGACTCGGGTGGGACTGACCTGTACGACTTTCCGGAACCTTGTAGTAGTCTGGGATCAATGAACAGCCAAAGTTGACGACGATAACACGGTAGACCATACCAGTCTGTCCGTCTGTGTTTTCCCATCACCCTTGTCAGCGAACATTCGCTTGGAGAGAGAGCGAAGTTTACGCACAAGCCAAAATACACGCATTAAACCCCGAAAACCCATGCTCCAATAACTCAAGGCCCAAATCATTATACAATGTTTCTTGTGAACAGTATCCAGGTTCATCCCTCGGCCCAGCCGACCAGTAACTCTTATCGAAGGTGAAGTTGTGAGCCTTGCGCTCGGTCGCACGTCCAGAGGAAGCTTGAGCCTGTGCGGAACCTGGCTCTGGAGGGTCGAGGATTGTTTGGTTCCCCTGCATCCTGATGAGAGGTTTCGCGCCACGGGCAAGCTCTGCATAACGTCGAGTCCAAGGGTGGTGAGGGTTGTCACGCGTGGTGGGGAAGAATAGGCGGCTCAGCCGGGTTTCAGAATCAAAACGGGGGATACGGACCTCGAGTGTTGAGCGGCCGACATCGCACAACGACCTTGATATTACCTTCCCCGCCAGACTCGGCCATTATTGGTGTGTATCAAACAGCCTGGTCAGCTCGCTTGGACACGCTCGGCTTTCAGCCTTGATCGTCTACGTGTGCGTGTATGTTGGCAAGGGTTGGAGATAAACGGGGGTGGAAAATGCAGAATAGCGATGAGAAACGGTTAACGCTAATTCGACTGTGCCGTCTTCGCTGTAAATGGCTGCATCACGTGAATTTCACCTCATGTTGACCTTTCTTCCAGAAACGCCCATCTACTCAACGAGCTACGTAACGTACTCGAGGAACCAGAGGATAGACGTAACTAACTTCTATCCAACTCGCTACCGGGGAGCGGTACCGCGATCCCTGGGATTTTGCAATAGTAGCATTGCCGCCCGCATCCAAAGCCCCAGGTCAATCAGACAAATCAACTGCTTCCATGGAGGATGGAATGGCATCTTGGGATCGTCACAGATGTCCAAGCCGCATCATAGTAGATCGAAATCATCAAGCTTGAGAGAAAGAATAGCCATAGATCAGCGTTTCAGCCGCACCCTAATACAGTGCACGAACCTCGTCGTTATACCTGGCAATTGTGCGCTTGAGTTTGGAGGTGTCGACCCAGGTGACGAAGTCTTCCATGTGCCTTTCATGAAGTCGACACGCGTCAGGCTGAGAATCAAGGAATGAGAGGCGAGATTTACCGTGTCACGAGGAATGCGGGATCTGTGATCGTATCTGGCCCCACCCTGACATGGCCTTGCTCAACAAACTTCACGGCCTGAAGGAACGTGCGTCAGACAAAACTCGAGGCGGACGCGCGGGGCAAAGGCCACCCACCGCACTGACTGTCTCGGCCATCTTGGACACCACCATGATGACCGGAAGTCGCCGCCGACAAAAGGCAGCAACAGTGAGCTTGCTGTCGACGTCGCTGAGCTTTGCTTGCGAGTTGAGTACTCCCATGTCGTAGAGTTTCGACATCAGTTGCCCTTCCATTTTTGCGCGGAAGGGGTCCTGAGCGGGAAGGAGAGAGAGACGGTGGGCATGAGAGCGGAGTGAACCACACAATTTGTTATACCTAAGGAACAAACAAAGGATTAGAAAGGGTCTATTGTTTGGATGATCCTCACTTATTGTAGTCCTCCCTGTCCTGGATGTGGTACCGACGCATGACTTTTATCTCACGTAGATTGGCATCTTGCTTCCACTGAAAAGTTGTTTCAGCGATGAAAATTGGCGGGGAATAGGGGGCGTACGTTTAGGAAATCGACTTTTTTGAGCAATTTTTGCTCGTGGTGTTTGAACTGCCTGACCATGGTACAGAGAGTGCACGGTGCGTGACTTGTGGCGTTCTTCGAATCTGCGGTTGAGCGTGTGAGTTGGGAAGCGTCTTCCAGCCAATCTCAGCTGGCCCAGCTTTGCCCTCCTCCTCTTTGTCTCCTGCCCCCCTCGCCTTCCCTCTCCCCTTTCTTTCCCTGATTCGCGTCGGCCGGTTTCACTCCGTTTGTCGCAAGCCCTTAAGCTGCCAACACGCGCGTTCGGAACCCTCTCTCCTCGTAACAGACACCCGCCTGGCTCGACCCGCGATTAATATCGTCATCTCCTAACCCAAGGTCGTATGCCATACTAGTCCGCCCCTTCCCCACCCAGAGCAGAATTTTATCGTCCAATCCCGCTCTTTTCCCCGGCTTATGAACCACCAGACAGAAATGCTCAGACAACCCCCACACCTATCAAACGGTATGCTCAATCCCCAGCATTTCCCCCCCGGCCCTTCTTCTCAGCCCCACCACATGGCCATGATGCAAAATCCCACCAATCCGAATCCCGCTCTCGCGATGGGAAGCGCGCAACCTCCGAACCCGACCCCTGCCCAGATGTACCACCAGCACCACCTCACCCAGCAACGGCGAAACCCTGGTCTCCCTGCTGGCCAGAATGGTCAAGGCCTTCCCGCGTCTTCCGTCCAGGCCAACCATATGAACGGAATCGGCCCTAATCAACTACAAGGCATGGGATATCCTAACTCCATGATGTCTGGTGGTGCCCAAGGCGTTCGTAGGACCGTGTCGCAACCTGGATTGAACCAAGCTGGTCTTAACCAGATCGTCGGTATGCATCCCGGACAACCTGGAATGGGAGGTATGGGAGGTATGGGTATGAATCCGCAAGGTCTCCCCCATCAGAATATGAGGATGCCGCCTCAGCAGATGGCCCGGATGCCCCAGCAGCAGAACCCCCAGATCCAGGGGCAGGATATGGGCTTAGGGATGAACTCTCGACCGCAACATATGCAAGGTACTCAGGGCATGCCGGGGAACGCTCCTCGACCTCAGGGATCTCAACAATCGCTGGTGGGGAATGTACCTCAATCGATGGGTTTTCAGCCTCATATGTCGATATCTCAACAAACCTCTCAGATATCGCCCCATTCGACCCCCCAGTCGCAGACACCTGGTGGCCCCCATCAGCAGCCTATGAACACTGGCCCCCAAAATCGCACTCCCGAGAACTCTGTGTATGGCTCCTATTCGGGAAACCCTCAATTTCCCCAGGGCATGCACAACCCACGTTTGTCTGGTGGTGGTAATCAATTTGGATTTTCACAAACCCCAGACTCCTCTAATCAGGACCCCGGTGCCGCAGTCCCCAATCAAAACGTCCCCCCGAGCAGAAACAGCTTCAACCTGACGAACTTGACCCCCGCTCAACAATTCGACATGCATCGGAATGGAGATTATAGCCACTTTATGCCTACCTCCATGTCCCATCAACAGTCTCATCCCTCATCCCAGCCTTCGAACATGCCCCACCAGACACAGCCGCAGCACCAAGGCGGCGAACACATTGGTGCTGGAGGCCCAATGCCTAACCTCCAACGCCCCCAGTCGCAACCCCAGGCACATGCCGGCCCCACCCCTCGACCCCCCTCACAACAAGCAGGACCATCTCGAACTCCACATCTTGGTCAGCCGCAACTCCCAACGATGCCTCCAAACCGGATGCCTTCAGTAGGCGTTCCGAACCCACAGAACCCTAACGCTGGTAGCCAGCCGGGTCCCTCCCAGCTTTCCTCCATGAACGCCATGCCTCCTCAGCCGCAGCCCGGTGTTCAAAACTTAACCAACCAATCCAGTCCCCCCTTTCTTAACGCTCAAAGACCGAACAATACGGGTGTCCCTTCCTCGAACTCTGTCTCAGGCAGTTTGCCCGAAAGTTCCGGTCCACAACCCGCAGGCGCCAACTACCAACAGAAATTGTACGTACTATGATGGCGCATCACCACGATCAATGTTTGACGGGCTCCTTGTGTCTAGGATGATGAATTTGCAAGGCCAGGGTATCATTCGATTACTCCAGTTCAGTGGAGCACTGTCTAGCGACAATAGGAATGTGAGTAGTTCTGCATGCGCGATCCTGGGAAGCGTGCCTCACGAAAAATCGCAAGAAACTTGGCCTTACGTATTGGGAAAATCTTGTGAAAGAGTATTTCACCCCAAAGGCGATTCTGAAGTATACGCTGTGGAAGGACAACCAACGGAACGAAGCAAAACCCTTCGGTCCGTAACTCCGAACTTTTGCTCAATTTTCCCGCTCTTATGACCTGACAGAGATCGGCACCCCGATATTACCCCGATTTTTCCTGGTTACCAGCCAATCTGGCGTGCAATCGATGAGCATTTCACTCGACGGCGCGCGAGAGAAAATTCTTGGCTCAAGTCACCTTGTTGTCGAATGTCTCACAGCCGCATGGACGTATAAGTACACAAACGGGTATACGATCCAACTTTGTGGTCCTCTCACTGCACATCTCGTCCTCTCTCCATCCATGGGCATTGCACAAGGGGCGCCACCGAGCTTCTCAATGAAGTTCGAGCATTTGCAGTTTGATGCTAACGTCCACCACAAGTTGATCCAGGTGGACGCAATCGCCGGCTCGAAAATTGGGCCATCTCCGCTGATGGGAACGTTCACGCCGGGGATGAATGGCATGGGCTCCCAACCAGATAGAACGCATGACCGGGTCCACTACGAACGGTCCTCTATCCCCGGCGAACCCGTGAACGCGTTCGGGATACCCCAGGCGACAATGAGGTGCTTAGAGGTCTGCGTTCATTTTCGGCTGCCTCCTGTTGTTGGTTGTTCACCCCTTTCCGCCCCTACATTCCAGCTCGCAGAGAGTGTTGCGCAGATGACTGATTTGATCCACTTTTCGAATGAGAATGGTCTCGGTCCGCTTCGTGAGTGTTCAGGGCCTATCGCAACGACCTCTCTAGACTAATTTATCATGCATTCTTGCCATGCATGAAGAATCCCTAAAACAGTTCGCAGACAAGATCAAGGATATGCCGATGGCGCAAACACCGCACGTCCGTATGGCGACCAACAACAACCCCGTCGGTCCAGGATTCCAGAAAGATGGCCTGATGACAAAGAGTATGACCACTAACCAAGCTGTCACCCTCATCCAGCCCAACAACCATCAAGGGTCTCAGCCTATGCCATTAAATGCGCCACCACCTTCTTCACCTTTAAAGCAAAACAAGCCTGCGCCAACAATACCACCTCAGCAACCATCTCAACAACCGACCCCAGGGACATCGGTCACGGCGGCGTCAACCCCTGCCGCAACGACGTCGGCCACGACCACGCCGTCCCTGGCAGCTGCGACTCTCAAGAGGAAGGCCCAAAATGATACCTCATCCCCAACCACGGATCATGCACCACCACCAAAACGGCAGACTCGTGGTAAGCGGAGAGGAACGGGTGGTGGATAACTCTTGGCTGATTATTTTCTTCCCCTTTTTTTTCTCGTCGTGTTTCTGTCATTCCTACTTGTACGTGCTATGTGTGTGCGGTTCGCATTCCACACATCCCACACCGGAAATCTCCATGTCCTCTTGTTGTCGATCCCGCAAGTCAATGCCCCCTAAGTTCTCCTTGTTTCGGCCTCCCTCTTCTATCGTAGATTGTACTCTAGTAACGGTCACGTCCTACCGTCTTGTCTTCTTCCACTTCGTCTCTCACCCCGCCTTGTCGATATTGCGTATCCTTCGCTGTCTCGTTGGTCACTTTCGGGTTACGGTCCGCGCTGCTGTTTTCCTTTTTATTTATCCCATTTGTACTGTATAATCACCGGATTACTTACATCCGACCATATACATCTAAACAACTTCCTTTACTTTATTTTCTTGAAAAGAACAAAGGCACGATTGGAATACTAGGATTAGACAGAGATGATCAACTGAGCAGCGCCACTGGTCGTCCTGAACCACAGTTTGTCTCCCTTCCTCCCTTTTTGCCACAATGGATGTGGCACAGCGTTCTTCGCTTTCATACCATCCCCCAATATGCGTGGCTTTGCCGGTAGTACCCCAGTGCTTGCATCTAATCTGCATATACACAGCCGCGCGGAATCTACGACTCTCATTTGGTTCATTGATCACAGCCATTGAGACCGTCCTCGCTTTCCTATTATCCGAAGCCATTGTTTAAAGCGCTAAACCTCAAACCTCCTCATTTCCTGTGGCCCGTAGAGCACGCTCATTGCTTCAGCTCCACCATGGGGGAAGCAACCATAAGCTCGAAGGCGTGCGTCGAATCGACACCCCCTCCCTCCAAACCTTTGCTGATTGCAGTTTTCGTTTCCAGTTTGGAGGAGGCCATGCTCAAAGCATTGCCGAAGGCCTTTCCACACCTCCTTGGAACGGATCCCAACGCCCGCGTCGAGTTCTACGACAAGGTCCAACGCCAAGCCACCGATCACGACCGCGACTTTATCAAGAAATACGACGATGACCTGAGCACCACCTTGATATTCGTGGGTACCTTTTCGTTTCCTGTTCCACCTTGCTCGCGATCTAAACCTGGCTGTTCTGGAATAGGCCGGTCTGTTCTCTGCGGTCGCATCCGCTTTCATTGTCAGCGTGGAGACCTCGCTCCAACCGGATTACACACAACTCAGCTACACCGTCCTAACGCTTATGGCCAATATTTCGCTTGGACACACCCCACCTGACCCCAGCGCCGCTTTTCCTCAATGGACTGGGCCCGATCCCGCCACAGTCCACGTCCAAGCCATCCTTTACTCAAGTTTGGCTGCTTCCCTCCTCGCTGCTCTCATCGCTATGTTAGGGAAGCAATGGCTCAACCGCTATTCTCAGGACGAACTGCGTGGATCCATCATCGATCGCGGTCGGTACCGGCAACGCAAGATAAACGGAATGAAAAACTGGCGCTTCGACCTCGTCATGGAATGCCTACCTCTCATGCTCCAAGCGGCCCTTCTCCTCCTCGGTTGTGCCCTTTCCAAATACCTCTTCACTATCAATAAAGCAGTCGCTGGGGTCGCTGTCGGCTTCACGTCGTTCGGTGTCCTCTTCTATTTGCTGATCGTTTCCGCCGCCACCCTATCCTACAACTGCCCGTTCCAGACTCCTCTTTCCCTTGTTATTCGCTACATGATCCGCTTCGACGATGAGCACAGAGAATACCTGAGGAGATTCAGGAAGTGGTTTGGACGCACGTTCATCCGGAGAAGAAGACAGCAACGCCCGGGGTCCAGCGTGCCCCACGCTATACGAGGTCTCAACACCTTTGACGTGGCCGTGATTGGCGGTCAAGCTGAGTTGGCCATGGAGAATCTCGACCTGCAATATCCGCTATTCAATGGGAAGACTGATTGCCAAGGTTTCGTATTGGACTCGAAGTGCATCGCCTGGATGTTCAAGACATCGACGGACGCGGACGTTATCTTGGCGATCATGAAGTTCGTTCCTGAGGTCGTTTGGCACCATGGCATCCGTGCTATTCCATTAGATGTACTCTACGACAACGTACTCGAATGCTTCTCCCAATCACACGGAAAACCTGTGGTGATTCCCAGCCTCAGGAACAAGGCCTATCTCAGTGCCAAAGCACTCCTTCACCTCGTTATTCAGCGCAAGTGCATTGGCAACCAATCCGACGAAGCTCTGTTCAACTCCATCTCGACACGGCATTCGACCATTGGATCACATCACTACGAGGGAGACTCGGATCTAGAATCCACCCTCGGATTTATCGATCGAATCTTTGGCTTTGGTATAGACAAAGCGATAGATTTCCACTTCCCCTCCTTCACTGTCCCTCACCATGCTTGGTTGGGTCACATCCTCCTCTATCGTGCCTGGGATGTTCTCGAGAGGCGCAACCCATTGCCCGAAGATATCAGGGAGTTCGTTCTGCGGTCTCTTCGGCTGGAGCCTCTCCCCCCTGCACCGATCGTAACGGATTGCCTATTCATCATTGGTCTACTCCTCGGAATCAAGGTGCACGTTAGTGACTTGCTGGTCATGGACAAGAGGTTAGTTGACTTCGAACGGTTTCTAGGATGAAACTAAATCATCTCATTGCAGTGAAAAAAAGGGCCATCAAATCGACGAGATATACAAGAAACTTGACAATACGTTCAAGAACTCCTGTTCTTCCCCAGGGGAGATTGACTCCGCCCTGGAAGCCATGAAGCTCATCGCTCCGTTCTCTGGGGAGGAGATTGCTTCGAAGAGCTATGAACTCTTCCACATTATCATGCAGGTCCCCGCACCTTTCACCGACTCCGAAGAGAAGTGGCAGGCCGCTCGTCTCACCATGCACGGCGCGTACAAGTGGGACGAGTGGATGCCTTATGTCGGGGATCCTCAACACATCCTCGACTTTTTAAACCATCACTTCGAATTGGCTGTAATGAATGGTCAAAACCAGGATGAACCAATTCGAAATGCTTTACGTGCATTGGCTTACGCCCCTAGTCCTGACACCCTCGATGCTCTCAACAAGTTCGACCCAACCGACCCTTCTTTCATTGGCGGCATCTCGTATGTTTTTCAAGGAGACAGGCCGTTCGAGCTTCGCAAAGCTGCTCTCTTTTTCCTTTCCCGTATCGGCGACAAGTGGTTCAACGCTCCTGATCCAATCATGAATCCCGACCAAATAAATGCCTTTTGCGAAGACTGGTCCTCCGCCGCCGGCAATATTGAACACACCCACCATGTCCAGAATGCTATCCTTACGGTCCTGCTCGGTATGATCAACTCCCAACATTGGCGGCCCCATATTGTCTCAAAGAATTGGAACCTGCTGCAATACATCGCCGCGGTTCCGGACGACTCTCAGCCTTTGAAGAGGTGCCTCGACAACTCGGAGCTGATAGATGCTATTTCGGAGGTGGAAAACCCGCATGCTAGAGTTCTGTGGCTGGAGATTTTGTGGCTGAATTACAAGAAGTTGATCCCTGAGATCCGAGAGCAGTTGAAGAAGGTCACGAGGGAAGTTGCTCAGAGTGAGGGGCCGGACTTCAATGCGTGTCTGTCAGCGGTGGAGTCGGAGTGGGGAAAGGCTGACGACGCGCTGATGCGGTACGACGCATTGTCTACTGACCCGGTCGCCATCGCTCAGAGGATGAAGGTTGACAGTCTTGTAGAAGCGAGACGCACCCTGCTCGCCCTCAGAAGGCGTTAGTGTCGATGGATCGCTCTTTCTCACTAATCGTTATGTATGATTTCTCGCTAGCATAAGCAGGACACAACAGCCAGACTCGCGGTAGTACGGGCTTGAGCTATTTTTTGAATCAGCAGATATGCATTGTGTTTTTGTAAGGTTTTGGAGCGGCCACAATGGGCAAACGCGTATGGTGTGAGATTTGGCACATGATGATGATTGAATGGGTGGTTCAGTAACATGCTAGCTGTGCGTGTGATTAATATAATCTACAATGTGTGGTCTTTTGCAATATTTATATCCTAATCAGAGTCCCACTTGTGCTTTGAGTCAAGTGTATAAACTATGGATGTTATTCAACATGGAAGGGTCTCCTACCATTGGGACCACCGTCCTCGCTTTCCTATTATCCGAAGCGCTAAACCTCAAATCTCCTCATTTCCTGTGGCCCGTAGAGCACGCTCATTGCTTCAGCTCCACCATATGCATGGAGGTAGCAGCCATCAGCCCAAAGGCGTGCGTCCAATCGATGGCACCCCCTCCCTCCAAACCTTTGCTGATTGCGGTTTTCGTTTCCAGTTTGGAGGATGCCATGCTCAAAGCATTGTCGACTCTCTTTCCACACCTCCTTGGAACGGAAGATAATGCCCGCGTTGAGTTCTATAAAGAGTTCCAACGCCAAACCAGCAACCACGACCGCGAGTTTATCAAGAAATACGACGATGACCTGAGCACCACCTTGATATTCGTGGGTACCTTTTTGTTTCTTATCCACCTTGCTCGCGATCTGAACCTGGCTGTCTGGGATAGGCCGGTCTGTTCTCCGCGGTCGCATCCGCTTTCATTGTCAGCGTGGAGACCTCGCTCCAACCGGATTACACACAACTCAGCTACACCGTCCTAACGCTTATGGCCAATATTTCGCTTGGACACACCCCACCTGACCCCAGCGCCGCTTTTCCTCAATGGACTGGGCCCGATCCCGCCATAGTCCACGTCGAAGCCATCCTTTACTCAAGTTTGGCTGCTTCCCTCCTCGCTGCTCTCTTTGCTATGTTAGGAAAACAATGGCTCAACCGCTATTCTCAGGACGACCCGCATGATACCATTATAGATCGCGGTCGGCACCGACAACGCAAGATGAACGGAATGGTAACCTGGCGCTTCGACCTCGTCATGGAATGTCTGCCTCTCATGCTCCAAGCGGCCCTTCTCCTCCTCAGTTGTGCCCTTTCCAAATACCTCTTCACTATCAACAACACAGTCGCTGGGGTTGTTGTCGGCTTCACGTCGTTCGGTGTCCTCTTCTATTTGCTCATCGTTTCCGCCGCCACCCTATCCTACAACTGCCCGTTCCAGACTCCTCTTTCCCTTGTTATTCGCTACATGATCCGCTTCGACGATGAGCACAGGAAATACCTCAGGAGATTTAGGAAGCGGTTTGTGCGCACGTTCTTCAAGAAAAGGAGACAGCACCGCCCAAGGTCCAACATAACCCACACTACGCGAGGCGTCAACACGGAAGAGATTAGTGGTGACGTTGAGTTAACCATGGAGAATCTCGATCAGCAACCCCCGCTATTCAACGAGACGACTGACTGGCCAGGTTTCGTGTTGGACTCGAATTGCATCGCTTGGATGTTCGATAGATCGAAGGACGCGGACGTCATGTTGGCGATCACGAAGTTCGTCCCTGAGGTCGTTTGGCACAACGGAATCCGTGCCATTCCCTTAGAAATACTCTATGACAACCTACTCAGATGCTTCGACCAATCACGCGAATTGCCCGTGGTGATTCCCAGGTTCAGGAACAAGGCCTATCTCAGTGCCAGAGCATTCCTTCACCTCGTTATTCAGCGCAAGTGCATTGGCGACGAATCCGACGAAGCTATGTTCAACTATATCTCGGAACGGCATTCGAACATCGGATCACATCACTACGAGGGAGACTCGGATCTAGAATCCACTCTCGGTATTATCGATCGAATCTTTGGTGACCCCGAAGAGATACGTTTGCACGCCCCCTCCTTCACTGTCCCTCACCACGCTTGGTTGAGTCACATCCTCCTCTATCGTGCCTGGGATATCCTCAGGAGAGGTCGCTCATTACCCGCCGATATCAGGGAGTTCGCTCGGGACTCTCTTCGGCTGGAGCCTCCTCCCCCTGCACCGATCGTAACGGATTGCCTATTCATCTTTGGTCTGTCCCTCGGAATCAAGTTACACGTTAGTGACTTGCTGGTCATGGACAAGAGGTTAGTTGACTTCGACCGGTTTCTAGGATGTAACTCAACTGCTTCACTGCAGTGATAAAAGGGGCGATCTATTCGAGAAGATATACAAGAACCTTCCTTCTCAGATATTCTTCATTTATAACCCATTTATGACCCACCGCGCCCTGGTAGACACGGGACTCGTCGCTCGATTTTTTGGGATTGGACTTGTTCCAAAGAACCATGACCCTGTTTCAAAGAACTATGACCTCTTCCACACTATCATGCAGCTCCCCGCACCTTTCACCGACTCCGAAGAGAAATGGCGGGCCGCCCGTCTCACCATTCACGGCGCGTACAAGTGGGACGAGTGGATGCCTTATGTCGGGGATCCTCAACACATCCTCGACTTCTTGAACCATCACTTCGAATTGGCTGCAGTGGGTGGTCCTAACCAGGATGAACCAATTCAAAATGCTTTACGCGCTTTGGCTTACGCCTATGGTCCTGACACCCTCGATGCTCTCAACAAGTTCGACCCAACCGATCCCTCTTTCGTTCGCGGCATCTTGTATGTTTTCCAGAGCGACAGGCCGTTCGAGCTTCGCAAAGCTGCTCTCTTTTTCCTTGCCCTCATCGGCGACAAGTGGTTCAACGCTCCTGATCCAATCATGGATCCCGACCAAATGAGGAGCTTGTACGAAGACTGGTCCTCCGCCGTTGGCGATATCGAGCACACCTCCGATGTCCAGAATGTTATCCTCACGGTCCTGCTCGGTATGATCAACTCCCAAAATTGGCGGCCTTATATTGCCCCAAAGGATTGGAACCTGCTGCAATACATCGCCTCGGTTCCGGACGACTCTCAACCTTTGAAGAGGTGCCTCGACAACTCGGAGCTGATAGATGCTATTTCGGAGGTGGAAAACCCGCATGCTAGAGTTCTGTGGCTGGAGATTTTGTGGCTGAAGTACGGGGAGTTGATCCCTGAGATCCAAGAGCGGTTGCAGGAGGTCGCAAGGGAAGTCGCTATGAGGGGGGAGGCGGATTTCAATACGTGGCTTTCAGCGGTGGAGTCGGAGTTGGGAAACACTGAGGACGCGCTGATGCAGTACGACGCATTGTCTACTGACCCGGTCTTCATCGCTAAGAGGATAAAGGTTGACAGTCTTGTACAAGCGAGACGCATCCTGCTCGCCCTCAGAAACCGTTAGTGTCGATGGATCGCTCTCTTTCACCAATCACTCTGCATGTTTCATGACTTCTAGCATACGCAGGACCCAACAGCCAGACTGGCGGTAGTGCGGGCTGAAGCTATTTTTAGAATCAGAAGATATTGCGTTTTTGTAGGGTTTTGTAGCGGCCATGTACAATGGGCAAACGCACGTGTGTGGTGTAAGATTCGGCACATGATGATGATTAAATGGGTGGTTCAGTAACATGCTAGCTATGCGGGTGATTAATATAATCTACAATGCGTGGGCAAAGGACGGAAGCAGGAGACAATGAAGGTGCACTAAGGGTTAGGAGAAGGGAGGAAGCGCGAATGAAGTTGACTGAATACATGGAACTTCAGTAAGCTTCGTGACTGAAGTCGCATTGGTCACCATATCTACACCTGCAGAAGATAGACGATTAGCCTCCGTTGCCAGAGAGGGGTAAGGATTACTCGCCTTCCTTGCGCGAAAAACGTACAGGGTTTTCGCTTTCTGCCATCCTTGTATCCATCGCCCACCAGTCCTCCCCCACGCCCGCGACCGCGACCTCTTCCACGGAAGCCGCCACGATCCCAGCCACCGCGTTGAGATGGCTGTTGTTGTTGCACATCGCCGGTATCTTCCTGTTGATAGCCACCGTAGTCACCCCATTGTTGATGAGCCGCGTTCCAATCTTCCTGACCGGTACCATTCCCTACGCTACCGTAAGGAGGCACCTGCTGACCATGTACTCCTTGTTGCTGCTGTTGTTGACCATACATCCCATTCTGCGAGGCGAGTGTGGCTAAGAGTTGGGTGAGATGCTCTGGTGTCATGTTCCCCAGCCCAGCGGACATGGTGGATAACATGCTGGGATCCATCGGGGGGAAGGGTTTATTCGGATCTTCGTCTATACTCATAACACTCGGCCCGCCGAATTGATCGTTGTGGAATGCACCGGCTGATGCTTCCGACGGTGGAGGTGCTGACAAAAATATCGATTCGGCATCCGGCCCGATAACCATGTGCCGAACGGTCGAATCCACTTCATCGTCCGGGGTGATGACCGGTGGTTCGGCAGGGCTGTCAGGTATCTGCGTTACAGATATATAGAAGGCACCTAGCGCTGTCTTCTCGCGCTCTTCTTGGGCTAACCGTTCTTGACTTGCCTCGCCCCGAGACCTCAGCTCTATATCCTGGGGGATATCAAGAACTGAAGGGCTTCGGTATCAATACAGGAAAGTGGCACGTGATCTGAGGGTCTCTCACCTTGAGGCTCTGCCCAATCAATGAGCTCCTCGAACAATTGGGCATGCATAGCTGCGCCCTCGTCTCGATCGAGATCACGAATGTTGTGAATCGTCGTTCCCTGCAACACAACAA
Organism: Thelephora terrestris; assembly: GCA_015956445.1. NCBI lineage: Eukaryota > Fungi > Basidiomycota > Agaricomycetes > Thelephorales > Thelephoraceae > Thelephora > Thelephora terrestris. Next base: position 856,416 of record WIUZ02000012.1, on the reverse strand, counting down.
AAGCGCCGAGTAAATAAACGGATATTTCACACCAACTATCTAAAGATGAAGCAAAGAGAAAGATGCTGACGTCTACTGGGTCGTCGTCATACACCGCTCGTTCGATGAGTTTGACCTGTTCCAGACGACCATCCGGAGCCCAACTAACAGACTTCTTCTTCTTCAAAGTCTTTGTTAAACCTGCAGTAACGGTCGCTGTTGTATTCAGGGTTGGTGGAGTTGGTTGTTGAGGGATGGGGGTGACAGAGGGAGATTCCTTGCGACCTTTCGCCATCGACTTCAAAGCCTCTTGGAAAGGATCTAGCGAGGAGGGTTGTGCAACGTTAGCTTCTGGTTCCTTCTTCATCGGTACAGGAGCCTTCTTGAAACTTGGAAGCTTCGGTTTGGGCTTTGGGGCAGAAAAGAATGATGAATCGGATTTCGCATCTTTGACAGCGCTGGTCTTCGTGGCGGTAGTTGTGGATTTTGTGGTCGTTAGTGTAACTGCTGTCTTCTTCGCCGGGGGGCCAGGCTTTGGAGGAGGTTCTGATGGTTTCCTCTTTTTCGTTTTCGTATCTAGCGCAAAATGATTTCCAAACGTCTCGTCAGTCACGTGGGCGAGATGGCATGATGAACTATCGTGACCTACCCTCTGAGGTTTCCGTGTCACCACTCTTTTTCGAAGGGTCATCTTTCGGATTGGTGGACGCCATCTGTCGCCATTTACGTTCCAGATTTGAAGCCATGTCCTTGACCGCTGCGAGGCGATACGAACAGAGAGAAGGAATTGTTAGATTCAAGCTCATTTGTCTCTTTGCGAACGATATGAGGAAAAGTACAGGTACAACGATCCGGGCTTAGGTCGGTCAACCACGCAGCAGCGGGGTTGTGTTCGCACAAACGGAGGAATGCGCTCAGATGCTTACCGGGTATCGATGCTTCCTTGGTTAGTTTCAGTATTATCTTCCCCAATTTCGCTTTCCGAAGGGACTCAAGGGACCAAGGCAATCGGTCGATTATCTGACGATTACGGCATTCAGGGACTTTCATCATTGAAATCGTAAACGATCTTCTCACATGTAATAACGGCATTATCGTTTCAGCCAACTGGTCGTCCCCTTTTGCAGCAGCTTTAAGCCACTCTCGTGTTATATCCATCGCATCTTCATTCTCAACCCAAGCGCGGAAGTAATGATTGCCGGCGTTGTCCCTGATTTTCGTCAGTATTTCCAGCCGCAAAGGACCATCAACCTCTGGAACGTCCAAAGCTATGATCTTGTCAGCGAGGTCACTCACAGCGCCGGCGCCAGTGAACTGGTTCGGCTGAAGTAAGGGCTTGATCGTAGAATTGAATCTTTCCTGGCGAGCTTGTGGGGAAAGCTTGTTGGAGGTCGAGATCGGGGTATTTGAAGGAGGTGTTGCGGAAGTTGAGGTTGAGGGCGTCGATTGCTGGTAAAAAGCGGTCGGAGATATTGTCTCGACCGGCGGTGAAGGAGCATGGAGGGCGTAGGGAGCGAGTGTCTGCGGCGGAGATTGCGCAATCTGGTGGGACGGGGGGAAGCTGTGCACAAATGCTGGATTAATCGCCATCGTCGAATTGTGATACGATGAGAAGGGGGAACGGGTCGATAATGAGTACGGTTGAGAATTGGAAGCAGTGGGCGGTGTCCCCATTGTCAGCGCGGGACTAGATAAGCATGTGTCAGACAGGGTTGGGGAAATGGTCGGGGATACTCAACTCTATTACCATCTGGGGAGGAGAGGACATCTGCCCGTTAGTGTTCGTGGTAGCACCATTCAACGAAGAATATGAGGACAAGGGGACTGAGGGAGGCCACTGCGGATTCGATCCGTATGGAGTTACGTTGAAAGGCCCGGGAAGGAAAAATGGGTACTGAGAGAAGTGGCCGTATTGCTGCGACCCTGACGCGGGCGATGAAGTCGAGGTTCCGCCAGACGTGCCGTGGGGGTTGATCCCTACAGAATAACCGCGTTAGTTGCACATCACCCCAGCGGTTCCCAGAAAACACGCACCCCCGTTGATGTCCACACTCAGCCCAAAATCGTTCAGATCCAGCGTGGGCTGTGAGCCTGAAGACGGGCCGGGACCATTGGTGCTTGTCGCCGTTGTCGACGCAGGATCCTTCCAGCTTTGCTCTGTGGGACCAGATGGGTGGTGCAGGCTATCTTGTGGCCCAGCGGGTTGCATCCACGCCCCGTATATAGAGTCCATTTAGCCGCGTGTGGCTGTCGCAACGGGCTTTCAACAAGGAGGGATTATAAGTCTTTTTAGGAATCGCGATGTAGTTCCGTCGTCGTTCAGAATGCTGACAGACGAGAACTCGTTGCCTGCTTGTTTAACACTAAGGTTTCAAATCGCTGCCGTCAGTCGTACGGGTAAGTAGGAAGGACTCAAAGGAAAATCTGCGACAAGGGGTGAGGGTCGGAGCCTGAAATTCCAATCGGAGTAAACATTAGCGAAGCTGAGTTTCAAAAACTAAAGCCATATAGCACGAGAGGTCTAAGACGCTGTTTGTATTCTTTTCTTACCCCCTTACGATTCGGGCTTGGGGCGTTTGTAGTCTCGATAACAATCCTCAAAACATGTCGAACCTCCCTGATGGTCTCGCTCAATTCGAGTTTGCAAAGCTGCAGGTACCTCTACTGGTCGTCGTTCGTGCATCGTCGCGTTTGCTAATGAGGAAAAAATCACTTGTCCCAGCTGCTCAACCATCTCAACTCCCTCTCGGATACTATGCGAAAATGTGCCGAAATCAGCGACCAGTATGCTCATGTGCTCCATAGCCTTGGACCTGCTACGCTCCAGGTTATCCAACCTATGCCCCCAATGGGATCACCCTTCGCGGCTGGTCCACCAATGGGGGTGAACCCCCAATTGAACATGAAGCAGATGATGCCTCCTCCCCAGCAACTCCCAATGGTTCCTGGCCAACCCAACGGCGTCGGTAAACGCAAGTCCGACCATACCCAAGAAGGGGAGGTTGTGAAAAAGAGGAGGGTCAAGAAACCTCGCGACCCTGACGCGCCGAAACGACCTCCTTCCTCTTATCTCTTGTTCCAGAACGAAGTCCGCCAGGCGATGAAAAGGGCCAACCCTTCCATGGCGAATCACGAGATTTTGACCAACATTTCCCAACGCTGGGCACAAATGAGACCTGAGGAGAAAGAGGTACGAACCGACGCGTCGATCCACGTAGTCGCGCCTCTGACCAGTCGTCCCCGTACCAGACATACAGTCGGCGCCAGGAGGAAGCGAAGGCGGTGTACAAGCAGGAGAAGCTAGACTATGACGCGATGAAAGCCGGAGTAGCAGTTCCTGTTCAGGTCACAGAGCCCACCCCCGGCGTCGGCGATAGGCGATCCACGGTCGGTTACCTGCTAGCGGTGAATTCCGAGATCTGAAAACGCTCACAGAAAAAGAAGACCGACATCACCGTGGCCGCCAGCTCCGAAGACTCGGCCGCCTCCTCGTCAGATTCTTCCGAGGATAGTTCGGACGACGATGATGATGAGGAAGAGAAGCCCCCCGTTGTTGTGCCGGCAAAGGAGAAAAAACATAAGAAATCCTCTTCGACTCCTCAGAGCCAGAACCCCCCGGCCAAGCAAAAGGTCCCCGCTCAGCCAGAAAAGAAGGAGAAAAAGCGTAAGACAAAAGAGTGATGCTGTGCTCAAGTGGCTGATGTACCGATACCTCGCCTGTGTTTCTCGTTTGATCAATTGCCCTTTGTCCGCTGATGTCGCCCTATATACAATGGCTATGCGTATACAGATCCTGTCCTTTATGAAGTTGCGGTCTCAAACGGGTGGGCTTAAGGTGGACTGCGCAACGTCGGTATGCAGGAGTCGTCTACCAGATTCGGCGATGGTCAGCTGCGCTGCTGTTATAAAAAGCTCCCACTTGCGTTTCTGCGATCCATCGATTCCCCTCGTTTACCATCATGTCTGCGCCCCCACCGTACAGTAACCCGAGTGAACCTCCAAGAAATCCAGGTTGAGCATTATCTTGACGTATGGAACAAAGTGTTTATCATTGCCGCCAGATTCTCGCCCTTTGCCACAGGGCTGGGTGCAGCAGTATGACGCAAAGTAACATCATCTCCTTCGTTCCCCGACCAGATATTAACCCATTTCCCTCCCTCAGCTACAAGGCCTGGTATATTCGCCCATGCGCATGATCTCCGACTTGGATCTCAATCTGAACGCATCCGATTTTCAGGTTCTATGTAAACACAAATACTCAACCGCCCTCATCAAGTTGGACGCATCCTGCTGGCTTACCTCCTCCGCCTCCCGGTCCACCGCCGTCTCAGTACCAGCCTCCTTCGGGGCTACCTCCGCCCCAGAATCAGTATGGCTCGCCACAAGGGCAATGGGGTACCTCTCCCTCGAATTCCGGATATGGACAGCCCCAGGCCGGGTGGAACTCCCCAGGCCCTAACGAAGAGAGGGGGAGGAAATGTGGGTTCTCCTGATAAACTCTTGCCCATCAGATGATAACCGAACCCAACCACAGCCGGGGGCCTATTGGGCGGATTATTTGGTGGTCACCATGGATCCAGCAATAGTTCTAGCCATGGGGGATATAGCCCTGGCCCTGGGTATGGTGGCTATGGACAGTCTTATCCTCCCCCGCAACCCGCCTACGTACAAAGTAAACCCAAGCGCAGCGGGCTCGGTGGAGGCGCAGGGCTTGCTCTAGGTAATTGTTTGGCCTCCCATTCCGCATTCCAATCGAGTCCTTATGCGGTTCCCCATATACAGGTGTCGGTGGTGGTCTGTTGGGAGGTGTTCTCTTGGAAGAGGCCATCCATGACCATGATGAGCATATCTATGATGAAGGTTTGAATTCCGGCTATGATCAGGGTTATGATAATGGTTTTGATAATGGTTTCGACGATGGTGGTTTCGACAACGGTGGTTTCGACAATGGTGGAGGTGACAATGGTGGAGGTGACTTCTTTTGACCTGCGTTTTTCTGAGAATCTACAAATGTAATCTTTGTGCGAGCCGATTTTAGCCTGTACCATGACTGTACCAGCGCATAGGCTAGACCACCCGTGACATCGTCACGAATACATCCTCGTGTCTGTCACAAACTTACCCCCACCACACAACTCGAGAGTATCCGGCTGGAATGAGCGGTTACCGAGGTCGTGGCCGAAGATACAGAGGTGCGAAACTATGGGAGAACTTGCTAGGAATCGACCAGTTCACGGCATTTTTAGATGACTATAGGGAGCCTGTACAAGAGACCCCAGAACAGAGACTGCGAAGCACAATCCTCAAGCTAGGAGAAGTGGTACGCTCGATAGAAAGGCGATAAAAAAACACCTGTTGGTCTCACACGCGAGTTGTCCTGCTAGGACCCCCTGCAGGAACTTCACCGGGTAGCCAAATTTATATACGACCACCCAGCAGGCATTCCGTTCGTGGCTGAATGCATCAGGATCGGGTACGTCACCGTTTCCCATCCCACAGACGCGTCGTTTCCAATAAACGTGGTCAACTAACCTCAATCGCGTCTCTCGTTCGTTATAGAGTGACAGAGCAACCCCACAAGATCCCGTATTACGCCGCGCTTCTCAAGATTCTGCATGAGCCGCCACCCCCTGAGATTGCTCCCGGCTTTCCTGAAGGTGTCTCGCTTGGACGTTCCCTCTTGGAGGATTTCTGGAAGGGTTTCCAAGGTTACCTGGACCAGCTTGCTTGGAGAGAGATTAGATTATGTGTACGTTAGCTCCAACCCATCCTCACGGCCTCCCTAATCATCCGACACCCGTAGATTCAATTCTTCTCTCACCTAACAACAGCAAACATCGTTTCGGCTCAGTCAATGATTTCGCTACTCCTATCGTTCACAACTGTTTTGGACGAGTTTGGCGTTTCTCAGGGGAGAGGTAAACGCGCTGCTTTGTGTGCTGTCGAGGGCCTGCTCATGGTACGACCAACCACACCCATAATTATGCAACACCTGACGCAGGTTTCCTTAGGCTGGCCAAGCATTAAAGCAACACTCAGCAACAAGTGTGCTCGATATAATCAACGCCGTCCAGACATACGTCGATACCACCACCTTCTTGAAGTCCCTTGCTCAACCTATGGTGCGGTTCCATGCATTGACAGAACCCATCGAAGGGTCGATCGAAGTGAGGACAAAATCCTGTTTGATTTATGGCATCTAACCCGCCCTTCATAGATCCTTGACTGTGGCTTGGCAGCCATGAAGACGCTCAATGCGCAAGATTTTGCAAATTTGTCAGACATATTCCCCCAACCGTATTTAGACGGCCCCGAACCTGTTCTACCGCCGTTCGATCTCCCTTCTGTTCTTGTCCCTCCGGAGGTGGTGGAAATGGACACGCTTGGTGAGAGCTCGAGCGAGGTCAAGAGAGAAGAATGGCCAGAATATCACCTTACGCTGTTTGATAACGACGTAATTCCTTTCTCCCCACCTGTTCCTTCTCCAGGCTGACCCGCCTTGTCCCGCCTGTAGGTTGTTCCAGATCCAATGACGCCCGCAGGTTATGCTCTAAAATCTACTCTGCTCGACATCATCGACATCTATGATGTCAACCGAAAGGAATGCGCTCGTATACTCCTCGAGTTTGCAAAGTGGACACCTGCTGGAACGTTCCGACCAAAACCTAACCCGCCCCCCGGTATAGAAATCCCTGACCCTGTCCCCGGAAAGGATTGGCAACTTGAAAATACTGTCGTAGACAACATCCTCGGCTCCATGTTCGCACTCCCAGACTCGCGACAAAGAAGCATGTTCTACATCGCTTTAATAACGGAATTGTGCAAGCTATCCCCTCCCACCGTCGGACCAGCGGTTGGAAAGTCGATCCGGAAGCTTTACAGTTTCCTCGGTGACGGATTGGATGTGGAAATCGGTCACAGGTTTGCCGATTGGTTCTCAGTGCACATGAGTAACTTCAACTTTCAGTGGGTGTGGAAAGAATGGTTTGCGGTTTCATCTTCATTGCCATTTCGCGTCATTTACGAGTGGACCCTTAGGATACCTGATCTTCAACTGTCGTCCCAAAATCCAAGACGTGGCTTCATGAGGAAAGCAGTCGAATTCGAGATAAGACTCGCGTACTACGACCGAATTGGTCGCACGCTACCGGAGGATTTCCAGAACCCGCAGGCCCAGATTCTGCCAGACAAAGCCCCAGGTCCGGATTATGAGTATGATGACCCAGGTTCGTTTCAATTCTCTCTGTATCGAGTGGATATGATCCCTCATAGCGGCACTTTCCACAGTTCACCCCTATCACGATCCCGCTCAATCCATTCTTGGCTTGTTGCGTGGTCGCTCAGAAGTTGCAGATGTAGTGAGTGCCCTAGAGTCTCTCAGGAACTCGTTAGCAGAGAGCAACCACGGCGCGGCAAACCTCGACAGTATTCTTCGGTCCATCGCCATCCAATCTCTTCTCCACACGGGCTCTCGGTCCTTCTCCCACTTCCTAAACGCTGTGGAACGTTACCTACCCCTGCTGCGGAACCTCGCCGCTGGTGGTATCTCCTCCAGTGGAGGTATACCAAACCTTGAAGCCAGGATGGATATCTTAACAGCGTCCGCTCAATTCTGGAAACGAAACCGTCAAATGGTCGGCATTGTGTTCGACAAACTTATGCAGTATCAGATCGTGGACCCCACGGATGTCGTTTCATGGGCTTTCGGGAGTGGCCACGGAAACGGCGAGGGCCCATTGAAGGTGGATTATTGCCAGTGGGATTTGTTGAAGGCTGCGTTAGATAAAGCCAATGGGCGGGTGATGATTGCTAAAAAGAGAGTGATCGCGTTGAGGAAGGAAGAGGATGAGAACCGCGCGAGAGCGAACGCTGATGGGGCAGGCAACGGAGCGTCAATGGAGGTAGATACAGACGCGAAACCAGGTACGTTGGCCGCATGATTATTATCGAGAAAACCGGGGTTGAGCCTTCATTTCCTCAGATGACCACGTCGAATCACCTGCTCTGACGACAGCAGTCAAAGCGTTCAACTCTCTCACTAGAGAACAAAAATCGGTTCTCTCTTGCACACTCGACGGGTTCGCTGCCTGTCTCGTTCCGCTCCCGAGTGAGCCGAACAAAAATGATTTTGCGAGGGAAGTAATCCAGGAGAACGTGTGGCATAACCGGATCAACTGGGGAACTGGGGAATGGGGGGCTTGGGAGACATGGGGATGGTATCGGCATTTCTGTGGAAGTGTATGTCCCGCACTCGTTCTCTTGATTCTAAGGCGCTTTAAACCGGTTTGTCTGACTTCTTTTTTTCTAGTATTCTGCGTATTTGCGAACGTATTCGACCACGTTAGGCACGGTGTCGTTGACACGAATCGAGGGGTCCACTGACCCCGCCGCTGTCTTGGTGAAAAAGATCTGGAATGCTGCTATCGGTGTAGAGGAGACGTGAAGTTGGAGAGTAGTATTGTTATCCTGTTATTACTATAGTTGGCACGGCGTCACCCTATGACAATTGATCTCGAGATGTTTCATCCTGGTTGAACCGAGTCCCCTTCAAGGCAACTCAAAACGTAGAAGCGGGAAACATGAAGGAAACGCATATGATCCATCCCCCAATGCGGTGCGTTCTTAAACTGTAGACTTAACGTTAACAACGACGCAGCCTTTCCAGTATTTTCTCGGGTCGAGCAGTCAGCAAAAAAATTCGCGGACTAAAGTGGAAGACGGATACCATCTGCACCCTGTCTATCCACATCCGATGAATGTCTCAGAGTGAGATTTACAAGTAACAGGATGGATCGTATTGACCGACCTATGCCGCGAAATTGGCCCACTCCATTCCGTGATGTTCTGTATCGTGGGCAGCCTTCTTACACTCGTCTCTCATACGCTGTAAGGCGCAACGAGACCGTTGTGCGGCGGGAATCTGATACAGCTCGCAAGATACGTTCGCCTTCTCCAACCAACTTGTGATAATTCCAGAGATCCCACGCTGTGAGGATGGCTTTCGTCGACAGAAGTTTGAGGAGGTAATGTTTGGGAACAGACGTGTGATCCGGTGGAGAGTTCCCTTTATGGTCGTTGCCAAATGGCAAAGGGACGGCGTGGAACTGAATTGGCATGCGTGCAAGGGGGTATAGTGGTTTTGGTTCGGCGTGTCTAAAACTCCTGGACGGCTGGATTTGTGAGCCAGAAGCGATCACGGGAGCTAGGGAAACTACTCGGAAGCTCACCATCGAGCTCGGGCCCGTATTACTGGGGGTCAGCTGGACTCTCGAGGTTTGGGGAGAGGACTGACGTCGGAAGCCTCAGTTTCTAGCAGAGTAGACCCCGCGGACCCCCAGGGGAGTGATAATTTCACAGGGGAAGGTGTAGAATCATTCTCGAACGCCTGGTTGGGAGAATCGATACCGCCGGGAAATGACCAGAGTGTGAATTTTTGACTGCCAAAGTCAGCGTGAAGAAAGTCTTGTTCGGGTCGCAACCGGGAGAGTAAAAGTTTAATCCCCTCATATGTTTGCAGCGCGGCTGCATTTGAGTCGTGCTTTTGAAACAAGGGACACCCGCTCAAGAGTTTTGGAGCCATCGTGACAGACATCGACGATGCGAATCGATAGGCAAGGTCAAAGATCACTTACATACCTGCCTGGATACTTATTTTTTACCCAAGAGGCGGAAGAAAAATAAGTAGCAGGCGTGGGAACTTCTGGAGATGAGCTTAGAGCTGCTCGGCTAACTACACGTCACCTGAGAAACCAGATTATCCGTAGCCAGTCGCTGGACGGTCGTCGTTCCAGTCCCCTCTTTTCCCTTTCCTTTCCCAATGGCCGCAAACGTTCGCGTTAGGAGGCCGCCTTCTCCCCCGCCACAGCAAATCTACACCCCTCCACCTGCACAACCGCGATTTCCACACCCAAAACATGAGCACCTCGACGCCGATGAACGGAGGACCCAGGCTTCGAAGCCGTATTTTGGAGGCAGGAGAACAAGCCCCGGTGGTTTGACCTTGACCCCCTCAGAGTGGAAGCTCTTGGTTCTCGTCGTATTTGTCGCGTGTATTGTTAGGTTATTTCGCATCTCGCAGCCAAATAGTGTGGTGTGAGTTTCCACATTCGCTTTCCCTCAGTGTTAACTTGACGACTCGGTCTTCGTAGCTTCGATGAGGTCCACTTCGGTAAATTTGCCTCAAAGTACATTAAAAGCCAGTTCTTCGTGGACGTACACCCGCCGTTGGCGAAGCTATTGATCACTCTCGCGGGATTCGTCTTCGGGTACAACGGAAATTTCGATTTCAAGGAGATCGCAAAGTGGGTCCACGAACGTTCTCGACTACCGTGCATCGTTAAATGCAGCCTCACAATTGCAGGGTCTACGAGAATGTACCGTACGTCGCAATGCGAATGGTGCCAGCCATCTTGGGTGTTGCCACCGTTCCGCTCGCCTATCTCACAATGCGTGCTCTCGAATGTCGTGCAACCACCGCTCTCCTCGCCACGGTTCTCATCACCTTTGAGAACGGCATTGTCACTCAATCCCGACATATCCTACTCGACTCTCCTTTATTATTCTTCACTGCCCTCACTACGTTCCTATGGGTTAGTTTCTGTAACGAAGACAAGCGACATCCATTCAGTGAGAGCTGGTGGACGTGGCTAATGCTTACAGGCCTCTCACTCGGTGCTGTTGTAAGCTGCAAGTGGGTTGGCTTGTTCACTATCGCTACCATCGGCTTCAGTACGATCAGCCAATTGTGGTGCCTCCTTGGCGACATACGCATCTCTCCCAGGCTTTGGATTCGCCACTTTTTGGCTCGAGCTTTGTGTCTCATCGTAGTTCCTTTCTTGTTCTATCTGTTTATCTTCCAGATCCACTTCCTCATTCTGGTCAACTCAGGCGAGGGTGATGGGTTTATGAGCGCAGAGTTTCAACACACGCTTGGTGGACGCAGTATGCAGGATACTTATGCCGGTGGGTTGGCATTGTTTGTTCAGTCGTATATCGCTAATTGTTGCCGGGACCGAAGACGTCGCGATTGGGTCTGCGGTCACCATTCGTCACATAAATACACAAGGGGGAAACCTGCACTCGCACGCTCACGCTTATCCTGGAGGGAGTGGACGTAAGTCTTCTCCATTATCATTATCCTTTCTATAAGCTCAGGCGGACAAACGTAGAACAACAGGTTACGTTGTACCCTCACAGCGACCTCAATAACGACTGGCGCATCATTGCAGCCAAGGACAGCGGTCACCCTGAGACCGAATGGGCCGATGAGCCCCTCCAGTACGTCACCACTGGGATGAAAGTCAGATTGAGACACATCGTTACGGCCAAGAACCTCCACTCGCACGATTACAGGCCCCCGGTCTCTGATGTTGATTTCCAGAATGAGGTTTCTGGTTATGGGATGGTGGATTTCGTCGGAGATGCGAACGACGACTGGGTTGTCGAGATCGAGCACGGTGACAAGAGTGACAAGGAATCATCCATTCGCGTCCGCACATTGCGTACCGTCTTCAGGTTGAGACACGCCATGACTAACTGTTACCTCTTTTCTCATAAAGTAAAATTGCCGGATTGGGGCTTTGAGCAACAGGAGGTGACGTGCAACAAGAACGCGATGAAGGCCAATTCTCTATGGATGATTGAGACGGCGATTCACCCGAACCGTCAGTACCAATGCTTGCTGCAGATCCAACCAATTCTAACCAGTCCGATAGTTCCCCCCGATGCTCCAAAGGTCAATTATAGGTCGCCTGGTTTCTTGGAGAAGTTCTGGGAGCTCCAAAAGGTCATGTGGGTGACCAACGCAGGTCTCACTGATCGCCATATCTACGATTCTCGACCCCACCAATGGCCTCGGTTACGACGCGGTATCGTGCGTGATAATTTCAACTCCTGAGATCTTACTCCCACTGAAGCACTATACAGAACTTTTGGGTCAGGGATCACAAACAAATCTATCTTATTGGTAATCCGTTCGTTTGGTGGTCGAGCACACTTGCCGCTGTTGCATACATATCCGTTCGTAGCCTTCTCATTCTCCGAGAAAAGCGAGGATATAGGGATTTCGACAACAGTGAGTCACCACACCAGCCAACTACGAGCCTTACCGATCCCCCGACAGCGAAGGTTGTAAAATATGACAGTCTCTGCGGATTCTTGTTTATGGGCTGGTTCCTCCATTACGGCCCCTTCTTCCTGATGACCCGTCAACTCTTCCTGCATCACTACTTTCCGGCCCTTTATTTCGCTATTCTTCTGTTTTGCTCATTCTTCGACCTAATGACTGCTGCCCTGCGACCCAAGATCAGGCTGCAAATCGGCGCCGTCCTTATGATCGTCGCAATCTGGAACTTCTGGTACCTCAGCCCACTCGCATATGGGAACCAATGGACCCTCCATCAGTGTAGAAGGGCGCAATGGGTGAAATCTTGGGACTTCTCTTGGTGAATCCCACTCCTCTTTCTTTCACCCTGAACGATTTCCTGACCCCGACTCCCCAATCTTCTAGCAACGAGTTCCCCGTTGACGTAAGTTCCATGCGAGCTGGGAAATATCTTTTGACCTAATTATTACCAGTACTCCGGTTATTCCGACAAAGGTCCCGCTGCTACAGGGATAGGGGCAGCTTCCATAGTTGGTGGAGAGGGTAGAGCGCCCATCATCGTTGATGATGCACCACCCGCAGGGGGAAACCCTCCGGAGAGTGAATCGTCTGTTCGTCTCGTCGGACATCCGGAGCCTGGTCGTGACATCTTCGCTGCCGAACCCATTGATCCAGCGAAGAGTCAGGCTATCTGGGAAGAAGAAGCAAAACAACCCCCAGAAGATAAAGTAGTTAGCACAGTCGCTGTTGCGGCCGCGAAGGTCGTTAACGCCGATGAGCTCGTTAAGCTCAACGAACATCCCGGTAGCTCGGACACGCCTGTCTCCCCGAGCGACGAGTCGCCTCCCAGCGGAAATTCGAATCAGTCGGTTGAAAAGCCTGAGGATAGGCCTACGAGTGATGAAGGTAGATCCTCTTCCGATGGGGAGTCGGTCTCTCCCAACGAACCCGAGCCCACGAAAGAACACGGTCCCGCTGTCGAGGAGGTTGCAGAGGCGGATAGAGTTCGTGAAGAGCTGTTCAATGATCATCTCGACCAGGGCGTGGAGACGTGAAGAATACTTTCCGAGCTTTAGCCTTTCTATCTCTTTCGTATATACTTTTTTACGGACGCTGTCATACATGTTATCCGAAGTAACCTATAATAGGCACCTTCTGCTGGAAAGGAGGTGTAAGTGAGTGTGGGAAAATCCTGGAGGGAGAACAAGACCCGATATGGAAAGATCGCGAAAGCTCGGTCATTGAGATTCTGTTTTGCTATCATGTCGATGAACATCCTTGGTGCAGAGGTACGTCTCGTAACGGGTTGAGTAGAATTCAGCGTGATCTCTGTCGTCGCGTTTACAGGCAACGGAAGAGAAGGCCGAGAATGCTCGTCTCTCTTCTTTTGTGGGTGCTCTCGCCCTCGGCGACCTCGTCAAATCGACTCTCGGCCCCAAAGGAATGAACAAGATCCTGCAATCTGCCTCTACCGGTGAAATCAACGTCACGAACGATGGAGCAACGATACTGAAGGCTATTCAATTGGATAATGCCGCCGCGAAGATTCTGGTTAACATTTCCAAAGTCCAGGACGACGAAGTTGGGGATGGAACGACAAGCGTTTGTGTATTGGCCGCGGAGCTGTTGAGGGAGGCGGAGAAATTGATTGCTCAGAGGATCCATCCTCAGACTATCATTGAGGGGTATAGGATCGCAAGCGCTGCGGCGTTGGAAGCTTTGGAAAAATCGGCTGTGGATAATTCGTGCGTGTTTGGCATCAAGACTTTTCGTGAGTTGTAGTGCTGATTTTTTTTCTTTCTCTCGCTATATTCGTTGAGTTCAGAGCGGATCCGGTAAAATTCCGTCAAGATCTTGTGAATATCGCTAGGACCACCCTCTCATCGAAAGTGCTATCGCAAGATAAAAATTACTTCTCAAACCTTGCTGTAGATGCCGTTCTCAGGCTGAAGGTACGTCGTGCGACGGGTATCGCTTCTCATGATCTTCACACCTTTTTTTGCTCAGGGTTCAACAGACCTCGATCACATCCAAATCATTAAAAAGGTTGGAGGCAAGCTTACTGATTCCTACCTGGACGAAGGTAAGGCAACCACATCCCTCTGAGAAGTTGGTCTTCTTACACACCACGGCGTACGTCGTAGGTTTCATTCTGGACAAAACGATTGGAGTAAACTGTCCAAAAAGGCTAGAAAATGCCAAAATTCTCATCGCCAATACATGTGTGACTTTCTTTTCATGTCGTGGGGTTCCCTATTACTAATTGTACCGTATAGCTATGGACACCGATAAGATCAAGATATTTGGCGCACGCGTAAAAGTGGACAGCACTGGAAAACTCGCAGAGCTGGAACGAGCAGAGCGGGTAAGTACGCTCACGGCTATCCACTCCAACTTGGTGACGATTTTGCCTTCCAGGAAAAAATGAAATCGAAAGTAGAAGCTATCGCCGCTCATGGAATCAACGTGTTCGTCAACCGGCAGCTGATCTACAACTACCCCGAGTCGCTACTGGCAGAGAAGGGCATTCTAACGATCGAACATGCCGATTTCGAAGGAGTGGAACGACTCTCCCTTGTCACCGGTGGTGAGATCGCCAGCACCTTTGATCGTCCTGATCTCGTCAAGCTAGGCCAATGTGACTTGATCGAGGAAATTATCATCGGGGAAGATAAGGTCAGTCACACGGAATTCGGAATGAATGCTTGAGCACTGACGGAAAACAAGCTTATCAAATTCTCTGGCGTGGCTGCCGGTCAAGCTTGCACTGTTGTGTTGCGGGGATCAACCCACCAGATGGTAGACGAGGCAGAACGGTCGCTCCATGACGCACTATCGGTGCTTTCTCAGACGGTTAAGGAAACTCGCGTGGCCTTGGGCGGGGGGTGTGCAGAAATGCTGATGAGTTGCGCGGTGGATAACGAAGCGAAGAGAGTCATGGGCAAGAAGGCGATTGCCGTCGAAGCTTTCTCACACGCTCTCCGTCAGCTCCCTACAATTCTGGCGGACAACGCTGGTTATGATTCCTCTGATCTCGTCTCTCGATTACGGGCAGCTCATTATGATGGACAGTCCGATGCTGGTCTGGGTACGTTACGTCGACTTAGGGCTATGTGGAAGGTCTGACCTTTCTTGGTAGACATGGACCAGGGCACCATTGGATCAATGAGGCAGTTGGGTATCACTGAGAGCTACAAGCTGAAGCGGCAGGTGGTTCTGAGTGCGAGTGAAGCGGCGGAGATGATTCTTCGGTAAGTCCTTCTTTTTACCCCCCAACCCCAAGCCTCATTGTCTCCCAGGGTCGACGACATCCTACGGGCCACACCTAGAAAACGAGAGGCAGTTTAGATGATTTTGCACCGTTTTTATCCCTTTCGCACATTACCGTAACCTACACAATCCCCTGTTGCACCGATCGCGATCATTCCTTTGACTCTTGCTGCTTTCTGAGAAGTTTCTAAGCGCTTATCATATTCGGGGGCGGTTTACCTGAGCTACGAGGGCTTCCTTTTGCCTCACTATTGGAACACTTGCGGCATGGGCCTGCTTACGATAATTCGCAAGAACCGACGAAAGGAGCGGGAGATGCGTATCCTCTTTCTGTGAATTGGTATCTTTAGATCACCAACACCATCAGCCACTAATACCTCACTCAGTGGGCTTGATAATGCTGGAAAGACGACCATTCTGAAGCGGCTTAATGGTGAAGATATCATGGCCGTCAGCCCCACCCTGGGGTTCAATATCAAGACTTTCGTACACGAAGGGTGGGTGGCTGCGATTCATATTATCTTGTGGCCTGACAAAACTTCCAGTTATACTCTGAATATTTGTATGTTATCGTTGATGCAGAACCCAGAGTTTTTTTCAACGAGACACAGGGGATGTTGGGGGGCAGCGCACGCTACGTCCTTACTGGCGTAACTACTTTGAACAAACCGACGCCATCGTCTGGGTTGTCGACTCCGGGGATCGCCTTCGGATGGAAGACTGCAAACAGGAACTCCATACCTTACTACAAGAAGATGTAGGCTTGATTTACTATCTTGCCATCGAGCTGTTTTTGACCCCTCCTGGCAGAGGCTTGCCGGAGCATCCTTGCTCGTATTCGCAAACAAGCAGGATATAAGGGGTGCAATGGCCAGCGCTGAAATCCGTACTGTAAGGCTATCTTCCTCGGTTCGTGGGATGGATCCCGTCGATTAATCCAGCTTTAGGCTCTTGATCTTGACGGAATCAAGTCCCACCAGTGGTCAATCATGTCATGTAGTGCTGTGACTGGGCACAATATCCTCGAGGGGATCAACTGGGTCGTTGAAGATGTTGCGGGAAGGATCTACTATGGGGCGACGTCTGGTTCTGCGCCAATCCTTGCGCAACCTCCGCCTTTAGCCCAGCAGTTCACCGCCTGAGTTTACGGGTTTATCTGCCCTCTGCTGGGGGTGGGCTTAATAGTTATAGCACACCATATACATACTTGTACTCCCTAGTTAACCTTCGCATGGATAAGCACATCTTGCTCGCTAACTCGGGAAGCGGCTGAACCGCCGTCAGGACCGGTTCTCACGCCTACAACCTGTTCGTGCACCCAAACCACAAACCATCTAAATACACGGCTAGCGTCGCGCATGGTATAGTTGCCCTTCAGCGTTCAATGCTCTCCTTTGGCTCACATTCTGCGGTAGTGATGCGCAACACATGCAATGCCACGGATGGTCAACAACGATCCGGTCCCTCCGACTCTCAGCCCTTCGTAGCACTTTTGCACCAAAACCTGCTCGGAATGTCTCCCGTTTCACGTTTCCAACCCGACCAGCCGTCCAATCGCGTTCGTTTCGGTCTGCGGCCTTAGCGAACGCGTCGGGGCGGGCGACGAGGCGCATCGGGACTGGAATGTCGCCGAAGCTCTCCCCAGCTGCACTCGCCCGAGCCGCATCTCAAACGATTCGTATGTGCGGGAAGGAGAAACAATTTGGCGACGCATTGTACATTTTAAACTCTATGCGGTTCTCTATCTTCCCCCCAAGCTCAAATCCTCCACCCAAGTTTAGGAAACGGGACGTGTCTTCATGGGTCTCACAACCGAAACTTTCGCAATTTCTCTCCTCCACTCCATCTTCGATCGAAGGCTACACATTCATTGACTTCGGCCGGCCCGTGCCAACCCGTCTCGCCTCCCATTCCTTCCTTCACAGTCTTGTCAAGGCCGGACTCCCTACCAAAGCTGCTGCACAAGCCAAGTTAATGATGGCCGACGGCATTCGTATCCGCACCAAGACGATGGAATCGATTCTTGCATCGACCGTTGACCAATGCCCCTACCCCCCCGTCTGGCCGTTGAAAGTTGCTTCCGCCAAGACTCGCCTAAACGAACTTATCAATTATCCGATCGCCGACCAGCACACTCGCATTGCGGTTCGTCTACTCGAAGAAGCTCGACACCGACGGCAAGAACGCACGCAGCACATGTACGATGTCGTTATAAATGCTTGTTTGCTACAGGGAGAAATCATCGTGGCGTCACTCTTATTCATTATGGTCATCAAGGACTGGCAGCTTCGTCGATCCCTAAAGGATCAATGTTCCAATAATCCTCCCCCGGAACCCTCCGAACCCTTTATCACTCCGTCTTACCCGAACAGGCAGACCCACTGGTCTTTACTCGATCGCATAGAGCACACCTTGACCTCACGGAAAGACCCACAGGATCCATCGTTCCGGAATGCGATACAAGCGTTGGCCAACTTAGCCTTTGCAGTGGACACAGGACGACTCCCGTCGCGGTTTATGGCGAGTCTGATCAAAGCGCTGCAATCGGTTCCAAAATCACCTGCAATCGTCTACATCGGTTCTCCGGAGGATGTCCGAAGTGTCAACGCGTACGAGTACATTCATCAGGTGTTGATGAGACTGGTCTGTGACGCAGGAAGGAAACTAGACCGAAAAAGGGATCCGATTGCTGAACGAAGGTACAATGTACACGCCTACAATGCCCTCTTACACTACTGTCTACACCATCGCCTATCAAAAGCTCATGCTTCCGACCTTCTGGAAGTTATGCAAAGAAAACGGTGGGGCATGACTCTGCCTGCTGCCAACGTTCTCCTCCGGAATAGCACGTTGTTGCGAGACGACACTATCCGGATGGATAGCAGGTGTTTTGCCCACACCGCCTACTCCACTCCGATAGGCATCCAGTCCTCCCGCCGTGCGAAATTTCCTTTGACACGGTGGGCGCACATCGTCAACGTCCTGAAGTTAGAGTTCGCTATGCAAAACCCCTCCGAGCCCGTGATCCGTACCCCTGCCGCACCGGATCCATACACCGTCTCCGGCCTGATCACCCACCTGACAGCGACGGACCGCGGTCATATCGTCGCCGAGAAACTAACAGAGATCATCCCCGAGTTGTATCTCGTCGACGAGGATGGATCAAGGATCCCTCTTGAGGAACGTGGTCGTTGCGCGGTACCATATGGCCCATATTTCTTCTCTGCTGTCCTAAATGCCTTGGGTAAAGGTGGGAGGGCTGTCGAGGCGGAGCGGGTTTGGAGGCTGGCTGTTGAAGCGGAAAAGGCCAGTTGGACGAGCGGGAGTCAGCCGTGGTTTCTGCCTATTCACGCATACACATGCATGCTCCAGCTACATTCAAGAAAGGGGAAAGTCGGGAAAGTTACTGCACCCTCGTGGAGAAACAGAGGCCATGGTGGCATTGGGCGGGGCAGACGGAGAACTTACACGGAGACTGCGTCTGCGATGGCGAAGGGTCAACAGGTGTTTCGAGCGGTGCAAGTCCGTTGTCAATTCTTGGAGACTGTGAGAGACGACGTCCCCAGTCGAGTGCCACCCTCCTTGCGGAAATTTGCTCCGGATGAACGCTACTTCAACGCCCTCCTCGATCTGTACGGAAGACGCACTATGGGGTACCCGAGGCCCACGAACAACCGTAGGAGCTATTGGAAGTGGTTAGAGAAGTTGGCGGGTAAAAGATTCGCGGCGAGCGGGAAAACCACTGGTTATTGGCACCCCAAGTTGGCGGAGATTATCGCGGAGATGCACAAGTACGGTTACAAGGTCCCAGAGGGCCTCAGATTCTTGCTCGTTGGTCGCGCCTCAGGCGTGGGCACCGGGGACTCTGAGCCTTTGCGGCCCATACGTCCGGGCCCTCTTCCCAGGCGCAATCCCCAGCGCATTCCGGTTTTCAAAACTCGCGGCCTGCCCCTCTCCCGCGGGAAACCTCGTGGACGGGTCCAACGGGGGGTGTAATTGATACCTACAAGCTCAGCCGGACTTCACCCTGACAATCTGTAGTTCATTGGTTCGATGTACAAAGACAAAGCAGATGGTATTTCACCGAACTCGGATCCTTAATCGATGCTACAGTTGACATTGTGCACGAGTCCGCCCCATCTCGTCAAGCAACTAGTATGGCTACGTGAGTGTAATGAATACTCTCCAGGAACCGTAAGGGAACCTCCAAGTGGGTATAAGTGACCCTGAAAAGTCTTCGCGAAACATGAGGAAATATACACGAAATGCCTGTGCGCGTGGAAAACATATCTCTGGAGCTTGAACTTGCCCTCGTTAACATCTTCCGCAGCATGCTTTCTAAATACTCGGACAAAGCTGTCTGCTTCCTCGCCCTACGTGGACCGTGACGCTCTCCCGCGCTACTAGCTGCCATTCGTGTATCTGACTTTTTATGTCAAATCTATGAACTACTTCGACGCTCTTGCAATGATAGCACTTGCGGGGCATTCCAGCGACGACACGTTTCAAGAGGAACTGCATTTGGAATAGAATCTATCACAAAGGAGAGCGGGAGGGAGGGCGAAACTGAGGGGGCCCATGTAAATGTTTCGTAACGTCGTGCACCCAGGCATGTCAACAGGTTTAGTATTGTCCATTTGAATTTCTACAACGTCGATGTCGATTCGATGTAGCGCTAAGGAGCCGCTCGAAGATCCCGTAACGTGCCCTCTAAACTGTCCGCGTTCAGGGGGGTTACTACCCTTCATTACCAGGGGCAGAAAGTCGCTCCGTGCTGCGTCTCGCCACAGATAGAGCATTTGTGAATGTATTTGCAGTGATTTTCAAAGCGACAGTAGGCATCTCGGGCCCAAGCGCGACAGAAAGTTTTTCCCTTAGCAACGTTGAAGAGGGACCCGTATCTCGAGTCCCGTACCTTGATCCATGATGCACAGGGGAGGCCGGCGGATGTCAACTCGGAGTTGCAGGCGACCGGCAAGTGACCAATGACTCCGCACCGAAAGCACCTCGGTGACGACCTGGTATGTCGAGATTGTCGACTGGATGAATCATATGGGGCGAAGCGTTTTGTTGAGGATGAGGAAGGGGTGGAGCTGGTAGATGTGGACGGTGGATAAGAGAATGCGGGTTGACGTGACAAGTGAATTTCTTGAGCCGCTAGCCTCGCGTTGGTTTCGGCCATTCCACATTTGATGATGGCTTGGGAAACCAGACTCTGATTGAGGGTGGTAGAGTCGTGGCGTGGGTCTTTGGCCATTAACTCCCTGGTTATTCTATCGTAGTAACAAGCGATAGCCCAATCGTACGGCTTCCTGAGTTCCCAGACGATTTTGTGGGGGGCTTTGAGGGCTTCAGATCTAGCTGAACCGTGATGCTT
Organism: Thelephora terrestris; assembly: GCA_015956445.1. Lineage (NCBI taxonomy): Eukaryota > Fungi > Basidiomycota > Agaricomycetes > Thelephorales > Thelephoraceae > Thelephora > Thelephora terrestris. The sequence goes on along the minus strand of WIUZ02000012.1, from coordinate 835,687 downwards.
GAGTGTCACGGACTCGACGGTTTCTGATACTGCCATCCAATCGATCATAGAGATATCCTGCTTGTCTTCCGGAGCCGTATCTGGCGACGAACAGGACAACAAGGAATAGTCCACGTAACGGAAGTTCTTTATGGCTTCATCGGTTCTTTCCGGAATGGCTGGAAAAGGTATCAGGGCCGGAATGTGTCAAACTGTCCGCCCCGCTGCACCCGCCCCGGCACCGATTTAACCTAAGCGAGAAGCCTTAGGAGAGAGCAGCCGTTTGTGGGTGTAGCACAGGCGACAGCGATAAAAGCATGAGACGCCGCATCGGCGACAAGGTGTCCGCCACTGGTACTAGGCCACTACCCTACTTGGGTGAGACCCGTATCCCCCAGGTAGGGCCAAACGGCCGACTTCTTGTCGCACCAGATAGGCCTATCTATGGGCGACTTCATCCCACCAGGTGGCCGACCTTCTGTTGCGAGACTGCCCTACTTAGGCGAGTCTACCATCGCACCAGATGGAAGCAGATGGCTGGCTTCCTGCCGCATCGGGCAAGGCCACCACCGCACCTAGACGGGACCATTACCCGCAGGCCAACTTCCGTTACCATGGTGGGCTTGTAGTTCACCAGGTGGCTGAGAGTGACGCATCAAGAGACACTCGATGATGCCGCCTAACCCTGTTGGGGCTGGAGCTCGGCACTGGGGATAACCGGCTGATAACAAAGAAGGATCGGCGTGATACCCACCGACTGTGAATAAACTAGCCACATGGCCTGGAATCATTGGCGGGAGCTTCAGTGGCTCATCTTCTGGCGCTGGGAGTTGGCCACGAATTTCCTTCGCGACGTAGAGAGGGGGCTTGCGGACATTATCATCGGTTTGCGATGCTTGTCGTGAAGTGGGAAGGAGAGGGAGAGGGAGAGTATAGACACCCCCCTGATTTCCGTGGTTAGGGGTAGACCGACTCTTGTTCTGTCGCTCGTTTTGGGCCATTTGAAGCGTGGTGCAAACAGTGGAAGGTGTTGAAAACGGGTCGCAAAAAGCGGGAACAGATAGCAGATGTAAGTGTAATAAGAGATAGGACCGAACGTGAGAGGTGAGGGTGAGGACAAGGAAGGGATGGCGATCTGAATCATTACTTCCCCTCGTTCGACCCCCGGTTGAAAGCGATCGGCACCTATCCCAAGAAGGTTACTCACTGCAAAGACCGTGGGCCGATGACGTGCATATGCACATCAGAGTCGCTCTCGACACCAGCAGAGAACCTCGACTCAACTTCACCTCCATCTTGATCACCGACCAAAGGCACGAAACCGAGGTTTACAAGAAAATCAGAAGTTTGACCGACGCGACTCACAGAATGAGTTTGAGGGACTTCGTATTCGATTACCCGGCAATCGACAACCATGCTCACCCGATACTCAAAGAGGAGTACCGCCAGAGCCTCGCTTTCGAAGGCGTCATATCGGAAGGACGACCGGACTCGATCAAGGATGCAATCCACTCCCTTCCGGGATACCGCGCAGCTAGACAGCTTGCCGAGCTATACGAATTGGACCCCGAAACGGAATGGGAGGAGATAAAAAGCCACAGAGACGCCTTGCAATACGACCAGCTATGCAAGATAAACATGCAAAGGTCGGGGATCCAGTGTCTGCTCTTGGATGACGGATTAAGGGGAACACAAGATATGGCGAATGACTTGAGTTGGCACGGAAGGTTCACGAATAACTCTGTTTACCGGCTTGTCCGAGTTGAGGTAGTCGCAGAGGTGAGAGTCAGCTATCCCCAAAACTATTGGCATGGCGTTGACGGAGTGACCGGAGGGTATTCTTAAATCGCTGTCCCCGGCGGATCCAAGCATATTTGAAGCTTTCAACTCCGCGTTTCGCACGACGCTGCAAGATCTCGCACGCGACCCTGTCGTTGTTGGCTTCAAATCCGTGGTTGCTTACCGAACCGGCCTCAATGTTAATCTCAACTCCGACGACATCTCTAGTATCAAGAGGGGTATCCTCGACACGGTTTACTCGTGGAAAGAGGAAGCTGGGGGATCAAGCGTATTTCGTTTGGAACACAAGGCAGTCAACGATTTCGTGGTTCGTACTGTGCTATCCATAGCCGCAGAATTCAACAAACCAGGCAAGCGCTTATCTACTTACCCTCAGCAGCATCGCATCTCATTTAAAGACTCCCATACAGTTCAATTCCACACCGGTCTCGGTGATCCAGATATCATCCTCACGCTGTCTTCCCCAATCCACATGCAACCAATAATCGAGGCATTCCCAAACGTAACGTTCGTCCTTCTCCACGGTAGCTATCCCCACAGCCGCGATGCGGGCTACCTCGCGTCTGCGTACAAGAACGTCTATGTCGATTTCGGGGAGGTGGCCCCGATCTTGAGTCGACACGGCCAATGCTCTGTTGTAGAACAGTTGCTAGAAATTACGCCGTTCAACAAGATTATGTGGTCGAGTAGGTCGTCGCGGATTCTCACAGACATCCCATTCCTAATGATCCCCAGCTGATGGGCATTGGTGGCCTGAATCATTCTATTTAGCTGCTATCCAAAGCCGCGAAGTTCTCTACGAGGTAGGCCGTGTCTGTGGCCCAAGAATTGGACCGCAACTGATGTTGGCCATAAGGTGTTATCCGCGTTCGTCAAGAGAGGCGACATTAGCGAAAGGCAGGCGATCAGCCTGACGAAGAAGTTCCTGTTCGAAAACGCCAAGAAGGTCTACAACTTGGATCTGGAACCGGTCTGGGGCAAATAGTGCAGATTCGGAGAGCCGCCTTGAACAAATAAACGATGACAGTTGTTACCTTGCATTGCGTCGCCGGGGATATATGTCAGGAGGCGGGATCCAGTACGGTTGTGGAGAGTCCCCTTTTGTCGTCTCGTTCACATTGATATTACGACCAAATCCTCTGGCGGTTGCTCTTGTTCCTTTCTTTCGCCGAGATGCATTTGGGGGTAGGGGGGGGGGGGCGGTAGCGCTGCGAAAAGTTGTTTTATGTTCCCGACGTCGCCTTCAGCTCGACCGGTCGTTTAACGGGTGTCAATTCCAATCAAAACGAAAAGGCGCGAAGGTGATGTGGGTATCTGCTTGATTCTTTCCCGGACTATGTGCAAAACATAATATAGTAGACCGCGAAGAGTAATGCTATGATTGACTCAGCGGTTTGAGGTATGAAACAGTCATAGCGTTCCGCACTGCCCTAGGGAGGTACTCCTTCCCAACATCTGCGAGGGTTTCCAAGACACCATTGAGCCGTACATCCATCTCCTGCTTCGTCGGCACCACCTGCCCTCTCTTGCTAGCAAATATCAGGTCCACCTTTTTGCCCCCTACCAGCTCGTGCCGGACTTTCTCCAGTTTATGAGCCAAATCTCCCGGTGCAACGCCCCAGGTTACCTGTATCTCCTTGCGTACCTGCGCTCTCGCGGCAGCCTGCGCGCGTTTCCTCAGCTCCTTATACTTTTCCCGCGCTTCTTTCTTATTCACGATCCTGACGATCGGATCCGGCCTATCGGACACGAGTTCTACGTGGTGCGTTTTACGGTCGATCGAGCGGAGGATGGTTTTGAGAGATGCGAGGGGGTGGAGAGAGCCGGATTCGGGGTCGGCGAGACGGACGAGGTTGAAGGGGATGTCGTCGTCTGTTGGTCGTTTGCTTGGGCCGGGTACAGACGAGGAAATAGCACGGAGAGTTTGGCGTTGGCACGCCAATAATGACTTCGGTGAGCCCGAAGTCGCAAGTGTGGAAGGTAGAGACCGCCCTTGGTGTGTGAGACCATAGAGCCTCTTAAGGGTGCTCCGAGAAAGCCAGCTCATCGTGCCCTAGCCACCAAGGAGAGCGTCAGTAAGAGGCATACACGAACTTTTCCATCCCTTCGTACCCAAGAGAGCAGTTGGCGAGAGTTGGCGGAACGGATGATCGGGAATCCCCGATCACACGTGACAACGGTGAAGATGATGATCCCGGCAATTTGGAACCGGCCCGCAACAAATTGACGCAAAATTCGTAGGTTCATTTGCGGAAATGGGAACCGGTGGGGGCCCTATGTAGTGTAGCGGTCTCAAGTACTCAACTGTTCACTCTATCAATTGGCTTTCAAGTCTAAGTACAACAACACCAGTCTCTGGGTACATGCATTCTTTGCATCAAGTAAGCTAAATTTCGAGAGAGAAAGAGAAAGCTCGTCCGACTGACAATTGCAAACCTCGTAGCAACATCGTGAACACAATGCAAAGGGCGAGTCGCTGCAGAGAACCTCTCCGTTCGTTGGCGATAGGATCCCTGCCCCCTCCACCCGCGAACCAGTCGAACCTCCTCCCAAGGTACCAGATTTCGCCCCTCTCCAACATCCCCACAGTCCTCCCAAGCTCGCTGACCACTCTGATAAAGGCGCTCACGACGACCGCGATAGCATACCTGGAGCCGGTGGTGGTACACTGCTGGAACTCCCAACGGTCGTAATCAGGGAAAGTTGTCTTGTAGATCGAATGAAACGCGTTTGCTAGAATGACGGCGACCGCCCCGCAGAGTGAGAGTGAGACGTATTCTCCCCGGTGTGCAAAATCGAGGGGGGTGAGAAGGGAAAAAAGGAATCCCAGGAGGCAGAGAAGGAGAGTCTCGCCACTGCTTGGGGCAAAATCGCAATAGCGAAACTGTGGGTACAGCTTGACCAACGCTCCGTCTCCCTTTCCCCATCCATAGAACCTCCAGAAGGAAGGACGTCCTCCGTTCCACCAAGGATGAGTAACGACGACAGCTGGAGCAGCGCAGAACCCTCCGCCCCCTCCGCCCTTCTTGGAAACCACCCAATCCCTCTTCTTTCGGCAAAAGTCGATATCCTCTCCTCCACCGGTTTTGGGAAAAATCAAATCGAAGTCGACTCCGTCTGCATTGCGTCTAGCGATCAGGTTAGCGGTGACTCCCCAAGGCAGGTCCCTGTCCCCCGGCCTCTTCCGCGCGATGTCCCAGAAATAGGTAACGTCTGCGAGGTGGATTGCGGTCGTAAACACGCTGTCGGCGACGGGGAACTTGGAAGTTCCGACAAACCCTGCGGCGCCGGGGCGTTCTCGGATAACCTCTGCAGCCCGGACTAATAGGTCGTCGCCGGGAGCGATGTCGTCGTCGAGGAAATGGATCCAGTCGGCAGCAGACTCCTTCATACCACGGTTCCGTGAAGCTGAAGCGCCAAGGTTGGTCTTGTTCACCCGAATGCGAACGAAGGGGTCTTCGCCGTACTTCTTCTGCAAGTCATCTATCGAAGGAGAGTTCGGATCGTCGATGATGATTATGAACATGACGGAGCAGGTCTCTGGAGGGCGCAGTTGTAGGATTGGATCGAGGAACCTGAGGTCGACACGATATGATGGGATAACGACGTCTAATGTGAGCAGCTTCACGGTTGATGGAGCCTTCAGTGATAACCAGTCTTCCACTTTCGCGACGGCCTTGTCCAAGGTATCGAAAGTCCAGTCCGACGCCGACCTCTTGTCGTAACGCGCCCCACTGCTTCCACCTACCCCGTTCCCAATCCGAGCCTCGATCATACTGGAACACCCCCACCGTCTGTAAAGTTGGAAGAGGAAAGGGTCGCCATCCTGGTTGAAGAAGACCTCTGGAACAACTAGGCCCTCGAAGATCTCCATATGCGTCCGATGTATGACAGGGAAAGTTGGCATGCCCGGGAAGGTCGTATCGGTGAAAGCCACGCAGCCAAAGCCAAAAGGGACGCCCTTTCCGTTTTGCAATCGTTTGAATTCCTCGTGAATCCTCCTCATCCATCCCGGGTCCTTCAAAGTGACGTCGTCTCCAAGGAGAGTAAAGTAGTCGCATTGATCCTCGAAGGCGCGTCGGGCACAATCACGCCAGTGAGCACAGACGTGGCCTTTCGCGTGGTTCGCCTCGATCGTGACAATGTCTACAATTCCAGCAGTCCTCAAAGTCACTTCGGCCTTTGACTCGGGACTGAGGAGAAAGTGATCATCGTGGTCAATGGAGAGGTATATTTTGAATCTGAATGAAACGACACCTACCTCGTGTGTATCTCGGTAGGTCGTCGCCATAAGGGAACGGGAGAAAGCAAGAAGGTTATCTAGGCAGGTCTTTTGTGAGTGGGAGCCACGAGAGGTCACTGGTAGAAGGATTGCGAAGCAAATGGAATCGTTGGTGAGGTCCACAACGCGGCTTGTCTGCAATTCGTGGAGAGCGGAGAGTTGTTGCTCGCGAAGGAGACGGCCAGTCAAATCGTGTAGCTCCTTGTTGATCCAGTTACCAGTGGCTTTTAGACCATCCTCCAATGAATACTTTGGTTTCCAGCCAAGCTTCGCTCCCACGAGCTCGTTATTGGAGTTGCGAGACGCTACTCCGATGGTATCGACTTCAAGAGGGTGGAGTCCCGGGGAGGTGCACTGGAATTCGGCTGGAGGGGAATCGGCGCATCTAACGGCAATATCCGCAAGTCCTTGAATAGTGATTGAGCGATCGGACCCGATATTAACTGGCTCCGGGTACTTGGATTGAAGAAGGCTGATGACTCCGTCCACAGCGTCGTCGATGTAGAGGAAACTCCTCCGTTGTTTTCCGCTTCCCCAAATCTCGAAGCAGGGGCGCTCAATACCATGGTCGCGGTGGAGGGCAGCGGCCACAAACGCCTTTCGAAGCATCGCTGCAGGGGCCTTCTCACGCCCGTTATTCCAAGCACCACGGGGACCATAGACATTGTGGAAACGAGCAATCTGTATGAGCATGCCGCCGTTCGAAGACCGGAGGAGGTGCTCGGTGTTGAGCTTCTCACATCCGTAAAGGCCTTGAGGGTTTGAAGGGTAGACGTCCGTTTCGCGGAGAGATACATCTTTGTGCTCGTCGGATTGGAGGTCCCCCGGGTAGACGCACGCCGAGGAAGCGAAGAAAAAACGCTTGACACCGGCCTCAACGGAAGCATCAAGGAGGTTCATCGTCATCGAGTGGTTTTCGCGGTAGATCTGCGACTCGTTCCGCTCGTGGATAGTCCCCATTCCACCCATATTTGCTGCGAAATGAAGCACAGTCTTGACCCCTACCACCGCCCTTCGGCACACATCAATGTCACATAAGTTGCCCTGGATAAATTCGGAGCAGATTCCTTCTGGAGAGTGGAACGTAGAGGGAGAATTATCGACGACACGGACGCGATGCCCTTCACCGACGAGTCGTGCGGCTACATGGCCTCCCTGTATCACCAGTGAGTTAGCAGGAGGTCACGAAGTGTTTTTTAACAGCCTTACGATGAACCCATGCCCGCCAGTCACAAGAATCTTTCCGAGGTCCTCTGGGGACATGATGAAGAAAAGAGGTAGCCCTTGAGATGTTGCTGATAGCGATTCCAGCCTAGCTGGGTTTAAGTTCTTCCAAAAGTGTGGCGGATTACAAAGTCGCCGCCCATGAAAGTGTGGCGGGTGTACAAACTTCACCCGCTGTGGCGGATATGTATACGAATCTTAACTCGCTTGGGAAAGTGTGGCCGGAGTGACGGCATGCCCATTCAACGTTTGCGATAAACTTGAACCCCTGAAGAGGAGATCCTTGCTCACTCACTCCCCAAGAACTCCCTGCATAGTGAGAGAGAGAGCATGGTAAGCACAAAGAATGCGCCAAAAAATCACAAGCTCACCCGTAGACAAGGACTTGACAATCACCGTGGCGGACGATGAGACCAAGGGATACAGATTCACCGAGACCCAAGACTGGTTCTCAGGGAACATCCCCCTTTGGACGTCCTTCATGCCGCTAGTCACCACTCCCAACCCACGGATCCTCGAGATAGGGTCTTGGGAAGGTCGCTCTGCAATCTTCCTCCTGACTTCTCCACTCTGCGCAAACGGCGGCTCCATCGTGTGCATCGATCACTTCGACCTCTTCGCCACTCCAGCGGGAAAAGAGCGCCACGAAAAAATCCTCCATAATCTCGCTCTCACCGGTCGCCCTTTCAGGGTGATCGAGAAATTCAGCGTCCTTGGCCTAATGGACCTCCTCGAGGAGGCGACCAAGGGCGAAACCGCTGGCTTTGACTGGTTGTACATCGATGGATCCCATAGGGCAGATGATACCTTTCTCGACGCCGAACTAGCTTGGCGACTGGCGAACGAGGGCGCCATTATCATTTTCGACGACTATCTCTGGGGAGTTCAGCCCAACGACAGTCTGTACCATCCAAAACCGGGCGTCGATGCCTTCATGAAGCTCCACAAAGACGAGTTCGAGATTATTTCCTCCACTTACCAGATGGTACTTCGAAAGAAAACCGAGATGCATATCGGTTTCCTCGTGGAGAACTCAGCGCCAGTCGACGTCAGGGCAGACGCGTTCGGTTATAGCGTCAACATCGCCCTCGTGGCCGGCGCTTCCTACGCCATGCCAGCAACCGTGACCATCCATAGCATCGTTAAACATTCATCCCGAAGGGTCACGTTCTACGTCATCGACTGTGGCCTCAGCGCCGAGGACAAGGACCGAATGATGCTGTCCGTCGCGGAGAAGCCAAACGTCTCCCTCACATTCATCCCACTCAGCAACGATGGTCTAGGCGCTTCCCTGGGTCCAGTATGGGCGAAGATCGACCTGATTGACCTACTTCCGGTTGAACGCGCGCTATACCTGGATGCAGACGTCCTGGCAAGGGGGGATGTTGGGAGATTATGGGATGTAGATTTGGACGGAAAGCCGCTTGGAGCATGTCCAGACGTCGGTTTCCCCCTTGGCCACGAGATGACTGAGCACGGACCATATTTCAACGCCGGGGTATTGTTGATGGACTTGACGAGAATTAGACGTGAGGTACAGAAGCTCAGGGAAATCTCGAAGTCAATGGTGTCTTCAAAGTTCGTGGAGCAGGACGTGCTGAACGTCCATTTTCGGGGAGCTTGGAAGTCATTAAGCCTGGAATGGAACGCACAGGGCTTGGGGACTTATGCCGAACTCCACACGCCAGACAGGGATGCGGCCAACCTACACGAAATGGCCAACCCGATCCTTGTCCACTTCACCGGACCTGTCAGTCCCTCCCTCCCTTCGGTCTTGAACCCCTACGTCCAGCCGTGTGTTTCCAAGCCATGGGGGTATGCGAAGGCGAGAGGTCATCCGTATGCGGAGGAGTGGTGGGCCACCTTAGAAGAGACCCCTTGGGCAGATTGGATAAAATCGGAGGAGTATTGTGCTTGGCGCGACAGAGAGAAGGAGAAGGCAAAGACGCAGGCTCTCAATGAATTCGATAGAGTGGTTGACGTTTAGAAGTTTCCAACGTTTTACAGACGCGCATGTTTCCTCCGTACGACAAATGATAGTAACTGATAAACCTGTTGGATTTGAAGTTCGTTGGCGTTAGAGATCCGCACACCGTGCACTGAAGTACACCTACGGAATAGGATAGTCAGAGGTTATCGTCCTCGGCGTTATCATCCCCCTCGAGGTGCATCCCACGGAGGAAACTCAGCATCACCCAAGTCATCCCACTCATTTCCATGTCATACCACCAGTTCAGAGCGATGACTGTCGGTCCAGACTGGCGAACGTGATGCCACCACCCAGCTGGCAAGTAGATCGCATCCCCAGCTCCGACCTCGATGTGGATTGGGTGCGTTCCGGAAGGAGGATATATGTCGGGCTCCGGTATTGACGACCACCGAACGGTCTTACCGGAGGGCAAGATTTTGAGGTCCGAAGACGGCGAGGATCGGGTGTATGTTGCGTGGGGGTATTCCCGTTCTGCAAGGGCGCTCAACATCATGAAGCCAACGCGACGCAGATTTTCTACCTTCCAGCAACCATCCCTCGCTAGGGGGGAACAGGGTGAAGATCTTCTTCCCCCTTATCACGCAGTAAATGTTTTCGTACGGATCTGGAGCGAACGGTCCACCGACGTCAATGGTGTAAAATTTTGCTGTTCTCACCGCTGTGTACACTGGTGACGCTCCGACTATCACCAACCCACAGGTTGACGGCGTCAGGAGGCAGACCTACATTTGTCAGTCAGTCCGCCCAGTAACGGGAAAATAGAACGGGTACCTAATGCCTCACTGCACCAGGTAATTTCCTCTGGAATGTCGCGCTTCAAGCTATCAAACTCCGAAACGGGTCCCTCTTCCAGAGAAGCCGAGCGAGCCCGATAGACGTTCCCGTTCTGTGACTGCAGGTAGTATATGTCCGAACGTTCGGATACCGCTGGGAGATCGCGTCAACTACTGGATGGAAATTGATCACAAAATAGCGCACCGAACCTGTTGAAAGGCTGGATAGTAGCTCTGACGTGGCCATCTGCTCAACCAATGGTTCTACAAAGTAGTGGGTCCCGTCGTAAGGAGTAACGGCGTCGGCCCGTCTTTTTTCATGTCAGAGTCAGCATTGAGAACAGACTTTGCATGGTACCCATTAGGAGTCACAGCTACAGATATAGGCCGTTCTCCCATGCGGTCGATAAGATAATCGTTCGTCCATAATTTAGTCAGATCCTCAGCAATCTTGACTCCTGTGACCCGTGCAACAAAGTTAACGTGTTTTTTTGTCGCACTCGTATGGTATACGAACCTTTTATCAAAACTGGGCGCGATATATGCACCAACCTCGAGAATTGCAAAGGCGTTGGAGGCGTCAGCAACGTCTGGTAGTGGGTTCCGTTTTGTTCTGCGAGTGGTTAGCGGTAGACATCGACCATAATCAATGTGTCCCGAACCCCTACCAAAATATCGCTCTGATATCCAACGCAGGGACTCTTTGTCTCTCATGAGGGTCAACGGATGGTGATGGAACGGGATCAATGTGTGATCGACTCCCCGCTCCGAACCTCACTCTTCCTTAGCTCGATCATGGCCAAGGACCCAACGGAAAAGAAAGAAAAGAAGGAGAAAAAGGAGAAAAGAGAGAGGAAGAAGAAAGATCTCGTCGAGGAGGATCCTGTCGAAGCCGCTGCTACTGACGTCCGGGAGGATGTCGAAATGGACAACGCTGAAGATGCCAAGGTATAATTCGACTCGTTGCGGACTCGGCTTTGACTGATAGGCTTCACCCACACGGACGCTGCAGGTAACAAAAAAACCAAAAAAGGCGAAGAAAGAGGAACAGGGTGAACTCGTTGTACCAATAGAGGAACTCTCTCCGATAGCGCACCCACTGGCTCAAAAGAAATTGCTTAAAAAACTCAACAGGGCGGTGAAGAAAGGTGCGAGTTCTCCCATTTCTTTTGGCCGTTTTCTGATAAAGGCGGTTCAGCGTCGAAAGCCCGCCAGGTAAAACGCGGTGTGAAGGAGGTGGTGAAGGGCATCAGGAAGGGCGAAAAAGGGTGAGCACTGTAGTCCATCTGATATTCCACCTCCCCACGATTCAGCGCTGCGTTTTTAGCATCTTGATCCTCGCGGGGGACATCACCCCCATCGACATAATCTCACACCTGCCCGTGATGTGCGAAGACGCACAAATACCATACGTCTTTGTTCCTTCAAAGGAAGAGCTCGGCCACGCGAGCGCGACGAAACGTCCAACAAGCTGCGTCATGATCTGTCCCAACCTGAAGAAGAAGCCAAAAGCGAAAGATGGAAAAACCTCAGACGCGACAAAAGATCTACCAGACGATGAGTTCAAAGACCTGTATGAAGAATGCTTCAAGGAGGTCCAGAGTCTCGACCAAAAGATCCTGTTTTAGCGGTGGGTGCTATTTCGTGTAATACTTAGTATAGTTACATAAATCATCTCCAGAAAAGATTATGAAACGCAAAACCAAACCTGTATGAGGGGATAATAGGCTTAGATGGTAACGTGAGGGGGAATCGTAGATGGTCATGGAATATCTTCGTGTGGTGGTACGATCATCGACTCGATCACCATGCTGTCGACGTCGCGTTTTTCGTCTCTATCAGTACCACTCGCTGTGATAGGAGAATTGACGAGGGGAGAGGTTGGAAGACGTGGAGTAGCTCGGGGTGAGAGCAACGGCGACCCTTGGTTAGGTGCCCGCGGCTTTTCTTCCATGGCCAAAGCATTCTTGAGGAACTGCTCGACCTTTTCTACGCGTTTGGTCTTCTTTCCCCCCTGCCAGATGAGGACTGCGGACGCGATGCCACAAAGGAAGCTCGTAGGTATTAAGATGCCAGTTGACCAAGGGGGTCGTTGGAACCTAAGGGCGTAGCATCTTAGCGGCAAGGCGGGGCAAACGAATTGCTGCCGTACCTGTTGAGGCCCCACATAGTCCCGCAAAGAATAACTTGAAAAAAAGAGTTACCGTCGATACAGCAACATATCATCAAGGCGATGCTGTCAGTAAACGATGTCAGTCGACCCCTCAACCACCAGCCAGCTACAAGATACCGCTCACTTGATAGGAAAGGCTCTGTGCGTTGCTGTTCCATGGGGTCGGTACCATGTTTGAGATCTCATGAATTGCTGTTGGTCTGTGCTCATCAGTAGCCGGTGTAGATTACGACATAAATCAGCTCACGATAGTGTAGATCTCGCTGTTCCTTATCGGTCAAAACATGGACCTACGTAGAGTCGGTGTTAGCTTAAGAAGCGAAGTCATGGTGGGAGTCCAACATAATTCGGGTCATATACTGGGTCTGGGAGGTCATCCTCGTCTAAAAGGGGTGGTAAACCCCGCTCTTTCCGCAGCTGGTGGACCTTGCGTTTGAAGTACCAGATGTTGTACATCCCTACTGACCTTCAGCCGGCCTGGACGGTGAATTGGAGGTCCGCACTTACGGTAAGTGTCCATAGCGCGGAAGGGAATAAAGCCGACGCCGGTAGCTGTAAACAAAGCTATAATGGATCGGGATGAGCGTTGCGACTGGACTGCAAGGATGGATACGCTTGCCGTTTTCGACCTGGGAAGATACTTCAACCCAAAACCCTTGTTTCTCTGCATTATGAAAGTTGATGAACTTCGCCAGGAAGAAAACTATCGCTGCGCCCCAGAAAACTGCGACAGATCAGCCGGACTCGAAGTACTATAGGGGACGAAAGGGGCGTGCCTACTGCAAAGCCATAGACGGCTGTAACAAACTTCAGTGGAGAATGGTGAGCCGCCGATCAACGGAGACAAGAAAAGTACATACGCCGAGAGCTACTATGTTGTCAGTACCTGAGGACACGCGGTAAGGAAGAGGCACGGACGGGTTTTCACGAAGCTCCACACTCCCTTCATGATTCCTTTAAATCGATTTTGCTCGCTGTCGCCCGTTGAGCAGCGGTAAACTCGCCACATTGTCACGAACGTACCTCAGCAAGTCTGCAACGTGCATGTCCAGCTCGTTCTCCATTCCAAGTTCCCCTCCCTCTTCAAGGTGGAGGCGGGATCTCCGGTCAGCACGTGATAACACAACCGTCGGTTTCAGGGAATAAAGAGACATCGGTGGTCTGTGTACATGTCAATCAAACATCTAGGTGATGTGCACCACGACATACATAACGATAGAGTTTGCAGCATTTGTAAGATTCGACACGGTCGCTACTTGTGGGTCTACGGAAGCGGGTTCAGTCTCTCTGTAAACGTTGTCGCACGTACAGGAATCACGCACCAATAACGTCCAGATGATCTATGACAGCCTCGTTTTCGTCGTCTTCCTCCCACATAGCGGAGTTGTCCTGGGAAGCATTGCTTCCTCGGTACTGCAGTGGGGATGACGGCCCAGGAAGTCCCTCTCTTGATGTATTGGAAATCTGCTGCGAGACTCTACTGTAAGCTCTTCTTAGATTCGGAGCATATGATTCCGGTCGAGGTGATTGAAGGTCTGGAGACTGCAGGAAAGGGGGCCCGGAGAAGACCTCGATCACGGATTTGGAACGAGGCCGTCTGTTTGTTGGATCAGGCGAACCCGGGGGCTCTCCTTCTAAGAACTTGTAAAAAGACCGTGGGGTCTTGACGCGGATGGACGGCATCGTTGGCCAGCGACGACACAGCTGTTGTGGATGGGGAGTGGAGTATGTAGCGAAAGTCGTCCCAAGCTGATGTGACGGGAAGTTCCCCGGGAAGGTCGGCTTACGTGGGCGCCATCTCGCGCCACTCGAATCTTTCGATCACTATAAATAGCATGCCGACTCCTTCGAAGGAGAACCGATCCCATCGGCCTCAAGGATACTCTATCATCTACCATCCCCAACATCGTCGGAACTCGTCAGGTGTGCCACATTCTTGTACAAGCCTACTAAGGAACGACACGGACGACCCGCCGCAGACATACCAATACCCGAGAGCTACTGTTGAAGGACGCCGTGGCTAGCTATACGTTGCTGCGAAATGCTATTCAAAAACACCCCACTCGCACGTTACATTCTGCTCCTCGCTGCGCAATCAGGCCATTGATTGCGGACGCTCACTATGGGGCAAGCCCGGCTTGGTCGACACTGGTCCAAAGAGACTACGGTCACAAATCCCCTCCCACGCTTCAAGAGACCGTCATCTGTATTTCACGATACACACCAGTATGCGGAGGTAACACGCAACCTTCGCCTGTCGAAGAGGAAATATCTCCCCCGATCGCTAGAAGGCTTGAAGCTTGAAGCTTGAAGGCCTGAACTCTCATACCGTGTCACCGGCCATCGGCCACAAGCCACTCCGCGGTGCAGATTAGGGTACGATGAGAGATATATAGCGCCCAGTTCAGCTGCGCAATTAACGCGTTTAATGACGACTGCCAACACGTTAACCCATTCGCAACATAGTCCATGACCTCTCTTATATGTTAGTAAGGGTCATCAAACGCATTCATACTGCAATTCAAGTGGAGGCTGACAGTTTCCACCGCACCCTAGTACAGGTACTTTCACACACGCAACTTCCTTCACATCAATAACCACTCCAAGGCTTTTCTACAGCACTCTCGAGACTCGCTCGAGACAGAGAAAAGGTTCGTCGACCTCGTCAAGCATTCCGAGCTTAAATGAGCGGTAATGGATGTAGCAGTAAAGCACGGCGTCATCTTGTGCTTGTGCCAGCAAATTGGGCAAGGCAATTTATGCTCCGCAATCACAACTCTGGTCGACACTGTCGAGGCAATGCAACTGCGGGCCGTGCAGCGCGGTGACGATCGCCACCGAGTGAATAACGACAGGCTCATCTTAACTCTGTTGATCATCTATGCAATATCTGCTTACCCACTCTGGCAATGTTCCCCCTCACTCGCTTTATCTTGGGAAGACTGTCCTCCTCAAATCACTCCCTCAACGATCAGCCCCGTATGACAGATGCCGGGCTAAATTTCACCTACCGTCCTCACGCTCCCCTGTGCTTTCTGAGCCACATGCTCACTGAAACAGCTGCCAGGATCCTCCCACCCAGAACTTGGTAGTCACTGACCACGTGCGGACCAAGATCCCCCCACCTTCCATACCGACTGTACCAGGGGTAGGCTTCGGTAAAGTTTCTGGGAGGAGCACAGTTCTTGCGGGGCGTTGATATGCGGTGGATGCCAAATGTGGGCCGCGTATTAGGTGCTATTATTATGTATTTTGTCCCGGTCCTGGACCATCTACCGTCGGGGGAGACTCGTGCGGTTTGACTTTCGGAGGTCTACCTCGCATACGCGGTACAGGCCTTGGCCTACTCTCAGCATTTGACACACCATCTCCTGGCGTTTTGGGCGTCTGAGCGACCTTGGGCGGCCGACCCCTTGGTCGTTTGGGAGGTGGTTGTGCTGAACTGTCACTTATCTGCGTCAAATCTCCCTCTCGCAGCGGAATTGCAGGCTGTTTGCCTTTTCCTTTGGTTGATGTTCGCTTCTTTGGTGTAGGCCGAGTCGTCTCGAAAGCTTCGTCCTGCTTGTCTCCTTGGCCGTCAGGAGACCGCGAGTTACCACCTTCACCCACATCCCCTAGTGCATTCGCTTTAACTTTCTTGAGAGTCTCATATCTCGCCCTGCACTGGATCGTGCAAGTCAGCGTTCGAAGTGGTGAGGAACAGCTCTAACCAAGCACTTACGGCGCTATCCTTTCGTCCGTTCCCCATCTTCTCGCTCACCGCCTTCCACTTACCCTCCCCAAGTTCATCAACGGTGTCCATCAACAACTTGTCCTCCTCCTCCGTCCACGCCTCCCTGTTGATTCTCGGATCCAGTCTTTCATTCCACCGGTCCCTGCACTGCTCATTGCTCCTCCCCTCCATCATCACCGCCACGTCAACCCACGAATTCCCGTACGCTGAAACCGCGAGTTGTAACTTTGCATCTTCTGCCGGTGACCATGGGCCACGCTTGAGCGTCGGATCAAGAGTTCTTTGGTACCGGTTTTGACATTGCTGGGCTGTTGCGTCCGGTGAAACGACCCGTGCGACTGTACACTTCCCCGTCAATATGCATAACGAGTTACCCTGTTGTTTTGGAAATACCTAGAAGCCAGTTGTTCTGACCGTAGATCTTTACGGCTTCCAGAAGTGCGTTGTCGGATTCCGGTGTCCAAACATGCGTTTTACGAATTATCCCATGGCGCATACAGTCCAAGGGTGTTCTGTTTGTCTAACAGAATATGAGCAGAATCCTGGTCTGGAAGATTCACTCGACGCTACCTTCAGTTCGTTTGCGACCCACACCCAATCAACGGCCACCCCGTGCCCATGTTGCGCCCGATAAGTATCCATCAGATCCCTGCACTTGCTTATTTCCGGTTGAGACCATTGGGCATGGTTGATGATTGGATGGCGGTCCCCGATCCATTTGATCTCACATTCCCTGGCGGTACGACCACCATGTCTTGAAGTCATCTTGAGAGAGAGAATGTGTGATTCAATTCCCATACTCGGTGGTAAAAGTGTACATACCGTACTTGCCACACGCTCCCAATCAATCCCCACGCTGTTAAGTTCTAGAAACTCTTCCGGAGGATTTTGGATCAATGCGGCGTTCCCGCTGTTGAGAGAATGATTGTGAGAGGCTGGTCTCTGGATGTGAATCAAGCGGGTACCGTACTTCCGTTGTTCCTGAAGTGCATATAACCGATGGTTCTCGGTCCTCACAGCCTCTGCGAGATCCTCGAGCTCCTTCGTCTTCACTGCGAAACGCAAACCGGTTCAAAACCCCTCTTATATCACGGGAGAACCTGGACGAACTTGGGTGATATCCAGTAAAGTCTATATACCTCTGCCGTCGTTGGCTGTCCGCGTAGAATGGAGAGTCCTGGTAAGAGCACGCGTCGTTCAACAAAGGTCTCACAGGATAGGACGCAATTCACCTCCGAAGCGAGTTCTTTGGAAGTGATTGGGGCCGAGATCGCTGAGGATCCGGGAACAGAGATATACCCGCCCACTTCGGGTTCGAAATCGTCTTCATCATGCTCTTCTGCAGTTGCCTAGGTACACAGTCAATTCCACCACTGGAGTATGGGGTGTGGATACAAACCAGGAGTTTTTCCAAGGCGGCCAGTTTGTTCTCTAGTTGTTCGATTTGCGTCTTTACCGTCGCTTGGTGGTCTTTGTTCAGTTGTAGGGCTCGGAGGACATGCTCGTTTGCAGAGATGGCTACATCAGGAAAGGACGGGGCCTGCATGTTACGGTCTGAGGGTGGAGGTGTATAGATTTCCGCCGCACCCAAGTAGCGTACCGTATCGGCGTTAGCCCCAAAGTTGCATGAATTGGCGCCCGCTCTGGAAGAAGGAGAGCCTCGATTCGTCGAACGTGATATTTCTTTCGGTCCTTAGCCGATCATTAGCGCTTCAGCACACGACTGCCACCTTCTCGAGGCCGGAATTGCAAGGAGGATCGGTCCTATATCTCCTTCATACTTGCACCCTACTCCCCGGGCTCCATTTTTTCCTCCTCTCAAGTCATGGACTCGCACCAGCTTATCGACGCACAATTCGACCGAGCCGTCGAGATTGTCCAAAGTCTCCCAAAGAATGGTCCAATTCAGACCGACTACGAAGAGAAACTCACCATGTATAGGTACGTTACTCACCACCTTCGTTCCCATTCTATGTCCTTTTGTTGACTCGTTCCTTTCTCGCGTTAGCTTATACAAGCAAGGTACTTATACCGACCCCACTTCCCAAGCACGCACGCAAGATTGATTTTATCTTTCGAATTCCAGCAACTGTGGGTAATGTTACGTCCGCCAGGCCGGCAATTTGGGACATGCTGGGGCGCGCGAAATGGTGTGTGTCCCATCCCCTTGCGCTGACTTTGCGCACGATATCACGTGTCAATCGCGGTTGCATTCTGACGCTGTTACTTGTTCGGTGGGCTACGGTGATTCAGGGACGCATGGGCAAAGCATAAAGACCTGGATGAATATGAAGCCAAGTGGCTGTACGTCGAAGCACTCATGAAGGTAGTTCTGTGTCGCCATGCACATTTCTACCCCATTGACAAGATTTGCTATGGATTAGGTTCTGAAGAAGTACCCTGAAAGGACGATCGCGAAAGACCTACTAAAGGAGCTTGAGGCGTTCGAGGGTGACCCGAGCAATCTTTTGCTAAGTCGTGCGTCCCGATTGCATTTGTCCGTGCCATAGCTCATTCTGACAATAATCATTGGATTTGGTGCGTCAGGTACGCTGAGTCGGCAATCGGGTTCTTCAGGTTCCCCCGAGCCAGAAAATCCCCCATATACCTCACATCTCTACGGAGACCAGGGCTCCCAACGGTACTACCCCAATCCCCCACTAGTAGAGACTTCTGAGGAGGAAGAAACCGATTCTGAGCAAGAAGAACATGACCGCCCACACCGAGGGAACACAACTTCACCGTACACAGAACCCACTCCTCGCCAGCGACCACTTTCCTCCCTGTCTGCCATGTCTGGGAATAGGTATCGGACACCTATGGGCTCCGTTCTTACCTCGCCACCGCCTTCAAATTACTCCGTGCACTCCGTTCACACCCTGCACAGTGTACCTAACCAACAGCCGATGCCGATGTACGAAACCAAATCTGCATTCATAGATGCCGCAGCGCCCGGCGACAACTTCAATACCGCAACCACTTCGTACCCTCCACATTTGGCTCATTCATCAAGGAACAGCGATTCTGGGTATGGGCATCGGTGACGGGACCCTAGTACGACCTCTGATCTTGTTTTACAGGCGACCGGGGTCTGCTGCACACAGCGCCCCCACCCAAGGACAGCGGAGACCTGGATCCAGGCAAACGTTGGAACGAGCGGTAGAGAATGTACAATCGCACCTCGCCGCTCTCTCGGAACGTTTAGAAACCTTGGAGATATCCCGGCCTTCCGTTCGAACACGGGCAGCTTATTCACCAAGGGACTCCAATTCGCCAAATCGGTTTGGTTCATCGTCTTCCTCCGGAGAACTCACCTTCGATCTGGATGACATGGGGTTATGGTCCCTCGTCCTTCAACCATTCGCAAAACTATTTGCATCTGTACGTGGGGCTGCGGCCTTCCTGGCGGTGAACGAGAATAGGTCTCCAACATTTGTGGTGATAAGGAGGTTGTTCTTGGACTTGAGCTTCGTGCTCGCGGTGCTCGCGGTCGCGAAGGTGGGGTGGAAGCGAAGTGGGATGAGAAGGAAGGAGATTTACATCGGTTTGGCCATCTTGTGGAGGGCCGTGGTTGGCGGTCGCGCCGGTAGCGTAAGACGAATGGTGGATCAGGGCGTTTGACGAATTTGACCTGTGGATGTTTTCCACAGGTCAAATCGAATAGGAAAATACGGAGGTTGCCGTCTTCACGGCTCAATGATTTTGGGCCTTGGACCCGGCCTGCGTGTAGAGACGCGGAGGGGCCTATGCTGATGGGGGTGGGATTTTGGTTTATCAACCCGTACTGTCTGGATTTTTTGTTACTCAAACTCGCGGACACACACAGATCCTGTGGTGCACCCGGGCTTTCGTTGCTTTCCATTTATTTCTGTTTACATCTATTCGTCCTACATTGTTCTACATTAGTTGCACACATCTACTTATCACGAAGCGACAACGCACGCAAGAAACGGTAATCACCGCCCTCTAATGCGGACACTATCAAGGGAACACAAACGTACCACTGGCCTGAGCCGACGACATGGGATATACAATGGTTGGTTTATTGATTAAGGGTGATTTTCGTGCACGGGGGTAACAAAGTGTTCGTCATGTGCGAACTTCTGGTAAGCTGGCCTCATGAGGGACTTGAGAGCAACCCGCTTATCCGTCTCAATATCCTCAATCAGGCCCTCTAAAAAGCAGAAACCGCAAGGAGCGGGTTGAGTAATCATCGATGAGGGACAATCAATAAAAAACGAGAACATGTTGGGAGATGCGGAGAGGACGGGGGCCGTGGAAGAAATTGGTCATGGTGGGGGAACCAGCGCTGATACGTACCTCTTGATGTGTAATCTAATTCCGGTCGAATGTACCCGAGCACAACGGCCTTCATCTCATGTCCGTAAAAGTCTGCGTTGAATGGGTGCATGACGTGGATTTCCTGTACCCCGAGAAAAAAGGAGACAGACGGTTAGGTGTCATATCTCATCTTGCCGCAAGCACAATGAACTGGAAGGGTGACGTACTGCAGTCAACTTCTCGTTCTTGTAGAATGGGTTCCAGCCCAAGCTCATGACCATCGGGTGAACCTTGGTCTGTTCCTCTTCGAGCGTACCTGAGGAAGGGCCGTTTACCTCGTCGTCAGAACGACGTGCGGAGACCTGGGCATAACCGAAGTATACACCCGGGGGTGTGACGTCCACCATCTGGGGGAGCGAATCGTCTGGCAGATTGGCTGCCCACCCACAGTTAGTCCCACCGTGGTATTTTTGTACGAAGTTGAGACTGACCGGTGGGACACCCAAGGTCCTTACCGCCCCTCCCAAAACCCTTCTGGACTGCCCCGGAAAGATAGATCGGGAAAGGTTTTTGGGGAATCTCGGCTCCAACCACTTGTGGTCTCGACGCTCTGTATGTAGGGGTCTGGGTAACTGGGCCACCGTTTGGCAATGTCATAGTTGGTGAGAGAACGTAGTGGAAAGTGAATGAGAGTCAACCGGAGTTAGGACGATCGACGGTACATCACTGAACCCGCTCAAGACTGGCTTGGTAATGAGATGACTCGTGTGAAAGAAAATTTGTGAGCTAACTCAGTCAACTTCATAACAAGACGCAAGTGATTTGGTTGTCGCGATGCCAGCCATCATCATCATGTTCTTCCGGAGTTGTCACGGCGTGCAAGGCCGATCGGCCTCGGCAAGCGGCGAGGTAACCCTAACCCTTTCCACGACGTCAGTAAGACAGAAATCATGGTTAGGATCTCTTTCTGCGCCCCCACCTCCACCCGTTCATCTGACTTCCCGCACAGTCTATATTCCTCGACGATGACGGTGCTGCTATAAAATTCTTCATCCAAAAAGATGTTCCGGAGCAACTCAAGTCACGCGTCACCAACACTATCACGGTGAGGTTTCCACGAAAGTGAATAGATTTATATTTTGTACTGACTTTGATCTAACGCGAGCAGAGGTTAGGCGGACGTGTAGAAGACAAAGTCCCAAGGGCGGGTTACGTGTTGATTCAACCTGACACTCCCGAGGGCATCCGTCTTCGATCTTGCTGGTTGACTGCAGATCGGCCGGAGCGATTCGTTGTTCCTTACA
Organism: Thelephora terrestris; assembly: GCA_015956445.1. Classification (NCBI taxonomy): domain Eukaryota; kingdom Fungi; phylum Basidiomycota; class Agaricomycetes; order Thelephorales; family Thelephoraceae; genus Thelephora; species Thelephora terrestris. Next base: position 814,148 of record WIUZ02000012.1, on the reverse strand, counting down.
CCTTCGTCGAAATATGCGAGTCGAAAGGGGTGCTACTTAAGCAAATCTTCGTGCATGAGGGCAGACCGATTGGGATTCATATCCACCGAAGCATTTCAAACGTGATCGTGCGCGGAAATATTGCGGCGATCGTCTCGGTTTGTCGCGTCCACTTATTCTCATGCGCGCAATACGCGTTGAATAGACTACTATCAGCATTCCGGTGGTGACCCGGACGTGTCAGAAGAGGGGGCGCGCGTCATTCTTGCCGATAACCAAACAACAGTGTTTATGCAGCTCGTCAAGGAGTACGAGAGTTCTCCTGGAAAGTACATTGAACACTTTGAGTGGATCAATAAATGCATAGCTGCGGGACGGGTTTCGTACACCCCTTCAGTTTACAAAAACCCCGGTGGAAGACGCCCGGGTGAGGAGTGGGCGCCTTTTTTCTTCTCGAACTTCCATTTCTCTTCTGACCTCTGCATGACAGACGAACACAGTTTACGAATTCCGACGAGCAACACTTGTGCGAGTACATCGCGCTCAAAATTCCATTCAAGGAAAGCGGTGGAAGGACCGGCAACCGATTATACCAACAATTGTGTGAAAAGGTTCGTCCGTTCCCGTTACTGCGCACTGTGTCCTAAACGAGTTCAGGTCAATGAGGCTGGTTACGGCTGGGTGAGCAGACACACCTGGCAGTCCTGGCGGGAGCGTTACAAGAAAAATTCTACCCGCCTCGACGTCGTTATCGCAAACATAGTGTCACAACGCCCGGTAGTGCCGGGGGAGAAAGGCCAATACGGTTACGTGCGATTCGTCGAGGAGAAGGCAAAGAAGCCCAAGAAGCCACTAAAACAAGATAGTCCTGTTCCGTTGGACCTTTGCGGCGCGTCTGGGTCTACATCTTCCTCCGTCCGTAACTCGGCACCCACCTCGGGAAACTTGGTGTACCGAGAGTCAGCAGCAACGAATTCTGCCCTACCACAATCCGCGTTGATCAGTGTTGCCGACACCCTACGGACAGCGACTCTGACATCGTTTGAGGAGTCGCAAGAGGGCAGCGAGTGGGCGATCAGGGTTGGTGACGCCCCTCCACCTGCGTGGAGCAAGAAACGGGGTTTGTCTCAGGAGGATACATTAGAGGATGACCCCAAGCGAAGGAGGGTAGATCCTGGGTGAGTTTTCCGACATCGTCACGCCCTTCCCACTCGTCCTAACCGACTCCCGGCTTAGTATCGATGATGGCGCTTGCGTGAGGGAGGTCGCTGCGGCATACCGATTTGACCCAACCGAAGTCGCTGAATATTACCTCCGCGTGAATCAAAACGCGGAGCGGACACGAAGGAGGTTTGAGAAGGCACGTAAGCTGCTGGATGAAATGAGTGATGTTGAGTAGCAGTTGGGGAGCACTTTTCCACCACTCGTTACTTGCATGCCTTCCTTGCCGGCGAAGTTGTGCCAGCTGTGATTGCACACAGCTGTATAATCTCTCGCTACGTCTTATATGCACCACTGAAGTGTGTTCATGTATCCAGGCGGTCATTAGGTTGGTGGGAATGTAGCTTCGGCGCCCGTTTCTTTCCCATATTGTTTCTTTTATAGTATACTAGTGTTGTTTACCTCCAATAGCCACAGCATGCATGAGTGGATATCTGGTATATGTATTCCCTAGTCTCTGTGGGCAATTTCCACCAGACTATTGGACAGGGATCTTGCCAGGGGACCTCTGTGAGGAAAGATGATCAGCAGCCCAGGTAGTTCCTGTGAAGGTGGAACCTAGGCTGTACGCAGTCAGGAACTCCTCAGTCATCAGGAACATAGATATTATACTTTGAGGTTGCGGAAAAGGTGAAAAAAAGGTCAGAAATAAGTAAACCTCAGTGTCCATTCTTGTACATCCATCGTGTCATCCATGTTGACGTTGACGCGGTTCAACAAGCGAAAGATGCCAAGGCCGTGAGCTCACTGTCCCAGTTGCGGAGCTTTGGTAGCTGCCTGCTGTAAAGCTGGGGAGAATCTCTTTCCATGCGCTTGGCGAAATAGCACACGCATACTAAACCAGGGGGATATTGTCACGGTCCGCAAGCCATAAGGCAAAGGCATCCACAATTATTCCATCGTCCTCGCACAAGAGTACGATCTCGAACATACACTCGTTATGAGGCTTGTGCCAGACCCAAAATGAGGGCTGCCCAGTCATGGCTGGGGTCAGCTAGCCAGGATCAGATCTCTAGGGCTGTGAGAAGGATGGGCGCGTAGTTGTCAAGCTCCAGATCTTGCGAAAGTTCATCAGCGGGATGGGAAAGGATGGGAAGTGTCGAGTCGCCAGAACGGAGGTAATCAAAGTCGGCTCCGATATAAGACTTCGATTCCACAGTTTCTCGGGTTGGCTATCAGCACATGAGCCCACAAGCTACTTTACATCACCACCATCGTGGGGTAAAACTCGAAGGTGGGCGAGCAAGTTGCCCGGCGAACAGATTCCGAAGTGGCATACGCGCCCTGCCAGTGCTAACGGAGGGTGGATCGATCGACAGAAGCGCCCAACATCACCTTGACGGTCATCATGTCTGGCCCGTCTTACACCACAACTCCTTACACACCGCCCACAACGTCTGTGTACACGTCCCTGATCCAGCCAGTTCAATCCACGACAACAACGTTTAATCCCTCCGGCTACTCAACCACAACCACGAGTTATGCCTCCGGTTCAGGGCCATATTCGTACGGGTCGTACACCGTCCCACCATACGCGTCCGCGATGACCATGAGTGGTCTATCGGGAATGACGCTGCCTTATACGCCGACGTCTTATCCGTCATACTATGGCCAATCCTATTCATCACTGTACGCACGCCCGACTAGTCCAGCTGAACCTCCTCCCCCACCGGATTATTCGTCAATTAATCCCGAGGTGGCAACCAAGGCCATTGAAAAGCTGGTGCTCGCTGAATTGAAGAAAGCAGGATTTGATGGAGCCGAACTTGGTGTGTTGAATAGGTTGGAGGCAGAAGTTGTTGAATGTGTGCAGTCTTTTATCCTGGCGCCAAGGTCATGTTTCTGATATCTTGTATAGATGTTAAGACTCTCTTTGAGAGGGCGCACGAGCTCGCGAACCTCGCGAATAGGTCCGGTCCTATTGCGACGGATCTGTTGCTAGCGTGCAAGGAACGAAACGTGGATGTGGACCAGTTAAGGAAGGTTTCCCCAGGGCCAAGAGGTAAAAATCGCAAGTCATCAGGCGCGCGTCTTCTGCCTATCATGCTCACTACGCAATTGATCATTCCCTTAGATCCCCACCAGATCCAAGCTGCAACCCTTGTGCTGCCTGAACCTACACCTCCCTTGCCACGCATGATTAACACAGACGAGGATGAACCTGGTTTGGTCATACCCGCGACACTGAGAAGCATACCTCATTACACGCCTACCCTGCCTCCAAAACACACATATCTGAGAACACCGGTGCGGGCTATTTGAGTATGTGGTTACATGTTAATTGGACCTGTTTCCCCCAGGTCGCACCAATGAAGAAGGCCGCTGTCCAATCACTCGAGAAAAAACTGCAGACTGCGGCTCTCGTACAGGAATCACTGAAGAGTCTGATGCTCGCGACAGAAGACAACCCCGATGACGAAGATGCAAAGCTACTCGGCGCGATCGTAAATGGGCAGGCTATTGGCTACCAACGAAAGCGCTGGAAACTGAAACCTGGCACATCTTGACGGTATATATGACGACTTGTGCCATGCTGAATGTATTGTGTAAATTATACTAGCATTCACTGCTGCTTCTTGAGAGTCTTCGTCTGGACACGAGGATCTCCTCGCTCGCTACGTTTTTTGAGTTTCTCCTGTCGTTTGCTCGTTTGCTGAGAAGTGTTGTCCTCTTTGTCATCGGATGGTTCAGAGGAATTTCCCCAGCCGAGGTATGGTCCAAGGAATGACGTCCAAATCTTGTAAAATGCATATAGCGGGATCTATGATGTGTTGGTTATTGTCTAAACGTGACCGGAGTGAAAGAGCCAAGGCTTACGGCTGCGGCTAGCCACCAGAACATTTCACCAAATATTGCACTTCCGAGTTGGCATGCCCCTACGAAATGCAGTTTGAAAGGCAGGAATCAGAGAATTTGTAACACGCTTACACGAAACATATATGACGTCGAAATACCATTCGGTTACCCCCGGTTGATTGAGGTCTTCCCCGGGTGAGATAAGCTCTCCTGTAGCAGACCGCTTTGGTTCCCCTATTTTGGATAGATATCTAGCGGTGATAGTAGAGAGTATGTGCGAGAAGATGTGTATCCAGAAGGAAGGTTGGGTGGGTGAGAGTGATTTTGTGCGGAAGATGAGCCGGATGAGCATGGAGAGCGTTATAACAATGAGAAGGCCCTGTCGTAGGTTTGATATGGTTCGCTCATTGTTTGCCGCCGTTTTCTTTGCGGAAGCATTTGCCATGGTCGCTGGCGAAAGAGAGAGACGTTGCAGTCGTGGGAAGCCATCAGTGATCCTCCCACTGGCCACACACGAACCGCGCCTCGCCTGGTTTCTGCTTACCCTCCCCCCGCCGAAATTCGCTTCTTCCTTCATCCCAGCAAGATCGCCGGTTTGTAGTCCAAACGAAATATGACCACAAACACGCTCAATTGCGAGCCCCTCTCAAAGTTCACGGAAAGGTAACCCATCCTTCTACCTTTCACACCCACTCTTTCTTGCGGCTTTGTCCAAGTGGCGTCTCCACCCATGGTCGCCTCGTCGGCTTATCTATCTGCGCAGGTTGTATTTCACCACCTTTCCCGGGTCCCTACCCAAGCCGCAGAACCTCAACACCCATACTTCAGAGTTCAAACCTCCCCCAATCCGAGGCGCCGGTTACGGTGCTAGCGGCTCCAGGACCGAACCCGCCTCCGAAGCCGATTCTCAAGCCTCGTATTACTATTTCACCCTCGATGGCGACCTATTCTACCTTTCATTTTATCAGGACTGGGGACCCTTGAACATGGCGATGGTCTATAGGGCGTGTATCCTGATACACGAGTTGCTCGAGGTGAGTGGATGTTTGATGTCCCGATTGTGAGGGGATGCTGAAATCGAGGTCTGTGGGATAGGATAAGGACCTGGCCCCCTATCGGCTAGTATTCTATTCGTCAAGTGACCCGAGGAAGAAAGCCAACGCTGCGTTGCTAATAGCTCTCTATGTCGTACGTCATATATCCGCATATCCCCCATCCCCGCTAACCTATATGCACGCTCCTTTGCTCGAAGATGGTTGTACACCGTCGGACACCCTGGGAAGCTTTCCAGCCTATTGCTGAGCTCGAGTTTCTTTGCTTTCGCGATGCAGGCAAGGGCAAGTCCGACTTTAACTTAAACATCCAAGACTGCCTATGGGGTATTTGGAAAGCCATCCAGTGCGGGCTGTGCAATTTCTCAGAATTCAACCTGGATGATTACGAGTTCTACGAGAAGGTGGAGAATGGCGACTGGAACTGGCTAACGCCAAACTTCATCGCCTTCGCTTCCCCGGTCGATCCTAGTTGGATCAAGAAACAGAAGGAGAAGAACAGTCAAGCTAGCCCCAGTCCGTCCAGGCACGCTCTCGAGAGGAAGTTACCTCAGCAGTTTTTGAATTGCCTCGACTACTTCGAGCAGAGGAATGTCAAGCTTGTCGTTAGGCTCAACAACGAGCTCTACGATCGTCAGCTGTTCCTCGATCGGTCAATCGATCACGCCGAACTCTACTTCGATGATGGGACAAACCCCACCGACGAAATCGTGAGGAAATTCATCGATATGGCGGATGAAGTTATAGAAGGCGGAGGTGTCGTTGCTGTTCACGTGAGTTGCTCATCGTGATGCCTCGTTTGTTCAAAGCCGGCCGCTGATCCTTCGTTTCTAGTGCAAAGCAGGTCTTGGGCGAACGGGCACCCTAATAGGTGCTTATCTGGTCTGGAAATTTGGGTTCACTGCGACAGAGGCCATCGCCTTCATGCGCATCGTTCGTCCTGGGACAGTGGTCGGCCCGCAACAACAATACATGTACCTCAAGCAACTAGAATGGGCAAAATGGGCGGCTGTGGACGAGATGAAGAAGCTTCAAGCACAGCAAATTGCTGCCCTTACCGCTGCTGCGAAGGTTGTTGCGCCTGCTACTCCCCCTGCGGAGGACGAGGAGATGAACGAGGCTTCGACAACGGCCGCTGCCGCCACAACACTCATTACAAAGCAGCTGCCGCCTGTGACTCCGAGCAGACATGTCGCTGCCGCCCAGGAGAAGGCGAAGCTCATTTCCCCACCTGGTCAACCTCGAAAGACCCCAGTGGCTAAGCGGAAAAGCACGAACGACTGGGAGGAAGAGGACACTGACGAAGTTTTCCCGCCGATCATCGCGGCGACAACCACGACGACTACGACGACTACGGATACCACAAGTCCAGTTCGGCCACAGAAAGTCAAGAAGACTGCCCCTCGCTCCGCTGCGCCTACCACGAGAGTCGCGGCTTCGGAACAGCGACCAACCAGGGTGACCCGATCGACCACAAGCCTGAAGAACAGAATCATGCCGGGGCAGGCAAATAATCTCACCACCGGAAGTCCAGTAAAGAGCAAGAAGCCCGTCAGTAGCGCGCAGCCGCCGAATAAGATACCCAGGCTAGCTCATGGGACGACCACGAGGAGCACAACGTCAAAGCCCATGCTGATGAACATCAATACCAAGTCCGACGAGAATTCCAATTCCAACGGTAATACCACGGCCACGAAGAAGGCCCCGCCGAAAACTCCCACCCCTAGCTCGCCCGCACTCCCTTCGAAACTCCCTACCTTGGCAGGAAAGAGGCCCAAGCACCAGGCTTCAAGCTCCCTATGCGACCTGGCCGTCGTGACACGTTCGGCGAACAGGAGCGGAAGCGTGGCTTTGAGTGAGGTGAGGGAGGACTCTGCATGGGTCTCTGAAAACGCGGGAGCGGTTTCAATACCCACGAGCCGTACGGAGAAGCCAAGCTTGAGGAGCTCGAGGAGGAGAAGGAGCAGTTTCAGTGAGGCTTGAGGTACTGGTTGAGTTTTCATATCCCACTTCTTGCACCACTGAGTCGTGGTCCTGGAGGCTACGATCAAGCCTCGAACTCTGTGCACCCTGCTCTTCGTCCGCTCGATCTCATGCATTCTGCTTGCCATTCCACGTGATATCCCCGAAATCAAGGTCCAATCGTCCAATTGTTTTCCTTGCTTATTCCCGCTGCACATATCCTTGGCATACCATAATGGGCGTAACCTTTGCGCCGCTTTCCCTTGTAATTATTGTTTGACCCGGTTTCAAGCGCTTCATCGTTCATTCATTTGGTTTTCCGCTTTGACACGCACACCATCCTATCACCTCGTACCCCCCCGTCCCAGCCCCCTCGCTTCCACGCTTTCAGCTGTGCAACATTTTTTGGTTTACTCTTCTCCTTCGTTGTCCATGATATCTTCCACTCTCGCACGTCTTAGCATGTACCCTGCTATCGTCTTTCCTTTATCTACACCACAAACATAACCCACTACAAGCCCTCATTGAATGACATAGCGGTGTTTGGTAAACTGTTTGACCTTACCCATGGACAACCAGATGGCAAATTGAGTGGTCATTGCAGGATAGTATGTTAAGAGTTCATTTCTGGTGTCAACAGTGGTTGCCTATGGGCTGTCAAGAGTTCTATCCATACTTCTGGTCTCGTTTCGCAGCTACAACAGCCAACATAAAGGCACCAAGGCAAGCCAAGGTGGTCATGTACAGACTCGCGGAGTAACACCGCGCTCCCTCAAAGCAACGCATACCATGCTCGCTATGTGATGAATGGGCGTCGAAAATCCGCCCGAAGACCATGGAAAATATGTTCCCCATTACGAGCGGGGATAGGGAAACAAGGCCCCAGTTCTCTGAGAAGTGGTCTGTTTGACCATTCGACGAGGAAGAGGGCGTGAGTTCTCGCAGTTTAGACGGAAATGAGCAACTGTATACGGACCCATTCCAAACCATTCGATGATGATTGTTGGCAACAGTCCGAACACCCCACCATATGAAATACCGACCAAGACAACCGCGTATTGCAGGTGTTTGATGTCCTGGACACCAAGGCCAACCAGCTGAGAAACAACGAAAGACGCGGCGACGATAGAAAGGCACCGAGCACGCCTTGTCCCTCTGTGGTTTGCGAAGTCTGCTGTGACGCCTATCCAGCAAAAAGTTTTAACCTTGTCAAAACTGCACATCGAGGGAAATATACCAATCAAGATACGACCAACGCAACTCGCGATGCTCAACGTCGAAACTTGGAGTGTCTGCCACCTCACGTTCTCTTCCTCACCGGCGTCTGCATTCTCCTTGAGCGCAAGTGCACGAGCCATAAGCCCGACATTGTTTATCCCTGAAGAACCCCGCCCTCTAAATATTTCTTGCACATGGGATGATCCGATTTCTTTGCTCACACATGATCCCCGAACCAATTACTTGAGACGTTTGGTCAACGATCCCCGTTGCCATAACACACACACTCACAGAGCGACATAATCCAGAATAGCACCCAGAAGTCAATGGTACGCATCAGGGTTAGGCCAGTGATACTAGGGAGTTGCGTGTGGTCACTCTTGCTGATCAACTGGGTGGTCTCGTTTGGGGGGGACGTCGTATCATCTTGTTCTTCCCGACGATCGCTCTCGATGGTCGTTTGTGCTGCATGTTCGGGATACGGGCAAGGGCGGACCAAGAACCAGCCAAGAACCATCGGGCAGGCCGTCCCGAGTGCTAGCGTGAGCAAGAAGCCGGAAGTGTTCCCAAGGAAGATCGTCTGTGCTATCGTAGAAAAGATAAAGGCTGACAACCCGAAGCCGGAAACGATTATCCCTATCACAGTCGTCCGCTACATCCAAGAGAGGGGTGAGTGTGGTCGACCTTGTAGACCCAGAGCTAAGACTGACGATCTTGTTGGGGAAACTTCTTGCAACAGTCTTGAGCGCCGAAAAATAACCTGCGTCGCTGCCCATCCCGGAGAGGAACTCGAACAGGATGAGCGTAAACAGTGTTCCGCCTCCTGCAGGCTTCGTGTTATCCTCTGAAGCATCGTACACCGCTCTGATACCCAAGTACCCGGTCAGGAGCAGGAAAAAAGAGAGGGTCAGAGAGAGCCGCGGCCCTCTCGAATCTGCAAGTTTCCCAACAAATGGTGCTGACCCATACACACCGACTGCGGAGGATTTGATGAGCTCATCGACTGTGCACATGATCAAGGGTTTGAGCCGTACGATTTCCGCTCAGGCCGACCAAGTTCTGTTGCGTGTGTGACAACCGTAGGCGAGATCCGAGTTGTGGACCATAAGCTAGATGGATTAAATTGTCCTCGCTCGTGCACCACATTTTTGTGTGAATGGAACACACCGGAATAAACCTAGGGGGTTCGAATGTTTTCAGTTCGCACGAATATCACGAGCGTGCGACATGAGATTACACACGTAGTTCGTTCCAGAACACAAAGCGACCAAAAGCGAGACCAGGAAAGTGGTGGTACGCCTCACGTTCAGTATGGTGGAGTCAGTGGTCGTTCCTTCCATTTCGTATCACCCGCGACTGGATAGTGATTTCCCGCTCGTAGACGGATTAGAGATGCGTCCTGTACAGCAAGCCAGAGGAGTGGCAAATAATGGAGCTGTAATACTTGTCGAACGTAGTGATGTCGCAGCACCAAGGAGCTCGGCAGTTGGCGAGATGTACTCAATACGCTCCACCTGGCTGGTCACCAAAAGAAGCGTGGCGCACGAGGCAGGACTCGTGCTTGAACGAATACACCAGTACATTTACAAACGGAAATACCAACATGTGGGACAATCTACGATGACTGCCGGCTCGACTTCCTAGGACGGGAGCTCTCCATCAGAAACGGAATCTGCGGTCTTTGACAATGTCGTCGAGGGTTCATAGAATCAGATTGCTGCCTATCAAGCAAACAATCATGAGTGACTCGATAACATGAGCAACCGATGTCAACACCTGCCTGAAGGTCACGGCAACAGAGGCCCTCGTCATAGCAGTTGAATTGTCGGGTTCTATCGATACTTCTTGTCTCTTTTCGCGGCCAAGAATGCCAACGCCAAAGCGCAGAAGCAAGCCAGAGCGGTTACATACAAGCTCGCGGAGTAACATCGCGCTCCCTCAAAGCAATGCATGCCGTACTCGCCGTGCGACGAATGTGCGTCGAAAACCCGCCCGAATATCACCGAGAAAATGTTCCCCGCAAAAATCGGGGACACGGAAACGAGGCCCAAGTTTTGTCCGAAGTGGGCTGTGCAACCGTTCAACAACGAAGAAGGAAGGGAATCCGAAGGGTATGTTAGTCCTTGGAGTCTCAGAGGAAACGAACGGCTGCACGGACCCATTCCAAACCATTCGATGATGATGGTCGGCATGAGTCCGAACACCCCACCATACGAAAAACCAACCAAGAGAACCGCGTACTGGAGATGTTTAATGTCCTGAACGCGAAGGCCAACTAGCTGAGAGATGAGGAAAAACATGGCAACTATAGAGAGACACCGAGAACGTCTCGTTCCTCTGTGATTTGCGAAATCCGCTGCCATGCCTGTCCGGTAGAAAGTTTGAGCCTCACCAAAATAGCGCCATAGGGTGACATACCGATTGAAATGCGACCGACGCAGCTCGCAATGCTCAGCGTTGAAACTTGGAGTGTCTGCCACTTCACACACTCCCTCTCGTCAGGGCTTGCATTATCCTTGAGCATGAGTGCGCGAGCCATCAGCCCAACATTGTTTATCCCTGAATATGAATATTTTCGTCCTCTCAATGTTTCTTGTGTGCGAAATAATCCGATTCCTTCGCTCACACATGATACCCGATCCGGTTACTTGGGTTGTTCGGTCAACAAACCCCGTTTTCATGATGGAAACACTCACAAAGTGACATAATCAAGAATAGTATCCAGAAATCGGTGGTGCGCAGGAGAGTTAGGCCAGTAATACTATGGGGGTTGGAGTGACCATTCTTTCGAATCAGTCGCGTTGTCTCGGTTGGGAGGAAACTCGTATCGACCGGTTCTTCGAGATTATCGCTCTCGGGGGTCGCCTTTGTTGCGGGTTCGGGGTATGGGCAAGGGCGAATCAAGAGCCAGCCGAGCACCATTGGCAAGGCTGTCCCGAGTGCTAGAGTGAGCAAGAAGCCGGAAGTGTTGCCAGGGAATATCGTGCGTGCGATCGTGGAAAAAACGAAAGCCGACAACCCGAACCCAGAAACTATGATGCCGGTCGCAGTGGTTCTCTATATTCAAGAGAGGGGTGAGCATGGCAGTCGACGTTACCGGTCCAAAGCCGGAACTTACTATCTTGTTCGGGAAACTCTTTGCAACGGTATTCAGCGCTGCAGGATAACCTGAGTTACTGCCGATCCCAGAGATTAACGAAAAAAGCATGAGTATAAACAACGTATCGTCCCCGACAGGTTTCGCACTGTTCCCTGAAACATCGTATACCGTCTTGATACCCAGGTATCCGGTCAGAAGCAGAATAAAAGCGAGGGTCAGAGAGAGTCGAGGCCCTCTCGAGTCCGCGAGTTTCCCCACAAATGGCGCTGACCCGTACACGCCGACTGTGGGGGTTTTGATGAGATCATCAACTGAATAATCAACGGTTTGGGTGGTCATACGATTTCCGCTCAGACCGACCAGGTTCTGCTTCGCGTATGATAATTGTAGACGTTGGCCGAGCTGTGGACCGTACGCTAAATGATTCTCACTATTTTCTTCGTGCGTCGCTCCATTGTTGATGCAACGCACCGGAATAGACCTGCCAGATGTTCTCAGCCGTCCCAAGCATCACTTGCGTCTGACACAAGATTACGCACGTAGTTCGTTCCAGAGCATAAAGCAACGAGGAGCGAGACCAGGAAAGTGATAGTACGCCTCGCGGTCAGGATGGTGGTGTCCGCGGTCGCCGATTCCATGTTGTATAGCCCGTGACTGAATGCTGATCCCGGGCGCCGATGGGGTAGAAGAAGCGACAGGAGTTGCAAGTGATTAGGTTGTGAACAGCTCGTTGAATACGGTGGTCCGGCGACACGACGACGATGGAGGTCAGGTTATACTATAGTGATGCCCAGACGCCCACTTTCATTACAGGTACCGTACCGTCTCTTCGGTCAGTTTACGGGAACATGGGCGAAGCCCTAGTCTACATTCCATTAAAAAATCTAAGCAAAGAAAGCATTACACTAGGGATAAGTCGCAGAATACTTGTGTACACATTCGAAGAAGAACCTGAGGTCTTCAGGGTCGACCCCGGGCGTGATCCCATGCCCCAAGTTTGCAATCCACGCCCTCGTCTCCCTCCCGCCTTTAAAACCCTCGCACATCCTCTTAACCTCCCGTTCAATCGCTTCCTTCCCGCCATACAACACGTTCGGGTCCAGGTTTCCTTGGAGCGCAACATTTGGACCGGCTATTTCCCGAGCAACGGACAGTTCGATGCACCAATCCAGCCCAATAACATCGTAACCGCTCCTCTGAGCGATCCTTTCCAGGGAGGTGTTCGCTCCTTTAGGAAAGAGGGTGAGGGGAACGATTGGAAGCCCTTGATCCCTCAGTCTCCGACGAACTTCTCTGGCGATATATTCGAGGGAAGGCAACGAGAACTCGGCAAAATCGTGAGGTGAAAGTTCACCAGCCCAAGAGTCGAAAACTTGAAGGAACTAAGGAACGGCAACCGTAAGTCAATCAAAGCGTGACCGCGTTATCCTTCCCCCTACCTGTGCCCCGGCCGTCGCTTGGCCGACAAGGAATTCCACACAGACCTCCGCTATCCTGTGAAGCAAGTCCTTCGATTCCGAAGGATACATGTACAGCCAACTCTTGGACTTCTGTAGCGTTTTGCTCCCCCCACCTTCAATCATGTACGCAAACAAGGTCCAAGGTGCACCCACAAACCCAATCAAGGGGACTTCGCCGTTGAGTTTTTTCCTCGTCAAAGTTATGGCCTCATACACGTATCCCAGCTCCATCTCCACGTCAACGACCTTGTGCAGTTTCGTGTGCACGTCTTCGGGGGTGTTCAGGGGGTCCGGAAAGTGTGGACCAGGATTCATAATCACCTCTAAACCCATCGCCTGTGGAACGACGAGAATATCGGAAAAAATGATCGCAGCGTCAATTAGCCCAGAGTATCTGCGGATCGGTTGGAGGGTGATCTCGCAGGCGAGGCTAGGCGTCCTGCAAATCTCGAAAAATCCATGACTCTCGCGGACCTTACGAAACTCTAGGAAAAATACCAAAAACATGGGATGAGGGTCCTTTATAACTTGAGCGCAGTAATAGCGGACTATACCGGGTAGATAACGGCCAGCTTGTCTCATGACCCAGACGGGTGCCCTTTCCGTCACTTCACCTAAACACCGCTAGGATCTTCAGCTACAACAACCCTTGACCAGAACAGGTACCTCGAGCGGCTCGCAAGAGCAGATCGTTCTTCAACTCTGGGAAATCATGCGCTGCGACCATCTTCCACCTGCTGTTCAAAATTTGCTTCCGGTTTCTCAAGTAGGCGAGCCTGCGAAATTGAATACCCTATTATGAGCCCAAAGGGTACAACAGTTGCAGTAAATGACACGCACGTTCCGCAAACGCGTGTGTTTGGGGTCGGATAGCAGTAGAGGAGGAAAGGAAAGAGGTATTGGGATTGGGAGAGAATCGGGGGCTTAGGGCATTTTATGGGCCGATCACGACCGATCAGCCGCTGCAGCGCCCAGCGCTCAATCGTGGAGTTTAAAACTCGACGTGCGGCAATCTCCACGCGCCGGTGCTACCGCGTGCGCCGCACATGCACGCGAGTTCCTGTCAGATATCGTCCTCACAGCAACCATGTCCATAACAAATCCAGCACAGCTCGTCGCAGAGTAAGCGCTAGGCCGAGTCTACCGACGATCATTGGGCCGACGCGCTCACGATCCTTCAGGTACAAGAAGTCTGGCGAATTCGACCGGCTCAGACGAGAAATGTTATCAGATTTTCAGAAAAGCGTGAGTCTGCACAGGCTTTTCCCCGTTCGAAGGGTGACAGAAGGCCTTGCGTGCGATGTTTAGGAGGTTGTAGGGCCTCTACTCGGGAAAGTGGAGGTCATTGCCCGCCAAAAGCTTCAGTCGGATCGTAAACTCGAGTACCTGCCCCAAGAGGCGGTTCATCGAGAACTCACAGCAGAACTCGATAGGTGAGTCACTAGTAAAGCGCGTCCCCCGCGGTCCAAAGAGAACTGGAAGCTCATGGCCAGATGAGGTTCCCACTCGTCGAACGCGCTGTTGGCGAGTTCCGCGCAAGGTCAGAAAGATTGTACCCCTCCGAAGTAAGGGCAAGCTTGAGAAACCTCCTTCGAGACTCTCAAAAAAGAGAGTCAAAGGACGAACCAGGTCAGCCCGAGAACACTCGTCGATCATGGGAGATCTGATCTTCAGTAGCAAAGAAAGTCGAGGAGTCGACAAAGCCTTCCGTGACGGTGGCGGCTAGCGTTGTGCCGCCAAAACCCGCCGAAGAACAGACGGTGAGGGGGGATACTGACGACGTTGGGGTAGAAAGAACGAAGAACGAAGACCAGGATGCTATGGACGTTGAACAGACCTCAGCTTACCCGCCAGTCGAGGAGCCTACGGCTGACAAACGCTCAAATGGGCCCGCAACTACGGACAGAAAGGACGCGGAAGGTGACCCCCACATACATTAAAACACTATCTCTGCAGAGACATATTCACGGAGCCCTTCGAACGGCATGCGAGGGCAAGCGAACTCATCCATACTTCACCTCTTCTACGCCAGAAGGAACTGTCGAGATATGGAGATGATTATTCTCCTATCATACCCAACCAGTTGTTGATAATGGTAGTAGTACATGGAGCGTTTTGTCTATTTTACTTCAACGAAGACAGGAATCAAGGAAACGAAACATAAAAGGGGGAAACGATAGTAGCACGGCTTAAGCATAGAGGTCGTCATCCCCGCCGTCGTCGCCGAACGTGGCATTTCCACCAGTGCCGACAGTGCCGATCCCAGAGGCGTCAACTGGGCCATCAGGGAACTTGAAGTTGTTTCCGAATGAACGAGATTGTTGGAGGTTTTGGGCGAACATTTCGTACCGCCTAATGTCGGCATCGGAAACGGAACGACGAGCGTACTTCATAGCCTCCTCGAAGTGCTCCCTGAAAGAAAGGGTCAATAAGATGATCAACCCAAAGGGGAGATGATACAAACCTGGTGATGACTGGAACGGGATCCTCTTCTTCCTCGTCCTCCTCCATCTTTACCTCATCTCCAGCTGCCGCTTCGCGTTCCTTCTTCTCCCGGGCCTTCCGAATATCAGACTCGATACTCTCCCTGATAGCCAACTTAGCAGCCCTCTGGCAAACTTCAGTCAAATCGGCACCAGAGAAGCCGTGGGTCGACTTGGCAAGGAAGCCAACGTCAACGTTGGGGGCAACAGGAGAGTTCCTGAGAGCGGCCTTCAAGATCGAAATGCGTGAAGGCTCATCTGGAAGCGGGATATAGATAAGCTGGTCGAGGCGACCGGGACGAAGGAGAGCGGGGTCAATGTGGTCGGGCCTGTTTGTGGCGCCAATGATGAAGACATTCTTCTTCTGGTTCATGCCGTCCATCTCCGTCAGTATTTGATTGAGAACACGGTCTCCAGCACCTCCGGCATCGCCAGCAGAGTTTCCACGGGCCTTGGCAATCGAATCCAACTCATCGAAGAACATCACGCAAGGGGCAGCGGCACGGGCCTTGTCGAAGACATCACGGACGTTGGCTTCGGACTCACCGAACCACATGGTAAGGAGTTCAGGACCCTGGAGCAACGAGTTAGAACACGGCTTTTCAGATTGTGGAATCGTGGACTCACCTTGATACTGATGAAGTTCGCCTGGGTCTCGTTGGCAATAGCCTTGGCGAGCAGCGTCTTACCAGTACCCGGGGGACCGTAGAACAAGACACCCTTTGATGGAGACATGCCGTACTTGAGGAACTTGTCGGGGTGCTCCACGGGGTACTGCACGGTTTCCTGTAGCTCCTGCTTGACCTTGTCCAGTCCACCGACGTCGTCCCAGGTAACAGTCGGAATCTCCACAACAGTTTCGCGCAAGGCGGAGGGGTTCGAGGTTCCCAAAGCGAAGCGGAAATTCTCCATCGTGACACCCAGCGAATCCAAAACCTCAGCGTCGATGGTATCTTCCTCAAGGTCAATGAGGTCCATCTTTTCTCGGATTTGTTGCATGGCTGCCTCAGAACAGAGAGCAGCAATATCGGAACCGACGTAACCGTGTGTGTCGGCAGCAATCTGCTCGAGATCGACGTCATCAGCGAGCTTCATGTTCTTGGTATGAATTCGAAGAATCTCGAGGCGACCGGTCGGGTCAGGGATACCAATGTCGACTTCACGATCGAAGCGACCGAAACGACGAAGTGCAGGATCAATCGAATTCGGCCTGTTGGTAGCGGCCATGACGACGACGTTTGCCCTGGCCTTGAGACCGTCCATGAGAGTCAAAAGTTGCGAAACGACACGGCGCTCGACTTCTCCGTTGGTCTGACGAAACCATTAGACTAGAAAAGCTTGGGGTAAACAAGGCTACTAACCTTTTCACGTTTGGGAGCAATCGAATCGATTTCATCAATGAAGATGATCGCAGGTGAGTTTTTCTCCGCTTCCTCGAAGGCCTTCCGCAGGTTACTCTCACTCTCTCCGGCCATCTTACTCATGATTTCCGGACCGTTGATAAGGAAGAAGAAAGCACCAGTCTCGTTGGCGACAGCTCGCGCCATCAGGGTTTTACCAGTACCAGGTGGGCCGTACAGAAGGATGCCTCGGGGCGGCTTGATACCAATCGACTTGAAGAGTTGTGGATGGCGAAGGGGAAGCTCGACCAATTCTCGGATCTGGGCCATTTGCTTTCGGCAGCCACCGATGTCGTCGTAGCCAACATCGTTCAGGTTTGACTCTTCATCCTCCCGCTTCACAGGATCACCCTCTGAAGTGGACATGAGCGAGTCGGAACAAGCGGGGGTTAGGGTACTAACCGGTGTGAATGACGGTATCTTGAGCGACAATGCAGTACTCGGCCGGATCGGTTTCAACGACCTTAAACTCCACAGTCCTCATTCCGCCTCGAACGAGGAAAGTATCACCCTTGCGGACAGGTCGATATGCTAGAGACTAGGTGAGAATATGCCTAGCTCGGCCCTCTTACGAGCATCTTACCTTCCAAGAAGTACGGCCTCAAATAAACATCAAAGATGTTACCACTGAGACCCTCGATGGAGTCATCGAAGGGGAGAACGTGAACGCGTTTGCCGTATTTGATATCGGGACATTGGTGCACGATTGCGACGTCCCCCAGCTTCACTCGAAGGTTGTTTCGGGCGACCTTATTCATCTGGATCTTTCCCTCTTCAACATCATCGGAGCTAAGAACGATGAGGACGGTATCGCGCCTCTTCTTTCCGCTGTGAAGATCGTCGGAGGGGGTCCTAAAGCTCATGAAATACAACGTACCGGACAATAATAGTGTCCCCTCGGAAGAGTTGCAGCGTTTCCATCGTGGCTGGGTTGAGAGTGGCGACTGGGCCCCGTTGTAAGCATACATCAACCGAATCGACTGAACGACCCACCAGAATTGTCATCGGAACTAGCCTCGTCTACAATAAGACGATGAGGACTACAAAAAACTGTATCAGAAGTGTTGCTGGGTGCGATGAGCCTACGGTTTCATACGATTTCTTTGTCCGCAAGATTGCGGTCGCGGTGTCGTTTGGGCCAGGTGGAGGAGGAGCGCCACTTGGATCGGCCATGATAGAGATATTAAGGTGTTGGTAGTGGGGATTAAAGGATGGCGGAAGCGGCGATGAACAACCAGAGTTTATAAACCGCCGCAAAGTCAGGATGAGACAAGGGACAGGGTACGCGCGTCGCCCGCGTGGCTCGTGGGAATTACGTTCCGAGGGGTGGGTCCGATATTCTGGCACCTTCCACCAAGGTCGAGAAACGTAGATACCTACGCGTAAGCTGGCTAATACACCCTAATACCGAACAGTACATCACGCAGTCAATATACCAATATCCTGTCAACATCCCTCCAAACCCGCACGGCCACTCGATAGAATTCCGATCGGGGCGGAGCGCTATCGTTGCTACTAGTACTTGGACCTTTGCGGCTCGACTTGTCGAGTTTGGCTTGCCATTGGCCTAAAACCGGACATCGAGCCCGTCCAAAGCGAGGCAAAACACCCACATAATCATAACCGCTTTGCCCAATTCCAATTCCACTTCTGCTCCTCAGGATCATCTTCGCACAACCGACGGGTCTCAATATCCGGCCTCCAAACCCTCACGACCCTATCGTAACAAGCCGCAAAGATATCGTGGCCCCAATCCACAGCTCCCACCTCTGAACGGCTCCCTTCCAACTCAACCACACCACCCTTTCCCTCCCAAGGGGAGATTTCAAAGTTCCTCGAGGCGTTGCTGACATCGTACAAGAAAGCCTTTCGGTCCGATGAGCCTGTGATCATCCACTTTCCGCAGGGTGAAATCGCGGACTTGATGTAAAACGAGTTCGTCCGCATCGTCTCGTGAGAAAACCTTGAAGAAGAGATTGGCGTAAGGGTATCCGCGCTGAAGGTGTGAATATTGGAATCGTTGGCCAGGGCGAACAACAAGCCTTCAGTGGGACCGGTGCCGACTGAAATGCTGGTGATCCCTCGCGGACGTCGGCTGGAGGAAGAGTCACATTCAACAGTGGGATCCATGGGAGACATGTGTATCGGGCGGGTCTGCTTTTTTGGAAGCTTGGATTTCTGGCTGGGAAGCCGGATGTCCCATTCCCGTAGAACGCTATCAAGGTCAACGCGTGAGAAATTGATCAATATACCAAGCAGGCCCAACTTACCCATCAAATGCGCAACTACTGATGATGGAATACGGTTTTCCGACGGCGTACGTCAGGCTGGTGATGCTCCTTGCGACTTTCCGTCCATTGGGAGTGCACCTCGTCCCAATATTTTTGTGCGCCTGCGGCATGACCAAACTTGGTCCAAGCTCCCTACTGTGCGTTGACGGTCTCCACTTCTCCCCCACCCGCAAGTCCCAAACGAGGATGGCACCGTCACGACCGCCGCTACACAGCACATTTCCATTCTCCGGCTCCCACGCAAGGCATTTCACAGACTGCGTATGTCCAAACAAAGTGGTGAGCCGGCGCTCGTGATGGACAGAAGAGATGACGATCGTCTGGTCGCCCGATGCAGTCGCAATATATTCATCGCTCGGATGCCACTTCAAGTCGAATATAGCGTTGGAGTGGGCAGCGAGTATAGTCCTTTGCGGTTCTGTGTAGATGGTCAGCGCAAACACGCAGAACGGTTCAAATTGCTCATACCACAATCCCAATCTTTCCGCTTGGCTGTGTTGAGTATGTGAACTGCGCCATCTTCTGCCGCGACGGCCAATAAGGAGTTCTCGCCACGTTTCGAGCCTGGCCGTGGCTTTCAATGAGTATCGTGACTTTTGCGTGGCGTACGCCCTCACCGTTGGAGAAGGCACAAGTGTACGGCGGCGAGAACGAAGTATTGTCCCTGAGAGAGTGACAATAAAACGTGTCCGCCTTCCCCGACGATACGAAGCTCTCTAATACCTTGTTCGTTGGTACTAACAGCAGCCGTTAGCTTCTGCCTACACAAGAAACGGGATACACACTGGATGGTTGGGCGAAGACGTTCCTCGCCCGATACATATTCCGTAGCATCTTGAACGTGTTCGTTCTAGGCACGCACACCTCCTCCACAGCATCATCAACGAAGTCTTGAGATTCAGCCTCCTGGCTCTCCGTAGTCACCTCCGCCCTAGGTTTCTTATTGAGCGGCCCAGTCGTTTCGTCATCCGCAGGGCGTTTATGACGTTGAAAAAAAGCATGTAGCGTAGTTCCGTCGCTGTGAACATTCGTAGTATTTTGCAGAACCGTGATCGGCTGGTTATCCATCGAGAGTGAAGGTGGAGAGTGGCGCGTAATCATCGCCGTTCCGATAGTACTGAAGCGCGCATAAACCGATCACGTGTTCGCGTCATGTCCAGTCCCGCCGTCTCAGTGAGTCAGTAGATAATCTCACATTTTCTCCCGGGGTGCCCTCGAACCCGCTCTAGATGATGTCTCGCTTTCTCTTCCAATGGGTTCAAGGACTTTGCTCATCGGCGCAAACGGAGGTCAGCCTCTCTCTCTCTCTCTCGGTCGGAAATCTCATCGCCGGTTCCAAACATAGCTGGCAAATCCACACTCCTGCAGATCCTCGCAGGGAAGAAGCTCATCAAGGGCGCGGACGTAACAATCAAGGGTCTAGACGTGTTTCATCAATTCCCAGAAGGCGTGACTTTCCTGGGTACAGATTGGTATGTCAATTTAGGCGCTTCCGTTAGGGATCATCTAGGGCCTGCTGCGATCCTCCCAAAACGATATCTGTTTGTCCGCTTCCGCCATCTCAGCCGGCGTGACTAGTGCAATAAATCCTTGCCGCACTGCGATACTCGCCACCACCTCGATAAACGTCACTCCACGAAACGATAAACGGTATGGCCGGTTGGATGGCCTGGATTTGGGGACGAAAGGATGCGCAGCAGATGTCGAGGGATGTCATCGTTGGCCTGCGCCACCAACTGCAGATGATTGGAAAGAAAGAGGAGTATTTGTTGAAGAAGGTTGAGGAGGAGATGGCTGAGGCTAAGGCTAACGCCATGACGAACAAGCCTGCTGGTGTGTCGATCTCATCTTCCTGGGGTGTGACTACTGTTCATCTGTGCTGAACAAACGGTTGTGTCGTTTCTGCGTACACGCGGATGCAGTTTCTCTCGCTGCACTGAAGCGGAAGAAGATGCTGGAGATCGAGCTGGAGAAGCTACATGGAACAAAGTCCCAATTGGAGATGACTGTGAACACGCTCGGGTCTGTAAAGATAAACCGGGAACATATTCCTGCGATGGAGAAAGCGGCCAATGCTTTGTATACGATCCACGGTGACCTGTATGTTTATTACATAGCCTTCCAGAGATGCGTGTACTCATCTGTGGGTATTCAGCTCGATCGACAAGGTTAACAAGATTATTGCGGATCTCCAAGAACAGGCACGCCTTGCGACTGAGGTCCAGAGGCAGATTTCGAGTGGACCGATTTGTTTTGACCTTGACGAGGTGCGTTACCTCCCCGCGGATCCTCTACTATGATTGAAACCTCACTTGTGTTAAGGATGAGCTGAAGGAGGACGAGCTGAAGGAGGATGAGCTGGAGGAGGATGATCTGAAGGAGGATGAGCTGGAGGAGGATGATCTGAAGGAGGATGAGCTGGAGGAGGATGAGCTGAAGGAGGATGAGCTGAAGGAGGATTTGGCGTATCTCGAACAAGACGAACTGAACGAGATGTTACAGGTTGTGGAGCCTGTACCAATACATCTGCCACCAGGCGCTACGAGAACAAT
Source organism: Thelephora terrestris (assembly GCA_015956445.1). Taxonomy (NCBI): domain Eukaryota; kingdom Fungi; phylum Basidiomycota; class Agaricomycetes; order Thelephorales; family Thelephoraceae; genus Thelephora; species Thelephora terrestris. The sequence continues at coordinate 792,634 of WIUZ02000012.1, read as the reverse complement.
GGCAGGTAGGTTCATGGTCACGGTCTTCATCATCACGAGGTCGGCTGATCTTTGTAGCAGAGCAACCAGCAGAACTGAACGAGGAAGAAATGCTGAAGAAGTTACTGGCAGAACTTGCGATGTGACGTCGTTGCCTCGGCGTTGTTTTCCTTATACCCTCGTGCAGTCGCTGTAAAGCTCGTCTTTGATTTCTCTATCCCTCGTGTACGCTTTTCTCTTCCCCACACTAGTATTGAAGGGGATTAGTTGTCGCTGAACGACCTTGATTTCGTGTAGATCTGAAACCGTCATTACCCACGACCTATCGATTATTTAGTCCTGTTCAAGACCCCAACTGCGGAGGTTAATATGATAGATCGTCCATCCCTTTGCCCGAGTGGCCTTGTCTACCCCGTATCCACCCACGCGAAACGTTGACAGGATTCATTTCGATTGTCTCGCCAGCGGACTCGTCCGCTGGAGGGCCACTAGCAAACTTGATACTGGTGAGATGTTCCAACGTCCGCTCTTGCCCTCCCCCTGGGTCCGCGGACTTTCTCAGCGAAAGGACGAAACGTGTGATCAAGGGAGGGTAAATTCTGGAAGACGAGATGAGTTGCATATGTGAAGGGAAGTCGGGGCGCGAGACGGCGTACAGGCCATATACACTTCACGTAGCGAGAATCCATCAGTGTTCAAATTGCTTACACCCAGAACCGACTGTACGCTCACCCAAACGAAAGTGTTTCAAAGTAGTCGTTCTGCGGCAATTATGAGCGACGCACTACGATGCGTGAACTAGAGATCACACCTTCGTGAAGTTAAGGGCTACCTGGCTAAATATTTGCACAACGACGGTGATGATGAAATATATGGTGGCCTGCGCTACGATCGTGCGAACCAGCCCCGAAGTCTTGAGCGTGTGCTTGTTACGACAGACGTACCAAACGACGATGCTGAACGCAGAAATGTCTACTCAGGCGTTCCATTTCCCGTGAACAAAACACTCTACCGCAACCTCTAGGCGACTACGTACCGAAGGTTGTCCCAAACGAAACCGTAGCGATCTTGGGCCGGAAACCGGGCGCGGAAACAACTTAGAAATGTGGTTTGCAATTGGGGGGGGGATGATGATGGATTACCTGCAGACGATGGCTCTGGAAAATCATGAACCCCGTGACTGAGATGACAAATCTCGTCAGTGCCAGTGTCGCCAAGTAGGTCGTGAGTAACTTGTTTCTGAACGTTATTGCATACGTCCTAAGGGGAGATCACGCAAAATACCGAATTGAAGAAACACGACGCACCTCAGCGTGATAAGGCCGTCTAAGCAAGCCAAAGAAATCACGGTCACGCTCAGTTGGACGAACGTATCGGCAGTGTATCTAGAGAATGCGATGTCAACGCCGGTCAACATCGGCTCGATTTCTTACATGAGCTGTAAACAATATAAGCGTTATTGAAGAGCATTTTTGGCTCAGCGTTACCTCAGGACCATCCGGCGTTAATATGACAAAGTAGACACGCCAGAAGTGGAATCCGACAAGAATGCAACGATACTAGCACGTGTAACCCCGTTAAGGACCCTCGGAGGGGAGAGTGAAGTAGTGATCTGGTGGACACACTAGGAAGTATAAGGCAAACACTATCCGTTTGTCAGCTTTCCGCATACAACACAAGAAAAGCAAGACGAACTCCAAGACCGTCGATCCTTCCAATAGTAACGAACCTTCAAAAGGAAGACGTCAACGGTCAGAAAGTAGGAGGTGTTTGAATCCAGTAATCACACCTCGTCATCAAACAAGAGCAAGTGATCATAGATACATAACGCAGTTGCGCTGATATACAAGTACTGAGTTCAGATCTCAGTCCCCGGTCTAGGTTTGTGTCTGCTGCATGACGAACCCTTTGCACTGCGCTGGCGACAGAGGATTTAGTTTGCGTGTTGTGCACTTTGGGCTCACCAGAGGGAAAGCACGCACGATGATTGATCCAGAATACCACCCATCCTGGGTTACGCTAGGCCAGACGAGAGCTGGAGGATTCTGTCGAGGTGTGTTGGGAGAAGAGAGCCAGTGCGGTTGGCGAGCAGGGTCAAGTCTATTTATCATCGACATCATCGAACGAGAGTGGAAAGTCCGGCAATCGATTATAACTCCGTGAGGCTCTGTGATTGGTTATACGACTCCCTGTCCTTGCTGAAGTTGACAGGACCCTGGCAGTCCCGATCAAGGTTCGCTGATGAAAAATGGACCTGCCTAGGGCTGCAATCCAGCCTCAAATTCAGAGCAGTGGAGGAGGATACGAGGGGGGGGACTGCTGTGGGGGGAGGACCCGCTCAGCTGAGGACGTTAGTCCTTTGACACTGTTGCCTGGGAACAAGGGGTATGTAAGTGAGGGCAACGTGCAAAAATTATATGTATTAGGGATATCAACAATGCATGTGAGTACTGGATCGCCAACGCGTCGCAGGTTGCGGCTCCACCCTGCCAAGTATCTGGAGCGCGATGGCCGCGTACCAGCCGATCTAAGGAAGAGATGGGTGAGGGACGATGAGACACTTGATGTAAGGACGGACGTAAGGAACGGCTTCGGCGAAGAACGGGCAAGACAGTCGAACCTTTGGAAGATGGGTTTGGTTACTTCTGAGCCTTAAAGACATTCTGTGCAGCCTCTGCGAGCTCTTGCTCCCTCTGCACTGCTTGCTCAACGGTCAACTATGGAGGAAGGGGAGATAGGAATCGGCCAACGTATATCAGCGATTCGTGTATGAATGAGAACCAATTGCTCACCCCTCGTAAACCAGCAGCCTCTGCGTTTCTCTTTTCCAACAACTAAAGCTCCACAGAGTTAATTTCCCGGGAAACCGATGCCCTGGAACCCCAGAACATACCTCTGCAAGATGGAACGCAAGACGCAGATTAGCCCATCATCACAGCGAGAGATTCAAGGATACAAGCAGGAAATCAGGAACTCAGTACACGCGTTGGCATCAATCCAAAAACGCACAACGCAGAAAAACGTGGCAAATTGCACAAAGCGGCAACGTCTCACGAACCTTGTCCTCTCCTGAGTGTATCCTTGTGGACCCCCCACCCAACGCCCACCCCGGCGACGGTGGCCCCAAGCAACCCGACAACGAGGGTTCTGTGGAGGATGTCGGTTAATGGAGGCATCGAGACCTAGTAAGCAAAGAGTTTCCCGAATGCAAGCAAGTCGATCAGGGGGTCAGCCTCGCGTTTGTAGGCGTTTATTTGGTCATCGTAAACAGATGCGTAGACCTGCCAACCGAGCGATACCGCTAACCCTCGCTAGTCTCCCTCACTTCCTGCGTGCTGTACTCCCATGCCTATCAGCGCACGGTGTCGCGGCGCAATAAAGGAGGTTATACCCCCCATGTTCTGTCCCGTGGATTTGAACCGACCGCTCAATGGTTTCGCGACAGGCGTCACTGGTGGGGAATGGATAATATGTATTTAACAATTACGAACGGAAGCTCCCAGGTGCATGTCGGCGATACAGATTTCTGATGTCCGGGCAAGGCTTTGCACCCGTGTACTCCCAGTGTCAGACAACCATCAAGCCTCCTTCATACGCCCAGCCCAACCTCCATCATCGGACCCTGTGGCTCGCGCACGTGTATCCAGCCAGGCGAAGCGCCGACAGGATCTATTTCAACGGTTTCGCAAGCGGCCGAATACTGTGTGTCCACTGGAGGGTAACTAGTAAAATCGATGCTGGTGAGGTGTTCCAATTTCCACGTTTGCTCTCCCTCTGGATCCACGGACTTTCTCAGTGAAATGACGCAACGTATGGTCAAGGATGGGTAGATGCTGGAAGACGAGATCAGTTACATTTTTGAAGGTGCCTCAGGGCGTGAGACAGCGCACAAGCCGAATATGCTGAGGAACTCGTTAGTGGTTAAATCCCATACGCCTAGAATCGACTGCACGCTCACGCTAATAAAAATGATTGAGCGTGGTCGGGCTGTAGTAATCGTGGTGAATCCATTAGTTGCATCCCACGCCGCAAGCGGGACAACATACCTCTGCAAAGTTAAGGGCAATTTGGGTGAACACCTGCAAAACGGCGATAACGATGAAATATATGGTCGCCTGTGACACGATCGCGCGAACCACCCCCGCAATCTTGAGGACGTCTTTGTTACGGTAGATGTGCCAAACGACGATGGCAAACGCGGAAACTTCTACCCACGTATGCTTTATGAACGTCTATCTCCTGCGACCTCTGAGCAACTACGCACCGAACGTTGTCCCGATCGAAATCGTAGCATTCTTTTAGGCCGGAGATTGGGAGCGGAGAAATCATTCAGCATTTGGTTTGAAAGGTGGGAGATGTATCACCTGCAGATTGTGGTTACCGAGAATCAGAAACCCCGTGACTGATAAGATGAATCTCGCCAGTGACAGAGTCACCAAGTAGGTCGTGAGTATCTTGTTTCTGAAAGTGATTGCATATGTCCTGAGGCGAGGTCAAACCAAACGCTCGATGGTTTGAAGAAACGCGACGCACCTCAGCGTGACAAAGCCATCTGAGTAAGCAAAGAAAATCGTAAGCACGATCAACTGGGTGAACCTATCGGCGGTATATCTAGAGAATGTGGTGTCAGCGCCAGCTCCGTCTCTCGCTCAGGCAGCATTAGCTGGATTTCTCACATAAACTACAAATGATGTCAGAGTTCTTCAAGGGCATTTTGTGCTCAGCGTACATTGGGGCCACCCGGAGCCAATATGATAAAGTAAACTCGCCAGAACTGAAATCCAATGGCCAGGCCACGATACTACCAACCACGCGCAACCACATTGTGCGTTTAGGACCCTCGGAAAGGAGAGTGAAGTCGCTGGAGGACGCACAAGGAAGTATGGGCAAAATACTGTCTGTCTGTCAGCTCTGTATACATCGCACGAACAATGGGACAAACTCCAAGGCTGCCGGACCTTCCAAAAGTACCGAACCTTGAAGGTAAGGCGTCAACGTGTCAACGATCGAAAAGGCGGAGGTGTTTGAACCTTTACCTCATCATCGAACAAGAGCAAGTGATCGTAGATAGATAAAACAGTTGCGCTGACATACATGTACTGGACCAGTCTCAGTGCTCGGTCTGAAGCTTCGTGTCGGTTGCAAAACGAACCCTTTGTATTGCGCTGGCGACAAAGGATTAGGCTAGCCCGCACGTTCTGCGCCTTGAGCCCGCCGGAAGGAAAACACGCACGAATACTGGTCAAGAGTACCGCCCATCCTGAGTGGATTTCGCTGGGTCAGATGAGGCTCGATTTATTTCCTCGAGTCTTATAAGGAGACATGAGCGGAACGCCGTGGGCGACTGCCTAGGGTCCTCATGTTTAGTATTGACTGGCGATGCTGGTGATCGGCGCAGTGGGAACATAGTACGACCAGGCGCCGGCGCGATTCAAAATTCATCTCAGAAGGGCGCCGTTCCTCAGTAAACCTGAGGTATGGCGGCGGCACAGGTGATGATATGTTAGAATAGAAGATGGGTGAAATTCGTTCGTCCATAGAAGAGATCACGATCAAGATACTAGACGAGCGGGTTTTCCCGCCCGTAGCAAGTCCAATACTCCCTTCCCTCCGTTTGCCGAGCGCACACAGCGTTCTCCTCATGTTCATCAATGCCCGCGATATCCCCCTCACCCCAATTTTACCACTTTCATTCGAACGCCAGCTACCGAGGATAAGCGATACTCCAACAGTCTCTATCGGCTTCGAGGAAAACATCACAATCATGTTTTGTGGATCATGTAATTCCAAATTGACACGATCCATCGATCTAGATGCACATGCGCCCTACGCCCGGTCCACGTTCGGCGGTTTACCGTTCCACAGTGTGCGCAAGCTTCGTGTTTCTTTTCGGAATTCTACTGGGGGCGTGGACACGGTCTTCTTGTTTACCCTTCTTCGGTATCTGAAAGGGTTGGAATGCTTGACGTTGAAGTGGAATACCGTAGGGCCACTCGGTTATTGGATCGGACTGGTTGATCAAGCTGCGATATGTCCCGCTCTCTCCAGACTAGTAGTCATCGATGATAATGCGGAAGAGTGCGTTGAGATGCTCAAGGAGGTCAGGGAGGTCAGGGAGCGTGCTGGTGTTCCAATCGCAAATGTGGAGATTTGCAACGAGTACTAGGTAAAGGCACTGGTAACGGCAGTTCTTCCCTCAGTCCTTCTGGGGTTGCTTGAGCTTTGCCAGGGATGCTGTAGTCTGCGCGATGCATGGGTTGGCGCATCTAGATGGCTAGTACTTGGTTTCCTTTGGATGGAGAAATTGTAACGACACAGATTTTTCTGTAAACACAGGCGGGCACAAGCTGCCCTGCTGGCGCGCATTTTCCAAATCAAGACCCGGTGGTGTGAGGGTTTTTGAGAAGGGTTCAACTGTTCGCATGCAAACGCAACCGTCGACACAAGGCTCTTGACGAAGCGCGGGTGTGAGATTGGCGCAATCCGGTGGCAAACGTATTATTACAGAAAGCTCTAAGCCATGGTCAATATGAGAGATGACGATACTTGCGAAGCTCTGGGCGCCTGTTCATCGCATGGTCCCATGGGAGATTTCCCACGTGGCTCTCATCGAAGGACGCGTACTCCATTCACTTGCAAGCACTTGCAGTCCAACATCTCAATAATCTCCCTTAGCCATGGCAAGTCGTCACCTTCTCATCCGCAAGGGCAGAACTCACGCGTGGTCGGCTTAGGCTCGAAGATATGACAGTACGTGTCCGATCTTTTGCGATCGATTTGCGGTACCATAACCACCCTATCATCCAGGTCGAACGACGATCTTCTCCCCTGAGGGTGGGTGCTTAGCCTATGTCCGCGTTTGAGTTTGCTAATCAAAGCACCGTCCAGGGCGATTATACCAAAGTGAGCTGTTGCCGTGTCGTTCTCCGATTTCAGTGGGTGTTCACGATCGTAGTCGAGTATGCCATGGAGGCCATCTCCCACGCCGGCACCGTGCTCGGTGTTCTCGCAAAGGATGGCGTCGTTCTTGCGGCAGAGAAGAAGGTGACTGGCAAGCTCCTCGATCTGTCTGGAACGAAGGAGGGTGGTTATGGTGGGAGCGGGGAGAAAATCTTTCTTCTCAATTCGTGCGTCCCACTGCCATCGTCATTACTTCCGCCATCTGACCAAGGTGAACGTACAGCAACGTCATTGCTGGTGTTGCTGGTATCACAGCAGATGCAAACTCCCTTGTAAACTACGCAAGAACCGCCGCTCAGAGACATCTATATTCCTACAATGAGGATATCCCCGTCGAATTACTGACGCAACGCCTATGTGATTTGAAACAAGGTTATACTCAATACGGAGGTATGGCGTCTGGTCTGATAACGCTACATGTCACTAACGCCATGCAATAGGTCTTCGCCCCTTTGGTGTCTCCCTACTTTATGCCGGATATGACCCACATTGCCAGTTCCAATTGTACCACAGCGATCCTTCGGGAAACTACTCCGGCTGGAAGGCTACGTGTATCGGTGCCAACAACGGAACAGCACAGAGCTTGCTGAAACAAGATTACAAGGACGAAATTTCCGTAGAAGACGCCGTAGCTTTGGTCCTACGGGTGATGAGCAAGACAATGGACAGTACCACCCTCGGGAGTGAAAAATGTAGGCCAACTTTTTATTGTACGATTCTGTAGCCTCGCTGACCCGATCCTTTAGTGGAATTCGCAACTTTGACAGTAGACCCCGTAACAAAGAAGCCCAAGTCGAAGATCTATCGCCCAGCAGAGGTCGATGCTCTGTTAAAGAAGCACGATTTAGCCAAAAAGGACGAAGACGCTGAAATGAAAACCGCGTAATGTAATCGAGGCTTTACTGTAGCTTGACCATGAGTTGTAAAACATATCGTCATCCATTTGGACCTTAGACTTGCAGTTTCTGTCTCGTTAGCTTGTTCAACCCACACCTGAATGCGATACAGGGGAGTTGCGTTGATAGCGATCGGGCGCTCCCGACCATGGCGCCGATCCAGATTGCCACAGCCTCCAGTCGCGAATCTCAAAGTGCCCAATAAACCAATCGCGAGGGACGTGCAGTTCACCACCCACGATTGCTCGAGTTTAACGATTTCAACCCTCGATCTCAAACACCCCCAGCGAAAACTTTTGACGTCACACCACTCAAACTTCCTCATGTCTAGGAGGATAAGGGGACACAAATCAACATCGATTCGGTGCTTACAAGAAGCTAGATACTGATAGCAGCGAATCCAAGAAGAAGCCACAAAATACAGGGCTGACCCGTATGATCTGAACAGCCCAACACACCTCCTCTCTCCCCTTTTGGGAAAGAAAACATCAAGAAAGAAACCGAGTCACAATCCTAGAACAACTTGTACCAAATGACGAGGTCCTGAGACAACGTCGTTACCGCGATTCAGCAAATCAATCATAGTCCGGAGTGAAGGGGTTGTGTGGACGGGGAAGCTCAGGGACGATCTGGGAGATCCATCCAACGATCTGAGGAGACTTTATGGTGATCCTGTGTTTGTTCCAAATCATCAGTCGAGAATCCTAGTGCACCACGGTTGAAACACCGACCTGCAACCTGCCGCAGTCGCACTGCAAGTAGTTTCGCTGTTGCTGTTAGAGTGGGCTGCACTGCCACCGAGAGCGAACGGCCCGTAGTTGATGCCTACGCTGCCGCTCGTGGAGGAACTGCTGAGGTGGCTTTGGATCGAGGACGACTCGCCGTGGATTTCGAGAACTACGTTGGCAGCGATCAAAAACGCTACGAGGACCAAAATTATCAGCGATACGACGGAGGGTGAATGAGAGGCGATCTCACAGGTAGGGTACATCGGGAACAGGTCATATCTGCCCATATCCTCTGACCGTTTATCATCATCAACCTTACTATATTCGGGGTGCGCACGGTCGATCAACGACGGAAGTCTGTTTCCGGGGCTAACGCTGTGGGTGAAGATGGATGTTGGTTTCGAACTAGGTGATATACACGGAAACACGTACAAGTCTCCCTCGGCGACTCGGAGATCGTGATCGTAGAACAGTTCAGCGCGGAGCCAAGGCCTGGTGATATCAACACGCATGCACTCGAACGAGATCTTCATAGAGGCGTTTGCCATCTCCTTTGAGGCTGCAGCCTGAGATTGCTGATGGGACACGCTCGCGGAGACGCGATTCCAGCCCCACCCGTAGGACGCATCGACCGTGACGGACGTGGCGGATGATTCTTGGGAGTCGCGAGAGGAGCTAGAGGAAACTTCGACCGTGATTGAGGTCCAGGAACCCTCCTTTTTCACGTCGAGGGCGCTGGGTGGAGCACGCGGGATGCCTGCCTTGTCAGCAAAATCATCCTGAACGGTTGCCGCTGCGTCAGTCTTCCCGTTTGTGCGCTGAATATCGGCGCGCTGCTCCTTCAAACCCCTGATCTTCTCGTTGTTTACCTCAATCTGGGACCCCAGGCGTGTACCTCCATCGCCAACGAGTTCTTGCAGCGCTTCTCGGTCGTTGCTCGAGAGCTCCCTGACGTTCTTCTTGTCCACCTTTTCGAAATGCTCACGTAGGGCCTTCCGTGCCTCATTGAGCTCCGTGGAAACCGAATTATGTCTAGGGGATCCATAAATGATGTGCCCAAGAAGTGATTGATGATCGATTGAGGTGCTCACTCAGCGTCTCCCGGTTCCCCGCCCTCAGCATCGGCCCCCTCTTTTCTACGGATAAGCAATCAAAACACGTCAGGGGAAGAAGCACCGGAGGGATCAGGGATAACCCACCGCTTTGCGACAAGCTCGTCGTAAGCCTTGCGCGCCTTAAGGAATCTTTCACCCACCGCCTCTGCATCCTGGTCTGTCGCCGCCGCATCCACGAGATTGGTTGCATGGCCAACCGGAATTAACTCGGAGTGCTAGAAGAGAGGTCAGTGGTCATCAAGCATACTGAAACCAGGCGCACTTTTCTCATTGATTCGAGGAGGAAGTTGATCTTCTCTAAGCGGCTAATCTGGAAAGTCAGACTTTCGACGGTTTCGCCTTGAGGTCCAGCGTCGGCTTTGTTCCTTGCAAACAATGCCCTAGAGGGGAAATCCGGTGAACAAATGACTTGTGGAACCAAAGATGTGAGAGTACCAATTGTCAGGGTCCAACCTCACCCTCTGATATTCCGAGGATCCAGTCTCATCCGTGACGACCGATAGGCGCATGGATTCCTGCAAAGGATGGTCGGCTCCAAATCACAGAACATGACAGGGCGGGGTAATTTACCTTGCTGGCTTCAACCCGAGCCATGGCCGAGTCATTATCGACGATCGAGAAATAGTACTCGACCTCCTCCTTCTTTCCCATCGTGACCCAGTCCATGTATGCCGCTTGGATGAGGTTGTTGTAAGTCTTGTAATTCTCGGAGACCCACTCGTCGTACTCCTGACGTTGTTCATCGACGGTCTTGTCCTTGGACACGCTGTCGAGGGCCAAGCGGAACGCTTTGGTCTTGTGTTCAAAGGCGTTGGTGTATTCGGCCTGCTTCTGGCGGTACAGATCCACCCGGGTCTTGTTTTTGTTGTTTGGGTCGCGCCAAGTGAGCCAGCTCATCGCGTTCTGGTAACGTTTCTCGGAGTTGGAGAGCTTGTCGGTAGCCACCTCCTCGGAGATGCCAATGGTAGACCCTTAACAAAGATCGATCAGATGTGCAATCTGCACCGAGATCGAGTATACACACCAGCTGGGCAGAACTTGCTAAGAGTGGCAGCGTAGCTCCGAGAGACGGACCTTCCGGTCGGTCCAAGTTGAAGGGGACCGAGGGTAGGCATGTCATCGCAGAGGATGGCCTCGGCGAGCTGAACTTCGCGCGAGGGTAAAGCTGTCTTGCGCCTTCCACTCGCGTCAAAATCTTTGCAGAATTGCTATGATTCGACACTCGTCAATGACAAGATATTTTGTTTTCTGAACCTGCTCACATCAAAGTTGAGGACCTTGCCGGGAATCATCAAGGTAAGGAACTGGTCAGGCGGGCCGGGAAGAGAATCCCTGATCGCTTGGCGGATCGTACGAGAGATTTCCTTTGTGCGTTTGAGCTGTTCCTCTTGTAAATTCTGTTCCATATTGCGAAGATCGAGGAGGTCGGTCGGTGAAGTTCAGAGGGCGAGTTTGGAGCACGAGTTGGAATGTGGGAGGCTGAAGTCAACAGCTGCAGCGAGGTCGCCTTTATAGCATCCTGCGAGCAACTCACGTGAGATTGGGTGTCGATGCCTTCTCAGGCCATTGGTGGGCTTGGGTGGGTAAGAGTGCGGGAGAATGGAGGGGAGCGGGGGGATGATGCGCCGTTTGGGGGATGAATATCGCACTGCGCCCGAAGGAGGTCAGGAGATTCCGCCAGTATACCGCACCATCACGTCCACAAGCGGCGTGTCGGTGTTTGAGTCGACGCACATAAAGAGGTCAGGATACATGGAGGTGCGGAGTACTTACGGACTTCGGTGTCGATGAGCATCGCCAAGACACGACTAGGAACACCGCACGGCAGCAATTGGAACGAAACTTTGCCGGAGACCCCCAAATCACTCTCGTCTGGGGGGGTTTGTCTAACCCCTTTGAAAACTTGTGGTGCTGGGGACCAACCTCATTGAGGAGCTCGCCTCGATTCAAGAAATAATTGAGGTCCCTTGGGCTTAGGCGAGGATTGAGCGTTTTTACTGAGCTGCACCTTTCAATCTCCTTCCTCCGCCATGTCATTCCACGGCAGTTATGACATATCGGAAAAGTGCGGATCGACGGGAGGTCGGTTGACTTGGTGGATGTCGGCTCGCGCAGACATCCACCCCTCCTGACACCCAGCCTTCTTTCTCCGCCCCGCACTAGAGTCTGAAATTGAATTTCGGCTTGCGGTTACTTCCTACTGCGGAACTTGACTCCCCCCAGCAATGGTCGTGATCGCCTGGAGACTAGAGCGTGGTCCGTCAGTAAAGGATCAAGAGCGGAAGGAACCAGTGGCATTACTGAGGCACCCGACCTCGGGGCCGAGGTTGGACGTTCACATCGTTCGTGATTGGCCGCGGCTCGTGGCAGCGCCTCTCTTCAAGCTTCGCGCGTGCTCTCAGGTAGTGGTCGCGCATCGAAGAGCAATGATTTACGAGGGCCTTTCGGAGGCGTGTACAGCCACCCCCATTGCATCCTCCAATCGACGAGGAGGTAGAGAAATGTCATAAAGCGACGTCGATGAGGATACTGGTGCGGTTTCAATCGAATGCGACCTTCCTGCCGTGCACGGGTGGACAGCATCGTTCACTGGGTACTGGACCAACTGTCCCAGCAAATATTGCACAGAGCAAAAAATTTGCAGTCGACGAGGGTCGTGTTCGTGTCATTCTTTGGACAGGGGAGAAGGTGTATCCAGTTGTATAAGTGATGGGCGCGGTTCAACACTTGGCTATCCAAGCGCCCGGTACTCGTGCCATCGGCAATCACCGGCGCTATAAAGGAATTTCACGGTCCGGTTTTCCAGCGCGGGAGTGTGGGCCACAGTGCCCGCTTCAGAAGTTTCTGCAGCGCCGCTCGCCGTTGAAGGTTACGAAAACACCCCTAATTTCTCACGTCAACCCAACGTCTCATATGGTTGGTACACATAAAGGCTTTCGTCAGGCGGCCACAGGTCGAAGGCACGGAAGAATTGGGCACGCAGTCGGCGATAACCCAGAGTTTATTTATGCTCTTTAATCGGACCTCGTTCAGTTTGTCCTGGAGCAACAGATCTTTTTTTCGTGATTGTATCGTGGTCGGGCCTGTACGCGGAACAATCAGGGTGGCGAGTCTTTCTATGGATGCGGGCCAGGGAGACACTGTCCGGGTCACAATCAACGAACCCCCTCGTTGCATGGTGCCCACCGCTGTTCAAACGTTCACCGTCGGGAATCTTCATCACACCCTCGTTCACATGGCAAAGTTTGTCACTTGACCTTCCCTTGACGTGGGTCTCGTCGCAAGAAGTTTCACCCAGAACGAGGAACTCACGATCGGTGGGCGCAGACGATAGTCAAAGCTGATGGAATAGTCCGACAATGAGCCTGACAAAAGGCCACGAAAACCAAGATCATGAGTGCCTCAGACATTGGAGGAATTGCTGCTAGACAACAGCGAGTGGTAGGCGAGGAAAGCAGGGTGACCTAGTTGATACCGTAGTTGCACCGGTTCATCGTGGACGTAGGGGGTGGGATCGTTACCTCACCCGACTGCGGGGCCCCTGTAGTGCCATCTATCAAGATACTTCACCCGGGTGTCTCGTAAAGCGGTCTTGCACTCTTAACGGCAAGGTGGTGTTCAACTCCCACACCAAAAAAAGAAAGGATCCTGGATCGACGTAAAGTTACCTACAGTGCGACTCGGGTCATAAGCAACGTGGTATGGACGATGCACAATACACGAACGTGAATGGGGCTCGAAAAGTCTTGCTGTAGTTTTTCCTCGCTTTTTTCCCTTCAGTGTGTAAAATCGGAAGGGCGAGCGGGGGCTGCCCGAAAAGGCAGGAGAGAGCCGAGGCGGGATCTGGGACACTCGCCACACCCAACATTCCTCTAATCGATAATTCTCCCCTTCTACCGACGACGGCGGACGCAACCCTTTAGACCAACCGGATTGTTCAGGATGTGGATCGTTACCGCTCTCTTCAAGCCACTCGCATACGTTTCCGTCCCCTACCTCCTCCTCAAATACGCCACCGATACAAACCCAACCGCACGTTACTACTTCCGCGTCGTCGCCTACTATTCCGCCCTCGGACTCTGCTCAGTATGGGGCATGATTGTCGCCATGGGCATGTCGCTGGCCGGCCATAGGTTCGACATCAACTGGGTCGTGGCCAGGTCATTTTATACCCTTGCAGGAAAACTATTGGATATCAAATTCGTCGTAGAGGGTGAAGAGCATCTTGATACCAGACCTGCCGTTCTCGTAGGAAATCATCAAAGCGGGCTCGACATCCTTCTCCTCGGGAGGTACGTCCACTCAATTATCGCTATCGCTCCCATCTCGACACGTGAAATTGATTTATCGTCCATATTCGTTTCCGCTTGCCTGTGTGCGGGCCCGCCGAATCACCACGTCATCCAGGATTTTCCCGAAGCATGCGTCTATCATGGCAAAGAAAGAACTTATGTGGGCTCCGCTGTTGGGAGGATATCTTGTGGCATCGGGTGCGGTCTTCGTGGACCGGAGAAACAATTCAACGGCCGTGGAATCACTCAAGGCCGCCGGAGATTTCATGAAGAAGAATAAAACCTCGTTATGGTTGTTTCCTGAAGGCACACGTTCGATGCGTAAGCATCACGACCTACTCCCTTTCAAGAAAGGCGCATTCCACACCGCAGTCCAAGCCGGCATACCCATCACTCCCGTTGTATGTGAGAACTATTGGAGATTGTATCATAAGGGTCACTTGGAAGGTGGCGAGCTCAAGATCCGGGGTGAGTTCAAGACCTCCTTGACGTTGATCATGTCTTCCTCACCCAGTTTTGTTCGTTGCTCCACTTTTAGTCTTACCACCGATTAGTACGACCGGTCTCACGCCTGCCGATGTTGGCGATCTGGCCACACGAACTCGCGAACAGATGTTGCAAGCTTTACGCGATATATCAGAACCGATGGATTTCCAACCCCAGCACCCACCGAAAAAGGATGTAATCCCGGCATCGCAGACTAGGGACATACGAGAACAAACACCGACGCCTAATCTGCCCTCTATTGACACATCACCCACGTTCTCGCGCGAATCGGACACCGAGGCGGAACTTTCTACCCCAAGCGTCTCATCAAGCCGAATGGGCGGAAGTGAAAACGGGGTTGAGACGGAGGAGGATGAGGGGATGGTGCTTGTTGGTCGGCCAGATCAAAAGTAATTGCTGTACTAGTCCAATAGGTAGAAATCGCCACAGCGTATCTAATCCACCGTTTGCACTGCTCTGTGTTTAGCGCTTTAGCTTTCGCGCCTATTGATTGATAAGGCCAGTTCCAATTGGGTTCCCACGTTCTTGAACACCTTAATCTCCTTCAAGTCTGATTCAGGAAGGACTCGATGCTGAATGTTAAACGTGCGACGGCGAGTACGAGATAACCTATACTCAACAGACGACCCACACCAGCACCGACATCCACGTTCTTGCCAAAACATGGACGCACTTTATTCTTTACTGATCCCGATCACCACCTTCGGATCCCGCGTCCCTTATATTGCCCAGCAACTCTCCTCCGGACTCCCCCATTCCCCCTCTTTTCCCCTCTCTCTCAGGTTTCAGGTTTTATTCTCTTCCAGGCATAACCATGTCCTCAGTCAAGCTTCCTGGTAACACACCTTCCAACCGGATGAGCTCCGGCCGCCTCAAGTGTTATTACTAACCTCCTTGTTTAGAATGTTGGGGTCATCGTGGAGTATGTTCCAGGCACCCCCTGGCAATCGCCGGGCGTAACCTCTGACCCCCGGTTTCCTCTCGTAGGCTTCCGCAAGGTACCCAGAGAATACCCTCGCAAGCTTCGAGGCCGCAATTCGAGACGGTGCCGAAGGAATAGAGAGCGGTACTTGCCGTCTCCCAAAGCTCTGACCCGGCGTGTCGCGTAACCTCCGTTGTCAGACGTACACGTATCCGTCGACGATGTTGTGGTCATGTTCCATGATCCGAGTACGTCCATATGAGCTCATTTTCTTACCCCAAAAGTTTTACTGATGTATTTTCTACAGCTCTTGAAAGAACGACAGATGGCGAAGGTTTTTTGGGTTACCGGCACAACCACTGAAGCGTGATTAACTTTTTTTCAGGAATAATTCGGGAGTTGAAGTGGTACGGAGAAGGAGGTATAGAACACGTTCGGACCCTCAAGGAACCCCGCCAGGCCATCCCCACTTTTGCTCAAACGATCGAGCTCCTGATGAGAGTAAGTAGCGCCACTGGTCCACCCCCCCTGCAGGGCTCATCAGAATTCATTCCACCCATTTAGTCCGAGAACCACCACGTAAGGTTTAACATAGACGTCAAAGTGCAGAACGATCCCCCTCGTTTGTTCAACCTCATGCACACGATCATATCGTCCTACGATGATTGGCAAACGGCGTTAGCTCCCCGGATCCTGCTTGGCCTCTGGCACCCGAGGTTCCTGCCTCATGCCGAGAAGATCCTTCCGTACTGCAGGCGGTCCTACATCGGTGTCAGTCCCGCGCTTGTGAAGAAGCACTTCTGGGAAAGTTGCGAGGTCTTTTCAATGTCCTTCGCTTCTTTAGCGACCGCTGCTGGGGAAAGGTACATTTCTTCCGGAACCTGGAACTCTTCTTGTCACATGTCTGATCTCATGCTCGGCTCATAGGTTCAGGAATAGCTGTAAGGCTGCCGGAAAGGAAATAATGGTCTGGACTGTGAACGAGACGGCACACATGATGGAGGTTCGTTTGAATTTCTCCCTCGGACGTAATCCGGTTAATGGAGTTCGGCGCTCGGTTAATTCCACCCCAACAGGCGGTACGCTGGGGAGTAACCGTGATCCTGACCGACAAGACGCAAACCTGGCTTGACCTTCGCAAGGAGCTTCAGAGTGAGCGGACCCTCGCTGTGCTTTGCTCACCATTCCTCAACTCTGATTTACGTCATCCTTGCTTCCGCTTCTGTCAATCAGACGATTACGAGAACATTAGCGCCAAACACAGCAGTAGACTGTTTCTATGGACCCAGCCTCGGTACTACGGCCTTTTCCAGATGGGAAAGGAGTATCTCACAGCGCTCGACTTGGAGAAGGCTGGGGGACCTATGACTGAATATCGCAGCTGGACTTCTGTTGTGAAGGAGAAGGCAAGGTTGACCCCGCCTCCTAGCCCTGCGTCCAGGAGCATCGATACCCCTCCGGCTTGAAGATTTTCTCAGGCTCCAAGTCACTGGTGGCGCCGATATCCTTTTGATTTTCATGATTTGCCATAGATGGGACGAAGCGATCGGGAGGAGGATCATTCCCTCTGACTCTCAATGACGATTGTAGACCGTTTGTTCACTCCCTCCCCCCTCTTTGTCCCCCTCCAACTCATTTTTCAACGACGAGCATACTTTCTTCTTTGATTCTTTTGAAGATTGGTTGGACGATTTGAATATAGACACACGAGAGTTCCCAAGGGACGTAGCTAAGCAGAACCTCGAAACAGTAAATAGAAATTGTACGTTATTATCTCCGAGTTCATCCCCGCGGCGGCTCGTTTGAGGGGAATGTCTAGTGTCTGCGCAGGTATGAATGATCCGGAACTTCATGCCAGTTGATCTTGAGTGATCATGATCTCTTTGGGGCCTAGACTCGAGCTCTCTTGCTTATTCACTTCGACAGCTGTGCCGATCTTCGTGGAATTCTCAAGGATGTCTCAGGGTGTCTCGTGCCAGGCACCACCCCCACTGAGCGCCAAGAGCGAATGTGTCAACAGGCTCAATTGAGGACCATCCCGTTCTCCCGGCATATACGCGTGCTGGGGGGACGGTTCTGGGGCAGTAACCGTGGTCTTTTCCCCAAACACCCATCCTGGGCCCACGTTCCGGCCGCATTTGTCTGAATCAGGTGCCAGACATGAAACGCTGAACAAATAGTTTGGACCCTCGACAAGCTCCATTTGGGGGATTCTGTCGCGCCAGCGTCAAGACCGGAGTACCGTGGTGATTATTGAGGCGCGTTGTTATCGGTGGGTTCCTTCCAAGTTCCTTCCGAACTGGTCGCTTCCTGGAGAATGGCGAACTTGACCCACCCACAGGGACAGAGTCCATGCTTGCTTGAAGGCTTGACAATTTCATGGTCAGGCGACTTTTCTCTGGGGGATGCTAAAAGTTTGGGTATCGTGGATGATCCGGCGTTCTTTTCAGGAGGACGGCGTGGGCCGGTTTTAAGGAGCCCATTTGAGATTTGAGATGCCCGACGGCCCACTCTTTGAGTTCGAGTGAACCGTAACAAAAGAACGAGGGGTGGTGCTCATCCCACACCGGATCGACATTAGGCAGAGTATACAGTTGAGTCTCCGAGTCTAAGTACAGCTGCACGCGCAGGTCAGTCAACCCGTCCCAACCAAGAAGCGTGGAGGCGGCAGACGCTCACCATTTTCATGAGGAACTTTTCGCATCCTCATTCACCTCTGTATTCTCGCGTATCTTCCCCTCCTCGTCCAACAAAGTTTCCAATCCCGGCATATCTTCGTCAACCCCGTACAACGCGTTGAAGACCATCTGTTCCCTCTTCGCCGCGGGACCCACAAACCATCTGTGAGGTTGGAGTTGGTCCCTGGTGTGCGGACTTCCAATGACTGGAGAGTTGGTCCGTTCCACCAGCATGCCTACAAGGTTCCAGTAACCAGCGAACGAGGTGCTGTTCGCGTAAAAGTCCTTCGCAAAGACTTCGTCAATCTTGTCGGATAAGTTGGCAGGGGAGATGAAATCTTTGGATTGGTGGTAGAGCGAGATGAGGGCTCGCATTTTCTCGGGTGGCAGTTGGGTAGAGGATGATGCGGCATTTGAGGTGGGTGACGGAGGGGAGGTTGAGGTATGTCGCGTGAGAGGTGGGCGGATCATTAGCCTGCGCCGAGCTATTGTAGTGAGAGACATGATGCCCTTGGGATCAGGGGTTTCCGAACACCGGAAGCAGATGTGCTGGAAAGTTGATGGAAGGAGTGACTGTGGGAAACTGTGAACGAACCTACCCTCGGACGGCCGGGACCCACCGCCAAACGGCTGCGCTTTCCTTAACAGTTAACTGAATGCCTTTCTCAGGTTCTTCAGTCGTGGCAAATCCATCTGACGTGTCGGGATCGGTCCCGGTCTTGTCTTACGGACAACTCCCCCGAGCATTGAGCAGCCGAAACGTTAGGATCTTGATACCAGACGACTAAGAAGATGCTTGCAATGTGGCCTTCACTGATCAGACAGACGGCTTGCAGACAGCGCGCTCATTCACTATTGCCTTCAGATCTCGGGGGCCTTATGCCGCTACGGCAAACGTTTGGGCGGCACAAGGTCCTGGAGGTTCGCCGGCGCCAGCTAGCGACATATAACCCAAAGAACCGACAGCACGCACCACACAACCACCCCGCCATGTCTCACCCCAGAATAGCTATAACTGGCGCTGGCCCAGCTGGGCTCACGCTTGCCCGTATCCTCCATCTGGCTGGGATTCCCTTCACTATCTACGAACTCGATGCTTCCAAAGAACACCGCTATGAACAAGGTATGGGACTTGTATTATCTCTGTCATTTTTCCTGAGAGGCTGACGATTACCCGTCCGTATAGGTGGTTCGCTGGACCTACATCAAGAATCAGGCCTTGCCGCCATGGAAGCCTCAAACCTCACATCCGAACTCTCCAAGATCCTTCGCCCTGAGGGCGAAGCCACGCGCATCACAGATCACACTTCCACCATCCTCTACAACGAATGCCCCGGCTCCGAACCAGGCCAAGGCACCCGTCCTGAAGTCGACCGCACTCAACTCCGCACCCTCCTTCTCGAGTCCATCCCTCAAGATGCTATCAAATGGGGACACAGAGTCAAAGGAGCAAAGCAAAGCGCCGACGAAACCTATACTTTGATCTTCGAGAACCAGCCCGAGGCAATCGGGTTCGATATCCTGATAGGATGCGATGGAGCTTGGTCCAAAATTCGCCCACTCGTTTCCGAGACGAAACCCCATTATTCCGGAGTTTCCGTCGTCGAGGTCCGTCACCGGAACGTATCCGCTCGCAACCCTACGCTCTCCTCCTTCGTCGGTGCCGGTACCCTATTCAGCCTTCACGACCGCAAAGTCATCTGTGGTCAGCGTAACGGAGACGACTCGATCCGTGTCTACGCGGTGCAACTCACAGACGAATCATGGGTCTCGACCTGCGGCATAGACTGGACCAACGCGAGGAAGAATTGAAAGACCAGTACTACGGTGGATGGGACGAGAAGCTGCAGGACTCGATTACGAAGGCGGACGAGGATACGCTGACACCGAGAACTATGTATATGCTTCCCATCGGATTTTCCTGGCCTCAGCGCGACGGGGTCACCGTCATCAGTGACGCTGCTCACTTGATGACACCATTCGCGGGCGAAGGTGTCAACCTGGCGATGTGGGACGCTATGTTGCTCGGACAGGCGCTTGCGGGTGCATTGAAGGATGGTTGGGACAAGGATAAGGTACGGAAGGCGATGCGGCTGTTTGAGGAGGAGATGTTTACGAGGGCGGGGAAGAAGGCACAGCAGACTTGGGACAACTTACAGATGTTTGTTCAGCCGGGCGCCGCGGAGAAGGTGGCGAAGATGTTCAAGACGATGATGACATAGGGCGGTCCCCCTGGACCGCCAGGCTCACTGCCTTCGCTTTGACCGGCCTCTAATCGTGATTTACTATCTGAATCAATCGTGAACCTTTCCATGATCCCCGTCCTGCCCTTCATTTACGACTTGCTGAGCCCACTTTCAACACGACTCCCTTCATGGACAAAGGCTTCCTCTGCTAGGACGACCAAGGCCCTTGGCGACGGTGAACACCCGTCCCAGCCGTCCTGCAACGTGTTCTCGGGGCTGTATCCCAGCGTTCATTAAGGGCCCAAGCATGATAAATTGCAGTGGTAGCTATTCCTCTATTCCTCGAGGCTCGCGCCTTTCTATTGTCGTTGCCTCCCCATCACCCTTCCTGTCAAAATCAAGTGGCTGCGCCCAATCTGTCGCGATTCGTGTGGTCACGAGACAGGTGTATCTGGACGTTCCCATAGAGTGCGTCCTCTCCATTCGCATCCTGGTTGACTAGTTGGGGAAGTTGCCCCGCTGCCACGGACCAGCTCGTCCGATCTTGTAAGACCCACCCCTTTGCACGTCCATCCTCCCATTCATCGACACTTTTCTCTACTGCTTAGTCGCTGGAAAATATAGATGCAGTGAGTCCTTGCGGCAGTGCTCCGTTTCTACACATCCGCTCGTCCACTTCATACCGGTTCTACGAAAGGTTGGATGAGGATTCTGTGGGCAACGCCTCGTGTACAGCTGTAGGTGGGAAGGATGTGCCCCCTCTAATAAATAGACCCCCTCCCACCTTCCTTTGAACTCCGTACTGTTCCCTAAATTCTCCTACTCGCTGCAGCCCATATACAACTGTTTACATCCATTAAGTACGCCTTCCCTTGCAGCTAAGCCCAAACTACCTGACATCTGGCTGATCCTTCCTCCAGCGCTGGGTACCATGGCCCTAGAACCGCTTCGGGACCCTACGGGGGGACTTCTCGTCGTAAGTTTCTGGAGTCGAACCTAGAAGCGTAAGCTATTGATCACGGTTGTTGCAGCTCCTACAATTCCCAGGCAAGGTGGGTGCAATGATTTGTTGCTGTTTGGCTGTGTATGATTGTTAATTATTATTTTTTTTGCAAGACCCCCCCAACGCCACGGCTTGGGACGGTTCCCTTGCCCCCTATGGGCGATGATGATACGCAAGGTGGGGACAATCACGATCGATCTGCTCAGTGGAGGAACGCTTCTGACCAAGGGGTCAAAATCTTCATAAGCTTGGCTCCCACCAAGCCCGAATATATAGAGTACGAGGCCCAACCTGGGGTAAGTGATTTTTACCCCGCCGAAACTCGTGCTCTATATTAATGGCCTTGGCAAAAGCCAAACGATTATTGAGGGGATGTGATTGACCGTGGTGCGTGGAGTTTGGGTTTGGCGGAGGTGTGCGGCCCGGGTGTAGGCGAAGGTGGACGATGGGTTACGAACGAGGGTTTCTTATGAAGATACTCCCAGCTCTTATACTGGCGGATTCGAGATGTCAGCATGGACCTCTTTTATTCCAATTCCAACCCTTGACCACAGCGTTGTGTATTTGTCACCGCTCGAGGTCTTACATGTCGGTCAAGGGATGCGCCTGTTTATTGTTCTTCTGATTTCGGTCTTGACGACCATTCCATTTTTTCTCTTCATTTTTTGTCCTTATTGTCCACACGTCGATCGGCCTAATGGTGTGATAGTCGACCTACATCACCCTGGGCCTCACTCTCATCTTTTCTTTTTCCTATCTCTGTTTCCACCTACCCATGGGGTATCTTTGGCAACATTTTTTCTGGCAACATTTTTATTACACCTCTTCTACGCTTGAACTTGGAAATTCAAAACCTTAACGTTTACGCCCACGTAGCATGAAATTAATTCCGATCACCAGCGGAGAAGCTGCCGAACAAGGTGGACGCAAAGCACCCACAACCAAAGATCAAAGAAGACAATAAGGTTGTCGACCCGGTTTTTGAGAAGTGGAATGTGATACGCAGCCGATTTTGCGGGTTCGCAGGATACTTTCGGGCGCTGTGAGGGCCAAAGCTGAAGCAAGGGAGGTCCGGACCTCGCCGATACCAAACCGCACGAGTCCTTAGACCTTAATCACAAGGCAGTAAGTCAAGCTTGCTTCATTATTCGATATAGGAAAGGCAGAGTAGTAATTTAAAACAGGTCTCTAAACCTCCGGCTGCAATAGCGCATGGTGCTTGTGAACAGGCCCCAAATACTCCGCAACATAGCGTTTACGGTATCCTTAGATCAAGAAACTTAAACGCGAACACTTCTCAACCTCGTCGAATCACTCGGTATGGTACAATGAAACGATCCAATTACGACTTACGGCACCCAGCTTTACCGACTATGGCTACAAAACAGTTAGAAGTACGAATGTTCTGTACATTCAACGTTCTTACTCAGGAGGCATTCCAAAGTGGTAGGCTCACCTGGCGATGACCACGGTATGCCCCGTAGGTGGATGCGTCTCCTGCGTTGTTTCCGCCGAACGTGTCCGAAGTCGTGCCCTACCGTTTACCCGCGTTGTCCAAAATCAGATCCGTCTGACCCTCCTGCACCCATCGGGACACGCTCAACACCCTCTGCGACCGAGGTAGTGCAAATCTTCCCGTACATTCCCTTCAACCGCGCCTGAGTCTACCCACCCGGGCCGATCTGTACCCCACCCAGTCGAGGGGTTTACCGTACCACCACTCCTTGGTCGGAAACGACCGCTATGACTCTCTTGCCTCCAACGAGCTCACAATTGATCGCCCTACTACCGGGACCCACATTTCCTTCTCTGCGTCGTTAGGTTGTCTGCACGCGCTTTCGGTACTGAAACCCAGATCAACACCTGTGGCGTCATTTCCATCATTGACCATTCCAAGGCCTATGTCGGTACCAAAATCATCGGCTCCAAGCCATTTGACCCTGTTGAAGAGCGTACCAAGTGGACCTACTAGGGGAGTCCGCCGGGAGGCATCTCAGGCATGCATGTGGTGGTCAGACTGAATGGAGCCGAGACTATTCTAGAACGAACAAAGGCCCTTGGTGACGGTGGACGACTCGTCTCGGCCGTCCTGGAACGTGTCCGCCGGGCTGTATACCGGCGTTTGAATACCCAGGCACGATTTCCTGTAAAAGTCACCTGGCTGCGGCCTGTGTCGCGATTCTCGTGGTGATCGGAAGTGGTCACGAAACGCCTGCATCTAGACGTCCACACCACGTCTGTCCCCCCCTTTCGCATCCCGGTTGACTGGGCAATGTTGGGGACGTTGCCCCGCTACTACAAACCAGCTCATCCGAGAGGATCACCCCGTCCCTCGTCGTCTCCCCCCATTCAGTGACCGAAGAACATAGGCTCAGTGAGTCCTCATGGCGGTGTTCCGTTTTTACACATCTTGCTCATCCGCAGTACCAGTTTCTACGACAGGTTAAATGAGGATTTGGTTGCAATGCCTCGTGTACATTGCGGGTGGGAAGGATGTGCTCCTTCCGACATATAAACCCCCTCCCACCATCCTTTTGATCGCTGTGCTACCCTGAGCTCCCTCTCTGCAGTATCACTTCCGAACAACTTTTCCAGAACCGGACCAACCAAGTATGCCCCCTTGCGGCTAGATCCAAATCGCCTTATAATTGGCTAATCCTTCCTCCCGTTGTCAGTGACCCAAGAACCGTTGCAAGGGCTTGGAGGGCTCCTCACCGTATGTTCACTGAGTCGAACCTGAAAGTGTAAAACTGATTACGGGGTGTTGCAGTTTCCAGGCCAGGTAAGTGCAATGGCTTGTTTTTTGTGCGTGTATGATTTGCTGATCTCTTTCCTAAGAATTTTCCGGCCCGGAATTTTGAGGTGAATGCGATGAATTGTTGCTGCTTGGCCGTGTATGATTTATTGATTTCTTTCGCAAGACCCCCTGTGCGCCACGGATGGCGACAATCCCGCTGCCTCCCGTGGACAATGAAGGCGACATTCGAGGTGGGAACAATCATAATCAATCTGCTCAGTGGATTCGGGACACTTCTAACCAAAATGCCGAAGTTTTGACTACCTTGGCTTCTGCCAAGCCCTTTTATATAGAGAACGAGATCCAGCCTGGGGTAAGTGATTTTTACCCCGCCGAAGGTCGTGCTCTATATTAAAGGCCCTGGCAAAAGTCAAACATCGGTCAATCACCAGAGGGTGACAAGGCGTGATGGCCCTGTTGAACATGGGGTGCTGGTTTGGGGTAGGTGCGTGTGCAGGTGCGTGTGAGGATGTGCGTGCGGAGAGCGACAAAAGTTGTTGAAATCCCTTCTTATAGTGCGAATCCAATCACATGGACCTTTTACACCTTTTGTTTTCAATTGCGACCCCCGGTCACAACGCTTTGATCAGTTCCTAGCAGCGTCGCGTATTGGTCACTGCTCGGGATCTTATCTGTTGTTCAGATGCTGCTTAGTTCATTATTGTTCATCCAGTTTCGGTCTTGGTGGCCACTCCATTTTTTTCTTCATCCGCTCGACTTTTTTGTTTCTATTGTCCTCGCGTCGATCAGCCTATGATGTGATACATCAGCAAACGTGGCATCGGGGTTCTTTTTGCGGTTATCCGCGGTTATCCCGCGCATAATCGAAAATAATTGACTTTATAACGTAGGCCCCCGATTTTGTATAACTTCGACTCATTATTTCGTCGGGCGTTTTACGTTGTGAAAATAATATGATTAAAAGCACGAATTAAAATAGGACTAATCTAAGGCATGGTTATCCGAGTCTGAGGCATAGGGATTTAAGAAACCTGACAGATAGTGATGAAGTAACTATTTTGTAGGTACGGGAGACTCGACAGGGTATCCAGCTCAGTGTTGAGCGCGACAACTAGGCGGGGCTGGGAGGGTCTTCAGGAAGTAAAGGTTCGTGCTGCTCCGGGACCACCCCTGCTCGGATTTTGTCCTCGCGCGCAGAGGTCTCTTGGAGCCGGTGGAGTGCATCGAATATTCCCTTCCAGTTGTCATCAGTGAGGCCATAGATCTTTTCGAGATACATTTCTGTCTGTGGAAGGCAGTTTGTGGTGGAGAATTCCTTTGAAGTTGGGACATAGTCACCACTACGGTGTGCGAGGTACCCGCGTTCGACCTGGGCAGAATTGAAATGGGCGTACAATAGAAGGTGGGTTTGAACTTACTGCTGCTGCTGCAAGTGCAAGCGCGCCAACCGGACGTTCGGAACCTTCGGGTCGCGTCCGGATGCCATGTGATGAGAAGTATACTGCGAAGGCGCGGAGGACGGGAATCGATTGGAACGGGCCTCGACGTTTCTGGAAGACAATACTTTAATACACCTGACATGTAAGCAGGGTAAAAACAGACCTCATCATAGTACTTCTCTTGACCGGCAGGAACCTCGATTGTTCCGGGTCGGAAATACTCCCAGATAAATGGTCGCTGCTTCGAGTTGAGAAGGGTACTGACGTAAGCAGCTCTCTGCACCTTAGAGTCAAGCATGCGATTAGTGTATTGGGTGGGGAGGAACTCAATGACCGCTTGGAGACCCTTGGCGCCGATTTGGTTTCGGAGCACTCCAAGCTCCCGGTTGGTCGGAAGGACCACTGCGTCTTTGGCATGTAGGCGATAGTGGTACCCTGGGTAGATGAGGTTGAACTCATGCTGGTAGGCGGGGACAAGAGGGTTGGTCCAGGGTGTCACCCCGGCGCACACAAGTTCCATGATATGACGGATGAACTTATCGCGGAAATTATTATGTATGTCGAAAGGCAAATCCTTCAGTCCAGGAGTCTGGAAGTTGCCTTCTTCATCCTTGTACTTCCTAGGGAATGAGCAAGGCTGGTTGCATCGAACATTAGTGCTACTCGTGGTCGGCGGGGGGGGGGGGGGGGCGATCTTACCGCGGTGGGGGGGGGCATTGCCTGGAAGAACTGTTGTGGGATGACATTCGAAGACTGTTGATGTGCTTGGTGGGATGGAAAAGAGGGGTGGCCAAGAAAAGGAGTGTCGGCGTTCTGTGTCGGCGTGATAGAATCGAAGGGATCCACATTTGATATGATTGAAGATGGGGATTGTTGCCAAGAGGATGTTAGCGGCGACGGGGTTGCAGGAAGGACTCGAGTTACAGATGACGGGGTTGATGGTATCCGAGGCGAAGACTGGCGATGTGTAGCTGGATTCGTCCTGGTTAAAACTTGAGGCCAATTGTTGATGAGCCCGGATGGTTTGTTGCGGAGAGTTGGCCGAACCTCATTGAACGAGCTGTATGCTTTGTTGCGCTTCAGCGCCCTGTATGAACGAGTCATTCAGAGCTTAATTGGTATTGGATTAATGTCACGTACCGAGGGTCATAGCCGTTCGAGAGGATCCTTTTCCCGTTGACAATGACGAACTCATCTGAGTCGACTTCGGTCACAGCCTCAGAGTCAGCAGCCAACATGTCGGTGTCGTCAGGGCTACTGCCTCTCATGAACTGAGGGCTGTTAGTCATTTGCTCGAGTGAGGAGCAGTCGGCTGACTGACCAAAGGCTCCTTCGAAACAGCAGGGGCTTCATCGGCATGCTCGAAAGCAGCCAGACGTGCTTGGAGCTCGCGGATTTGGTCATCCTTCTTCTGGGTCTTCTTACGAGGTGGTTTGATGCCAGCTTTGACTTTTGCTCGCTCAGTCATCACGGGCGCTGCTGGGCGTGCATTCTTGTTTGCGGCGCGAGTTCCAACTGGCATAGGGTGAGAGAGAAACTAGAAACGAGTGGTGTAGTGGTAAGTAAAAATAATAAAAGCGGATAGATGGATGGGATGGGTGAGACGCAGTAGCTTACCAGTTGTGTCTTATAGCAATGGCCAAATTCAAATTTGAAGGCAAGCGTTCGGACGCAGAGCGATCGGAGCTTAGTCAAAACGTACACAAGCCACTTCTCTTCCTCAAAAGCGAGGCATGTGCTGAGAAAGAATGCACACATGGGCCGTTTCGGAGGAGTCTTGTCACTTGCCCTGGGATTCGAATGATCAAAACGTCTTTGGATGGGCTGGGCGACAACAAATACTCACCACGAGGACAAGGTGAGGGTGACAATTTGCATTCCAATCGTGCATGTGATTGGCATCGGGGAAACCGACACGGTTAGCATCGCAGGAATCGAAGACCTCTTGGGGGATCCGACACAATCGGCGTCGAGGAAATTGACAATATTGCTAAATAAAGCCTGATGGCTCATATTTAATCAGTCAAGAGACGTAGTGAAAGATGATCAGAGGAGCCAAGTGGACGAAAAAGATGGAAAAAAAAGAGGAAGGTGACAGTGGGGGTAAAAGCGAG
Organism: Thelephora terrestris; assembly: GCA_015956445.1. NCBI lineage: Eukaryota > Fungi > Basidiomycota > Agaricomycetes > Thelephorales > Thelephoraceae > Thelephora > Thelephora terrestris. The sequence continues at coordinate 765,057 of WIUZ02000012.1, read as the reverse complement.
TGGAAGTTGACCGTCGACCTCGTCGACTTCGAAGAACTGTTGTGACCTTTGTGTCACAACGTGGGATCACCTGAAGATGTGGCCCACCACCGCTTGTGACCGGTGACCGGGGACCGATGACCGTGGTTCTCAAGTCTTGACCACAGCCACGTCACGGCCGCCTCCCCAGTCTTGTCGACATCAAACAAACCTTCCTCGCCTTCCCCGACACCCATCGCAGGCTGCTCTGGATAGCGCCTATGGACCGGTCTTTCTTCGTCTGCAGCAAATGTGGGAAGGTTTGCAAATCCTCTCGCGGCCTGACCCAACATTCCTCCACCCATCGCCAACCCACTGCCAACCCCATCCAAGGGATCTATCGTGTTTTTCACCCGCGACTCAACGGTAGGAACTTGTTCCCAATTAATTGCTATGTTAGTGCTCACAGATCTCGCAGCGATGCCCTGTGATCACCACGGAAATTTTCTTCCGCCAGGGACACCGCCAGATCCACCACCATCCAAGCCAATGGACGACTGGACCCCCTTCCCATCGCGAGCCTCATTTGAGCTCGCCGAAATTCTGTACCTCAAGGCCCATCTTTCTCAAAACCTAATTGATCAACTTCTTGACATCTGGAAAGCGACGCTTGTCCCCCATGGCGACGTACCACCCATCACTGATCACAAAGACCTCCATGCCAAGATCGATGCTATTGAATTAGGAAATGTCCAGTGGAAATCCTACACCGCCCAGTACCAGTGGCTGCGCCCCGAGAGTGGTCCGGTACCGGAATGGATGAAGACCGACTACCACCTTTGGTACCGCGACCCCAGGCAGGTCATCCACCACATACTTGCAAACCCTGAGTTCGCCTCGGGTATTGACCACACCCCACATCGTGACTTCGAAGACGAGAAGCGACAGTATCACGACTTCATGAGCGGTAACTGGGCCTGGGACCAATGTGTATGTTGGTCAGCCTTCACGTCATTCATTACTAACATCTTACGACAGGATGTTATTTCGAGAGACCCTGCGACACATGGGTGTATGTTTGTACCCGTCATGCTCGGCACCGACAAGACGACTGTCTCTGTTGCGACAGGTCAGCAGTCATACCACCCGGTTTACCTCTCGGTTGGCAACGTGCACAACCGTCTTCGACGCGCTCACAAGGACGCGCTCGTTCTAATCGGTTTCCTCCCAATCCCAAAAGGTAGTCACAATTGTTCACGAATGCTCAGTCTGACTTAACATCCACAGGTACCCGGGATGACACGAAGGACGAGCTATTCCGGGATGACACGAAGGACGAGCTATTCCGGGATTTCCGCCGACGTCTCTTCCATGGGTGCCTAACTACGATCAACAACTCTATCAAGCCTTACATGAAGACCTGGGACCTCGTCCGATGTTCCGATCATTACTTCCGCCGAGCAATATATGGACTCGGCCCACACATCGCTGACTACCCCGAGCAATCAGTTGCTGCGGGGATAGTTTATGGGTGGTGCTTTACGTCTGTACACTCCACAGCAGTCAAGATACTTGGGAGGCACTTGCATGCTGATCAGCGCCCTTCTAGGTGTAACGCCCATCACAAACATCTCGATAACCCGGCTGCAGAACTCCGCACGCGGGAGCAACTGCTCACGCTTCTCTCGACGGAGGACAACGACACTCTCTGGTTCGACCACGGCATTATCCCCGACTTTCTGGTAGGTTTCCCGCCGCTGCCACCATCTGTTTTTGATCGAAAACTGATGGTTGATTCTAGCCATTCACGACAAACTTCCCACGAGCCGATATTTACGAACTTCTTACTCCGGACCTTCTCCACCAAGCCATCAAGGGGACATTCAAAGATCACCTCGTTACCTGGGTCGAAGAATTTCTTAAACTCGAGCACGGCGCCTCAAAGGGTTCACAACTTCTTGATGAGATTGATCGGAGGTATGCTATTTCATTCATTTTTTGATCGTTTCTCACCTCGTGCTCCCCAGGGTTGCCCTAGTACCGCTATTCCCTGGTCTCCGTCGGTTTAAACAGGGGCGAAACTTCCAGCAATGGACCGGAAATGACTCCAAGGCCTTCATGAAGGTAAGCGCTTTGGGGCTCAACCAGGCTCGTACACTAACCTCACCCAGGTCTTTACCACGGCACTGGAAGGAATTGTTCCCATTGACATCATCAAGACTTTCATCGCATTCTTAGATTTCTGCTACATTGCACGGCAGGACACCCTCACTGAGGATTCAATCATTGCTCTCGACAACGCCCTCAACCGGTTCCATCACTACCGAAAGATCTTTCAGGAGAAAGGTGTTCGCCCCACCGGGTTCTCACTCCCCCGCCAACACGCCCTCACCCACTATCATCACCATATTGAGAAATTTGGGGCACTGAATGGGCTTTCCTCATCGATCACTGAGTCGAAGCACATCACGGCCGTCAAAAAACCGTGGCGCCAATCCAACCGCTATGATGCACTCGGTCAAATGCTTATCATCAATACTCGAAACGACAAGCTCACAGCCGCACGAACTGATTTTGCATCGCGTGGCATGCTTGATGGCACCTGCCTTGGTGAGGCACTCAAGAAGCTCTACGACATCCTCGAGGCTATCAGCAGCGACAACAGCGATGTAGAGGGTTCCGAAGATGATACAGAATACAGCAGTGAGGATGGCCAGGACCTCGACGCTGATGAGGACGAGGATATGACAGGTCCGGTGGACGAGCTACCCACACATGCAATGAATCCAGCAGACGGACCACCCGTGCTGAGCGATGTTGCTCTTGCGCAAAAGCGGGGTGAGTATCTTCCATTATCAATATACCCAACTGTTTCTGAATGTTGGTACAGCACGCGGATACCCCCTGACATCAATCTGGGAGCTCGGAAGACATATCGAACAAGAAAACCTCCAGGATCTCATTCGGGTCTTCCTCTTCCACCAGCAGAATCCAAATTCCACTGGAACACCTTCCATCTCTTCCTGCCCAGACGTCGACCTCATTGAAGATATCTCCATCTTCCATTCTGCAAAAGCTATCCTCCACGCCCCCAGCAACCCCTCCGGTGTCGAAGGACTATACCGCGAGACAATCCGATCTACCCCGAAGTGGAAGACCAGTGGTATTGTGGCACCCCGCCGCGATTGCGTCCTGCTCCACACTGGGTCAGACATAGCAGGAGGAAGAGGTCTCGAGGTTGCAAGGGTCCATCTATTTTTTTCGTTCACGCTCGAGGAGGAGCTTTATGAATGTGCGCTCGTCCACGAGTTCTGCAAGGCATTCACCGATCCGGATCCAGACAACGGCTTGTGGATCCTCGAACCGGACTTCGACAGGGACGGGTACAGGATTATGTCCGTTGTGCACATTGACTCCATCATCCGCGCCGCACATCTTCTGCCCGTTTTCAAGAACGACACTCCCATCCCAAGGGAAATCAATTTCACCAACACACTCGATGTTTTCAAGGCTTTCTATCTTAACAAGTACATTGATTACCATGCCTTCACAATGTTATCCTAGTTCCCGTGTACCTTGTAACATCAGCTCTTATGGCGCATATTATTTTCCTGCTTACTAAACTCATTATTTTCTCGTGTGAAATGTGCCGCGATGGTAAAAAAAATAATGATCGCACAATCCAGACAAGTGTAAATAAACAAATTAAGTCACAATAACCAGCTGCCACCTTTGCTGATGTAGTCAACCTACACCATTCTCGGCCTCGATTCTCACTCTCATTTCATTATCGTCGTTTCCACCCCGCTCGTAGGGTACCACACGTTCATTAACTAATTTTTGCGCTTGATCTTTGACATACAGCCTTGACCACTGAGTGACTGTCCGCAGGAATTGGTTAGAGTAGGATTAAAAATATCCGTCGTAGAAGGGTGCCAGTAGCCGAGATCTACCAGGAAATATTCTGCCGCTGTCCGTAGGGATTTCAACAAATAAAGTATTCAGGCCGTGAATTGGCGCGAGCCTCCCAGCCACGTCAGCAACTCTCAACCATGGACGACGACCTCGACCTCCTCCTCCACACCATTACCTCCCAGCATCAGCTCGAAATTGACGAGGAAAGCGAGTTCCTCGACCAGGCACGTCTTCTTGTTGCGGTCCTTGTTGTAGGATCCAATGAGGATCATGCGTGGTCGATAGCAAACCGACGCCCCCGCCGGCAGTACCTCGGACGGATGAGCTTACCCCCCAACCCTCGAATCGGAACACCTTGGGCGTATCTCTACGAGAACCACAACGACCGGGCATTTATCACCACCATGGGCATTGACACCTCCACCTTCCATATCATTCTTGAGTCCGGTTTTCGACGCCTCTGGTCTACTCAACCAATTCCTCGCCCTGACATGCACACAACAGTTCAGCCACGAGTTGGAAGGAGATCGTTGGACGCTGCAGGAGGACTCGGTCTGGTCCTCCATTGGTTATCCTCGACTATGCGACAAGTCAGCCTCCAGCAAATATTTGCCCTCGTCCCCTCTACTGTCTCCCGGTACCTTCGCTTTGCCTTATCAATCCTCCTTGAAGTCCTGAGGCAGATGCCTCAAGCAGCCATCACCTGGCCTAAAGGCGATGAGTTCCTTGAACTCAGTGGCTATGTATCCATGCGCCACCCGCTTCTTCAAGGCGTCTTCGGTTCAATTGATGGCCTGAACCTGCCGTGTCAGGTCTCAAATGACATTGAGATGGAAAATGCGACGTATAATGGATGGCTTCACAGCCATTTCATCAGCTCAGTAATTGTTTTTAGCTCAAAGGGTCTGTGTTTGATTGATTATGCTCATTTGGTGGACGCTGACAATTCAGACAGGAGAGATCATTGGCTGTCGCACAAATTGTCCCGGCAGCTGGCACGATTCACGTGTTGCTGAGGGGATATATGAGAAGCTAGAACATGAAACGCCCAATGGATACTGCATCGTCGCTGACGCCGCATTTCCCGCAGGTCACGATCGGATTACCGGGAAAATAATTGTCCCGCTCAAGGCACGTGTCAACCTACCTCGAGATCGTGCTCAACGGAAGCACGTACTAGAGCTCTCACGGTCAATACTCTCCTACCGCCAGACTGCAGAGTGGGGAATGCGAGAACTACAGGGAAGTTTTGGGCGGCTTCGGATTCCCTTGGATATCGAACATGTGGAAAGGAGGGCCGACGTCATCGAGACCTGTTTTCGCCTTCACAACCTTCGCACGCGGTTGGTTGGAATCAATCATATCAAGAACGTCTATGTTCCTATGTGGCGCGAGGGTGATGGCGCGAGGATCTGGGAGGGATTTGAGGACATTCTATTCTCTGACCAACGGAAACACGACCGTGTCAGAACTTTTCATGTTCAAGAAGAATGGTATTAAAGCATATCTATGACTAATATGATATCTTTGTGGAAGTAAAGGGCTAACGAGTGACGATGAGCTGGGCGGGATAAGTGGCTAAGGTGATAGGGCACCGGTGTTGAACCAAGAAAGTAAAGGAGAGTAGATGAGTTGGGCGGCGAAAATGGATTAAATGATTGCTTAGGTAAACACGGCGTTGTTGCTGAAAAAAGAGAATTAAGGAGTGACAGAAGTTGGAAAGGAACCTTTGACCGAAAGGGAAGAACAGACAAATGAACGGAGAAAGAAAGGAGAACACGACTTGCTCTCTATGAACTAATGCCATGGCCTACACCTCACAGTCAGTGTGATAAAGGGCGCTCAGAGATGGGGACTGAGGTGGGGATTGAGCTGGGGAATGTGGGGGCGGGCTCCATGGAACCCGGGTCACCTCAACAACATTATCATCGGGATCAAGGCGGTTGATGTTCCCAAACCATGAGCAACGACTGCCATCACGGAAGGTGGCCTCGTATCGGCGATTATATTCAGGAGTGGACTCAGGGGAAGAAGAGATCGTGATGGGTGAGGCAAGCCTGGGAACACGAGCGGTGGATCGGTGCAGGCGGGCACGAGTGACAGCAGAAGTGATATCAATTTGGTTTTGAAGCCGGTCAGCACGGCGATCAGCGTTGACGCAGCGACGCTCTGCATCGTCAAGCTGGCCGCGAAGAGAAAGAACCGTGCTGTTGAGATCGCGGATCTGGGACTGAAGAAGGATGAGCTGATGGGATTGGAACATTGAGGAAGCACGGTCAGCCTCGCGACGGGATTGGACCTCGGGATCAAAGCTCTGGGAAATTTTTTCGAGAACGTTGGTGCCTTTGGAGGAGGATTGGCGTGTTGATTCTTGGCTTAGAAGTGGGGACTTGACACGTGTCGTACGAACTCGAGGAGCGGGGTTGCTGTTAGGAGCTGGGCCTTCGTCGCTATCTTCAGGGGGGTCATAAGAGTCGGACATGTTGTCATCCGAGTTATCGAGGAAGTTACCGTCCTCGAAATCAGCAATCTCACCATCCTCGAGGTCCCGGCATGCAACCTTTGATTGAATCTTGTGATCAATCTCATGTGCACGGAGGATCTCTGGCGGACATTCTGCATCTCCTGTCGGTTTTCTTGTTCTCACGAGCTATGAGGGAGGGCCTTGAGTGACTCTGCTGTGTCTTTAAGGGGAGAGAAACTGACCTGTTTGTACTTTAGCTCCAACGAGCGATTAGTCCTTGCCGGGTACTCCGTGACGACTGCCCAGTCACGGAACTGGGAACCGATAACCCTCCACCCCTTGGAGGCAATTGGGAGCTCTTCCTCGACGAGATCAAGAAGGACTTTAACCTCCCGAGGCTTGTAGTTAGGGGCTCCGCGAGTTCGACCCCTCCCACCCTCACGCTGACGGGCGGTCCTCTGACCACGAACAGGATCATGCGCTCGCGTTGAGCGCCGGGTACGCCTCGCGTTTCGTTCGGGCTGCGCAGGATTCTGGGGCATAGGAGCAGGCAAAGAACGGTTGTGAACTGAGGGCAGAGGTTGGGCGATGGGTTGGCGGTACTCATAGGAGAACTGGGAGGCGTCGGAATATCCTTGAGTTGCGGGTGGGGGTTGGGTAGCAGTGTCCATGCATAGATGGGAAGGGACACTCAGAGCGGGGTTGACCGAAGATAACCCTGGGTCATTCGGTGCACGTGTTAAGGCCTGCAAAAAGCAGACTGGATCAGAGGAGTGCATGACATGAATAATTTTCTTACGTTGTGAGCATCGGGTCTTGGAGCGTGATAGTCAGATGGCTGCAGCGGTATCCAGTCCCCGTTCTCTGCCTCCCGATAAAAGGTTTGAGCAGTGAAATGATCCACGTAGAACTGCCGGCCAGATGCAAGAGTAGCCATTGGAATAGTAAAGGAGCGAGTGGGTTAAAGTCAGGAAAACGAGTGGAGAGGAATGCGACGAGAGGCAAATTGGGTATGAAGGATGAGTTGCTACCTACAAAACTGTGTCTTATATACCTTGCAGCCCATCGAGCTCCGTGGTCAGGAGTTCACCCATGACGTTGTGATGCAACAGCTGGAACAAAAAGCTGACTCTGAAGAATGAACCGGAGGAAATAAACCTTTTCATCAGGAAGGGAACATACAGTCAGACATAAGTCCACCGCACTCCACGACCCACATGTCTCGCGTGTGACTGATATGAGGGGCTTACCATTTCAACTATTCACACCTGGTTCCATGGACCCTAACGAGTGTGTGATTCTTTCCTTCTCTTTAGTGATAACAGAGAGGAGGAGCAAGGGACCCGCACATCGTCTCGCATGTAAGAAAGGCAAAACCTAATGGAGATGAGCCTCGTAAAAACGTGTGTATGGCGGGCGGTCACGATACCTGTGGTGCCCGGTTCGGGTAAAATTAGGTTTGAGCACAACGGCGGCCGTCCGACACAACCCTAACCCAGAAGAAGTTTCACCCCATGCCATAAATGTATTAGTGCTGAGGCGGGATGGTCAGACGACCAACGAGAGGGAAGGGAAGTGGGGGTTGGGAGGAAAGGCGATGCGGAACTTGTTTGACTCCCACGATAACACGGCCCGAGACCCGTTGGTGGAAATCTATTGATTTGAGATAGTACTCGGCATACATTCTGAGGTCCCAGACGAGGGGTTTAGATACGATACCAACGCCCCGACACAACGGTCGGGGTCCTGACAGTTTCCTTATAAGGGTTTGATATTTATCTGGGTTTGTGTGTACCTAGCGTAAATCCTGCGGACAGTCACTCACTTTATTCACAGTGTGCAATCGATCCCGATCACTGAGGCTGGATAAGATGTGCACCCACAACAGTTTTATCTTCATGCACTTATGGGTGCTGATTTGTCCCCTTCGCTTGAAGGCGGCGCTCAGGACACACAATCACGGCGTGGGCTGGCAATCGCCCCTTGGCTTCGCACTATCGCCATCCCAAACATGCACAACGCGACTTTCCCGCCGTTGATGTCACCACCCCTCTCATCTTGCCGGGCTCCGCCAACACAATCGGTACGCGTCCACGAGCATTCCCCGAACAGTTTCACAGGCAATAAAACGTACATTTTCAAGCCCAGGGAAACTGGCATGAGAGGTCTCCACCCCCGCATTCCCTCTGTTTCTGCCCCCTCGGTGCACATCACATTCAGCCAGGACACGCTTTCCCATCACGTATTTGAAAGGAAAAAAAACGAAAGCATGAGGGTTTTTAGTTTTTCTCTGTCTTCAAATTGCCTTCCGACGTCTCAAACCTTCCCGTACATTCCCTTCAACCGCGCCCCTACCCACCCCCGGCCCGATCTGCACCCCACCCGCTCGAGGGGTTTTCCGTACCACCACTCCTTGGTCGGAAACGACCGCTACCCTTGCCTCCAACGAGCTCACAACTGATCGCCCTACCACCGGGGACTCACAGTTCCTTCTCTGCGTCGTCTGGTTGTCTGGACGCGCTTTCGGTACTGAAAACCAGGTCAACACCCGTGGCGTCGTTTCCATGGCTGACCATTCCAAGGCCCATGTCGGTACCAAAATCATCGGCTCTAAGCCATTCAACCCCGATGAACTGCGTACCAAGTGAACCTACCAGGGGAGTCTGACGTGAGGCGTCTCGGGCATGCGTGTGGTAGCCAACCTGGATGGAACTGAGGTTAAGGGCCCCTTTGCTAGAACGAACAAAGGCCCTTGACGACGGTGAACTACTCGTCCCGGCCGTCCTGGAACGTGTCCGCGGGGCTGTATGCCAGCGTTTAAGGGTCCAAGCACGATACATCGCAGCGGTGGCTATCCATCCACTCATCGTGCCTTCCTACTTGCTTTGTCTTCCATTGTCAACGTCACCCGGCTGCGGCAGGCTGATGTCGCGATTTTCGTGGTGATCGGACGTGGTCACGAAACGCGTGCATCTGGACGTCCACAAAGTCCGTCCCCCCTTTTGCATCCTGGTTGACTGGGCGATGCTGGGGACGTTGCCCCGCTGCTAAAGACCAGCTCGTCTGAGGAATTCACCCCGTCCCTCGTCGTCTCCCCCCATTCAGTGATGCTTTTACTACTGGTTGGTGTCTCTGGAGAATATAGATTCAATGGGCCCTCGTGGCGGTGTTCCGTTTCTACACATCTGCTCGTCCATGGTACCGGTTTCTACCTCGTGTATGTTAGGTGGAGAGGATGTCCCCCCTCTGATATATAAACCTCCTCTCACCCTCCTTTGACCGCAGTGCTACCCTGAGTTTCCTCTGTAGTATCACTTGTGAAAGCCGTCCCCCTGCTAATCAAGTATGTGCCCTCCTACGGCTAGATCCAAACTACACCACACTTGGCTAATCCTTCCTCCCACTACCAGTGACGTTGGAACCACTGCGAGGCCTTGACGGGCTTCTTACCGTACGTTCATTGATTAGAACCTGGAGGTATAGATTACTGATCATGGGGTGTTGCAGTTCCCAGGCCAGGTGAGCGCAATGGTTCGTTGTTGTTTGCGTGTCCATGATTTGCTGATTTCTTTCGCAAGCCCCCCCGTAAGCCACGGATGGCAACGGTACCGCTGCCTCCAGAGGATGGCGAAGGATACGTGCGAGGTGGGAACAATTATCATCAATCTGCTAGTGGACGGACACCTCTAACCAAGACGCCGAAGTTACGACAAGCTTGGCCCCTGCCAAGCCCCAAAATAAAGAGAACAAGATCCAGCCTGGGGTAAGTGATTTTTACCCCGCCGAAAATCGTGCTCGATATTAATGGCCCTGGCAAAAGTCAAACATTCCTCAGGCACCAGAAGGTGACAGGATGTAATGGCCTGCCACGGAACGCGGAGTGTTGTTCGGTTTGGCGTAGGCGCGTGCGGGTGTGTGAGGGTGTGGGCGCAGAGAGCGACAGAAGGTGGGTTGCGAATGAGCGTTTTTTTGGGAAGAGTCCCCTTCTTAAACTGCGAATCCGTCCGCATGGACCTTTTTCAATTTCGACCCTCGGTCACAGCGCTCTGATCAGTTCCTCGCAGCGTCGCGTATTTGTCACCACTCGAGATCTTGTCTGTTGCTTACTCCATTATTGTTCTTCCAGTTTCGGTCTCGGTGATCACTCCATTTTTTCTCCCTTTTTTGTTTCTATTGTCCTCGCGTCGATCAGCCTATATGATGTGTTAGTCAACCTACATTATCCTTGGCCTCGATTCTCACTCTCATTACTTCTTTTTTATTATCGTCGTTTCCACCCCGTTCGTGGGGTACCACACGCTCATTAAATTTTGCGCTTGATCTTTGATATACAGCCTTGACCGTTTGTTCATGTACAGTGTGCAATCGATCCCGATCACTGGATAAGATGCCGAGCAAGGTGTACGAATAGAACCTAACCAAAGATCAAAGAGACAATAAAGTTGTCAAACCAACCTAAGGAAAGTGAAATGTGGTCCTATTCTGCGGGTTCGTTCGCCTGCTGTGAGGGCCAAAGCTGAAGCAAGGGAGATAAATATACTCACTAAGTAGGCCTGGCCGCACGACTTGCAAGTCGAACTGTGAGGCGGAAATTTAGGCTCGTTCCATCATCTAATGTAGGGCAAGCAGCCTACTACTTCACCAAGCCCCCTGCTGCAGTACCCCGTGGTATTCGTGGAACAACACAGCGGTATCCTTAGATCAAGAAATTTGAACCCAAACACTTCTCTGTCTCAACGCCATCGGGTGGCTCGGCGTGACACAACGAAACAACCCAACCGCGGGTTATTGCGCTCAGCTTTACTAACAATAGCTTCAGAACAGCGAGAGAATGTGGTCCCCGGCTTCCTCCACCGTGGGTTGTCGAAAGCAAGGAACTTTAGGCCATAGTATCAATGATGGTCCCTCCCCACAGATCCACAAGAACAATCGAGAGGATCGTGCTATGAATCGATGCTGGGAAATGTGAAGCAACTCGGAGGATATTGGGTGCATTGGTGAACGCCGACATCGAGCTCGGCCATCGCCAAGACTCGTCAAGCCACTCGGGAAGATAGCGCACATGGTCAAACGCCACGGGACTGATATTGGCTGATAGCGATTACAGTGGATCGAGGCTACAAAGAAGTTTTGATGTTGTGTTTTACCAACAAAGCTTCCTCCCTCTTCTTGGATTCTTGCGCCTTCTTAACCAAATGGGTGGCACGCTTCAACTCGCGTTGGCCGACTTGTCGGATGTGGACCTCGTCGGGGCCCTAGGCGGGCGGCTTTGAGGGGATCACCAAATTTATAGGACAGGAAACACGTACATCAGCGAGTCGGAGAGTCCGCAAGCCGGCCCAGGCCTCAGCCAAGAATTGATCCTGGGACACACCTTCCGCTCCGAAGGCTTGGATAGCGCGGTCTACAACTTGAAGAGCCATCGAGGGCACGACGAACTATTGGACTCGCATCGGTTTGTTTTGAGCGGCTCCCCAATGGAATCCACAAACCTTCGCGATTCCGATCTCCTTCAGGGCGCCCTTCGCCTGGTGTTTGTCGATTTGCAGGGCGGCACTCAGAACCAGAAGCCTGGCCCCTTCAATATCTGCCCTTGACTTGGCGATATCAGCGAGAACAGTGCCTGAAATGGGGTGAGATTCGTCATGGAAAGTGTGGAGGGCGGAGGCGAACCATGCTGGTGCAAGTACTTTCCAAAAGTCTTGCGAGACGGATCGGTCACTCGTTGGATCATAGTATCCAACGCCCTCTGGGCCAGACCAATCGACCTCATACAATGGTGGATACGCCCGGGTCTAGAAAAGCGAACAGAGTTCAGAAAACGTGCGTGTACTTGGAAGGTGCTGTTTCCCCCACCCAAGACGACCTTGGATAATCTATAAAAGCATCGGCAACCGGAACCGGGGTGGATTTTTAGAGCGAAGAAGAAGGACGCACCTCAAAGCCTTTACCCCACCCCAGAACCAGGTTGCTCAAGGGAACACGAACATTCTCATAGAGGATTTCGCAATGTCCCTCCGGAGCGTCGTCATACCCGAAAACCCTCATAGGCCGGACGATAGTTACACCTGGGGCGTCGGCGGGGACGAGAACCACACTCTGTTGCTGGTGAACATTGGAGTTGTTAGGATCACTCTTGCCCATGACAATATGGATTTTCGTCCTCGGGTCCCCAGCCCCGCTGATCCACCTATAATACACGATGAATACCTCACAGGAAAAAAGTAATCCCGAGGTTGTGGACGCACCACTTGCGTCCGTTGATCACAATCTCGTTTCCCTCCCGCTTGATAGACGTTCGGATGTTCGTCGCGTCGGAAGATGAGACTAAGGAACCGATATTGAGCGACACAACTGTGAAACTCAAATGATTCCGTACCGAATCGTTCCGTCATGGCGAAAGCCGAACGAATTCTTCCGTCTAATAAAGGCACCAACCACTGTTTCTGTTGTTCAGAAGTTCCGTACTTGGCCAGAACCTCTGTTGAGAGTTACACGGGTGAGAAACGACCCGGATAACAACAAAAGTTCACGCACCCATGTTGCCAGTGTCAGGCGCGGAACAATTCACCGCCTGCGAAGCCATGGGTCCACCTCGCCCAAGGACCTCAGCCATAACAGCATACTATACGGAACACCCATCGTCATTCAACTCCGCACGGCTAAAGCCAAAGGTCGTTTCGTACCTCAAGATTCGTAAGAGGCACACCGTGTTTCGGATACTGCGTCTTACTCAAGAACAAATTCCACAGCCCGAGTTTCCTCGCCTTGACCTTCAACTCTTCAATGATCGGAATGACCGTCTTCCATCGGTCTTCACCCTCAGGAAGTTGGTGGTGAGCAACTTTCTGCGCGGGGATGACTTCTTCCTGCAACCGCCCCAATCTCTCGTGGGACCATGAACTTTGTTTGGCGGAGCTTTGGAGGACGAACCTCGACGAACGCGATTAGCTTCGCGAGCGTTTCTTTTGCGTATGGGGAGAACTTGTCCTCGACCTATACTCCGGTCCAATATATGAATACCCATCCGTCTCTGAGACCATTCCCCGATAGCGTTATTTGGAACAGAAAGCGCGTACCATGGCCCAGGACGAAGGGGAAGTGATCGCTTCAATGGGGTGAGGAGCCATACTTTCAATGTCTTAGTGTACACTTCTCCACTAGGCGGGCAGGAAGGGGGAGACGAGAGAGGGAGGGTCGGCCTCCATCCAGAGCTCGTGATGATGAATCTCAGCCGGCATCTCTCTTTCCGATCACCGGTCCTGCGGGGTAATTCAAGCCTTTGATGGACAGGTGTTTACCCAATATTTGAGGCCGTGGGTGGCAACACAGGCAAAGCGTTTCATTTCTATACTCTTCCTAGCAGAGTGTGTAACAAGAAATGCGGGTATGTATTCGTGATGGCGTGTATGAGTAGAGAGAGAAGTCCGTGGCAAAGCACGTCAAGTACAAACGGGCCCCTCTATGAGCACAAGAAAGACGGGCCGACAAGAAAAGTAAAACACACAAACATTAAATTAGTGGTAATGGCGATACAATGGCAGCATCAGGTGTATGTTCACAGGGGTTGGTGTTCCTCACCGTCAAAGTCGACGACCGAGCGCAAGAGCCTCAATGGCCGCGTGTGTCTTGAGGTTCAGAGCGCTCTGTAGCAGGACAAGGTCAGCGGCGCCGGGTACAAGCGGACGAATAGTCTCACCTCTAGACTGTATTTGCCTCTCCATCCCGCTGGGTTTGACTCCGGAGATTTCCCAGCAGACACGTACTCGAAGTGTTTCAACGCCCCATCCACGTCACCTTGGCAAGCGAGTAGTCTTCCATACTCGTAATCTACGAGCTTCGGTTAGCCATCCCCGTGAGATTATACAGGTCAATGAGAGAACGTACGAGTGTGGAATATCAAATGATGGTCCCCTTGGATGTTCGCTCCATTCGACAAAACAGCATCGAAAGCTGCTTTCGCGCGTTTCTCGGCATCCAACCAAGATTTCTCTTCACCATCCTCTATCACAGCGTCTGGATCCTACTTTAGAGGTAAAGGAAGGTCCCGAGAGGAAGAACTCCACCACGCACCGGGTATGCCAGGTACCGTTCACAGACACCCTCTAGAAATCGACACAGACAATAGTCGTCCCAGTAGCCCATACCCCCACCCCAAGCTTCGGGGTTATCTTGACAAGCTTTCAATTTGCTCAGTTCTGCTCTTGCTTGGGGAAGCATCTTGTTGACCAGTACATCCCTCGGCGCGTGTGTAATCCCACTGAACAGGTAAGCCAATTCCAATGCAGCCAGAGACAAGCGTCCGCCTTGTTCCCGAAACTTCTCAGCTCGTCTCGCGACAAATTTCTAAGGGAATTCTTGTCAGCGCGGCAACCATCACCCGGAGTGATGAACTCACCTCTATCGGGATCGATTTGCCTGCAATCCTCTGCCTTAACTTTGGAACCTCTGCGAACATCTTGCGAAGCTCCTCCTCCTTCTCGTCTCCATGAAGGTGCAATGTACAGATTGCCATGCCGAAAGCATAGGTCGCTTTTGACCACTGTGGAGCCATAAGCTAGCTGACTTGGACACGAGTAAGTCTGACATACAGTGGCCTCCGCTTTCAGTGTCACCCAGCATTCTAGTGACTGCTCGATGTCCCAAAGCGCCAAATTGGCAGTGGCTATCTCCCAGAACGAGATAAGGTGCAGGTTTCTGTACTGTTGTTGAGCGTCGGCAGCTCTCCTGTAGTACTCGATCGCCTTAGCCGGCTGACTGCGAACCATGCTCATCCGACCCTGGGCGAACAGGAAAAATACACCTGCCATGGGAGATGAATGACGCGCGATGGACGGTTTTGAGACGAGCGACACACCGTTTGGGAACCTCTTGAGATTCCAGTCAAGGACTTTCTGGGCCATATTGATATCGACCCCGTTGAAAGTAAATCCCGAAAGAACGAGGTGGAAAATCAACAAGCACATATCACTGATCGACCTTCGAATACCCTCCTGTTCTGGGTCTAAAATCAGAACCCAAACACAGAATCTCGATATTAGACTACCTTGCGAAACAGAGGGTTCGTTCGAATCCGGTGACCAGCCACCGCACTTATTCAGGTACGCTAGTGCAGTCATCCGGTCCCCCTTGTACCCAAAGAGCTCTACGATGGCAAGAATCTTCCCCGGCATCATGCTGAGGATGAGATGGGTACATCCAACTCCGAGGTACACGCCGCTACGGAAATCAGCATCGATCGACAGGTCCTCTGGTTCACCGCGGGCTCGCGCTTCAGCGTCCATCGCCTCGATAAATTCTCCAAGTTCACGATAAATCCCAATGATCGTCTTGAGATTCAACCTGTGATATTTAGAGAGGTCAGGATCCACGTTGGGGAGCACAGCCAGACTTACGCCTCCTTGATGAATGCCAGCCAATCACCTGAATAGACGATCCCCAGAATGGCCTTTTCATACAGACTTTCAGCATAGACCAACTCCGCGTGGCGCTCCATCGGAGTCATCGACTTGTACCAGCCAACCCCAGAGGTATTCAGGCTCTTGAAGACCCTACCAATCAATCTCGTCGGTAAATACGCACTCTGTTTACGATGTTGACTCGCAATGGCATTCCCGTGCTTCGCGTATGATAATGCTTGGAGTAGATCCTTCGTATGGGTTAACCGGACGCTCTCGGAGGAACGGCGGAAAGTATCACCTCGTCCTCGTACGACATAAGCGCCTTGACACATTGGATCAGACCAAACCCTGTCGCATAGTAAAGACGCTCCCTATATGCGCCACAAATGTTCCCTCAGTGGGTCTATCCGACGGTGGAAGGCCGTTGGGGGGGCTGGGAGAGGACAGGCGCTCACTTGGAAGGGTCCATCTCCGTACAGAAGTTCTCCGCCTCAATCATATGAGAGGCGAGGAAGAGATTCAAGGCGTAGCGAAGTCCACCGATGTCTCTGAGAGCATCCACCTCGGAGTTGTATGGGCCCTTAGGGTACACTATGTCAGCGGGGGGGCGTGGTATCACATGGGTCGTGGCGGTAGAGGCTGGAGTGGAGTTCTTTCCCATTGTATGCAACTTGTTCGACGACAAGACGGTTGGTCCTAAGGTAGCGTAGCGTACGGCCTAAGGGGATGCTGGTACGTGGTCGGGTGAGAGAGATGTCTGAGTTATGATCGGGGCGTTGTGCTGATGGTCTTGGCATTCGAGTTTAACCAGTATGGCCCTGTGGGCGGCAATAGCAAATTCGCAGAAAAGCACAGGCGTCATGTACATTCAGATATCGGTGCTAACTAGCCACAGATACACCACAAATTGGAGTCAGATAATGTTACATGTAACATCCCGCAATCCACGGATTACCAAAAGCACAGCCCCGCCAGGCGGCAGCTGCACGAAAATGAAACCCTCCGCCCTACATTCAACAACCCCTCACCTCGTTTTCTTGCTCTCCTCCATCTTCTTGAACAAATTCCTAGCCTCCGCCAAAACAATATAATCGGCCAGGACTTCTGGCATTCCAGTAACAATGGCATAGATAATATGGTGAACGGGATGCGGGATCACCGATCTCCTCCCGCTCCCAAAACTCTCCACGAGGTACCTCGCGTAATCGTCCGCATGCGGTCGGGCAAGCGCGGTCGCAACCTTCATCGTCCCAGTCTGAACCTCCCCAACGTTAGCGTACACAAACGACAAGTTGGAACTTGACAAAACGCGCTCGTCGGCGTGCAAAATGCGGGAAACGCGTTTTATCAGCGCTTTGGAGCCGGCATAGGGCGAGACGAAGGGAACGGCCACGTCTCCAGCGAATGAACCGACAAACACGACTTCCACCGGCCCGCTCCGAGAAGTCCTGCGAAGGGTCGGGAGAAAAGCCCTGGTGAGGAAGAACGGAAACCGCGCGTTGATGTTCAGTATGTTTGTGATGAATTCCTCGTCCAACTCGTCGATCCTGTCTCAAGCTCAAGGCTCAGTGAATGTATGAAGTGAGCGCAAAGGTGGATGGAACGTACCGCTGGTTGTTGGGGAACGATGCACCGACGTTGTTGACGAATAAAGTGATGTTGAGGCCCTCGAAGTGCCTCCCAATCCCTCTGAAATCGATGTCGGATCGACTGACATCCGCAATGAAGTATTTGGCGTCCAATCCACTCGCAGGGTCGACAGCCTTCACCTCCTCGACCACCTGCTTCATCTTCTCCTCATTTCTCCCATGGAGAATCAGATTGAATCCCTTCGCATACAACACCTTCGCCGTGCTCCTCCCAATCCCATCCGTAGCACCAGTAATGAGAGCATACGGTTTAGTGCCATGCAGGAATTTGGCATAACTCTTCGGTCGGAGGTAATGAAACCAGATGAAGTCTAATACTCCCCATAAACAGTACAGAACAAAAAGTAGCCCCAGGAGGGGAAAGATTGCAGGGAGAGTTTTCATGTCAAGGGTGGGCATATTACAAGGGGCAGCCGGGGTGAGAAGTAAGGATCAGACAGCTGGAAGGTCAGATATCGATTTCATCGTGGGAATTATCTGAGACAAATAGTGGAGGTGATAGACATTGTACCAGCAGGCCACGAAAATTACAGAAAGCGTTAAATAAGTAAAAATACACTTCGTAGATAGCGTAAGGCTAGGTCATCTGTAACAAAGAATCATACGACGAATGCCAGAGATTAAGGGTGCGATTCCGATAGTATCAAAAAGGCAAACGAAGCAAGGACAAGCGGGAAGCGAAAGAGGGAGAACAGACGAAAACAAAACATCGCGCTTCACTCACGAACGCGTCCACTTCCTATGGCTGCGTCTACTGGGAGGGTTGCCCATCCATGTGCACGAATTCCCCCACGTTTGGGTCTTGGAAGTCCTGGAACGAGAAGGGCATCTCAGGATCCTGTACGAACGCCCCCGCATCAAAGGTTTGCCACAGATTGTTCGAGGTTGGATCCGACGAGTAACCTTCCGGAGGATAATTCTGTATGAACTCTAACCCGCTGAAAGGTAATCCCATGGCGGGGAAGCCTTCTGGTTGGATTGACATGTCCATCATCCCACCGTACGATCCGCCGTAGGAAGGGTAGGCGTCATTGTCGTACATTTGTGATGCTGAACCATTGTAACCGCTGAGCGAATTCTCGGCGGGGAGGGTGGACGTTCCCTGACCAAGAGCATTTGAATTCGAATTCCAGTCTGGCGAGAATTGTGGTTGTTGTTGCGGTCCGTCGAGAGTATTGTAAGTATACATCCCCTGGCCAACCGGCAACGTCGGTGACTGAGGTTCAGCGAAGACAGGCTGCTGCTCTTCGGGGATCGTGTCCGCGTGGGACATAGGTGGGGACGGAATGCTTCCTGCGGAACCCGGAGAACTGTGGTTACTAACAGCGCGCCGCACGTAGGGGCTGAAAGGTGAACTGTGGTGAGTGCGGATGGGAGAGCGGGCGGGTTCGTCATCATCCACTACGCGCCTACGAGAAGTTGACCTTGTCCTCGAAGCTAGGAGGGAGCCATGAGCCCAAATTATGCAAAATTAAACAAAGGAGGTACCTTCGCTGCCGACTACCCGTTCGTGTGCATTCCTTCTAGCATCTTGTGATCTATTACGAACGTTCCTCTTTGGGGCTCGCTCTTGCTTCAGCGTTTGTATCGG
Source organism: Thelephora terrestris (assembly GCA_015956445.1). NCBI lineage: Eukaryota > Fungi > Basidiomycota > Agaricomycetes > Thelephorales > Thelephoraceae > Thelephora > Thelephora terrestris. The sequence continues at coordinate 746,079 of WIUZ02000012.1, read as the reverse complement.
GCCCGGCCTCGAATTCGACGGCCCCGGTTGGGGAGAGTGGTTCAATGAAGGCGGAGGTGGGATGACATTTCCACTCGCAGCACCATTGCGATTGGTCTTCATGATCGCCTCCCTCGCGGTGTTCATCAAATCCAACAAGAGTTCTTTGCACTTCCTCGCCCCTGGCCAAATACCCTCCCAAGACTCGACTGCGTCCAAACACGACTTAGCTTCATCCATCGCGACTGTGGAAGCCTTGGTATCTTGAACGTGCATCGCGTAAAGGAGGATGATCACGGCGGAGCTGAACAAGTTCTGGAGGTACATCGTCGAGTGCATAGAAGAAGGGACGACGTTCTTCATCGCTGCCGCGAGCCTTATGCAACCTCTGGCAGAGGAAAGCGCCTTGGCCACAGATTTGGGGATAGCCGGCTGATCTCGTTTCCCAGGAAGGAAGTTACGGTGCAACGTAGTCAGAACGCAGTAGTAGTTGCTACACAAGACTGTGCTCAACGAGACCTGCTGTTCGTTGACGGAGCTCGACTTGAAAATCGCCGGGAGATCCTCGATCCATTGGGTAAGCTCTTGATCAAGCGCCTCGACGGTTTGCTGGAGCTCGCAAGTTCTGTCAGCCATCAAGAATCCCTTCCAGGTCTCCAGAGTGTAGATTCTACGGAGCATAGAACCAGCAATCTTGTACAGGGTAACGAAAGCAATGAAGCCTGCCATCAAAGATGGCTGTTTATCCGTCCATACGGCGCCGTTGAAGTATTGTGGCAGGTGCTCGTCTTCAACGTCGACAGGGAGTTCCACATCGCAATCCGAATCTTCAATGCCGAGCGGTCGACCGAGGGTAAGGGCGAACATTCGATCAAGAGCGTAGACGCCCCACCAAATTTTGCGAAGCGTCTCCTTCTCAATCGGAGAAATGTGAAGGCGGCGAGGAGAACGCTGAACGGTGGGGAGCGGTGTTAGTGAAAATCCTAGGATCGGTGTAAAAGGTTTCTTACGTGTAGACCGAGGTCCTGGGCAGCGCGGACACCCTGACCTATTAATATCCAGGCCTGGGGTAGACAATTAACAGAACAGAGGAATGCAGCCATGAGTGTGAACCCTTGAACGTGAGTGGATTGGATAGACGCGTGGGAGATATATTGCAAGATAAGGGCGCTGCAAGCGGAACATCTTAGCAGTTCTCCGACGTCGGAAAAGAACGTCATCTGCGCACCGTTCGTAATAGATCATGCCCATCCCCCCTTCATCCGCTTTCCCTGTAGAAAGACGCGGGTCATCAAGGAACCGAGAAGCGACAGCAAAGACTGAGAACGTCAGCGCGACGAAAGGTGTCTCGATCCCCACTGTCTGAGGGTCGTGCGTGTTGTCCATCAAGAGGCGGTATTGTCTCAAAAAAGACGGTTTGTCTAACACCGGAAGCAAAAAATGGAAACGGAAGAAATAAGCTTCAACCTATATCGATGGTCAGCTTCGGTGACATCATAATAATCGTAGAAAGTCATATAGGACGAGGGCGATAAGCAACACATGAACACTTACCAGGGCGTCTGCTAGATCACGGGACGGGTACTCCACTTCCTCTACCCCGGGAAGAGCACGTACTTGGCCGAAGAAAACTGACGCAGGGAAATACAATTTGTTGGCGGTCGGCACCGGTGAGCGAGGATCGTTGTCTTCCATGGGCGATACACGGTGCAGTGGCGATGCAGTCAATGCACGGAACGATTGTATGAGTGACATAGTGGAAGAGTTTCCAATCCACCGGAAATGACCATGTTCATCAAGGGCCAGTTGTTCGAAGGCTTCAGAGACAAGTTCGCTCGGCTCGTCCTCGAATTTTACCGTCCGTTTAGACTCGGGTGGAGTGGATGGAACAACACCCTGCATCTCCTGCATCTGCGGAAGGACTTTCTGGATGACGGCGGCGGAGGACGCAGAGACAGAGGCGGGAGTCTGGGACGTGGAGGATAATGCACCCTTTTTCTCGGACTGACCGAGTTGCTCAAGGATAGGCGTAACCTGATTGAACAAGGTCTCCATATGGAGGAGCCTGGTTTCCAGTTCTTGGACATATCTGCAAACGAAAGATAAGCGGCGGGAGGATAAAGCCGATGATCTGTATGACATACTGTCTACTGAGCGCGGCTCTATCTTTCGTTTGCAGCCAAGTGCATTGAGATTTAGAGGTGATACATTGTGTACACATAGGTTCATTGCCGTCGCATTTGATTTTCTTGCGCCTGAAGCGGGATTGTAATTCAGGGGAATGGTGATGGCGAGAGGGCGTACCTGCAGCCTTCACAAGCCCTCCAGACCCTGCGCCGTTGAACTTGGAAGGTCTTAGTGTCGGGGAGGGGCTGTTCGCTGATGCTGACACGTTTCTTCTTCTGGGGAGTGGGGGAGGTGGATTCGGCAGTCATGGTGGTTGAGGGGAGAGAGAGGAGTGGGTATTTCAAAGAGGGGCCTGATATAAGTAAGTAAGTGTTATAAACGGGTAACGCTCGCCGACGACAACAGTGACGATGACAATCCACTTGGTCCTGGAGGTGCGTGTGAGAGACGTAAGAGATGGTGACAAGCGAGAAAGACTCGTTACGATGGCCGTGAAAGCCGTGTTCCAGAGACGGTGAACAAGGAACAGCCGGACCCGGCGGCGGGGCATTTCATCTCACAGCTCCTTGTTTCGCATCCATGGCTAGCTTAATCGCAATCCTCGATCTCAAGGGCAAACCTCTCATTCAACGTTCTTACAGAGACGATGTTCCAGCTACATACGTCGAGAGATTTCTCCCGCTGTGCCTCGAGATGGAGGAGGAAGGCCAGCAACTCACGCCCTGTTTTTCAAACCAGGGCATAAACTATATGCACATCCGCCATTCCAATCTTTATTGTGAGCCATTTTATCTTTGCCGTGTCTCACATTTCACGTTGGTTCACCGTGACCTACCAGTGCTGGCCATGTCAAAACGAAACACCAATGCCGCTGAGGTCATCATTTTTCTACATCGGCTGGTGCAAGTCCTTGTAGAATATTTCAAGGAACTGGAAGAAGAGTCTATCCGAGACAACTTTGTTATCATTTACGAGCTCATGGATGAGATGATGGACTTTGGTTATCCTCAGACAACGGAGAGCAAGATCTTACAAGAGTGCGTGGATGTCACCGCAGCTCTCCTCCCATGTCTAACCACCGGTCCGGACAGATACATCACACAGGAGTCATACAAACTAGAGGTCCAAGTCCGGCCTCCAATCGCAGTCACGAACGCGGTTTCCTGGCGATCAGAGGGCATTAGATACCGCAAGAATGAGGTCTTTTTGGACGTTATCGAGAGCGTCAATCTCCTGGTACGTCTCTTGCCGTCATCCACTCTTCCGTATGTGGAGTTAAATATGCCCAGGTGAACGCCAATGGTAACGTTGTTCGGTCCGAGATCCTGGGCGCAGTGAAAATGAAATGCTATCTATCTGGGATGCCCGAACTCAGGCTTGGCCTGAATGACAAAGTGATGTTCGAGAGCACAGGACGGAGTGAGTTAGCGGTTTCTTGAGATATTTGTTATCCGCTTACGACAAGCAACCCACAGCATCGAGAGGCAAGGCGATTGAGATGGAGGATGTCAAGTTCCACCAATGTGTTCGGCTTTCCCGGTTCGAAAATGACCGGACAATTTCCTTCATCCCACCCGATGGAGAATTCGAGTTGATGTCTTACCGGTTATCGACACCCGTTAAGCCGCTCATATGGGTCGAGGCTGCGGTGGAATACCACAAAGGGAGCCGTGTAGAATACATGGTCAAATGCAAAGCCCAATTCAAACGACGAAGCACCGCGAACAACGTAGAAATCTTTGTGCCAGTCCCGGATGACGCGGACAGTCCAAAATTCAGGGTGCGTGACCCATCCTCAGCTGACTCCCAATGGTTACGGTATATTTGGCGGGAATGGTCCTCTTAGGCCTCAACGGGAAGTGTTCAGTACGCTCCTGATAAGTCGGCGTTTGTTTGGAAGATAAAGCAGTTGGCTGGTAGTCGGGAGTTCCTGATGCGCGCCCACTTCGGGTTACCAAGTGTTCGGGGAGGTTAGTTACCTATTGTCTTATCCCCATGGGGAAACACGCTAACTGATTGAACGCAGAGCAAGAGGTTGATAAGCGGGCGCCGATTATGGTGAAGTTTGAGATCCCGTATTTCACCGTCTCTGGTATCCAAGTCCGCTACCTCAAGATCGTTGAAAAGAGCGGTTACCAGGCTTTGCCTTGGGTGAGGTATATCACGCAAAACGGTGACGACTATAGGTGCGTGCGATCTGGAATCGACGTTTTTCCGTTGGCTGACAGATCGCTGGCAGCTTGCGCACGGCGGCTGAAAAGGGCAGCGCCCCCATCGTACCCATGTAGAGCTCCATATCCTATCCCTAGACATTTATGTTTTCGTGTACTACGATAGCGGTCAATCATGTCAGATGTTTGAATACCCAGTTATCCGCCTACAGCCGACACAGCGTCGGGGTCGACTGATCGTGTGCCGACATGGACAGCGGAGGAACCGGATGATCCCGCCTGATCCCACCTATTTCACCGCCAGCGTCCAACTCGTGTCTTGCGCGCGCCATGTTTCGCTCATTACGGGCAGCGACCAAGTTGCTAACGCGGTCCACCTCGACCACACCAAGCCCCTACCCCTTCTCAAATGTCGCGATTCTACCACCCCCGCCAGAAACGGCCGCAACACCATCTCTTCGCAAGGGAAAAGGCATAATGCAATACATCCACAAAACGCTTCCATGCCCAGAGAGACAAGCCCTCATCATGAGACTTTTCTCGCGTCGACACCCCGAAAGGCTTTTGCCCGGCTCGGTTGTGGCTGTAACGCTGGCACACGCCCCGACTTCGTTCTCTGGCGTGCTGTTGTCGGTCAGGCGGAGGGGGCCAGACACATCTTTTGTGCTACGAAACATCGTTCATCGGACTGGTGTTGAGATGCAATTCTTCGTGAATTCGCCTCACGTGAAGGAAATTAGGGTCATCCAGCGCGCTGGAGGTGGAGGTGGGAAGGAGGGCAGGAGGATGAGGAGGGCAAAGTTGTTCTACCTAAGGGATTCACCAGAAAAGATGTCCGAGATTTCTGCTGGTGTCCGGGGATAGGATGTTTTGCTGTCAGTACCATTCCATGCATCGTGTTTCCGCAAAACTGAAATCCATCTGCGTCGTCAAACAGGAATGTTACGGTTTGAGGTGTTTGAAAGTACATTTAGAATAAAGTATGAAGATGGTTAATGTTTCATTGAGCACACGAATCGTTCCTCCAAAACAACCGCGTGCTTTTCGAGTCGATGTTAATCCGCAGGTGCCTCCCTGTAGAAAAGAGAAAAGATCGTCAGGATCCAATCAAGACTACAAATACAGAAAGACTTATTATATAAAGCACGTTGTTACACCTATGAACGAGGAAAAGTTCAGTGCAAGGCGCAAAATCATATCGGTCGTGTATGGCGTACCGGATGAAGACTTCGCCAAGGGCACCGTTAGACACACCGTCCTGGAACTCTTCTGTGTTGGCAAGCTGTCAATCAAAACCGATTAGCACAACGACGAGAAGGAAATACGCGTCGAAAAAGGTAAGAAAGAGGCGTACCTGGAGGTTCATATATCCATCGGTCGAGACCAAGAAACCCTTGTATTCGAGCCCCCACTTGAGCCTGACAAAGACGGCCTTTCCCGTCAGCTCCTGCATGAAGGGTTTTGGGTTCACTGGAGTGGCCTAGTAAACCCGTCAGGCCAGTTCAATCCAAACCAAAAGGAAGGAGCAGACCATAATTGTTCGGGATCGAAAGAAACAGCCACCACTCTTAGTCTCGTTCAGCGCTTCAGGTACCACGCCGCACGTGAGGGGAACGTATATAAGGGGGTGTACAAGGAAATCAATTTCGTTCTTAGGATAATTGACCACCCTCTTTTTGCGAGCCACGCCTGTCAGTCACTCTCATATTACACCCATTGCTCACTTCCAGCCATGTCCGACAGAGAGGGACGCGGTGCCCCGAGCGATGACGAGCTGTCGTTGCCCAGGGCGACGGTGGCGAAAATGATTCAAGGTACGAGCCTTCTTCATCAGATATTTCATTTCCTCCTCTTCCTCCGTGCTTTTTAATCTCTCCTATCTGTGTGCTTCTGCTGGTGTGCTACACGAGAATACCTTCCACTTACGCTCTTGTCCTCCCTCCTTTCTCCGAAATCGCGTCGCCACTGTCCAGAGTTGTTGCCTGAGGACGTTACGTGCGCTAAAGACACCCGAGATCTGGTGATTGAGTGTTGTGTAGGTAAAACTAAAATTCTCAATCTTCCCGTGGCGTTGATGTTGACCCCCCTTTTTGGCGTAGAATTCATTCACCTCCTCTCGTCAGAGGCGAATGAGATATGTGAAAAGGAATCTAAGAAGACAATAGCTCCAGAACACATTATCTCCGCGCTGGAGGTTCTTGCTTCTCTCGAGGTCGCACATATGCCATCTGATTAAATTGTAAATTCAGAGCTTGGGCTTCCAATCCTTCATCCCAGAGGTTCAGGATGTGCTCAAGGACCACAGACAGCAGCAAAAGGTGTGCATTCGTTCAGTGCGACGAAAAAGGATTCCCCTGACGCATGATGCAGGATCGTGAAAAGAAAACCTCGAAGCTTGAACAATCTGGTCTTACGGAGGAAGAACTCCTCGCCCAACAGCAGGCGTTATTTGCTCAGTCTCGGGCTAAGTTCGAATCCACTGGTCAACCGCAATAAGAGCCCCCAGAAGTTTGTCAGTCGGTGGGTGACGACGGGGCGGCACCCCCGTGGCCTTCCTGTTGGGATACTCGTGTATTAGCATGTTCGTTTCTTTCTTCTAGTGTATGTCATCTGTCGCAGAATGTATCACTTGAATGTTTCGCATTAACGTCAAACACCGCACTATACCTAAAAACACTCGATCTTCACAGACTTGACCTTTTCCGAAGGTCGGACAACCTGCGCTGTGGAGAGTCCCCGTTCCATGATCCATCGTCAGGCTCTATCGAAGGAAGGCCTTCTTGCTCGACGATGTATGAAGCAGAAACAGAGGCATAGAGCACGGCTATTGAGTGCGTAAGCGGGCAACTTAGGCTATCGATCACATTCGAATCCGGACCTACCTTCATAAAGATCCTGTGTGAATTTCAGCCCCGCTCCCAGTCCACCAAGGAACGCATTCCCCGCGCCTGAGACCAAACATTCAGTATTGTGATGCCTGAGATTCTGAAGGCAGTACCGGTCACGTCAACAACACGGTGCGGGTCATTCGTACCCCAGAAGGCTTCCACCCAACGGCCCTCCTTGGTCCTTGACACGACATACGCACCCAACGCACCGCTCCTGATAACGACCGAGCCTTGACCACCCTCCCCAACCCCATAACCAAGGAGCTTGGCCGCGGCTTCCTCGATCTTCGCCTGTGTTACGGGCAGTGGTATGGAAAGGAGCCCCATGGCTTCTTCGGCGTTTGGACTGCAATCCTCGTCAGAATGTTTCTGGCGTAAGCCAATGGTTTTGAATCTTTACCTGAGTATTGATATCGATGGAAGGACTTCTAACAGGGACGGTAGTTCCCCTGGCACACACCTGTCCTAGAGATGCTCCGTCAGAATTTAAACCATGTAACGCGGAATCATTACGGGCATCGGCTCATAGATGGTTATTGGAGACCACCCTTCAACCTCTTTAACCTCTGAGATGACTGAGAGGGCTCTTGTAGGAGAGCAGATGAAATGAAGTGTTTTAGGCCGTTCGAATGAGGTCCCGTTCAAATCTTGTGGGGTCAGCCTTACCCGCGGGGTGAGGTACTTGAACCTAATCACCTTGACAGGAATCGCGGGTCAAGACGTCTGAATATGGTGGATGAATATGGGTCAGTCCACGAACCCCCTATGATCTCCTCGATAGTGGTTCAAGGCCTTCGTTGTGACGCGGGTTGGATCGTCGCGGAAGAGCCACATGTCTGATCCATAGGAATCGAGCTTGGCTTGGATGTGAGAGGGGAAGTCGTGGCCTCTATCGACGATCATCCCGATGTCTGTGGGATCCAACCTATATCATTCGATGAGGTTCCGGAGGCATCGAGTTTGGAGTAAGTTCCGAAGACCAACCAGATCCTTGCTCCGATAGCAGCATAAGTCCCCCCACCTCCAATCTACACCCAGGGAGGGGAAGATTAGCAGCAGACACGCATGTGGGTTGCGGAGAGAGACTTCTGCCATGTCTGTAGAGACGTACCTGAGGATCGAGGCCTCTTCCAGTTGGGTTCCCGTCCCCATCCTCGTACAGGAATTGATCCACGATGAACATTCCCAAAGAAACGAACTGCCTCTGGGTCATGTTTGCGACGGCGACCTCAGTTTGGGGTCAAAGTCAGGTATAGAGGCGCTGGAGATGTGAGATGCAAGAGAGCGTGAATGATGGGATTTGGTCGATGTGTTCTCCACCCTGGAATCTTTTCAAGATTCGCACTAAAGTTTGATCGGACTGATCGACACTTATCCGGACTAAACCAGCCTGGTCCAGGTCAGGGCCTCAGGCACTGACCATGATGTACACATGCATCGCTGCGGGCGTTAACACCTATCTATCGTTTGGAGGTGACGCTGTTAACCAAAAGGATCAATTCACGGTGATTACTAGTTCAGAATTAGGGAGTAGATTCGTCGTGACATGTGTATACTAGGTGCAGTTATGTTATGTACGTATGGGTGGATAATCAGTACTCAATCGCGTGCAGTAGAGTTCAAAAGTTCATCGGCAAGATCCAGATCTTACACCGACAGCGCTCTCAGACAGGCCCCGGATCCCTCTGGACAATGGGCCTGCGGAGAAAAGATGGTTGATCAGAATGTGCGTAGAAGCCTTTACTTATGATTCGTGACACCTACATCGTCGATGATGACATGGTCCTCGGTCAAGTGGACTAGGTGATAGGTGATACCTGTTTCGCCTTCGCGCCAAGGGACCACGATCTGGTTCTTGACGTACCTCAGCCCACCGTCTCCCATGATGACCAGCTGCTGGCCGGTGGCTTGTGCAAAGTTGATATAGTGAGGATTGAAGTCATACACTTCCAAGCGGCAGTACCCCTTCAAACCACAGTCCTGAGGCGATGAAATGAAGCGAGATCCGGCGACAAAGGAATGTCGCTCATCTTCCGTCTGGCCAGGGAAACACTTGAAATCAAAGGTCGCGGTTATTCCACACCAGTCTTCCCACCGTACCACCGTGCCCAAAGGCCCTTTTTGAAATGCTCTAAGGATGTCTTCGATCAATACGATAATTGACGTCCCGACAGCTTCCTCTGTGAATTCGTTGTCCGTGATCGCATTGATGACCATGATTTTTGCAGAGTCGGCAGCGAAGAAAGGCACCACGCCATCCAAATGGGCAGGTTTCGACCCGTGAAGGGACCCAGAATGCATTTTTACATCGAAGTAAATCGCATCGGGCAAACCCAAGCGGAGCGCCCGGTTTTCGAGTGACCACCCAACCTCAGGAGCGCATGAAGTATCGTAGACATCAAGAAAGTTGTCATCATCTTCCCACACAAGGATCCTGTGTTCATCCAAGAACTGGATAGCTTTACGACGCTCGTTTTCGAGGCGCTGAAGGAGAGGGTGAGCGGCGTCGATTAGAGCTGTCACTTAAACTTTTTGTAAAATACATACGAGAACCATTTCTCCTGTCGTCCAGTCCCAAACGACGACAGAAAACCCGTTATCTTCCAGGTCCACCGATCGAAAAACAACCCCAAGTCGAGAGCGGGTTATGTGAAGCTCGCCCCACCACTCGGAAGAGAATGACGCGTAAATATCATGTACTATGATCTGTCGCTGTGCTTTGGGGTGCGGTAAACCATCCGTCATAGTTCGAAGGGCTATCACAGCCGTCCTCCAGCTAAATTGGTGCGAGGTGTTGGCGGCAATGAGGAGATGGGAGTTAAGGACGATTAGCTTACTTGTTTTTTGGTGCGAGAGTCGCAAAGACGTTGGAAGCGGGGTCGATCTTCAAACACAGGACATTTTCTTGGCATCGCATTTTCCACTCTAATCGCGGAACGCCCCTTGAACTCGAGCCGATTTGCAGAAAGCGCACGGTACCGGCTTCTTTGAGAACCCTCCACGCAATCACTCCCTCCGCAATGTCGTAGGTATCTCCAGGATTGAAGGGGATATCTTCACTCGACGCGAATTCTAGTCGTGACCACCGAGTCTGATATTGTTCGAGCTGTTCACGGCGAGTCACAAGTAGGTGATCCTCCTCATCTCCTCCGAGCCTAGCTCGTTCTAATCCGGAGACGAAGAGGTCAGAATTGTAGCGCTCCACAAGGGGGTCTTCATGCGCACGACGGAAACAATCGAGGACCTAACTTCAACAGTCAATTTCAACAACTAGACAGGGTCAATCAATCCACGTACCACGTCGTCTCCGACGTTTTCCTGGAGGTCGGAGTGAGGAACCAGCTCAGCGACAGAGGGCATGATTTATGTGGGGTTGAGGAAAGGTCGTGAGACGAAGGGCCAGGCCGCTCGGCGTGTTTTGACTTAAATGCAGAAGATACGGAGCTTGCGCGGTAACGTATGCCCATTCCATGACTTAGTCCTGAATGGCGCTCCTACGGAAGTCAAAGGGAATTCAGTTAAATCGGCTTGGACCGGTGAAATACCTCACCTTGACGGGCCTCGTTCAAAGAGTCCTGATCAGCTGTGGGTCGTTTTGAAAGAGCGCATAGACGGGCGATGAGATGGATCCAAGTGGTTGCCATCCATTATCCGTCCAATCCAGAGGCTCCCTTGTCCCAAAGTGGTCGATGTCGCGGTAAGGCTGAACCTGTGTCAAAGGCAAGGACGATATACGACCGAAAGGCGCCAAAAAAACCTTTGAGAAACACTCAAAGGCCTAAAGAGTTTCTCACAGGCGTACACTTCTCGCCCCCCTCCCAAAAGTCTTCAAATGGCATGCGAGCGTGATCGGGGCATTGAGCCCGCCCGGTGTTTATAGGTTCATGATCGTCAATCATATGACCTCCTGGGGACCGGCAACCCTCTGCCAAAAATTGATTCCGTGCGGACTTTCCCACACACTCAGTTCGTTGCCCATCTTTCGAAATTAAATTTCTGTGGACTGCCACACACCACACCCACTTTAAAAACATAGAGCATGAGGAGACATAGCAAACTTCAATTTCATGGTTGCGCTCCAAGAGAAAAGTACCTTGATTGCCAGAAATTGAGGTTTTTTGTGAATATCAGTGATCGAATCGAGTGAGGCAACTCCACCTAACAGGGGTGTGCGCCACAGTTCTCCCTTGAACGCAGCGGCCGTAACTCGGATATAAGGGACTATGAGGATAAAGACCGTGTAACTCGAGACTGATGTGAGATATGTTAACATCATCGAGTGCAGTGCGGGGTGTGGCATTCGACCACCCAGACTATGGCAAGATTCGACGCCTATAGCACCCCAACACTTGATTATGGGTAGCCCTTTGGTGACCAACAGTATGATATTTTCACACAGGGTATTGCCTTCATAAAAAATTCAAACCATGAATCGATGCACGGCCACGCCACATAGTATTTCCGTATATCTAATCCGACGCACGCAGTTTGGACGGGCTGGAAAATTGACCAGAGGTTGTCTCACTGGGGAGCCAATTTCAAATGAGCACGCGTGGCCAAGGCGGGTTGCCGGTCCCCAGACCTCCGTCTCGTGGGGTGTGACACGTGATGCGGTTCTTCGGCCATGACAGTGGCCATACGACACTCTCTCAGCCTGGGTTTGGTGGCTTCTAGTGAGGTTGAGGCGGCTGGCTAGCGATCTGTGGTGGGGTCCGAGGGGCACCGGGGAGAACTGGAAATTTGGGACACCACGGACTTAGCCGGACCGAGGACGTCAGGAACAGCCTCGGCATCAATCATCGTCGGTTTCACTGCACAAATAAGGCATAGGGCCGACAAGCGGCAGAGCCCGGGGCTGAGCGCTGAGCTGTAATCCAACGTCGATACGAGGTCCGGTCTACTAGGAGAGGGACACGAGTAGCGAAAAGGGTCAGGTAGGACCGAGCGCTAACTCAGTAGGAGGCGGAGCAAGAAGGTGCCGCTCGGGAGGGCGGGACCCCAGTCTGCAAATTTTCCGGCACTACATCGTGTATGGACAACCAATTGAGAATATATCACAAATATACTAATACAAAGGCTGACAGGCAGGCGGGTGGGAAACAAAAATTCGATGTACGACAGCAGGAGTTGACGAGAACGGCGAGACGGGTGTGGCAAATGAAAACGGGAGTCGAGAAATGAGAGGGGTGATGCTGGTGACCCTCCCGTTGGGCGTTGGTGCCGATCGCGAACTCCCGGCACCGTGCCGAGATAACAAAGTGCGGGAAGGGTACGGTGACAGGTGACGATGACAAAGCACAGTAACTTTAAGGGGAGGATGACTCATCTAAGGGGTAGGCACGTGCTGCGATAAACTTAGTGTTTTTTGCGCAACGGAGGCAAATGAAAAAACGACAAGACCCAGGGCATTCTGCCCCGGGAATTTGACCTGATGTGGGTTGCTGAGTGCACACGCACTGCACATTCGGCAGGCTTCGTGGCGTCATTGCCAAATCCTTCACGACTCCCGTCCAGAAAACCATGCCCATCCAACCAATCTGTTCTCACTGCCGGTTCGTAAACATCTCGTCAGAATCCACAAAACACTCATTGATCCGTATCCACCCAGCGCGAAACGGTTGGTATGAACCTTTCAATTGCGGGAGGCGTGCTCTTTTCGTTGACTTCCAGTCCTTCGTAGGAGTGCGACGGCGCCCGCCCATATTGTACGACATGTACCCAAGAAATACTTGCATGCAACTATGACTACGATCCTAAAGTTAGGAAGACGATTCTGCCGAAGGGAATGGCTTGTTTACCTTGCAGGTTCGTACCGTCTCATACACCCTGCTTCCCTACACAATTCAGTAACCGGCTTTCCAGACGCGATAAGAGGGTGATTGTTACCCATTCATTTTCTCAACCCCTATCTCACGCCCTCTCCAGCGGTGTGATGGCGCCAAACCTGCCTGCACGTCCTGCAAAAAGTCTCCAAAAAGACCAGACTGTCGTTATGAGGATCTTCCGAGATTCCAACCAGAGAAACCTGGATCGATGCTAGTGAAACGCGGAGGGCGGCGCCCTAACACGAAGAAATCAACGAAGGCAAGCATTCCCCCAGGACACATCGACTACGCGTATTGGTGCAGCAGGATCCACAACTCACATTCGTGGACTGCCCCCATTCCGCACTTGGCGTACGACTTTTGGAACTCGGACCCATCGGCGTTCCAGCTGTCACGTGTATCGGCTGATGATAGGAACATGATGTTGTGAGCAGACTGCTAGTGGGCCGTTGCTCATTGATTAGCACTTACCGGCGCATGCAGCCGATTGCTATACTTGTCTTATTCCCTCGTGCGAGGGAATCTATTCAGTTCATCAAAATTCCAGGCGATTGTATTGGGCGACATGTCTGGAACACGAGTACACCCATTCTTCGTTTTATTCGCGGAGTTCTCCGGCCGGCACTTCTACCAAGTCTGTCGGGCACAGTGGATATTTTGGGAGGCTCAAGGGATCCTTGCGCATTTGACATTCGGTTCGTTAATGACAATGAAACCGGAGGACGATCCAGTTTCATACGCTCAAGCGCACTGGAGTATGGCAACCGGGTTGATGACAGCCGGTAGTCCCGTTATCGCGCGGAGACATTATCAGATGACACTCAAAGCGATCAAAGACCACGACATCCGCTTCGTGAAGTCCCCTCCGAAACCTGGCGTTGCTGTTAGCTTCACGGAACAGGATCACGAAAGGGCCGTACTGCTAGGGAAGATCATACACTTTGAATCCTTTCTGTCACTCTACCTGTCGGGAATGCCAGGGGCAAGACCCTGGGACGATGGGAACAGGGAGGCGGCATTGTCGGTCGGTTTTATATACCTTTCGCTCGAGAATTCATTTAACCCGGAGATTGATAGGCATCAGCGGAATCTATTTTGCGCGAAATTGAGGTTTCAGTCTTGGACCTGGAACGACAGTTCAGGCAGGAGCTACCGGTGAAGCTGCCCCCTGTACATTTAAAGGGTACTATTGCTTACAGCGCCATCAGATCGCGTACCCGGTCCTACTGAAAATATGCCCTCTCACGCTGAGGACCAAGACTTTCCTATTATGTAAAGATGTTCGAGCTTGTCTACATCACCTCCAAGGCTGTGAGTATCATGAGAAGAACATACGTTCATAGTCTTACCACCCACAAAGCGAATTGCAACAGAGGCGCCATAGAACTCTCGCAAGATCTTATCAAGGAACTCCAAAGCCACCTGCAGGATGTCGTCGAGCTTACGAACGTGCATTCCAAGGAAGGTGATCATGATGGTTCCGCCAACCTTCAATCCAACGCGATCATGACGATGCTCAGCCTCCTTGAAATACATCGAATTTTGGCGAGGTCCGAGGTTGCCCCTGCTGCAGTACGCCAGGATTCGCGGAGTAAATGCGGCGGTCTTATGTCAGACATCACCCTCACCGCTCAGAAGGTGGTGGTCGCCCACGGAAATTACCTCTCCAACTTTATTGTGGTATGCATTGCTGAGTTATGCTGTGTCTTCGCTCGCTCACGTCGCTGCAGTACGACACAGCCGATGACAAGGATGCCCCAGATATCACAGACATCATCTCGCCTTTGACCGTCACGTCGCTTCTCTCCATCGGTGGGTTCGCGGGAACATTCATGCCCCTCCCTTCCAGAACCACGCACAGGGACTACACAAACCCCTCTGAAGGCTTGATCGACCGCTTGATCAACTGCCCCCCTGAAAAGACCGTTGAAGTCAATTTCAACCTCGCATCTAAAACTCTATGGAGCAGTTTTGTCGTCAGCTCATTGAGAACGACAAACAACGAGTCCCGCATCTACATTTTGCCGGACGAAGAGCCTCCTGGAGGCAGTCCGGATATAAGCACGGGCTCCTCCGACACTCCACCCCCATAGATACGCTTCATGCCCTCTCGCCATGTTCTCGATAAACGCTGTTTGGTTAATATTGTTATCTTTTACAAGGTTGATACAAGTTTTGTTACACTGGAATACAGTACGGATAGGTTTAATGTTCAGCAGGTCTTGTTGTAGCCACCGTTTGTTTGGAATCAGGAGTCAGAATCTCAAACTCAAACTCTGCTCGGGGCACGGGGAAACGG
Source organism: Thelephora terrestris (assembly GCA_015956445.1). Taxonomy (NCBI): domain Eukaryota; kingdom Fungi; phylum Basidiomycota; class Agaricomycetes; order Thelephorales; family Thelephoraceae; genus Thelephora; species Thelephora terrestris. Next base: position 730,790 of record WIUZ02000012.1, on the reverse strand, counting down.
GTCGGGCCGTCGGGGACGATTAGGATCCGGAAGTGATCGGCGCCTCCAGGCTCCATTCAACTCGTCACTCTCACCCACCACATTGCATCTTAGTTTCTAACGCTGCGCTGGTGTGGCGCCCCGTGGACTGTCTTCGTCGCCCCAACTGGAGAAGCCCTCGGAATGAATTTGCTTTAAGGTCTGGGAATTGAGGACTCTGGGCTTTGATGTCCGTCTATCGACCTTTCAGTTTACTGGAGCATTCTATTGCCAGCTCCAATGGACTAGCGAGCGTCATGGCCAGAAGGTTATGTATAGATTCTGCGCAGGGTTGTGATGGGAGTCCATACCCCAACAGGAGGATGCCTTGGACTAGGTCACCGCTTCGGCTGTTCGCTTGAACCACTCGCGCTGGAGTACGTGACTGACTGCGACTAGTACTTCGACAAGGTGTTAGCGCAAGGATCAAGGATCTAGTGCTCCGGGTTCTAGGAGACAGGAGTAAGGTAACTACGGGGTTGAACGTTTGTACCCCCTTGGACGTGTTATTCCCGCTCCTCAACATCTCAGCCACCGCCAACTCAAGCGGGTGGTAAAACTGGGAACATCACCGCGATATCCCCTTTTCGTTGATTTGCTTCCCCGCATGCGTTGTATCGTGGATCCCAGCGATCCGTAATGCAAATGCAGTCGTGGGTTCCCTGCTTAGATTCGATTGTTGATCCCATCTAATAGACCGGTAGTGCTCATAACTATCCCTTTGGGGCGGGATCACACATCTTCTGGGTCACTGATCGCTGATTCCTATACCATCGGCGCCACAATTTCCACCGAAGGCCACGATGGCATCTTTTCTTGCATGTCCGTGAAGGAGAGCGAGGACGAAGAGGGGAAAGACCGAGGAGCCTTGGCCATGGTTTCCTGCTTTTTTTTTGGTTTCCGTTCTCATCAGTTTGGGACCCAATCAGACCCAGCCGCAAACCCGTCGGCAATCATGAACTCCCACGAGGACGCGAGAGTGCCCGCGGGTTTTGCGGCTATCAGGTGGTACCAAAGACCTGGGAGGTGGGCAATCGAGTGCCTATCGATGCCCCTTTCTCTGGTCTGGGTGATATTTTTCGGACTCGGAGAGAAAAGGAGAGGCCGCTTGCCGAGTTTTGCATCGAAGATCGGGTGTCGCACTCCCGAACCAGACTCCTCGGAAGGTATATCGCTGGTCCTTTGTCGGGCCATAAGCTGAGGCTCCTGGCCACGCTAGGTCCCGAGGAGCTCCGAGGAGCCCGGGGGTTGATTGATCATGCCACAGTACCCAGTCGCCGGCTCGGCCCCTGCATGTGGGTTGTTCCTCCGGCCGTTCGCCTCCCGAGAGTTCTTGGAGGCTGAAAATCACACATAATCAGCCCCGTCTTCGGATATTCACCCCACTCACTCGACCGCGTGTACTGACTGCGCGCCTGCGTTGGACAGAATTCTGTGGCTGACGCAAACATTCGTCAGCGAGATTAAACTCCAAGACCATGTGCCATTAACTACATACTGGTTGCGTGGTCGCCTAAGGTCGCGCGCCTGGGATTCATTCTTGATATCGTACGTCAAAATTATCATCTCGTCCCCGATAACATGGCGTTCCTATTGTCCAGCCTATGTCAAGGGAATAGAGGTGCGAGTCGGAAGTGATCTTGCGGTCATCAGATAAAAGAACGGGCTCTCGTCCAGGGTTCGGGTACTAGGGTTTGTGAGGCTAAATACTTAAAAATCTGAAATTCGGGGACCAGACTTTGGTGCGAGATGACCCCGTGGTCTGAAAACTACAAGTTGCCGATCTCCGCGTGGCGTTTGGGTGGCTTGTAGTGATGTTCTTTCTGAAAACACGCGTTGGACGAAAACGAGATAAGATATATTATTGATCTCCACCTCGGCACGAGCGAACTCTTTACCACAAGTCATTGAGAATCCAAAACTCAGGGCGGCTACTAAACAACACGCGAAGGCGACGACTTTACATCTGAGCCCAGGCTCCTTATTTCGCTGATTTTGATTCTGTTGGAGGATTGGGGTGCCAAAAGTTGAGCCCCCTCAGACGTTCGATGCTCACAAAGCTCTGGACTAATCGAGGTGGGGCCGAGTTCTTTGTGAGGATGGATCTCAGATCTTCGGGTGTCGTACGCGTTCCGTCACACAGAATCAGAATCATTTTTCATCACACGCAGGCCTGGAGATCCACGGCAGCACGAAAGCTCGGCAAAGTCCGAACGGGGTTTAGTTCTACTTCCGTCGCTTGATCTTCATCACCGCGAAGGTCCCACCTGGTCCCTTCCCTCAGTGTCCTAGTCCCATCCGAGACTCAGGGCTGTTCGGACACGTTGTAGCAAAACTTGACGCACTAGTCTGGAGGCCTGTAGATACGATGAAGGTCTGGGCGATTACGTTGGACGTCTCCGCGCTGAATAGCGCAACTTTCGAGACCGTGCGTGGCCATTGGCACGTTTATCCACTGGCGTTCGGACTTTGTTCGATCTGACACCCCCCGATTTTCGCCTCTAGTATTACACACGGGGATTGCAGTTTGTGGATGAGCCCGCTCGAGCGAAGATCAAGAGGTTCTTCAGAAGGGAGGACGCATTCAGTGGGTACTCCCTTTCTGCCTTATCTTTACGACCATCCCCCCTCTATCCGAGCGGCGCGAACCTCGAGTCTACAGGTTAACGAAGGGAGATAACATCGGCTGATTTCATTCTTTCTCATATGTTTACATGATGGCGTGTTCGGTTTGTGTGACGGTGCGGCGTTGCGTCATCTTGCAGGATCCCTCGTCGGCAATCTGCTTCCAAGGGTGATGCTACGCGAATGTGGAGTACCGGTTTCGTCTGTTGAGTTCGGCAAAACAGAGTCGAACAAGCCGTACGTTTGCACGGTAAGACTCTCTCTCCCTCTACATCACGGGAACGACATCTGCGACTTCAGATGTCTCCCTTCTTTAGGGCTATTCAGAATCTCACATTTTTTCTTGCATCCTCACAAAATGCGATTCGCGTACCACGCACCCGGGCATCTGCTTGTTTTTTTTTCTCACCCGCTATCCCGTTATCAATTCGTCCCATCCTGGCCATCCCACACGATCCGGCGAAATGAAAAACACGATTCTGCAACACCACAGCCGATCACGGACTTGCCTGAATGCGAGCATCTTCACATAGGCTATAATGTTACCCACGATGCAGGACTGATCGCGATGGCTTTTGAAGTCGAGACGACCTCGGAGAAACAGCCATGGATCGAGCCCCCAGCCCATCGAATCGGGGTGGACGTGATGCGGTTATCACTCCCGGATAGGTTCACCTTTCAGTCTTTCGTGGAAACCGTCGGAGATGCAGTACGTACATTTCAATTCCGTTCCATTCATCGCCCTCCCCATCCCCTCCCTCTGCGGGACCGTGACGCCGTTCCGTTCCCATCGTGTATTTCCGGAACTGCCGGAGTGCACGTAACGATTGGCTTTTTTCTTGATTTGTGGCTCTCCCTTCGCGTACTCATTTTCTAATTTCCACTTCTCTGTATCATCATCGACCGGGATCTTTTACCAGCTTACACCATACGAGAAGGAAACCCTGAACCCAACCCCACCCGTGTCCTCGTCGGAGGCACTCTGTCATTTTTATCTTATCTGGACGCTTAAGGAAGCGTACACGAAGGCGTTAGGGTTGGGTCTCGGGTTCGATTTCAAACGGATCGAGTACGATAAAGTCAAGAACAGGGTCAAGGTGGACGGGGTGTTCCTCAAAGGATGGTCGTTCGATATCTTTCGAGTCCCTGACCCAGAAGGTAGCGCGGAGGAATATATTGGTGTGGCCGCCAAGTACGTTGGCGGGAAGAAGGAGGCGGTGGTCAGGCGGTCTCCAGCATCATCGGACCTGTTCTCGTTGTCAATCATGACAGCGGAGGATTTCATGTCACGAGCGTTGCGGGAGTTGGAATGACAACGGGATGTCCGGGATGGATTCATTGATCTTGACGGCCGGATGTTTTTTCGCATGACTTGACCGGAATAATAGCAAAGATCATGATGATTACAGCAAGGTTTGACAACAGGGAGGGATAGAAATGCAGACTGGACAATAGGTGAGTACTGGGACATTATGTACGAGACGCGTGTGTCTAAGTTGTTGTGGCACGAGAAACGGAGGTATTCGTGAAAAGCTACAATGATAAATTAGTACTATGTGCGAAGGACGGCGGGAGATGGAGCAGATGGGAGAGCGTTGCGAGGAGACGAAATTATGGTGCAAGAAGACGAAGGAAGCAAGGGACAAGAAGACAGAGGTGCAGGTACAAATCTGGTGGAAAAAAACTAAAAGAGGATCATATTTTCCGAGAATTCGAAAATATCGTCCATGGCGTCGGCCGGAGGGAGGTCAGGGTTCGGAGTTGGAGGACTCGATTGCCACACGCGTTTCGAATCGGGATCGTTCCAGCACGTCCAGTTCATCCCGGAATACTCGAAAGAAGCGAGGGCCGACATGGTCCCGAGGGCGTCTGAAAGCTGTTGGTAAAGAGACTGGAAGAAAGAGATGAGCGGTCGGAAATAAAATTTTAGTCGAGTGGTGAACGTACTGGGTCAAAGTGTTCGTCCAATGGGGCGACGGTCATCAGGCGGAGGTAGTGAAGCGAGGGCATTGTTTGGGAGATTGCGGTGACGCAGGGAAGTAAGCCTAGGCTGACGACGGCATCGAAGATGGTGATATTGGACTTTGACCGAGACAATTGACCGAAGATGGAATCGTCTGAGATGACCTCGGACAAAAAGAGAGCCTCTACCGGTCTTTGGGGCACAACGATTCTGGCAGTTTGATGAGAGCCAGTGAAGCGAACCAGTCTCGGAATGGAAGTCGGAGGGAGATGAATTTCTGGCTGATCGTCTGAAGGGAGAGGGGCGCCGACTTGGAGGTCGACGATGGCTGGTGTGCGACTGAGAAAGTCGACTAGGTTCGAATCGAAAGGGAAAGAGGAGGCAAACGATGCTAGGTTCAGATAGTTTGCCTGAGAGTCGAGGACCCAACTGGCATCGGCATCGAGGAAGAGAGTGAGGGAGGTGAGTTCAGTCATCTGTTCGAGGGCTTTTGCGAGGAGAGAGTAGAAAGCGTGAGGCTGCTCATTGTGGATGTTGATGGAGAAGGTTCGAACGTGAGCGGCTACGTGGGGACGAGCGGCGAGGGTATCGAGAACGGATTGACTGTGGAGGGCGGGGGTAACAGAGATAGATTTGTACAGCGTACGCTGAGCCACGGCGTTGAGGGTGAAGCTTGCACGTGCGACAGAGAGGAGATCTGTGGTGGGGAGAAGGCAGCAGATGGAATCCAAGAGCTCTGGAGGGAAGGTGGAGGAGGCCATGATTCGTTGGACGAGAGAGCAGAGATGCGGCTCTGAGGGTGATTTATATATATAGTGAGCCTGATTGACGCCCGGGGTGGGGGAGGTGGGAAGGGGATGCGTGGTCGTGTCGATTAGATGAGATGTTGCACGAAGGCACCCGACCACGCATCCACAACTGATCCGCTTTTCATCCTTCCCCTTGCTACGGGTAAGATATACTTCAACAGGAAACGTTCACTTGCATGAGATCCGGCAGCAATAACGAACCAGCTCGACGGCTCTCTTTCTCAAACTTGCACCTCACCCGTTGACACCCCTCGCGTCCAACGCACCTCGGATCGGCGTTTAATCCGCCTCCCCGGCGGTAATTGCCTCCGCCAACATCCGCCAAGCGACCGTGCGCTGTCTGCATCCCCCTCTCACTCGAATGTTTGGCCTCGTGACCGTTCGTCGCGTCCAGAATGGTTTTATTCGTCAAATGACACGTCGCGCTGCGCATTCCGGTTTGCTAGAGTCTATCATTCTGCGGCAATTCCCAAGGCGGACTTATCACTTTTTGATTCTTAGGACCTTTCCCTCAAAGGACACACGACTGTGGAGCCTTGTCAGAGCACGACGTAGGTTCTAACGTCGTCCTTTCCGGCTGGCTCTTCCCCGAAAGGTTCCTTTCCTTCTTCCTGGTGACCCTCCTCAGTATTCATCCACCTTCTCTATAGGAAAGTATCCAAGTCCTTCTCATTCTTCCCCCTCAGAGATTCGTATGGCACCACACAATTGGTCGTCCATCGCGACCACATAAATGTCGACAAATTTGCCACCTTGTCAGCTGTTCCACCCGAATCCGTCATACTGATTCAAGGGTGCGTAAGATCAAGGCCAAACCATTCTAAGCGCCCCGTCAGTTGTTATCCCTCTTGCGACACCCCTCTCGGCTCTCCGCGTTCTGATCTATCAGTTACACCAGGGAACGACAGGCTCAATAGAAGTGGTGGTGCAAGAGTTCACTGTCCTTAATCCCGCCGACAAAAACCTTCCCTTTTCCACTTCCGATAACCAAACCATCGTGAGTGCCCACCCCCCTCACCTCCGCCATCAACGTGACTTTTCCATCTTGTTTATAGGCCAACGAAGATCTCCGCGCCAAATTCCGTTACCTGGACCTTCGTCGATCCGCTTTGTCACAGAATTTGCGTAAACGCAGCCACGTTGCCCACATCGTCCGCAATGTCCTCCATGACCGAGGTACGATCACCCGTTACGAGACCATTTTGCTATGCCGTATCTCTTCCCTACCAATCCTCATTCAATTCTCACAGGTTTCATCGAAGTCGAAACTCCCATTCTCTTGAAATCCACTCCGGAAGGTGCACGTGAATTCCTTGTACCGACTCGCCTTCGTTCCCGAGATGGTCTTCCTCTGTTCTACGCTCTACCGCAATCACCGCAGCAGCCCAAGCAGTTATTGATCTGCTCTGGCGGTATTGATAAATATTACCAATTGGCCCGATGCTTCCGCGACGAGGACGGTCGTAAGGACAGGCAGCCTGAATTCACTCAGGTTGATCTAGAGATGGCCTTTGTCTCCTGGTCTCCCCCTCCCGTCACTACTCAATGTCCAGGACCCGAAAGCGGACGTTGGCGTATAGGCGGTTACGAGATCAAGGAGGTCACTGAACAGCTGATCGCTCGGATTTGGAAACAAGTCGAAAATGTTGACTTGCCTGAGGTCTCGGTTATGACGTACCGAGATGCCATGGCTCGCGTAAGTAATATTCTGATATCAACAGGACTCCGTTGTCGTCCAGGATGATATGCTCAACCTTTCTCAATACACAGTTCGGTTCTGACAAACCGGACACTCGCTTTGGCCTCGAGGTGAGTCAGGGGATCCTGTCAGCGTGCCGGGTTCCCCACCCTGCCGCCCAAATCATATTTATCACTTTGCTGACTTGACAATTTTCTGTCGCTCCACTGTCACACTACATGTTATACAGATACAAGACGTAACAGAAGCCGTTGTATCTCCTTCCACCCTTCCTCAATCACACGATGTTCGAAGCGTCTGGGAATGTATAGTCCTCCGTAAAGGCCAAGATACCGCGTTCGAGGGTGCAGACCAGATCTGCCGGGAAGATCACGAGGACGCCGTCGTGAGTGCTAACCTATTTGAGTATATGCGATCAAAATCCTAACAGCGACCACTCCCCTCCTATCACAGCAACGTGTCGAATTGACTATTGAGAACATAAATTCGTGGTGGCTGGACAACGGACCCCACCAGCCCCAGAGGGGCTTCGGGGAGGGGACAACCCCGAATCACGCTGATGCGAGCGATAGGATTAACAATCTATTGCAACTGCGGGTTGGTGATGTCGTCTGGCGCGCACACCGCCCCGCCATACCAAAGGTCAGTGGCTTTTGCTTTTGGAGATGTATCGGTTTGGTTCCGGAGCACGCTGTGTTGAGCCACCCCGTCGTTCTATTCAATTTCTCCGCCATTTCATTCTCAAGGGCACCTTCAATTGATGATCCTGGTTATCTAACGATCTTGCTTACACTGATCTGTCCCGTTGAATGAATAGGGCGGTTCGACCTCGCTCGGCAGGTTGCGTCTGAAGCTGGCCCACTTGGCTCAGGAGCGTGGTAAGTACGCTTTATGTCATGTCATCTCACAGTCTCCTCAATACGTTATGCGGAGGACAACCGCTCCACGCGTTCCCTCTCGCCCGCATTCTCCGCCTTTATAAATGGCACATTGAATGTCGACTTTTGGGTTTTGACTTTTGACGGCATGGAGCGTGAATGCTGATACGCCCCCTTTTAATTGTATTTGCCTGTAGATGAGCTTGTGCTCCCATCAACGCCACACTTCCTATGGGTTACAGAATTTCCGTTGTTCTCGTGCAACGATGAGGATAAGGAGTTCTTGACCCGCGGAAGAAGATGGAGTAGCACCCATCACCCCTTTACGGCCCCGATGTACGAGGATCTACCAGCGTTCTACGCGGGCGACTATGGGCGGGTTCGTGGACAGCACTATGACCTCGTTCTAAATGGAGTCGAGATTGGCGGTGGTTCTGTGAGGATACATGACTCTGAAATGCAAGAATACGTGTTTCAGGACGTGCTTCAGGTGAGTACGTACCCTGACGGTGTTCTTTTTTTCATTTCGTCGCCCCTGCATGCATCTGTGTTGGACCTTCCGGTTTCGCTTGCGGATCCCTTTCGATGAATTGTCCTTGGCAGAAAACGCGTTCTATCTCGTCTTCTTTTCTTGTGTACGCTTCCTACCAAACACTAGCTGACGGCGCTCCCTTAGCTGGATCAAATCGAGCGGCAGTCATTTAATCACCTGGTCCACGCGCTTAAGTGCGGTGCGCCTCCCCACGGCGGACTTGCTCTTGGTAAGCAATTATTTCCCTTTGACTTGACTGTCGTAACGGCGGTCGTTCGTCCCGTCCTTTCCCCCCTTTTCATTGACGAATTGGCACCCCGCATTCTTGCATCGTACCATGTCCGCAGGCGTGTAGTGATGCGTGGTACCCCCTCCTATTGCTGTCCTCGCGGGTTTGGCATCCCCGCGCCTGTCTCGTTTTGCTTCGGCAGTTAGGCGCAAAGTCACGTCTCACTGCGAATCCTTTGCTCGAGTTCTTGGGACGAATCTTTCCCACCCCAACTGCCCGTTTCGGCGGTCCGAATCGATCGCTCGACCACGGTCGCTAGGGCTAACCGCACATCCTGACGCTCCCCGACGATTTGGTTCGCCCGTTGCTTGTTTTGAATACCTCGGTGTGTCTGCTTCCGTTGCCTGCCCCATAAGCACCCTCCGTACCGTGTGTTCCGAAAGGCGTTCAGCAGGCCTTTCTGGTCAGGTGGATGCCCAAAGGCGACCTCCTTGGCGCCTGGGGCAGGTGCTCCTCTCCCCCTTAACTTCGGCGTTCTAAATTCGTATGATGGAACGACCCGACATTTTGTTCCCCGCGGACGACCGGTCACTTACCTACCCCGTCGTTTGGTCCCTTCCCTTTGCATTCACAAACCTTCTTTTGCAACTCCTGCCACTTCGCATTCAAAGATACCCTTTTTGGTGCCTTTGACCTATGATGTTTTTTTTCTTCAAATCGGGGTGTCGGTGGCAAAGTTTAACGTTGGACTATGTCGTTCGTGACGTGTCCATGCGGTTTTGTGTTGGCTCATTATGGGCGATTAATGGCTAGCCGGGCGTGACCGGTTTCCGCATCAGGGCGACACTTATGCTCTATGTGTCGTGTGTTCTGTCGTGGCCCTGAGCCCTCCTTACGGTGTGGCGTGGCCGGATCCCGAGGGTGTTGTGGGTGTCAGGATCCGCCTCCGACGTCCCGACGCAGCCAGCTGACCTGCCTCCTTGGACCTCTTTTTTCCCCTTCTTCGGCCTCCACTACCCTATCTCTGCGAAAAAGAACATTCTTTACTGACTAAAGATCTTCACATGTTTACTCAACTCTTTCGCAACCCTTCTCAAAATCTTTCAAATAACCGCCCCTCCGCGCGCCCATCAAACTTTCCTGTGGACGCTTTGGTGGACCCCTCACACAAACTTCCAATTGCCGGTAACCCACCGAATGCCTCTATCTCGAACGCTCTACGCCAACGCTACGCGCGCGCACGAAACGCAAACAAAACGCTATTTCATCAAAAGGATTCGACAGGTTGATGTCCATCCTGTGCAAGACGCCGTCTATTCGAGACGTGATAGCGTTTCCGAAGACCGGACACGGAACCGACCTGTTGTTCGAGTCTCCGGCGCCAGCCAGGGTCGAAGTTCCGGGCCAGCATGGGATCAAGGGGGCAGAACACGGAGACGATGAGATCGGCGCGAATTCCAATACTGGTGACGGGGAGAGGCCGACCGGAATTGACAGGGTCGAGACTCTGGGAGGATCGACGTCCGGGCCTGTGGCTCCACCGATTTGATTATTATTTCTCCACCAGCGGTCATTGGTGTGTGGGGTGCGTGCTTTCTTGATCGAGCGTATTTGCCTGGGAATTTTGATATCCAAAATTGAAGTCACCGTTGGATACCTCGTTCGGAGCGTTTGGAGGTAAACACGCAAGCTTTTTCGAGCTCAGTCGAGCTTCTGATCATGAAGCACTTTCACGCAAAACATCCAGGAGAGAACCCCCTTTTGGCATCTTCTGTTCTGGGACCGATTGTCCCACACCCCTTCCCCTTCATCAGTGCATCATTATTCGCATACAACCTCATTAATTCACTCACTCACCCGCTGCTCATGTTACCTCACCTTATAGACCACTCATCTACCTCTACTCTTCTTGCGCACGAAAATCACCGTGATGCGAGGTAAAAGATCATGGATAGACCATACGAGATCACGGGGTGCCCTGTATCTAGCCGGTCCTTTACGAGAATCGCACGTTGCACCACTTGGTCTTTCACACCCCATATCATTCCCAACTTCAACATTCTCAGCCTTCCGCCACTTCCCTATCCCCTTCACCAATGGGCGATGGTATGGGCTTCCCCGCGTCTCCCGATCGCCACACATATTGATTGCTTCTCGTAATATCACACAGCTTAGTGTACTTTGATGCCGTAAGCGGCGGGTGCGTGGATTGTTTCACACGCATGCTATGGGTGCAAGGTCGTGCCTCTCTTCTTCCCCAGTGAAAGGGGCTCAGTGATGAAGCTATCTGTTCTCGTAGCCCTATTCTTTGATGCCGTTTCGCGCTTTCCTTGGCTGGGTTCCTTAGGTTCAGAAGTTGGATCGAGTTTCACTCCTTCAATACGTTGGGACAACCATACTCCCGTCTCTCGTAAACTGGTAAAGCACCCGCCATCGAACTCCCAGTGACGAGATCAAGATGCCGAGCGTTCGCCACAAGGCCCCCTTCGAGACGCTGTCTTGAAGTCCCACCCTCACACCCACCCACCCCTTTCATTCAACGCTTTCGCAATTTATGACATCTCGGGCGGCGGGTGACATGTTAAGCGACTTCCCTACTTCAGAATGTGACGCGATTGCGAGATATGTGGTACGAGAAGGGTACCTAATAATGCGAAGAGATGATTATCAGAACTCTCCCTGATCAGAAGAACTAGGAAGGCCGCTCACTCGTTGGATGAAACCGATTACTGGTCGACGGCTCGTATCTGAGGGTCACTTTGGTCATGTGTACGTAGCTGCGTATACGCAGTTAGGCGACTTCAAGACGCGCCAACAACTTGACTGGAGATAGCCAAAAACGGTCAGGCAACATCCAGAATGAGCAAAGGAGTCCCAAGGGACCCAATCGAGGGACGGGACCGGGAATGAAGTGCCTCTCTCTCAAGGACGTTCACCCAAGGCACTCATGTGGCCTGAATGGACCATAAACCGCTTGAACGCCACGAACACTGAGCGACGCCCACTTCCCCACTCGACCCCTTCCCCCATCGCTTCATTCCGCCTTTCAAATTTCACTCCAGTCTCCACTCCCGGCGCGTTCGGGCCCGGTGGTGCTAGTGATCGACAACTTCGGAACGTGCCTTCCCCCGCAATTCCCCCACACCGCGCTAGAACTAGTCTCGAACCAGACGTTCTAGGATCTCAATCTGAGTTTAAAATACGAGCCGGTGAAACATCGATCGATCCTAGAACGTCTGGGGAACTCTGTATACAGAGGGCCATGTCACGGTAACGGTGTCCATAAATGGCTAACCCTAACCCGATCAACCACATTGTAAATTACCCAGAAAGGATTTTATGTATTTACTCGGAACAATAATTTGATTGGATCCCTCTTTCCACTCGTAACCCACCAATGACTTGGACGACATGGAGCTCGACGAAGGCCAGCCAGGACCAGGTCGCAACTTGAGAGAACGCACAGAAAACCTGCCAAACCCCGTCCCCACAATGACCGTAGAATCGAGGCTGAGTATTAGGGCCTCTGTTACGTCGAGCTGGAAGGAATGGGGTGCGTTCTGGTTGAATGCGTAGCCCTCCTTTGATCTACGTGCTTGCTCGATAAGTGAATTACGAGGGAGTGCCACTTGTCCCTTCTGCCGGTCCATTCAGCATGAATGGGGTAACACGGATGGGAATAACCGAAGTACAAATAAGAATAAATAATGGAAGGGGATTGAGCACCGTGACCTGAGCCTTGCGCGCTAGTAACACGTCATCCCCTGTGACCGTGATCCCCCCTTCCTCTATACATAGTTCACAAGACGTTTGGGAGTATCTCTCTGCAGACCCACATGAGATCCGAAATGCCCGATCTTCAATGATTGAATCAAAAAATTTCAAGTCCGACCGACGAGGGCTGCAGAGAGATAACTCCCAATCGTCTTGTATCTAGACTACGCTAGAACGTGATTGAACACGTGAAGTGCGCGTGCCCCTGCGTGAAACATTCGTTTTGCTCGTTTCTTCACCTCGCGGTTTGGTAACGATGGTGTCAGATAACGGGTAGATAAAAACCTCTTCGTTTCGCGGCGGTCGAACGACCACCGCGTGGAAGGAACGAGGCCAGACCACTTCGACTAAATCCTGATATCAAATGCGGACCGATTCGCAAGCCTAACCAAAGTCCTTTAGTTGGAAACGTTGGGGCACAGAACGCTACAAGACAAAAGGGGTAACCGAAGAGAAATGGGTGATAAGAGGTGAAAACAGAGATGGTATCCCTTGGTCCTGCATGGAAGCCAAAGGTACCGGCGTGTGTGATTCAACTGTAAAAAATAAGGTCTACACGGGGCATGATGAGTGCAGGTAGGGTAGGTCTACAACACCTAGAGTCGCGAGAAGCAAACGGGTAAGGGGTAGTTTTGTGCACTCGAGGGCACCAGGAACGAGATATTCCAAATGAACGTAGCATCGGAGATATGAGCGAGATGAATGCAGTGGGTAAAGCCCGAAAAGCTGTTGAAATGTGTACACGTGATAAGTGACAAGAGGAAGCACTGAGCGCGCAGAAAAGCGTCTACAAAGTCAACAGACGCGACCATCAAGTCGGCAACTCCACAGATTCCGCCATTGGCGTTCTGCTCGCCTCTCTGTCGTGTCCCCTTAGCGTAGGAGGTAGTGGATCATCCGAGGTCGGTAGGAACGCCGTAGAGCGTCTAGGCGTCACCGGGCTAGTCTCGTGCTCGCTCTCATCGCCGCTGTCCAACGAATCGTGGCTCCAGCTTCCCACTCTGCCACAGCCACCACTAAAGGGCTGACCGAGAGTGTCCGATGCAGACCTGGTCAGACCATTGATCCCAGCAGATATTTCTGGGTTTGTGGGAGTATCTGGGGAGTCTGCGCCCTTTTCAGAGCCATTTGAGCTGTTATTCGAACGGGCATGCGATTCATCAATGGCTGTCAATACACTTCTCAACTTCGACTCTGCTTTGGTCCCACCCCCAGATGTGGGAGGATGTGAGTTCCTCCGGAATACTCCAAATGCTCCTCCTTCGTTCTGCTGCGGTGATTGGGACCTTCGGTGTGGTGGTGAGTTTGGAGGAGAGGCGATAGGAAGCGTTCCTGGAAGGTCCGCCCACGCAGAGTTCGTCTCTGTGAAGTACCCTCCTCCTGTTTGACTAACGGTAGGCATCCACGTTGGTCTCGTGGGGCTGATTCCCAGATCACTCGCGCTCAGTTGTGGTGTAGAAACGATGCTGGTGGGCCCAGGGGAGGTCGTTGTCATTAAAGGCGGGAGAATGGAGAAAATTTGGTCTTCTGTTGCTGGAGGACCGTAGGAGTCGAATGGATCCGGTACGGCTTGGAGCATAGGCTCAATTACTGGGTCGGAGCTGTAAACAAGCCGTGAGCCTTTGCTATGGACAATGATAGTTTGCGTACGCTTTGGCGGTAAACCTATCGAATATGTCCAAACTTGACCGTACTACGAGGCACAACTTCAAATACGTCAGTATAATTACTCTGCAACATTTCATTCCAAAAAACACATACCTTCCCTTGCACAAAGTCCCAGACCTCTTCTTCATGCTCCATGATTTCTTCGTAATGACGGGCCTTAAGCTCATCCAAGTCGTCGACTTGACGCTGTAATACCTGCAGGGCTTCCCTGAACGATTGCAGATCTTGGGAGGGGTGTAAATGTGGCTGGTGGTGTCATCGTACTGGAACACGTACTCCGGGTTCGCTTGTTCAAGTTACTGAGCTCTGTTTGCCGGATGATACGACTCTTCTCTTTCAGTGCACGTTCGTAGGTGGATGAACGATCCTATGGGGCGTTAAGTGTCAAGATTGGATGTGGAGAGAACCCGGGAGAAACTGACCGAAACGACGCTTTTGTACCCATCGAGATGATGCTTTAATGGCTTCTCAAACTTTCGGTCCAATGAATCAGCCTAAAAAACTTAGTTAGAATTTTGGAGACGGCGAAGGTGAGGTGCATATACCATAATGTGCCATTGGTTGCCCATGAGGTGGTGGAGGCCAGAAGCGCCTTGTATTCTCGTCGAAGTTTCATAAGATGGTCCCTTCAGCCTACATATTCGAAGGATTCTCGTTCATATGTGCAGAAATAGTATGCGAAATTATATCCGTACCTTGAGCAAGCTTCCATTGCATCGGCGAACTGCGAGGTTGCCTTCGATAGGGACATCAGGACTGAGCGATAATTTGCGCAAGCATTTAAAAGCTACGCCAAAAACCACCAACAAACGTCTCTGATGAGTTCACTTGCAGCGTTTAATAGCATCCGAAGATACGTGGACGCACCTCATCATAAGCCTGCAAGCCCGCTTTGAGATCGGCCCTTGTGATGACCTTCTCTGGACCATTGGATCCAAAGTTTATAGCGGACGCGTTTGTAGCGTCTGAGAAGGTGGGTGAGGGAGGACCGTGACCGAGGTTTTGTTGTTTGTTGACATTTGAAGATATGGAGAGGGTCCGAAGTGAACGAGGATTGGGCATGGTGAGTTAAGATGGACGAGGAACGTGCAAGGCGTGTGTGCTGCGGAATCTTGTTAAGTTGACGGCAACGGTGAGTGCAGCTTATCGACCTGCGATTTGTTACACACAGAAGTGTCTAGTGTGTGGCGGGGGTGGTGGTAGACGGAGGAGAGTTGTCGTTGGAGTAACACCATCCGCTTCGAAGTTCAAGTTGATTCCGAATCGAAATCCTCCAACGGCCTTGGTTGGTACTCGGGTCGACCTTTTCTCGCTGTGACCACCGCCACAGGCTCAATAACCTCTCAAGAATAATCGCAGAAATTCACACTTTTATTTTCTCTCTCAAGCAAGTGGTTTTGCATCCACGCCTCATGTTGTGCGCTCGAGGAACACACGAGGACTCTTACGGCCATGATAAGCAGCTTACATAATCCATAACTTTTTCCCTCCACCATAACCTTTTGAGGTTCTCGATGGCAAAATCCCTCAGATCGAAAACAAAGCGGGCCTTCAGGGCAAAAAAACGTGAAGATGGAGTTTATGCAGTCGCCCATGCCGCTAGGCTGCAACGGTTGCACGCCAGAATCGACGCCATCGTTGCTGCGCCAAAACCCGTTCAAGATGAAATTTTGGAAGACGTAGAAAACGCAGAGAGAGACGAGGAGGCCCAGGAAGAGGTCATGGCTGGTCGGTGTTGATTTACTCTCTGCTCCCTCTTATGAATCACTATCGTACTTTTCCTGATCGGCAACTGTGCTACATCCAGAAGATACGCAACCCAAGGTCAGGAATGGATCAGGTATCGTGCTCTTGATGGTTCCACAAGGTTGCCTGAAGCTGAATTTTTGCCTCTAGACACCATGGATGTTGACAAGACCTCGAAAACCACCAAAATCAACACCCATGGTCCCCGCAATTCCCGTCGCGAACAGTGGAGGTTATCAAAAGGCATGTCTGCAAAACCGGCTCGAAAGGGCGTGAACCGCCAAGGGACTGTTACTGCGCGACGCAACGCAGGACGGCCAAAACGACGGCGGTAGTCATCAACGCGTCCGTTCGTAAGTGTTTCTAGTGTTCCAAGCTAAGTCCTGCGTACTGAGTGGCTGGAATCTAGCCTCAAGTTCAGGGGAGGGGGGGTGTCTCAGTGCTGAGCCTCTGGCGGTCAGGAGCTTTGCTTTGGCTGATTAATCGTTCGGTAATGTATAGCCGTATGCGATGGCAAGTACATGGATGGCATATATACAGAGCAAGCAGGGGAGGAGCATCTCTTCTCGTCGCGCATGGAAGTACTTTTATTGGCTGCAGCTTAAAATCCTCGACCGCGCCCCCTACAAAATGTAAGATGAGCCCTGTGGATCGAGCCGAACACTTGGTCTAAAACGCACCTTCCGCGAGCACGGTATGGCTGATAACCTCCTCCTCCGCCACGATAACCACCGCGGTATCCGCCCCTGTAGCCGCCACGACCACGACCTCTATTGAACCCGGGAACATTTGTTCGCTTCGCTGTCACCTAAAGAGACGAGACTCAGAATACACAATCGGTCCGACGAACAACAAATGTGCGCACCTTTATGAGTCGACCACGGAATAATGAATTGTCCAAGGCCATGGCAGCATCGACGAAGTCTGACTCTGCGAATTCGACATACGCAAACCTAGAGTGGAAAAAACCGTGTGTGAGAGATGGGACCTTGTGAATGACGTTATTTCTTGACGGACCCTTTTGGATGCCCAGTGAACTTGTCGCAGAGGATGGTGATCCTATTAATTGTTCCACACGCCTGGAAATGTGCCTGCAACTCCTCTGGGGTAGCACTGTAATCGACCTGCGCGCGAAAAAAGCGAGTGAAAAAGGCGTCAACGTCACTCGTCACGAAATTGTGGAAATGTTGGGCGCACGTTTCCAACGAAAACACTCCTCCCGTCAATAGCATTTTTTTCGTCCTCAAGGGGAGCCGTGCCGTCTGACCCATCGCGCGTGGATGCTGATTCAGCGGCAGCTTGAAGTTCGCGCAACTTTTCAGCCTCTCGTTCCATCTCTGCTACTCGCTGCTTCATCAGGCTAATCTCCTACATTTCCCGAACCGACAAGAGTCCGTAGGTTAGATAATTGGGAAGGAGTCGCCACAAACATAAGCGCACCTCGGTCTCATCCTCCTCGCCTTCCAACAAATACGACTCAGTGTCCTTTGGTGGGGCAGCAGCGGTTTCCGACATTTTGAGAAATCAGCAGAGTTTCCCTTCTAGAAGAGAAAGAGCCGAAGAAAGTAGAGAGCGTTGGAGATGCAAGGGATTACAGGGCCTGACGGAGACCCGCTGCGAGGAGTGCGGTTTGAGGTTGTGTTCCAGCACGTGACATAACAGAGACGGCGCTTGTCGATTAAGTTCGCTTAAGGGAATCTGATCCCACGGTCGCAACGTCCGCCCGAACGTTCAACAACGATGGTGGAGACCAGCTTCGCCTGAACGCTCGACTACGGTAGAGTTAGAGAAAGTCTCAGTGATGACCGCAACTCTCTGGTCGAATCTGGACCACAAATCCCTAGCCCTTGTCGGAGTTGGAAACCCACCTGGAATCCGGTTCCGCAGTGCCTCATCATTTGAATCGAGCCAGATCATTGGTGTCCACACCTTTGGCCAGGGTTCACCGCGAGCGCTACGATGAGTTCCTATTTATCAACGGCCTCCGATTCCTGGCGCCGGACCTGCGAAACATGCAAGAGGTGGATGATTATCGGGCGAACATCGACCGACCTGCGTTACCCCCCTCTGGGTTTGGCGAATCCTCTGGTTTCATCGTTTCTGTTCGCTACGGTGAGCGGCATTCATGCCCTGTTGGGAACCCAGCTCATTCACGTCACCCATGACATGGTTTCCGTGAGTTCTAAAAAGGTGACTTATGATATCACTGCATCCGCCGAGATGAAGTATCATAATCGCAATCGTGGCCAACGGAGATGATCGTTGATAGGTTTGGACAGCCCACACGAGGAAGGATGGTTCTAGGCCTCACCCACCGCCGCTGTCCGGTGTCCGCCGGCAAGGCTGTGAATCTGATTGACTTTTCCTATCGAGCAACTGCGGGGGATCAGCCCCGGACAAGTTTGACGGCGTTTGTGCGCGACTCTCCCCAGAGGTATGCGGGGATGTAGGGAACTGCCACGACTGTTGCCGCAACTGCGGCAAAAACAACCCATTCCGCGGGCGGGATTTGAAGATGCACAAACAGTCAGGAAAAAAATACCAATGAGAGTGTCCGTACCAGGATTCGAACCTGGGTCGCCGCGGAATTGCGATACCACAACACGACGATCTGACCACTAATCTATACGGACCGGAATGAAACGGCGAAGATAAAACATCAGTCCAGCAGTGACCAAAGAGCATCTGTTCTGTGGAGTGTGCTTCGATCTAGAATTGGGAGTCATTGCGATGACACCACTTGGAGTCCATCACAGTCGTCGTTCTAGGGACCGTCATTTATCTCGTTCATCTCGAGTGGTCCACTTATTACAGTATTAGCTGAGGGAATGTCTAGAATCGTATTTTGAACAGACTCACGCCCGATCCGAGGCTGTCGCTTGGCGGGACGTGTTCGTGATCTCTGCCGCTGACCACGTTGACAAGAGAGGGGATGAGCACTCAATAAGTACTTCCTTGGACGCCTTTCTCTCACCCTTTGCTGACTTGGTGGCGTTTCACACTGCTCGGCTCGCGCCATTTCGGGAAAAACGACCCTCGAGATGAAAAAAAAAAGTGAAAACGAAATCAAGCCCTGACGACGGAGATCGCGTTCGGACCTCGTGGCGAATCAACTGAGTGAGTTTAGAGATCATACTTTTCTACAAGCACCACCCCCTCTCCGTCGACGATTGTGTCCCCCCCGTTCCGTGAGTCTCCTGTGCATCCTACACCTCCTCGCCACCCCCTCAACCTTCGTACCCCTTCCATCCAGTTGATATGAACGCGGCGCTTTCGGCCCTTGCCAATCCTCGTCCGGATATTGACATCGGAATCGCACTCTTCAAACGCACCGAGAACGACTACACCTACACGCACTGGGCATTGGTATCCGTCGAACGTCCCCACCTTTACGGCAATGCTCCTGTACACCTTTATCAGATCAGCAACCATGATGCTACTGGTGCCAGGGTGCCGTGGTATACCAACTTTTCTTGTAATGTCATGCTCTCCACGGATCCGACGATTATCGGAGTCGTACATCTTGGGGAGGTGAACATGCCCCAGGACCAATTGGACGAATACATTACCGAAATGGGACCCGGTCAGAATACGTACAACACAAGAGGACTCGGGTGGTCCAACACAAGTTTTATAATCCGCATTGTCGAAAACTTGTCCGATGCCGGGTTGCTTGACATCCCCTCGACCATGGGTCAGTTCAGGTTCAACATCCAGGAGAAGGGAACGAGGTTGGAGCTGATGAGGAACTGGGGCGGCGATTCCTTGCCCATTCTCGATGCATGACATGACCGCAACGTGAGTTCGTACTCCCCTAGGAGCTTGTTCGCTGAAGCTGATTTGGCCCAGGCCATCTTTTTCTCGTTCATCTCCTGGTCGTTTTGCATATAGCCAGCTGGTATAGCGCCACCTTAATCACAACACTTGTGCATTTGTCCCTCATCTTTCTCTCCTTTGGGTCAAGAATTTGTTTGTTTTACCCTACCATTGGGCGTGTGTTGCCCGTGTGCTCGAGGCTGTGACATTCAATCATAGTTTTCTTCAAGTTTTCTTCCCCACAAAGTAGATACATGTATCATCATCACGTAGCCTCACGGACAGGAGCCCGTTGCAGTCTGCCGATTTTCTTTATGTAGTAGGACCAGCGTGCGAGGTCTAGACGCACTTCCTTGCAAGGGGACTCAGTTGGGTGGGAGGCACGTAAGGGCAAGAATGGGACTGTAGATCAAGATCACGAAGACAGTTCTTCATTCTCAGACAGAGGTGGTTCTAGACCGGTCTAGACCCAACAGAATAGCCAATTTCAGCGGCACGCGCTGGGGACAGGTGATTATCCACGCACCTGATCATACGAGAAAAGATGGCCGCGAGGTGAATCAGCGCGCGGCTAGGCAGTGGATACATAAAACTTAGTAGATAGGTGTCCCGAGGTCCGAGGGGATACGAGCCGCCGACCCAGTGGTTGTAGCCAATAGGAGGACTTCGTTAAGGCCACAAAGGCGGCCGCCATTGAAAAAACGACCACATGCCCGTCACGCAATAGTAGTCGCAGCGAGATTGTGCGAATCAAGGCTGCGAATCACTGTTCAATGAACGTCGACTGAGGAACACGTGGACCACCAAATTGGTGGCAATTCGAATTGGCTGTCTCATTTAGCTTAGTCTTTTATCAGGCACTCACCAAACTCCTGGGGAGTCATGCATCATGGCCCGCGAGACGGAGAGTAGGTAAGATTGGAGGCGCAGGGCGTCGATCACATGCTGAGACGCGTCTACGTGGCTGAGCTTGAGTTTTCGGCGTTTCCCGAGTTGAACCCTCTCCTCCTCCCATTCCGCCTTAGCTTCAAAGATCACCGGCTTCGGTTTCGGTTACGAACCGTCTTTGACGATACCCACACTTGATGCATCATTTCTGCTGACGCTCCAACTTCCGCTCACTTTGCTGTCCTTTCTTTTTCCCAACAATACGCCCACGTTTACCCAAATTTCGTCGATTCGACCACGCGCTCGGCTGGCTTTCGGAACAACGATCCGAAACGAAGCATGACTTTAAATACCTCTCCAAGAAAAGTCGTACCCTTAAGCAGCGGCGAAGAATGGCGGTCAAAACCCAAAACGCTGCCGACGATCACCAAGCGTGCATTCTTTTGCGGAGTGATAGTCGAGACTCCGGCAAAAGGGCGGGATTATCCTGACGGTGCGCGATCAGGTCTTTGGCGCGATTGGGCTCATCCTGACTTCCTGGGGCTGAACCCTTGCATGTCTAGATGTTCAGGATCTCGTTGCTTCCCTCGGCATTCCGCTAGAATCGAAGAAACCCCCACCACCACCTCCGACCCCCAGCGCCGAACGATCTGAAGCTGTGCGTGTGCATTTATTCCGTTAGAATCCAGAACTCTTCGTTTCATCGCGTTATACGTGTCTTTGTCCCACGTCGCATCTCCAGCATCGATTCTTACTCGATATGTCCGTTGTAGGATGGCAAACAGAAAAGACAGCGCGCCATGACCGATTCGACGGCCCTTAAAGATCAAATAAACGAGTTCGTTAGCACGGAAAGGTCTTACGTCGACAAGCTTCACACCCTCAAGAAAGATTACGCAGATCCCTTACGACAATTTTCGCGATCCAAGGCTACAGCAATAATCAAGCAGTATCATGCAAATACCCTGTTTGCGAACATCGATGACTTAATACCTGTACACGAAGCATTCCTCGAGGATCTGGACGAAATGCTTGCCGGAATGGACGACGAAGGCAGGAACGGAAGCAGTGTCGGAGGGATCGGCGATGTTGCGCTCAAGCATTTCAAGGATTATAACGGATTCCACCTTTACAAATTATACTACGCCAAGAGGGAGGAGGCGCAAGCTATACTCGAGAATGAGATGAAACGAAAGGGTTCGGAGTTTCCAGGTTACATTGATGTGAGTCTCCATATTTCGAATACATCATTAATCTACTGACACGCTTCGCTTTGGTCAATACCAGCGTATGAAATACTCGGATGCTGATGTTAAGAATAGGATCGGTCTCCGAGAGCTTCTCATGGACCCCGTTCAGCGAATACCCCGATATACGATGATGTTCCGGAATATGATCAAACGAATGGCGCAAGATGACCCCCAGCGAGCGAAGCTTATAGAGGCGGACGATATTGCCAGTCGCATCGCTCTTGCCGAGCTGGATGACGAGACCAAGCGAGGTCAGGTCATGTACACCCTCAACTCAACAATCGAGGGCTTCCCACCTGCCTTGATATCGAGTTCGCGACGGTTCATCGAGTGCATAGACGTGGAGGACAGTTACTGTCCCGCTGGGGGTTCGGCAGAGGAAATCGCCGGAGTGGGCATCGAACCCCTCAGGTGCAGCTTGTTCCTCTTTGATGACAAATTGATGATCGTGAAGCGCAATGGAGACAAACCCGTGAGGGTGTTATCTGGATTGAACGACTTGAACAAAGTCTTACCGAAACCAGCTTCACGACCTATTAGCTTGAGGAAGTCCGGGTTGCAGTTCAAGGGGATTGTGGAAATCACAGACGTTGTGGCAACAGACGTTGGTGGATCAGGTGCGCTTCCACACCCCACACCGTCCGTGGATTTCTGATCCTAACAGTATTTACACTCTAGAGTTCCACCTTTACCTGGAAAACCCTCCCCAGGACTTATCCGATCGGTGGTCGGGCAGGCCCTTTCGGGCACTGACGGTCGTCCACCCTCCTAGCCCCCCTAATCTCAATCCCGAACGTGCTGAATCGGACAAGAAGGCGTTCTTGGAGAACCTGTGGACGGCTCAAGCAAAGTACCGTACCAAGGAGGGCCTGTCCGTTGTCGTCAGATCCGAGGAGGAGGAAGTCGAGTCTCGTGGGGGGCGCATCACCGTCGCGAATACCTTTTATAACGTCTACTCGAGGAGGGACTTCATGAAGGAGCGCCGAAAGGTGAAGATCGAAACGATCTATCTGGTTGTTCGCGAATAATTGCTCACATGGTCGGACTAGACGAAAGCAGTCGTTCAGATCGATGTTGACGGAGTTGCAGATCATATACCCTTTGGGGTTGGAGGACCCCCGATGGTCGTAATACGGGTCCAACCCATGGCAGGAGAGCTTTCGAAATTCGTTGTCACCTCGAGCGACTCTTCAGACGAAGGCGAGGAAGACATTATCCAAACAGATCGCGTTCCTGGCCGGATTGTCCAGACGAGTGAGTAGGGGTACCCAAGTTGACGTGGCTTCTGATCAAGTGCTTGCTTGCAGTCCAACAATACGGGTTGTTCAAGTTCTCCACTGGGAACAACTCGCGCCCCTCCACGCCCACTACCAGCATGCGATCTCGAGCAGCAATCTTTGGTTTGGACGTCATCGGGAGAAACCTCTTTGGGCAAGGCATCCAGATCAAGGGCGACTTGTTTGGTAGTGTAAGCAGCAGTCGGCGCACGAAGTCGAGCCGCTCCTCCGTTTACACAGACGGAAGCTTGGCGCGGTTCTCGAGATCGAATTCGACCACTACAGCTGCGACTACCGTATCTGAGGGCGAATCCTCGCTGTCACGCAGTAGAACCACCAAGCCAAGTGGCTCCAAACAGCAGAAGCTGATCAAGAGGAAGTCGCCTGCACCAATCAATCCTGAGGATGAACTCCTGCCACGTTCTAGGACCCAATCCGCGCCTTCTCCTCCCCGTGCACGGTCTGTTGATCGAGAGCTTACTGACGACGATGAGGAGTACCTTGGGAAAATCCCAGCCCCAGATTTCGACAAGTCCGCTGTCAGCGATGATTCAGAATGGGCCCTATCTAAGAATCTGGAGTTGGCTCGGAGAAATAGCAAGAGTCAATGTCAGCCCATCTCTCGTCAGAGGAGTTTCTTGGAGGAGCCGATCGAAGAAACGATTTACGAAGGTATGTTGTGGGGCATGGAATGGCTCGGGAGCTGACAAGACCTTTGGATTAGAGGAGCCACCTGCGTCTCTGCGGTCTTCTTCGAGGGCTTCGTCGAAGCGGACACATAGTCAACGATCAAACACCTCACGAACTACGAACTCTTCGAACACACAACATCCGCCTTCTCCCCCATCAAGGCCACAAAGTAGGGCCACCTCGATTGCCTCTGACGGGAGGCACAGTCGATCTACCTCTCTTCATTCAGAACGGCGACCACTTGGTCCTCGATGTCCATCACCCCTCCCTCCGAAGACCCCAACGATGATGCCAGATCTCGCATTGCCATCTGGAGATCTAGAGGTGGCGTTGGATTCCGCAATCACAGATATGACGAACATTCTTGTCACTCCCACACGCAAGAGCTCTGCGAGTTCGATACCGCGTAGTAAGCGACAACCATTTGAACCGATGGGAAACACGGATGCTACACCCAAGGCTGTCCTACCGGCCAGTGGGATCCCCAGGCCCATCGAACCGCTGGCTATCAAGAAAAAGAATAGCGTTCGGTCGTCACCTGGGCAAGGAAGGAAGTCCTCGATTAGAAATTCACCCCTGTCTAAACCTGTCGGGAAAGGCATGTCGCCGAAGCGCGTGTCGCCCAAGGTCAGCAGGATTGCGCAGCCATCGAGGACGAACCCAGTTCCGGCGACACCCCTCCCGCCTGCGGTAGAGCAAGCGTGGAAGAATGATGATTTGGACAAGTTGATCAAGCTTGCTGAATCCACCAAGATCGACGTGAGTTCTTCCTGATCCCTTCAATGCTGTTCATTTTCTTATCGTCACTATGTAGATCGAGTCTTCGAAGAGAGCTGTCAAGAGGATCAAACTGGAATTTGATCAATTCAAGGGCTCTGCTTCGAGGGTGCAAACTCCCTTGGAAGGCAGCTCTAGTCCTGACTCTCCCGTTTCGCCTCTCAAACGCGCGACTCGGACACCGCAGACGCCCTCAACTCCTATAGTAAGTTGTTTCGTGATTTTCCCCAGTGAGCTCGTTCTCACTCTCGTCAAAGACCAGGGAGGCACAGCAGCGGATGGATGAAATGCGACAGCTAATTGGGAGGAGAGCTGGCGACCTGACGCCAAGGAAGGTACGGCCAACAGTCGACACTTCCGAGAAGGTGCCGCCTCTCCCCGTACCTACGGTCAATGAACCTCTTCGACTGGATGGCCTCGACAAGGCGATTGAGAGCTTCGTGTTTGATGTGGACGGGAAACTGGCTCAGGCAGCAGAAAATCAGGATACCGTCCAAGAGGGTCTGAGGGAAATTTCCGCCAAATTACGCGAGGTCTGAGTTTCTCGCGACGTCCTTGCGTTACCTAAGCTCACGAAGGACTATACAGCGGGCCTTGGAGCATGAGCGAGCCAAGATCGAATTACAGAGCATTAGACGTCAGTGCGAAGTAGTCAAGAACCTTCTTGCGGATGCTACCGCAGAAAAGGAGATCATGTATGAGGTATGGAGTGTGTGCGTCCTGTCTGTGAAATGACCTAACCTGCGACGGTCTGATGTAGGCCTTCAACGAGGAACTTGACTCGATGTACAATGACGCTCAGTTGCCCGATGACGAAGCTTGGACGGCCTTGACAACCGATCTTCAGCAGACCAAACAGGCGAGGAACGATTTGTCGAAGGAGAACTCGTAAGTTTCTCGCAATTGAATGACTTGCCTTGTCTCTTACACTGCTCGGTCCCATTCAGACTGCTGAAGCTACAACTATCTGAGGCAGAGCGGCAAAAGGAAGAGTGAGCAAAGGATTTCTCCTCATTTTCTCGTCGGGCGTCAGATTCTAACAGAGATTTCGAATTCAGATGGGGTGCCCTCCTACGTGCTCACGGGTTAATACCGTAGAAACCGTGGTCATTTTAGGGGCGGGAAGTTTGACACTTCCCTTTCCCACAGTTTCCTTTTGAGCGAGCGAAATCTATCCCGCGTTGGACAATGTCTGATATATGTTTTGCGATCTGCTGTGTCTATTTCCCCGATCTCTCCCCCCTTTCTTGTCTGCCTGGGCGTCTCACTTTTTCTTATCTCATCGATATCTTGCTGGGACGTTCAGTTCTCGATTCTTTCTCTTTCCTAGCGCTCCTCTCCCTAGTACACTTGTTGTATCGTTATATTAAAATCACACCTGTACATGCACCGTTACCTTTTTCCCCGCCGAAAGAAACCTGGATGAGAATAGTGTTCCGGACCGAGGAGATGGAATACGAGGAAATAGACGGGAAAAGTGAAGATTAAGCGGAATTCCCTGTGCGCCGACGGAGATTAGTATACTCGTAGAAGATGATAAATTTGAGACGCGAACTAGTTAGAGCCGTCGTCGCTTCCTTGTCTACCTCCAGCAATACCACTTTCAACCTTCTGTATTTCCTCTTTGCCGCTTGGATGTCATCTCGACCAACCCATGACTGATGGCGTTTGAAGTAGTCCAAGCCTCGATCCAACTGTCCTAGAACATAATCCAGCCGTTCGACGAGTTCGTCCCGGTGGTGTCGCAGCCCGGTTCCGCTAAAGTCCTCCCTGATTGAGATCTCCATCTCGTCGACGTTCGAGTAGCCAAGGTAATTCCACTCCGACCAAACGAGGAGAAAATATGACTTGAGAATTTCAATGTCCCTAAGCCCCCGGATGTTACGAACGGCGTCTGACGCGGTGACTTGGGATCGTCCCCGGCACTTCGGTGGGAGGGACGGCCGCTTCTTCAACCACGCCCAGATTTCGATTGGGATGTGCGGGCGTAGAGAGTCGACATACGCGATCTGTAACAGGGTATCGACCACATTCTGACCAACTTCCTCCGTATACGGGGTCGCCGAGGCTGTCGTGGCCCACCTAACGACCTCGTTCTCACCATGCAACACGTTGTCCCAATGTATGAGGGGTGATACAAGTGTGATAGCCTTATTCAGAGAGGTAGACCTCGGTTTGTTGAACAGCTCAGCGACGTATGGTCTTATGTGTTGCCATATGAGCCCTGATGTCTTTGAGGCCGTGACAGCGCATGAAATTGCGTTGACCATTCGTTGTTCGGGCTCCGCAAAGGCCGCATATACGAATAGTGCGGAGATGGACTTATGCTTGGAGGAGATCAGATTCCGATCACCAACTCGAATCACGGTTTCAAGTTTCTGGACGATGAGGCTCGAGACTTGCTCTAGTTGTGTACTGATTCTTGGTCAGAGGAATGTAGAGCCATAGATTTGCTCATCCGCACCTTTCGTCCAAGTTTGTGGTGTCTGGAAGCTCACAGTCAAGGTCAATAGCGATGACCTTGAGGCAGTCAGCAACAATGGGTACAGGAGGTTTGGGGTCCAGTGACAGGGAATAGAGTGCGAAACGAAGGATCCAACGGGGTACTTTTCCATGCTGCGTCCGTTGATACCCCGCCTGGGCCGCCTCTGCCATATACCGTGCAAGTGGAATATGTTCCTGGGTGGGTGGCCTCCTGTCCTTCCAGATACCTCCCCAGGGAATGTGGGGTCTCCGGTGCCGGTGTACTACGATATCGATTGCCACCATTGTGTAATGAAATGGGAGGCGTTCTGAGCCTATCCTGAGGGGAAGTTCCCTGTCGCAACGTCGGCGGATGTCTGTCAGGGCGCTTGAAGATGGATCTGCGGCTGCGAGGTGGATAAGCGTCCGGAGAAAGCACCTGGCGGCCATTGTCACAAGTTCCTCCAGCCCTTGCATAATCACTACCCCGCGAGCGCTGACACTGATACCGCTGAGAAAGATGTCGAAGCAGTGTGCAATGAGAATGGGGTCAAAGTAGGCGAGTTCTGGCATTGTCAAGAGGTGTTTGATGGTCGACAGCTGGTCAATTTTGTCCAAGGACGTCTGGAGTATCCATGAGATGCACTGCAAGCCCAGCATGGTTGTATGTTGGTTCGGGCCGCGCATTCGAGGGGGAGCCCCCATAAACCAGCTTAGGAGGTGGTTGTGGAGGAGGCGGATGATGTAGCGGAGGATACTCACGCCGGGTGTTTGGAACGGGCAACTCTCGGAGGCTGCCCCCGCAACGGTAATGAAAAGATAGAAGATGACGCCGAACGAAGTGACACCAATGACAACAGATGCGATTGTGACGTTGATTTCCCAAAGATAACGAGAGAGTGCACAGCCGAGGAGCAACAACGCAGCCTGCAGCATAAACGGCAACGACTCCATTACACAGTCAAAGGACCATGCAACAGTGCCGTCCAGTTTTCGCTGTCGGTTTTGGCTGCGTTCAACGGCCGACCCTCGCATGTCGGTCGAATCGTAACGGTTCAGCCATTGTTTGCCAAGCGTCGCCAGGAAAGCGGAAAAGAGTGAGGCGGAGAGGCTTGCAAAGAGCATGGCTTGGACCTGGACTATCATATTTGGGGGCCCGGCCCATTGCGGTGGGGTTGGAATTTCATTTCCAAAGGCGGTGCTGTTGATCTGGTAAATAAGCACACGAAGGAGAGCGGCAGTCTCGTCATTCGGATCGGGTTGTAGCTGAGAGTCGACTTGAACGATGAATGCGGAAGTCACCGCGGAAAACAGACCCGCCTAATATGTACTGTTATTAGCATGTGCCTATAAATACACCCTACAAAACTCACGAAGATGAGGGTAGTGTTCAAATCTTCGTCGTACTTTTTGAGAAATTCCTTGTCGTACTCCTCAGCCACCTTGTGGTAAACCTTGTAGAATTGGGCTTGGTCGTCCTCCTTAGCAGTGAGTACATCCTGTTTCCGGCTGCATGAGGGTCTGAGCAAGGTTTTCGTTAGGCGCAAAATATATTTACCCGTCCACCTGTTGTCGCGCACTCTGTCTCCCCTTCTCGTCCTCCCTCGGCGTTTTTTCAGGGACTTGGCTGCGAATAAAGGTCAACTGTTGGAGCATGAACCAATGGATAGACACGTCTCATACTCCGATGTGGGGCTATAGACAAAGTCCTCCAATCCACTTGAGCTCCGGCCATTCCACGACCTAAGGATTGAATGGACGGTGAGCCGAAAGATGCGAGTGCATGCGTGGTATAATGCACCTTTTCCTTTTCGCGCTATCACGGCGAGTCAGATTCCCCTCGTTCTCAAGTCTTAAATCGTTGTATCCGCCTATTCGGCTACCAATCCGATCGGGAATTGGTCAATACGCACCCTGATCCATGAGGGATCAAAGACTCACGGGTTCTCTACATGTATTTCTTCTAGGTTTGCCATGATGTGTGTGGTGAGATGGAGACGGGGGATGGTGGGGGAAGGCAGTGCGCACTGAGCACTGAGCGTCTGGACTATCGTAACAATAGCGCATCTGTGAAGATCCTTGGGACTCGCATTGATCAGAACGGGCTATGTAAATCAATTCAATGCCCTCGTGCATCGGAAAAGGGAACGACAGCCACTTGAACGGGGACATCCGCCGGCTGGACCGATGGACCTCAAGACGCTGTAGCCAAACGAAGTTTCAACTGCGTTGGAGACATCATGCTGGGAATGTGCGCAGCATTCTGGCTCCTATTGGTGTACAGTGCAGTGGTCGTCAATGTCGGTATCGGATAAGGTGTGCGGACGAAATTTCGCACACACCATCTGGCTCGCCAAAGACTGGTTCTTTCCTCGGCGCTACACGCGTTCTGACTGACTGCCTCCTCGTGTCCGCTGCCGCTGGCAATAATTCGTGCAAAAATCCCAGGGTTCGGCTTAAATGAAGGAGGTTTGGACCCCACGGACCTGCAAATCTGTACAGCGATCCTCTCATCTCATGATCATCGAGCAGTCGTCGAAGTCCGTGGAGGGGGATGCAACACGAAATTCTCACACTCGGGCACTCCTACAAGCCTTGCCAATAGGCACGACATCCCCAACACCACGGTGGGTATTAGTAACGATCGCTTTGGTCCTCCGACTCGGGATGTTACGCCGTACGCGCACGCGACGAGTGAAAGTGGGTGTTTGGGGTGCTAGCGGAGGTCCATTCGTTCGGTTGTTCGTTGAGTACGTATCTACGTGACTGAATATCGGCACCAATTTTTCAGGCGAGGAAGTAGAGTCTGCGGTAGGGACAAGCGGTAATGTCAAGGAAGGGCAAAAAACAAAAACAAGGGATGGAACGATGAACTGCAAAGGGAAGAAGGGAGGATCGCCATATGAGCGTAGTACTATCTTGACAGTC
Source organism: Thelephora terrestris (assembly GCA_015956445.1). Taxonomy (NCBI): domain Eukaryota; kingdom Fungi; phylum Basidiomycota; class Agaricomycetes; order Thelephorales; family Thelephoraceae; genus Thelephora; species Thelephora terrestris. The sequence continues at coordinate 700,760 of WIUZ02000012.1, read as the reverse complement.
GTAAGGGAACGAGGGGAGAGGGGGGAATGGGAATGGGAATGATACCCGAAAGGTTCATGCGCGATAATACAGAGAATCCAAGGCGTAAGGGTCCTATGGAACAAGGGATGGATGGGAGAAATGGTACTTGAAAATCGGAAGCGAGGGCATGGATGGGGGGACGTCCAAGAAAAGGACCAACGGGCGAAATATAACATACAGCGGACGGGGGAGAAGGTGGGGGTGTGGGGGTGTGGGGTGTAGCTAAGTGTCTCGCGTTCTCGCATAAGACTACGGAGTGGAATGGAGAGTGATACAAATGCGCGAATGACTCCGGTCCAAGAGAAAACAGGATTCCGGTTAAAGTGAAGCCTCTAACTTGTAATAACAAAAAACAAGGGTTCAATGCGGATGAAGAGGAAAGGGTATGAGCTCGAGTGTATGTGTCGCGGCGTCTGCGGGCCTGAACGGCACAGATGAACTGAGAACAAAGACACGAAAAGGACAGAAAAATAGTTTGTGATAAGTTACTGATTAAAAGAAGGAGGGGTGGTGCAAGTTCGCTGTATAATATTAGTCGGTTCGGAAGTGAAGTAGAATATCTTTTACAGATCGCCGACGAAGCGGCACACTTGAACCACTCGCTTCAGTCGTCGACGATGTTGCCGACACGGTCGACATGGCCGATAGCCTGGAAACATCAGTCCCGCCGCGCCGCCCGTACATGAATAATGATCGTTTCCGCCCGAGGTCACCGGTCGAATTTCTCCCCTGGGCAGCAGGGGGCCGACGCGATCTGTCTGATGGTGGTGTATCGGCATCTACGTCGACAGGGTGCACAGTAACAGACGGTAGAGGGGGTTCCGAAGGGCCATTCGGGTAGGAAGTAGGTGGATTCCGAGTCCCTCTCCCAAATGATAGACTATCAGCCAGCAAGTCAGTTCCTGAAAATTGGGTCCTGGACAGCCGTTTGGAGGGTGAACTGAAGAAAGACTTGACGTTATCAACCATTGACCTGCTCCTCTTCGGTCGATAGTCCACATGTACATCTGGGCAGGCCTCGGGTGGGAGCTCCAGCGTGTTCGGCTGGACGTAAGGTGAACCGAGGGCCGAAGGTTTAAACTCGGTAGAACTACCGAGGGTCGACCCGACATTCGACGCCGCTTCGGATGAACACAGTGAAGTAGTCGCTTCGGGAGGCGCGCCTTGGACCTGGCCTTCCTCTGAACTCGAGGTCTGGTTGTCCGTCCGCACCACGAAGGTCGGGGTCGAGGTCGAGTCTTCCCCCAGCCAAGATTGGGGAAACATCACGCTCGATGGTCGCTCCTTATGTTTGACTTTCTTATCCATCGTGCTCGGGGTCGAATTTGCGGATGTCAACGAAAGAGAAGTGACAGGAAGCCCACCGTAGCTCCTTCTGTTGAATATCCTGCTTTCCTTCCTCCCCCTCAGTCCCGGCACAGCCACCCCACTTCTAGATCTCAAGATCGGCCTGGGTAACTGGAAGAGTTCTTGGCCCTGTAACATGGCGAGGTTCCTAGCGTCCCGGCACGAATTTGAGAAGACGTCTGAGAGACCTTGATCAGTATGATGTCGTTGTACCGGTGTAGGGCGCACGAGACGGATTGCGTAATCGAAGAGGAAGGGACTGAAGATGGCTCGGACGGAATTACTCGAACCACGTCTGCTGACCGGTTGAGAGTGGGGGCGAGGATCTGTTCGGACAGAATGACCGTCGTCGGAGAGCGCCCTGGAGTCTGACACGACTTTCGAATTCCCGGGGCGAGATGCCAATAACTCCTCCAGATTCTCAGTCTCTGACTGGATGGTTGGTAGCCCTTCCGTGACGTCATGGATAGTGACCGAAGGGGTGACAAAGACCTCTTCTTTGTTCTCGTCTAGCAGACTCGAGGGAAGTTCTGCCGTGTCATACTCAGCCGCAGCGACGGCCGCGTTCCGTAGGCATTCCATCCAAACCTCCTTCTCCCTCTGGCAAGCGGCGGCAAATTGGAAATTGTGTCCACAGCCGGTGAGATGGAAGGAGTATGGGAAAGAGCCTGTAGCGGTAGACCAGTTAGGTGAGGTCACTAGATGGGATCGAGGCTAAGACTTACCGTCCTCATCGTCTGAATCGAGCACATCAAAGTCCTTGAGAAGAAACCAGTGCTGTGGTTCGTACGTCTTGCCTTTCCCAACCTTGACGAGCGCCAAGTAACCCTGTTCGTATAGAAACGCGCCTAGGTACTTCGCCTTCGTCGTAGAGCTCGTTGTAGGTCGATGATAAATGACGTCCAACGCGCCACACATCAAGCAATTCCCTAGTGTCATGAGAACCTCAGAGGTTAACTGAGAGTAGGAAAGTGACGAAGACGATGCAGCTGAGGAGGTGACAGTACGGGAAGCAATGAGAAAAGCTTTCCAGCGGTCCTCGTGTTTCCGTCGGTGGTCGTTAACAGAGTTGACAACTTCACGCATGGCCTCACAGGCATGGGTGACTAGGGACTCCGTTTGACCTGCACTGAGTAGATTTGCGGGGTCAAAAGTCCCGTCCAGATCCAGACGAGGATTGTGACGCGAACTGCGTGAGTCTCCTTCTGTCCCTTTGTTGGAGTGTGGGTGGCTAGACACACGACTTTTGAGCTGATCCAGCAGAAGATGGTACTTGCATATCCTTTGGACGGGCTTAATCATCTGGTCCAGGAACTCCAATCTAGGATTTTGACCGCGGCTGTGGTGGCGATGACTGGACGTGAGATGTGGAGGGGCAGTGTTCGCCCTTGGAGGCTTTGACGACACAAAAGAACGCGGTCGGTTGTTCTTCTCGGTCTGACTCCTCGCTATCGATTTTCCTTGGGGCCTAGGACTCGGATCGTCGTCCAACACGAAGTGAATGGCTGCACTGGTACTAGCGGCTGGAGGTAATTCACACCGATAATTGTCAAGCAAACACTTCCTACAACGTTTTTCCCAAGCCTCCCAATCGGCCGAAGATACTCTCTTCGCACGCTGTACCAGCTCCACGGCCTCGGAATGCGTCGAGCAGAAGAATTTGTAGAGTTTGAAAGACTCAACCTTGGATCAGGTTAGCCGACGGTTTGACGTCACTTTATGATGGAAAAACACAAAAGCAGTGGCGAAAATGGTGAGTAGGGGGCGACCGAAACAAAACTCACTCGGTCAACGAACATCGAGACAATGATTTGTATCGCAAGTTCGAGAATGTCGTGCCTCGGCATATCCACATACGCGTACTCGTCCTCATCGTCGAAGCGAAATTTGGATCCCAAAGGGGTCAACGCTTCCTTCAGGTCGTCAACGAAGCGCTCGTGGAAAGTGAGAATTTCGTTGGAATTCCGACAGAGAAGTTGTATGTCGTCCTCTGTGAAGATTGGACGGTTGAACTGTAAGTCTTTATCGACCTCGACGCGGTCGCTGGCCCCAGCACTTCTGCGGATAGTAGAAGGCAACTGGACAGGGGAAGGAGAGGGATTCGCGGGTTGCCCCGGTGTTTGAGTTGAGCCGAAAGTAGGAGATGGAGATGCGGTTTGCTTGGAACATGATGCAGAGCTTCCAAAGTAGGAGGAAATAGAACGTGAGGTGACTGCATGTTGCAGCTGTTGTAAATACACCTAGAATGGGAGATGAGTATAGTTTCGGGACTGATAAGAAAAGCGCATTACATTGACCAAAATTCGTAAATCTTGTAAGTACTTCGCCTCCGTCTTCAGCAGTTCCATGAGGGCGTTGTACCTCCTCAGATTGTCGTATTTCTCCAATTTTTTAGCCTTCGCGGCCGCTTCACGTTTTTGCTGCTCAGGGGTATCATCTTCATCATCGGATCCTAACATGAACGATTTCCGAGCTGGCCTGCTCCGGGATCTTGGCATGTTCTGTGGACTTGACACCCGCGAAGAAGTTGTCGGAAAGTCCACCGTTGGAAGTGGGGTTTCTTCCGCCGGTGAAGGGGTTTTGGCAATCGGGATGCCATCAACGATGATGATGTCATTGAGGAGGCGGGGAGAGGGGGGAGTACCGGAAGTGCACCCGGGAGGGAGGAATGGTTCTGGGAAGGTGGGTAAGGTAGCAGACCTGATGTGGCGTCGTGCATCGAAATAATCATCTGGTAATGTAACATGCAGGCGGCTCAAGGTGGACCTCGATCGTTGGTGTCTGACTCCCCCACCAGAGCCGTGGATCGAGTTGGAGTGAGGGATAATCGGATCTGAGCTGGCGCTGTTTGAGGGGGACACTGTGGTGATGGCCGGAGTAAGGACGGGCGAGGCCAGGATCGGGGTCAATGGCGTAAACTTGAATGGGGTGGTGAGACTCGCATGGGAAGAATGGGTTGCCTCGTCCTTATTCTGTATGGGTGCATCTGCGGGGAGGGGGTTGGGGTGCTCGGAAAGTAATTGTAGTCGTGACCCAGAACGTCTTTGGAGGAGGTTCGACGATGCGGGAATTGAGTGAACTTCAGTTGCCATTCCCCGGACACAATAGCTGTAAATCAGAGACTTCAGGTTAGAGTTTATTGGGGTATGACGCCAGAAGGTGATATGAATACTAACCTTGCGAAGGCAAGCCCAGTTCCTCAACGCAGGATGTGCGCCAAGCAGAAACAAGTATTAATCCTGAAGGTTATCGGGGCGTTGGGCCAAAGATAGTGACGTTATGGAGGCCAAATGACGAATTCTGCAAGGCTGGGACAGAGCTGGACGAGCAGACGGCCTGGAGGCAGTTCTGTGGTAATATACACGGGTGTTCAATTTCGTTGTGCTGAACTCTTGTTGACTATATCGGGCAAGCGGAACAGGAGGTGAACGAGTAAACGTCTCTTGCCTCGGGTAGCACAACGAAAAGACCTGAGGGATAATCAGGACGTGCCGCGGGGAGAGGAGGGGGAAAATTACCGTGTGAGCGTTGAGCTCGTTGGTGAAATGAGCCAGAAGGGGCGAGAACGTTTGACACTGCGTTCCCCATCCCCTGGACTGGCACGTGCCTTGTCAATCCGTTTGGGGAAGTTGATTTCACCGGCTCTCTTGTGCGAATCTAAGCTAACGATAAAAGGGCGCGCAAATTCCCCACACCTGTGCATTACAACAATGACAATTTGCAACATTTACAGTTCTATGAGCATATCCTGGCAGTAGAGCGGAAAAAGAACAAAAAATAAAATAAAAATTCCAACCCGAAACCCCGCCCTTACACAGCCCTCAAGATAAAATGTTGATCCTACAAACGAAAGGCTGAGCAAAAAAAATCAGTCCCACGGTGTCAACAGCCCAGGTGAGGTCCGACTTGCCAAGCAATCCTCCAATCTCACACGGTTTTTCAGTATAGGTTCCTGGCATCGTCCGCGCGTGGCATAAAGATGATGTTTTGGGCTTCTGACTCTCGTTGCCTCTCCATTTCCTTGTCCAGGAATCCGCAAAGCAACCCGATTTTCTCGTTAGTGAACACCCTAAACAGTTCCTGGTTGTCGGGTGGGCTATCCTACATCAAGTTTGAGCATCAGTTTTTTCTCACGATATGCGGCGAGGTCGGTTACTCACATGTGGCGGCCGCTCGGAAAAGCGTTCTACCCCTGGACGGGTTAGTGCGGGTATTCCTGTCGCAGATAGATGGACCAACTCCGGAAGTTTCCTGATCACGTGGTGTATTGATTCCAACGAAAGGCCGTCGCAATGCGAGAGGTGTAACCGTTCCAATGTTGGGGTGTGTTCTGCTAGGAAGAAGACGGCGTTATCTGTCAACTTGCGGAGTTGGACGAGGCTAAGCCTTCGCAGACATGGTAGCGTTGCAAGTTCCAATACTGCCAGATCACCGAGATTACTGCAAACTGCAGGGGAAAAGTTAATATGAGCGTCTACGTTAACCTTGGGGATCATGATGGAAGACTAACAATTCACGTCGACGGACCGGAGTCGCGTGCATGCACGCACCAAACGCACCACCCCAATATCGGTAATTTTAGATACATGAGCCATGGTAAGGACCTCCAAGTTCTCCCCCAATGTGCAAATCGAGTCCATTGTCTTGTCCGTCAGATGCGCGCACCCTGAGAGAATGAGCGTCTGGATCTTGGTCGCGTTGGAAACTATGCCAGCTATCGCGCCGTCCGTGATTTTGGTGCAGTATCCCAAATCCAGGACGCGAAGGTTGTCGGGTGAATAGGCTGGGGGCAGAATTAGCGGAGGGAAAAACGTCGTAGACCCTGCAAGGGAATCTTTTTCATCTCCGGGCGTAGATTGCCAATAGGGAACCGAGGTGTTTTCGTCTACGAGGGCAGGGAAAGCGTGTGCGGTGAGTTGTTTGCACCTCGTCAACTTCAGCCTCCGAAGTTTTCTGGTGAAAGTCCAAATATCCCTGATCGACATGGCGGTTAGGCCTTGACACGAATCCAACTCGAGCTCGGACAGCCTGGGACACGACTTGACTAGTGCAGAAATCGCAGAATCCGTGACGCCAGGGACGCCGCTCAGCCGGATCCACTCCAACGTCGCGCATTTGGCCGCGAGCTCCAATACCCCCTCGTCCGTGATACGGCTACAGCCCCCGAGGTCGAGACCGCGTAGTTTCGTAGCGTTCGCGGCGAGGATTGCGATCGTCCGATCCGAGGTGTCCTCTATCCCAGAAAGCTGCACGACTTCGAGGTTGACGCAGTTCGGTATGACGGTTGCGATTTCTTCGTCTGTGATGTCGGTGTAGTCGCCGCCTGGGAAGAGGATGTGTCGGACCCTCTCGAGTTCGTCCGGGCCCGGGACTCTTGATACGACTTTCATGTCTTCGGGGATGGGGTTTCTTGCGCGGTGTGGACGTAATAGCTTCATGCCTCGGCGGATGCTGAGTCGCTTAGCGAGCGGTATTGGTGACATTGCCGAGAACTTCATAGTCGTAATTGGACCGATATACGGGTTTGGGCAGGTGTAGTCGAGTTTAGTGAAGTGAAGGAAGGGCACCGAGTGCAAGCCGGGGGACATACGAGGGCTTGGGAGAAGATTATCACCCTAAAGCCTGCATCGTGTACGGGGTGTGGTCCGTGGTCCGTAGGGGCCGTCCGCCCCGACCTTCTGATCCCAGATCACACAGACGGCAAGCCTTAAGGCCGACTACTTACCGCCATCATGCCATCCCGTTCCAACGTCTCCTTCTCCTCCACAAAGACAGTTACGCCCTCTACCTTTGGCGTTGATAAATCAAGCCAACCACCACCTGGTCAGTCGTCCAGCGGAATCCCGGTCACCCCCGCAGTCCTCCGAGGAATCTTTGCGTCGTCCAGGACTGTCTTTGAGGAACGATCCATTTCCCGAGCCGCATTCTTCAGGCAAGTATCTCCACCACACAGTGAAAACCTCTCGTCGGGCCTGCTTAGCGACCGTTATTGTTTCGCATTTTCTGTGTTTGAGTAGGTTCTCGGCCTTTCTCGTCAGTTGTCTTGCCATCAGCCTATTCGCCGCAAGAGGGAGGATGTTAAAGAACGGCGTAGCCCTTCTGGGTGTAGCTAACAAACAATGAAACCGCCCAGTTCCTGTCATCTCCAACCCTACTCGTTATCTACCCATCCATCATTATACGTGACATCTTGCTACGCGCTATCGCTCAATCCAAGCGCCCCGTTGATACCTCCACAAACTCTTAGCATATGCTAAAGCACACCCAGCACTTCAGAGGAAATTTCATTGCGATCGTCGAACGCCCCGACGACAACGTCAGCCCTCCGCGTACGCATGTCTTCCGCCTCACAACTGCGTTCCGTTGGCCTGATTATCAAACAAATGACGTCGCTTGGGGACGGTTGGCTGATTCCCAACCTTTCAGGCGCTCCCCCGCTGACTTTCCTTGGCGTCCGTTGTGGGAAAGCTCCGAAAGCTACCCATTAACAGTCACAAAACTGACACAGGCACTCCTGTCCGACTTGGAGTTCGCAATGATTGTGTGCTATCCTCTCAATTATGGCTGGCGCTTCACCATTCAATGGGACTTACAAAAGAAGATGTTCACAGACTCTCTACCATGGGTCATACACATGTTCGAAATGTTAGGGCGTTTCATCAGTTGCAGGTTCTGGCCGCATACGCCCCGCGGCTCGAGCAATGTAGGAGGGAAATGAGCGAACCAGACGAAACAAGGTAAATGTGTATCCCCCGATTCTGTTGGGCGTGTGGTCAGCACTGATGTAGGTGATCCGTGAAGTGGTTATATGTATACTGGTGAGGACGTGACCCTGAAGCCACTGTCGGAAGAGGCACATGAATCATCTCATCTTGTATGCCATCACTCCTTGCATAAATCAATTGGACTCCCGAGGCATTTATAACACGCTTGCGCCATACGCTTCCTCTGCTTCCTTTTATCTCGACCCCCCTAGACCTGCTCCTCACCGAAGCTCCTCCCCCATTTGAGCCATGGGCGATTCTTCGATAAGCGCCTGGTCCAATAATCTTAATGCTCCAAAAATCCCACACTGGCTGTACTTCGCGGAGAGGGAAATTTTCGCTGGGACTCTCCTCGGCGCGGTACTCTATGGTACGGCGATCTATGCATCCGTTTTGCGTGCTCACCTTACTAGCTCATTCTGTCCTTATAGGAATCGCTGTCGCCCTATTCTTCCAATGTATGGGCGCGTTATTCGGTCCGGTCGACCGAACGAGAGGGAGCATCAAGTGGTTACTTGTGGGCCACACTGTGGCCATGTTCTCATTCGCAACGATATCCACTGCGATGAATTTGGACTTGCAATCCATCTGCAACATCAATAATCGAGAATTCACTGGTTCTAGCGGCTTTTCAACTCCTGGGCCTCTCGGATACCAGATCTTCGTTTACTCCAGGGCGATCAGCTTTATTCCCGATATCATGTTCCTCTTGAACACCTGGCTGGCCGATGGCCTTTTGGTAAGGTCTGCGTCGAACTCAGTCAACCAGGCGTCTAACGAAGCTCGCTCTCCCTGGAGCTCTATCGTTGCTTTATCATCTACGCCATGAACTACCGGGCCGTCGCATTTCCATGCCTGATGTACTTCGCTTCTCTAGGTATGTGGTTGAGTCCTCTGTGAGCCCACGGAGAAACCCTCGGCTAATGTCACTGGCATAGCGATGGGTATCTTGCTTGTCTACCAGGTCGTGCAACCGGACAGTAAAGTCCTGAACTCTGCGGCCATAATCGACTTTGGAGTTCCGTACTTCTCCATTTCCGTTTCGCTCAACGTCCTTCTCACACTTATGATTGTGATACGACTCGCCCTTCATAGCAGGGAGATCCGAAGTGTCATGGGGTCCTCGGCAAGAACCAATGGACTATACAAGGCCATCATCACCATGCTTGTCGAGTCCTCTGCCCTTTACGCGATCAATTTTGTTCTGTTTATCGTACCTTGGGCTCTCTCGAGTTACGTCTCGGGTATCTTCTTCCCAATCCTCGCCGAGACTCAGGTTCGTGTCATTTTCATATTTTTCTGACTCACCGCGATCTTGTGAAGTTTTGATCCCTTCGTGGTCGTGAACAGGTCGTAGCTCCGTTCCTCATCACCCTGCGAATTGCCAACCGGAGTGCATTGACGAGCGAAACCATTATCTCAGGGAGCATCCGAGGTTCGATTCATTTCGGAGGTGAAGGGGATTCAACGAATGATAGCGGGACCCTTTCCGGTGGGAATCTTGTCGATTTGGTGGAGGCGAATGGAGGGTCCTCCGGCGAGGTCAGTGGTGGGGTTAAAGCAGCTATCGACCAGGTTCACACGCTGACGATCTCATTGAGAGGTTTCCATGTGATGTACAGGTGGCCTGGGGTTGATTACGCGCAACAAACCAGCGCCGCAACAATCAAGCACTACGGTGCTCCGACGAAAGGATGTACATATCCGGTCGAAAGAATGAAGGGGGCATTCCTTTGAATAAATATTTGCCAAGGTGAAAAACAGCGAGAACATGCTGGGAATGGCAAACACTGCAACCTCGGTGGTTTAAGATACCTATTCCCTGGTTTTCGTTGGGGTCATTGTACGGTGGCAGTGGAGACATGGTGGCCGGCGAGCAGGGTGATGGTAGTCGGGAGGATCGATCAAGTCCTAGAGCGTCCTAGAGTCATTCAAGCCCTCGTGTTGTACTGGTAAACCTCGGCGACTCGCGCCTCTGATATCATATCTCCGTGAAGATGACGAACGACATCAGTGATCCCGTGGTAGAGCAGGACGATACCTCTTAGTACGGAAACCGTGTCATTTCTTTCGTCTGTCCATAAAATCGCGTTTCGTTTCAGCTGAGGCCTCGCTCAAACCCGTCTGAGACATTCTTCGAATGAAATCGGCAGGTGAGGGTTCTCAACGCTGCGCTGTTTAAGAAAGATACCCTTCTATGGACCGGTCAGCGGTGTGAATTTGGATTTTTGGCCCGGAAGTTCTGTGTGAGCTATAACGGGCCATTCCAACCCGACAGAGTACATGCGGGCAACGCATTGAAGAGCTTGCTCCCGCCCTTCATGCAGTGAGCGAGCCTCGAGCATCGGTCGAGTGAGATTGATCGACCAGGACTCAGACAACCACGCGATTTACTCTTCACCATGAACCACCTCTGACGGACCCTCTACATCCGAGACCAGCCCTAAACTGTTTTCCAAATCCGCTGATGGCCACTCCCTCCACCTTGACCTCTGACATCCAACGCTCAATACAACAAGCCGTTAACAATGCACATATTGCCCTGAACAATCCAGGCGGAGCAGTAAAGATCAAACAGAAGAAACGCAAACGGGGCGGCGAGGACCCCCAGAACAGATCTGCGGACGGCGAAGCTCCGGGACAAAAAAATACAATAAAAAGAAATCTCCTCCTCAGGATGGTGCAACTTCCACCTCCCAGGACTCTCCGGACGGAGAATCCTCCGGCACATCTCAGCCACCTCAACCCTCGGAGAAACCGGCGAAAAAGAAGAAAAAGAAGGGCAAGGAACGAGATGCAGGAATTCCTATAGATCCAGCTTTGACTGCGAACAGCGAAGGCCCTGCTGACCCCCAAACGGCCGCTTTCCTCCAGGCTTTGATCGCTGCCGTTGACCCCGCCAATAACCAGCTCATGTCCGCCCAGGTCCCAGTGGACCAACAGCTCGTCCACCCACCTTTCGACCCTAACACCCCAATGATGTTCCCCGGCCACTTCGTTCCAATGACGCCTGGTTTTTCGTACCCTATGCAGCCCACTTTTGTTGATCCCGCGGGTCTGGTTAACGGAACACAAGGACGGTTCTCACTCCCAGAACTGGCTTCTCACGCGAACGAGGAAATCATACGGACACTGCAAGGTGTGGATCTAGCCAAGCTGCAAGGAGTTTTGCAGGTATTAGGCGATGCCGCCGCCGCCGCCGAGCAACCCTCAAATATGCTACATGTCCCTCCCGGGTTTCAGGGGATGCCTCCACCTCCCTCCCTTCCTCCCACGAAGCAGAATCCTGCACTATCACATACAATTCTCGGCCAAGCATCCAAAAGCAATGAACCTCCACAATCTCCTGACTGGCAGCAGTTCACAAATCCTGTCCATGCGGAACTTCTTGCCACTAAGTGGATGAGCACATCCAAACTAAAGGAAATGGCCCAAACAGAAGGTATTCTTATTTGTAGATTCGTTTATGCGTTGGTGTTGATGTGCCGCCAAGGGCTTGTATATCGGCAAGGGAAGTTCTCTGAGATAGAACAATCCCAGTTACGCAACGCTCTCGAGAACTACAGGATAGTGAGTAGCGGAAGGCCCCTGGCGTCCTAATCGCTGATACCGGTATTAAGAGGAATGGGTTGACCCCGGAACAACTGAACGAAGTCGTCTTTGCCAAAGAAAAAGCGAAAGACAAGGAATTCTGGCAAGAAATTAGTGCGTCGTCCCAGGCGTGCGGGTTTGTTTTCTCACGTACGGATGTGTAGCGACTGCGGTACCCCTTCGGCCAATTGTTGCCGTATATCACCACGTCAGGCGGATATATCACCCTCTTCGCGGGCAGGGAAAATGGACAGGTGAACAAGACACCTTGCTTGAACAGTAGGCAACCGCCTTAGCCCGCGATCACCCGCTGACGATGAGGCATCAGGTCTGTCAACGAGCTAGGGCAGCAGTGGGAGAAAGTTAGTAATCGTGTCGGGAGAACGGCCTCTGATTGCCGCGACCGGTATCGCAACCACATTCAAGGTAGAGAACAGCGCAACTCGGGTAGGTTTTAGGTTAAAAGGAACCTACACTCTCAACGCTAAAAATTCCAAGGCACGTGGTCAAAAGAGGAAGAGGCCCAATTAACCGCGATCGTCAAAGAAATGATGGCAGAAAAAGGTAAAGACGTGGACAACGACATTTTCTGGGGAGTTGTCAGTCAGAAGATGGGTGGGAAACGTGGAAGACAACAGTGTCGAAATAAATGGTAGGGACACTTCCTCGGCTAACTGTTGGGTTGTGGTTGAGGCGCTCTAGGACGGATTCTCTGAGCAATACTCTCAAGAACGAAGGCGAGAAACCAAGGTGGACCGCCCAAGACGCATACATCTTGATCCACAAGTATGCGTTCTCCCCCGGTTATGGCCAATCCTTCGCATTCATGTATTGTTTGTAGGGTCGACTCCTTAGATGTGCGTCATGACTCAGAAATCGACTGGAAAACCTTCCCGGACTCGGATTGGAATTTCTGGAGTCCCCACCTCCTTCAACGTCGTTGGATGACCATGAAAAGGGGTATCAATGGTCACGAGAACATGTCCCATGCAGGTGCGCTCTGCCTTACGCTGCCCTGGATCGTACGAGTTAACGTGAGCATGGCCCTAACGTTAGAAATTTTGGACGTATTGAGGGAGAAAAAGGCGCGCTACTTCCCGACCTTTTCGGCCCATTCTCCAAAGAAAAAGTACAAGAGCGATGATATCATAGAGGATGAAGAGGATGAAGAATTAGCTCAAGCAGGCCCTAGTTCATCCAAACAAAATTAGACTGGTGCTTCCTGCGGAACGTAGCTCGCAGATTTTTGACGGGTCAAGGTCTTCATCGGACCTCGCGGGGTCATGACTCTCCTCTCAGGCCTCAGGCCTCATGTGTGACAGCACTACTCTCCAGTGAGTGGTAGGTTCCGGCACGAAGCACGGTCTGCAGGCCACCGGTGGGGTCGGAGCACAAGCACAAGGAAGCGACGGCATGAGTTACCCACGTGAGTGCAGCGAAGTTCAGAGTGATGCACACACCACATCTCCACATACAGATCATCTCTGGTCCAAAGGACGAAAGCGTCAGAAGCCCTTTCCACCCCCAATGATCCCAGACACGTCTATGATCGTATTGTTTACCGAGCCTAGGTGACACCCCTTGAGCGAAGTCACCCGTTCGCACAAGCCGGTGCACTTCGGTTCCAAGTTGATGGATCCAGCACATGAGTCAGGGGTCCTGCGCATACATCTTGGCTTGAGGCTGAGGCGAGGCACCTTGCATCTCCGGTCATTCGGAGACGGTTAACTAGGGTTAACTCAGCATGTGTTCTCGGCTCGTTTGCGCCATGTGTCACATTGTGACGATTTTTCACCATGTGGCTGCAGGGTCGTTATACGGCGAGGACACATCCACTTGAAACGCTTGCGTTCATACATCAGAACAGCCTCCGGTCGGCGGATGGGTGTCTCGTGCGGGCGACGATTCTCAGGGTTCCGGTTTGACGTGTGAGGGAAGGAGTCCGTGATTCCACAAGCCTTCCGCAATGCTCGGACTCGGAGACCGCGGTGGTCATTTTCCACCCACTGGGGTTAGGGTGTATATTAATTCGATGTGGGATGACTGCCGTGCTACCCGTAAACACGGCCTGCTACTCAACACAAGCGGTTGGTGCACGCCCGCGGGTCAACGTCCCGTCCATCGATGTCTCTAATACAGTCGCTGCAGTCCCCGGCTGTAAACACAGCCGTCAACACACTTTCAGCATTCTAGGGAGAAACTGATACGGAAGGATTACTATGAGGGTTCATGCAAACAGGGTTTCGACGCTTGTAACCTTCGAAACACGAGGGGATCCGGACGAGGAAGGGCGTGTTTTCAGCCTGAACAGTGTCAGATGGATCTAGGGAGAGCCGAGAAGTAATAGGGCACGCGTCCTCCTGCAACAATCCGTTCGTTGATAAATGCAAACCACGCCCGATGTGGCTGGCCAGAAGGTTGGTTTCAGTTTTTCATTGTCTACACGACCTGGTTGCACGCGCCGTTCGCACTTTGACGACCCCCTTACCTAATGACCACTGTATTGAATGTTATACCCACAGTTTCCAAACAGTTTCGCTACATGATATAACTAGGTTGTCGCCCATTTTGGAGAGAATGAATTAGGTGAGGATTCGGAGGGGGAGGGCGTGTTTTCAACCCGAGTGCTGCCAGTGGAAAAAGCCGAGGAACAGTAGGGCACGCGACAAATAGGAGGTAGGGAACGTGTTCCTTTTGCCGCCCCGTATAAATTCCCATCTCACGGACAATCGCAGTTCGCCAGTTCCCCCTCCCCCTCCCCTACCCCGGACACACCAAATCCCTTCCCCGAGGCCATGATCATGCTCGCTTGGGAGGTGAGGAAATTTGCAGCCGAAGTCGCAGATTACGTCTACAGTCTCTGCCACACACATCAGCAAACCGTGGAATACAACGCATTATAACGTCGTGAGCCGTTCTCACGGAGTTATAACTAATTATCAGACTTTCCACAATTTGCTGATGCAAGGTCGTGCCGGCGCAAATGGGGCACTTTCGATTTTTAGTCGTCCATGGGGCCCTGTAGTCTCCTCACGCTACAAAAGTAGTTGGGGCACCTCGTTGCAGTGGAGACATGGGGACATGATAGTCGGCGACCCACCGTAGTTGAAAATGTAAGTTTCAATCTCAGATAGCTAGCATGTATGCTTCACGCTTATCCCGCAGCAGCGTTGGGAAGAAGTGATACTCTGGAGCACCCTTGGAAGGTCGGCGGTCACAGAAGGAAAAACTTACTACTCTCCCGTGAAACATCTGCCCAGAAATTGTGGCGAGTGGACTATGCCAACGGGATGGAAATAGTACGCGACTCCACGCAACTATTTTCACGGCTTAGCTAATGAAGTGGCGAGGGGGTGGAGAACTCGGGGCTGAAGTACGTTCGTGGTGCCAGTATCGCGCACAAGGAGTTGGGCCTATTCATTTTGAGATCAACTCTCTGACACCCAACAGGTGAACCTCCTCATGTTAAACGATGTGCCTCCTCGTGCCTTCCTTGCGGACTTCGCTTTCATGACCACGGTTCAAAATTCGCCCATACCAGAGCCAGTGACATGTACGCAGTCGAATTAGTTGTCTTCCAAGTAAGTGAGGAGCACGGCGGGTACCCGCCGTTGGCTTACCCTACCCAGGCCCTTACAGGTGAATTCCACCTCCGGGGAGTTCAGTTGAAACTCTATGTGGTCCTGGAGCTCCGCCCAGATAATCTGGCGGACGCTCCCGCCATCGGTCTCTCCGATTCTCTGGACCTTTGTTCAACACCGTTGGGATAGCGATAGGGAGTTGCGACCCAGACTTACAGAAGTTGTGACACACCTTGCGAAGGCAACGGCGAACTGGCACGGACTCGTCTGCCTGCATCCATGAAGAGCTTTCGTCTTGTTGATTTGTATCTCCCCGCCCCACAACAATTCGAGCAAGTGCAGGAAGGCTTTTTACGACATCGCGGTTCGATTTGATGGGGCATTCCATGAACGTTCGAAACGATCTCTCCTTCCGCACACCTCGCCCCACCAAGTCAGGTTTGATACGCCACCCTTGCGTCGCGCGATGCTACCTATAGATACAGTCGGAGACGCTGGGGCTCCACAGGTCTCTCCGATCGTATATATATATTACCGACATTATTATCTATTTATTATCTATTCGGCTCTCTGTGAAAATGAGCAGGCCCTGGTAGGGGCATCACGCTGCTTGCACAGAAGTGCATGTTACAGGTTTTAGAAATAATAATTATCCTCGTGTTGAATGAACAGGAAATTTTGATGACAGCAAGTCAAGCTTAGGGGGCAGACCCCTCATGTCGGTGACGATCCGGATTGTGACAGTATCCCCCATTCATTTCAGAGGAAGGGGGTGACGGCAAGGGACCCAGATACTACTACAGCGTAGTCTGCACGTGGTGGGTCGTATGGGCGGCTGCAGGAACAACTGGATCATCGTTCCTGCTCCCTGGCACATCAACTGGAGTCCTGACGGTGAGCGTGTCGATACCAGGGCTTCCACACGTGGCAGCGGATCTAATTTCACTAAAGCAATAACGCCTGCGACACGCCGTAGTATGCGTGGCACTTTCGCCAGGGAGCGTGGTTGGGGCCAGACAGACCTCGCGGCACAGGTGTCGCCACGTAAAATCACCAGTTCCATTAACCACGGAGCGGGTGCGAACACAGCGAAACGTGCGCGTGAGGCCTTGAGTTTGTGATACAGTGGAAATTTCAATCATGCATATCGTCCGTTCCCTCGAAATTCTAATGCATTTTCGGGTTGGTGTGTGTGACATATTGTAATTATGTTGTAAACTCCAGGTGACCATAAGCACAAAGCGTGACAGAGCTACTTGCCCTGGCGCAGACTCGAATCTTTCGAGGCTGGACGGGCATCGTTCCTACCTAAACCTTATGCAATTTCAAAAGTAGGCATTTTCCCCATATGTATCATTACACTTTCTGATGTGGTCATGAATCGTACCGCTTTAAAAGGACAGACACAAGTACCACTGCAAACCAAGAAGCGACTTACCAAAGTCGCCTGGCGACGTGCAGCAGGCCGGTATGCTTAAACAGTATATATCTGGAGGCGTCACTGCCAAGTACCCCCATACCGGTTGCCACCTTTCATGTCATCTACACCCAAGCTCACTCGTCGCCGCTCGACCCGAGGGAAACAACGATTAGAGATACTACTGAGTAGCCCTCTGCCACACGACACAGCCCGTTCAGAAGTACAGTTTGTAGTTGACAATGGTGGTATCCAGGCAATCAGGCGGTTGGCTGCTGGTGACCAGGAGAAGCTTTTGGAAATCATCGATCAGGTCAGTACCCGGTGTTTAAACCAAGTGATCCGCATGACGGGTGGAGCTAAACTCCGATAACCACGAGCAGGCCGCCCCTGCCGTCCTCGCGAAAGACACGAATTTCGTTGCCATGCTAGGGGACATCTCAAGCACCATGTTGAGGCTCCCTAGTTCCACCGGGTCTCTTGAGGGGCTCAAAAAAAGCGGGGAAAGTGCTGTGTTATCAGGTGGTACCACTGACATCTGGCGTGGAGTCTGGAACGACAAGCAAGTGGCCTTCAAAGCCTTTCGTATTTACCCCTCCCAGGACCTCTTGGAAGCAAAGAAGATCCTTTGGAGACTAGTGCCCACATGGAAGAGGTTGACACACGAAAACGTTCTCCCGTTCTACGGTGTTGACACATCGCTGTTCCAACTCGCTCTCGTTTACGAATGGGGCCAGGATGGAAATATCATGCAGTACCTCGAATCCAAACCCGACGCCTCGAGGTCGAAACTAGTAATTGCTCTCCTGTTTGGTCGCAGTTCGTTTCCTGATTCACCTCAAGTTGCTGCAAGTCGCCAAAGGACTCCAATACCTCCATTCTCTCGGCGTCGTTCACGGTGAACTGAAAGGGGTGAGTGAGATGCCACACAGGACCTGCACTACTCTGATGAACTTTTTCGAGGCAAACGTGTTAATATCCAGGTCTGGGAATGCCCGGATCTGTGATTACGGCCTGAGCCCCATCATATCAAACCCGACCTTCACTGTTGCTGCGACACCGGGAGTTGCGGGACCCTCTCGATGGCTTGCTCCAGAGATCATCGATCCACCCAGTGGAGCCGGCTCTGATCCGCCGACGGCATCCAAGCCCGCCGATGTCTTCGCGTTTGCGATGCTTGCGGTGGAAGCGTTCACCGGGAAGGTCCCTTTCGGGAACATGAAGAACGAGTCGGTCGTTATCCAGATCATTCGCGGGAGGAGACCTGACAAACCACTGGCTGCCGATAAACTTGGTCTAACTGTGGAGATGTGGAAATTCGTAGAGAAGTGTTGGAACCAGAACCCGAAGAAACGACCGGATATTGAAAAGGTTGTCACGGCATGGGAAGGTTTTGCTAATGCGTATGTTGCTCTTCCATTCGGATCGCTCAGGAGCTGACATTATCGTTTAGTGAGGGTAACAGCACCTCGATGTCAAAGAGAGGGGGGCGCCGCTCCCAATTTGCGCAACCCTCCACGGTTTACAACGAGGAAGACGGTGAGCGACTCAGATAACGTAACTTTCGCACCCATATGCTAAGCCGTTGGAAGATTACCCCCAGCCCATAAAGCGCCGCCTCTGTGTTTTTTTCTAACTTTCCAATGCGTCAGGCTGGTCCCTGTTTGCGTGCAACCCACCTGGGCTTTGACGATCGTCGGTGGCACCACTTTCAGTTCGCTATTGATTACGTAGAAGTCGTGCGCCCGAAAAGGCACGATAGTAGATAAATTATCGGGAATCACATATCCCAGGTCGTTTTTGAGTCCGTAATATTATGTAGGTGTGAATACATTCCGATTATAATTGGCAAGGGATCTCCGTCCCTCAGACTACCTCCACATGGACGACATCCCTTCGCCGGCACAACTCCTCCACACCCAGCACCAGTTTGAGGAAGAGCACACCCTGCGCTTTTGGTAATTGATTCCAACAAGGCCGGGGCTTGGGTAGAAGTTGAGGACCGTAGGCCGCGCTGGCACTACTCTTGCGCACGAACCTTCTACCAAACCCGCGTGTCGGAGCGCCAACGAAGCGCTTCATCCCGCCAGGGTGTTACCTAAGACAGATAAGACAAGCCACGTGGGCGCGATTAGATAACACCTGAACTCGTCAGCGATCTCGGCACGAGGTTAGCACGCCCGAAGTGTTCAACACCCAGATCACCCACTATACCGGCGAGTGCATCAAAATCGACCGGCCTCGTCCGAGTGCATAGATATCGCGGTGTTATGTTCGTGGATGAACACCCCATCAGCCTCGTGGCGGTTCCTTGAGATCTATTCGACCATCAGTAAGCATTCAATCGCTATCAGGATGATCGAGGACCTTTGCACGTCCACGCAACACATCCGCCGGAACTTCCCATTATAGGCTGTCGGGGAACTCCTATCATTTCAGGGAATCCCATGTGCCAACCTCAGCCTCTCAACTCGCACGCCCTCAACTTTTCATGCTTTGTATGCCGAACGCAGAGATCAAGCGGTCACGTTTACCATATACCCGTGCTCCCACAAGTTCTTACCACAAGCTTGTCTGAGGCAGAAACTCTTAACCCAGCATCCAGTATCCGGAAGAAGAGCTCCTTCACGCGCCCCGAGAGGGATGGGAACGGTCAAGTGTGCATCCGTTTTAACTGTGAGGTTCGACGACGAGTCACCAGACGAAGGGAATCTTCCTGAGCTTGACCATCAGGCATTTCCGCTTCCAGGGATGATCTAATCGCAAATAACAAATAACACCCCCAGAGTGTCGAATCCGCCGATCCTCCTCAACCGCGGGATACTCGGGCCTGTACGGCTGTTGCCACCTATGAAGCCTATGCTGTGAATGCGTTAAGCTGTGAGAAGACGAAGCTCGCATACGGGCAAGAATCGGAGCACTCGGAACTTCCCCAGGGGACGACTGGTCAGAAAGGAAGGCATCGGGGATATGGACTCTCCAAAGACCGCGAAGATCAGTGGGTCAGTAGCTCACCCAAACTAGGGGTGAACAACTTGCAGACAGCTTCTGCAAACTCCACAAGCAAATCATGGTTCATCGAGCCCTCAAGCCTCCCAGATGTGGCAACGACCCCCTTCTCCAACCGAACGAACCCACCCAAAACTTCCGTGCGTCTCCTCTTGAATCCTAGCGTTGTGGGTGATGATCGGGGGGGGGGGGGGGGGGGTCCAGGAGTAGGCCTATCTGAGGCCGTCCTCGGATGAAAGAACTTGGGAGATCCAGCGGTGACCTTTAGAGCGACACAATTATCCAAGATCTGCTTCTTGTGGAACGGAACGCTGTTGGATTCGAGTGCAAGAGAGGCCTCGCTCCAAACGCGTTGGGGTTGAAAGAAAAAGAGATGGAAGCGAACGCTGCGAGAGATGTGATGCTGGTGATGCGGTCAGGAATGAAAAACTGCTCGAATGACTCATAGAGGGCTTTCGAACTCCGGAGGAGCCTGGAGGAGCTCACTGATCAGCCGATCGATCGATCGATTTCATGTGGGGCTCTCCCGAATTCAGTTCATCCAATGCCAGAGTGGATAGCTCGCTGAGCTGGACAAAAATTACAGTAAGGATGCGTATACTTGAACAAGAGGTATGTGAAGCGGAACGAGGGAGATAGAAGGACTACATCTTGGCCTTGACGATGTTGGCCTCCTCCAGTATTTTTTGCCGGGCCTCTTTGGCTCTGTCTCTCAACAATCTTCTCAACATTTTACCGCTCGGGTTCTTTGGTATGGCGTCGATAAACTCAACACCACCAGCCAACTGCTTGTACGGCGCCTTCGCGTCTGCGACGTACTAAAAAACAGAAATGAGTTTCGTCAGACCTGTCCTTCCTAATGACCCCATGCACAAATTCGTACCTTGGCGATCTGCGCCTTCACAAGCTTTCCCTCCCCCCGTTGGATCTTCTCGTCCGCCTCCGCGCTCGGAACGACAAACGCGAACGGGACCTCACCACTGTAGTCGTCCGGGACTCCAACGACACAAACATCAGATACCAGCGCGTTATTCAGAAGGTGACCCTCGAGTTCTGCCGGCGCGACCTGGAAGCCGCGGACTTTCATGATCTCCTTGATGCGATCAACAATGAAAACATCGTTGTTCGCATCGATGATAGCCTCATCGCCAGTGCGAACCCATCTAGAAGCACCGAATGTGAGTCAATCTCCGAGGAAGGATTGTAGAGTCCGCACCCATCTATGAAGGTTTCCTTCGTACTGGAGGCAAGAGAATCACTATTGAGATGTGGGGACACTGGGGGAAATCACTCACGCCTGCGCGTTGTTAATATACCCCAGTGCGTTCGATGGGCTGTAAATCACCAACTCTCCTTGTTCCCCTGGCCCACCATAAGTCCCATCAGGCTTGAGCAACCTGGCACGAATACCAGGTATAAGCTGGCCAGCGGACCCCAAAGTCCCAACCTGCTTGTTCAAGGGTCCCATGCACACTGTCGTAGCAGTCTCGGTGAGGCCGTATCCTTGGAAAACTAACCGCTCGACAAGTCAGGAACAGGTGAAAAGAAAATGACCACGACAAACTCGTACAGTTGATGTTTGGCAACAAAGCCATTAACTGCCCTGACAACTCCGCCGACGTAGGAGCTGCGCCGACCATGAGAGATCTCACACTAGAGAGATCGTAGTTCTTCGTGGCAGGATGCTGAGGTTGTTGTTGCGTGAGAATTCAGTTGAATTCTAGGGTGGTAATTGTATACCTTGCACATTAAAACGATCATGGGAGGCACCACGCTACGCAAGTGAATCAGGTCATTGGAAGTCATCACGATGGAGCAACGCCACTCACAAAAGTGTCGCGACACGGTATTTCTGGATACTGCCCAAGAACGAAGTGAAACTGAACTTCGGTATCACAAGCACGGAGCACTGATTGATCCACGGAGGGTCAGACCGACGGCCCAAAGGTATACGGGGAGCAAACATACGCCGCAGAAGAGTTGGAAGAAAACCTGTCAGCGGGGGATAATCAATCGGTTGATCCCGCATGATCGATGAAATGCCAGACATACAACAACGATACAGCCGTATATATCTTCTCAAAAACGTCAGTGAACCAAACACAATGAGCTGGAAATATCCATACGGAATTGCGGCAATACTGTTCATAATTAGTCACTGAATCGGGAAGGTGATGCAACGACTCCGCCATACCACTGATAGAAACGCTTCCCGGAGCAAATCTCCTCCTCTCTGGTGGTACGGTCGTGTCGTACACCCTGTTCATCTCTGCCTTCTGCAGGACATTCGCAACGACCGAATAATGAGAGACCGCAACAGACTACGACGGGTGTCAACTCAAAGAACTTGAATTCACGCGAAAGACTTACCTTGGGTTTCCCTGTCGTTCCGGACGATGAGTTGTAGAACTGTGAGCGACGTTTCAGTGAACTTGACACAAATGCACGATGAAGGGAAGTAGCACTCACGGCAACCTTTGTCTTAGCCTCCCCGGGCCTGAGCTGCCTATCCACAAATGGCTTGGGATGTTGTAAGCTTTCCGAGATTACCTCATCCAAAGTTACAAAAGGCTGCTTCGCATTCGCCGCCGGCTCGATCAACACGATCCTGTCGTCAGACAACCCAACCGCCCTCGCAGCAGCAACTCCCGTCTGCAAAGCGGAAGGGTGGACAAAAAGAATCTTGGCCTTCGTGGCCTCAAGTTGGTGTTGGAGTTCTTCTGGTGAAAAAGTGGGGTTCGCGGCACTGGAAAGCAGAATGCGGGAGCGACGTCAGAGCGAACAACAGAGAGAGAATATCCGCAGATGGAAATGAAACGCGTACGTGATTGCAGCGCCGATCCTATGCACTCCAAAGCATATGATGGGGTAATAAATACTGTTTGGAGAGAATATCGCGGCTGAGTTCCAATCAAAATGAACATTATTTCGACCTCCGGGGGATTTTACGACATGCGCTCACCGACTTCGTCCTCCTCTGGAACCGTGTCAGTCCATCAAGCCATTTACTTCGAAGTGGATGTAACTCACCAAGATGCCACCGAAACTTCAGAGCTTGCGCAAGACCATAACTCCGCGATCGGATCTTTGGAAAGGTCAGAAACAGGGAACAGGATCAACCAGCGTCGGGCCTCACTTGCTCGTGGTCTAAAGTCTTGCCACTCTGGTCATCAATAAGCCACGGCGAACCGGCCGGTCTAGTTGGCCTCAACGGATGCGTAGTATCCAAGAAGAACTGTGGAATGCTCAAGTCGTCTGGAATCTCCGGGCATTCACCGTGAACGGAACGGAACTCGTGGACTGAGGAAGTCGCGGTGGGTGCTTCGCTTCTCATTTGGCGAGCGTTTGCTGGGTTTAGGGATATGATGGGTATTGACGGTGTGTGTGCAGAGAAATCCTTAACGAAGAGGGGATGCGGTCAGACTTCGGGTTTTTAAGTTCCGTTCGCGTTACCGCTTAATGACAGCGTCATTTATTTTCCAGGGTAACAACGTACAGGAATGAGCGGCCTGCCCGTAAGATCTTAAAGCCTTGGATATATATATACATCCCAAAAGGGTGGGACTAAGCGGCATCTACACCAGGCTAGCATCTCGGGTCTTCCGCAACTCCGGATCCGCACACACCAATGAAACTCAACGACTCTTGAAGCTTGAAGCTTGAACGCCAGACTAGTGCCAAGAGTAGGAGAAAGTAGCTAGGGTTAGATTCACTCCGAACCCATGACTTGCAAGGTCAGGTGAGCGTCGAGCGGTGAGCGCAACACCAGTGACCAAGAATCACGAGTCCAACTGCGCGATTTGAAAATAGCCTCAGTGGCCGGACGCAGCGGAGGGCCTTTAAAAGGCCACAGATGTTCGTCTGCCAGTGCACTCTTTACCCCACGGATACTTACTCAATCAGCATCCACTTTGACCCCTTTAGCCCGCTGTTTCACCAAGGTCCGTCCTTTTCGCAACCTTTCTTTTAACCGGCGTTGGGCTCGCTCCAAAGTGAACCTATTTCGGCTCTCATTTCTGTTCTAACCCGACGGACAGTGCTCCGGCGTCACGATATCCAGGGTCAAGTTAAGTCATCTAACCTCGAACCTAGCTAAGTTACATCGGAACCTGGCTTCGGGCCCCGTGCCCAGCCGCTCGTTGTGAGTTAACAAGCGCCAATCGGAATCTTCGGGCCCATGAACGGGCTCCCGAAAAAAAGCACTGCGCATAAATTATCAAAAACTTACAATACAGAAGGTCGGCTCGCGAATGTACACAAGAACAGAATCACGGTCTCCGTCAAACAACGAGACCAAACGCCTCAGCATCCTACGCACGTTGATACCAAATCGCGTCACGCTTGTTTCTGGTTTTGACCGGCCCGTACGGCATCCACCACAGACCCCGGAGCCTCCTTCACATCCCTCATAGCGGATGTCAGCTCCTCGTTGGCAGCGATATCATGCTTAACCTTCTCCGACTCCGCTTCGACGACGCCTCTCGCCAACATAACAGCTTCCCGGATCACCCTTGAGGTTTCCAACCCGAGCTGGTAGTACCCGTCGTTTGTTTTGGCTTCAAACATCCCTGTATGCGCCTGGATTTCGTCGCTTGCGAGACCATTGGGTGCCTTGAGGAAGTGGTCCGCAACGTCCCCTTGGTTTGGAGTGCTGAAACTGAATTTTCGCTTTGGTAAGACGATAAATGTCCGGTGATCCATGAACGAGGGCGGGTTCGCGGGCAATAGCGTGTAGAACCTGACGGTATTCGGGCTCACCCTCAGTTTCGATGTGAGAGAACGAGGAGCTCACTCACGTTCTGAACAGAATCCCCATCTTTTTATCACAGTCAACAAGGGTGTCCACTCGCTTGTTCAGTTCATCGTTATCCCAGAGGCTTCCAACGTATTTCATGTGATCAACGGCCCACGTATACCCAATCCCAATATCGTCTTTCTTGTAATACGCAGCGCTCGCAGCAGCGCCAGCTGCGATCACAGCTCCTCCGACAGCTAGCGCTGTGGGCCCCCACTTTTGCCAGAATCCACCGGCGCCATTCGTAGGCTCTGGAGGAAGCAAAGCAGCTACAGGTTTCTTGGTTGAGCCAATTGTTGATGGTTGGTTGTTCTTGTTAATTGTCTTCATGAAGTCCGAAACAAAAGTTTGGGTCGTTTGGACGACTTCGGCCGCCTTGGTTACCTGATGCTTGAATACATGAGGGTGTAATCCCAGGTACTGCATGGGTTGTACTGAGTCTCGGCAACGCAAAGTGCGGGGTCAGAGCATACCGGTGTATCAAACGCCAAGCAGGCGACAATCCTCGGCCAGAGAGGGGCATCCGCATCTGGTCGATTCTGAACGAATTGGATGAGGGCATCCGCGGCGAGCAATCCACCCATACTAGTTTACCGCATTGCAATCTTCACTTTATCATAACGGGTGACGCAGAAGACATACCTGTGACCACAAAGCACAATTTTGGCTTTTCCCGCACCACCACCCTTTCCTCCGGCAACCTCCTTCTCGACAACTAGCTTCGTCAGCCATTCAGAAAACACCTCAACAGCGGCTGTCTGGGAAGTATCGATGGGTGGTGGTTTCAGTTAGAATTTTTCACTTTGAGTGAGTTTAAGGGTGAGGTACCAGTTCTCCTTTAGTCTGCAAGCCCGTTAACGTTGACGTTAGCTTTAGCATTGGAGGAATGTCAACTCATGGGCTTACCTCATACTCTGGAAAAACTAGGCACTCGGTCACCACGTTATCGATCGATTTCGACAGTACATGTTCCAACCGCTTCGGGAACGAACTGAACGTCGAATCAGTCCCTTTGAACCTGGTAACCACAATTCACGCCCAGCGCAAACGAAAACGAGATATCGAGACCCGATGCATTCAGTGCACGAGCCAAGGACGAGTGTAGACGAGGCAACGTACCCATGAATGAAGACGACGAGCAACAAGTCAGGTGGTAACGGTTTGATTAAAGCTCCCGAACTCTCAGCTGGCGCGGGAGCGTCGAATTGAGCCAGGGAAGGAGTAGATGAACTAGTCATCGCTTAACCGGGGAAAGTCGTCGTGGTGGCCGTTGCGAGCGAAGGAAACGACTGAAGGGTTTAGCGGGAGTTGAGGGGAGGGTATCAGGGTGAATCGCCCGATCAATAGCATGACAGCGCGGCGCTTCGACTTCGATCAAACCCCGACGTTTGAGGTCGAGCTCACTTCCCCTCCCTTCGCATCGACATTTCTCGCCGTCTCAATGGAATGAAGAGCAGGACACTCTCTAAGGCCTTCTCGGGATAAATGTCTTGATGAATGACGTTGAGCGGTCTGCGCCCGATTCTTCAAGCGAGCGTTTTCACCTTCCCTCCGCCAGGGTTTCCATCTCTGTTTACCATAGACACGACGGCTGTGGTGGGCGTCGTCATCTACCTTCGGTTCCGAGTCCATGTCTCTGCCACAAAACTACTGGACTTCCTCCTACCCTCGCATACCGCAGGAAACAGGCCAACAGCGCACGCTAAGCCAGGGCGGGACCTTTCCCCTACGCTCCGTTGGATTAGTTGTTTCACCGCCCGTTTTGCGCGTCCCGTCACCTGCCACCATCGGATCAGATTTGGCTGAGTGGCGGCGTGGCTCACATCCCACTGACCCTACCCCGATACAAGCGAAAACACCATATAGAACCCACTAGAACCCAATGCGCCATCGGCCATCATCCGCGATGGTCGTGCCCGACTATAACATGGTCCCACCGTCCAAGGAAATTTCTCAGGTCCTGCCTGGCTTATTCAGATGGCCTTGTTACGCCGATGCGCGCCGTGTTTCTTCGGATTGCCGAACATATAGCATGGTTTCGCTTTGGGACGTACGCAATAACCTTCAAAAACAAGATATTTGTGACCCACTTGGCGACTCTGGCACTGCAAGATTTGTCACCACAATCATGGGGTATCCGATGTTCAGCGGCCGCAGTCTGCAGTTAATCTATCCCCCAATCCCAGCCCACACCCCGCAGTTGCTTCCGCGCTCGATTCCTTGCTCAGAATGTTTGCGATTTCGATCGGGACAACGTTTGGTAGT
Source organism: Thelephora terrestris (assembly GCA_015956445.1). Taxonomy (NCBI): domain Eukaryota; kingdom Fungi; phylum Basidiomycota; class Agaricomycetes; order Thelephorales; family Thelephoraceae; genus Thelephora; species Thelephora terrestris. Next base: position 673,970 of record WIUZ02000012.1, on the reverse strand, counting down.
AGTTACTTATAAATTACAGTAGAGTGCTGCTCATGAGAGTCCATGCATAGAAACTTCTACGTTCACTGTTCTCGTTTGGCACATCTATCGCAACAAGGATGTTGCTCAAGATTTCGGGGGAGGTTCGCACAATCCAGAACAGGCCATCAAATACTTCATCATCGTTGTTGTTGTGCAGATACCAAACCAGGTTGCCCTCAACTTCACGTAGGTATGATCTCTTGCTCGCGCCATGCGATGCACCGTGATGAATTAACTACGATCACCACGTCATGACTATCTTGATCAGCGTGCAGTCGATTCTGGGTGTCTGAGATTGAAACACTCTCAAATTCCCCTTGCGTGAAGTTAGTAAGTAAGTTTGGCTTGTACACTGCTTCACGCCCTGATTCATCTTCACAAGTGCAGATGATCTCATTTTCCAGCATCTACCCTCTCTCAGCCATACGTCTCGCCATTTTTCTGAGAAGTCCACGGACCCAGAGGTAGGGCAAAGTTGAAAATTGAAACATCTCAGCACAATCGACTGTATTAGCGACGCTCCGGCGGTTGCACTGGACTCGGCCGCTCGCGAAACTATTGAAATAGATTCTGTTGACACTTCGCATGGCTAGCTACATACGCGCAAGTCACAAGGTTTGATGGTGGAGGTTGGGCTGAGGATTATCTGATACGGTATGTCTGGGAGTACACGTTGCCAAGGTCTCGAGCGTTGGACCACTGACGGTGATTGTATCACACCTTAGAACTCCCGTCCTTATTTGTTAGATGTTTGTATATTCCACGTGCCATGCCCGTCATGAGATCAAGTTATTAAGTAGTCGGCTTAGATCCGCAAGGCAAGCCATGGACGATGAACCTTCTTTTTTTTGTGCAACGAGGTACCCCGTGCATTGATCCTTGGCAAATGAAAAGCATAGAGGTCTGCGGAGTCGGATGTCCGGCCCGATCTCCTTAGACCTCTGCAAGCGGGCGTCGGTCATCTTTCGGACCACCAAATATGTTGGCTGTAGCCTCAATGGATAACGTGACATGGAAATCACTCGGCTGAGCCGACAGCAGGCGTAGCCAATCATGATTTCTTCGCAACAGTTGTAAGTACGCAGAACGACTACGGCGATGGCTCTAGGATGGCCGCATTTCCGAGGTGGACTCCGTTCGATCACCGTGACGATCAAGTGATCAAGCTACTAGTAGGCGCGGAGGTATCCGCGGGACAGGTCAGAGCCGGAGCACATGTCCTTCGCCGCCCACCCCCGTACCGGTACAGGCCCCGCAGCAATAGACACTCATGCGGGAGCTTCCGTGACCACTTCTGCCAGTCCCGTCATCTGTCACCCTCAAATCTGCATTCCCCACCCCATACGACCTACCTCGTTCCCACGGCTCGCTGTTTCCGGCCGCACAACTACCCTTTGTCGTCCGAGAGCCCTCAGCTGCCCCCGTCGAAGACCCGAAATTCGGATACCCATCCGAGTGATGTATTCCTCGTTCCGTTTTCGCTGGACGCGCAAGCATAAGAGGACGACCCGGAACTTGAAGAGAGCTTTGATCAACACTGACTCTTCTTTCGATCCTGGATCCGTCGAAGGGGGTGAACCGCATATTAGGAGATTTCGAAGTCGTCCTTGAAGTCCATTCCCTGGATTTCTCGTAACGGAAGCGGTTCGCGGTTAACGTCCACGCGTCACAAACCCTTCCTTCTCACCGTTTCGAGATCCGACCGGTCAACGTCCCGTCCGAAAAAACGGACTTCGCTGCCCACATGGGATGTATGTCAATGATTTCGTGAGTGTGCGTTCACACAGCTTTCGTAACCAGAGTCCGAGGCCCGACCCGTGATGTTTGAAAACGCACGTTCCTGTTCGGTGAGACGTCGGGTCGTCTCAGATCTGCAAACGGCACTTGCCTCCGCCGTCAAAACGACGGGGTCACGCAATTCTCCCTCGCTAAGGCGGAGTGAACCTCGTGGCAGGGACGGTCAATATGCATCGTTGGCGCCTTTCAAGTAATACTAACTCCATCTAACGTTTAATTGCAGGACCTGCTCTGCGGTTGTATCGGACCGACGTCCCTCAAACAGCTGGCGCCTTCAGAAACTTACAGTCACATTGCCTACTCATCGGCTTTCTTCTTGTTCCCGGACTCATAGGAAACCCGCTGTTTGAATCATTCCCGAGGCCTGAGGAACCACGGCGCTACGATTTTGGGGACCTTTCTTTCGCATGGCGATCAAATCCATGCATGTGGTCTGGCACGATCTCGAACATCGTCTGGGGAAAAGTTCCCGCGCTGCCAACTAGCCTCCGTGGATCGGCAGCCGTGGGACCACGATGCTATTCTTGGTCGTCACCAACCGTACACGTCCTACTTCGCGGGGAGTGAATATCATCCCAGCGAACGTGTCGTTTGAGGGACGCTCACCTCGATGTCCGAGTTTTCTTTGAAGGCCCGGGGAGACGTTGAGGCAAAAAGTGATCCAGAGATCTGGATTGTTCTCCGAACGTCCAGCCCCTTGAATCAATGCTGTCGAAGATTTCGAATGGGAGCAGGTGGGAGGTTTCGCTCCGATTACGTTTATCGCGATCTCTCAACTAAAGTGTACGTCTTCAAGATGCAGCTGCGGTTCCAAGGCGTCCGCGTCGCTGGCTGCTGACCGCGTCCATCTCTCAAGGAGGAAAACACAGTGCTACGAACGTGCGATCACAGAATATCGCCACGAGGCATCCGCGTTTTTTTCATTATGCGTAACACGAGTCAAGGGAGGCGCACCGCGGGGGGCAGGAGGCGCTGGGTCGGAGATTGAGCGATCAAAATCAGTGGGCGTTTAGTGATTTTGCATGACCCCGGGATTATTCTTGACGCCTAGGCTTCGTTATCAATACATCCCCCCCAGAACTCAACGAACACAGTCACTCCCGGTCATGGGATGGCCAGCGGTGCACGGCCTGTCATTTAATTAACGACAAGCTGTCGAACGATGGGCGCGGGCGAAGCCATGCCTCCTTGGTCATCAAGCCGACTGAGCCTGGCTTTCTGATTCTTTTTTCCTGCTACGTCGAGTTTGGGGTCGCTTGGGGTTCGCGACGCGAGTACGACACTGACGAAACGCCAACCGACCTCATGACCGTCACCCAGATCTGACTCTAACCGATGGTCTACGTTCTCAGGTCACCTGAAACAAGGTGCTGAGGATGTAAGATGACTTAACTTTCTCATACGCATGCTGTCTGCTATCCTTCTATCTCTTGGGATGCCATAACGATTCAGGATCTGGGTGATGTGCGACAGTGTTATGGCTTGGCTGAACTGGGTCGCGCAGACCCCAAGTGTTGTACGTGATCGTCCTTGCACCAGCGTTTCGTTCCCGGGATTTGTATTGACCCATAGAGCGCGCGAATGGTTGAGGGTATACTAGTACATCCCAAGACGCATCGTGGCATCACGCGTCCATCGTCATTCATCACACGAAGGGCTCACATTGACTAAGCAGATGCAGAAACCTACTTTCGAAGGATCACGGACCCTTTCCTATCCTGCGCAAGCTCAACGTGGAAGGCAGTGGCTCTCGCGGTTTTTTGTAGTTGAGTCTAGCGTTCTAAGTTTGGGTTCTGAGATTTACATACCGTTTCCGGTCTCGACCACGTTTTCGCTTGTTCGCGTCCGGACGGTTATGACGATGAATGTGAAGAGGCCTTTGGCCGAAAGCGGACTGGCTGGTAGGACGTGAATCTCCAACCTTGCCCGGATACGACGGGGAGATTTGATTGACGCATCTATCCGGTGAGTCTGGGGAACACGATGCAGTTCCCCCTTCGTAAATCCTGGCCCGATACCTTGTTCCCCCCACTGTTATCGGGGTAGTTAGTCATATTTAATGTATGTTCCCCGGAGCACGGCGTGAGCCATTGGTCTGATGCGTGTGGGGACGTAGGTGTGGAGTAGCTCGTCAGGTACTACGCGCGCACTGCAATCATAGCACCTCGAGGATCGAGCAGGTTTAGCCCTCATCTGCTCGCGGAGCATTGGAAAATCGGTTCTCTGGTGGATTCGGATATCCGGCCAGGAGGTATTACCAGCTCAGCGGTGTGCATGTGGAATAATGTGTACCGGTGAACCGGCGATCGCGCTCATATGACGCTGATTTCATTTTCGTCGCTTCCAAATCACATTTCGGTTTTGAAGCACACGACCTCCTGGTCGCAGCTGTGGTCAGGGGCGCACGCCACCCGGTGTACAACAGTGTGACCACCGCCGCCCGCCATGCGCTGGGTTTTCGAAGCGGGCGCCCGGAGGTAATTGTATCGCATACGTCACACAATCTGTAGAGTTGCACATGATGGGACGTCGGGACGGATTTGGGACTATAGGTGGATGATCGACCCCTCCTGGGCGAAAAAGGATTGCGAGTACAATTGAAACGTGCACTAATAATCGATATCGAGGGCTAAGCCCAATTGAAAGAAGCGTTACCGGTATGCGGAACTCAACACAAGTACCGATACGTACACCGTCTTGTTGGGCGGATTTGAGTTTGTAAGGGTATAGAAGGAGGAACAATGAGAGCGTGCCGTATGCGGATGTTGGAAAGTTCAAAGCCGTCTTCGTCAACGGATGCAGTGACGAAATGAAACTGGGTAGTTTTGATTGGTTCCTCACCAACCGCATGACCCGTATGCCCTTCAAAAAAAAGTTCGAAACGAGATCGGTAGGTGAAAAATCACTCAACCGGGATGCAGGATTTTTCCCCAGATCTTTCTCGGAACCAACGTGCGCAAAGAATGCAATGGGTAACCCCATCCGTAACTTCTGCCTTCCGTCGATTCTCTGATGCATCAAACGGACCGTAAGACTATCCGCTCAAGTCCCTGATCCTTTTCCTCCTCTTACCATCGTACATTTGACGTAAACGTAGCCCCCTTTGGTCGATGGATGAACGTTTCTCGTCGGAGGGGTGGAGATGCACGAGTATCCGGCCACGGTTTTGATGGGCCCATGCACGTGTAGGATCGAATGAATGAAAGCTCGCTTGCCTTTCGGGCGCAATCGATAATCTGCGAAAGGCATATGTAGCATCGGACAATATGAGGGCCAAGTCGAGACGGGGAATTCCGAAGGAGATATCTCGGTGTAGATCGTTGAAGCGGGTTTAGGTTATTTTTTCTTCAAAAGCCACCGGGCGTTCCGAGGAGCGGATGAACCAACGACTCGTGGTTCCGCCTGGTTGTGTTTCGAGCCCACGCCTTGGATTTATTGGGCACGTATAGGCGCAACAGTAAGTCCGATTCCTGTTTCGAGGGTGTGGGGTAAAGGATCTGATATCGACTGGAGCCGGAGGTGGAACTCACGCAGGGAATGAGATTGGAAACGCAAGAGATGCGGTTGGTTGGGGTTGTTGATCATCGGACGCCTAACGGGACCCCCGCATCAGCAGATTTTCTGCTGTTCGTTTTGAAGCCATGAGGTGATCTAGCCGCCGGAGGGTGGGCAACTAACACATAGCGAGCTCAGACATCCCCGGTTGGCTTGGTCTGGAAAGGGGAGGTAGCGTTCGTGAAGCGCTGGAAAGGGGTGATATAGTTCGATCACATATAGCGAATGGAGACCCAGGGACTGGACCACGGCCGACGAGAGAATCAGATGCAACAAGGGCGCGTCGACCTGCCATGGGCGATGAGCAGAAATGACCGTGTTTGGATCCCTCGCCGTCCGTTGAAAAACAGGGGTTTGCTGACCTCAGTCGACGCATGTGAGACTCCCACCGTCGGAGCATGCCCATATAGCAGCGGCCAATTTCATATTCAACGCTTGTTCCTCCCCAACCTGTGCTTGCTCTCCTTTTCTCTCTCTCTCGCTTTTTCTTGCTGCGCTCGGTCTCTGCGGCCGTGGGTAGTGGCGGTGAACCACGGCTAGAATTACTTTGTTGTTGAAGAAGAAAGAAAGAAATATTCAGGCGCGGGTTCGTTTTACGTCGGTTGTCGATTGACCGATCCGAATCAGCGTTTTCGTCACCATCCTACTTATAATCCTCCCCCCATTCCATTAATCCTTCCACTCCCCGAATTTCCTTCCCCCTCCTCCTCTCCACCCCCTTCCCCTCTCTGCAATGACCGGCGACATCCTCAAGAAGCGTAAGATTGCCGTGCTTGGCTCCCGTTCAGTCGGTCAGTCAACCCTTCCCCCGTCTCACTGTCACCCTTCCCCTCCTTCTCGTTCCCCCGACGCCCTCCTCTCTAACACTCATTTCAATAGGGAAGACATCCTTGGTCATCAAGTTCATCGACAACAACTTCATCGAGTCTTATTACCCGACCATAGAAAGTACCTTCTCGAAGAGCATCAACCACAAGGGCACCGAATATGAGTGCGACATCATCGACACTGCTGGTCAGGTCAGTCACAGCCACACTCCAAACCCCATCATCCCTCCGCTTTGATGCGTGCTGCGGACTGACCCCTCTCTCTACCTCACACAGGACGAGTACTCGATACTCAACTCCAAACACGCCATCGGAATCCACGGCTTCGTTCTTGTATATTCAGTCACGTCCAGGAAATCCTTCGAAATGGTTCAAATCGTGTACGACAAGATCGTCAACTTCTGCGGCATGTCCTCAATACCTTGTGTCATCGTCGGCGCCAAGAACGACCTTGCCCAAAGGTATAATACCAGCCCTCAGCCCGCAGTGGCGTTTGATTTCCAATTTATGTTCTTATAGGACTCTCAGACAGGTATCCCCCGACGAAGGCAAAGGTCTCGCAACTGAGAATCACGCTGCCTGGATCGAGACTAGTGCAAAGACCAATGTAAACGTTGGTACGTACTAACCACCCACCACCCATTACTTCCCCAGAATCTGATCCCGTTCAATAGCCAAAGTGTTTGAACTCTGTCTAGGCGAAATCGAGAAACAGTCCCCCTCCTCCAAATTCGAACCTCCCGCCAGCAAATGTGTCCTCATGTGATAGACGTTCTCCCGCTTGTTTCCTATCCGCCATTCCACCGTCCGTCCTGCCTACAACACCTAATCTGGTGCGTCTTCCTGGATCCGGGCCTACCCTCTCCCATGAGACGTCCAAGCCACCACACCATCCTTTAGTTTTGCATATGGCTTTTTGTCCTCTCTTCCTTTTGGGTTCCGTCTCCAATGTTTTGCATCTGCGGTCTCTCTGGTTTCTGCCTTATAATCTTATGTGGCGGCTCTTCTTTCCCTCCGTTCTTCTTCCTTCTGGTCAATCCTCACTCAGAGACTGCCCCGACAGTTTGTTACTGTCCTTTTTTGGTCCTTCCATCCTGTCTCTCTGTCTCCTTTACGGTCTTCTTCTCTTAAGCCCTCCCCTTACTCCCTTCCTCTGCCTCCGTTGTACCAACATTTCCTGTACAGTACACATCACTTGCTGTTTCACTCTCTCCATCAGTACACGTTCCCAGGAGTTAGAGAACGCACGTATCGCAATCGTCCTTTCGCCTGCGGCACGCTCACACCACCCACGCTTTATTCGTTACCTTCGGATCACCCTACATTCCACCCGTTCGACCCCCTCCCGATCTTATCGTAGAACATTTCCCAGGTGGCTCATAATCCAACTCGTTTTCTCATTTCCCGCTTTCTGGTTCCTCTTTTCCATTATTCTCACTGGCTTTCCCTCACCAGCTTTGTCAATGCTTGTCTCTCTTCTGGGTTCCTTTTCCTTTATTATTATCTCCTTTGTTCCGTCCATCTCCCTCCCCTAATTAGACAAAGAGATGTTCCTATATTCTTCCATCTTTGTTGAAGCTAGTAGTAACGCAACAAGGGTACTAGTCCGCTCGCATTGATCTTGGTCGAGTAACCAGCGCTCTCTCAGCCGATTACATCCCACATCTCCCCCGGCATCAATGATAACGTTACTGACCTAGAACTTACGTCCTCTTCAAATATATTGGCGTGTGGTTCAGCTTTCGCTATGCTCGAATAGGCATGAGGATTGCTTCACTTCGGCGCGGACGGTAAGGGGAGAGAAAGTGTGGGTAAGCAGACCGATCTCTCAGGTTGCTTGAGCTCACCAACGCACATCACTCTACGCGTTCCCGTCGCCCAGATATCTCGCCTTGAGTTTCCTCCCCTTCAGGTTCCAGACTCTCACAACCTGATCATCGCCAGGAACGACGTCCAGAGCCTGGTCGCTCCATTTAGCGTCCTCGCCCTCAACGTCCAGGACCAACCCCTTGATCGGCATCTCGACCCCGACACGGATAGCGTCACAGTCCGAATGAGGGCCTCCTCCGTCCGTTGTAGAAACGTCAAGCTTGAGCGAGACTTCTTGAGGCGTCGGGAACGTAAGATATTTGAACGGCTCGGGCCTAGATTTATATAGAGATCGAAGGGATTCGTCAGTGGAGAGTTCGCAGGCTCCTTTTTTGAACCGGCAATCAAGGAAGGTGTGGGGTGATATGGGGGAGGAAGAGGAAAATGGAAAGACCGAAAATGGGGCTTGGGTTTGAAGTAATGTTTAGTGAGGATGGTAGTAATGATAAATGATGGAGGGGGTGGGGGATGAACGCAAACTGATGCGCTCGGGGTCATCATTCCCCGCCCCCCCGGGCTCACGACCCGTTCGTTTACGCATAGAAGCGACGCGGAGACCGCTCATGGGCGACCCGAGACGGGGGGCCATACCCCGCGCGTCCCGCCAAACACTTTCATGACCAGACCGCACGCACGCCAGCTTTGTGATATCATCATTCTTTGTCACAGGGCAGCCTCGGTTGACGAGGAGGGGATGATGTGGTGGCAGCGTCAAAACCAGGTCAAGAGACTCAGGCCTCGTTACTGAACTCTGGTCTCGCCCCCTTCCCTTCGGAGATTGAAGAAAACCAATAGAGTGGAGAAACCATGGAACGACGACAAGAGCGAATGCCCAGATCGCAACGGATCTACGTGCCAGTGAGAAAGTTGCGCAGTGACTCACCAATTTGAGTATCTCCCGAGCACCTCCCCGGAGTCCACGTCTAATAACCTAGCTGAAACGACGATCGGCTTGGGCACCTCACTCTCCTTCGTCCGGATCGGTTGACCAGGCAGAGGACCCTTGAACAACTCCGTGGCAGAATTCTTCTTTAAACAGACCTTTCGTTTCTCCACCCCACCTCTCCATTCCTTGTCGCCCAGATCGAAAGCGATGACGTCAAGGTATACTTCTTTATCCTCCAACGTCGAATTGGTCCCCCAAATCTCGAGCGTGTGCTCGATCGTGAAGAACGCTGCAGACCTGTCGTCTCGGAACGTCTTCTCGATCGTCCTGGTTACCCCGACAGTGAATGGCCGGAGTTCACGTGCGATGGTGAAGTACGCTGGTTTGGGGCGTAAGAAATAATCGACGATAGACCAGCTGGTCACGGGCCAACAATCGTTCATCTGCCAAACCAACGCCCCGGAGGTGTACTCCCTCCCAGGCCCCTTCCAGTTTCGACGCCAAAGCCTGTATGCCGCCGCGAGGCACTCGGCTTGCATAACTTGGGTGTAGTAAACATAGCTGTCCGCCCCGTAAGCCCACACGCAGGTCAAGGTCCGGGAAGGGGGTACCTTTCAATATCAAACGCGTGCCTGAAGTTCTCCACAAGATAAAGCTGACATCGTTCCAGGGTGGGCACGAGACGCCACAAGCTCCAAGTCAGCCACCCGCCGAACACTCGATGACCACTCGATAAGATCCTGACGCGGATATCTGAAACTCACCTCCAGGCGCCGTTCTGAACCAGTAGCCTTGTTGTGATTCGCCGAGGTTCTGGGCGAATCGATAAGATAAACGATAAGATTAAAGTTTCCGCATCCGGAGCCGTTAACGTAAGCAATTGAGAACGTTTGGCGCTCACCTTGATTGAGGGAAGCGCTCTGATTCGTTATCTCCCGTCCAGAAATTTATTGTGCGGATATTGGGATATCCCTGCCTTTGAAGTGATCACTGTCGATGAGCGCAGGAAAGCACAGATGTGACCGATTTGATTGGGGACGGTACCCACATTCCGAACTCGCTGACAAACCGGCCGGCGAGTATGTCCCAGTCGTGCCAAGATTCTTGTGACCCATGCCACACGTTCCATTGGTGGATATCACCGTACGTCTGATCCCCCGTTGGCTTTCCATGGCCGCTGTACGGAGAGCCGCGGTGGTAGTGGACGTCGGAGTTCTCCGATACTACTGCCGGAAGAACACGTTCGTAGATGTAACGGGAAGGGAAATTGGTCTTCCGGAAGTCGCTCGTCTCATCCGAATAGTCGAGGTCGAGATTCAGAGACTCGGCGAAAGCGTAATCTGACGCACTATGTGAGATCATTAGAACGCCCATAGTGCCGTTCGTCGATACCTTCGTTATTTCCGGCTGGAGTGCACCGTGAGTGGGTGACGACAGTGGTTGCTAATAGGACGAACCCCAAATCACAAGCGAGGGGTGATGTCTGAGCCTCCTCACGTTCTGCTCTGCTTCCAACCTCACAGTATCGACGAACGAGTCGTATGCTGGATACTTGAAGGGTGTCGTTCGATCAATATCTCATGCCACAATAAACAGTGGTACTGACCTGGCCACATGCAAACATGAAATCCTGCCATACGAGGATGCCGAGCTCATCGCAGATGTCGTAGAAAATGTCTGGCTCATAGATGCCCCCACCCCATACACGAACCATGTTTTGGTTCCCGGCAACCAAAAGCTGGAGCCATTCCACGTACTTGTCATAAGTGAGCCTACGACTGTAGTCAGACCATGTGCAGAATGAACTCAATGGTACAAACCTTGTCAAGAAGCTGTCGGCCGGGATCCAGTTAGATCCTAGAACCATGGGAGTGAGTCCTCGAAGTTTGTAAAACAACATTGTCTCTGCAGACCTCCCATAAAGACGGGGACGTTGTTGATTTCAAAGTACCAAGACAGGCCTCCTTGATCAATGAGGGGCTTTTCTACGATCTGGACGCGCCTGAACGCGATGGTTTTAACCACAGAATCCAGCTGCCTACCATGCTGCACACATCATGAGATTCCTTCGCCGGTAGATGCTGAAACGTGCTTACATCGTCGATTGCGACAACCTCGATTTCGTACAGGGGCTGTTTTCCAGACCCAACCGGATACCACAGCGCAATCTCATCGTCATCGAAGGTATAAGTGGTAGGACCCTTGCCTCCTGTGACTTTGATGACCTTGGCCTCCTTTATGCTCGCCTTGCCCGGTCCCCTCACGAATGCCTGGACGGTGCCCGTGAACTCATCCCCGGCTAGTTCGAAGGAGAGCTCCAAGCGCGGTTCCAGCTTCTCCGAGACGATCGCATTGGCCCATACTTCCGCGATCCTGATATCGTACGTATGGAAGCAGATGGGCCGCCACGGGCCGACTGTCATGAGCACGGGACCCCAATCCCATCCATAGCTGACGTCTGTTAGACAGAACCTCGGAAGGGAATGAATGTAGCGGGCGGGACGTACTTGTATCCGGCTTTTCTGACGTGCAACCGACTCGAATCTCCGTTCCAAAGGCTGAGTTTTCCGTGTCGTTTCTGCAAATCGCGACCCCTTTGGAATGCGTTGGCGAAGACGATTCCGAGGAGGTTATTCCCGTGTTTGAGGTGTTGTTTGACCGGCACCCGGTGGGCAATGAATTGGTTGTCGGTTCTGGAGTGCGGTGAGGACCTTCTCGGTCACGAGCGTGTATCGGAGAATGCATACTCCAGTATTTTTTCACCATTCTAGGATCGGCGCGTCATTTGAGGTGGATTGAGCTTCGGGGATTGAAACGCACCAGGGTTACTGTAGCGAAAGTGTCAAGGCCATCGAACACGAGATCAGCATTCGGTGCCTTCAGATCGTCGTTGGACGCGGTGAATGTGGTCTTGAATGCCCATTCCTTTTCACCAACCCCTAACCACGTCGTGGTCACAGATCGAGCACTGCAAGCGTTGTCGCTTGATTGAACGAAGACTTACACTGTACATCCCACTCGTGTAACCCGACGAACTTGAGCAGATCAGGATGTGGATCTCAACGGCCGTCCGCCGTAAAAAAAATCACAACTCACTGGGTCTGGGATCCTTCCCGCTTTGAGCAGCTCGACATGTACGGTCGTCGGCACCCGGTCTACGCTCAGCCACTCTCCGTCTTTGGTTCCCTGACCACCCTTGATCTCGGTAAACGACCATCCCTCGATAAGCTCTTCGACGCCCATGTCGAACGTTCAATCCAAGCCTAGTATATTTTTCCAAATCCAGAGAAATTGACCGATTATCGGTAAGGCTAGATCGTTAAATTCATAGACGCCAAGGGGAACGTGCTTCCTCTCCAAAATCTGGGGACAACTAGTTTATAATATCTGTCAACTTCGCTGGCGGCCGGTAAGCCAAACGTCATCGCGTCATCGATCATCGTTCGCGACTCGCTTGAACTTTAGATTGCCCAATGCCCAGGTTTCGCAGACGGTTCGCGAGCCCTCTGCCAGGCCGCCGTTTCGTCCGATACATATCCACCGGAATGTAGGGGCCTGCCTCATTGACGTGCAAGGGATATGACGCCGCCCTTTGAATTCCAAATCAAAAATCTAGACCCGCCGCAGCAACATGCTGTGCTTGTGGACGAACCCTAAAGAAGTAAATACTCCACACCGCGGTAGTCCTAGACTGAGAGATCCTATCGCTACACCCCTTACCGATGATCGTCAGTAGTATAAGCGGTCTGCTTGAGGAGACTAGAGAGACCCAGGCCCAGGTATTTCCCCCCATCATCATCGTTGACTTCCCCGGAATCAATGGATCGTTGGGATACTCGCACCCCGGCGCTTAGGTCTATTGTACACCGTCCTACGGTTCTCTACATCACAAAAGATATCTGTAGCCCTTCGGGACACCCTTGTCCAGTTCATCCTTCTCGGCTTTCTCGTTCAGCGCCTTAAGATGAGCCCTGAAGGCGAGGATCATCACCATGGCCATCCCATTCGTCGCAATGCAAATCGCGTAAGAATACCTGTAACTCTCGCCCCATGCCGTTGGCCAGATGTAGGAACCGGCGATATTACCCAATTGACCGAACGCGTTGATGAACGCGATAACGACGGCGCGCTTCGAGGGTGGACGTGGGAACGTGGAACTAATCCACGCAAGAAAGATTATGAATGCGGTATAAGACTGAGCCATCAAAAATCTAGCAGAGCGCCCATGTTGGGCCCTCAGCGAAGGACGGTGAGATTAACGGCTCTACCACTCACAAAGAAAAATATCGCGCGGCGGTGTTCATAGTACAAGATGCGATCACGAACCCGACCAATCCGACGCACAGAGGGACGATCATGTGGAAGGATCTTTCCCCTGTGGCATCTGAATGCCTATAGTCCCGCATGAATTTGCAGCGCTTCCCGAAGCAGATAAAAGCCCCACCTTGTGACAGCAAACGCGACCAGAGTTGCAAACACCCAAGGTGGTGCGCAGAGAAGAAGGGTAACAGTTCGGTTATATCCAAGCGTGGCAGTGAGCGTGGGGAAGAACGCGTTGAAGGAAAGGGAGATGACCATGCAAATGATACTTCATGCAATAAATGAGCTAGAAGCGCTGCATAAGATGAAAGAATGACGCACTTCAATGCCATGTACATAACCTTCCGATCCGTCAGGGTGTCAATAAGGACTTGACCTTGCCCCTTGGCTTCGGTCTGACCTTCATCCCCGGTGCCAGCATCTTCCTCCATTCGCTTCACAGCCAATCTGACTTCGATCGGGGACAGCCAACGGTGAGAGTTGGAAGGGAAGTCGGGAAGCACGAAAACAGCGACGAGGGCGACAAGGATCGTCAAAGCACCTTCAATAAAAAATAACCTATCCGATCCAGTCCGGATAAACCCAAACTGTGAGAACCTAGTGTGACGTACCATCTCCACGCAGCATGTCCCAAAACACCCTCCATGTTGTCAAGAATCCCGGAAGCGATGAGCGAGCCGAATGCGCTACTCAACATACTTCCGCATGTGAGGATGGCGGTCCGTAAACCGAGTTCACTGCGTGTATACCATTTCGAAAGAAGGAATATGGCACCCTGCCGTCTAATGAGCTCCCGCACAAAGCATCCCGCCAGTGGTAACTCACTGGGTAAAATGCACACTCGCAAATACCCAAGAAGAAGCGCGTCACGAGGGCACCAGTGAAGTTGTGGGCAGCTCCAGTCAGAGTGGATAAAAGGCCCCAAAGAGCCATGCAGGCGGGAAGGTATACGGAGGGTTTCCCGAAATGATTGAGAAACATGTTCCTAGTATATCGTGATGTAAAAGTCAAAAAAGGTCCGAGGCGGGTCACGAACAAGAGACATACGATGGGACCTGCATTGTGATGTATCCGACGTAGAAGATGCTCAGGATAGTCGCGAACTGGCTCCCCACCAGACCTAGGTCTTCCTCAAAACCGCGCAATCGGGCAGCACTAGATGTAGAGCTCAACGCTGATGATCCTGGTTCTTGAGTGGGACTCTACTCACGCTGCGTTGTTCCTATCGATCTACGGGGGGATAAGCGTTTCCATACAGTCGAAAACTCATCCAAAAGTTATGACTCACGTAATTGAGAATGTAAATGACGATTAGAATGGACATGCGAGCATCCAGCTTGCGCAGCAACCTCTCCTCCAGCCCCTTCCTGGCCTCCGTGCCACCAAACTCAGCATTTGGGTCCAAAGCGGCCTCGTAATCTCTAGTGTGATGTTCCAAGGTACGTTCGTCACGTTCCGTTTCTTTTAAATCTTTCGAGGACATCACTTTGGCCTGCCAGACCGCGGTGGGCTTACCTGTCGTGGGGTAAAGAGAGAAGAGGCTCCGACTCCTCCTGGCTGGAGCTTTTTTGCTGTTAGTTATACAACCGGGGGATTTAGAAGCAGCATTCAGTGCCGTTACTCACCCAGGACTAGAATCCACACCGTATCCCATGACCGAAGAGGCTTCTCACGCACGCACGGGATGTGGACAACTGTAACTTAGCAGTGCGCGGGGTCCGCCTGATCGGCAACTCGATCATTTGCTGGCGCTCCAGATCGGCTGAGATGGCGTTTTGCTTCCGCACCTCCTCCCGGCCTGCTTCGCCCGACTGGGAAGCTCAAGG
Source organism: Thelephora terrestris (assembly GCA_015956445.1). Lineage (NCBI taxonomy): Eukaryota > Fungi > Basidiomycota > Agaricomycetes > Thelephorales > Thelephoraceae > Thelephora > Thelephora terrestris. The sequence continues at coordinate 658,869 of WIUZ02000012.1, read as the reverse complement.
CCCGCCAGGACGATGGCTGCCGCTGCTGTAGTTCTTTTCCCTGTAACTTCCCCTGTAGACTATCATAGGATCGTCTCTCCAAGGTTAACGATCCCGACGGACACCACCAAACCGATCCCAGTTGGTCTCTTATCATGCCAGCGTGAGTCCACTACCACAGTGATTTTCTCAACCCTTGTAATCCAAGCTTTGTTGCTGAATCAAAATCTAGGGGATCCCCTACTTCACCGGATAGAGACATCCGTGGTTGACGTCTTCCCTCTCCAGGAGGGTGCGCCTCAAAAGCCGCCACGGAAAGGCGCGAAAGTACCCCGTTCCGAAGGCGCGGTTCTACAGATCATCCTCCACGATACCATCATCTTCCCAGAGGGCGGTGGCCAGCCTTCAGACGTCGGGTTCATATCCGTGGGGTACGATCATACATTCGAAGTCTTCGAGGCCAAACGCGTTGGAGGACATGCGGTGCATTCTATCAGGTTTCCAACCCCGGATGAGTTGCAGAAAGCACAACTTCTCCTTCTCGTCGGCACAGATGTCGTCGTCACCCTCGGAGACGATGGTCACCGAAGACGTTTGGATCATGTGTGCAACCTCCCCCCTTCCAACCTTCCCAACTTTCACTTATTTATTTATTTGTTTAGATGACGCTTCACACTTCTCAACATCTTCTTTCCGCGGTTCTAGAACAGCGTACGCAACTTCCCACACTTTCTTGGTCGCTCACCGCTTATCCGTCCCCGTGCTACGTCGAGATACCTCGTGCGCTGACCCCTGAAGAGGTAGCCTCAATCCAAGACGAGGCGAACGCCCTCGTTTTTGAGGGTCGGAGGGTGCACATTGAAGTTGAGGAACTTCACGCAGATAATGTCCCCGGGGTCGCTAGGCTCGAGAACGGAAGGTCGGCAGGGAAAGCCCTCCCATCTGACTACACAGGTGGGGTGAAACGGACCGTAGTGATCGACGGTGTCGATCGTAATCCGTAAGTCGCAGAAAGGATTGAACCCCTACCTAACTTAGGGAAACCCCCTTGCAGGTGCTGCGGCACGCACATGCCAAGTCTTCACAACCTCCAATTGTTTCTACTACCACATACGGAGGCGCTTTCCCGTTCCGCTACAACTTCGGCTCGGCTATACTTTCTTGCGGGTCCACGTCTGATTACCTACCTGACCTCAACTCACAACCAAATTGTACGAGTGTCATCCACCCTCAGCTGTGGGGCACCTCAAGCTCCCGATCGAGTTTTGCAAGTGGTCGAGGAGCGCAAGGCCGCAGAGAAGCGCGTTGCTGATCTCGAGTCACAGCTAGCCTCTGCCGTGGCGAAGGAGTTACTTCATACAGTGACTCAGGTAACTGAGGAGAGATTCACGGCGTACGTTCACCGGAACGATGACCCCCTGTCGTTCCTTGGTGCCGTCGCGTGGGAGTTCGCGGAACTCTGGACCGCTTCAGAACGCGCCTCGAAACGGTACCTGATTGCGCTCACATCCTCGCCGACTTCGCAAACGGTCACGAGCTCGACACTGGTGCTCGTGTTCGGGTCGGAGGATGCGAGTGCAAAAGAGGTTGGGGAGAGATTGAAGCTTGAGCTGGGAGTCAAGGGTGGAGGTAAAGGCCCGCGGTGGAGTGGGAAGTGGACAGGTGTGTGGAAGCCCGCCAAAGAGGGAGAGCTAGTTGGAAAGGTGGTGAGAGGGATTCCCGTCTAGCTTGCTTTCCGCCCTCGATCGAATCAATATCTGTACGCCCCGTCGCTGTCGCTGTATTGTATCATTATCGTAGAATACTACCTGCCCACTACGCTGTGACTTGGGAATGGGTAGGCTGGACGGGCGCAGATATGCTAATCTCATTGGTACATTCGTATGCACAGGGTTGTGTCTTCTCAGTTTCGGCAGGATAAAGTCTGGTGGGGGCGAGAGACACAAAAGAAACGAAGATTCGGTGTTTCTGGCAGTCGAGTTTGAGCCCGATTGAGGTCTCGGGAGAAGAGCCATCACCATCTGCGTCTTAACTCCAGCCGTGGCTAATCTCCATGATCGCTGTTGCAATTCATGGATCGAAGAGCGGCGTGAAAGAATGTGGCGCCAAACGTGGGGTCCCTGTCGAGGACAAAGAAAGCATTTGGTGCCACACTCATTGAATTCGGCAGTCAATCTTTGAATGGGAGCACAGTGGCAGAATCACGGTACGGGGGCCACCGTGAGCCCCCCAAACGACAACAGGAAGACTCCGCGCGCATTTGGCAAACGGAAGGCAAGAAGGACTGGACTTGTGGGCGGTCCGAACCAGTTCCCGCTTATCGCGATTGTGATTTACCCCCATTGCGGAAGTGACTACGCTGTCGCGGGAGATGGGTTCCCGGACAGGATTGGAAGTCTGGAACAATGGCATCTATGTCAGAGCGTCTAGTAGGGTAGCAGACATGGGAGACCTAAGAACTGAGCTTGAAAAGGTGGCACGGTTCAGGAGGCAAGACACCGCCTAGGGTGAAGGACCTTGGAAAGATTACAGGTGGTAACCCCAGACCAAGACGAAGAACGTGCTGTTTCCGAAGAGTGTTCCACGATTTCCTCGTGGTCCGAGCCTTGTGTATCGACAACACCGAATCCGTTCAAAACGAGGTGAAAAGAACCAGGAAGCACGCGCATGTGCATGAGCTTTGACTAGGACCGGCCCGAACCGTTCGAGATGCGCCAACCCACGGGACTAATAAATTAAGAACATCCCGACCCGCACGTTCGGAAAAGGTGACACTCCTCTAGCTCCCCGTGTCAGTATTTGCGAATTGCTGTTGCCCTTATCGGCCCCCACCCTGACTGTCGAGATGAGAGCGAGTAGTCCGGGGGGGAGGCAATTGACCTGTGCGGATAAATTCTTGAGCCGGTGCACACTTGTCGAACGAACTCCAACCTTACCATATCCTGGAGAAGATAAGGCTCAGATTTGATTTCGTACCTCGTGTAAAGTCAGATCAGAATTGGAGGCTGGAAATCCATCACGATGTGGCAACCCAGTCGGCAGCTACGTACAGAGCGGTATAGAGATAGGTTCTTCAGCAGGCTTGGCCATTTCTCAGGCGCATACAATGGTGGAGATGTGCCCTGATGTGCCAAGATACCCTCCCGTCACGCCCACACCGACAAGGGATGGGAAGATGAATCGCGAGGAACTTCGCCAATAGGGGAAATGCTGAGGAGTGCTGAGGTCGGACTCTGGAGAGCGCTGGTGGAGCACGGAAAGATGCCGAAGCTCGTAAACGGCAACTCATCGGACGGACCGCCGGCTGTTTGTTTCAAGTGGACGTAAGTGCATCCTAGTATTGTGACGTGACGTGCTGATCTTCTTGCCTTCTTTGACGTGTTCCCTTCTTTGGCTGCCCTTCCTAGCGCCACGATCCTTCGTCATCGTCGCCACCAACAACGGTGGGCGTAGCTGAAGGAGCCAAGGATATGCCAGCGGTACATTGAAGTCACCTAATGAGCCAGGCTCGCCAAAGGAGCAGCTGGATCCCCGTATATATGAATAACTTTCACCCCACCTCTTGCCGGTAATAAGGCCGTTATTGCCGCACAAGCAAAAATGGAGAGAGACCTTCCCAGACGGAACAATGCTAGCGAGGATGTTGCCACGTGTCTTCCTTTCGTGCACAGGTATCGGATGCCTTGTCTTGCCTTGTCTCAGCGCGTCGTCGCCAATCTCTCCGAGTGGAAAGCCGTCCAGCGAACGCGCGCGATGTTGGCGCACAGCAACCCGCTCGAAATTAAGGATGACATGACACGAACAAGCGCAGTCCGAGTGAATTAATCACCTACCGCTCAGCCTTCTCTCGAAGTCCGGTTCCGTGAAGAAGGAAGTACATAAAGCTGCCTTCCATGGTGCCACCGTCCGTCGGAGTCCTTCCTTCCTTTAGTCTCTCCCCGTCGTACATCCCCCGGATTCAACTCCAGCTGTGCTCCCGTCATGGAGAGGGCATCCTACTCCAGCACTCTCGAGTGGCCCGACCACAATGAAAAGGGAGCGTCAATGGACGCTGTAGGGTCTTTTCATTCATTCTTGTGCCTTCGCCTGACATTACATGCTTGCTAGGATACTTTAGCCTCTGACATCCAGATTTTGAACTCGGATACCATTGAAGCCATGAAATATGCCAGGACGATGACCGCCGATGAGGTTGATGAGGTGGTCGATTACATCCTCGAGGAGGTAAAGCCTTTCGCCCGCACGGCGACCAGGCAATTACTAACATACCACGTAACAGCATGAAAACGACCCTGTCAGTACCATGGAATGCGTGGAAGCCTGGACCATCACTGAACGATTCCACAGAACTTCCCCCCTCGTGTGCTCGAAGCTTGCTGGCTGTACAAGTACGACGAGGAGTTGAGAAGCGACCCCACAGAATACCAGAGGGTTTACGAGGAGCTCAAGGTCGAGGTCGCCCTCTTCACGATCGTAAGCGCCAACTCAATTCTCGTACCGCAAGCCTGACTTCGATGCGATTCCCGTAGAACTCTCCATACGCAGAGGTCCGCGCTGTCGTCGATAACCACGATTACCCCGAGATGCCCGCCAGCACTTTCCGTTCTTGGTTTCTCGGCACCCTCTTCGTCATCATCGGTGGCTTCATCAACCAGTTCTTCAGCATCCGGTACCCTGGTATCAGCGTTGGTGCTAACGTCGCTCAGTTGCTGTGCGTTTCGCCCCCTCTAATCCCGTTCGAGTGACAGCTGACGGGCGATCGTGCCCAGTGCCTTCCCAGCCGGTAAATTCTTGGAGAAGGTCCTCCCAACTTGCGATTTTACCACCTTTGGGTACACTTGGAGCCTCAACCCTGGGGAATTTAATATGAAGGAGCAGACGGTGATCACTATCATGGCTAATGTCGGATTCTCTACCCCATACATCGCCTACGTGAGTCCTCCCGGCGGTCATATCTCCCTCGGACCCTTTTAATTTTCAATGGCAGGTCGTCTTTGTTCAGTACCTCCCCATTTACTTCAATCAACCCTGGGCCGGCAATTTCGGGTACCAGCGTGAGTCCGGCATGATGATTAAATCAGGGTTCCATCCCTCACCATGGCACTCTAGTCCTTCTCGCTCTTTCTACTAACTTTATCGGATACGGTCTCGCCGGTCTCACCAGGCGATTCCTCGTCTACCCTTCCTTCGCCATTTGGCCATCTAACTTGGCCACTATCGCGTTAAACGTAAGTGACCACATCCATCGGTGTCCCTGATTCCTCCCAACATCAAAACTGCCACAGCGTGCCTTCCACACCGAGACCAATCAAGTCGTAAACGGCTGGACCATCTCCAGAATGAGGTGGTTCATGTACTGCTTTCTTGCGATGTTCGTCTACTTTTGGTTCCCGAACTACATCGTCCAGGCACTGTCCTACTTCAACTGGATGACGTGGTTCGCCCCGGACAATGTCGACTTGGCTGCAATCACTGGCAGTATCGGTGGTCTTGGCCTCAACCCCATTCCCACCTGGGACTGGAATCAGTTCACTGTTACGGGAAACCCCCTGGTCAACCCCTTCTACAGCATATTCAACGGCTTCCTCGGTACGCTCCTCACGGCTCCAATAGTCCTCGCAATCTGGTACACCAACACCTGGAACACGGGTTACATCCCTATCAACAACAATCACGTCTGGGATAACACCGGTAGCCGCTATCAGGTGCTGAAGGTCGTCAACGAGGACTCCACGTTCAACGAGGCGGGTTACAAGGCTTACTCTCCGGCTTACCTTTCCGCTGGCAACGTCTTCGTCTACGGCGTGTTCTTTTCCCTTTACACTGCCACTATCACCCACACGATCCTTTACCACCGTCGTGAGATTTTCGCTGGCTTCAGGAGCTTGATCAGCCGCAAGTCTCCCTTTGCCGATAGCAGGGACATCCACACTCGCCTCATGAGGGGGTACCGTGAGGTTCCCGAGTATGTTTATCTTAGTGTTCTCGCCGTTTCGATTGCCTTGGGTGCCGCTAGCATCGGTGCTTTCCCAACCCACACCAGTCCCGCCGTCGTCTTGTATGGTGGTACGTGCTATTCCCTTCTGCTTCACATTCTGTCTCTCACAACGCCCACACAGTTTTCCTCGCCGTAATCTTCTGCATCCCTTGCGGTATCATCATGTCAATCACGAACGTCGAGATCACCTTGAACGTCATCGCCGAGCTGTTCGGTGGTCTCTGGTTCGCCGGCGACGCCAATTCTATGAACTATTTCAAGTCCTACGGTTACATCACGACTTCGCAAACCCTCCACTTTGCTCAGGACCTCAAACTCGCCCACTACGTCCACATCGCTCCGTGGATCACGTTCAATTGCCAGATGTGGGCAACTTTCGTCTCCACCCTCGTTTGCACGGCGATCTTCAACTACCAGATGACGCAGATTCCTGACGTCTGCTTGGCCACTCAGAAGGATCACTTCTCCTGCCCCGGAAACAACACGTTCTTTACCGCTTCCGTGCTTTGGGGTACTCTCGGTCCGAGGAAGATGTTCGGCCCTGGCGCCATCTATAACGGACTCCTGTGGTGCTTCCCCATCGGCGCCGCTCTACCCATTCCGTTTTACTACCTTCGCAAAAAGTTCAAGATATTCGCCTACTTCCACGTTCCGATTTTCTTGGTCGGTGGACTCATTTGGGCTCCGTTCAACATGGCGAACGTTTGGCCAGCCGTCCCTGTCGCGTACGTCTTCAACAACTATATCAGGAAGCGCTTCCTGGGCTGGTGGTCCAAGTATAATTAGTGAGCGACGTTTTCCACCCCCGCTCGCGAACGTGGCCGCTGATAAACCTTTACTTTTTAGCATCACCTCCTCGGCATTCTCCTGCGGCATCGCTGTCAGCGCCTTGGTCATGTTCTTCGCCCTGCAACAGCAGGATATCGAGCTCAACTGGAGTGGCAACTCCATCTCTTTCGCGGGCGTCGACGCCGCCGGTCCCATCCGCAAAACTTTGGCTCCCGGCGGGCATTTCGGCCCTGGTCCTGGCGAGTTTTGAATCGTGAGAGCGTGGCCCCCTCTCCTCCGGTTTATATATATACACGTGTTTATGGACGATTTTTGTGATCCTCCGCTGAGTCAATCGTTTAAAACCATTTTTGCTAATCGTTCGATGTTTATTACGCTGGATGTATGGATAAGACGAAACATCTTTGTGTTTATATAGAACCCCCCCCACTGTACATGTTCTCTTCGATAATAATACCACCCATCGCACACGACTTGGAGTAGTATGCCCGTGTGGCCGTATCGTTCTCATTGGAAATTATATAGGCAAACTGTATTCCGAAAGAGGAACTGATTTTGCTGATATAATCCATGCTGTTTGGACCCCCTAACCTAGAGCTCGCGAGGTGAGACAACTAACAGAAACACAAGATATTTGCACCACAATTTGGCCACTTAACGGCCCCTTGCTCACGGATTGTTGGTCGCAGGTTCTGTATATAGTGTATTAACCAGCACCCCTTTCATCAAGGCGCTGTGGCTGAGTGGTTAAAGCGACAGACTAGAATTCCATCTGAAAGGATTGGAGTACGGTATCTGTTCCGGTCTCCGGGCACAGGTTCGAATCCTGTCGGCGTCGTTTTTGTTTTGCTTACCTGCTTCTTTATCCTTTTGTCGCGGCCTGTTTTTACGCTGGAATTAAGCATGTGCTTCGCTTGCTCCGGAGGCCAGTCGACTGATTTGACGGATGTGACTTATGAACATGTCCCAACGTCCGAACCCTGGTGAGAATTTATTGGAAAACGGTGTACATGTGAAATGCGAAAGTCAGATGACAAGTGCTGTTAGTGTTCGGAATAACTTATTTACGCGACTAAACTTTGCAAAACAGGAGAACCCCTCGACCGACCAGGATAATGTAAGCGAAAATTGACAGAGGTGGGGGATGCTAAATCATACAAGCGAAACCTGACGAAGGAACAAAGAGCGAACATACCCGCAGAAAAGGAAGAAAGGAAAGGGCGGAGAGCAAGGCTCAGTGATTGGGGCCAGATGCATGAAGACGGAGAACTATGACATTGCGAGTGAGTTGATAGGACTGCGGATTATGAGCGTAGGTCATGCGTAGAGCAAGGATGAGGTAGGAAGGATCATATCGATCCCTTCGAAAACAAGATAGCGAAACACGGAAAAAGCAAGAGACAGAGAGGGAAACAATAATGAAAAAAGCGGGGCCCAAGCAAAACGGATATTACACAACTGTGCGAGTGTTGAATCGACAGTGAGGACGAGTGGACAGCTCCGAGTCGTCATGAGAAACCTCTGATTCCAAGAACCCTCCTAACATCACCAGTGAACCTCAACGAGTCCAGGACCGGGAGGAGTTCGAGGAGGGCCTCATCATGCGGATCGTGTGTCCATCCTTCGATTGGGATACCATTCGCTGTGGAGCGGACACCTTAGCACCTCGTGTACGTCTGGAGCATAGAATCTTCGTACCTTCGTTATAGTTATAGCTGATCGGAGAGTTATCAACCAGACAGACATTGGCCAAATCAGCTTCTACTATGGTAAGGTCTTTGGTATATGAGCCGTTGGGTAACTGAGTGCAAGACTAGCGCAAGCGGAAATTAGAAGTGATCACACGTGGTATGCTCCTGCGCAACTCACCTCGCGGAAGAAACGTTTATCTATGATGCCCCTTCCGGCGTCTAACCAATCTATGACGGGGTCCGCGTACTCCTGCATCGATGCAGTAAAAATCACGAGGGTGTACCAAGCTGAGACCTTCGCGGCAAGGTAAGCCGCGGGAACGTAAATGCGGGATAGTTCGGGCGTACCTTCCGCAGGAAATAATCGACGAACGGACGTTTGTAAACATGGTACGTTGTGCATTTACCGCCAAGTACGACTTCGACGGTGTGAGAATTGCCCAGAGAGCCTCTCCGAAAGGCCTTGAGGCCGAAGAGACTTGAGGGGGAATGAGAAAAGTTGTGCAATGGTCGAGAAGTGGAGTGAATTAGCGTCTCATCAAGATCGAGAACCAAGGTCTTCTGTGAATGAAGCCCTATTGGTCGGTGTGGCCGGTGTAAAATTGGGGGTGGCGTCGGTGTTAACCTGGTCGAACTGGAAGGCTCCTTTACCGGGGTTCTGATCAGCTTATCGATAACGGTGGTTGTAGAGAGCAGTAATATTGATTCTTGGTGCATGTCTTGGACCTCGTGCAGGAAAAGACCAGGTTGGCGTTTCCGAGGGATGATGATACCTTCCTCGCCACTGTCGTCGTCCGAATCAATGCCACATTGGGATCTCACCACCTCCTGAGGAGCGTGCTCCGATTCCACCTCGATTTCTGGTTCCGGAACATGGTGTCTACCCCGGATCGACAAAGATCTCCAGGCGTTCCGTACAAGGGTCCACAAGGCGAACAACACACGCACGAATGCGAGCTGGCTAATAAGGTCCGGGGAGAATCTCGGGTGTATGTGTAGAGGGGTGGACGGGGACATTGGGGATTGTGATGAGGGGACGCAAGGTCCGACAGGCGTCTGTTCGGTTGGGGATTGGGGCGTCGGGATTGGGATTGCGGACGATGCGGAGGTGTCGAGGAAATGGGAAGTGGCAGATCTTCTGCGCAACTGACGGGGTGACGGACGAGTGGAATGAGGAGAGGATGGAAGAGAAGCCCTGCGGGGAGAATTCTGGGAAGGACCTAGCGACGAGGCTGAACGGGGGCGTGTTGGAGAGGAAGATGCGGCGAGGGAAGAGAAGGATGCGACGATTGCGTCGAACTGTCGAGATAGATAAGACAAGGAATTCATCTTTGTAGAGAGATGGGTGTTAAGGGAAGGACGAGGAACGTGCGATAGGTTCAAGTGGAGGTGGCTGAAGGGTGTTGCCAGTAAACGTGATTGGTTTCAGCGCTGATCGATCCCGTTGATGTAACCCTTCCGTGTCCCCAACGTGTCTCTTATCCAAATGCATACTTACAGCAACAAAACGCGTATTACACGAGAGAAAGATAAATAAATAATCATTGGGAACGGCAAGTAACGACGCCGACGACCCGAAGCAGCCTGTCGGTGCTCAAGCCATAGATTGGTCGTTTTATTCCTACTCGAGCATGTAGTCGATCACCAGCATGCAGACCATTTCAAAGATCCTCGTGAGTCTCATCGTCATCGCCCATCAGGCCAAGTCGCGACCAGTCTATTGCCTTGTGTCAATGTTCCGGTCTTCCCGGGGCCACACGATGGACACATTGGCCGCCGTTGCAGCTAACGTATAGGTGGCGGATGTGGGTTCCGGTCACCGCGCACTGCCATTTGCCGTAAACTGTGAGAAATCTTTTCCCCAACGGTGGGCGGTCGTGATGTCAGGGCGGACGGACTCAAGGCGCAAGGGGTGTCATGTAAATGAAGCGGCGATTGTTAGAACCGACGCGGCCCGGTGGCCGTCGAGGGTTGTCCGGTGACCGTGCGGCACCCGCACCGTGAACGCTTTCGAAACCCGACCTGGCCCGACACGTACATTGGTCCGCGGATTGTTGCCTCCGGCGATCTCCTCTCGCTGGAAGTGGCGCTCCAATACTCTTCTCCCTGGCGGAACTACGAACGGCGCCTGAAGATCGCTGGCGCATGGTATCACCTTTATATCTCCGCACCCTTTGGCCAATGGATCCCTGACGATCCGCAAAATCCAATGTTACCGTCTTGAGAAGAGGCGCCGGTTTGGAAAGTCGTACCGCGGTCTCATGGAGGTCTGACCCGTTATCGATTAAAAGGGTTGACCCTGAAATCCGTTCTATGTGGGGAATAAGGAGTTGGGAGGCATGTGCGCGTATGTGAACGGCGACCGGGATCGTTGGAAATAGGCGTATGGATTGGTGATGTTTCGGCCAAGGTAGACTATCTTGTTCCAGAGACTGGGAGTGGATACAAGCGTCCTACGCCAGTATTTGCAGACCGCTGTCGCGTTTATGAGAACTTTTTCTGACTCTCGGAAAGTTGGGATTAGGGCAAGAATTTCTGGAGGGAGGCAGTTGATGGGCGCAAGCGAAGTTTTGTCGAGATAGACGACAGCTTGAGCATTAACTGGCCAATCTAGATGAAATAATTCTTGAAACAGGGCTTAACATGCCGCATTCGTACCTCCTCACGCAAAATGGGGTCAGGACTGGAAGCTCGAAAATCAGCACGATGCGGCGCAGCTCGACAGCTACTAAAGCTTACCAAGGTCGACCCATCATTATCACGTTTAGTCGTCCTTCAAGCGCGTACACCAACTGAGAAAGAGATAGCTCGGCGACTGGATGCTCCTCCATGTTTCCTCCGACGACAAGGATTGACAAAGAGTTGTTGGCCGAAATGATAGCGGGAGGACCTTTGGTGGTGCAAAGTCAACAGAGGTGGTATCGTTAAGCCCGACCGTCTGCACGGTGGTGACTTCTAAGCGCGTAAAGAACAGTTGCAGGGTGACCAGGGCGTGGGAATTCAGCACCATCCTGGATCTCCGCCCATTCTTTTTCTCGATCATCCCGCGGCGGCAGGGTCTGCAGATGACAAGCTCAATCAACGACCCTTTCCTCCTGGCATCCTACTCCATCTCTAAGCGTCTTTTGAACTTGAAATCGTCGAAAAACTCCGAGGCAGACCCGTCGACCAACGTCCACGTGACCTACACAGACTCCAAATCCGACGGATACGCAACTGCCACGGTTCAGGGAGACGGAATTCATCTCTTAGACGTACGTACGTCTCGTCGCTGATAAATTGCGCGTAGTCGGAGGTTTGGTGGTGACGTTTGCTAAAGGTTCGTTCTCCGATGTAGATTTCCTCGCTTCATCCAGTGCTCTCCCATACATTGGGTCCATCCACAACCTTCACTTGTCCCGCCACCTCAAAAATACTAGAGGTCGATGGGAAGAAATATTGTGACACTCTAGTTGCTGTGAAAGATGCTCCAGATGTCTCCGTGGAGGATGCAGGCCGTACAATTTGGAGACTCCGTACACTGTTTGAAGGAGGCCTGGGGTCCGGACTATTTGACAAGACAAGCGTCAAGGTACGGTTTTGTGCCGAAAGCTTTTTCATCCGGCTCACAGGGTTTCAAATAGGTACCTCATCCCATTGCAAACATCCATGTCTATCCCACACAGGCCATCGCAGTGTCCAAACGGGGAGACATCATCACACTGAACAACCACCTGAACATTTCCAGTGAGCTTTGCCGTGATGACGAAGAGGACCAGTTTCTGCGATCCTTCTCTTACTCGAGAGCCAGATGTACTTTCTTGCCACACGAAATTCCAATTCTCGGCGAAATTCTTGTACTGTTCTTGGCTCGAAGAGATGCGATCCGCCTGCGTGTCCTGCATCTGGACCAAGGAAATAGAGTTATTCCGATAGTCTCAGTTGAGCTTGATAGCAAAGTAAGTTGTGTTTAGCCAGAGGAGGTCACAGTTCCAAAGCTTTACAGGCAGTAACAGATATCACATTCAGTGAGTCTGGAGACATCAGTCTACTGTGTATGATTTGTTCGTTATTGCTGAGTGTGGCGCGCGCTGATCATTTTATTCAGCCTCATCTGGCCTCTGGAAAACCTATCAGTTGAAAAAGGATGCTTCTGGTTGGGATGCAGCCCGCGTCTCGACACCGCTTACTCTCCAGTCCTTGACGTTCACCGCTCCCCGCACAAGCGGCCTAGTCACTTCCCAAGAACTCTCCATCCTCCCAATCCACTCCTCTCTTGTCCTACTTGCTGCCGTCCCGACCTCCCCACCGACAGATATCGTTTTACACATTTGGGACCTCAAATACTCCGTCCTTCTTGCTTCACACTCGTTCAGCATGCCATCTACACTGTCGCGCTCTGCTATGGGTGGAATTAGGATCGAGTTGGTTAAATGCACGGACGCCCAGGTCATGTTGGTGCTTTCACCTAGGATGCCATTGATGGATATAAAATCGGTGCATCGATCGAGTGTCTTGATTGTGCCCATCAATGTCCCTTCGGCGTCTACCATCGCGAACGCCATGGGGCGAGCTGCGGCTGGGGAGAAATGGGTTTCCAAGACACCCGCTGCACCCACGAATGGAGTCACGAATGGAACCGTTAGTTCTGAGGGTGCGACGAGGCTAGAAGCATCCCAGGAATCACTTCTCATTAAACTCCGCACTTCGATCTCGCAAAAGCGAACCCAAGCAGCCGACGAGACGTTCTCCGCGTGGGTCGGACAAGAAGAGAAGAGAAAACTCGATTTCGAAGGCTCGCACACCGTACTTTTCGGGTACGAATTTACGAAACAAGTTTTGGAGACCGTGTTGCAGCTGGATAAGGGGGCGGCGGAGATTCTGTACTCTGGGAAAATTGTGAGAATATTGCTGGAGAGAAAAGTCGTAGTCGGGAGGATGGTGCCTGGTGGGCTGCTGAACGTTCTAGTGGATAGGTCGGACTGGGTATGGTTTTATTCTCCCACCCCCCTTCGATTAGGAGGTCCGATACTTACTCATTTCCAGAAAGCAGCGTTGTTGGCCATGGAGACTGTGTGCGACCTCACAGAAACAGACATAATCTCCGTATTGCACAGGGTCACGATTGCGCACCTCAGACACACAAAATCAACCTCGTCACCGGACGTAGACGTAATGCAGGTCGATCCTGCACCCATTCAGACTCAAGACATGCCATCGTTGGAGGAATATCTTGGGAGATGTGTCTCTTATGACGTCTCCGCGTCCGGCCTTCGTCTGGCGCTGAGGAAAAATCTGGGGGGTGTAGAAGAAGTTTCTGCGGTTCTGCAAGTGCTCGAATCGTGGATGAGGAAGTGGGGTGAAGCCGAGGATGAGTTTGGTATTTTCCCTGCGTCCTCTTCAGGTTCTGAAGATGACCCCACACGGCAATTACCCGAGTTATCTAAGGTACTCGTGTTCATCCGAGATACGGAAATATGCCTAACGGACATCCTCAACAGGTTGTATCGTTCATTCAAGCGATATTGGACGCATTCTTCCTTTCTCTCCTCCAGCACCCTCCAGCGCACCCAATCCTTCGATCAATCTCGGACCAAATCGAGCCGGAACTTAAGCTCATCAACGAGGTTCAACAGCTCAGGACACCCTTCGATGGTCTCCTCAGAGAACACAAAAAGGTCGTCGCGGAGAGGAAGGAAAAGGAGCAGGCAAGTCAACCAGGAGGCGGGGGGAAGGGAGACAAAGGCGATTGGAGGAAGAGAAGGAAAGAGGTGTTCCAGCAGGCTAGTCTTGCGGTTGGGTTGTATCAGGTCGAGGAGGTATTCCTCTGACACCTGGAGTTTTGGACGGGTGTTTTGGTGGATTAGAAAAAGTAATATACGGATACCCGGTGTCATATCCTAACTAATTCTCTGATAAACCTCATCGTGAACGCCATTAACTCTGCATCTCTTCCACGAGTTCATCCCACAGCTGTTCTATGCTCTCATTGCCAACAAGTTCATCGGGCTTGGCTTCGTCCTTCAGGAACCCGTACTTCTCTCCTGCGAGAGACCGTTCCAGCAGGTCGAGGTGACCACGAACTTCGGAGATGTCCCCCCAATCTTCCAAGCTAATGATGTCAAAGTTGCACGACAGAATGATTCCGTGCTTGGAGTGCAGGTTTGTTTTCTACAAACGCGATGGTAGAGACCCGAAGAAAACATTAGTCAAGGCGATGAAGTCTGAAGGTGGAGCCACTCGCCAGTTTACCCCAACTGAGGGTGTGTTCGAGGGTATAAGTAAATTCTGGCGTCTGACCGAATGCCCAATCCCACGTCTGGGTGTAAGAAGTCAGTCGCCCGGTCAGTTTCAAGCCAGAATTGCGGGATAGCTTACCGTCAGCTCGTGCATCCCTTTCCTAATCTCTTCCGCGCCTTCACAATCGTTGCCCTCGTCTACCCATGTGATCTTAACAAAGCAGATCAACGGTAAAGTCGCAGGGTATGGGCGAATTCAAGTTACCTCCTCTCGAATATTATAATGGTCCTGGAATTCGCGCACGACGGCGTGCACGAAACCTTCGTGCGAAACGTCTGGTTTGTGTTGTCGAAGATTACAGACGGGCGAACGGACGGACGCTACGCCTTTGGTTTGCATCGTGTCCTGGAACGAATCATTTTCCAGTTGTAAAGATTCTAGGTCCAGATCCAGGAAGACGGATGTTGATACCTTGTTCGAGTGTAGGAGCTTCCCAAGAGTCCCAAGCTCACTCGAGATGAGCATCGTGCCGTGATGATAGGCACGTCTGTTTACGATCTTGTATGCAGATCCCGAGGCGTGAATACCGAAACCAATACCACCGTTAGGGTTCTCGTCGCCATGTTTTATCACGGAAGCGGACATATCTTAAATTTCCCGACGCATATATCATTCCGCTCGTTCACATTTGCGTCTGCGAGACCGAGGGACTGGATAGCCCGCAAGACGACCTTGGCGGAATCGTTCCGGTCGAATGAAGATCTTGGAAGGTGAATCGAATAGTTGGAATTTCCGAGGTCCTAGAATCATATCTTTCAGCATTTGTGAGGGGTGACCGGGCAGAAATGTGGCTCACATGGTAAACCGTGCCTCCACCGCTCCGTCTTCGGATGAAGGGCACCCCCACTCTCCGGAGCTCTGTCATGTTCACCTCCTTCCAAGGGTTTTGGTTTCGACCTATGACTACGCATGGGTCGTCTCTGTAAAGCAGTAACAGAGAGTCGTTGTGAGGTTTGTGCTTGAACAACCTGCGGGGAAATTCAGTCTTGAGGGTCAGTCGTGGTCCATTCAATTACCCTTACCAATCTTCTAGAGAGAGATTGAAATAAGGGTTCGTAGATTTCGAGACATAAATCGAGTGCCTCGCAACTGGAGCAGCGGATGTGGATGACGACCGAGTGTAATGGGAAGTGAGACGCGCCCGAGTGACGCGATGGAACACGGAAGAGATCATTCAAAACGACAGCCCTGGGGGGATCGCAAAGTGAATTTGTCTCGCCGACAAGAGCAAAATATAATAGAGGCTGGAGGTATGATGTTACTCTATCTGCGAATATGAGTGTCTACTTCTGCACTCCGGTAAAGACTGGCTTTTCGACTTCATGAATTGGTTTCTGGCTGGGTGGTGAGCCGGGGATGGTTTTGGTCAGGCCCTATGTAACGCCGAGTGTTAGAGATATGGTTGGTGAGTGGGGTTGTATGAAAATAGACGTACGAGTTTCTCGAACATGCACTTGTTGAGTGTTCGTTCAGGTTTCCTACACCGGTAATATTCCTGGGTGTAAGGTGAGCGCTTGCACCATTAGGGCAGAAGGCATCCACAGCACCTGATTGTTGGCCTCCAGGCAACTCCAATGCTCGTCAAATTGTTTGAGGCAGTTCTCCCTCATCTTAGTGATCCTAACCCTAATCAACAAAAAATTCGGGGGCAAGGCATACCAGTCAAACTCACAAGTCCTGGGCGCACCGGGTGACTCTACGCCCCTCCTTTAGACAATGAGCAGGGTCCCGGTTTTCCGCCTTGCAAAGCATAAAGTCCTCTACAAAACACTTCCAGCGATTCCGCACAGAAGCTAATTTCTCAATGGAGACTAACCATTGTAATCCTTGCAATACGCGCCGATGAAAAACGCGGCACTCTTCAACGGTGCACTTGTTGTTCCGAGCTCGTCGACCTTCGGTATTGAGCTTGGGAGAGGTGAAGGCTCCTTGTAAGGATGGGTGGAGGTGGAACCGTCGTGGAATGTGCTCATAGTCGTTTGAAGGTTCCCGTTGCCTTGGACGGCAGTAGTCCAGTGGCGGAGAATAACGGTGTGGGAACTTCAACAGCGAATCATCCGATCTCGATTGGTTACTCGCTGCCCTCTGTGTCCATCCTTTCATCCCGCCTCGACGTCAACCCTCGTCGGAGGAGACACGGAAGAATGCCCAGGTGTAGAACTTTCCATTTGGGCTGATATATGCGCTTGAGAAACGGTCAAGTGAGCTGCCGTGAAGAAGCGACCCTCGAGAGACGAGAACGACGCTTTGTAAACACGACAAAGAGGATGCTTTAGGTATGGTGTCCGTCGTTGACTTAAATAAATCTACTGGTGGCTGAGTATGAAACCCAAGGGAGCGGTTCTGTGCTTGCGGTTTATTTGGAAGTCCCAAACCCGTTCGCCCGAGGAGATCTGATCAGAGGCGTCGTCCCCCTAGCTATCGTCCCCTTCCGAATCGCGTCCTCCTCGCCTCTGAATTCGAGGCTGGATTCCAGCCTAATCTGATCAGCTATAGGCCATGTTTGATTTCCCCCGAATCAGGGCGAGTGCGGCGCTCTTTTGAATAAACTGGGCAGGCGTAAGGACTATTCAACAGCGAGTAGATTCCTAATCAACTTCGATGGGTTTCTGGTAGTCCTACCTCAATGGTGTTGGGCCCGACTCATCGTTACCCACACCACCACTCAGCTAGGCTTCAGGCGACCCCGTCGCATCAGTACTATTTTGTCGAGGATTTTGGGTCAAGAATATACTCCGAGAAGGGGTAGGGCGGGGGAAGGAAGAGGAAACGTTCAGCGCATCCCGACTCAGAAGCCGACTAAATGTCTGTATGTTCACATGTGTCCGCACGACCGACAGTACAGGTGAAAGTTGTTTAGACACATCAGAGAAATCATACAATGTACATGCCAGAGAATGGGAGCATACAGGAGGAAGACAGCGATTTCTGTTGAAGATGAGACAGGAGTCGTGAGATACAGGTGAGCAGAAGGCATAACTCCCCAGACACAATATATATCAGGTGAACAAAAGAAAAACAAGACGGGACACAGCATACGGTTAGAGAATACTCTCAACAAATAGAAGGGTCAGGAACTGAATCCGTCCGGAGGGCAGACATAGCAAGGAACGGTCACGGAAAGCTCCATGGTTCATATTGCGATCTTCGCATGAGGGTGGAGGGGGTCCCGAAACGCCCTCCCTTGTTATCCATCCCGCCGCGGGGCCCGAGCCGCGCACGTCTAGGCCAAACCATGACGTCTGGAAAGATAAGGAAGCTAGAGACGACAGAACGATAGGGCGAAAGCCGAAATGCGGGACTAACCGAGCACTCCGGATGCGAAGCTACGGACACGGAAGAGGCAGAGCGCACGTGAAGTTCGACTGGGATTCTGTACGCGTCTTGGAGGTTAGTGGACGGAAAGAATGACGACTTCGAGAGGCATACGGCTTAGAGTCTCCATGGCATCTCTCTCCACTTCCTGCAATAACTTCCTGAGCGTTCGGTATTGTTTCTTTTGTCGTTGGAAATTGGTCCTGCCATACCATGTCCTACCCCGCTTAACATGTTCGAACCCCTGGTCTAACTCTCCAAGTATGTGATTGAGCCGCTCGACGAGGTCCTCCCGGTCGTCCCAAGAACCGATTCCACGAAAGTCCTCCCTGGCTGAGTTGCACAGCTCGGGGAAACCTTCCCGGTCAAGGAAGTCCCACTCCGACCAGACGATGATTAGGTATGACTTGAGAATCCCAATATTCCCAAGTTCTCGGACATATCGAACAAAATCTGGCCTAGCTGCCCTCTTTCGTCCGATGCACGTGGGCGGGAGAGGTGGTCGCTTCTCCAACCAGGCCCAAAGTTCGATGGGAATATGTAGTCGCAGGGAGCCAATGGACGCAACCTGCAACAAGGCACCGACAACACTCCGTGCAACCTCCTCGGTGTACGGGACTGCCGAGGCCGCTGCCGCCAGCATAGTAACCACGTTTTTGTCGTGCAGTTTGTCATCCCGAACCCAAGGTTCATAGGCCAATGAGAGGACGATAGCCTGGGTCAGGATGGGAGAGATCGGTTCCTCGAACAACGGGGCGATGTAGATCAAGGTGTGTTTCCATACGTAGATCCCATAACTTTTCTCCATTATAACGTCCAGGACCGGGCCAACCTCCCTCCTGGATGCATCGAGTACCGCCGGGAGCGCGTTAAACACCTCTGAGATCGCATCAATCAACTCCCGCTGTCCATCTCGCCCCAAGCGGATTGCGTATGGGAGGAATGCATTGATACTCTTGCGCAAGATGATGAATGGACCCCTCTCGCCCTCTTCAGCAATAGTTCTGAGTCTCTGGGGTATCAGTTTTGAGATGCGGTCCACTCGGGAACTGATTCTTAGTCAGAAAGGTAAATATCTACCGGATATGACACACCTCTCATTCAAAGCCATGTTGTCAGCAATATCACAATCCAGGTCGATCGCAATGATCGAGAGGCAGTCGGCAACGACAGATGTCGGAGGGAGGGGGTCCAAGGATAGGGAATGAAGCACGAAGCGGAGGATCCAACGTGGCGCCTTTTTGCCTTGCGTCCGCTGATGTCCTGGCCGGGCAGCCCCGACCAGGTACCGTGCGAGTGTGATGTGTTCCTCGGTCGGTGGTCTATCGTCCCACTGAATACGGCGTGGGTTCCGAGGATTCGTGGCCCAAGTATGGAATTTTATCGTCGCGTAACCGAACGGAAGGTCCGTGAAATCTGTTTCTGTAGGGAAAACCCTGTTGTGGCGCTGGCGCACATCGTCAAGGACGATGGAAGTCGGGTTCGTGGCCAGAAGATGATAGAAGGTACGCGTAAGGGACTTGAGGGACGCTGTCGCGAGTGGTTCCAAGCCTTGCATAACCAACACCTTGCAATTGTTTACACTGATACAACCGATGAAGATTTCGAAACATTGTGCAAAAAGGGTGGGGTTAAAATCGGCGAATTCCACCACTTCCGCAAGGTGATTTAAGGTTGACAGATGTGCAATTTTGTCCAAAGACCTGTGGAGCATCCATGAGATACACCGCAAGCCCAGCGCGGCTGTTTGTTCATGCGGGCCGTGCGCTTGGGGGGAGGATCTGGAGGTGCCTCTGAACCAGCGATGGTATGCTCTCATACCAGAGGCTGCTAGCGACCGGAGTAGCGTTCGTCCAATAAGCCAGGCATCCCTTACTGGCGCAACAAACGTGAGTGAAAGAACGACGAGGGTGTAAATAAGGTGCTTCTTTGTGAGCCGGGGTCGCGTTAAGCCCTCCCACAACGTGGTAGGCATCAAGTAGCACCAGGAGTCCTCCACGAACCTCGAGGTAGCTGAGCGGAGGGTAGGTATGAGAGCGTGACGGACCACACGCGCACCAGGGGTTTGATACGGACAACTCTCGAAGGCCGCCCCTGCAATGATGATAAACAAGTAGAAGATGACACCGAACGAAGTGACGCCGATGACGACGGATGCAACGACAATGTTGATCTCCCAAAGGTAACGAGAGAGCGCACAACCGAGAAGTAAGAGCGCAGCCTGCAGCATCAGCGGCAACGCCTCCATCACATGGTCAAAGTGCCACGTGACAACGCCGTCCACCTTTCGCTGTCGGTGATGGCTTCGTTCAATGGTTGTCCCTCGCATATCCGTAGTAGCGTATTGGTTCAACCACTGTTTCCCGAGCATCGCGAGGAGGGCAGAAAATAGCGAAACAGCGAGACTTGCAAAGAGGATGGCCTGGACGTGAACAATAGCGCGGGGAGGGCCGGTCCATTGTGGGAGGGTAGGAACATCGTTTCCGAAGGTGGTGTTATCGATTTTGTAGATGAGGATGCGAAGGAGGGCCGCAGTCTCGTCGTTGGGGTCTGGCTGGAGGCTGGGGTTGACCTCAACGATGAATGCGGAGGCGACAGCAGAGAACAGACCAGCCTGTCGTCATGATTAGCACACGTCAAACAAAACCTCACGTGAAACTCACGAAGATCAGGGTCGTGTTCAAATCCTCGTCGTATTTCTTGAGAAACTCCTTATCATATACTTCGCTTTCCTTGTGGTAGTCTTCGTAGAATCGAGCCTGACAGGGGTCCATTTGAGTGAACAACACATCCTGATTTCTGTGACAGATAATTAGCAACATTCTAACCGGGCATGAAAGAGAGCGCACCCATCTGCGAGTTTTCCACCGTTTTGTCCCCTACTTCCACTCCCCTCCCGTCTCTCTTCAGGAGACCATCTATTGTTGGGGGTTGGAAATACGGAAGTCAAGATTGATTATAAACCTTACTCCAGTGGAGAGGTGCGAACTGGGCCCTGGGATCCATTAGAGTCCCGACGTGTTCGAAATCTGAGGACAGACATTCAGTGAGCGAACTGCGCGAGTACAATACGATGTACCCCTTTCGTTTCTTGTTGTTCCGGTGAGTTGAACCTTCCTCATCCTCGTGGCTCGAATGGCCGTCTATGTCGGCTTGGCTGTAGACCAGAATGTCCGTCAATTGATATACGCAACGGCAAGGTCAGAGGACTCACAAATTCTCGATGACCTCTTCTAGACCTGCCATGACAGGTGGCAAGGATAGGATGTAGGTGGTAAGGGGAGAGTAAAAGGCAGTGGGTTCTGTTACCATGCACTACCTGCGCTCGACGTCAGGCACCGGAACTAGCCGAGCCCAAATGGAACAGATTTCACTGTTCGGACAGATCCATTGGCCAGTCAAAGTGGAAGGAGGGAGGCAGATGCAGATCCCTCGGTGGACTGCACAGAACGTATGCCAGTCACCACCGGTCGAGCCAATCACCAAGGTTCCGTGAGAAACGGTGGCGCTCCGACGCGTCGACCTCCTCTCGACCTGGATGTCAATGCTATTCAGCAATGCTCTCAAATGTTCCGCTGTCCGACGGTTCCACAGCAGCACTATTTTGAGGTACCCTGCTGGGTTGGAAAATATTCTCGGAGGGGGACCTGCGCCGCCTGTTCAAGTCAAGAGTCTCGGAGAGAAGGGGATCGAGTTGGCAAATGGGTTGGTCATTCCATCCGCGTGTATCTTCCTGGATGGGCAGGTTTTCCTCTGGAATGTCCCTCCGAAACCGTGGAAAGACTGGGCTGAGGGACATTTCCGGATATTCGATGTGGTGGTGCCGAAACCAGGTATGAGAGTCGTTCAAGTCATTTGCGTCGCCATTTGACGTTTGGTGGTGACAAGAAATTCTCCTCCTGGGTACCGGGAAACACGCCGCACCGTTACCTCGGACGCTTCGAAATCACCTCAACCAGGCAGGAATACAAGTGGATGTGATGGATACGGTTCGTGATCGTCTCGTGTTACTGGCAACACGTCGATCTGTACTGACTACAACTTTAGTGGAACGCTTGCTCTACGTACAATCTGCTAGCGGAGGAAGGTAGACGCGTCGCCGCCGCATTGTTACCGAGAAACGAGAGTGCTTAGGATACGGCTCGATTAACTTGATGCCGCACATATCCCTTCCTGGTCACTTTGCATGGCAATTATTCGGGAGCCTTTCTCTTCCCCTTGCTGGATGAAGCTACAGGAACCAGTTCTTCCTCGTCATCTTCCACGAGAACAGGGACTTCGACTTCCACGGGCTGCAGCTCCCCTACACAAACGAACGTTGAGATAGTGTCCTTCACTTTGTGGTGCAAAGGACGTACCAGATTCATCACGGAACCGGATGTAAACAGAATCCCAGCTCACAAGATTATCTTTGACCCTGCCCGATACATCTAAGAGCTCATAGTCGCCAGTCGCTTTGCCTTTCTCTTTCATTGCGCGGCAGAGCTCGAAGTCGTCGACGGTCTTGGCTGTAGGCACTTGAGATACCCTATCTCCGTGCAAGTAGAGGGCCGTTAAAGCAGATAAAACTTCCTCCTTGAGTTTCGAGATAGCTTCCTCCTGTGGTGTCGTGATCATCACCGAGAGTTTGTGCGTCCTGACGCTAAGGCAGAACACCTTTGGTTGAGCCTTTGAAGGCTGGGGGTGGAGAGAGACGCATCAGCATCACAAAAGCGCGGTTGACGTGAGGAAAGTGCGCGCTGACCATGGTTGTGACACGCAAAGACTCATCTCGCCACTGTCATGCGATCGATCATCCAGAAGGCAGCTTCCTTTGATCACCACCATCATGACCTCCGCTGCTGATATTCGGAGTGTGCTCTCCGTCCCTGAACCCACGCCGGGATCATCGCAACAAATTAAGAAACCGGTGGCTACAAACAAGAGACCACAGGGAATCTCGAGAGAGTTGTATGAATTGATCGGAGACTCGGTGCCTTCAGTTGTCCCACAACAGTCGAAAGCGCGTCTCAAGTTGAAGCCTAACTTGGGTAGCGGCCCACCTAGGTCTAGATGGTGTGTATTCTGAATGTAACCCGTCGATTTAAGTCTGTCCAGCTGCTAAGAGACGCGGCAGGGAATGGCGTGAATTCAGGAACGGAGCGAGAACGGATGGATTGAGGTTGAGCCATTGGGTGAAGGCTGGGGCAGATCCAGATGCAGGTATTGGAGATTGCAGAGACGTGAATATTTGGGTCGCTAACTGCTTCTCCGTCCCAGCTTACCCCTTCGAGCACTACAACGTCGTGTCGAACCCTTACAGGTATACGGAGGAAGAGTATGCCCAACTTCTTGAAGGTACGCACACCCTCCTCTTTCCCCTGCTCTGTTGGAATACCAATATTATCATAGATCCGGAATGGTCGAAAGAGGAGACAGACTATTTGTTCCAGATGATAGAGGACTATGATTCACGCTTTCTCGTCATCCATGACCGTTACGAATTCCCAGGGGGTGTTCTGCGTTCCCTTGAGGTGTGCATCGTGTTGCAATATGTTATATGACCTCCGTATTCTAACCCTTAACCAGGACCTGAAAGACAGGTACTATAGTATTTGTAGAAGGCTCGTGAGGAATCGGCCCTGGAACGGGGATGAATCCAGCAGATCCAAAATCCTCGGACTACTGGCCTTTGAGAAAGGTAATAGAACGACCCCTACCGTTGATTTTTATACAGAAAGCTGATATCATACACACAGAAAGGGAGCTCACCCGAAAACAATACCTCCGCAGCCTCGAAAACCGTACACCAGAACAGATCGCAGAAGAAGAAGCGCTCTATCTCGAGCTTAAACGCCTCGAGCAGACCGAGCGACAGTTCAAGAAGGATAGAGATGACCTTCTCCGGACGTTGCTCGGAATCGAATCGGGGTTGTCTGATATTCAATTAAGTGACGACTCGACCTTGCATGGCCTCAACACAATGCCAGAAATTAAGAAGAGCAAGAAGAGAATCGGGAGCTCCATGGAAATCGATAGTCCTTCCACGCCCTCCAACAGCATGATACAGCAGAGGAGGATACCGATCGTGAAGAACGCTGCATTTGGTACGTTGGTTCCACCCCTTTCAGAGCTTATTGTTCACACTCTCTTCAGACGCGCAACACTGTATAACTCGCATAGACCTTCCCCAAACTACAGTAACCAAATCCTCTCATCAGGCAGCCGCCCTCCGATCGTACAAAATCCCAACCCCGAAACAGGCAGTGGCCACAAAAGTCGCCCAAACGCTCTCAGAACACGGCGTCAACAGTTCCAGGCTCGTCATGCCTACCAGGGAGAACCTCCTGCACCTGGAATCACTTATCGAGGCGACGACGCTGTTGTTGGAGACCAAGAAGAATGTGGATAGGGTTGAACAAGATATCAGGTTCATGAAAGCGAAGGTTTTGAGGAGAGACGGGCAGCTTGGTGGAGAGGGTGGGGAAGTGCCGATGGAAGTGGATCAGGAGGCTGTGGCCGACGACGATGACGTAGGAATTCATTCTGGACGAGGCGCCAGGAAGAAGAACGTGAGTCTGCGTGCAGAAGGATTGGACACTGGCTGATTTGTCGATATCACAGGCGAGACGATCTATGTCGATGTCTTCCGTCGACACTGCAGCCCAAGCCGGACGGTCTAATAAAAGGCAGAAACAGGGTTGAGCCCCTACCACGCATACTTTCATTCCTATCCTCACATCCTACATTTGCGTTTTGTTCTATTATTGGCGCTCTGATTGCATTGTACCTCGTTGCTTGAAAACTATAGGTGCGGGGACGATATGATGTCCTGCTCTACACTCTCGCTTTATCTCTCTGCACGAGTATCGTTTCACGGTTCCCGAACCCTATGATCAGGTGCGCAATCCTGACCCTTTGACAACCCTATGCGCATTCGTAAAGCAGCTGTCCTCACATACGTGATGAGTGTCAGTACTTGTTCGGGTTGATGCTCGGGCTACTTAGGAAATGTCTGAGATTCTTCGTGGATTTGGGATTTGGGCCAGAATCACTGCCGCCAACTTTGGAATCTTGCCCTTTGGCAATTGCCGCCTCTCGGCTGCCAGAACCTCGTCAACTTTATTGTGGAAAGGAACGAAGCTAAAACACGCACCATGTCAACGACTAAATTCCTCTCTCCCAACGGCGTACCAGCGGAGAGCGACTACTTCAACGCATGCAACTGGGAGACACTCTATGTTTGTGGAGGCCGCTTCCGTTTGCTGAGTGGGGCAGGTTTCCTGGCGCTTTAGCACGTTCAGCTGGCATACATAAGGCACAGGTAAGAATAAAACCATAGGACGTACCCATAGTCGAGCTTTGACAGTTGCATAAGGAAGGTAGGCCCCGAATCTGTACGGGCACGGCCGGACGGCTGGAACTTCCCTCTGAGTCGAGGCAGAGGGCGTGTTCTATGATTTGATTGTTGTTGCTCCTAGGCAGACATCGACGTTGTGCCCCACCTGTAAACACCCGTTGACTTGCCAAGTCAACGACGTCCTCGAATAAAAATAAGTTGGAGATGGTTCGAGCGATGTTCAGTGACAAAGCACTGCGGTGTGGTCCATCCGTCATTCCTGTGGAATTCGCAGGAATGCCAGACCACAAGAGAGTGCGGCTCAGACCGACCGCTGGAAGCAATCCGAGGTGGCAGGTGGGTCGGTGCTGACGGTCTCTGGGGCACGTGAAGTTGTGTCTCCAGTGTTCCCACATCTCCTGCGCAGCAACCGGACCCGCTCCTTCCGTTTTATGAAAGAGTGACTCATTTTCTTGGTTCTGCCGCGTTTGAAGGTGACCATTGATTGCCTTCGCAGCTGCGTGTCGATGCATCAGTGACTATACGCCGGATCGACACATTGCAGGGCGGATCGAGGGCGGATCATTCGGAGACAATCCTGTCTTTACTTCCCATCTCAAATGCCCTCGAAGGAAATGGGTGGCAAGAAAGGTACCCGTTCTGCGGGTCGTCTTCTCAACAAACATACCCAGTGCTGAGGGTGCTCAGGTGGGAAACACGTTCCAGACCCATGGGCAACCCATGGCTGATCGGATCTTGAGGCACGATCCCTCAAGGCCTCAAGCGACAGGGTACCGGGTATCACTCATCCCGTCATCTCCGATTTCTAAACCCGACTGGAACCGACCTAGAATCCAGGGGGCACACTGAGGCATGGTTTCTTGGGCGCGAGACATCCCTTGTCGGAGATCGTCTGTCGTAAAACGTGGTCTACTTGAGGAGACTAGCACGAGACGTTTCCCGCATTTCCAGCACTGGCCCTCGCCCGAACCTTCTCCCTCACCACAACGCGGCCTCCGCCTGAAGCTGCACATCCAATGGGGTACAAACCGTTCTAATGTTCGTTAAGCGCACACCTCGTTTTCCGGTATGAACCCCGGAATTTCGACGTGAACGTGTCCTCCGCGCCCTCTCCAGCAGCCAGCGGAATTTGACCCGAAACGGTGGCATGCCTTTACCAACACCGGCGAGGCATATCCTGGGAAGCTTCCATTTCTACATACGCTGTTGTCTCTATTTTCGAACAGGTACCTCTCACGACGTGCCACGTCCTTTCCAGCTCGTCTGGTCACCATTTAACTTACCCTATGAAGGCACGAGTTCCTTTTCTTCCCTGCTCGGTCGGCCCTCGCCTTCGAGGATATCAGCACTCCGGAGTCCACATCAATTCTGGAAACGAGACAAGGATTGACGGGATAAACGGTTGACGGGCCTCGCGATACAGCTCTGAGAAACCCTCCTCTCAACCTCCGTGCCATGAAGCCGGACCTCTATTCCACGAACATCGACTGCGGAGAAGAAGTATTGGCAAGTCTCCGTGGTCTGGACCAGGTCCGGACCTTCGTTCGTTAGGCACGCACCGAGGATGTACTGTATTGTACAGGTCTCATTACGTGCGCGCGGGTACATGGGAAAACAGGCGTCGAAGAAGCACTTGCTGTTTGCAAAATTGAGCCTCAAGTAGGCCGTAAGGATGAAGGAATCCGAATAGCTTCTGACGCGATGCTATGCACCCCCTAGCACTTGTCCGTTCATTTTCTTGTATGTCTGTTTAGACTCCATAAGCAGATAAGAAAATTTATTTATTAATTTCTATTTCGAAGGTAAAATACAGTCAAGCGCAGTAGGGTCGATTCTAGTCGAGGAGGATCTTGCAGATCTACGCCGTGTGGGTGGTGGTACAAGGGCAGAGATCTAGTGAAAATGCTTCGTCCTGTAAATTCGTTCACATGCACATAGAGGAATAATGACACGGATTGGAAGCGGGGTATTCCTGAATGGGGGTATGTTAGTTGAGGTTTGAAGGTTCCAGTATCATAAAACAAAGTCAAGGAGAGAGTTTCGCGCGGGCTTCTTCTAATTCAATCTCCAAGGCCGAGACCACTTCGGCGATCGGGATCCTTTCGGATGGTTCATTCGCCCAGCATTTGTTGATCATGTCCCAAAATCTGTTAGAAAGTTCCGGGTCGTGCGGTCGGGGCGGACGTGTTCCAGATGACATCGCATAGATTGCCGCTATGTCAGCCCTGAGGTGAGGGAAGACGCAATCACCCGCTAAAACCTGCACCCAGCGCTTTCAGTCGGATATCCGAAAATTGGGGTAAACATGTGCTTACCTCGTAGGCGAGAACACCGAACGAATACACATCACTCTGCTTAGTTATTTGTGCCCTGGGTAGTCCGAATCGACCAGGATTAACTAATTCGGGAGCGCTGCAACGTGTTAACTCGGGAGGGACTTCTGGCCAGTTGACTTGGGGTGATTGGACAAAGGCTGAGCCTAGGCCCGTAATACGAGGTGTACAGTCAGATTCGACTACGATATTCGCCTGGAGCAACGTGGATGTGAATGTGTGAGAGACGAAGAAGAGAGAAGAGAGGCATCACGAGTCACGACTCACTCTCTCAAGGTTCCCATGGACGACGCCCATCGCATGCATGTGATGCAGGCCACGCGCAATTTCAGCGAGCTGGCATAAGAAAGATCCAGGGTTCGCGATGAGCAGATGAGATCTCAATCGGAATGGAAGGCGGTACCAATTGCACTTTAGTTGCGTAAGGTTTGTCACGGAGGTAGGCAATCAGGTCTTGGTGTTCGGCCAGGATGTCGAAAACCAAAGAGAGTGGGTGCTCCTGGGTGCTGTATACCCCTACGAGTGGGACGATATTCCGATGAGAGAGGAGATTATGCGCGTGCGTTTCCTTCTGACATCTCTGGATGGGATGTAAATTGTGACAGCACAGATGACCTCGGTGTCTTTAACCCACCATGCGAACTTGGTCGTGGTCGAAGCAGTGCATGTAGTGTCGGTAGGCTTTCACAGCCACGTCCCGTCCGTCGAGGCGACCCTTCAGTACATTGGCGTGACGACCCCCAGCGACTGTGCCTTCTTCTACACACATATCCCGCTGGTCTAGCCATCTGAATGTCGGTGGGACGGTTTGCCGGAGATCTTGGGCTGATTCAAGATATTTCCGGGAGGCCTCGTTATCTGCAGTTGACCCGGTTGACCGGGTCTCTGATAGGGTTGGCGAACCACGATGGGCGCCCCGCAAGTCGGGTTGATCGTCCACACGAGCAGCGTTATGATTTCGTGGTCGGCGGGAGAAGAGACGGCGAAAGAATTCCCGGAACATGTTTTGCGACCAGGGGAGGGTTACGTTGGTGGAAGGGAGAGAGATCCAAGCCAGTGCCAAATTCGATCCCGTTATACTTATATAGAAGGGCGTTCGGAGTTTTTAAACGTTATGTACTGCTGCTCGCAGGCTAAGCTGTCAAGCTTCAAGGCTTCCAAGACTCGGCGGATTGCCCGTCGATCCGGGGCCGCCGGTCCTCCCCAGTCAGCAATGGTCAAAAACGATCAAACACACAAGGTCGCTCGTATACTTGACCCAATCTGGCCGTGATGTGTCTCGGCGCGGGAAGAAGAAAAAGCCTGGTCGGCTTTTGGGGCATCAAGGTATCCAGCCGGACCACTGCCATGCCAGCTCACCAGGATGCCGAGCCCACAGCCTTATGGGACGTAAGGACATCGCCCATCACCGGCAGGATAACGAGCTATCTCGGGTCAGAGCATCTACTTGATTGTCCAAGAATGGCTGATGTGACCCCAACATTTCATGTACTCTGCACGGCAAGAGTAGGTGTTGTTCCTCGTTAGGGCGTGACTAAGTGTTGGTACTAGCTAATACTGACCTTCCATTGATCTAACTTCGAGCCAGGTGCTGGAAACGTGGGGGCAAACCAGAGGAGTTCACCGGCCCAAAACCCAGAGCTGGTTCGAATATGGTCTCCGCCTCATTTTGGGGTGACTTTGGCCCATGTTTCGTCAATTGAGTGAGTCGTAGTAGAAGCCGGCTTCATTGAAGAAATTTCTTCGAACACAGCACGTAGAAGCCGCCCTCGGGCAGTGTTCACAATGAATCGATGGCGACTGAAACGTAGGTAAGCGAGATTCTCTTTGGCTGAACGATCCCCCAAATGGCTCCCACCTGATCAATGCTAAAGGATACGAGCGTGCACAGATGGCATAGCGTTAATTGGCTCCCAACTACCCTGGGTTTCTCGACAATAATGGCCGCTTCAGGGCCAACACTGGCGGATCGCGGCCTTGGATCTCCCCCTATTCGTGTTGTTGAAAATTTCCCCAGCGGCCCCGCTGTCCGCGCCACTCTTCCAACAAAGAAACGAAGATCCGTGTACAGCCCGTGGATTGTAGGATTTCTTTGAAACGACTTCTAATTTTCATAGGGGGAAATGTAACAGAATATCCACCTTATGAATCGTCTTAGCCAATCTACAAAGATCAGGTCAGTTATGGATTTAGAAGAAGAACTGACTCAGCGAGGACCGAACATACTGAAATCAAAAGTCGCATCAGGATCGATACTCGAATAGGGGTGAGAAGGCCAGTGTTTACGGAAGCCGTTCGAGTGACCAGGTCTTCGTGAGGCGTGACGGGACGATACCTGCGTGTTTTGGCAGACAATGGAACCTGAAGACCCAACGAAAGCCGAAACCATCGTTAGATATGGAACGATCAGTGCAGCTATTCGTGACTTGATGTGGCAGTCGAGATCCGGGCAGCATCTAAGGATCGGGCTGAAAATAAGCAAGCCTGGAGGGTATCGTCGTCTTCAGTGCTCTCCAAGAGCATGATGACTTTTACGTGCCACAGGTCGGTTCCCGGTGCGGTAGGCCCCTCGCAATTCTACTTGGAGAATTCACTGAGTACGAGATTCATACAAATCTGCGCCACAGCGACTGTGCAAAAATACCTTCGTCTAGCTTCCCTAAAGCTTGAGCTTCTGCAAGTTGGCTTGCAAAACGTAAGCCGCAGCGTGGAAGATGTAAAGCGCCTCGCGTGCTGAGCGCTAGAAACCTGGCCTCGTGCAACTATCGAGGAGTTCTTGGGCGGTGCCGCTCGTCCCCAAACAGACCTGGACTGCGGGATGCAATTGTTCTTCCAACACGATGAATAACCCCAACGCATCTCACCCTGGGTCAAATCGCTGGGAGAGATTGATAATGAACACGCCTGCCGAATAAGTGGCCAAAAAACGCACCCAGACGGTTATCTTACTCATCTCCACGTTAGATTCACTTGACCTCTCGCAGACCGGCTGCCTAGAGGTCAATCGCTCAAAGGTTCGACTAGCCTTTGTCGTCCCCTCCGCAGATCGTGGGTATTTCCACCTGATGAATGAAGGCTACAAACCCCCAAATCCAACTTTTGGTGGTTTGGAATCGCATAGGGCACAGCCACGAACGAGGGGGGTCGTAGTGGAAAGAATAGAGAAATGAGCACAAACAATGCAAAACAAACGACCACTAGCCCTTTGATGAAAGGGGGGAACATGGTTGGAGAATTCGAAGTTTTTGACGCTCGGGCGGTGCACAAGGTCTGTGTTAAGGGGATTTAATTAACACCGCACTCAAATTTCTACACAAGCCGAAGTTGTCTTCGAGCCCATGGGGCTTACAGTAAGTCACAAGGGACATTCGGGGATGAAAGGGCCGCACCTTGGATACCCTCTTCACAAACGCCAAAATCACATCCCTCGTTTTTCTCCTGCTCCTCGAAAAGGGGGAGATGCCTACTTCGGGCCAAATCTGAACCTCAAAATCAAGAAAATTTTCCTTGTACAAGTCCTCTGCTCGGGCCGGCAAGGAAAACTTATCCTCGAGGACCAGAGCTGGAGTCTTCCCCACCGCAGCCTTGAGCGCATGCTCGTCCTGGGTCCTGTTAATATAGTTCGTCCTCGCCACAGGGTTTTGTGACGTATACGCTGTAATCCAAGCGAATTCTGTCCCCGGACGGACCTCGTCGGAACGGAAGGTGAAAGCTTCAGTGAATTTTTGGGCAGCCGAGCCAAGATCTGAGAGGTTGTTGGAACAGACAGAAGGGAACATCTCTGCTCACCACAGGCTCATGATCCCCGCACTCCAGCTTCGAAAGGGCATGGAATCGAAAGCTATGACAGAATAAAACTCGGGGCCAAGTTGGGTCGTACTATCCCGCGATTATTACGCCTGGACACGAGTAAGACCCCCAAAATGTTAGAGACGATGAAGCGTTTCGAATGGACCTGATGGCATTGGTCCAAAGCTTGGTACTGTCTTAGAATGTGACGAACTTTTCAAAACCCATGACTTTGACCAGGGACAAGCGGCACGGGCGAGTGAGGGGCGAAGAGCTGGAAGTTTCGTGGTCGGGGCGAAGGTGTATATCAATTGGGGATTGTATCATTCGGAGCGAGAGGGCGGCGAGTATTCGTTTGCGTCATTAGAATGACCTTCGAAAAGTCCGAGTGCAAGATTGACTCACCCCCTCAAGGTCCCGTTCTTGGCGACCGAATCAGATAGCACACAATCGCCGTCACTAGCACAAACCCTTTGCGCCCACAGAGTCCGTTTTACTCAGAGTTGAACTCGGAGGGTGCTCTTGCTCAGCTTATGAGACGAATTCAGTGTGACACCAGACCGCTAGGCCGATCATCCTGAACGTTGGCGGAGAACACGCGCGCCTGTTTGATTGAGGGCTGCGGAAGTATGTGGGTCCCCGTGGGATTTCTGATCAACCCCTCTTTGAGCTCCAGACGGAAGCGAGTGCGGGGGGAAAAGGATACCTTACTCTCGGCGAAAAAGTGGACCCAAAAATCTGATTTACAATAGAGAACTGTGCGCTGATAACAGGCAAGCTTTTTTTGGCGATGTAGTTCACTGTTTCCGCTCAACATTTAATGTTCGCAGCACCGGGAGTAGGATCAT
The DNA here is from genome assembly GCA_015956445.1 of Thelephora terrestris. Taxonomy (NCBI): domain Eukaryota; kingdom Fungi; phylum Basidiomycota; class Agaricomycetes; order Thelephorales; family Thelephoraceae; genus Thelephora; species Thelephora terrestris. The sequence goes on along the minus strand of WIUZ02000012.1, from coordinate 626,509 downwards.
TGGCCACTGCCTAGACCTTCGGGCCGACGGAGAAGGCACAAGGGCGCGAGTCACCGAGACCCGAGATCGATACACGGGCATTATTAGAACTCATCCGTGTTTCCGGTGCGAGTTGATGAGTACGAGGATGAAATGGGGAACACGTCGCAAGCGGCACAATGGAGATAGCCCACAGCGGTGCGCGCGCTCCCCTCCTGCGAAGTCCGGCACCGAGGGGTGAGCGTCGCCACAACCGACTGACGGCATCCACAAAGGGCGCATTTTGACGAAAGACGACAAGAATCTGTGGCGAGCCTCCACAAGGGGGTCAAGATCACAAATCTGTCAAAACACAAGCGAGTATCAGCTTCACCATACAGATCAGATCGATAAAACGAAAGGTGCAGAAGACAAATGAGCAAGCGAAAAGAGCGTGGCGAGGATTCTTTTCCAAAGCTCGCCGTTGACACAATCGGTGCCCAGAAGAAAGGAAATCGGGGTGAATCGGCCCTTTCTTGGATGAAAGATACCGTGTGGTTTAATCTCGATCTTCGATATCCACCGACCCAGCATTCACTGATCCCGATCCCACGACGAATCGCAATCACGCAACTCGACTTGCAGCGAGTTGCAGGACACTCTTCAAAGAATCTGACTCGGAGAACAGGTTGCTTCGTGCTATGCCTCTCCCTTGCCTACGTAGGGCGTAGCACACCGTGTCAGAGCTCCAGAAATCCCGAGGCCCGGGAGATGAAGCCCGCCACACATAGACCACAAAATAGTGAAAGAATCGCCGAAGGACGCCGATCGGGGCCTGAGTATTCTCTCGAAAGGCTTCTTTGGAGACGCGAGGCCATCAGTGTCCATCTGAAAGGGCGAAAGTCAGTTTGAGTTTCATAGCTTGCCACCATGGAGAGCTAGATGTATATAAACACAACAAATCTCAAGGGGGAAATCCAGTACAAACCTCCTCATTCAACGTCTTGACTCTCCGCCTCCCAAAATTCAGCCCGATGTGTTCTCGTTTTAGAATACCGACCTCTGGTCCTGACCTGTGTGGATTCAACTTTCGCAGGCTCTCTGGATATGATAAACCCACTTACCCCGAGCTTGAAATTAACGGCACCGCCGATATCCCGGCCAAGGTCAACCCCCCTGGGCCGAAACCCACTGCCCCTAGAGCCTTGCCAGCAAGGCGGGACCGGTAGGTCCCACTGGCGGCCTTGCAGGAGCAAGTAAGTCGCATCACGAGGACCTCTACCAGTTCGACCTCATACATCTAATCCGAAGCGTTTACTTAACCTCGGTTCTCACGCGGGATCGGAGTCGAGTTACAACGTACATACCCTCAACAGATGTACTGTAATCGCGGGGCTGACAGATGGTTGTGAGTATTTCGCCCGCCATCCGATAGACCATATCCACTTACCAGAGTCAGCGTACTCCCCCTGACAGTGTGGCTGATGGCTCCAACCCATACACCGAATACCCCATCTCCGCGCCCACAATTAGTAAGGGCGATGTTCGCATCGCGGTCCATATTCGCCATGTTCCCCGTGCCTGTGAACGCCGGTAAGCTGGGTGGCCAAGCTACCGGCGCAAGACAGCGCACTTACTGTTCACAATAGGTTAGAGAACACATAAACTCACCCATCCCGATTGACACAAGAAAAGCACGCACTATGCCATAAATCAGTAAATTAATCCATAAAACCTATCAATGCCCTCCACTGACCAGTATCTCTCAGGATATGGGGATATCTTACCCCTCTTCTCTGAAGCCCCAGCCCAACAACCTTCAACATCCCAAGGATGTCGAAAAACTGTTAGAAAGGGAAGAGTAGGAGAACAGACGACGAAAGGGAGAGGATACCATATTCGTCGAATGCCCCGCCGCTCGTTGACACCGACACGAGCTGGGGCCAAGGCTTGAAAACGGTTCCCAGACAAGGTCGAAGCCACCCACCATGAGCGAACCCCCGGGAAATTTAAACCCGAGGCGGCAGTCGCTAAAGTGCACCTTTTTGTTCAAGAAGACCTCCACCAGTCAGTAAGTCTTTTTTACTGCGATCGAGACCGTCATTCGACAAAGATGTGACTTTGGCAACAGCCACTCCGGGATGAAAAGGAGGCCTCATTCGAAGACTGGTCGTACTGTAGTGAGGACCGATCTGGAGCGGCACCAGGCGGTAGCTCATGCGCCTAAGTCGTCTGGACCCTCCACGTGGCGATGAAGAATGCAGACTGTGGTGATGGAAAGCGGGAGAGGAAAACTTTCGAATCCAGTAAGTCAAAATCACCGACGCCCAGGGCGAAGCCGATTCTAATCCAACCCACCTTTCAGCAGCGGGGAAACTCGAGGCCGTTTTCCAGACAGTTCAACGGGAGATCGGCCCTCTGGGGAGGTCATCCAAGCCGGTCCAACCATAAGAAACGCAAGGAGGCGATAGCGGCAAAACCGCACCGGAGGGAACAATTAAGGAGAAGTGCAGTCAACGAATATCGAGCCGCAGTAACCGCGTTTTCTCGTCGGGCCGAATAATTTATCGCGGGTTCAGAACCCTCTTATTCGGCAAGGCAGATGTCCTGGAAGAAGCAGGAAGTACCCACAAGGTCTCTCCGTTGGTTCCAACCTCCATCCAGACATGCAGAACAATAGTCACTGTTCTTTGAATTAGATTGTACCGTAGTATTATAGATTGAGGCATCTCACTTACCTCAAATCCCGGTTTAGACGGCCCGCTCTAATCAACACGGTGGTCACTGGGATCTTCGACCACTGAATCGAATCAAGGGCCGCTCGGAGGCAGTACACTCAATCTTATGTCCACCAGCGGAACGCCAAAGTACGATTTGTTCATGAGAAGTCGGGCCAAAACGAAAACGATCAAAACGCGTTGGGCGAGAGGACTGCAAGGGTGCGTAAGCGAACGAAACTCGACCAAAAGGGGCCACCCTTATATACAAGCACGAGGTTGGAGATTCCAACATCGCCTGCACGTAACCCACCAGCACGTGTGGCACCGGGGAAACAAAAACCCCGACCACGACATCTAACTCGCCGCACGGCCCAATACACGCCCTGGAAATATTACACATCAACGATCAGAGCTCCACTGATAACTTCACATAACTTACAACCTCATGTAAGACTCCATGAAAAACAAAACTCACACGAACCAGGACGTCCGCTCCTAATGGGGCTGGGTGAACCCACTTAGCTAAGGCCGATATCGACCGGTACCCGAGCTCGCCCAAGGGAGTGACCTTGGGTAAACAGTCACCGAAACCCAGGGTTCACGTAGATCGTGCCCGCCCACGGTGTGAGGAAACCAACCAGCCTCACCTAGCCCGCGCTTTCCGTTGGGTCGGACCAGACCATTTCCGCCCGCGCGTAGCGCACACAGTGCCATAAGCTATCCGGAAGAATCCTGAATCCTGCGCGCTGCTGCACATACTTCTCGAGCGTCCAGAGCCACGCCCTCGTTTCAGTGAACGAAATCGCGCTATAGCTCTTGAAAAAACGGGTTACAGAAAGGTCACCGAAGAGAGGTTCTTCACGCCGTCTCCTTCCTAGTGACTGCCAAGAACGTAAAGGCGAGGCGGCAATCGAGGGCGACTCTTCGTTTCTCGCTTTCAGGTCTTTTAGAACTGAGGAAAGCGGCGCTGCGGAGGGGAGGAAGTTTATTGACGTGGGAAGAATCTCACATCGAAGTCAGTTGACAAAAGGATTCGCCCGTTAATCGGCAACCCTCGCTCGGAATATCTGGGGCTTCATCCGACCCTGCAGTCCTATTGCAGCACCCAGTTCGCCAATCCCCTTCTTGTGCTTCCGAATAAGTCCATCAACATCAGAGTGGCCAAACTCCGTTGAATACTTAGCTACACACGTTCAAATACATAGCGAAGGCGAGAAAACAAAAAGAAAAGGATCGATACAGCGGAAGCAGAGCAAGGCGAAGTAAATGCAGGATCAGATGATGTGAAATCAAAGCGGATATTCAAACCTTCCTCCAGGCCCTTGGCGCAATGTAGGGTTCAACGTCCACCAGATCGGTAAGTTCATACCTCGCTCCATCATTTCCCAATCGGTACCCAGCGAAATCTTTGGATTCGTTGACGAAGATGAACCTTGTGAGCGCCGCACACGTTCCATAAACGGCATTTGCGAATTTTTCCCCTATATACACTGAATCTTGAGCCATCATGGGTATAGCGAGGGCGTTCCGAGCGACGTCGACGCCATCTTCTGCGAACCATACAAGAGTTTCTAGCGCTTCGAAACTTTTCCAATTGGTGGTTTCTATCCGCTGAAGGTATTTGAGGGGCTGCGAACGAGAGAAAAGTGAGCGGGCGGCGTCACGTGGAGACACGTATGTTCTAAACCCACCAAGGGTTCGCACACCGAGATTGTGAGGAACCTGAGTTTGGGAACGTCGGCCGCGAACTCGGAAATGAGGTCAATCATAGGACAAAGCCTATGAACCTGAGTCGGTGCGAGTCGCACCAAGGAAAGGTTTTGGAGGGTTCCACCGAAGTGTGAGATGATCCCTGGGACTATAGACTCCAAATCACGGTATGGAGTCAGGTCGATAGCCAAATGGGTCAACGGACAGTTCATCTTCGTGATGTGATGCGCGAGGCACATAGGAAGACATAAGATTTCGAGCCTTGGGAGGAAGACCTCCGGGACCACAGGTTGGAAACCAGGGTACGAGTCCGGGACGACCAACTCCCGTAAGCCCGGCCGCGAGGCAAGACTGTCGAAAACCTCCTGGCAGATGTACACGCTCGACCTGAACCGCTTGAGGTGAGGACTAGTCACATCGAGGAGTTTCTGTAGTTGAATCCTTGATTGACCGTAAATATCTAGATTCTCCAGCTCCGTGAGGGATTGGAGGACGATGGCGACGATGTCTTTCCCTTGGCTGTTGTTCATGGACATCATTTGGGACGGGAGGGTGATCGTGATAGAACGAACCCGTCGGGCAATGTGAGGGTTGTTGGCCACCGTCCAAGCGAAGGGGGAGATGTGCCGCATGGGCAAGTCGACTTCGTGGTACAGTCTGCGTCTTCCTTCACTACAGAAGAACTTGCAGACAAGGCAAATCTGACGGAGAGTGCTGGGAAGATCGACCACACTGATTATGTGACCATAGAGCTCCAAGGGAAGACGTCCACCTGTAACGGTGGCAGGTGAATTAGGCGTAGTCGAAGGCAGGGCCGAGGAGAGGCCCCCAACCTGTTGGGACGAGAGACAATAAGAAATCGGCGCAACCAATCAACAATAATGCAGGATTGCCCAAGGTTGAAGATGCGCACCTCAATTAGCTTCTGGGCCTTGGCGGTATCGACATCTTTGGCTTTTCGACGGGTACGCATGATAAGGTTGAGTGCTTTGACCGTGCGGGAGGAGGCGGGAAAATGAGACGCGGCAAGAGGTAATGACACATTTCTGGTCGGCGACTTGGTCGTGCCTTTTCAAGGTCAGGCGAATCAATCGGTTCCGCGAACCGATTGACCAGAAAATAAATAAAATAAAAACAAGATTCTCGCGGAGTGTCCACATCCCGATGCACCGTATGTGCCATCATTCCACGATCCTCCTTCTTGTACTGCAGAAGCTACCCGTCAAAATTACCGCCCCGGATGCCTAAGCCCTCGATGCTTCTTCTTCCCTTCAAGATCATAGCACACACCGCCCCTTTACCTCACTGTTCGTATTGGGACAAGTACCACGACCTACGAGATCCCGTACGCCGGCTCGAACACAGGATGCGGGCGTGTGCGCATCAGGAATCCAAGCACAACAAGCAAATCTTACTCATGTCGAGAGAGAACGAAAAAACAATGTTACAGAGTCGCAAACGGGTTAGCCCTTTCAGTCAACTTCGGAAACGCCTTCACATTCGAGAGAACGACCATCTGCTTCTCGTGCGAGATGTAGCCCTTCATAAATCCCTTATAAATCTGGTTCGCCAAAAGACACTCGACTTCCTCCACTGGCAGTTCCACTCCCGAGACGGCTAGTGCCGCATGGAAGACCCGAATGGGCATCCGGTTCCCTTTCGATGATGAAATCCAGCTAAAAGGCGATTCGAAACATTCATCAACGGTTCGAAGCTATACAAGTGGGGTGCTCACGCGCGTCGGAATACGCCCCGTAGACACAGTTCTCTCGACTTCTCAAGGGCTAGAAGAACATTGAGTTCCAAAAGTTTTCTTTCCGCCCGATCCAACGCCGTGTCAAACTCCTTGATGCCCCCTTTCCTGACCGCAGCCACGAAAGGAGAATACAAACGATCCAAGTCCGGGAATCGACCAAGCAGTTCAGACGAAGGCAGATGCCCGCGGAGCATCCGTAGAGGGATAAGGTAGGTCAGGATACGCCTGGGAGAAAGAATGATGAGAAAGGCTAGTTGACGGGCAGCTCACAACCGCTCACTCTTGATTACGCCGCATTTGCAAATGACAATTATAGAAGGCAAATGTTAGCTCTTGCTCAGCCTTCCTCGCAAACCCATGTCAGTAGAATCCCGTTGTCGGACAACGGATCGTATTTGCCTTGGCTAGGTTATCATTCAGAAAATCCAACATTCCGATATAATACCGGTGTGTGACCTTGAGCGAGTTAAAAAGGGGCTTCAATGAATCCGAGTCCACCTCTACGGCTCACCTGATGCGATCTTGGATATTGAGACAACGGGGGAATGTCTGGATTGGCGTCGATAGCCCTGAGGATATTTTTCGACAACGATATCCGCTTAACCTGAATTGGAAAGGTCCAGGTGAATTCGTGAAAAAAGCATTATGGCACACAGACCCTGAAGTACAGTTTCATAATCAGCCCCGTCACATAATACACGCCCCATCTTCTCGACTCTGCAGGCTGGGATGTACTAGCCCAAACCCAACCGCTTTCAGAACCCACACTGAACGAAAGTTACGGCGAACTGATCTCACCGGTCTGTGATGCACGTCGTGAGCGCCTTCGAGGCTACCCTCGCCGCCTCTTCCGTGCAAGTCATAGATTGCGTTTCGTTGTCCGCCTGAGAACTAAACGCGTCAAGGTGTTCTTCTGATAAGCGGCCGAACGGGGAGAGTATTCACGTCAAATGCCAAATCTTTGAGATCCCTCAGGACGGCAAACAGTGCAGGAAGCGTCCATCCGCTCGTTGTAGAGAGGAACCGATAGAACAAACTACATTTAACAGATATGACGCGTCAGTGAGATAACCAAGGGGCCTCTTGGCACGGGGAGCGTAGTTGACACGAACTTAATAAATGCGGTATGCTCTTTGAACGCTTCGTTCGGTCTCCTTTTCGCGATATGGTGAGCAATCAGGACATAACGAATCGCAATCTCGTCCCATGGGCTTTCAATTGCCCCTTGATACCGCGAGAGCCCCTGAAGCTGCGGATGAATAACTTTTGTGATCAGCTAACGAGCCATCTCGACCGCTCTCCTCGCCCAAGCAGAGGATCACGGGATTGATTCGTGCTTACTGTAGGGTTTTTAAACTCTCTCAAGAGATCCTTCACGTGCGGCCCCGTGACTCTGAGGAGGTAAGCCAGTCTGGGGCCATCGTGAGCATCAAGGTTATGTGAAATCTGCTCGAGGTAGTTGGTAAAGGTGACGGGCATGACGGTTGACCAAGCGTGCGCACGTGACCTTCCCGATTGCCTCATCCCCAACGATGAACTCATGAAGTGACGACGATATAAAGCACGCAATGGCAGACACACTCGCTCACCACCTTCCTCCTCCTCTCTCCTGTATCACAATATGGCCTTGCAACCAACCCTCCGTCCATTCATCTTAGGAAACCCAGCTGCGCCTCACACATTGGACATCTTTCGTGAGCGAAACTCACCAGCTCTCGATATCTCTTGATCTTATTTGACCTCACCCCTGTTCCGCTCAGTCGACTATGTCTGTCCCTTCAGGTAAATTCGGCCCTTATTCGTACACTTTACATAGGAGGTCTGATACCGTAATTGCAGCCGCAAAATGTCCAACAACTTGAACCTCACCGTCAAGCCTCTCATCGAAAGGGGAGGCAAATATGACGGTAAGGTAAAGGCGATCATCCGGCAACAGGTTCAGCCGTGGCACAGCAGCTCGACCCTGGTCCACGAAATCGCATTAGCTGTGCGTCTCAGCGAGCCCCTATCTTAGTCGAGATCTCACCGAAGCGAACGTCTCTCTTCTCTTAGGTTGCTCGCGTTTCCCCGGAGAAGTTCTGGGAGTTCCATCTCGCCCTTATGAACGGCCAAGAGGATTTCTACGACATTCCTTCCTCCAACCGTACCCCAACCCTGACTAGGGCCAAGCTCATTGAGCTCGCTTTGCCCATCGTCGGCGAGGATAAAAGGGAGGCCCTTGCTGAACTTATCAGCCACAAGTCCACCCCCAACGGCGGAACCGCGGTCACGGATGAGCTCAAGTACACCAGTATGTTTTGCCCTCGCCTTGTCGTGTTAGAAGTCTCGCTGACCTTGAATAGTCAAATTCTCCCGCCAGAACTCGATCCACGTCTCCCCAACCGTCCTTTGGGATGGTCTCGTCGCAAGTGAGATTTCCAGTAGCTGGGGCGAAAAGGAGTGGACTACTTTCCTGGAGTCCAAGGTCCTCGTCTAGATGAAACAGCAAATTAAGTTTTCGTGTGTACTACTGTATTGACCCCAGGACTACAAGATACTTGTTCGATCAACCTTGGCTCTGAACCTCCGTTAATCGGTCCCTTTCTGCTGGGTGAAACAATTTTGTTGACGTGCATACACTGAGGTTGTTCAGCATTCCGCCGTTACTATTTCCTTGAAGCTTTTTACCGGACGTCAGGGTGGAGAGACCGCGTTGATCCACACGCGCTACAGTCCAACCCATACTCTCCAAAGTCGTCCAAATCAGCATGTGCGACAACTGATATCATCGAGTTTTGATACTTCAATATACGATAGCACGAATCTAAGAACAAGAAAGGCTCTTGCAGTTCAACGAAACGTAGATGGGGGTACCGAACAGGACGAAAGCTCAAGAGAAAGAATCAACCAGGGCTGCGTGATTCAACAAATCAAGACAGCACATCTATGGCACCCTAGGGCCAGTCGCGGGCCACGTCTCTCTTTGGCGCTAATGATTATCTTCAAGCGTTGTCGAATCTTACTTTTGACGGGAGTCATCAAGCACCTTTTGCCGCGATGATTTCCAGCAAGAGCTTCCTGACCGATAATGCGTCCGCGGTTCCCCGGCTCTTCTTCATTACCCTTCCGACGAGCTTGTTTACGACATTGACGTTACCCGCTCGAATCGCATCCGCGACTTCGGGGTTCGAACCGATCACTTCCCTACACCAGGCTTCCATCGAAGAATCGCCTTTGTCGAGTGCGATGAGAGAATGCTCTTTTGCCAGCTCTTCTGGAGTTTTAGAGGAGGGGTTGTCCAACATGAGCCTTAGTATCAGCTTCCCGGAGGACCCTGTTGGGAAAACTAACGTAAGTACATGGTGACTGTTGTAGGGGAAACGGTTCACCTGTGATGACGCCAGACTGCACCATGTCGATCAACGAGCCCAGTTGAGCTGCCATAATCTGGTTTTCCGTGAAGGTCTGGCTCCTCGCAGCAAGTTGGCCAAACAGAACTTGAACGATCCAGTTCACGACGATCTTTGGGTCCCGGCCTTCCGACACGGCATCGAAGTAGGCGACTACTCCACCCTGGCCGAAGGTGCCATCCATGCCGACCTCACGTCCCGCATCCGCGGTCATGAGAACACCGGTGTCCTGGGCGGAAAGACCCTGAGCGAGTAACCGCTCGCGAGTCGCATCGGGGAGTTCTGGCATGGAAGAACGGATCTTATCGATGTAACTCTACATTCTTCTCAGTAAGACAAGGTGGATCCGAGTGGATCGTAAGAGTCACCTCTGTCAGGAGAAGAGGTGGGATGTTGGGATCTGGCATGTATCTGTAATCCGGTGCGTCTTCTTTGCTTCGCAATGAGAACGTCTCCGCCTTCTCTTCATCGAATCCACGTGTTTCCTGTTTGACTTCTTGGCCAGATGTCAAAATTTCAATGTGTCTGAACACCTCAGAAGCTGCGAATGATTCCCGTGGGTAAGAAGCCTCTGCATCGATCAAACCCACTCACCGATGGCGACCTGCATGTTCTTCACGCTGTTCAAGTTCTTTATCTCGCATCTCGTTCCTGCAGGTTCGCCTTTTTTGTTGATTGAAACGTTCACGTCGCAGCGAAGCGAGCCCTGGGGGTCTTCAGCCATAACCCAGCGAATTGTGAATGTCGAACGGAACCCTACCTGTTCCATGTTCCCATCACTTGCGGCAACCGAACGAAGAACTGCTTGCAATGTTCTGACATACTCCCCAGCCTCCTCCGGGGAACTTCAGGTGTTCAGTTGTAAGATATCACCACGGTATTGATGAATGTACCTCATGTCAGGGTCTGAAACGATTTCCAGAAGGGCTGTCCCCGCTCTATTCAGATCTATGGACGACTTTCCAAGATGCACATCAAAGGTGGATTTGCCTGTGTCCTAAAATACTTGAGGAAAGGTGAAACAGAGCAAACAGGGTGAAAAACACACACTTGTTCTAGTTGAATCTGCTTGATTCCAACCTTACGCATACAATTTGCAAGCATCAGATAACCCCCGAGAGAGATAGGGGCTATAAGGAAGTTAGCGGGGATGCGAAGGTGAACACATGACCGGAGCTGTACCGTAATGTTGAGTAATTTGGTATCCGGCTGGTAGATCTTTGTAAAAGTAATGTTTCCTATCGAAGGTAGAACGGCGTTGAACGTTCGAGTTCAACGCTAACGCAGTCCGAACCCCGAGAGCAACACAGGTTGAGTTAAGTCTCTACAGGTTAGGCTTCAACGGGGCGCGGGCAAAAAGCACTGTCCGGAGTACGAACGGGTAAGGTTCCCGGGAATGAAGCATCGAAGGCCGAAACGCGAGTTGAGGGAGGTTGGGGTGGGTCATTCGTCCAAGAATCTTTGAAAGGTGAGGTCAGAAATGGAAACACGAATCGCTGGTATAGCCAGGATGCACTGCTCACCGGAGAAGAGTTTCTTCCTTGACTTGATTTGAGCGTGAGCCTCAATTCCGACGACGACTTGCCAGCCAAACCACCTAGGGTCACCGCTGGCGTTTTCGGCGAGTGTTGAGTGAGACCTCGACCATCTTGATGACTGTCGCGCAAGAGACAGCATGCACCTGTGCATTAAAGCCCAGTGCTACGCTTGGTCTGATCGGGCAACAGTTCGTTGAGTCGTTACGATCAACGCGTCAATCCCGTCTACGCCAGTACATCCGTAACATCACGTCCGTGTACTTACAGCCTTTGATTCCCTCGCCCAGGATAACGCTCCCCGACCGGTGAAACTTACAGCCGTGACTGATAGTTCGACAAAGTGTTTCATCTCCTTCCAAGAAAAGTAGGCCTGCACTGCCGCTTCACCCGCTAGCCGGAAGCCGTTACTCAAGTGCCCAAGACATGACAGGATCCCGTGCTTTCACTCATCCGAAACTGACATCCTTGCTGTGCATCAGTAAACCCAAGAAACGTCTCAAAGCCAGATTTCCGGTACCCGGTCTTTCAGTTTCGCGGGTCGCCCACAGGATGGATGCGTGTCATGTATAAAGTGTGGATCCGCCTGACGGTTGTTGGGCGATCATCAGCCTATACCCGCTTTCCACTACCAGCAATCCTCATCCTCATACCCGCTTTCTTCGATTTTTCGTCCTACGTTTCACAACCATGTTCCCCATTCGCCCCTTAAAAACTGGCAAGCCGCTCGCACCCGGGAGAAGCTTTACAGAGCCTTCACGACCAACTGTTGCCGATGAGCCGCAACCTGGCTCCCCAATCAGCGAGACTTCCAGTTTTTATGAAGGCGGAAAAGAGTCCGTAGTCGCTCTCAACAATCCATGGCCCCCTACACCTCCCCAGCTCGAGTCCCCAAGCTCCTCAAACCCTACCATCAACGAATTTTCTCGGAGCCAGGAGGGGCTACTTACATCTGCAGCGTGCGTCCCTCAGTCTAGTATCTAAACGACCTCTCTCTGAGCGATCTCTTCCACCTTTAGCAAACCAGGTCAACGAAGTGACAATCGGTTAATCCGCACCTTCAGCCTCGTTGCGGACAGGACAATCATGCACTTCATGATCACGTATGTCACCTTCAGATATCTGAGCCATCAACAACACTGAAATCAACCCAAAGCCTCGTCCCCGTAGAAGACAAGCGGGGTTATTACACCTTTTCATTATCGTTCAAGGCAGGCGGTTTACACCGAAGTCTTTGCGAACCTGTCACTCTCAAACTTGCATTCGACCCCCAACAACTCAACTTCAACGTCTTGTATGCCCTCCTCCTCTACTTCCCCCTCTGGTGTAGTCGACTCACTGTAAGAACCACCCGTCAGCCTGTTCCCGCCAAAACATAGCCTTCCCAGGAAGTGTCTGTATTCTTTGCGCGTTTGGCTTCGCCATCAAAATGTCGACCAACGGATCTTCGCCGACGATGCCCTCTGGGTAGGCACCAATCCCAATTTCGCCGCGATCCCGGATGCCATCATCGCCACGGCCTGGTACCAAGCACCTGACCGACAGGTTTACAGATGTCTCGTCGGTCGGGCCGAGGTCACCTTTATCCTGAGGTGGGTTTTAACGCACATTCTATCGTTGGCTCTCAGAGCTTGTTCTCAACAAACTCCGTGATTTGGTGTAGTTGGGAGTTGCTCAAAGAAACGGTATACTCCTTGACCCTCGAGTATGAAGCCGGAGGGGTCGGCAAGGCCCTTCTCGAAAACATGGTCGTTCGATTGGATTTCCCACCACGCGACCTAGGCTGCCACATATACACCATCCCTCTCGACTCTAAACCTGTCGGTGCCACACACCGTGTCCGGGTTTGGCTGAGATCCCCCTCACCGTTCAATGCGGAAGGGGACTCGTACGCAGCGTACACGTATCAAAGAGTCTGGTCGACCGATGAGTTCAGAATCGGAGGATTCTTGGATTTCATGGATGTTGACCCCAAGAGAGTCATTTTGGCTACTCCCGTTGGACGGCCGCCCCTCCGAATTCGTACGACGGAGTCTTTTCACCCCGGAGGTGTCGAGCGGTGATTACTCCATAAGAAGGGTTTCAGGGGGGTTTTCTGCATCCTTACGGTCTCGTCGCAACTGTTGTCTATCTCGCTTTTGTCCGTCACGTATCCACGATCTGACATGAATGAATTCTTGTTTGCTATCTGGATAAGTGCCCCTTGATGGTCACCATGCGGTCTTCGGTTTTTCTTTATGGAATGAAGATGCAAATGGATCGGAACGCACCCGCGAGGGATCTTCGTGAAGTTGGCTTAGAATTATGTCCGCCCTTCCTCCTGTATTGGAAAAGGCGGAATTTGACCAAGGCAATACATATCACGATTGCTGCCGGCGCGTTGATATCGCACAAGAAGCCTTAGCGAAAGTATGTATCTTTACTTCTTTTGATAGCAAAGTCGAGACCGCGAACTTGGAATACATACAGGGTGATGCCGTGACCCGGAGATACATACTCCTAGAGGAAGTCTGAGCCTCAGGACCCTCAGTACTCGTATAGGAAGCACTCGCGTCACCAAAGCTTTGTCCTCCCCTCCAATCGCTACTCTCAAACTTCCGCAGGGAGTTATCTCCTTTTCAGAACATGCTCTCGAGGTGCTCCCTCATCTCCCTCAACATCTGCGGTGGAATCGTGTTGGTAGTGAGCTGGAGGGTCCCTCTGCCGATGTTAATGTTGATGGCTCGCTCCGGGCCTGGCTTGAACTTTTCCGAGGGTCCCGTACCGTCTTCCGGTGGGTCCGGTCTCGCAACGGCGGTAGAGGTCGTAGTGTCGGTCGGGCGAACGCTCGATTCTGTAGCGTCCGGTCTACAGTACGGCCTATGGTGCTTACGATCCTGGGACGAAGAAAAGATATGAACATTGTTTAGGATAGAAACAACGAAAACACACCGCCATCTGGCAATATTTCGAGCAGTACGAAGGCTTAAACGCCCGAGGACACCCTCCCCCACATCTCTTCAAAGTGGACTTCTTCGTGGCGACAATCCCACAATCCTCCGCGGCACAGAAATAGCTCAACGGGTCCTTGGATACCTTAGCCTCTCTCTTCGAGTCCTCTTCAATAATCTCAGCCTTCCGCGCCTCCAAGGCCTCCCAGATGTCCGTCAGCCGCTCAAACCTTTCCGTACTGTGCTCGGGAAACCTGTTGTCCTGGGGTCGCCTGAACCCCGCATCCTCTATTCTCGACGCGACCGTTAGCGTTACAGGGCTGATGAGTCCCAGGGCAACGGCTTCGTTTGCGCAGTTTCCCGCATCGTAGAGGCGGTCAATCTGCAAGGTCCTGGGAGCGTTCTCGGTGGCGAGATCATACCAAGCCCTCGCGAGCGAGGAGTATGCTCGCGCTTTTAACGGGACTGGAACTCCTTCCAGGTAAGACACGATATACATCCACCCTGCGAGAGCCTCGGGCTTGTTCTGAGGTGCACCGCATCCTGTCCATTGTCTGTACAAATTCATCAAACTGGGTCACCTGGAGGGTTGCCACCGCTTTGGTTACGAAAACGGATACCTTATACCAAGTTCCAAAACCGACATTGGGTCCTTGCTGCTGGTCAACACGCTCGTAGGTACATCCTGTTCCACGAATTTCGTCGTTTTGGGTAACAGCGTTTGATAGTCTTGCGGACGAATATTGGCGCGATGGTAGCTGAGGTGAGTGGATTGGCGAAAGCTAACATAATCAAGGAGTTTAGTGTCATCCACGGACATTGAGTCGACGTTGCGGTATGAGGACAAGGAATCCAAATCGCTCTCGGGTAATGCCGCCCGCTCCCCCAATTTTTAGCTCGAACTCAGGCAGGCGTCTTGGTGATGAGTCTTCCAAGCCCCGGGGTTCTGGTCACGACGAGGATCCAAAGAAGTTACATTGCCGTTTCTATCTCGCATATGACGTATATAAAAATCAAACAAATAGGCGCTTAGAGAGAGGAACAAATACAACGAATTGATCGCGCGAGGGAGGTTGGATTACGCATGCGGACCCAAGGCGGTGCGGAGGCGAGGGTAAGTTAAGAACAGATAGAATGACTGGGATGGATGCGAAAAAGGTGTGAGATTGAGCGAGCGAATGATTGTCACCTTGGCCAACCGCACTGCACGACCGACTTCAAAACCAAAAACATATAAGATAACGAAGGGATGACGATATTGTTCCTGAGGATCCAGTTCCCTCGTGCCAACGATCCCTGGTCGGTGGAAGGCCTCGGGTTGCTTGTGTGTGTGAGGAGTCCTTTAAAACGAGAGAATCTAAAACGTTACAACGCAGAAACCAGAGAGAAAACCGTCATCGACAAAATCTGTCGCGAGTGTTTTCGCAATTGTTCCTGCTATTCCAGGTAATGGACCGAAAGAAAAGTCCTCCACAATGCCAGAATGAGGGCTGGACATCGCTAAGTTGACCTCACATAACTACTGGCTGATGACACCAGCAGGAACAGGGGCCGACAGAGGAGGTGGCTTGATCCCACCTTTCTCAGATGCATCAGAAGCAGGAGATGGGGTCAAAGTCATAGAGCCTGGTGTGATGACCGTAAGACCGTTGCCATTTGGAAAAGATTTCACAGGAGCCGTCTGAACAGCACCAGTTGCCGGATTCGGCGAGGGATGTTGTGAAGACCTATGGCAAAGGTGGTCAGATTCGACGGGGGCAAAATGGGAACTTAGGAGCAATCATTTTTATCCCTACTTTCTTCGCTTGTTCGGCAAGTCTGGAGATTCTTTGTCCGTTTTGCCCGTTCCCTTGTACCGCGGAGAAGTGTTTAGAACCAGGAAGAGCGTATCTCAACTGACTCACCTTCTGGATAGGTCGTTTAAGGATGGGCTTCTGCTTCTCGCCCGGGTCAAATACGTCGTCCGGGAGGGACGATCTGATAATTGCGTTAATAGTCTGTGACATCAGCTACCCGACCCAACACACGCACCGCCTAATATTCAGTACAACGACGCCCATGGTCGCGGGGTCGTACTTGTCCCAGGTCTTCACCATTTTCACGAATTCGTTGGTCGGGTACGAGATATCTAGCTTCCGCGGTCCCTGTTGTCCGGCTGAAGAAGGCCAGGTATCAGAATAGCATCACGAAAGCAAACGAATAGGATGCATACGTTGTTTTGGCTCGACTGCCAGACCAATGTAGAACGCGGTCGTATACACCATCCTACCCTCTATTCCCTCGCAATCCTCTTTCTTCCTTTTCAGTGTGGCTGGCGGGATTTCACCTTCGGCCACAGCACGAAATTCCTCATCCGTCAGGCAGAGCACCTCCTGGTCGAACCCCTTAATGAAAGGGTGCGCAATTACAAGGGATTCGACGTATTCAAGCTTCATTACCAGTTGCCGAAGCTTCGATTCAACTGTACCTGACCTGCGTCCGAGATCACTCTGGAGACCAATCTGAGTGCCCATTTGGAAACACGCACCACTTGCATTGAAGGTCCGCGTTGGCCGCTGATGCAAGAACCATCAGGTAGTATCGGTACTTGTGGAAAAAGTCATGCTTCTTGAACAGCTCCGACCACTCTGCGGTGCCGACAATGACACGCTCTACTACTTCCGACGCTAAAGCAAAGGATAAACACGCTGGGTGCGTCAAATAATCGGGGCTCCTACCTTTTTTGAATTCCTCTGTCATGATCATCTGTGTTGATGCTGTAACGTTGTGGGTAGCACACATTGAAGGGTACGCTGGAGTGATGATCGGCATGCGATGGGACCTATCTCCTGGATAAAGCTACAACCCCTTAGCGAGAAGCGAGGGCCCAAGAATAATGGGAAGAGCACCTTTGGATTCCACACACGCACGGGGAGAGGTCCGTCTTCGATCTGTTTCAATAAAACGGGCTCGGGCCAGGACCTGCAAACCCATCATCAGAGAGTTGCAATCCGCCTCCTTGAGCATTTCGTACCATTGGTGCATGATAATGAAGAACCGGCTGACGATGGCACCAGCAGCAACATTTGGGTATAGTTGACATATCCGTGCAACGAGCATGGCCCAAGCTACACCACCGAGGAAGCCGCTTACGTTGGAATAGATGGCCCTCCCTAACAGTTCAATAGATGAACACACGTTCGTCCCGTAAGGGTTAGTTCAGACTGACGTTGAGCCCAAAGCTTGATACACCGCAAAGAGTCCCGGAATACTTCCACATTTGGTACTAATCGCAGAATCTCGTCGGTCACTCGTGAACCTAGAATAGATATTCGGAAAAGGGCTCCGAGGTTATACAAAGTTGGGGTCATACCGTTTAAACTCCTCACGCAACGTTCGTCAAGGTTCCGTAGCAGATTATCGTCTTTTAACGAGAGGTCATCCGGTATTGTTGACAAAGCCAGCCTCGCCATGGTAAAATCTAGAGGGATCCCCATTATTTTAGCCCCGATCACGGGCACGTACGCGTCTGGTACACCCTGTGTTTGTTGCAAAGGCTCAATACCCCTACTAAACGGGCTCGGAGAAACGCAACGAACCGAGACCTCCGTAACACCCTCCATCTCCTTCAACATACCCTCAAAGACGTCAAAGAAGTCTTCTCTCGACACGTGCTTAGGAACGACGCATAGAGTGTCGATATCAGTCCCGGGACCGTGCACTCCTAACCGATAAGAACCAAAGGTGAAGATCTTGCCACCCGCAGCATTCGCAGTTGCTTCTGAAAGGCCACGCGCAATTGAAACCTGGTAGACGAATTTTTTCACTAGAGCTGCAACCTTTCCCAGAACGATTTCTCTGTTAACGTTGATGATGTCAGCGGAAGTGGAACCCAAGGGGAATAAGTGGGCGGCAGTTCAACGGAGAGTACCTACCGTGTCCTACACTCCTGCTCGCTCTCAAAGGTCTTCTGTCTTCTCAATTCTTCCATGAGAGTAACGGTGACCTCCTTTTCTCTTGGGTTCGATTCGGCGGTGGTGATGGGTCGCGTCACCCCGAGATACCTGAAGTGGCCACCAGAATTTCAGCACCGGATGAGAGGAACACTCAGGCTATAACCCCTCACGGTTTGTCGTCTTGGAAAGCCATAACTTTTGAGACCTCAGAGGGATTTCGGGTTTGAAGGTGCAAGTGTTTGTGGTAGGGGGGGCACAACCGAGACACGGAGTTTGCCGACATCTGGACACCCTCAAAAACCTACTCATCTAACGTGTACTCGGTTATCCTCTTCCCTCCCAATCTTAACGCCAGCATAACGGCGAGAATGAGTCAGCTTCATGCGAATCCTCCCCTTTAAGTGGATTTAGGGTTTAAATCCCTGTTAACACTGCCACAGCTATACCTCGTATGACCTTGTCGTTATTGGCAGAAATGTGCACGACCATCGTGCGTTCTCTCACCGTTCCGTTCTCACCCACTGCACCTCTGATATACTGAGACAATGGGTTCACGCTCACGTCTTGTAATTCTCGGCTTCACGACGATCTCCAACCCATTGATCCCAACGGGGGTTCAACGTTCACGACTCTTACACCAGAGGCATGGCCTCCCCTTTCCTCGGGTCTGCTCTTGTTGGACAATGGTGAAATTCGCTCGGATTAGGGTCCGCACTTTGCGGGCCGTCTCGTCTCCATCCTGGCTGTATTTGGCTCGTTATCCTCATCGCGGCATAGCAACTTTCCTAAACCGAGCACATCACCTACCTGTTTTAGTCTGGCCTCTAATACTGGGGTTATGAGTTCGACATGGGGGTGCATGCCTGCGAAATTGACTAAGAATAGCTTGGGTCGACTTGGGTACGGACACCGCATCTGTTAGGGTCAAACGTTTCGGCTTGCCCCAGCCTGCCCCCTTTCATCTCCGCACTCGACGTGCCAATCGTTTCTTGGTACAGGTGGCCGCCCTGATGCGGGGCGACAAGCCCTCTGGGACCCTTGGATAGAACAAATCACAAAATGCGTCTCTATTGGTGATTAGAGGGAACCTGCAATAGCTCTGAATGTCCGGTGGGTTTACAGTAACAAGCGAGGGAGGACACGAGTTGAAAAGGAGAGGGAGGGGTCAAGACTGGGGAACTTTGGAGGCAAACATCGAACACAACAGGTGTGATGGTAGCAGTATAGACTAGGTATATATAGGGCAGAAGAACGGGGATTCTACGAGATGAATAATAAAGTGGTCACAATAGGGTGAAGTAAAGGAGCGTCTGTACATTTTCAATGTGTTCAAGAGACCCAGGATGAAGTGCAATATTAATTTGGTTGAAAATGAGAGTCGTGGAGGAAAAGAAAATATACCGTCTAGAGGATGGGTTCAGGGCGATGGATAGGTTGTTCCCTTCCCTTCCCACGTATCCCCATCCCTTGATTGCAGTCGTCTGGCCCCTCCGGCATGTTGTTGTCTATTCAAGGCTGCCTTGCGGATGAAATGCGTTGCGACAGCGATCAAAGCCACGCCTAATATGACTCCGAGAGCGATACCGGCCTTGGCACCAGCGGAGAGACCATCGTTTCCCCCACCGCCACCCGAGTTATTGGGTGTCGAGTTGCCGCCGCCGCCACCGGATGTCGTGTTGCTCCCGCCAGGATTGCCGCCGAAAGGCCAGTAATCTCCGCTATCAGGTGGCAAGATGCAAGTCAATGATTCTCCATCAGGTACCTGCTGGAAATTGGACTGAAGACTCAGGCCACTGGTGTTATTGTAGTCGACCACGAAAGGCTGAGGTGTGGGGGTGGTATCGAAAGTCGTGCAGTTGGGGCCACGCGATCCGATGAAGCTTGTGTTCCCGAACAACACGTTGTTTTGGATTGTAAAATTTCGGGCGGAGGTGATAGCAATGGCATAACCGAATGCGCCAGAGAGGTGATTACTCAGGACTGTGCCAGAAGAACTGACGTTCTGGAGGTACTGATTTCCAAACCAAGTTCGAGGACCAACTGCAATACCGATCCTGCGCAAGAAGATATTGAGCACACTGAAGAGAACTGAAACTCTCTGCGACTGACTTGATAATGGCATCCTCCTTGTTCGTTCCTTTAGTATCGGTGGAAGCATCCTGGGTGTCGGTCGCGAACCCGCCATAGATATAGTTGTCCCGGACGATTGTGTTGGTGTAGTTGCCCACTGTATTCGGGGATGAGCTAAAATTAGACCGAAAATATAGCACACGTACACCATGGCTCATAGTCCACCAAGTTGATACCACCTAGACACGTTGCCTGGGAAAAAAACATCAGCCATGTATGCCTTCCGGTCCGACGAAAGTACCCACGTTTTGTACAATAACCGTGTTGTTCTGGATGAGACTGCCCGGTGAGCCGAAGATGACGATGCCGCCATCCGTAGGATCAGAGATGGTATTATTTTGGACGATACTGTTGGAACAACTGAGACTGATACCGTCGGCCCATTCTTGGAACGCGTCAGAGCCGCATGGACCGATATCGTTGTTCTGGATGACGACGCCAGAGCAAGTGAGCGGCCCCTCGGCGACGTGAAGACAAGACCACGAGCGGGGGTCATACGAGTGAACGTATTCAATCTAACGACAACTCCGCTGAGCCCCATGAATTGAAGAGACGGAGAGATGGCAAACCAGTTGTCCGGAGTTGCCTCCTCCCATCTCAATGTTGGCCCCTCCCTGGGTAGGCGGAGCGCCAGCTCTGGTCCCATTGATCTACGCGTCGTTTTTCAACTTGGTCAAAGCCGGAAGCACCTCTCCGAAGGAAACATACCTGAATGTTCCTCAGTTTCACGCCGCTACAATTTGTACAAGTGCCGTCCACGGCGTTCGTGTGTCCCGTTCCGTTCGACACGGGGCCATTCACAACTAAAGTTGCCCTGTCATTTCCCGTGGGATACCCCTGGGTCGAGATTTCCTGATTCGGGGCGGCGAAGAGTATAGGCTTGGTGATGAGGTACTGTAGACCGGGGCACAAGCTGAGCACGTATCCATTCCCTCCAGTGCTGAGAAGCTGGTTGAGTCTATCCGTGACAGTATTTGCAGGGTCCGGGCTAATGCAGGACATGGTTGTCCTTCAAAATGAGAGTGACGAAAAAAGGAGGTGAAAACCGGTGCCTCAGGGCCTCGAAAAGTGGCCTCAGGTCGGAAAGAAGTTAGAAAACAGGAAAAGAGAGGAGGAGGACGGAGGACGGAGGAATAAGACAAGAAGGCAGTGAAGCTAAATCTGGGTCAGGGCGGCCCGCACATGTCACTTGGCAATTGGGGAGATGCATGAATGATAGTGAGCCCAGTTCCTGGCTCTCAAGTGGCTGCGGCTTTTCAGTCCTATTTTTGCGCAAAACATGCTCAAGGTACATAGTACATGCGATATTCTTTGGCTATTGATAACGCTCAATCGTGTCCACCCATCCACGGCCACCCTTTGCTTTGGGCTTTTGACATGGTCAGGACCACGCGTTTGCGAAGAGGGCGATAAAAATCAGGAGTGAACGAACTAGTGCAGGACCACCCCAAACATGCCTTCGCCATACCCACAGTCGACTCCGATTAAGCCAACGCACTTTGGCGGCGATATCAAGCCATTGCCACCCGCCAAGTCGAATCCCGGATCGCCAAGCAAATCCAGCTGTCCGCCACGAACCCCGATAAGCTTCGGGCCCCATATGCCAAGCGACGGCACGGAGGAAATTACGGCGCGCAGGCGGGCGAGGCTGAGTATGACTTCCCCAACTAAGCCGTTAGCGAGGTTCGATTCCCTCTGCGAAGACTCGAAGGCGATCCTCAGCAATATGGCTGGTATGTTCAGCCCCGTGAAGGCCGAGCCAGGGACTCCAGAAGTGTCACCGTTTAAGATACGAGGGGATATGGTCTCTGCGGTGGCTCCAGTCAAGAGGAAACGGAACGGGAAGGATCGGCGTGATGATCAAAGGAAACAGGGACGGACCCGGAGGAAAAAAGTTGTTATTAACCGCAGACAGATCAAGAAAAAAGCTCGTCCCCCTGCAGACCCCATTCCCAAAGAGGATGGTCGAACGCTTCGACGATAGGGATTGTGTATCCCGCTGTATGGCGTTGTATAATAGATCCCATTGCAAATACCTTTGCGTTACGTTGGCTGTGTAGAACTGGGGGCGTTTTGAAACTCGGAAAATTGACCATCCTCTGGCGTTTGAACTAGAATCCCAACAGACTCTTTCTGTTTCTGGCCGATGTGCAGGTCGCATGGCCCATTGACACGAAAGAGGATAGCTCGATCCGCCAGCCTGGGCGCGATCTCGCGCCGAAGTGCAAACCTCCTTGGCCCAGATATCTTCGAGCGCGCTAGGACGCAGGTGCTAAGCAAGTGGAGGCTCGAGATCCAGGTACGCAAAAACTGAACTCCGCACAAGGGCGCCGCCCGCAAATTATTTGAGGGATCCCGCCGACCGTGGACGCAGGAAGCCGAGCGGAGCGCCGGTGTTAGGGGTTCTTGATCTGACCCTCACAGGATTTGCGGTGCATAGATCTGTGGTGGGTCATTGAGAGCTGAGGACGTGTGACATACGTACACATTCATCTATACCACAACTACGAAGGGGGATCACATTTGCTACCTGCAGAGGCTGAGTAAAACACAAAAGCGAAATTGGCGGACAATTCGCTTCCCCACCCTGTTGTTCTCCGTCCGTGCATCACCCCCATGGCCGACCCTAGGTTTCCACAACCAGAGCAAGATGCGGCTGGCGATGGCGACCTCCCAGCTTACGATTTCCTAGCCGCCGAGGCCGGACCGAATTCCAGGTTGGTGCGATCTTCTGTCGGTTGAATTACAGCGAGCCTCAAGGTGCGGTTCATCCCCTAGGTTCGGTAGGTGGAGATCATGGGTAGAGAAGCGGTCGGTATCCGAGCACATCCTCCAAAAGCGTGGCACATCGCTGATAGCTCTCGACTAGAGCCGCCGAACGCTACGCCGATCTCACACCTGACACCGTGGAAAGACAAAGAGCAAGAGGATGGGGTGAAGACGTGCGTACCCAGTTCCCGCCAAACTTCCCTTGTCTTCTGACCACTTCTCTCTCAACAGATCTTGGATCATGGTTCCGGTCGAACCACCCCCCAGTTGGGAATCCAAACAGAAAATCTAACTGTGACGGAACCACCAAACTACGCGACCTCATCCGTCCCTCCAGACCCCTCCCCCGTCCCACCTCCCATCAACGAAGAGCTTCTGGCCCCCAGTCACCTGCGTGTTAGCCAATTCGGCTCCAGGTTTTTGCCCCATTCGACGGCACCAATACGCTGCGTACTGCCGTTATTAGCAGACCGTCTCGTTCTCATCGGCCATGATGATGGGCTGTCCATGCTGAATATGTTCCCCAAAGAATGGACCGATGATGGCCTATCAGACCACGGCCCTTCAGGTGCCCAAGCCAAGGTCGTTTGGGAAGGAGAAGCGTCAGTGCACTTTATCTTGAAACACTCGTCCCTGCATCACCTGCTGACATGACCATATGCATTATATGTCCTTGTCAACGCCCGCCTCCTCTTCTCTGGCCTCCAGCGTCTATCAGTTGACCCTACTCGAAGTTGACCACAACGGGACGGACACCCCTTCGGGTGTGGTGTTGGCTCTTGTCGGCTCTTGTCGGGAAGACGAATGCTCTTCAAGAGACGTCGAAAGTACAAGGTCGTTACGAATGTACAGCCTCTCCAGTATCATCAGCCTAGCCAAATGGGCTGCTTCTAATCAGGTAACGTTATCGTTTCCGTTCTATTGCTCGGACAGTTGAAACGACAGCTCACTCGGGTAATTTCAGTATACGCAACCGTTACGAGTACGTGGGTCGACGCCCGGAAACCCACACAGGGGCACCATCAGGAAGGGTCATCACAGGTCTCACCGAAGCGTCACGAAGGGCCTCAGGTCTCTGAATATCGATAATCAACCCCAGGCCTCACCGAGCCCATTCAGACATGACTCCATGTCACCTGTGCAATCTAGTCCTGGAATCAGCCCGTCGACGAGCTCAGCAACCAACTTAAATGACGAATTTCGGCCACCAATGACATCGTGGACCGCCTCGCATTCTATGGATTCCATTGAGGAGACGTGGGACCTCGTCGATGACCTGCCGCTTCGGTGGGCATCCGACTATGTTTCCCTAGCGATTTCTGGTTCTCGATTGGCAAACACTTCCGTCGTATTCTATGATATCTGGTCAGATCCCTCAACCAACGGCCGTAAAGGCGCATTGCTTGCCGTGGCAACAAAATCCACTGTACTACTTTACGAAACTCCAAAGGGAGAACGAGCGTTTCGGTTCGTTAAAGTAAGTTATCACCGTTCATATCCGTCGTGGCTTTCAGGGAGCCGTTTTATTTCCCAGGCATGGGTCCCAAGTGTGCTTCGCGAGTTTCCATACTTGCTTCTGATGATTGATACGAGATCTGACCCTGCCTTGTTTATTTCTTCTGTGGGTGTTTGCCCCTTCTAGGAGTTCTACGTCCCTAGTCCACCTCGAGCGATGCGATTCGTGTATCAATCCACCACCGACCCGATGTCAAGGAGCATGTCTGACGTGGGGGGTTCCTCGAACCGGACGAGGACGTCTCCAACAAAGCTCACGAGCCATTACCGAAGCACATCCTCGTCCACAGCAGCGAGCCTCCGGTACTCGAGCCAACTCAGCCTCTTCATACTATTCGAAAAAAAGTCGGGGATAATCCGAATATCCGACGCGTCCGTGGGCGAGGTGGAGCTGAACGACGAAGGGCCACCGCCCGCGATGTCAGCAGGGGCCGCCTCGCTTTCTCCGACCGCGAGCATCTCCTCGTCCTCGAACTCCAGGCGAAACCGGTCTTCGTGGGACGGCTTCGGGTTCATCAAGGAGAAACCGAACTGGAT
Organism: Thelephora terrestris; assembly: GCA_015956445.1. Lineage (NCBI taxonomy): Eukaryota > Fungi > Basidiomycota > Agaricomycetes > Thelephorales > Thelephoraceae > Thelephora > Thelephora terrestris. Next base: position 601,625 of record WIUZ02000012.1, on the reverse strand, counting down.
ATTACCCACTCAAGTCGAACTATCGAGCATGCCGCCGAGCACTAGCGTCTATCTCTTGACTCGCTCGAGGAAAACGCACATCATACAATCGCCGTTGCCCGCTGATCTACACAACACTCCACCCTTCCGGATCCTGACGTGGGCGTCCGCTCCCACACACGTCGAGGCTCGCGTCTGCCGACCGTACGCGCACGATCAAGAGGATCACCCGCCGTTTTTGCAGCTTATCGCGTTTGGAGAGGACGGAATCGAAGTTCAGGAGATTAATCTTAACCAGCTGACCGTTCGAAGGGGAAAGGGCAAAGGCAAAGGGAAGATCACGGCCAACGCCAACGCACCCATACACGCCGTATCGGACGTTCTCGGTGGGGAGACCGCACCTCTGTGCGTCGGCGGTTATTGGCATAGGCCGATCCATCTAGACCAAGCAGATCTATGCCGGACCGACTCCGTGATGAGCTACATGTCCGCCCTGTCGTACGACAGTAACGACACGGAGGAGCTAGCCGCAAAATTCATGTCAGAGCGCGGAATCTACGGGTGGGTGAGGAAAGGACATTCGGACTGGAGGGTGTTTTGGGTAGGTGGAACCGGCAGAGAAGAGGCGAAACCGGACTCGTTGTAAATACTTTCTGTGTACCACACACCTCCCCAACTCCACCAGTGATTCAGGTCGTTTCTCCCAAAGTTTACTGTATGCGTATGAATACTTATTACTTGGCGTCGTCCGCGTTGCCATCTCAGTGATTCTACAGCGTTTCTACCGTCCGATGTACAGGATGAAGTGCATGTGTCCGTGAGAACGTAAATGAAAAAACGGGGGGAAAAACATGCAGCCGGGAAAGCGATATATGTACACAAGGAAGATGCGAGAGGGAAAGACTAATGTGTCGTAAAAGAGCGGTTGTAAGCAAAAAGTCCGAGAGTAAGTTAGATGAGATCGAGAGCCAGATAGATCTAGGAGGAGTGAAAACTTGGACGATATATACATCCGGCTACGATGGACCACCGTAACCCTCGTCCGACTGAGCGTCCCGACCCCGCAAGACGACGAACGTCCCCTTTTTCTGGCCACCATCCTCGCCACCAGAAGATCCCGCTGTCGACGGACGCTTCCCAGGACTTTGTCCTTGACCTTGATTCTTCCGCACGACCTGAAACGACCTTCCGGACCCGTTGCCCCCATTTGTCCCAGTAGCGACACCGAATTCCTCGTCAGCCGGAGCGCCATCGTCACCCTGGCCCTTGTTTCGCAGTCCCCGGAACCAAGGCTTCTTCCTATGTGTGGTCGGAGGCGAGTCTGGTGCCCCATCGTCCGATGTGTAACGAACCGGAGGGGCTCTAATGGGCGACGGTGCGTTCATAGGGACGTTGGACATCCTGATTCCGTTCCTTGAATTATGGGAACCAGACGGACCAGGAGGATTGGAGGTGTCTACCGGTCCTGGGTCGACGACGATCGCAGATTGCGATTGGACGCGCAAGTGTGCAGGTGGCATTGCACCGTGAGGAAGGTTCGGTCGACCCGCGGCTCGACCGATTACTGGCGAAGGCGGCGAACCACTACCTCTACGTCCACGACCGCTGGGCCCCGGTGGGTTGTCATTGACGGTGTGAACTTGCAGGAAATCAGGGGTGCTCGATGTTGAGGTTGCGGCGAATCTGAGCGATGTCGGAGGGATGTTGTAGTCGGGCTCGGGTGATGAGATTGGATGGCGTAGTGGCATGGTCTGCCTCTCGAATGAACCCCTCGAACTCGACTGGATCGCGTATGGTGTGTCGATATGTGCCCTCCCTCCGCCAACCCTCATAAAGCCTGAAGATTGCTGAGGAGGTGTCTGCTCTCCAGGCGTATGGTCTTCGACGGCAGAATAACCCGGCTTGGTATACGAATGCCATGCTCCCATAATGTACCCATCTTCGTCATCGCTCTCCTCGCGGTAGGGTTGCAGAGCGTGTTCCGGTCTGAGGACGGAAGGTGGGGCAGAGCTCGTAGGGGTGGGAAGCGACTGGAGCCCCGGCTTCGAAAGGGATAACTGCGAGGACCCGGGATGGAACGGAGGGCTTGAACCTGAACCCGAGCCACTTCGTCGATGGTGGCCGCTCCGCCGAGGTCGCCTCCGGGGTTGAGAGCCAAACCAACCGGCCAACCCCCAAGCCCCATACAATCCGCTATCGACAACATGTCTGCTGCGATGGAAACCGACCCCACCGAAGATACGGACAAAAGCCTCAATCAACTTGACGACGAGCATCAGAAGGAAGGCCAAGTACACGAGCCCCAAAATAATGAGGATCGCGTAAGCCACCCACTGGTCTGGGCCTGTACCAATCGAAACCTGGAAATTTGCAACGCGTGAGCATGGGACCGACCGGGGAAATCCAGAAACGGCAAGGCCAGGGAAAAACTCCAAGGGTGTGATAAACGTAGACTTACGATGGGCGCGAGTATCACCATCAAAACCGCAATAACGATCCTTGCCACGCAAAACAAGAAACTTATCAAGCCCATGCTAGCGCCATGACCCCATGGTAACCAGAAACTTGTCCCTAGGGCAGAGACCACTTCGATCACAAGAATGATGATCGCCTGTGCGGTCCCGCTTTTCTGCCCACAACCGATCGTAAGCCCAAACGCGATATTTGTTGCAAAGAGCAGGCACGCAAAAAGTTGTGACCCGTGACGGTAGTGATTATATAACGGCCCCAACGCAAGGAGAGTCCAGGTCTCGTCGTAAAGCTTGCTCGTGTTGGTGATGTAGAGACGGAAGACGAGGAAGATAGGGAAGGCGACAGATAAGAAGGTGAAGGATATAGCGGCCAGTGCAACGGTCGCTGGGGGACTCTGGCCCATCAACGTCATCTGGTAACATGACATCAGGGTGACCGGGAAATGGAAGAGGACCAAGAGTCGGATGAGATTGCCTTGAAGAACGCTGCCGTGAAAGGACTCAAGTCCAGTCGAGATGCTCCTCCATCTCGACGTGTTGTTGAAACGATTCCCCCTCAGCAATAAATGACTGTTCAGCGAGCGATTCTCGTCTGTCTGAGGTACGGGACTCTGGGATTTATCGGCGGTATCCTTGGCGGAGGAGCCAAAATGACCGCTGTGCCTGCCAAGCCCAGAGGGAGTCCTCACATAACCCACCGCTCTGCCGATGAACGTTGCAAGGTGGTCAACCGCCCAAACGATTACGCTTAGAAGTATTGCGGCACCACAAAGGGCTAGAAATAGGGCCATCGTAGCGCCGAACAGCCTCGAGGGAGGTATGCCAACTGCGGCGGCAAATGCGGGGATCCCGGTCGTCACGTTTGTTGGGAACATGAAAAAGGTATTGGGAGCATTCGCGTCAATGAATAGGGGGGAAGAGATATTGTTCAATTGGTCTGCGAAGTTGCTGGGGGGATTGTAAGGCTGAACTGTCAGGGGGTTGTAGCGATCGTCGGGGTCGCTGCCCGTGATGCTGATGTCTGGAAGCATGTGAGTGCGAAAGCTTCTCCCTGGCTCTCACGGGGTCAAATTACTCACTGTACGAGAGCATCGACCAAGCAGTCTGCGACAGCAACGGATCTGGACCTTATGTCAGCCCAAGCACAGGATTGGAACATTGAGTTTACGTACATACGAACTGAGGCCAACGCACTGCCACCATCGCCAGAGCCGCGCACCACTGGGAGTGAAAGATGATATCCCTCAGGGAGGGCGTGCAGAACCTCAATAACGCCGGAGAATTTGCGAGACGCTCTCCGCTCAATGCGCTAGCAAAGATGAACCCGGCACTTTCGATTCTTCTCCAGATACCAGGACTCGGCAGACCTCTGTTCCATGCGGATACGACTCTAGCGATGCCAACCAGGAGCCAATACGCAGCAGCGAGGGCGGCTGAGCCGTAGAGGACGACACGAGCGTGGCCATAGACAGACGCGCGGCTTGGTTTGAGAGGTGTGACGGGGATGTCTATACACAGCATTTCATTTTGATAAGGATCTAAAACGCGCAGACGGGTGTTGAAGGTAGCGAGTTCGTAAACGTCAGGAAGGCTTGCAACGGTCGAGAACGCGAAGGGACCGGGCGATAGTGGGCAATAACCGTTTTCGTCGCTCATGGTGAGGGCGGGAAGCGGGGACTGAGGGCGTACTGTGGAACAGAAGTAAGATCCATTGTCCCATACGTTGAACGTGAGCTGGTCGGTGGTCGTGAAAAGGGTCGCTAGAGACAATCCGCAGGGTCAGCGCAACCGGACCCGGAGGCATTTTACGGAATGGGAATGAATTGGGTGGCACATACTCGCTACAGGCTCGTTGGTGTCATTGCTCGCAGAGACTATCTGAATGGGGGTGCTTCCGATGATCGTGAAGTTGAGGTATCCGTCGCTGAGCGTTTGACCGTAGACGGTGGAAATCTGGACTTGGTGGGAAGGATCTCCGGTAAAGCAGCTGGTGAAGGGGAGAGTGGCAGGTTCGGCAACGACAGACGAAACGCTGAGGATGAAGACGACGCCTACGGTGACCAGTAGGCACTTCAACCCCATGCTGTTGTTGCAAGTTTAAAGTAGAGGGTTGTGGCTCCGTAGCACGTGCCTGAATTGTTTTCGTGATCGGCACAAAGCGATGCCCGCTCCTCGCAAAAGTTCACCTTGTTGAAACTCGTCTCGTGCGTATATCCTACGAGTGTTGACTTCCTCGAGCTTGACCGACTGGGAGGGGCAAGACTGTATTTTCGTATTTCTTCAGCGAGCTCCTTGCCTTCCAGAAGATTCGACGAACTCTGACCGGTGACTGCGGGCGTAAACCCTACGGCCGCCAAAAGCCACCGTGTTGGCTCAGCCCCCTTTAAACCACAGATAAGAGACTCCGACGCCAAGCAGTTTTCTGGCAATCCTTAGAGCGCGACCTGCTCCATTTTCTATCTCCGCTTGTCACCACACCATTTCTAGCTTGAAGAAGAGCCTTCCTGAATGAGGAGTGCCCACTTGCATAATTGGCGTGGGAACTCGTCTCCTACTAGTCGACGCAATCTCCTTGACCACGAAGGTATCATGGGTCCTGTACACCGGGAGACCTACCATCGTGGGATCCCCATAATGCACCAAAGTATCCAAGTGGATGCTGTTTTTACAAACGAGCTACTTCTGAATTGATACTTGCCTCCACGGCCCGTGCTTTGACTTGCGAACGGACACACGGTACGTGGCACGTGAGCACCGTCTCCATTCACCAGCACCACCAACCCCTCTTACTCCTCAAATCCTCAGATAGAACGTGTTATTACAGTCTCACCATTCCAAATATATCCGTTCGGGGAAGCCGAGATCAACAGCTCAAACAGCCTGCAGGCTCTCGAATTGAATGAAGAGAGTGACCCTGGACTCACATGTCACCATCCTAGCCGCGCGCCCTATTCTCGTCCCCCAATCACATCACAAGCAAGAACACCATTCAGTTCATATATTGCGACAACGCCTGTATGTAAGGGACCATTAATCGGAAATTTCAGCAGAAAATAGACCGCTACTTCGACAGATTCTACACCACACTGATTAACGCGCCTCCTCCGGGAATGCCGCACCTTGATTCACGGGTGAGCGTGCAGTGTGTATATGAGTTTACTTGGCCATCACAAATGGGTCAGCAAAACGATCAAGTCACCGTTTCACGTTGCCCATCGCGCGCCGGTATCTTACCGTAAATGGTGACGTCAGGTACCTGTCAAACAATCAATATTCACACTCTCGGTTCCGTCCATTGCTAACCAATCTGTCTCTGGGAGTGGCGGTGCTATACAGTCTTGAAACCTCTTCCCTGTCTCACTAGCATAGCCTGCTTGCTGGATCTGCTCAATTCCTCTGACCGCCAGCCTCTCTCAGGAAATAAGATCTAGCTGCTTCGATGTGTTCCATTTCTTCCTCATCGCATCGACACAACCCCGCCTGCTTTGTCAATAGCACAGCTGAAAAGAGATTCGGATAAATTCCTCGCCATACGATTTCACAACTCGGGTCTATTTCCCTCGGTTCATCAAACGCCAATTGCGCCCATCCCGCTACCTAGCTCGCACATGCAATGCAAGATTTTCAATCCTATCTCGCTCGAAAACGTTGTGGGTTACCTGAACTTCCTGGTCACAATTCACTGGTCTCATTACACGCGCACAATGGCCCGGGGGCTGCCCCGCCCGTACGATGTCTAACCACCTGTTTCTTAACGGAGCGAACCAACGACTCCGAAACAAACCGCTGCTTTTGGTCGCCTAACAGCGGAATAGAGGGCAATCCCTGCTACGGTAAGCCGCAGAAGTAAAGGCTTAGCCCGTTGGGTACATTGTACGCCGTCGGCTGTAAGAGGTCATGTCTTCAGAAGAAAGCTTTGCATAGTAATGTAAACGCAAATGCACCAGGTCCGGCCAGAAGGGTCGCCGCTCAAAACGAATTGCCAAACTCAGTATATCTCACAGCCCAAGGCGTAAGGAGGAAGGTAAATTAACATCACCGACCTCTTTGATTAACAAGTCAGGTACGCTCGCAGGGAAGAGAGAGCCGTCCTAGCCATCAGCAGAACATGACCTCATCTTGATCATGCCGAGAGACGTGTCTCTATCCTCTGGCCAACTGGGCGACTCGTCGTGTCGTTCGTCTGAAGGATTCGTATTCGTCCTTGACCTCCTTTGCTTGGTGAGCGAGGTTAATCGAATCTCCATCATGGGCGATTCATCCTTGATTCCTTCACAGAAAGGGAAGTAGTACGCCGCTTGATCCGACACGTGTTTCGACCGTCCTGTGTGGGAAATAGTGGGATCAACGTGGATGGACGAAGCTCAAAGCTTAGAATGAGGCGTTTGAGTTCCGAGTATGGAAAACACGTACCCTGTTATATTGACGAGTTTGGGAGAGTGATCAAACGACGGCGTGAGATCGTAGCAACATGGAACTCAGTGTGCGAACGAGAACAGACTCCGCTTGTGTGAACGAGCACATCACAAGAAGTTGATCACGATTCGAGGTGACAGACGAGGTTATGTGCACCAGTCTGGGGTCAGGGGAAGGTCCCTCTTGGAGAATGAATTTAGCCCAGTGTTATGCCTCGCGAGTACCCTGCATCTGATGCACAAAAATGTGCAAAGTCGGGCAAATGAATGCCCTCCCATTCTTACATTTAACGGCGTTCTCCACCCGAAATGCCGCGACAAGGAACGTTTTTGGCATAACGGACTGGCGCGGGTTGGGCATCGGAGATTGTTCACCACCGAACGTTATATTGAGAAAATAGTGTTGTGGCTTTGGGTGCATAAGCGAATCAACGCCGTCGGTTAAGGATGCTTTCCCCTGACGGCCAACGGGTCTGGTTCTGAGGACCAGATTCTAGTCCCCAAGTAAGCGGAAGGAGAAGGGCTCAGTGGGTCTGCTCTCGACACCACCACAAGTCGCGGCCCTCGGGGATCCGGGAATTGCGTAGCACACCGCGCGACTGTCAAGAAGTAGACCCGGACCCTGATTGACTCGATTGCCGAAAGGGGAGAAGAAATGAGGATGCCGAGGTGAGGCTGTATGACAGGGCTGGGGCCACTCCGTACGTTTGTTCACATGCCAGAGTCGGACAGGTGGAGGTTCGGGTTTGGAAGGTGGGCTGCGCGCGTGGTGTCCTATGGATTCGTGACTAGATCCCTGTCAATTCGGTACCACGTTCGCGAAACCTCCCCGCCCCTGTTAGCATCCCACGTGGAATTAGAGAATGGAATGATTCGTTTGAGATGAGCCGGGATCGCGGGGCAAAGCCCCCCCCCTCTGGTTACGAAAGCGAAAGGAGCACAAGGTTGCTCATTTGACACCAAGGAGACATCGAGCCAACACGCCAGAGGGGGTGATGTTGTGCCCGGGCATACGCTCAGCACGTCCGGCGGATTACAACTATGGAAACCGTGTTTTATGCTTTTTCAGTGGCGGCGACCGCCAAACAAAGTCGAACCAAGCAGGGTCGAATGAAAAGCAAGCGAACCGCACACGGCGGAGGCAAAACCGTCCTCGCGAAACGTGATTTCTTTATTATTTTAGCTATGCTTGGTGGAAGGCGAATATTTCGAAAAAGAGGCTGGACGGGCCTACATTTCCAAAAGGGGATCTGGGCCGAAGTTTGGGCCAACGTCAAACATGCAACTAGACTTGTTTCACGGCTACGAGAGCAAGGGTCTCTATAGTCGGTATTTAAAAAAAAAAAGGTAAGATGAGCGAGTGTGGCGCAGTAGATAAGTCGGCCGCTGCCCGTTGTTGGATATGAAGCCGGCTGTACCGTTCATATGTGTGTTTGGGTATGAAAGGGGGTTGGGATAAGAGTAAGGAGCGCACGGCGTTAACGGGAAATTGCGATGCGATCTCAGAAACCAATGCCCCGAAACGAACCCGTTAGATTGGGGGGGGGGGCCCAGGGTCTCAGGGGTCCCGCCTGGGTCCTGCGCTAGTCTAAAAGAGGAAGCACAGCCTGTGAATTCCATTATCGTAAGTAATGTCAGCGTGGGGGGTTACGCTGTCACAGTCACAACCCATAACGGCTTTGCGAGAGTTACAAAAGTGAGGGGGGGAATTATTATCTGGAGACTCGGTATCGCGTCCAGCCCCCGAACTTTCTCTGGGTGTTATTTCCTATATATCTCCTCCTTCTCCTGTGAGTCTTGTCGACACAAGCATCCCACCTGTGCTCATTCCTCAACTTAGATGGATTCGTTGCAGTTCGACGGTTACACTTCATACTCGGACGCTTCAACCCCCCGCACTCCTTCCCCTCACGACATGTCCTACAACAACTCTCCTCCTCACTTCAAACCTTCCGTTGACCTTGAGCCGATCAGGAACCTCTTTGACAATCCTCACGATGATTCAATTGTCCACCACCCCTGGCAGCAACAACCTCATCATCACCATCATCAGGTCCCCTATCAAAACTCGAGAGGTTCTCTCATGCAGGAGCTCTACGACCCCAACCCCGTTCGCTCAGATATACCCCACCTTGACCACCACCAGGACGGTCGTCAGTATCCTTCCTGGGCTAACGTCCCCAGGGCCGCTCACACCCTTCAACCCAACCTCCCTCCTCAACACCATCACCCACGGCACGACGCGTCTATGATACGCCGCAATACCTTCCCCTACGTCCGTCAGGACAGGGAAGATATCTACCTGGGTCCTGAACACGACCCATCGTTCCCTCCTCGCACTAACTCTCTTTACTCTGAACCGTTGCCAATCGACGGCCCTCACCTTTCCCTCGGTCCGGACTCTCACATGGGTCGTTCGGACCAATTCCACCTCTCTTCCTCACCAGCTACTTCTTACCGTGACTTTGAGCATTCAGAAGGGTCTGGTATCAAGCTCGAGGACCATCAACCCCTCCTCCTTGCCTCTCAATCGTACATGCACCAGCAGCAGAACCCCCCTCTTCCTCTCGTCGCTGGATATCCCGTTCCGCACGGAATTCCGATTCAACACACTGATGATGCCGCTTCGAAGGAAACTCAGTACCTGAGGAGGCGATGCTACAACTGCCACACGACCGAACCGCCTTCGTGGCGTCGTTCGACCCTCACACCCGGTAAGATCGTTTGCAACAAGTGCGGTCTTTACGAAAGAACGCATTTGCGTCCGAGACCTCTCCGTTTCGACGAACTTCGCGCTGGGAACAAGTCGAGAAAGCAGAGCAAGGTTGCGAGTCCCAAGGGTCCCAAGATCCACCCTCCGGGGTCGATGTCGATTAAGAAGGAGGAGTTGGAACCCATCTCTCGACGACTTTCCGTTTCCTCGACCAACTCTACCAACGGTGGTACCAGTGACTGGGAAGATTCAAGTATGTCGCGCTCTCGCACGCTTTAGCGCATATATTGACCCCCCACTACAGTTTCACTTTACTCATCTGGGTCAGCGCCTCACTCTGGCTTTAACTCGCCAGCTGTAGCGCCCTACCAAATACCGCGGGACCCGAACTCTCAGTCACCGCCGATGGAATCGAGGGGAATTCGCCTTCCCAATGCACCGCTCAATGACATCGCCGGTTTGAGCACCCCGCCATCACGGAAGGAGTCTCCGTATTTCCAGGCGAGCGGCCTTCCGGTCACGGGATCACCCCAACAAACGCTGAGACATGGGGAAATCCCAGAGGTCACCGGATGGCAATCTGTGCCAATGACGGATCTTGGCGCGGCCGATAAGTTGATGCGAAAAAACTCGATTTCGACGGTTCGCAAGGCGGTGACAGCATGAGCTCTGTCTGCTCACGCATTCGCTCTGGTCCGAGGGCTTATATATTCGATTCTGCAGCTTTCATCGCCGCGTCCGCTCGTTTCGTGTCAAAACGTTAGCTCCTGTATCTGACTTATTTATGCTACGTGAAAAGGCAACGATCACACACCCCCTATGGAACCCTCTCTTTGGCTCACTCCCCCCAGTGTCGCACCCGTTGACTAAAATTAACTTTTTTGGGGTTGTCGGTCGGGAGGGGGGTGTGACGCGCTTGCATGCTTGCTTTCCTCTTTTCGTTTGCTGATCAGAACGTTGTACTTTGCTCGCCCCGTGTATTCGATGGTATACCTTTGTGTTACTTTTATCTATAGTTGACTTAGATTGGTTCAGGGATAAGTATATCGTTTATCTATCTATGCTGTGCGCTCTTTTTCTCTCTCCCTCGCCCCTGATGTAACTTTTACGAGTCGGTAGCAATTACACATGTGTTACACCCAATCGCATTAGGAACTCTCTCCCCAGAACGTACGAAAGCGGCAATCTCGGGCTTCCTTCCCAGCGAATGCAGTTTTCGTACCTTGTTTTTCAATTTTGCCTGAGCGGACGCGTCGCGCTTTTGGCCTGAAACGCCTTGTGGTTGTCTCAATTTACGCAGCGAACATCACGAATATTTGAATGTGTGTGTGTGTGTCTGTGCGTATGTGTCGTCGGCCTATACTTTATTCCTGTCGCTTCTCCCATACCCAACGCACGCATATATAGGCACGCGCACCGTGTGGGGGGCCCTTCGTAGCCTTTATTCTATTTTTCTACACATATTTTTTCACTTCGCCCGCGGGGGGGGGGGGGGGGGGGGGGGGGGGGCGCTCGCGTCATTTGAACTAAAACGAGAGGGCGGCGTTTCACGTTTTTTCTGTAAGTGGCGGAGTTTGAGCTATATGGTTAGGGAAGTGGGAGGGTGGAAAGAGGCGCGCGGGTTGGGGGCGGATATATATTGTCAATCGATTAATGTAAAGGAAGGCCGATTCGAAAAAAAACCTTTTTGCCTATGCGCGTACCCAACTCATGTGTGGGCATTTTGACTCGTGTGTGTAGTGTTTGACTTGTGTTTGAGATCTGCAGCGTGCGCGTGAGCCAAAAAGGCCAACAACGCTTCTTTCGATATGACGAGTTCGCGCAAAGTGGGATGTGTGTATCCGTGCAAGCGTAAGGCGCGGCCCGAAAGTGGGGGAAAAACATTCCGAAGCAAGGAGGGAGGGGGAAAAAAAGAATAACCTAAGCATGGTTGCCCCCCCGGCCGCACAGGGGTCCTCCTCCCTCCCGCTCCCTCCCGCTCCTCCCAACTGTTTGAACGTCAACGGTAACCTAGTTTACCGCGTCCCACGGGCTCCCACGGGAGGGGGGCCACATTGACTAACCAGCGCTCGACCGTTCGTGGTCATTCAATATCAATATTCAATCCAAATAAAACAAAATAAACAATTGGGGGGGGCAGATGGACGGGAGAAGGGGAGAGAGAGAGAGAGAGAGAGAAGATGTAAAATTGAATTTCCAAAGAAGATTTTCCACCCGAGTCGTATTCGGCCGCCAGCCCAGTGCGAGTGTCATATGGCCAACCCGGTTCTTCGTCAACTTCTCCGTGGCTTCGCCGAGCGCGCTCGCCACAGTGTAACAAACGGCACAGGCGCATGTTTTCGGGAGAGGCTCACGTCACACGTCGCATACGTACCATTGCGAATGTCAGGGTGCGACGTTTTTGACATAGTAGGATCCTTGGGGATGAGTGGGTCGCCGGTCGAGTTTCTAGTCGCCTCCCCCGCTCCATGGCGGTCTGGAACAGAAGCGTGTATCTCAAACACACAGCTGAGGGCAGCGCCATTGGAATAAGAAGGTGCGATTAGAATGATTATGAAGCACGGACGGCGCACAGGATTCCCTCTCTCTCTCGATCCGGACCTTGTGAGCCCCCGACTAGGAAAGGGAGACCGCAGTCGGTAGAAGAAAGGTTTTCAAATGAGGGTCGATACGTGTACCGCGCACCTCGTGTGAGCCCAAAGGGTTTCAGTCGGTTCCTGGGTCGAGCTTCGACTTCTCTCTCTGGAAGCACCACACGGTCAGGGACGGTAGCGGTGCACACACACCTCCCCCTGCCCGCTCCCACTCCATAGACTCTCTCGTAACCGGCGTTCTTCCAATCCGAAGGACAGATAACAGTGTGACACAACAGGCGATCCCCTTTCGTTAGGCTCTCTCGGGCTTCTCGCCTCATGTTGCCTGTTCCACGGCGCTTAGATTTGGTATCCCCGTGGTTCTACAGGTGCCGCCCCCTGGCCTACTATAGCCGTTTGAGAACCCTTTTTTTCTCGTTGACGTCGACGAACGTGTGCGGCTCACACCGTCCTCTACTCGTGAGCTCAGCACGTTGAGACTTTACTTCGGTGGAGGTTTCGGAGCGGGACTCCACACAGCCTGAGGCGGTGTGCGGAGTTATTTTCCGCTTTCTGGTGCGGAACCCGTGTGAGTGTAATCGATTGGAAGATGGATGAGAATGGAACCTTGTTACAGTTTCTAGGTGGATAGGCTTGGGATGAAATGGTTCGATTTGAACGATTTGTATTTCGGGAAACACACGGACTTTCGGAAAGCACCGTCGTTTCCTAATCGAAAGAAGTTCTTCTGCTCCCAAGGATTTTTTTAGAGACGACGAAGGGGGGGTGCGTGAGGGTAATCCGGTAACCTAGATCCAGAGGCCCATGGATGTCACGGCAGAGAACGGGAAGGTCGAAACGGGGGTCCTGCCAGACGGCGGTTTTAGGCTCAGAAAGGAGGATCGAAACCCACCGTGGCGCTGCTGCTTTGCCAACTGGCCCCCTTCTCGAAACATAACCGTCACACACGCGGCTTCAAAACAAACGGCTAAAATGGATCCGAGGCGGGTACTATCTCACAATGATCAGAGACTCCGGGCAGCGGTCAACGTACCGTAAACGTACACGGTCACGATGATCACCGACTTTCTCCCCGTTGTCGTGAGCTTCTTTTCTGGCGGCGGGCCTTTCGTTCCCCGGGATCCCCGCCGAGAGAGGGTATACGCAAAGTTTCTCGGCACCTGTTCTCTCCCCTGGCCTCGTTACCCAGCAGTTGCCGTCAGTTTCGCGCTGTTGTGTATATCAACACACGCACTCTGGCCGGTTGCTTGGAAACCCGGGCTTGACGTTAGCTTGACACGAGAGGGACGAAAAGCGGTATTTCGTCATTGGGATTCTATTCAAGGCGTCGCTGATTACGCCGGGGTCAAACCAGTTCACCGTCGCAATGGGCACCCTTCCCTTCCAATGGAAAAATCGAAAAGTGGGGCCTTGCCATGACTGCGCACACGGTTTTTATTTACTTAGGGCCCACCGAGCTCGACCCTGCGACTGTTTCGGCATGCATCCTTTCCGGATTCGTACTCGCTGCCGTATATACGTCACTCGTTCGTACTTCTGGAGCTAGTTTTCTTACGGCCGCCCCTCGTGAGCCCAAACTTGCGTATTTCACTCGTTACATAGCGGCGCCCGAAAAACGTTCGTTACCGCAAACCTTACTTGGCCCCGTCGCTACGGTATACGACGACCGACGAGGGGCATGACCTGGAAAGCGTACACGCGGTCCGTTGGGCAATCCCATTTGAAATTTAGCATTACACCACACTGCACGAACCTAATTAGCTTCAATTTACGCAAGGGATTTTCCTCCCTCAAACTCAAAAACAAATACGTGGGAAAAGCCTGAAAATGAAAACTGGAAAAAAAAATTGCGCGATCGAGAGAGAGACCGATGCGCGTCTGTTTTCAAGTCGGGATTTGCCGTGTTGATTTTTCCCCATCGCGGTGGAATGGCACAACTGACTCTTTGGACTGGTGCGACCCTGAGGCTCTCTCTCTCTCTCTCCCTGAAACAGGTTCGCCTCAGGAACCGCACGCGTTAAAAGGTCGTGGATTAACGTTATGGATTATGAAACCCCACATAACCGACGAGACCGTGGCGTCGAAGGACCCCAAAGCTACTTGCGCACGGTCCGAACCCTCGAGATAAGGGAAATATGCTTTCGAGCCACCTTCGCCGCGATCGGAAACGCGGAAGGTTCGGCACCGAACTGAATGCTGAATATTGCGCGGTCGAAGCCAGTAACTTAGTAGGAGCGGCGAGAGAGTGGAGAGAGAGAACATGGGGCGGTGGATTGACCGAGGTCGAGCGAAATAGCAAGAGCTGACCGGACTCGAGGCTCCGGTCATCCTTGTGCCGCCGGTTATCTAGAATTCCAAGCGACTAGCGTTGTGCGTGTGTGGGCCAAGCTGGGCCAAGTGACTGAAAGTATCTCTCACGCTTCCAGTTAGGTGCCCCTCGAGAGTACCTAACGGTGTGGTAAACTGTAGGAACCAAGGATCCGATTCTTGCCTAGTCCCGATGTTCGGCTGCCATTTCACACGTCCACGGTTTCGAAGACGGTTCTGTTCGGTGAGTGGAGGAGCGGACACTTTGTCGATCCTCCTTATGGCAGTTTCATTCACAAGTGACTCTAACCGTTTCTCGCAACTGTCAGATATTGAAGCTCCCCCCGTGTTCAGTGGAGGCGCCCGATCGATATGCCACACGTCCAAACCGCTGCTGGGGTCTTCCACGCTATACGAGTCGCCACACTCTTATGGTGTTTCCCTTTGTCTCCTTCTCTCTCCGTCGAAACACTGAAAAGAGACATTGCACGGGTTGCCCGCGCTGAAAGGGCAGGGTTCAGCCTCGCTTGTTCTCCGAACGTTCGCTTGGGCCGACAAAGACGTCAAACAGCCTTTGTCGGAGTGTTCGCTGCCGTTGGTGCACCCCCTCGTGGTCTCGAAAAGCATCCGCGTCCACTATTGTTTTCCTGAGAACACACGCGCGTCATGGAAGAGTTCAGACGGCTGCTGTGTGGTCCTCTGACGACCCTATAGCAACGCTGAATGAACTGTGCGGAAACGTCCAAGAAAAGCAAAATCCGTTTTCGGTATCCCCTCCGTTTACGTGTTCGCATTAAAGTTTTCACTCTCTCTCGATGACGCACACAGGACTCATGGGGTGTGCTGCTTGAGCGGAGCGTCGCTTTTTTGGGCATGCGTATCTGGATTCGCAGTTTTTTTTTTCTCGTTCATCCCGTTCGCCTACCTTGAGCTCTTTCCGCTGGGCAGACGAGGAATAGAAGCCGTGTATCCTATTTTCGCGTCCACCATTGAACCAGCTGGGGGCCCCGCTGTGGCCGGACTTCTTCGAGCACCGGAAACCACTTACGGCTTTCTTTGGCGGCTCGACCGTGCGTTCTAGGTTTTGACCCCCACACACAAACACAATTCACGCCCAGCGTCGGCGCTCTGGACGATTGCTCCCGGGTGCAACCCCCCCCCACACGAATAAATTGTGCCCAGTGGACGCCGCACTCGTTGAAACCGGCGGAATGTTTTATGTGAGTTGGTCCAACTTCCTGGAAAGGGAGAGGGATGGTGCGATACCGCTGTTCACCGATACCAGCTGAATCTAGGACTGTGCCTACTTTGGGTGCGCATGAGTTCCCTGCGGCTTTCTCCACCGAGTTCCTTTCAAGCGCGCCAGAGTATTCAAATGTCTTCCGCACGGCCCTTGTTCGCTACCAGCCGCGAGGCGCAGCACAAAAAGTCGTGGTGGTGCCGTATGTATCGTCATCCAATACATGGAACCGTCGGCATGGTTTGGAGCCATATCTGGTTATCCGTGCCGATGTAGACCTTGCGAGTTTCATGTTGTAAAAGAGGGTTGGCTAGACCAGCCCTCGGGATCGCACGAGAAGAAGAGGGCCCCCCAGGAGCTATATGACGCCACATAACGAGCGGGTTTGCAGCATCTGGTTTCCTGGGGTGTATTCGAAATCTCGGACCCTCTTGACCCTGGTTAGAGACGAGGAGAGAGATATGATTCATATCTCATGTGAATATGTGAATGTTTGTTTTCGGGGGGAGGCGATCCATGGTTTCGCTTTTGACCGAACTATGTTACTTAGTTCCATGTCCCCCCACCCACTCAGTATACTAGTTTACTTGTTTCACCGTGTTTCTTTTCTCCACTTCGCTCCGCCTCCACTCCGCCCTCTTCGCATCCAACGAGTTCGGATCGCAACTCTGGCGATTATCGATTATCTTAGGCGGTAGGCCGGAACCTAGCCCCCAGCCTACGGTAGTGGAGGGGGGAATTCTATGAGTCGGCGGACTTGGCCTTTCTCCATCGGGTTCGATCTCTCTTATCTCTGCCGCGGGAGCTCGTTCTTGGGTTCCTCGTGCCTCGTGGTGGTTTCTTCTCTCTATCTCTTGGGCTCTTTTACCCCGTCCCGTGGAACGATAGCAGGTGGTGCCCCCTCCATCCCCCGTGCACAACTTGACGCTTCTGGGCTTCTTACTCGTCAATCGACGGGTTCTTCTCCTTCTCCACACACACACAGACACGCAATTCAAAAAGCGAACTTCTATGATCATTTTTATAATCTCGGTATCTTGCGCCTCTAGTGCTACTCGTTACTTGACAAATCTAGCCACCTCTTCGGGTTTCATTTGCGAGAGAGAGAGAGAGAATGCGTAGGTTTGTTGGTAAACGTGAACGCGGGTTGATCGTATTTACACGGCTCGATATATGAAGTGGGGGGGGGGAGGGCCTATATCCTCCAACTTCCATTCAAACCCTCTCTCTGTTTAGTTCAATGCAAACGATGGTACCGGAAGTTTGCGATGCTATCCGCTCGATCTTCGCGCAAGGGGGAAAGTGGTAAGTATAGTGGAGAGAAAAAAAAGGTGTAGGACCCCTTGAACTCTCTCGTTTCTTGTGTCAGGATCCTATTTTCTCTCTCCCCCCCCGGGAAATAGGGAGACCGAAACGCGACGAAGGGAGATTATGGTGTATCACCCACCCCTCCTCCTCCTCCTTCCATCCCCCTAAAATCTTATTCATCGCCCGGTCCGCCGATACGTGGAACCCGCCCATTTCCCTTAGGGGAAGGAGGGGAGGGAAGGTCCGACACCCTCCGATGCTGTGCTTTTCGTGACACTGCATTATATATATAGTTCAAAAGCTCAAACACCTGGAGGGTTGATGGGTCCTTTTTTAGAGTTGGAGTTTGCCCGACCTAAGAGGCATATCATGAGTCACAGAAAGACACTTGTGCTTTTCGCATTCTCTCTCTACTAGGTAGCCACACTGCCCGCGCTGATCTCGGTCACTCGAGTCACGAGGAGGGAGGGGGGACCCTGCAGAAGCGCGCTTACGCTTAATTCTTTGACCGACAATGAAACACCTCCCACGGCCCTGCCCTCAAATGAAGCCGTGCAGAACCCTTGACGACATATGTAAGATAAGAAGGAATCACCGGGGGGCCCTCCGCCGCAGACTGAGATATACGCTCAGTTCGCCCTTCAAACACCTTCTCGTTGATATATTGCAAAAACTTGTCTCGTTTCCGCCCATGAACTCGAAAACCCCAATTGATCTAGGCGAGGCACCAAACGGCCGCTCGTGAACTTGGGAAACCACACATCATGGGTCCGCCCAGTTCTCGGTCGCGGGGAATCCAGATGCGAACATACAATTGAAGGATACATACATTGTAGAGCACAATGCGTATGCGTAGACGATACGACACATTACCATTACTAATATACGTTTGGACAAGAATTCGTGGGAGAGGGAGAGCGAGCGGAACGATCGCAGGGAAAACCAAGAAAGCAAGAAGATAACGGTCGATCATGAATGGGTATTCGCGATTATGCTCGGTGGCCAGAGTAGCCGTGGTGGTGTCGGATGTTGCGGGCGTATGCGGCCGCAGAGGTCACAGAGTTGGATCTCGTCACTCGTCCAATCGTCGGGGGACCGTTCTCAACGTCAGCCCTCTCTTCCTGGTCTGCCGCTTTCCCCCCTGAGCCTCCAAACGCCCACATTCCAACTCTCCCCAAGAATGCTAAAGAAAAGCCTGTGATCCTCGTCATCATCCACTGGGCTAGGCTGACCCCCGGAACCAGACCGAGGAGGTCCTTCACGTCCCAAAAGTCCCTGTGGTGCGTGATCTTCCCTTGCTCATTCATACTCAGTCTGGTGAGAACGCGGAGCTGGAAGTGCATAGGACTAGACAAACTGATCCCAGCCAAAGACAGCTTCGGGTGCGGGTATGATGCCGAGGCTAAGACCGATGCGTCGAGATGTGATGCCATGGAGAATTGCCTCCAATGCTGATCAGCCGATGACGCTTCCTGAGTGTGAAGGCTTGGAAGGAACAAGACGTGGAGCGTGTGCTCGACGATTGTTCGGTGATGGCCGTCTATAAGGTTTTACGAAAATGTTTCGGGGCGGTGAGATCTCACGACTTTCGATAAGGTTAGGAGAGGAGGCTGTACCCACCAAACGTATCGCTTTCCAGTATCTCGTCGATCTCGGACCAGACCTCTAGAGCTCTAAACCACGGCTGAGCGAACTTGTGATTACGGTCGAGCCGGAGGAGCGTGTGGAGCATAGCGATGGGCCTTGGGATATCGAGACGGGACAGTTGGCTCGTCAGCGAAGATATGTCCGCTAATATCTCTCTAGAGCTCGCGGTAACGAACGGGTTCTCGTATCTTTAATGTGTCGATTTGTCACACGTGAGGGGGGGCGGCCATCAGCTTAGGAGTGTCCAAGACGAAGATCCAAAGTGAACTTACACTGCGAGGTATCAGAAAATCAGCCAAACCAAAAAAAAAAAAAAAAAAAAGGCGATGGATCAAAACAGAACGACTCACTTGCGCTGGGTTCGTAAAAGTGCTCTATCGCTTCCCAAGAGGGCGTCTTGTTGCCGTACACCATGTCACATATTTCTAGGGCAGTGGCTTGCCTCGATAAGACAGATACCGACGACATGCTCTCTATCTGGTCCGTCGTGTGAGCTGGGAATACGATGGTGGAGGCCATGGAGCGTGCGAGAGCGGTTGTCGTGGTGGCGAGGAATCGAAAGTGGCCCCGGCCACACACACACACCAGGTCACATGTGCGCCGCGTGGACCGATCTGCCGTTCGCCCCGGGGCCTGCGCTGCCGCAATCCACTCTTCCTTTCTGCCTTTGGAAAAGCTGGGAGGATCGCGCACAAAGGATTCTGGTGCACACCTGACTGGCGGTTATGGTATATTTCCAGCGCTTGGGTCGTTTTCTCGGAGTCGTTCGCGCGCTAGAGAGATCATCCCCGGGGCTATAGGGTCACGGCCGTGGTTAGCCTCAACGGAGTGTTTCACCAAGTCCCGTTTCTCTGGGATGGTTTTTATGGGCGGTCGGCTGACACCAACATCCACCACTCAGATCTAACCCAACTAAGCGGTCGGTGGTTATCCTGATCACACTCCACGAGGTCGACCGTGGTCCCTGGATTTACCTGTCTCGGATGCGGGAAATGAAGATCACGGGTCGAATTTGTACCCTGATGTCCTTGAGAGGCACGAGGTGTGGCGATTGTACAGAGGTGATCCCAGTCCTAACTTGTGACCCAGTTGTGGGCCTCAACACGGGAGGCTGCAGACCGGCGGTACAGGTTTATCATACACACTTTCAAGTAAGCGAAGGCTTCATCGTCCTCCCTCTTCCCCAGCCATATGCTGACGGCATTACAGGGCCCTTTCCGATATGATACCTTACTCCAGATCTTCTGTGTCCCTTGCTCAGTCGCGGCGACGCATCCGTTTTGATTTAGAACGGTCTTGGGGTTGAAAGAGAGCTCCGTGACGCGCTGCAATAGCGCGGTACCGTTGGTTGTCGTGTTTGGTGTAGCGTTCGCCCTTTCTTACTGGGCTGCAAAAAGATACCCTCGAGTGTAGGCGCAAATCCTACGCCACAAGTAAATATCGAAGCTCAGCGATGGGTTCCAGGATTGTTGTTGGGATCCGATCACTCCCAGACACCGCACGGAACTAGGGAATGCGTCTTATTCATGCTTGTGTTGCAGTTTTGCGGGCTGATTTCTTGGTGTGACCCAGCCATGGACCACCACGGTATTGATTCATCACACGTTTCTGGAAAAGCGTCAAGAGCAATGGGATAAACTTCTCATTCGATACACCGCACGTGTGTTGGAGAGGAGGAAACGAAGGATAAACAGAAGAAAGTCCACTTTCTGCAAAATCTTGCCCGAGGATTCTGCCTCAATCGAAGATCACGCCTAAAAAGCAGCGTAAAGTCAGTCTCGAAACAGGTCCCAGATCACATATCTCGACCGACCTCCGTCCATCGTGATAGTCTGGCCTAAAACCCCAAAAGTATACATCAGCGACCCCATTCCAATTCAAACGTAACCAAACCCAGATGCCGCGATAGAGAGAAGCAACTCACCAGTCAAAAATCTCGATTCCGGCTTCGCGAGGTAACTGACCAACGAAGCTATATCCTCCGGTTTACCCCTAGGCGTACTCGCGGGCAACCCAATCATCTATCGTCCGGTCGATAAGCCTTCTTCCCAAAATCGGGCGCTAGGAAATTGGACCTGACCTCTTGCACCGTCCTATCTCCCGCAACTTTCTCCGCTTCGACAGCTACAAAGGACGCCAAAGAATGGTCACCACCTCAGATCGGAACATAAGCAACAGCTCCAACACCCACCTAGGTCGGTCTGAATCGTCCCAGGTGCATACCCATTCACACAAATACCGTACTCCCGGAGTTCCTGCGCTATCGAGTTACGAAAGCCACGTCGGCGTACAAATGTCAACCGCGCGATTGCTTGGAACGGAATAAAATAGACTCACCGAGCGACTGCACTAACCCACGAACGGCGAACTTTGACATGCTGTATGCGCAAATGTTTGGAAGCCCTTTCAGCGACGCTTCTTCAGCATTGCATTGTATTTAGGCATGGAAAAGAAGAGGCACCTCGCTTTCCTGCCATCGAACAAGCACCTACGCAAACACCCCCACGTCAGCGATCCTATTGCATTTCGTAGGGAGGTGACGAACCGATTATTTTTCCTCCTCCGCCCTGCTCGATCATCTGTCGTGCGGCGTATTTGAAGCACAACATGACACCGCGGGTGTTCACGCCCATGAGCCAATCGAAATCATCCACAGATGCTGTAAAAATCCTTCGCGTCAGGTTCGTGAACGGGAGAGGCAATTGATTACCACCAACTTTGCAAGAGCGACTTCATAACCACCACACCCGCGTTCGCAACCATCTACAAAAGCCCAGTTTGTGTCCGGCCGATGACTCGAGAGAAAAGGGATGGGCTCACGATATCCAACTTGCCAAATTTCTCCACAGTGGTCTCAATCAGGCTGTTCACCTCATCTTCGCGAGAAACATCGGCGACCGCGGCCACAGCTCGCGCCCCTTTCGACCTGACACGCCGGACTGCGCCCTCCATGGCACCGAGTTTTGATGGCAGGTCGTTGATGACTACATCGCATCCATCATCCGCGAGTCGAAGGGCGATAGCGAGACCGAGCCCTTGCGAAGATCCCGTGACGATCGCTACAGGTCTGGGTTCGGAGTTGCGAGGGAGGAGTGGGGAGTGAGCTAGGGTCATAGCGAGTTCTTATCGGTTCAGATCGGTGGTTGAGCTCGACGGTTGAAGGGGGCTGAACGAGGCAAATGGGTTGTGGTGGGCTAGGACCTATGTCGACGGCCTTTTAAACGGATTCCATCGCGTCCGAGATATCGCTTGGGAAGGAGGTATCGCTTTGCCACTGGGCGGATTCTATTTTTGCTTAACCTACGGTCGATCCTTGTAATCGACGACTGTCAAACAAGAGATTGAGCCATATACGAACTCCACCGCGAAAAAAACACACTAACCGACTCGCTCAAAACATACAGAACAAAACCTCGACAGACACAAGCGATGACCTTGAGGCGTACCGGCGACATCGGCGGAAACCAACGGAGAAGCGGGTGAATCAGGTTGTACCGGTGTCGTTGAAGAGGGTTGGCGTCCGTCGAGTCTCAAGTGCAAGGGTTCGCAGAGTGAGGTTGACCTCCTGCAAGCAAGATACGTAGCATCGTCGGATAGACGATATCCGATGACGGTGAGTAAGTAAACGCGCGAGAGAGAAAAACAAGGGGAGGATAGGTTTAGCGCGCAAGGATAGAATGAAGATCATGGGTCAATCCGACCACAAAACTTTCAAAGCGCATATCATATCATATTCTTCAAGACAACGCTACTTAATATAAGAGGCCGTGCGATAGGCGATGCTAAAGAGGGCAAACAAATTCACCCTCTCCCCGCTCGGTGGAACGAAACGAGGAGTAAACAAGGTTTTTTCAAAGAGAGGAGACGGATAAGTTGCAAAAGGCAAAAGAGAAGAGACAAGAAAGAAAAAGAAAAGAGGCATGAGTTAGAATAGGGTACAGGAATGATGAACAAGGAGCGTTAGGTCAAAGAGCAACTGTGATCTGGTCAATGGATTACAGAATGAGCTGCACGCCTTTCAACGACCGTAAGGTGGAGTGACAGCCCTGGTGTCCTCCTTCTTCATATCATCTGGAGGAGGAGGGGTCCTCGCACGATCATCCACACGCTCTTTGGTTGCCCTTCTCTCAGGGCTGGGAGTGCGCCTCCTCTCAAAGGCGGGAGAACGGCTCCTTCGCCTTCTATCCCTGTCGTCTCTGTGATCTCTCTCCCTTTCTCTATCTCTATCATCAACACGTTCCCTCTCACGCTCACCACGGCGGCGAGGGCTGCGGGACCGTTCGCGAGACCTATAAGCGGGCGGCGGTGACCTCCTATCCCGGTCGTAGCGCCAAACGGCGGATGGTGGACTTTTAGCCCACTTGAGTAACCATATCAGCTGAACGCTCTGCAAATGGGGGAAGATAGGGGAAGTACAAACCTGGATGCTCAAACGGTGTCCATCGAGGTTCCTTCCGTGCCTAGGCGTCCCGGTGAGTTGTCGTGAGGGGGAGGACGCTCGGTTGTTTGAGACGTACATTTCGTTGTAGGCGTCCTCGGCATCGCGAGTGCTTCTGAATTCGACAAAGGCGTAGCTGATTCGAGAGAGTGGTTCGTTGAGCGATCGTCATTCGAGGGAAGCGGGTTCGGGAGAGACGATGATCGTAACGCGCGCGCAAAATCGAGCGGGTCGCCGTCGTCGTCCGCACCAGACAGAAGAATCGAACGGGCCGACCAATAGCAGTCGTCGTATCGACCGTGGACGTCGGATATGGTTTTAAAACATCCTGAACGGTGTACGCAACACGATTTGGGTGCACGCAGAACGGTCGCGAAATCGGAACGAAAAGAACCCGAAATCGAGAGGTGGAACGTCGTTTTCGGTTGTCGTTTTCGCCGCATGTTGTACATTCCTCTTTTCGACCCGGAACGCGTTCTGACGGGGAGGATTGAGATGAGAAGGATTGTAAACTCACGGGTTGGAATGGGCGCGAGGGTTCCTAGGGGCAGGTACGTCGCATCGAACTAGAGGACCATACCTGACGACAATGATGAGCCCTTGAAAGGAAAAAAAGGATGAGAAGAAACTTACCGCTCAAACTCATGAGCGAGATCCCTTGCACGGGTAGATGGATGAAAACCACTGACGAAAATGATTCGAGGCATATCTTCTCGGCCAAACTGGTCGGTTGAGTGAAAGGAGGCCCTTGAATACCCTTGTAATTCATTCATGATGCATGACCCCAAGAGCAAGGTAACCGGTTTCGTTGCGCATGGCTGAGGGTGTGACGTAACTCGGCAGATACATATAGCCTAGAGGCACTTTCCACGTGGCACAAGATGCCAATCACCCTCACGAACTTCGGGAGCTTCAGAGGTTCCTAGCCACAGGTGGCTGATCGCCAAGAATGTCCTTCGAGAACGCACCCGTTTCAAAAGGTGGAGTTGAACCTTGCGCGACTTTGCTGGTGCTATGACGGTCGCGACTTACCGACTTGTATGTCAGGTCTTATGCTTTGGCTGGCTGTGGCATCTGTGCTATCTGGAATCTTCGACGTCAAATACTACCTTCACCTACAGGTATGCTCTACCTGCTCAGTTTATTGGCCTATCGAAACGATTCCCATCTGTACAGCTCGTGCCGCACATCTCGACCCATCACCAAGTACGCCTATTCATCAGGCTAAGCGAGCAACTAAAACATCGACTCCCACCGGCCATGTGGGCCCTACTGATACATCTGACAGTACTGGAGGCTTTTATCCCACCATCTCGCCTGTCAATCCTACAGTAACCTTTTCGTCATTGAGCTCTTGATTTACAACGTGGGAGTTCAGATTGAACGTTTTTTCGGGAGCGTCAAGTTTGCGGTCAGTCCGGCCAGTCGGATCGTTAACCACGCAGTCCACGCTTATACGTCCTTCGTTTCTCTACATTGCCTGCGTGGAAACACGCGCAACAGTCGTTCATCACTGTTTCGGCTTTGGTGGCAACTGTTTTCGAGTTCAGCTCTCTCTTGTTATTGAACAACCTCGGGCTGAACGTCGTCCCTGCGAGCCCAATTGCACTGCTGTTCAGTGTTCTCTACCAATTTTCACGCGTCGTCCCTGCAATCTATCAGTTCCGGATTTTTGGCATCGTGCTGAACAACAAGACTTTCACGTACCTCCTTGCAGCCCAGGTACGTCATCCTCCGCAACGTGGAAACGCGCTGTTTTCGTTTTATTCTGTCCTATCGTGTTCATTGCCCTACGTTTTTCGGTTCTACAAAGCTTGCATTCTCAGGAGTACCGGGGTCACTGGTGTCCGCGATCATCGGTGCCGTCGCCGGTCAAATCTACCGCGCTGATCTGTTCAGCCTTAAGACGTATCAGCTTCCGCCATGGTTGATCGGCCTTTCGTCAAGCGTAGCCCCGTATGTGATTGGGTCGACCCGGCCCCCAAGGAGGACGAACCGCGCTCTTCACGAGGGTTCAAGAGGGTCATCCGCTTCTGCACCTCGCGCGAGAACGGGCGGAGTCAACGACGAAGACGAAGGTCCGATTACGACGGCCCGACAGAGCGCCTCATCGCCAACCCGCGGAGGAAGAGGAGATAATTCCAGAGGAGGAACGACGACTTCAGTGATGCGTGATTGGGTCAACGAGTTGACGGGGCGAGATCGTACATCCCCAGGTCTTCGTATACCGAACGAAGCGGAGATATCTCAAGTGTCGGCAATGTTCCCCAACGTGGGCAGGGAAACCGTGGTCGGTGTTTTACAAAGAAGGTACGCGGAAGGTTTCAATTCCTTACCTGTCATTCTACGTTTTACCCCTGGAGAAACCTTGCGTGGGGTCACCGGGTTCTATTATTTGTTTCCAACCCCTCCCTGCGCCCTTCTTTCTCTTGATTTCGTTACGTTCCGTGGAAATTGCTGATGAACCAATCCTGGACTGCGAACTTTACGGATGCTGCCAAAAACGCACGCTTGACACTTCCAGTTCTACCACAGAAAGCGCCATCGAGACTCTTCTGAGGACGGAGAATTAGCCGGACGGTCCTGCTCGGCAAGCACTTTGAATTGAGCGGCGGGTTTTTTCCCAAGAAAATTTTCGTGGGGGGTCTTTTTTTGCGTAGGCTTGTTTAGTACGTTCTGGTGACTATATCTATACCTGTCGTGGTATCCTCCGTAGAGGGGTGCTGAAAACTGAGGGCCAGTCCTCGATATCAAATCGTGTGCGCCAACGAAACTGAACAACCGAGCAACAGGGCAACATTTGGCATCCGGTGGGGTTGAGGTTCTGACCCTTCCCGACCCTGATAAGCTGCGGGGTCGCTCGAGGCGGTGTCCTTGGCCCGACACAATGGTCGGGGTCCTGACAGCTCCCTTCAAAGGGTAAAATATTTGTCTCCGTGTGGATGTTGCCTTGTGGACAATCGGCCAAATTGAATGTTTCCCATGTACTCAGGCAGGTGGAGACAAGCTTGTTTCTTAGATGATCAAGCCAATGTATTGGTAGCAAAATCGGACAGCCCCGCACGCAGGGTCACGGGTTACAAAACGGCCGAGAACACTCAAGCGACTATTTCCGGTTCGTCAAGGTCTTCTGCACCCTCTTCATCGTCTTCCTCGGTGAATGCGTTGGGAGGAACAGAGTACAGGCGGATGACCGGCTGTCAGAACATTGGGTCAATGGATTATTTCGTGATAACAGTTGAACGAAGGGATGAAGGGAGAAGTTCCCCTGGTGGGGTCGGTCCGATCATCCAGGATGGGGTGACAAACCGCTGCAGGGAAGAAGGTGGGAAGCGCGAGCGTACCTTGTTTGGATCCTTCACCAGCACGTACTTTCCCTCGGGGTGTTTCATGCACAGGTCGACAATTGCTCTTATGATGCCCCATCCGTTGGCGAGCGAAACGTTCAGTTGACTAGCGAAGTCCAAGGGTCGGTACGACGCGGTGCTCAAGATAACGTGGCGAGTGTTATCACGCGGGTTCGTGCGGGAGATATACCTGTGAGACCGGTGAGCCAACATTCATACAGTCAACGTCCAAACTAGGCACAAATGGGGCACAAGAACGACGGTGTCTGATGAAGGGAACGCACCCTATTTTCATCAGCTCCGCGCCTGCAAGTATGCTTTGAATTGCCCATTTTGCCAATTTGCAACTGTTGTTCTTCATTTCTGTGGCAACGACAGCTCCTCGTTGGGTGTCCAACTTTGTCCGCCAGTCTGGCGCACCACCTGCTCCTGCGGCCCTGGGATCGAATTCGTTCAACGCGCGGATCGTCACCAAACCCTGTCCCTCTCGGGGATTGCCTTGACCCGGTGTATACGCGTCGGCCTCGGTACGTACGCAAAGCCGGATATCTTCACCCTCCACAACCCCGAGGTCGTACACGCGGTACCTGTACCCACATGAGGCCATCGGCTCAGTCTCCTCTGGGCCATAGAACGGATTCGGCCTTTCGAAATCGATTGCAGGCGGAGGTGATTTTTCGATTACGGTTTGGAAACCGAAGTTCTGGTTGATGTAGGTGGCTTCGAGAGAGAGATTTGTCGCCGAGTTGATCGAGGGGGCTTCAGGGGCCTTCTCGTTCGGATTGTTTGGGTTGGGTGGGAGCGGGTCCAGGGGTGGATCGGCGGCATTTTCGTTGACGGTTACGGTATCAAAAGTGCCACCGTCCCGCTTATCGAAGAACACTTTGTTTCCCTCTCGATTCACTACAATGTCCCATGGCAGGACCGACCTCGGGGCGCACATGAGCACACTGAGGATGTTGTCGGTTATGTATACTGTTGCCACCCCTTTGGCGGCCAGCTAGAAAGTTAACGTGAGCTTGTTGTGCAAAAAATGGTTCCCAGGAGTTTTACCTCTTGCATAACAGGGTCATAACTTGTAGTGATGTTGTATTTGATTCTGTCTTGCGCCTGCAGTGGACGTTCGACCTTTGTGTTGACACGATCGTAAGATTTATCGTAGGGAAACAGCCGACCATACCATCCCCTTTGAAACCGTCAAAATCGTATGAGGTATGACAGTCCTTGACACTCACAGATCCTCTGGTTCGTCGACTTCCATGCGCACTTTCGATAACCGGATCATTTCAACTTCTTCTAACATGGGCCATGAAGGGTTAATCGCGACAGAGGATTCGCGAGCGCGTCCGCCCTATAAAAATGGAGCGTAAGCTAATCGTGAAAAAGTGGATCGAACGGCAATTTGGGCACCTTATCCCAATCTCTCCAACCCCTCCTTGGGCCTCCTCTCTGACCTCCACCTCTTTGCTGGAAGCCCCCCCTAGTGTTACCGCCCCTCTGACCACCACGATTGTAGGTCGAAGAACCACGGCCCTGTGCTCTGCCTCTAGTGATCGGTCCACCCCTACGTATAGCGGTGGCCTTGCTGTCGACCAGAGAGAAACTAGATTCGTCCTCGACGTGGAAGTAGGCGAAAGCGCTCGCAGTACCACTTCCAAACGTTTGATTGCCTTCCTTTCTGCCTCGAGTAGCACCAGATCTCGTCCCCTGAGTCGTAGATGGGCCCATTGTGGGGTTTCGACTGTCCCCGGTGCCATCGTACCAATCAGCAAACCTGCCTAGTTTATCTGACTTTGAGTAGGGAGCATAAGGAATCTCCCTGAATTTATACTCCGAGGGCATGTTGGACGACGAAGGACCCCATGACCCATCTGGATTGTCGTTAATCGGAGGAAGTGAGAACGGGGCCATCGTTGAGGTTTATCGCACTTGGGCAAATTTTTTGAGATTTCGGAGGTCCACGTGATCTAGAGTAACCCTTGTTTCCGTTCCGTCCATGAAGTGCGTCCAACTTCCACGCGTCGTCCCACTCTTACGGTGACGAATGTCTCACAGGCTGGCTCCAGTGTTGTGCAGGAGATAAAACGGATCAACCAACGCGAACTTGACCTGGGAACGAGCGGATCCTGGCACGATGATTATAAGGGTGCGTGATCGAAGTCCAACAAGCTCATAACCTTTCGCTGACAGGTCGCTTAGACTCCGCATATATCTTTGCAGGGGGCCTTCCACGAGACTTGACGGAGGGGGACGTCATTTCGATCTTCTCCCAGTATGGGGAAATTATGAATATCAACATGCCCCGCGACAAGGAGACGGGCAAGCCCAAGGGTTTCGCCTTCCTGATGTACGAAGACCAGAGGTCGACCATCCTGGCTGTTGACAATTTAAATGGAGCCACCATCTTGGAGCGTACGATTCGGGTGGACCACGTGAAGAATTACAAGGAGAAACGCATAAAGAATCAAGACGGGGAGTGGGTTGATCCTGAGGAACAAAGTCTCAACGCTAGGCCAGAGGTAGTCATCGGTGAGTCACACACACAGCGTCTACCTATCTCATCTTAGTTCGCTGAATCGCCGAAATTGTGTAGATGACGCCCCGTCGGAGTCTGAGAAATCAGATATTGCGGCAGATATCGACCCTGAGGATCCCATGCGTGACTTCATCATCGCGCAGCGTCTGGAGGAGCGGGCCGGCAAGAAAAAGAAATCCAAGAAGCATAAGGACGAGACACCTGAGGAGAGACGAGTACGTAAGGAACGCAAGAGGGAAAAAAGGGCGAAGAGGAAAGTGCTACAAGGAAGGTCGGACGCCATGCGCGGCGTGGAGGAGCTGCTCAAATCCTTGGGAGTTCCAGGAGACGATGGGCAAAAGGTGTCACCGCGAAGGAGCAGAAGCAGAAGTCCTTCATCATCTCGGAGAGACCGACACAGGTCAGGACGGAGTCGGTCCCCTGGACCATATTCCTCCCGTCCTCGTCGGAGAGGTTCAAGCGGATCCAGGTCCCCACGGGGGTGAAAACTCTCAAGATTCTTGCGAGGTAATATCGGCAGATGTTCTGAATTCCATTGTACCCCGCATATTGACCGGACTGTGATGTGGTTGAATGTACAGGTACTAGGGGAGCGCGTGTAGAAGGTGCTTATTCAGATTTATTCAGGCTTTCCCATGCATTTCTTCACATAACGTCGACGGTTAAGCCATTCTCCCTCACGTTGAAAGGTTCCTGCATTCCAACTCAATACGGCCCAAGTCCTTTGGCGTTGTCCCGCGCTGGTACAGCTCCACCGCCTCTGTTACCATAGCCCTGGTTACTGCTTTCGCTCCCGATGAGTGGATTTGTCCGCTGAGTAGCTCAACACGAAACTCCTGCAGATGCCGAACAAGGCGCACGCACGCGATGCGGGAAAGTCGATGTCTCTTCCCAATTATGAATTCATGGAAGTTCCCGCGCCTCGTTCTTACAATCCTGTGTGATGGTTCCAAGGCCTTGAACGACACACTGGGCGGACCATTTACATGTATCACCCGGTGATCTCTTAGTGTCTCTCCGGTCGGGGAAGGCTCTTGCAATGGCCGGATGCTGGGCGCGTCTCGCGGGGGGCAAACAGGCTGCCTGGGGTCCTACCACCCACCATTAGGAATGAATAATGCCGAATTGCGGATGTTGCGTGTCCCTCATCCTCGGACCCTAAGGATCGTTTACTTCTGATCCTGCCGATCGTCAGATCCAGTGGACAGTCAGCGGCGATTGAGTGGTGCACCGCCAGCG
This sequence comes from Thelephora terrestris, assembly GCA_015956445.1. Lineage (NCBI taxonomy): Eukaryota > Fungi > Basidiomycota > Agaricomycetes > Thelephorales > Thelephoraceae > Thelephora > Thelephora terrestris. The sequence continues at coordinate 571,391 of WIUZ02000012.1, read as the reverse complement.
GGAGTTTCAAGTCGGTATGACGTACAATAATGTCCAAGATGGTGAAGTTACGGGCTGTCCATGCCAATTGAGTAGGTTCGTACCAAACCCACTTCCCTCGGCGAGCTTCGGCCTGCGGCCGATCCGATCGAAGATCGGATACCTCCCGCGAGGGAGGGGTTTGAAGCAAAGTGTAACTTTTGGCAGGAGTCGGGTCGTGGGAAATCGTTATTGTTATCGTCGCCCTTAGCCCCATCGTTATCCACTACAACGAGTTCTTATGAGACTAATCGCTCCCGCGTGACCCCGTGTGACATCACTGCGAGAGAAGAGTAGTATACATTGGCCATCTTGCCTTGGCGCCGACTGTGCACCCTACCAAAGCTTGAGAAAACGACAATACGTCCAAGCATCCGTCACTCGACTCCGTCGCCGACCTCAAGCATGGGTCCCACGTGCCTGAATCAAATATGCCTCATCATCTTCATGATCATATCACATTCGAGCCTCTCGCAGACCTCGAGGGATGGAAGAGGACCTTTTCCGACCCACGAACTCGCCCGGGTGTCATACCCGTTCTTTGACCGTTGTTTGTCATTTCCGCTGCGGGTGCTGAAGATGGTGGCTCGTCCATTTTCGCAATTCATCACCTGCCCCCAAAACCCTCTGCATAGAGCACAGGAACATTTCGATTTTCGAGGTTTTCGGAAGCTCCTCCCTCCGACGAACGGATTATTCCTCGCGACCCATCTAAACGACGCTGTTCGCCTTCAGGCTCGGATGATCCCCCAGATTCCCCTTCAATCGCCACAAAACGCCAAAGCTGGTGGGAGCGGGGACGGTCCCTCGTCTTCCCCTCACTCTCAACTACCAGCTTCTCTAGGAATCTGTTGGAACCCCGACTCTGGTAAGCGCGAGGTTGAGAAGACGACCCGCTACATGGAGTGTGACATTGTATTACATTTTTCATTACATTTGTCTTGTAGTCGAACGAATGATGCAACAAAAAATTGTAGTTCGATCACAAAAATTACTTACTCAACCCGGGTCATACAAAAAGTGTCACTTTGCCCCAAGCCCCTCACGCGTTCCGCGTGAGGGCTCCGGCTCCGCCGGGCCGGGCTTGCGTCGAGCCTAGCCAATTGAGAGAGCCATATACTGGGCAGGATCGAGCGATCAGTGTGAGGTTCAAGCAATATCACTTCTTACGTAAGGAATGATCGGGGATGCTCAGTGGGGTTAGGGTTACTTTATTTTCTTTCCGTTCCTCCTTCCTCGTGTTCTATGGCTAAGGGATCCCAGTTGTCCCAACTAAAGTCTGCATTGTCTCAAGCTGGGGCAACGAAACCTCAACAGGGAACCAAACGGAAACGCTCGAGGAATGAAGATGTCGACAGAGAGCGAAAGGCTGCCAAGCTTCGTGAGATCCAACAGAAGATGAATCCATTCGATGTTCAGGTCGCAAAGACGAAGCATGACATTGGTGGGAGGAAGGTTAAGGGTGCCGTCGGTCGACCTGCTCAAAGCAGACAGGCCGGGATCCAACAAGTGCGCAGGAGTACAACTTCCTCTCATCAATTTCTGAGCGGGCTTGCATGTCAAACAGCGTACAAAAACTCTACTTAAAGAGTATCAAGATAAGGATCGCTCCGGAGGGATCCTGGACCGCCGTTTCGGTGAAAATGATCCCACCATGACTCCCGAAGAGCGTATGCTCGAACGGTTCACGAGGGAACGGCAGCGAGAGTCCAAAGGCGCTTTGTTCAATCTGGAGGAGGAAGACGAGCTCACTCACTATGGACAAAGTTTATCGAAACTGGATGACTTTGACAACATTGGACTTGGACTCGGCGATGAAGACGACGAAGATGGTCAGATTGACTCGATGACAGTACAGAAAGTTCATTTTGGTGGTTTTGAAAGCGAAGAGGATGGTGATGACGAAGGGGTTAGTGCAATCACTTTCCTCACGGATTTCTTTCTCCTCAACTCTCATTTTTTATCAGCCAGAGAGGAAGAAAACGAAGGCGGAAGTTATGGCGGAAGTTATCGCAAAGAGCAAGGAACATAAGGTCAAAACCTCTTCGAATGTGTTATCCGCGTTGCTGAGACGCCCCATCTCTAGTTTCTTCGGCAGGCGCAACAAGAAAAGGACGAAGACCTCCGACATCAAGTCGATCAGGAGTTGGAGTCCTTGCGTTCATTGCTCTACACCGTCGACCCGGAGAGATCTGTCGACGAAGCAAGGCTTAACGTTGCTGTAGAAGCTCCAAACATCGGGGACCAGGAATACGACAAAGCCGTCAGAGAGCTCGCTTTTGAACAAAGGGCAAAGCCTAAGGATAGGACGAAGACAGAGGAGGAACTCGCGTTGGAAGAGAAGCAGACCCTAGAGAGAGAGGAGAGGAAGAGACAAAGGAGGATGCGGGGAGAAGACTCTGATGGCGAGGATGAGAATAGGCGAAGGAAACGCCTCAAGCAAATTGGCGGAGACGATTTAGAGGACGATTTTTACGGTGAGGATGCGTTTGGTCCAGGTTTGCAAGAAGATGGGGTTGGTGAGTCGGATGAGGATGGGGAGGATGGAGTGGAGGACGTGGAGGATGGGCTGGAGGATGAGGATGGCGACGACTATGGCGAAAGCGAGGAGGATGACGTGGAGTCCGAGGGCATGGGCTCAGCTGAGGAGGGAGATGGTGTCGAACTTGTGCCGCAACGAAAGGGAAGTGCAGCCAAGTCAGTGGTAGCGAAGGAACTCCCATATACGTTTCCATGTCCGGGATCGCACGAGGAGTTTTTAGACATCCTCGAAGATGTCAAGGACGAAGACGTACCGACAGTGGTTCACCGGATACGAACGCTTTACCATCCTAGTCTCGCTGAGGGCAACAACCTAAGGCTTCAGGTGAGCCTCGTTTTCCCTCCGCTTTCCTTTAATTTGTGCTTACACGTTTAATCTTCCAAGGGACTGACGGGAGTACTCGCCGACCACATCTTGCATATCTCGACCCCACCCTCCCCTCGATGCGCTCTACTTGCCACCCTGATTCCCCATCTCTTTGCTTTGTCAAAAGCATACCCCACTGCATCCGCTCAGCACTTCGTCGAGAAGCTGGTGTTAATGCAAAAGAACCTCCGGCTCGGGTTGTCGAGAGGTCCAACGAAGTCAGAGATTAAGACTTGGCCTGGCCTCCCGGAATTGGTGCTGCTAAGGGTAGTAGGGTTGATTTGGTCCACCAGTGACTTGAACCACCCGGTTATTGGCCCAGCTCGCCTCCTGATGGCGTCATACCTCGGTCTGTGTCGTATCAGGAGTCTCAGCGACATTTCCAGTGGTCTCTTCATTTGCACACTGTGGCTCCAGTTTGAGGACTATTCCAAGCGGTTTGTTCCCGAGGTCGTGACTTTCCTGGTCAACAGCCTTCTGCATCTTTCTCCCCACAAGATAGAGGACGTAACATCTCTCCCAGGATCCTTTCCATCTCCGGATTTCGGTACATGCCCAGAACTGAGAATGGACGCGAAGAAGGCACGAAAGCTGACCCTGGGAACCCCGGACCTCCCTGCTATCCTCCTCGGGACCGAAAGCGACCAGGTGAAGATAGACTTGCTCGGAACGTGCCTCACCGTATTGGAACGATTTGCGGACCAACACAAAAGTCTCGACGGTTTTCTAGAGCTTTACTCGCCAGCGCGAGCCATCATTGCTCGATTGGATGTGGATCTCCTCCCAGAGGCGCTCCGGGTAGGATGCCACTCATCGCTATTGAGTTTTGCCCTGATCATGACATAGGTTCGAGTCACTGCGATAAGCTTGGTTCTGTCGAAGCTACTCAAGTTCTCCAAACAACAAAGGGCACCCCTTCGCCTTCAGATGCACAAACCCATTCCGATCCCGTCCTATGCTCCCAAATTTGAGGAACATTCGTCAAATTACCTCAAGAACCGTGACCCCGACCACGAAAGAAATGAAGCTTCGAAGCTACGAAGACAATTCAAACAGGAGAAGAAGGGTGCGATCAGGGAGTTGCGGAAGGACGCTAGGTTTTTGGCTGCCGTCAAGCAGAAGGAGCAACAGGAGAAAGACAGAGCGTACAACGAAAGGCTCAAGAAGGCACATGCGTCTATCGAACCTGAGAGGGCTGAAGAGAAGGCAATGCTCAGAGAGAAGGCGAAGGAAAAGCGTCGTGCTGGTAAGAGGTAGATACCTTGTATACTGCATTCCTCACGCGCCTCCCGTGGAGCGCGTCGTAATTAGGTTGTGACGGAGGCCCGTGATCTGTCACACCGTGTTCGCTCTTGCCACACTCGTGGTCAGCATTCAGCATTGGACATGGATTCCAGCCTGTCTATCCCATCGTCTTCTCTGCCGCGACCTGCGCCGACATTGCAAAATAAAGAGTCCGTGGATCTCCTGGAACTTTTGCATGGCGACCTCAGCAATTCTAGCCTCGGATTGGACTCCGACGAAGACTGGATACCGCTCATCTCGAATTTCTGCCGTTACTATCTTTCGAAACTTCCGAGCCCACAAGGATGGAAATGGGACTTGTTGCACGAGAAAATCAAACTGATAGAAATCATTCTTGACGTCGTTTCACGGGCGATCTCCTCCAAGCCGTCGCTATTTACTGGTCACGATCCGGGCGCGAAAGTTTTATTCACAACGCTAGTTGGACTGCATTACGTATTGGACCAGTGGTGTTCAGTTGATGTGCCTTCGAACGACGCAGTTGCCAGCCCACAAACGTTGAGGGGGAAAGTTATGGACTTGGTCTTTGAGCTTCTCCAGTCCTTAGGAAACGGTCCGAAGCTAGACGAAGACAAGGCAACGACGTGGGTCACTCTCGGAAGCATTCTATCCAAGTGCCTTGGAATATGCGATGGTACGCTTCCCGCAGCTTGCGTCCCGTTCTCGAGCCTCACCCATTATCAGACTATCTCAATTCAATCATCAAGCCCAACCTACCGTGGAGGATACACATTTTCGGGGTTCAAATTCAAGGGCACGACAGCACGGTCTTTGATGCGGTGAGTTGTCCGTTGTACCTCTCCGCTTCCACTCCTGACTACCGAACAGGAGGAAGATACGATCCCCGACTCGATTTTTATTCGCAAACCATTTCAACTCCCTTTATTCCTTAGCTCCCTGAGCGCAATCGTTCTGGGGGCACTTTCTCCCCCAATGCTATGCCAAGACCTACTCGTCCACCACACTCGGCGCGCGGTTTCAACGTCGAGAGATCTCTGCGATCACTTCTTGTCGTCGTCGTGCTCTTCACCACCACCAGAGCGTATCGCGGCGGTGTCACGCATTTTGCACGTTATCCAACCGTTCTGTCGTGATGGGAGCGGCGTTGAAGTTGCCTCAAGGGCCATCCAGTCCCGTGCGATCTTATACCGTCTCGAACATAACACACAATGGTGTTGGGACCATTTCGATGCCGCTTTCCGGGAATATGTGATAGGTCCGGTGTGTACTGCAACAGATCTAGTCCCCCTTATCGATGCAATACTCTCGGAGCAGTTGCCAGACAGCTTCCAAGTACGTCGAACATTTGTGCCCCAAGTGTGTGGGTCTAATTTTTTGTTTATCAAGGATGATGTAATTTCATATATCGGCAAATGTACACGGACATACGATGAAGAAACTTTGCAAGCACTCGAGGTCCGGTTGAATCAACTAAGGGAAAATCCTCGCACCACTGCCGGAAGAATAGGGAGGGTGCTAGAAGCGATCCGGCCCACCACTCCCGAGGCTCCAGACGTCAAACCCGCTCACGGAAAAGTACATTGGATGTCACGTGTCAGGGTTTCGGTCGAAAGGACCATCGCACCGGATTCCGTCGATTGGATGGACGACGATACTTCCATGTCAAGGAATTCATATATGACACGGGCACTTTCCGACGTTCGCAACCGTTTTGAGAGGTCCGTGCGCCGTACCGTACATCCCACAGGTTTGAGGCTTACGTCCGCCAGTAAACTGTTATATAAACCAATGGAACAGGGACGTGTAGCGTTAGCGAAGGATATCGGCAACCTCGCATGTTGCCTCGTTCACCCAGAGGCTGAGTGTACTCCCGGGTTTACTCCGAAGCATGGATACTTAATCTTGACCACCTGCTCTCATGTCCTCGAGATGCTCTTGGAAGGACCGCTGGGTAAAGAGGTGACACCTGCGGTGCACCAGGCAGTGCTTGAAAGTATGTGGCAGTGCCTTAAACACCACCAGTCGGGCCTTTCTGCATCTGCTTTGAGCACCCCCCATAGCCTTTGTGCCAAAGGACTGATGGATGATCGCCGTCATATTCGCTTGGTGGCGGGGTACGTCTCCGGTCTCACGAAGCTCCGCAAATGTTTACCGAGTTCCTCTAGTCACGTCGCTACCGAGTTGATTAGGTTGTATCAAACCAGTGAAAACGACAAAGCCACACTGTTAATGGATTCGGTCCTGAGAGGGCTCAAGCGACCAGACACGCACAAGGAGACGGCACTCTTGGTCCTCGGATACATTGCGAAGTACGTCAGAAATCACGATCGACTCCAGGCAATTGTGTAACAGGCGAAGAGTTGCTGTGGGCCAAGTTTTAGGGCGGGCCATCTGTTCGATATTTTCCCAGATTGGGAAGTCGAACCACGCTATCCGCGGAACCGCGTACCTACAAGTGAGCAGAGCTAACGTTGTTCGATGATAAATCACTGATGCTGCGACCCCTTTCTAGTTGATGCAACTCGCAAAATATTACAAGAAATCTCACTACGACTTCCTCGCTCCGTACATGAACCAAATCGCCGATTTTACTATGTCTCGGGTCACCTCCGACCCTGCGCTATTGGGGGAACTTTGCCGATTTATTTTAATGGGGGTACCGGATTTCATACGGCACATGCTACCGCAAATTCTGCCCAAATATATCATACAGAAGAACCGCCCCGTACTGGATTACATCGAGACCGCGCTCGGGGAGCGTATATCTACCCTCGTCCTCGGACTAGCGGCGGTGTTGCTAGCCCGTACGTTCCTGCTTCGGGACGCCGCTGCGATCGACGAGGCTCTGTCCTTCACCTTGGACCTTCTCAACGAGAACACCGGCCAGCAGAGGGTCACCCTCGAGAGCCTCATCCTCAGCTGTGACGTTCCACTGCTCACTGAACTCGTTATCGCCTTGCATGATGGGGATCCAGAGATTCAATCCCTTGTACGTTCCTCCTCAATCGACTTCGAAGCCAGTGGCTGAATGCGCTCAGGTGTTCGATGGCTTTAGAAGAGTCCAAGTGGCAACTTCTCGGTCTCCCTCCAGGAAAACTCGTTCTCCCAACCAAGAGGTCGCCACTAAAGAGTTCGTGACAGCGAACATGCTCGCAATCATGATGCGCCTCAGCGAACTCCTCCACGATATGTACGGCAAGAAGGACGTTGAAACGAAGCGTAGGATTATCTGCGGGATCTCCCCATTTATCTCCTATGTCGGGAACGCGATCAGCGGCATTGGGTTACAAGTGAGTCCCTATCTCTGCAGGTGGGAACCAGGCCTGACGGTCTCAGACGATGGCTCTCCTGCAAGCTATGCTAGGATTCCCTCCGCTTGTGTCGGTGACCCTCGGCACCTGGAAGGTTTTCTTACAAACCTTGCGGCCGTCGGATCTTGGCCTATATATCGGCGTAACCAGCGCAGCATTCCTCGCATCGTGGGAGCAATTCACTCGGGACCAACGAACCGTCGCCAAAGAATCCCTCGAGTACATCGTCATTGAATGCGGCGACAAAGTCGGCTCCCACCTCGACGAGATTGCCGACCTACGGAGGTATCAAGAACTACAGACGGTTAGCGCGAGGCTGTCGGAACTTCGCAGTGACGAGACGCCAGAAACTCAGTTGCGGAGAATACTGAATCGTACTTCCAACGAAAACTACGCGGTTGCATGTCAGGCGATGGAGGAGCTGAAATCATTCATGTTATCGAAACACTCCGGATTCATTCACGACCTTGCGTCAGGGGATGCCTTCTCCCCTCTTGTTTCCGAGATCGTTTCGAAACTCATGGCTGCCGGGGCCCGTGATGACGACAACGCGGAGCCGTTGAGATTACTCGCTTACCACTGCCTTGGAATATTTGGAGCCGTAGACCCAGATCGCTTCGAGCTCCCCTCAGGCGACGAACACGCTACCTTGTTCAGCAACTTCAACGACGAGGACCAGGCCGTGGCATTTGCTCTTTATCTCATATCCGACGTCCTTGTTGGAGTGTTCCGCTCCGCGAGCGATCTCAACTACCAGACTCAAGTCGCCTATGTACTCCAGGAGTTGCTTAAATTCTGCAAGTTCACGCCAAACATTCTCTCCTCGGCACCACCCTCATCAGTGACCCTGAGGGTACGACGTCGCTGGGAGTCTCTACCGAAGCACGTTGTAGAGACGGTCGCGCCGTTCCTCGAGTCCAAGTACCACAAGAAGAACCAACTCGAGATTAGAGACTCTGGCGTCGTCTATTTGGTTCAGGCTACTTACCGGGAGTGGATCCAGCAATGGACGGCATATCTCCTCGACAAAGCTGTGGGAACCCACGTCAATTCAATATTTCCGCTATTCCACTGGATCATCGTGCACAAGGACGCCAGCATCGCTCATCGGTTACTTCCGCATCTCATCCTAAACCTCATGATATTTGGGCCGGAGGAGGAGGTTGACCTCGTTCGCCGGGAGATTTTGACTGTGCTGCAAGATCAGGTCAACCCAGATGGAAAATCGACAAATGATAAACGATTCCTTAGCACTCAGGTATGACTTGTGTTCTTGAGGTCTCGCAACCCTCTGACATCCTATCAGGCGATCTTCATGCTCATGGATCACTTGAACAAGTGGGTACGGTTGGTTAGACAGGAAGCGGCCAGCAAGAAATCCGAAGGCGGGACCAGGCGAGGAAGGGTGTACGGTGGCGATGAAACGGAACAACGTTTGTTGCGCGTGGATTCCATTCTATCGAGCATACCTCGTGAACTAGTGGCCAGGGCTGCCTTTCAGTGCAAGGCGTTCGCGCGATCTTTGATGAGCTTCGAGGGGCAAATATTCGACCTAAAAGCAAACGACGCTACCGAAGCCGACTTGCAGCCTTATTACGAGCATCTCCACAAGATATATGCGAACATTGACGAGCCTGACGGGATGGAAGGGATCTCAGCTCTGGTCTTATCGCCATCACTCGAACACAAAATTCGACAGCACGAGAGTACGGGTCGGTGGACATCTGCCCAGAGCTGTTGGGAAGTAAAGCTACAGAGTAACCCAAACAACCTCGACTACCACATAGGACTCCTGCACTGCCTCCGGAACTTGGGGCACTATGGTCAATATTTAAATCAATTGGGCACTCGCGACTTGGCTGACACAATTCTTAGATACTCTTCGGACGCATGTTAAGGGTGTACTAACCCGTAACCCGGAATGGGAGCCAGCCCTGATCGACTTCCAGGTCGAGAGCGCGTGGGTGCTTGGTGATTGGCAGGAGGTCCAAACTTGCGTCGATCGGACAGAGGCTGATACCTCCCACACGGTGATCGCTCGAGTTCTCCTCGCTTACCATAACGGAGAACCACCTGTTGCTGCTCTCGCCTCTGCACGTAAATTGCTCGGTGCTCCGATAACGGCCGCTGGCGTGCGAGGGTACCGTAGCTGTTACCAATCTATCTTGAACCTGCACATGCTTCAAGAGGTCGACTTGATCAGCTCAGTATCTACCGCACCCCCGCCACGTCCATTGCGTGAACTTTCCGGAGCCTTGGATGCTAGGTTAGAGGCAACCCTTCCGGCCTTTAGAGTTCGCGAGCCAATTCTGAGTATGCGGCGGACTGCCTTTGGCATAAAGTGAGTGGCTCAATGATGATAAACGCGTATTACTGAAAGGTAACTTGGCAGTGGCGACCAAGAGAAAGATGATGATAATGTCATTGGGCTCACATGGTTAGATAGCTCGAAGATTGCCAGAAAGGCTGGTCATTGGCAAACCGCGTACGGCGCAATGTTGCAAGCTCAGCGTCGGGCTGCGCCGTATTGGTTTTTGGAGAGTGCGAAGCTGACAAAGTCTACGGGTGAACCACTTCGAGCTCTCTCAGAGTTGGAGCATGCACTTCATTCCTCTTCACACGCCGATGATCAAGAGCATCGCAAGTCAAAGGCCAAGGTAAGGATCAATTTTACAAGCATCCTTCGCTCTGCTCATGAACCTCCAGGCGCTAGTAATTCGCGCTCGTTGGATGAACGAATCTGAGAGGTATCAGCCCAACGAAATTCTCAAAGCCTTCCAAGCCGGGGCAGAGATCCTCACAATGTAGGGCGGATGTATCGCCTCTGTATTGACGCCACTAAAACCTTTCAGATGGGAGAGCGGTCACTTCCACCTCGGCCATTTCCAAGACGAATGCTTCAAAATGCTGCCAAAGAGTGATTTGCGCACAAGGTGGGCGACCCTGTTGTGATCGATTCTCTTTTCTGAACTTTGGAAACAGAGGCTCTCGTATGAATCTCAACACAATCAGGTTCTACTCGAAGGCGATCAAGGCCGGGTCGAAATACGTCTATCAAACCGTGCCGCGTCTGTTGACCTTGTGGTTGGATTCGGGGGAAGATGACCCGGATCTTAAGGTGGAGTCTAATCTGAAGATAAACCAGGAAGTCTCAAAAGCCATCGAAGTGATCCCCACCTATAAGGTTTGCCCTTACCCCCCTTGATCCTATTGTATTGATATTTACACCTTCTAGTGGTTCCCAGCCTTCCCTCAGATGGCTTCACGTGTCGGACATGGGAGTAACGAGGTTTACAAGCTGCTTGCAAACTTGATTTCCCGGATAATAGGGGAGTACCCGAAGCAAGCGCTCTGGTTATTCATATCCGTGGTCAAGTCCACGAAACAGACTCGAGCAACACGAGGCAAGAAGCTTCTAGACCGGCTGAAGGTGAGTCCAACTTTGGGTCTTTTGATGCAAACCGCTTTACTGATTAAACCCAAAAGCTAGATCCTCGGTATAGAAACACAGAGGTTCCGAGTCTTATCGAGGACTCACTGACAATGACGAACGAACTGCTCAATTTATGTGACTACCCCATCAAGGATGACAGGAAGACCTTGAATATGCAACAAGTGTTCTCGGGTCTCTTCAAGCTCGCGCCTTCCAGAATAATCATCCCCCTTCAAGAGTCGTTAACAGCCAACTTCCCACCCACGTCTTCATCCGAGTCGACTCATCAACCATTCCCGGTCGATGCTCCTACCTTCGAATGTTCGTCGGCTCTAATTTTGGTCTGTATTCGGACCTAACTCTTTGCAGTCCTCTACGACGAAATAGAGGTTATGCGCTCTCTGGCGAAGCCGAGGAAAATTACCATCAGGGGTAGCAATGGTCAGACGTACGTCTTCCTTGGAAAGCCGAAGGATGATCTGAGGAAGGACGCCCGCTTGATGGATTTCAACGGAATGATAAACAAACTGCTGAAAGCGAATTCTGAATCTCGGAGGCGGAAACTTTGTAAGTACTTTCCTCGTGTGATGGACAGGGTCGCTCTTGACTGTCATAGATATCCGCACCTATGGTGTTGTCACTCTAAACGAGGAGTGCGGGTTCATCCAATGGGTGTCTCATACTGTTCCCGTGCGCAACGTGCTCGTAAAAATGTACGAACAACGAGGCATACACGGCGGATGGGTAAGTTGCGATCTTGAGGTTATTCCGAACCGACTTTGAAAAATGTCCAGTGCTCAGATCTAGCACAAGCGTTCGGTCGGATAAGGGGGATTGAATCTTCGAAAGTGATCGCAGAAATATTCCAAACAGAGATCCTTAAGCAGTACGTTCTACTTTGTTCTTTATACGCCGAAGGTGAATCGTGGGGTAGGTTCCCGCCTGTTTTCCACGTTTGGTTTCTGGAGACCTTCCCGGAACCCTCTGTTTGGCTGTCAAGTCGCCTGGCCTACAGCCGAACTGCAGCGGTTATGTCTATCATCGGGTTCATCCTTGGGTACGGCGGCCATCACTTTTCCTCAGACACGGCCTAGTGACTCCTGTTATAGTCTCGGCGATCGCCATCTTGAGAACATTCTCATGGATTCACACACCGGGGATGTCGTACACGTTGACTTCAATTGTCTCTTCGAAAAGGTATGCCTTCGTCGGCTCGTGACATCACGACCCTTATAGACACGGCGTAGGGGAAAACTTTGGAAACACCTGAGCGTGTGCCTTTCCGACTCACCCACAACATCGCTGATGCCCTTGGTGTGACAGGACCAGAAGGTAGGCTGTTTGCCATCTCATCGCTTGATTGTGTTCACTCGGTATCAGGTCTTTTCCGCATTGCCTGTGAGATCACGTTACAGATCTTGCGCACCAATAAAGATTGCCTCATGAGTGTTTTGGATGCTTTTATTCATGATCCGTTGATGGAATGGGAGGATGAGAAACGGAGATTGGTATGAACTGTTTACCACCGGCAGGGACGGCGGTCGCTGACAAGTTATACAGGATAGAAAGTCCAAACAAGGGAACAACAACGTGAAAGCTTTGACCGATCTCAAGGTTCTGGCAAAGAACGCGCTAGATCCTATCGAAAAGAAATTGAGCGGTATTTATACATCGAATGGGATAGGCCACCCGAGGGAAATATCGACCAACAATCTGGTCCAGATGGTTATCCAAGAAGCTACGGATCCTGCGAACCTGGTACGTCAAATAGGTTCTGCGGAGATGCGCCGAACTCTAACACCCCTAATCGTAGGGGAGAATGTACCCCGGTTGGGCGCCACATCTATAATGCGTGAGGACGACAGGCTGCAGTATTCCACTACATTTATGTTCCAATTTTAACCTCGAATGTCAAAGTTTATCATAGCAAACGCAAATGTTCCTCTCGAATGTCTGTAAGAGACTCCAACTAGTTACGATCGCAGAGGGTTCTGTTCCTTCCAACTGCAACTAGGAAGACCCAAAAACACCCGAATCGATCATAGTACAAGGACTACCTATCCCAATCCTCCAGAGCGAACGATAAGACACCGAACGTCGATGATTCTGGTCCACCTTTGCTTTCGAAGTTCTCAACGCCGCGGCGAATGAATCGAACGAGCCCGTCGAGTTCCCTCGACATCTTTTCCACCCTCGTAAACGCATCTTCTTCTGCGAACGAGATGGTGACGTCTCCGATGAAAGAGGGAGGCTCCATACTGCGCCCCTCGTCATCGTAATCTTGCTCCGAATCGCTGCTTTCAACATCACGATTGGAATTGTTCCCGTCGTTGTCTCCGCGGCTTGAGAACTCGATTGTGTTCCTGCGTAACCGACGAAGTCGTTTACTCCTATGTCTCCTCACACGAAGTGAGGCCGATGCGTCGCGCGTTCGGGAGACGCTGTCTTGGGGTAATTCGCCCTTGAAGGTTGCGAAACATTCTGTGAAGTAAACAGAGACGTCGAGGATCGAAATCATGGTGCGATATATTGAGGCAGCCTAGAGGGGGACGTTCAGGCTGGAACCGGCGCTCTCCGTAACGATCCTACCCACCTTCTGTTGCAAAAAGCATCTGGTCTTAATAGATTCGATGCTTTTTTGTGTTCAGCAACTGCTAGTACCAGAGACCTTGGGGGTACTTACTATTCGTTGTGCAGTTGGATGATCTCGTCGAGCGATGTGACCTCTCGTAGGTGGTTGTGGAACTCCCGCACTTGAATTTGAATGACCTAGGCGTTCTTTGTAAGCCAAGAACTATTATCACAGGGGGGGATGACCAGGGACATACGTAGGTTGAGACGTAGTCAAGCAGAGTGCTGCGTCAGGCGGTCGCGTCAGCCTAAAGGGAGGAGGTAATAACTTTATCCCTCACTTAACAAACCAGGACAACTTGTTCCGAAGAGCGTAGAAGGCTTTCATCTCTGCTTGCTGATGGACATCCTTCGACATGATCCCCGACCCGCGTAAGACCGTATTCTCTAGAAGGCTCCTCGCTCGTTTAATTTGCGCTAGCAAAACGAAGATAGAGGAATAAGATTGGATCGCCTTCGGACCGCAGATATAAGTCAACGGGAACGGGACGGCGTATTCCACGAATAACGGATCCAGCCTCTTCACGCTCATACTTGTCGCCTTATCCGGACTGTCCTGATATGAGAGTCGAACCAGCGAGGGGTCGATCCACCTGCGATAGCTCATCTCCACAACATCTTGGAACGCGCTGTTGAGGAAGTGGAAGTCGAACCAAGCCTGTTGGGAGTCCATCTTGGCAAAAAGTGAGTCGAGGAAGTGATTCATCACGTCTCCCCGCCTCATAAAGTAGCAGTCTTCCATCACGTTCAGGTGGTACTCGAGCTGGCAATCCTCCAGCAAGACCTTCGTGAGTGCCTGTTGGGCGTGAAGGTAGCGGGGGTGAAGGTCCTCGTAGACGATCCCGGAGAGGACTTCGACCGAAGCAGGGAGCATGATCGCATCTTTGTCCTCCCCACCAGATATGTGAGGTTCCTTGATGAGTTCCCCGAACCGCTTCCAACCAGCACTAGCATCCGCGAGGTCCGTATCTACGCCACCAGCATCTCCAGGTTGAGGGTCCCCGCCCAGGACTCTCAATAGCCCCACCGCCTTCCCCACACTCAACACATCCTGGGCCACATGCTCGACAAACACAGGGAGCGCTTGCGAAACCCCATTGCCATCCTTCCTCAGAACGCATCCCTCTGTCCAAGAGTCAGGGTCTAGCAAGGGCATTTCATTGTCCTCAATGAAGAACTCGTCGTCGACGCTTCCCGGGTTGTCCTCTCCACTACCCCCCGAGGCTGCTGGAGCCCCGAGGGTCGACAGATCGTGGATCGGCATCCCATCCCTGATCCACGCTCCGATCATCGACCAAACGGGTTCGGCACTTTTAGAGAAGACCCTCATAAGTGTCGCCGAAACGGAAGTCTCTCCAATCAAGTCCTGTTCGCGAACTGCGTGCAAGAGCGCATCCAAGAGATGGGTGGTGATAACTGCCGGAGGGACGTTGTTCTGAACCTCCGTTAAATCCCATATCGGTATTAGGGATGATTCAGCGACGGCGGACTTCGCAAAGTAGTAGGTCCGGGAGGCAGACGCCTTCTGGGTAACACCTTCCAATATCTTCTTCAACGTGTCGAATGTGGTCCCGAATTCCTCTCGGACACATCTTTCCAGGCTGAGTAGACTGACGACCAACGGCTCTTCGGCTGGCGCAGAAGGTCCCTGAGCGTGGCAAATATCCTGTTCTCTGGCAGAGCACCAGGCGTCGAACCTCCGCATCTCGAAATCTACAGCTTCAGCAAACGCTTCAAGAGTCCTGGAGTTCCTCCTCCGAAAGTTGAGGATATAGGAGACTTTGTCTCCCTCATCCCCCCTTGACCCTTCCGTGGTTTTTGCGAACACAGTTGAGACAAATCGACGTAAGTGTTGGAGACTGGTCGCGAGACGCGCAAAAGCGGAGATAATTGAATGTTGGGAATCAGGGGTTAAGTGCATGAGCCTTGGGGATTTTGAGGGCTAGATGTGGAGATGAGCTGAGCCAAAGCAGGCAAAGCAGTAAACCCCAGACCTGGTACGAAAAGAGGCGTCCCCCAGAGTCTACTAAGCTGAACATGAGGTTCGTGAAATTTTGCAGGCCCATGAGTACCTCACGGACGGCGTAATGTTCGGGGATGTATTTCTAACGAGCGTCGTAAGCGCAACATCAAAGTGAGGACAAGGTTAGCCTACCTCGTGTGCAGCTGCACCAAAAATACCCAAGGGAGAGCCTTTCTGCATCCTATTGAGAGAAGGGGCGAGGGTCGAGTGATCACCGAGACTGAACGGGCGGTCGAGGTCAGCCTGTATACGCCACTCCTCTCTCCAATATTGTCGCGCTTGCAGGTCTTCGAATGCTTGACGATGTTTCCAACACTCTGGGACAACTTCTAAAGCGTCGTCGTCCGCGTTTCTCCCTCCTTCGATCGAACCCTCATTCTCCTCGAAATTCATCGAGGTCAAAGAACCCGCAAGCGAAAGGGAATCGGAGCAGTCGTCTCTACTGTAGTCTTCGTCCCATGGGGATAGAGAAGGGCTACTTCCGCCTGATTGAACTTCCCATCCTTCCACAGTCGACCCCCGCGGTAACCCATAGACCCCTTCCCAGTGTTGTCCTTGGAAAGGTTCCTCAGCAAGAATCTCTGCCCAGGTTAGGGCTTCGGAGGGCTTCGGAGGGTTATGTGCGAGTTGTAGATACGATTCGGCGAGCTCATGAGTGGATTTATTTGGTGGAAGGGATAGAGTAGCCTATGAAGAAATGTGTCATCTCACAACTCACGGCGAAATAACCAACAGGCGTACCAAGAGCTGCAGGTGATCCGGAAGGCGAGAAGCCTACTAGTACAATAAAATGGATGTCAGCTCGAGGAGCGTTTGCCCGTGGTGACCCTACCTTAACTTCCGCGTCTAAATCGACATTCCCCTCAACGCGCTCCTTGAGTAGTTTGTACGTTGTACCAATCGCGGAAGCAAGGTCATCGTGAGAGCGAATTTTGGCCTTTTCCACTAATCTACGACATTAGCCGGCCATATACCTCACATAAATCCTGCAGGAAAGTTGGGTGAACCGAAACGTGAACGCACCCTGCGAAGTGAGAATCCGCCTTCTTCATGTCCCAACCGACCCCTGCTACTCCGCTGATCCCAAGCATCCCTAATTCCAAATGCTTGTTAGCATAATCGTATGCGATCTTATGGTTTTCCGGATCGTTCTCGTTCGTGAGGCCTGTGATTTGTGTGACGAGGGTGTGAATCAGATTCGAAACTTTAGCGGATATCTGTGAATGAGCAGGAGCATGGTGTGATTGTCGACTTGCTGGCCTCTGAGAGTGTCGTGAAGCTGGACGTTGGGACACTCGGGAAATCGGTCTTGAGTGACCTAGGGAAGAGGAGGGCCGGAGTGTCGGGACAATGGACGCTCTTGACAATGGACGATTGGACAGGCTAGATTGGGGTCTTTCGATGTTTGACGGGGTCGAAGTCGACCGTTGGATCTGCATCGCGTCAACAACGCCGGCGTGATGGAGTTGGTGACGATCAAGTTTCAAATGAGGACAACGCGTGTGTGGCAAGTTTCACCATCTTACCTCAACCCTCCATCATGGCCAGCCGCGTCGCGACTCGAAGCCTCAGGACCGCTCTGTCTGTTACGAGGCGGAACAGGCTACCGCCGCCCCTCGCTAGGGGCATGGTATCCTCCACGCCCGACTCCGCTCCCAACGCGGAGCCAAAGTTGTCAGCTACAGCCGCTGACCTGACCGCTGAGGACTTAGACCAAACTCATTCCCATAGGAACGTGGGCACTACGACGAATAATGGCAACGGAAACGGCAACCGCACCGTGACTAACAACAACGGTCACTCATGGACAGAAGGCAGCGGAGACGGTACACCGTTTGATTGGTCGCGAAGCTTCCACGGCCTATCTTTACAACCCTTCGACAAAGAAATAGCTGAAGTCCTCTTAACCCCGGTTAATACCAAGGATGTTGAAATCAAACCAGGTACAGCCATTTGCGCGAGTCCTTGAGAATCAACTCTGAAACGCACCACAGATGGCTTAATATACCTTCCTGAAATTAAATACCGCCGCATTCTCAACAAGGCTTTCGGCCCTGGCGGGTGGGGTCTCGCTCCTCGTAGCGAAACAAATGTTGGACCAAAGGTGGTCAGCAGAGAATACGCGCTTGTGTGCCTTGGAAGGTGACCATTACAATACAAGCGTTCTTGTGATATACTGAAGGCGGTATTTTCTAGGCTGGTAGCGATCGCAAGGGGCGAGCAAGAGTACTTCGACCCCTCTGGAATCCCAACCGCGACAGAGGCCTGCAAGAGTAATGCGTTGATGAGGTGTTGCAAGGACCTCGGCATTGCAAGCGAACTCTGGTGCGTTCGTTGGAGCAATGCAATCCATCTCAGGACTCTGACCAGTCGCTTCCAGGGATCCACGATACATTCGCGAATTCAAAGCTGCCCATTGCGTGGAAGTGTTCGCCGATAACGTCGTAACTAAGAGAAAGTGCGTGATATTGCCTCTTCTCTGTCTCTAACAGCTGATTTGTCTGGTAGGAAGAAGTTGTGGCGAAGAAAAGACCAGCCCAAGTTGGATTATCCCTGGAAGGAGTGATTTAGGAGCCGTTTCACCTACCGGTACCCCTCTATCGTTAAAGCCTCATTTTCAATATTGCAGTTGGCTAGCGGTGTACTCTGAATACAATAGACCTTGCGGGTAATACTACTACTACTCACCGTTACAACAGAGCGCAACGAATATTCATCGGACTCAAGGTTGCAAATTGTTGTTCCCGCAAACGTGTTCCAGAGACACGGGCAAGAAGCTGAAAGGGCATGAGTGCGAATATTTTACTGCTACGACTACGAAAGATACAAGCATATCACACATCTGCAACACACCGCGGACGAGGCTGTAGATAAGAGGAACAGGACGGAATGCGATAGATACTAATACAGTAATTTAACCCTCGACTGACAGGATAGATAGTGGAGAAAGAAGGCCCTAAGGAGAAGACAACGAAACATTTGTTGAAAGATGGGAAAGGTGAGTAAAATAGCCAAGGTCTGGTGATAGTTAGTTTCTACCACGTCGCTTCTTTGGCTTTGAAGGGGAAGACGCGTTCGCAGTTGGCGGGTTCGGGACTGGCGGGTTTGTAGTTGATGGGTTCGTTATGACCGTGTTTTTAGTGCTGGTAGCAGCAGTATTGTCAGCGGCAAGAGCAACGGGAGGCTGAGCGGGGGAAGCAGGTAGCCGCTTCCGGGCGTTTTGAGGCAGGGGCTTCTTAGGTCGGGGATCCTGTTTTTGTGCCATACCCTTATGAAGGAACTGCACCAAGAATGTCCCAATGGCTCCAGTGCCAACGATGAGTACAATGCGGGGAACCCTGGTCGTCTGGCCGTAAACGAAGCTCAAGACTTGAGCGAAGTAATCCAACATCCATTCACTGTTTGGGGAAGGATGATGTCAGCGATGAGGCGCACAAGCGAAAAAGTGAGGTGAGGCTTACTTGCTGCCACCAGGAGCAAAAGAAGTATTCCACGTCGGGTGATCGAGGTATGTCTTATCCTTGAGCCAGCTCCTCATGGCGTCGACGTCAAGCCGAACTTCATTTGGACCGAGGAATCGAAGGGTCCTACCGCGATCGGTCAAGACCACAAGTCTGGGTGCTCTGCAGGGAATACATTAGGCCTCGTGTGACACACGTGCAGTGTGAAGACTTACTGCCAGACCACCCACTTGGTGGTCAAGGCGGTGACGTTGATGTAGTCAATACGCCCCCACTTTACGTGAGGCAAGTCGTTCTCCTTGACGGAGATATCGTAAGCCGCGTCAAACTTTTCATCGAACATCTGGGAGAGTCCTCTCGGCTGGTCTGCCTGAATGGTACTGGCAGGTTTGAACGATAATGAGAACCCTCACCACGTTGAGACCACGAAACGAAGGAATCCACTCACACGATCAAGAACCAGACGCGTTCCTTCTCCTCCTCCTCACTGGGAAAGATCTCGTTGGTAATCAAGTCCTCGTAGTTATCGTCCGTAACCAGAGGGATCCTCGTGTCCCACATGTTGGCCATTCTACGTTCTGCCTCATCCCTGGCCGCCGAGTAGTTGAACCCAACCTTGAGAAGGGCATCCCCGATTGGCCCTTGGGTGAAAATTTGAGACCAGTGGAAGGGAGTCTCTGCTGGCGGTGTCGCTCCAATATCCGAGGTAGGTGGTGTCTTCTCTTCGGGGCGATCACCTGGAGCCCATTCCCGGGCATCCGAGTCTTCCCCGACAACTTTCTGGCCCGGTTTCCAGCCCGCAGAGTAGTACTGGGCGTAAACAAATGTTAAAAGGGAAAAGAGAGACACCAAGAGAAGGAGGGGGGTGAGGGGCTTCATGGTGGTCAAGGGGAAGGTTAGGGATGATCAACGCCAATTGTGTAACGCCTATTATTGACTTTCACCTCAGCCTCCACGTGCACCCAGCCAGCACCATCATCATCCGCCCACCGTCTTCCACCGTGTGACAGGCGGATTGCTTGCACGCGCATATCCATGACCACGCTGGCCATTCTCTGCTTGGCAGCCTCGCTCTCAATCTCACGCGCTTTCGCTGCACCCCAGGACGGTCGGTCTTCTGGATCATCAATTACCTCTCACCATTAACTGTTCCACGGACAGTGCCATCCGCCGCCTCCTTTTATGTCCCCACTCTTCCGGGACTGGTCCAAGATGAAGAGAACCCATTACGCATGTTTGCCGGACACATCCCGTCAGACCCAGACGCGGCATCATTACCACCCACAACAGTGTATGCTCACACGTTCTTTCTCATGATCAAGGCTCGGCGAAGAGCAGACAAAGAACGCATTTTGTTCTGGTTCAATGTACGACATATGGAACTCCCGCGTTTGATCCTTTCTTAACCGTCGAGATTACGTTACAGGGAGGTCCTGGATGCTCATCTTTTGATGGACTAATGCTAGAGTCTGGTCCTCTGAGAATGAAAGAGGGGATATTACAAGTCATCGAGGGTGGCTGGGACGAATATACCACCATCGTCTTTGGTGCGTTCTGCTGGTGAGAAGTTATGTGAGGTTTAAACTCACTCACCATGCGCAGTCGATCAACCACCAGGTACTGGATATTCGTATACAAGCACCAACAGCTATACACACGAGTTAACTGAGGTGACTCGAGACCTCCGTTGCCTCATCTTGTATGCTGAATAATTCTCGAGGCCGCTCGTCAACATATGGAATTTATGAGTAACTTTTACAATATTTTCCCAGAATACCAGGACATGGATGTGGGTTATTTTTAGCGAGGTGCTAATCCACGCCGACTGATTCGAACCCCTCATCCAAAGACGTACCTCGGGGGAGAGAGCTACGCTGGACAATATATCCCATACTTCGGTAGGCTGTTATCAATTGTCCTCTTGGTCTGCCTGCTCAAAAAGGCATCTGTAGCTAATGCCATGCTCGAAGCTGGACTTCCGCGGACTTTCAAGGGAATCGCGATCGGAAATGGTTGGATTGACGCACGCCGACAGTATCCCGCCTACCTTGAATACGGCCTCAAACACGGGTTGGTGGAAACCGGGTCCGACGTACGAGAAACCTCATACTGTCCGTGCACTTACTCTGATGCTTTGGCTCCAGCACTACAAAAGGGCTAAATCTGAGACGGACGCTTGCATCGAGAGGCTTAATAGAATTACCGACAAGGAACCGGTAAAAGAGTCGGGATGCGAAAACATCATCTCAATCGTAGCCGAATCGAGGAACAAAGTGTGAGTGAAACTCCTGGCTTGTGGTGAAGCATCTTATTCCAGTTTAGAGTCGATGGTGATATTACGGATTGCATCAACGTCTATGACATCCGCTTGGACGACACATACCCAGCCTGTGGCTCGAATTGGCCGTACGAGCTAGCTAATATCACCGAATACCTTCAGGTATGATTCCACGTCAACAATTCCGGGAGTAGGCCAAGCTGAAGCTCTGCTCGCAGAGGAAAGATGTCGCGGCAGCCATTCACGCAACAGGGAAATCCACTGGTTGGGTCGAATGCGACTCCGCGGTGTACGCTGCGATGACCAACCGAAATTCGATGTCTTCTGTGACGTTGATGCCCAACATCCTTGAGAAAATACCAGTGATGCTGTTCGCTGGCGACCAAGACTTGATCTGCAACTACGTTGGCATCGAGGCATTAATTTCAGTTTTGACGTGGAATGGCGGAACGGGGTTGGGTAAGGTCCAGACACAATCGTGGACGGTGGATGGCACTCCCGCTGGGACGTGGGTTACATCACGAAATTTGACGTACGTCAAGGTATGGAATGTTCCTTTGATACCCCCTAGGCCACTTGCCAGCACTGACGTATGATTCTCCGACTGTGCAGATCTTCAACGCTTCACATATGGCACCTTACGATAATCCAGGTGTCACTCATGACATGATTCTTCGGTTCATGGGGGTTAATTTCTCTTCTATCACCGATGGTTCGGCAAGGATACCAAGCAGCGTCGGGGACGATGTGAAACCAGTTTTTGTCCCAGAGAATCAGAAGTCAACCACACCACCCGCCGGGACAGGAAAGTCTCCGGAGCAAGATAAGGCAATGTGGGAAGGTGGGCCATCATCGTGAACCTAAAGGTTCAAGTGCTGATGACTTCGTCAGCGTACTACAACGCCGGCTCAGCAGCGCTTGTCCTCCTACTGATCTTCCTGGCGATCGGCGTCTTCTTTTGGTGTCGAACCCGTTCGCGACGACGTGTGTCAAAAGTTCGGCTGGAAGAGGAGAGCATACCGTTGCAATCGAGCACGAATGACGACGACGACGACGGGTTCAGGCAGAGGGCTGGGAAGGGTAAGGAAAGGGCGTTGGGAGATGCTAGTGAGAGGGAAGAAATGTTCGCAGTTGTCGACAGTGATGATGAGGAAGAGTTAAAGACTCCCATCACCCGATAACTGTTCGGCTTTGAGGTCATCTTGAAGGGTTTTACCGTTGCTGTAACTTATATGTAGGGATGATATGATCTCGAGGTAATTCGGTCGTTTATTCATGGGGCCATAGACTTTATTGAATATGGTAAACACGATTGCAACACGTCCCGGAGAATGGACCTGGGCGCAAAGAAAGTCGAGAAAATTTTTGGAATGTGTGCGTTATGGTTTCACCAAACCGTCAAAGGCAGACTGCCAATATACGGAAAGTATAGGAATATAACGCCGTACCCTTGCTCCCTGGAGTCAACCGACACGAGAGTACCAGTCAAGCGAATCAACACCGAAGTGGACTCAGCCCTCCCTCTATATAATACCCCCGTGCCATCCGGCCAACCCAGAGAGCAAAAAGATACTTGGTCTGGTGAGCGCCCCCTTCATAGAAGATGACGCCTTCGCTCCCTCAACCTGAATGACGGCATCTCAGTCTCGTACGCCGTGAAAGCGCAGGACTGCACCCAATTTTGGGCAGGACGGTTCAAGAGGGTTGAGTCGGACACCTTGAAGAAAAAGAAAAAGAATGATCTCGATCGCGTAGGCTCTTTATTGCGTGAGGATTTGATCGGAGTTCCAACTCATCCTTCCGTTCGCTGGTTTGCTACCGTCTCTTTGGTTTTATCTCCATCTCCGCTCGAAGCTACCCTTCGGATTATCGGCATGCTGCACGCACGTTTGTCCACGCGACCTACAAGTTTCCGCAAGTCGAACATCACGGCCATCTCTGAATACCCTCCCCAGCTTGGTGATGACAACTCGAATTATACCGCGAATCTGCGTGATTGTGTTCTCGCCTTAGGAGACTGCGGCAAGCAGGCCAGTCGGCCCAAAATATTCGTTTCCATTCCAAGGCACAACGCCTGCTCACTGATCTACCCAGGCGGCGCAAGCTAAACAAATCTTACACAACGGATGCGCCGACCTTCCTCGGATTCAGCGCGTGGTTCACCACGAAAAGGTAAGGCAGACGCCGATCCAAGGTTCGTGTATCTAAATCTCTGCGGGTCTAGTACTTCACACTCGTTTCCGAAAACACGGTTCGAGAGTACAAATCTGATCTCAGAGAGGTCATCGAGCCTCAAGTAAACGAACTCATCGAACGCGCCGAGAAGGGTTTGCGTGTCCTGGAAAGACGCGAAGCGTCCCTGAAAGCGAGAGTGGGTCATTTTCGTGCCGCATATGACGTGCAAACACATCATTGAGACTCCTAAAGGTGGAGTCCATGTCATCCAGGCCAGCGTCCAGACTTGGCGGCGTAAATACCACGGGGATGGACAAACTTGAAGCCAGGAAGTTGCAGATGCTTGTGAGTCAAAGGAAGCAGTTAGAGGAAGAGTTGCTCGTGCTTGAAGATGAGATTCTAAATGCGGTATGGGTGAATTTTCGAGTATTCCTCGTAGTGCTGATGGCAAGCGCAGGAGAGGAAGCCCCTCCCAAAATCACGGAAGTAAGACGACTCAAGACTGGAACCGATTTCGACTTGATGGACGACCAGACAAGCTTTGAATTGTCTTAGGCGACGTTGAGGTGACGCGCTTGTGACTACAAGGGTTGTTACGGATCAGTTGCGAACGATGCTCACACCGGGAGGCAACATTGCGTTATTAACGAGAAGAGGTCGTGGACCAATAGCGGTGGATGGGAAGGATGTGTTGCCCTCTAGTTAGTCTTTTGCGTGTACCAAACACTACTCGTAGCAAAGCCTTCCGGTGCTATTGGTTCAGTCTAGCACAGTCCGATGCGTTAATACCAACGCAAAAATCTTAGAACGGGAAGGCTCGAGGGACATACCGACTGTCCTCTTATGTGACCCGTCAGACGTTTGTCTCGTTCCATCATCATCTCGTCCCAAGGGTCAACGTGGTATCTTGGACTCTATAACCAAACGTTAACCTCAGGCAGCGTCTTGGAGAGAACGAGCGCGTGCCTTTCCGAGGTTCTGGCCCCTCTTGGACACGTTCATCAGAGTTCCGGCAGTGCCGAACATAGCGGTCAAAAGACCTAAGGTGAAACAAGAATCATGAAGACAGGCTCGTACGAGGAATACGACTAGCAAGGGTCTGTACCGAAAGGAATGAGAGCTTCCCAGGGGACGGGCATTGGTGGCGGAAATCGGAAAGCGAGTTGTGCTTACGTGATCATTCACATCGATCGAATTGAATGGTCGACTTGAGTGAGGTTTGTGGGAACGCGTTACCGAGCCATAGATTTTTGGCCAGAATATCCTGCCCTGTATCTGTACCTGGGAATGATACGCATGCTGCAGAAATTCATTTCCTCCTTTGTGACAAGACATGCGCGTTGGCCAAAAATGAGCGACTTGAATGATGCGCGACCTTCCATTCACAGAAACGCCGTGTATGGGCCCAAAACCCTTACCCCACCCTCCCTTTGTGTCCTCAGAATCACATACCGCTCATACCAAACCACCTTGCGAAATTTCTGGCCCTTTCCGATCGTTTGTTCTTCCAAAATATTCTTCAAGGAAGCGTGACTGGCCGAGGATGTATTCAGCTCCAGGACAACAAAAGCTCACTTTTCCAAGTGAGTTTTTTTCGATTGAGCGTTGTTGTGGCCCAGCAGTCAGGGTCCGAGGGTCCCAATTTATTCAAAGAACACACGCTTTGGGTACTCAACAGGAGAGCGTTGGCCCCCGAGCGCAATGGCTTCGTCCCAATCCCCTCGGGCCATCCTCATCGAGGCGGTGGCCTCCAGCAATGATTATTCGAAATCGCTTATCGAGGAAAGATCTGTGAGTGAAGTGGTGTGGGTGTACTAAAACACCACATATTGATAAGGGTTGGCAATGCGGCGACCACACAGAGCGATGGCTGCGGGAGGTAACTGAGGTAAGGATGTGGGATTTTCAGAAACCCACAAAACGTGGTGGCTGTGAACCCGTTGATCTCGAAACGTTCAACCGGTACAGTAACCAGAAACCGCAAACCGCAAACTCATAGCTAGGCTTCATTTGCGCACCAACGCACTCTAGCCTTCGTAACGCCTTCGGTACCGGGAGAATGACCGTGGTGCTGGCTGCAAAAGAGTAGGGCTAAGGGAGCCTGATTAATTGACCGGGGAGCTCGCGAGTGAGCATATTTAAGGTGGTCGCTCAGGTCAATTTCTGGCTCCCTCATCCCACCTCAGAGTTCAACGTTCAACAATGGCTTTGCGCTGCCGGAAATTCTTTCCAGTGAAGCTTATCACCCACAATTTGCGAAGGCCATTCCGTAGATCTCATCGGGACACTGCGGAAGCAGCAGTGGCTGATGCGGAATACGCCTCGCAAACTGCCGGAGTGCCAGCCGATGAGGACACCGAGCTACAACTTGTTCAGCCTCTGGAACTGAACTCAGGAGACGTTGTAATCCACGGCGACCACCCTGTACGTGCTGGTACTTTCGCGGACATTTGGGAAGGGTCCGTCGATGGCTTTGCCGTCGTCATCAAGTCGTATCGCCGCTACTCTACCACCGACTCTGCACATGTTCGCATGGTAAGATTCCGCCGCCACTCAAAGTACTCTGTTTTACTCATTTCCCACGTGCAACAGAGGCACCGCAATGAAGCGCTGGCCTGCTGCCAGCTTTCTCATCCCAACATCGTCCCGTTTCGTGGTGTATATGCAACCCCGAAATATGCACTAGCTCTCGTATACGACTCAATGGGTCGCCGATGCCTTAGAGAATACACCAGGGAAACTGAGACTGTTATGGGAGTACGATTGGTGAGATTTTCTTTTTTCTCCTCTTGTCGATCCTCTGACCTTTTTTGTTGATTGCAGCTCGTGGATATAGCTCGAGGCTTGCTCCACATGCATGACATGGGCATCGTCCATGGAAATCTCGCAACTGTAATATCCTTAAATATTTTCAGCATATTACCATCCCCTTACTGTGTCGCAGGAGAATGTATTAGTCGACTGCGATGGCGCAGCTCGTATCGCAGGGCTTGGGTCCGCTTTCGTCCCCAAAAATCACGGTATCTGGTCTGAGAGGGATGCAGATTTACGGTCTTACGGAACTGCCCCGGAATTGCTGCGTCCCGATCCCCCCCAGTCCAGACCACAACCGACTAAAGAGAGCGATATTTACGCCTTTGCGTTGCTCGCTTGGGAGGTGAGTTATTGTTGCCGCCGCTTTGCCAAACATAAACATTCGCTAAACCGTACCAATCCACAGCTTTTCGCAGGACATGTTCCTTTCCCAAACATACCTCAGGCCGCGGCTACCTACTTGTTGGCGAGCGGCGAGCGGCCGCCTCGACCTGATCACCCTGAGCTTTGTGACGAAATCTGGGACCTTATTGAACGATGCTGGGGCGGTGACCCATCGTGTCGTCCCCCGATAGACAACGTTCTCGCTATTCTTCAGGAGCAGCTCTCGAAACCTCTCTGCGTGTAGTAGACAGACTCGATGTGCGACCGACTCCCTATGCGACATTGCTTTTACTTGGGCGACACTCCAGTCGAGCCACCTAGATTGGCGAAACCTGATTTTGTATTTAAATCCTCGTATTTAGCAGAGTTTTGTAAAGTCTCCGTCCGGAAGCTCATACGTCATTGCCAGTTTCGCATCTCATCACTGTCAAGGATTTCCAGGCCCAGTTTCCACCCACAGAACAACTGAGGCGGGATATCTGTGCCAGCCGCTACCTGAGCGATCCCCCAACTTCAGCGGTAGGGCGGAATAAGCTTTGCGTCGTCCCCCGCAACACCGGACGGGCGCTCGGTTTGACTGGCGTGAATCATTTGCTACAGTGTCACATGAGTACTTGGGTGCCCATACTTGCGGTGTAACGTCCAAATGGCAGGATTGTGACTGTGGTTGCTGTACCATCCCTTGTATACAGGACATCGCCAATCGTGCCTGCCAAAGGCACTCCGGTACATACTCGTCATAGTAATCTCGCACGCATCGGGGCCGAGCTACCCCAGCCCCCGAGTTCGAGCGTGGGGATATACCACCTGGGCCTCGCACCTGTCAAGCCGTCGACAGGTGCGCGCTCTGAGAGTTAAATATACTCAAGTTATATTTAGAAACCATGGTCGGTCCTGTGCATCCGGCCAATCCCTTCCCTGAACCAAGGCTAGTATAGTACCCGCGTGGTCAACGAGGGCTGAGGCCTAAAGCACCGAACAGAATTATGGAATGTATGCCCACCATTTCCCTAGGATGTGAGGTTAATCCGGCTCAGGAGCGGTACCTCCAGTCGTACTGTGTGGCAACTCGGGAACATTCGCCCTCGAAGCGCGAAGCTTCGTCCACGGTTTCTCGAAACGCAGTGGTGTTCCTTTTACAATATACAGGTCTCCCCCAGATTCCACAGCTTTGTCGTGGGGCGGCTAGAGAGCCTGCACCCATGGTTTTAAGAGTGTCAAGCCGGGGACCGCCATTTGGTTATGTTCACCAAGACCGCATCCATCGTTGCGCTGGTTGGGGGCAACCGAGCGACCAGCGACTGGGTTCAGATCACTAAATGTCGCTACTACCCACAGCCAATCTCAGCGACCACCTGGCAGTGGATATTTCTTTACACCGCCCGGGAAGTTGACAGTACTGGTCCCGGAGCATCGGTGGCTGTTGACCTGTGTGTTGGACCGGGCCAATACTGAACAGTTCCATTCATCCTTCCGGGTCCGAGAACACACTGGAGGTGGTGTTGCGAACATGTAGTCACAAGACCACCCTTGTCCTTATCCACAATTAGCACGCCTCCACTCGAGCCAACAAGCAGATGTGAGACTCACAAGGTCGATTCTTCAACCAAGAGCCGTCAACAATAAGGTGAAATCTTGAACGGGTCCTGCGACCCTGGATACCTTTTACGAGGCTACACGTCATTCTAGGAGGCGAAATTCGTAGATTTGAGTGATGGTGCACAGGAAATAAAATGAATTCTCCCGCCCCAACCCTAGGTAGGCGGTGTTCGCACGGCCAGTATAGGCGCCGAGTCACCGTTCCCTGTTCCGTACATATACAAGCAGGGGTTCGGAACGGGTACTCGCTAATCCCCATTACTTCTCTCCTACACCTTCCCTCTCAACCGCACTTTCTACCGCGTTAAACTCTACCCGCGTTTGCTATGGTCTTTGGGAAAGGCTTTCGCGCAAAGTTTGAGAAGGTGTTCTCGTCTTCGTCCCAAGATCCCAAGGTTTCGAACGACCCGCCCCCTCCTTACCTCCCCGAGGAATTTCGCCAAGCTGGAATCAAGGAGGACGAACTAGAAGCTCTAAGGAATTATGACACGGTCATAATCCTCGATGACTCTGGAAGTATGGAACCTTTGTGGCATCAGGTGAGCTCCACCTTCCATTTCCTGATCAAATAGAGCGCTGACTCTCGCCGTCTCGTTGCAGGCATCTAGAGCGTTGTCGACACTCGCGGTGGTTGCTTCTAAATACGACAAGGACGGAATCGATATACATTTCCTCAACAATACCAAAGCGGGGGAACATGTCAAGGTAAAGCGGTTCATAGTGCGGCTTCATCGTTCCCGCATTGATAAAACATATTGACTCGTGGCTTCACCTGTCAGTCCGAAGAAGAAGTGATAGAGCTCTTCCGTGAGGTCACACCGGCTGGCCCTACCCCTCTTGGAGAGTGCCTGGAGAGGGTCACTGAGCGACTGCTGAAGGACCTCGACAAGGGGAAGTCCCGTAAGAAAACAAATTATCTTATCATCACCGATGGACAGCCAAGTGAGTTATCTCAGTCGATGCCAAGCGACGCTCGCTGACGCGCGACGAATAGCGGACGACGCCGAGGGTGCCATCGTCCAAATCGCCAAGAGGCTAGATAAAGCGGGTGCAACCCTTACCCAGGTGGGTCCATTGGGTCCGTCAGGCAATGGCAACTCTTACCTGTACATCCAGCTCGGAATGCAGTTCATCCAGATCGGTACGAATGAGGGCGCAAGGAAATATCTCGTGAAACTTGATAACGACCTCAAAGAGAAGCATGAGATTCGGGTGGGTTTCCTCGATCAACGGCTTTTGTGGCTCGGTCTGATGAAACCAATCTTCTAGGATATGGTTGACACCGAGCCATTCACCAATGGCGAATTGACTGCCACCCGCCTGACCAAACTTTTACTGGGAGGTATTAACCGCAAGATCGACAAGTCCTAATCGATACAATTCGGCGCTCCCGGTCTCTGGTAATCGCATACCCATCCGACTATGTAATTGTAACCCCCAGCGTTTCATCCTCCGTGTAGTCTACTCTCAACCTACTCAGTTCCAGTTCATCCATATTAGGGTTTTATTTCGAGTTGTCATCTCTCGTGCTTTTATTTATAGGCCTATTTTCTCTCTCTCTCGAACCGGTGTACAAAATGGAAATTGAAAAATATATGACCCCCCAACCACACAGCCCTCCTCGGAGATTGGTGTGGGGGAGACATGAGTTGAAGGATGATCGATAACCAAGGAAGATGTCGAGAGAAAACCACCAGACGATTCATCTCGATTCCCTGGGCAGTGTTTTTCCAGCGTCCATGGTACTATCTGGAGGGGCACCTTAACCCAGAGTGTGCAAGTCAGGTTACCCCTTTCGCCAACTACCACTGCTAGCTATCCAGATCTAACTGGGCGTTGTACACAGCACCAATCGCGGTAAACCCAATGGACGATGTGTGTTTCTCGCAAAAACAGAGAATTTGGACACCAAGGTCAGAGGTGTGGCGAGGACCAGTTATCCAATAATTCATTGCTTTGCCCGCCACACGGGTTTCTTGAAGCCAATCAAATCGAAACAAGGGGGGAGGAGAACCACGTGTGCCATAGGGCTCACAGCTTCTAGGCGGCGCGAATAGCATTCCGATCAGTCGGTGGAACCGTGAAATGGATTCTAGAAAACGCCATGACCGCCTCCCCTGAGGAGACGTGGTGGCCTCCCCTTGTCAGGTCTTCAGATAAAAGCAGGTGGCAGCTCCGACCACCGCCCTTCCCTCACCCCAGAGTCTACAACACACACAACGATGGGCTTCGGTGACTTCAAGCTTCGGTTATCTTCAAGGTTTGGTTCGAGCTCCAGCGCGACACAATCTCCCATGAGCCCTTGCTCCCCGTTAGGCCCTGGGAGCTCCAAGGCCGACTATGCCTACGGCTTAGACCTATATGCTTCCCCCACTTCTTCGGCGCCCGCTCAGAGCTACTACGATGGCAACCATGGTCCGCCTCCTCCGTACCACCCAGAGAGTGGGTCTGGTTCCAAAGAGTGGCCTGTGGATGCTAAGACGCCGGTGCCATACAACCCAACGGATTCTATGGGCGAGTCTCCCCTCAAGGCGCTGGAGAAACACGACATCGTTATCGTCCTCGACGATTCTCACAGTATGCTAGTCGCGGATCATAAAAGTGGGAGGACACGGTGGGACCAGGTGAGGACGATCCACACCCCGCTTTCTACACGCTGTTTCATGACGAATTATTCTACCTGTTTCAGGCGTGGGACGCGCTTGCAACCCTTGTACGCGTAGGGTCCAAATACGACAGGGACGGAATAGAGATTCACTTCCTGAATCAGCAGAATTCTGACAGCACAGTAAAGGTGTGTGGGCCACCCACCCACTCTGAGTTGAATAGATTTACTGAAACGTATATCTAGAATGAGGGTGATGTGCATCGGCTTCGGAAGAGAGTCAGGGAGCCAGCGAGAAATTCCTGTACCCCGATAGGGGACGTTCTCGACACGCTTTTATTGGAGTACGCGAGACAAACAGGCGACGCCCCAGGCCGCTCGAAAGTGAAGAAAAGAATTTTCCTTGTGATAACTGATGGTGCTCCCAGTAAGCCGCCTTGTCGAGTTCTTCCGCGTATTAGCAGCTGCTGAAGATTTTGGCCTTTCCACCAAACAGCCGATTCCCCTGAAGAGCCCATCATTAGGTCAGCCAAATTCTTCCAGCAAGGACAATTCCCGCTCGACCAGGTATTTGGTTTTTCTACCACCCCCATTCAGGAGAGAGGACGGCTGAATAATGTTCTGTATCGCAGGTCGGGATACAGTTCATCCAGGTTGGTGACGATCCAGAAGCGACGCAGTTCCTGGAAGAACTGGACACGGGCCTTACTGAGGGTGGAAATACGAGGGTAGGCCCAGCCCTATTGTCCTTTTGCTCATTTCTCACCCCATCTTTGTACGATAGGATATTGTGGACACCATCA
Source organism: Thelephora terrestris (assembly GCA_015956445.1). Lineage (NCBI taxonomy): Eukaryota > Fungi > Basidiomycota > Agaricomycetes > Thelephorales > Thelephoraceae > Thelephora > Thelephora terrestris. The sequence continues at coordinate 539,682 of WIUZ02000012.1, read as the reverse complement.
AGTCCACCGGAGACGACCTTGAAGGGGACGCTTTGATCAAGGCACTGACTGGAGGGTTCAATCGCAGGCAAGACAAGATAGGGGAAAGACGCAAATGATTCTTTCGCTGTGGGGGTTACACTGGAATGTAGGATTCGAGTTTTTCGCTGACTGGAAGAAGTAAATATTCAAGCTAGCAGAGATGTAATCGCGACTTTCTCCTCATTGACATCGCGAGGACGATCATAGAACAAGTTGTTTTTCTTATGAGATCCCCTAGCAGTGAACCTTGTTTGGATACCATTACCACGCCTTAGCCCGCCCCAACCCGACGCAGTTTCGAGAAAGTCCCCCTCAACCCCTCCCAAGCTGACGTTCACGGTCCCTACAATCTGCACCCTTTCCCCTTCCGACACCTACTTTACCGTCCACTGGCGCCGATCACGCGATGAGTCGATGGAATTCATCGTATCATCATCGTTACATTCCAAGTAGCGCTCGAAGATAAAGCGGTGTTCACACTAGCGGTAAGGCCGACCGGGGATCTCGATTTGCCTTCTAGACGCGCGGCCACGGACCGACAGATGCGAGAACATATCGTGGCATTGCATCGCACCGGTTTGCGTCGCCGACTCCGCGTTAGGCTGCACAGATTGCCCCCTCCCTAATCTTTATACTGTCGGCGAGATTGGAACAAAGCTCTGCTTGTAAAGCAAGCCTCGCAACGGGCGGTTGACCCCTCATCGCGCTCCTTCCGAGACCCGGAGCTTATGATGGAAATAGCGCCGAGGGCCTGGAGCGTTGGAACTATGATGTTCTCGAAGAGGATGGAGTGCAAAAGCTTTAAGCCATCGTGGAAGAGATCAAACAGGGCTGTGCGACCCTATGAAGTAGGTAGTGGTTGCGTTTGTACATCGTTACCTGCTAACTAGGGGTACTACCAGGGGCTGGCCAGAATCACGGTTGTGCGGACAGTGGCTATGAATGTCTCCACCGAATCGACTGTTGTTGTCTGATGTCTCAAGGATTTTCTCCCTCTTCCGCCCGGGGTTCTAATGCCGATTCTACGATTATCCACCACCGGGACGCGTGTCATTTTGTGGGGTGAGGCGCGTGGAACTGCAGGTGTTCCACCTCTACTTTCAGCGCGCACAGGGTGGGTGAAGACCCAGGTTTGTTTAGCCAGTGTGAAATATGGTACTGCATGGGAACCCCTCGGCATGCACGCTCGAGCACACACCCCTCCTGCGTCGCTCGTGCGATTACTTCACCCCTCATTCAAACCTTCCTCTTCTTCCCAGACGAACCAACGCTGATCGGGCTGTTCTTCAATACCACCACAGCCTCCTTGCACGTGTCAACGGCGGCGTACCTCGGTGTACCCACTTCATTTCCTGTCAATTGGTCTCTTTGAAGTCCCACGGGCCCGCGGTGGCATGTACTCAACAATATAACTACATCGTAGATTTCAATGCATCAACACGGCCCGGCTTCTCCTCGACCGCGTTCTTTTGCACGATTCAAGGGCTGGCGACACCGGGTGTATACCGTGCCAAGAAATCAACTGCTTGGAGATGACTCTCTTCCCCGCCCTTCGCCATCGATTAAGATTGTAATTCCATTGGTCTTTTCGACGGCTCCGAGCGAGTCCACACCAGTACACCGCTTCCCTTGCAACGATGGTAGCCCACTACCAGCCTCGAATACATATTTAGCCCTGCGAATTCTAGCAGTGGCTATCCGTCGGTAGAGCCTCCCGGAAAGTACGTTCCTCCTTGGGGGGAGTCATCTGACCCAGAAGGCATCCGGGTCCGCACTTCCGCTTGAAGTCTGCGGACGTTCTTTCACGCATGCTTTAAAGTCGTGCTCAAATTCACGAGAATCCCAAGCTTCCGCATTTAATGAAATCCATCAGAACCTTAAGGCCTTAACCTGTATTCCGCAGCCGAAGAATGAAAGATAGAGATAAGGAACGGTCATGAGGTATTCATTGCGGGAGATGAAGTAAAAACAGTACACACAAAACTCGTAAGAATGATCAAGCGCCACGAGTTCAGCAAAAGACGTGGTGGGAGATAAGAAACGTATCGAAAGCAAAAGAAATCAAGCAGTGAATCTAGCCTGGACAACAAAAATACCCTCTCCAAGGCCTCCGGACATAACAGCGGTACCGACCTCTCCGAGGGTCTTGGTAGCTTCGCCTCCAATCGAGGTATGATTATCGGACAACAGCTTCTTTAACTCTGCGGCATGGCTCTCAGTTGCCATCCTCCTCGACCTCCCCAGGACTATAAGCAACCGACTAGGAGCCAATCCCGCAGCGAAGGTCTGGACGAAATGAAGTGGCCGATCGGTGGTCTTTTCGCTAAAGTTGATCCGGCCCGTAGCCACGCGAAGGGCTGGGTCCAAGGTTGTAGATGTGTATCGACCCCAGATGAGGTCGTCGGCGGTAGCGGATGCCAGGTGGGTCTGAGTAGATTGGTAGCCATAAACGGTATCGGGGAATATAGTCTAGAAATAATGGCCAATAAGTCTCAATCCGTTCTCGACGTAAGCTACGTACGTTGTGGGCACCCGTTCCAAACTCCTCGATTTTCTCCGAGGTTCCCGTCGCTGTGTTTTTCTTGATCCTCACGACAGAAGCGGTGACACCAGAATCTCCGGCGCAAAGCTGAACTACGAGAGAGAGTGCAAGCCTATCATCGGGGCCACCGAAGAAAGGTAGGAACATATGCTGATCATTAGGGGCTCCGGAAGTGGAAAGTCCACGGTCAATGACGAGGCAGACGTCGGCCTGAGTCCCAGCAAAGACTTTCCTGATGTAATGCGAGTTTACTGCTTCGGTAGAGTGGTCGGTTGTGATGGTCCTCTTGAACAAGTGGTCGAACGGATTGAATCCAGTGGAAGCAGCTGCGTCACCGTTCCCTGTCACCTTCAAGGGAACCATCAGCATCTGCGAAGAGGACTGCTCGACATGTCTTGCGACACTGTCAGAGAACTCGTCGTAGTTGACGACGGAGATGTTGGCCTTGACGGGGATACGGTTAAGAGCTCCGAAGGTCCGGAAGACCGAGACGAGAGGGTCGGTTTGGAGGATATAATCAGCCTCTGCGGACATCATGACGGCCGAAGTACGTTCGGTCAACTCGATCAACCTCAGAGCGTCTACGGAAACGGGGCGGAGCAAAGAGATGTCTCGGGAGGGCGCCTTTTCGTCGGTACTGATATCAGAGGCTGCTAAGAGAGACCGGGAGGATGAGTTTGAGAGGAGCTGGGTGACGGTCATGATTGCCGGGAGTTGCTCCAGTTTATCCAACACGATGGCGAAGCGAGTCTTGAACTCGTCCTCGGATCCGCCCGGGGGACGAACTTCAGGATCACGATCCCCAATCTGGTGAGCACCCACGCGAACGCGGTGCATCGGCGGATAGAACGCGAGAGTCAAAGGGGTCGTCTAAGGTGGCGGAATGTTAGATGTGTATGACCCAGCTGTGGTAGACTGAACTTACGGCAAACGTCAAGACCAAAGCATGCAACACGAACATGGAAAAGGTTCGGGTATCCAGAACTCCAGCTTGGAGACCAACGTTCAACACAATGAGTTCGACGAGACTTTGCAGCAATCGCCCAAGTCAGCGACCAGTGCCACGCATAGACCCGGAGATAAAACATACCCCTTGCAACTCATGAGGGCACCGATAGCGCCAGACTCGCGGATGTTGAAACCACACAATTTGGCAGTGATGGCACAAGGAAGGAATTTGGCACAGAAAGAAACAACACACAACAAGATTGTATACCCCCAGGTGATGCCATTATCCAAGAGGCCCAAGTTGGTTTTCAGGCCGGAAAGGGTGAAGTACTAGAAAACGTAAGTTAGCCACCAATGATGACCGTACGCCGTAAGCGGGTAACGTTGACGATCGAATGGAATATGTGACGTGCCAACGGGATGAGGATAATGGAAACCAGATCTTCGAATCTTTCCACTAACGCGACCGCGAAACCATTATCATGAGGAATGATCAGACCAGCAACAAAGCCACCTAAAGGGAGGTGAGATGACTCCAAGACACCAACGCGTAGCAGTCGGGAACTCACCAAAGATGGGGTGGATGCCGATAATGTCAGTGAGGAAGGCAGAAACGAAAACCATCAAGAGCGTGATAGTCATGACGAAAGTCGTAGGTTGACCGGTTGCCAAGCTTCCGGACTTGGTGAGCAAAATTCTGAAGGCCCACTTGACGGGCAGGAGCATGAAGATGACATAACCGATACCAACCAGAAGGACGTAGAGACCCGTGAGGCCGCCCGTGGAGTTGACCAAGGCGACGGTCAAGGCAAGCAATATCCAGCCAACGACATCATTACCGACACCAGCAGCGAGAACGACAAGGCCGACGACGGTGTCCAGAAGCTTCAACTCTGTAAGAATGCGACAAAGAACTGGGAAAGCGGTGATTCCGACGGCCACGGCCACGAAGAGTATAAAGTAGGCCATGTTAACCGTGGGAGCGACGAAGGTATGATAAAGCGGGATGGCGATCGCAGCTCCAAGACCAAGTGGTATGATAAGTCCCAGGGCAGATATAAAGGCAGCGGATTTGCCGTTCCGTTTCATAAGCCGAACGTCGACCTCAAGACCAACGAGGAATAGGTACAGCGTGATGCCGATATTGCTGGTGAGGGTGAGGGAGGGAAGGGACGCGGGGGGGAAGATAGCGTTGGTGAAGCCGGGAATACGACCCATGACTAAGGGGGATAGGTCAAAGGTTTGACAAGCTCGCAAGGTAGGGTTACAACAGACCTGTTGGACCGAGAATAATACCAGCGATGACCTCTGAGATGACCCGGGGTTGCCTGATCTTTCCAAGAGGGTAGGCGAGGATTTGTATCACGGAAATGATGATCACTTGAACGAGAGTACCGATAAGGTGAAGGAATCGTGCAAGACAGGACACAATCACGCACCTAATTGGAGGATCCACAACCGCATAGGATTGGAAGGCAAATAAGTGGTAGGGTTGTCCCCAGAGAGCACACCGCCCTAAGAAATCTCAGTGGCATGGAAGGGTGGGTTGATGGTATAACACACCTGCCCTTGAGCCGCTCTGGACACGAGCCGCCTGCCCAAGTGGATTATCCCGTCTGCAAAAGTACCCATGGCTAGGTTGTGGGGGAAGAAGAGAGAGGGTCGCCGGACGATTTTCGCTTAGCTCATCCACTAGTTATAGTTGTACGAAGCGTGACACACGGACAAGCGCGGGTCTTCCTCTTGGCTGTACAGGGCCGATGTGACCAGGGGTACAGTGGTCAGGCACTCCCGAGTGTGTGCGCCGGGTACGTAATTAAGAAATTAAAACGTGTGTCTGGTAACTTCGCACTAACTACATCGCCAAGCTGAACGTTATACACTTGATCTAAATCATCTGATGCCCGCCACGTCCCACCCGAATCTAGACCCGTTTCCTTTACGAGTCGGAGGAACAGCCACGACAACCTTGGGATAGGACAGATATTAGCCAGACCGTCTCACCGCTCAATCACAGTAACGCTCACCACAGTGAGTGCACTCCACAACAGTTCCGGGCCTCAGCTGTCCCTTAGGAACTCGACAAACACAGGTGGAGCCTTGATAATTCATATCCTGGCTAAAGATAAGCCCAATGCATCAGTCCATGGTATAAATTGCCACTCGCCCGTGTCTGGATACACCGGAGGCAGCACAACTTTTCGTATCCTGTCTTCTTCCACTTGGCAATCAAACTTGTCGCCGACGTCAGCTTGGATATGCGGACCGTAGACTTGGCACGCTCACTTCGCATCGGCGTACCCTTCTTTCAGGAGCCAGTCGTACAGTTTCTTTGTAATGCCCTCTTGCCTGTAGTACAAGTCGTAGATGTATCGCGAACGAGAGTGCGAGATGCGCATTATCGGCCACAGCGACTCAGTCCGACGCTTTCCCTCGTGAGGCTCGTTCTCTGCATCTCGCATCTGTTTGGCGTAGTCCTCGAGAACCTGCGCTTCCAGTTTAGTATTAGTTGCCGACGACAGGTGTGGGGTGCGGTGGATGCTCACACTCTCGATATCTTCGAACCCACTCGGGGGTTCCTTCGTCCTCGAGGTACGGATTTTTGGCATGGTGGTGGGTGAAGAGAAGTTGGACGAGAGTCACAGTGACGAAGAACGGAACCAGAATCCGATGGTCGGACGCGCCTCGTGTATGCCGCATTTTCCTCTAAATACTACGTCTCCTCCACCATCTCCTTCCCTCCTTTTCTTCCAACTGCCACTACCTTCATACTCTCTCACTGCCTTTCCAGCTCGGTCCTTGCACGCATACACGAGTACTTTTCTTTAGGTGAAACGACCGTGGTCGGCCAACGACATGGGCCCGGTCGTCCCAGTCCTCCGTCTCGCCTACCTGTTCCTCAACATCTACGACACCTACAAGGTCCTGAAGCTCCCCCCTCCATCCGCACGCAATGGTGGCCAACCTAGCGCAAGGGCGATGACCCAGCGCAAGCGCGACATGAAGGGGATCATGACCATCTGGATCATTTGGGTATGTCTCTCTTCGTATCTTTCACTTCCGCTAACACAGTCCTGATCATCCCCGATTCTCTCTCTGGCCAGTGTTGCATCGCGACCTACGAAAACGCGGTAGACCCGCTTGTCATCTACTTCCCTTTCTACGACGAGATTAAATCCATCTTCATCCTCTTCTTCATCGTCACTCGAGCTCGCGTAAGTTAGTCCACTCCCCGTCTGGTCTGGGTCGATCGCGTCTCGCGCCGACCAAGTTTGAGCCATCGACCCAGATCCAGCTTGGTTGTGAAACGTTGCGTTCTAAACACGTTTTTTTACTGATAGGGTGCCGAACCTGTCTATCTTCACGTAATCCGGCATTTGATTAAGCCTCACACCCAGACCCTCGATACCTTGCTCGAGACCATCCACCTGTTTGGGGACTTCTTGGTTGTCCTTGTTTCTTGGCCCGTCCAAATTATCCACGCGTGGTGCAAAGGGTTTACCTTTAACTTTCCATGGAACCCTTCCATGGTAGACGAAGATCTCCAGAGTGCCAGTTCAGACGAGTCTCGCCCACAGTCTAGGTTGAAACAGCGACCACAGGACCCCACTCGTCAGCGTTCCACCATCTCCACAGGCAGCACACAAGACTCGGTGGACGCGTTTGGCGCCCATCAGATCTGGTACCCACCTCCCCCTGCCTATGAGGAAGAAGATCGTTCCCAAGTCCGGCCGCCCCCATTGCCTCCCCTTTCCCTCGCGCCTGGGTTTTACCCTACTACGCGCAGTCCAGATGGATATCCGAACATTCCAGCTGCCTACCCCTTGTCGCCTGCACCAGGCCCCCAGATCATCGCACCCGTGCCAAAACGCCCCTCCGACGTCATCGATATCAATAATATGTCTAGCCCTGGACAGAACAACGGCAATGCACCGGCTGATAACGAGACCCGGCCGGGTTTTTACAGGTCGCTCCCGTCGTCGCGTGAGTTTGTGAACCCCAACTCCGCTGTACGCTCGAGCGACCAAAATCCTGCACATGGGGTTCAGCTTGAAAACAAAATGAAAAGTAACAGAAGAAAGAGGAAGTGGATGACATCAGAGGGTGGTGATGGGGGGGAAGACGGTATGAACGTCGATCGGGTGTCAGGCGGGGAGACCGCAGCGGATGCCGATGAAGAGATGGACGAGGATGGTAGCGAGGACGAAGGAGTCGGTGACGAGACTTTCACAACACCCAAAGTTCGAACCATGGCTGTGGACAGTGATGCAGAGATGGGAGATGCCTCAGCCTCTGAGCAAGAGAACAGCTGTAGCCTCCAGACACCCCTTCCACTTCGGCGTAATGGGAAAAGGGCGAGATCAAACATCACCATTAGGAGACCCAGCTCCACCGTTACATTGAACCCAAGGAAACACGGGCAGGGGACGAGACTCAAGGCATACCCTACCTCTCCTCCACGCCCCTTTCCTCTTCACCTCGCTCCTCAAATAAGTACGGCAGCGAGTGAGTCGAGCGGTCGGAGCGTCTCTACCACTCTCTCGACTTCGGCAGGAGGCGACCCTCTGATGACGGGGGATGAGAGGGATGAAACTAGAACGCCCTTGTCTCCCTCCCCTTCTCCCGTCACGTATGCAGCGGGTACGTTCTTAGAGGTCTCACCCACCTTCCCTATCCCGGACGTCGACCCAGCTTTCACATTATCAATGGACATCCGTGGAAAGCGACTGTTCCCCAGGACCCAGGCAACGAGCGCGAGGAGCAGGCCACCGGCTCTAGGTGGTGCTATCAGTAGTTCTTCAAGTGGCGGTGCGCACTCTCGCGCTAGCTCCCGGTCGAGAGGGAGTAGAAAACCTCAAGGGTTACAACCTGCTGTCAGGAAGAGAAACGTCGGGGGCCCGGGATTGACCAGACCAGGCGTGCGAGCCGTCGCGAAAGTTACCGAAAACGTCCCCATCCCCATTCTAATCCCAGTGTCGGATACTGAGGATGTTCGGCAAACCAAGGAAGTCACCGGTGCATATCGTGAGATAGAGACCCACAGCGACGCTACCTCTTTGAACAAGAAACAGAAGATCTTCCCTGATCCATTGCGCAAGACCTCGAGCTTGGAGTCCAAGGCGATGCATCCCCCGAAGCAGAAACCAACCGCTCCTCAGAAGCCAATCCGAATCACGAGGAGCACATCCTCCGGTACGAGTGCTTCCTCATCCAACGTCAGAGCGGGGAAAAAAGTGGGTTTCGCGGGTAAGGACAAGCCTGCTGTGCGGGCTACTCGGGTGAGAGGCGGGGGTGCGGGGAGCACCAAGAAGAGCGGAGGGTGATGGCTAATCAGCAACGATGACTCGCCTATGACATTTTTTCTCTACGTCTTCTGAAACGACCTTGATCCACTGACCCCGAATATCTCACTCATCATCGATCCACCCCCTCTTCCTATTGCTTGGGACACATTTTTATCCATTGTATTTGTATATTCATTCAGCATCCCGCAATTCTATTTAGACACCCAAGGTCTTTCCAGCACGTTTGTATCACCGTTGCCTCGTGCCTCGTATAATGATCCCCAGCGCCGACGATATGCAAAAGTCCACGGCGAAGGTATCTCCAGTATCTTTGAAGGTTGCGAGATGGTTAAAGCATCTACGAAGGCGATAGGAACCCCACTGATGCCTTTCATCTGGACGTGGAATCGAAGTGGGTGTTTGTGAAAGTAGTGGCTGTGTCGGATTCACCCTTTTTGGGGTGAACAATGTCGGAGTCGATATGCAGATATGAGCAAGCGTTGCCTTGAGGACGTTTCTACCCCAATAATACAAGCCGAAACGCAGACACCCATTCGACAGACTGATTCCAGGGCTCCTGTATCTTCTGATGTATGCAACTCGCCGGAAATTTATGCTACACGCCGGAACAACATGTTGATCACGCAAGTCCCCGTCGCATTTCGGCCATTGCCTTTCCCCCCTTGACCATTTACCACTATCACGAATCTTTCATCCTCGCTCTCGCTCCGTCTGAGGAGGAAACCTTGAACACGGGCATTAAAACACACCACGTATGTGAAAGCTTGAGCCGTTTTTTACTCTATTTTTTTTCGGGGGGGCTGCTTCCCCGTTGTGATGTATGAGTGCCTCGCCTGACGTATTTCTAGAACAGCCGAACGACCTCCCCCCCCCCAATATCGTTCTCGCTAGGAGAGGAGTACCCGCACACCGGCGCACAACCCCACGCGAGAGTTCTGAGAAAATGTCAACGAGGAAGAAGCACCAATGTCGGTCGTGTCAGTCGCCCGTGAAAGGACACAGACGAGGGATAGATGGGGCTCTCATTTGTCCAACAAGCTTTCCTATGCCGTCGACTTCGCGTGTCGCGCCCGCGCCCTTTCCACGACAGGGGAACGTGTTTCGGAAGATGAGCCCCCCAATTCGACGGGGTATGACGATTGAGTTGGATGAGAAGGGCGATCAGGTGCTCGTCGATGGACATAGGTATTCGAGGGTTATGCCTGGGACGCTGGATTCTCACGTATGGGCCTGGACGAACGCGAGTCAACAAACGACACCTGAAGTCCTGGAAATCGAGGACGACGAGGATTATATCGAAATTATCGATGACGACGACGACGAGGTCGAGTACGAAGGAGAGATCCCTAGGCTCTCTACGCGCCCACCATCACTACGATCCCGGATCATGTCGCCCTTTCGGACACCCGCTCTGTTCTCTCGCCGGCACTCCACCGCACGCGACCTTGGCAAGCGGCGGCAGATAGAGCCGGAGAGAGAGATGAGCATCGTTTCCGCCGCGGGGGACGATTGGCCGTTGGCCAGCCTGTACCGGCTTCCGTCGGATCGTGTAAGACGGGTGGTACGGGAAGCGAGGAAGCATGGGCTGTATGCGCGTGTCATTCCCAAATCCCGTGTTGTCCCCGTGCCAGTAGGGAACAATCTGCCGTGGATCAAGGAGGAGTACGAGGAAGAGGATAGTGGGTTTTTCGAAGGATTTAGAGGGGGGAGTGGGAGCGGTGGAGGTAGTAGAGCTGGGAAAGAGCGGGAGAGGAATAGAGACTGGAAGGTGATCCTTGGGACTGACGAAGGCGCGGTCGAGCACCTGCAGCGGGTGGTGCTCAGCAAACAGGAGGAAGAACGGCAGAGGGAAACTCGATGGGCGATAAGTCACTACCACCCGCCTTCTGTGGTGAGCAACCCACCACCCCCGCCAACGATCCCCGCTCCGATGGCTATCGTTCCTCCGCCTCAAGCTGGCACGAACGTATCAAACATCTTGATGCCCATGGTCGTGGGTGCGGTCGCGATGCTGTACATTCTGTTGAAGATGCCAGATGACTGAATCTGTACAAGATTGTAGGGGTATGGGAGTTTGGTAATCTCGTCGTGCTTTCGTCGCATTGTTTTGCGTTCCGCCGCTTTCGATGACCTCTTTGCATATTTAGCTTACATGTCAGCTTATTTCCAATTTTCAGGGCTTGTGAATCTAACCGGCGCTTTTGGATCTGTGTGTGGACCTTTTGTTGACCGGATGAGATCTAGACTAGGCGGGATGAGGAAGGGCCAACAACGCTTTGAAACCTTGGATTCCCTTGGATCCGCTTTTTTGTTTTACTGCAGGCTTGATTGCCGGAAGGTCTGCTCACCGTACGCTAAGTCTCCCCAGATCTCACCGGAAATCTTGATCATGAGTTTATCCTTCAGAATCTGCTGATTGCCTACGGCACCTCTGATTCTTGTCTCTCCGGATTCAAATTTAGAATGGTGCATGTCTGCACGCCAGTTATTGTTTGTTGCGAGCTATAGGTGAAGGGGCGAGATCAGATAAACTCGTGTTTCCTGGTTGCTCGCATCGAAGCCGGATATTCGCAACTCTCGTCCCCACACCTTTACCAATGTTCTGAACTGGCTTCCAGCCATCAGCTACAGTCGTCCGTGCCAGCGGTCACTGTAGCAACCCTTACGTGGAACTGCTCGAGGAGACTGGTCACTGAGGTGGCACGCACACGCCGGGCCACACCCTGCGAGGAACAATACCGGCGAATTGGCCAGATCGGGAAACGACCCTTTTCCTAAATCACACGAATGTTCCAGCAAGTCACCTCGACAAACAAACGAACAAAAGGACTGTTTGGGGGATACTTACCGCACTCGGTCGAACATTTTTATGGATTTGGTTTAGGGAGACGGGCTGTGTGAGTTACCGGAGTGGGGGGGAGCACCGCACGTACGGTGACGTGTACGTGGAAGTAATTGGATTTTCGCTCATTATTCGTTCCTCAGCTGGAGTCCGAACAGGCCATTTGAAGGCGGTTTGTGGTTTCCAGGGTGGGCCACGGGGACGCGGTTTGCACAGGTCTATGCTCGGTCCCCCTCAACGTTTGGGCGCCACAAGGGGCCACGGGAACACTGCGCAAGGACAACGCCCCTTTGTGCTCAGTCCCGCATTTTTGGAATTCCGCCGCTGGTTTCAAATCCCGAGACGCGGAATCGATTTCCCTTCGGAGGTGTCGAACGGTCTCTTGTGAGACACATACGCTTCCGTCCCGAGGCGAAGGACGGCTATAAGATCGATATATCTGCCTTTGGGAGATCTTTTGTGAGCCGTGATCATGGCGTTATTCGCTGGTGCGCCGTGGATGGACCCATAAATCGCCACAGTGGCCCTGTACGGTCTTTTATTGGATTGACCTCTCGATCAAAGTTCGTTCCTCTTTCGCTCACGGATTTGGCAGGGCTTTGTTGTCTCTGCCTATATAACTAACCAGGCTTTAATTCCCCCCTCCCTTTGTCTTCAGCTCGCTTTGCTCTTCGGTCTCCGTCCACCCCCCCCACACTGCGCCTGAGTCACCCCTTCAACGATCCTAGTCATCGGCACTCCACTAGTACGCTAGTCGAAATTAACACGCGCCTTTTGCCGGCCACCCGTGACCCCCGCAGCTCAACTCTTCAGCGCCACAATCGCGCTAGCGCTCAAGTTGAACTTGTTTCCCTCCTCTCTCCCTTCACTTCTCCCCAACAATGTCGCGTTTCCACCCCGCATCCCTCATCGATCCTAATGACCACCCTCAAGAACTTTTGGATTTCCTCGAGCTTGACCCTCAGAACAGTTGTGTCACTGGTGAGTCAAGGTTTCCATTATGGGATCTACGCGACCCCGCTTCGCTTATACGACTCGGCTAACGTCTATTTCGCAGATTACATCGTCCACACGACCACGGACGCGGCTGCTTACGCTCTCAAGCTCGGGTCCACTGACAAATCGCGTTCTGATATCCTCCTTCTCTCCGACGTGATGCACAAGAAGCATTGTAGTTTCAAACAGTTCGTGTCGAATGTCGTCCGGAGGAGCCAGACGCGAACCTCTACGATCCTCGTCGCGTTGCTCTATCTGAGGAGAGCGAAGGTCGTTATGGAGATTCCTCCTCCACAATGGATCCTGCACAGACTGTTCATGGGTGCCTTGATCCTCGCCACAAAGGTTCGCCACATTTCGCGCTCTTCCACGACTAACCGCGATTAATGACGCGTGTATAGTACACCCTTGATTCTTGTCCACAAAACGGTGACTGGGCGGGCACCACCGGTATCTTCGGCCCCCGAGATGTTGGAAAGATGGAACTCGAAATGTTTGAAGTCCTCGATATGAAGTTGTCCTTCAACGAAGAAGAGTTGAAGCAACTTCGTCTCGAGATCCTTGCCGCGTACGCGACTGAGCTCGCGTACCTTGCCGTTCCAAAGCCACGCACTACTCCCACCAAGTCCAAGACCCCCCGCTCGCGTTCACCCGATTCGGGCGATCTCCTGAGGCGGAAGAGGGCCAAATTCATCGTTGAGGAGGAAGATGAGAGCGACGACGAGTCGGAGATCGACCTCGAGTCTGAAGACTTGTACTACGAGTCTAGACTCGAGGACTCCCCCGTCTGCCTTTCTCCGCCGCCGCTCTCTAGTTCCGTCTGTTCCTCGTCCTCAACCACTTCTACCGTCACGCCCCCGGAGCGACGGCCAGTCAAATTACTTCGTTCCCGTGCCTCTGCGAGCCTATACACGGGATTCAACGCCAGGTCACACACGTATTCCTCCTTGTTCTCCCCTACCATTGAAGTCCCCATCGTCGATCCCGGCACCACTGTGGAGAATTTCACAAAGTCCTCTGCTGCTGGTTGGCATCTCCTTCAGTGGTTCAAGTCTTCGCAGTGGTCTGCGGCTCAGCGGTGAACACGTGTGGCCGTCTCAGCCTCATTGCATCGTAATCTCCCACTGTTAATATCTGCCTGCTTTATCTCGTTTGCGTTCTGCTGTATATGGTGCCCCCGTTCTTTCTATGCTATCTTTTCCTTTTTGATTCCTTTCGTCCTTTCGTTATGGTGCTGGGTCCCTCGTTGAGCGGTACCCAGTGCCAGATACCTCGCTTTTTGTCAATGTGTCATTACTACCATAACCCAAAGACCCCAACTGTACCCTTTAAAACACATATCGGACATTACCGCCACTTGTCGTGACTAGCAGCCCATGGAATGTTGTACTTTTACATTGTGCTAAACACACTCAAATTAATCCCGAACTTTTGTATCCTTCTGCGTGGCCTGGTTACGCTGAGCCGCATTGTCTTGACGAGTTGGGACAGAGGGCGGGAAACGATCACGTGAGTGTGCCCCAGCCAATCAAAGATAATCTGGAGATGAGGGCAAATGAGCGCGAGTTTGTTGCGTTGGCTTTGTTTACTTCCGCCTCTTCCTCCGTAGGCCATTGGCTTTGGCTCTTTGGACACAAACCGCACGGCAACATCAGGGCCTCTCTCTCTTTGTCTCTTTTTACGACCGTGGTTCAATAAATCCCGCGATTTTCGGATATATAAACGAAGCCTGTGAGTGTGGTTGGAGGTGCTTCGAATCCCATCACTTTCTCAGTCTGCTAGACAGAACGCCACAAAAACCCCACCTATCGCTCAAACTGACTCATTGCTATCCAATCTACAACTTATCCATTACGACGATGTCGGGGACACCACCTTTCACCAGAAAAAGACCTCAGTGCCATAGCTGTGGAACTTTGATGGCCGGACACCGACGAGTAAACGGGAGATATGTATGTCCCGACGACGACGACGACACGAGCATCACCAGCGCAGAAACCGTCACGCCCTCCCCACGGCGCTCAGCGCGTCTTAACTCCCATTCTCGAGAACAAGAGACACCACCACCACCTTCCACATCTACGCGTCCAGGACCAAGTAACTGGGACGCACCCTCACGCCCTCGAAGTGCTAAACGCGAGCAGACCACGTCCCCAGCTCCGACCGTCTTGAGCGAAGAGTATTATTGCAAGACGGAGGACGACTCTTTTTACACTGAAAACGAATTCGTGGGATCGCCTGATGCATCTCAACACCATGCCTCCAAGCTAGGACCCGCGAGCTCATTACGAACGTTCACTCGGAAGTTACGGTTGAGCACGCCTCTCGCCAGCATCTTCACCGCTCCTAGATCCGAGATCGAGGGGGTTCAGCAAGAAGCGGGGAGGCATGGGCTGTACGCGGGCACGGTGTACAAGCCGAGGAAGATAAAGGAGGAAGAGAGTCAGCGATGGCTGGTTTTGGGACGCGATCCGAACACTGTGGACCGACTGGTCGATTGTCAGAGGACGCACGTCGCTCGTCAACTGGGGCTGGAGACTCAGGCCATTGCACCTGCGCCTGTGCCCGGGGCGATTGCGATGCCGCCTTCGATGGTCGTTCTTTCTGAAGGGCCGAGTTGGTGGAGGAGGATTGTAGACGCCCTGTTTTGGGGTAGTGTCGGGGCGCTGATACTTTTTTACATCCTCGTCTATGTTTTCTAGCGTGGCTGGTATATTCTGCAGTGCTGTATTCTTAGTCTATTAGTTGCTCCTTAGTAAGAACTTTTGTATGTATGTTGCGTGTGACCAACTGAAAGGACGTCATCCTTGAATACGATCACACATCCGGTTATCACAACGCATACACTTTTCTTGACTCACAAATCCACCCTCGGTGGTCCCCTTTCCTACAAACGGGAGTCAGCGACTCCTCGATAAAGATGGCCGACTCCAAACACCCGAGAAGACGAAAATCTCCTTCCCTCAAGCTCTCTACCGACTCCATCCCCCCTCAACTGCCCCTCTACTCCTCACCACCTCAGACCGCCTCGGGCTGGAGCCGTTTCGACCCATTCGCCGACAATCCCCCAGATTATCCAGAATCCTCTGAAGCCGACGCTGACGAATCTGACCAAGAGGTTCCGGTGCATAAGCGACGACAGGCCTCGCCGCAGATTTATGTGTCCCCTTTCCAGTCTTCACCGCGAAAGACTCGAAGGCCCCCTTTTCACTCCCCGTCTCCGTCTTTAACCTCCCACAGAACGAGGCATCACGCGAGAACCTCGGCTTTCCGGCACGCGGCGACCAATAGCGACACATACCTGGATTCCTTGTTGGCCCGCAGCGTACACGCCCTCGAGATCTCCAACACCCTCTTACAGTCTTCTATCGCCACGAATTCTTCGATGTCCTCTGTGCTATCTGCGGACTCGCCCGGAGACGAGGGGTTGGAGGAGAGCGCGAACGGGTTATCGAAACGGATTATGAAGAGCAGGGATCTGCAGAAGGATTGGATCGACGATTTGGAGGAGATCGGGAATAGGGTCGATAGCTTGTTTGGTGAGCAGACCGAGATGGAAGGTGGTTCTCGTCAGCCCTGTCGTGGCAACGGACGAGGTTCGCAGGTTCCTGTTATGCCGCCGAGTCGGGACGCCACCAGCTCTGTCAGCCAAAGTTTGCCAATCTCATCCGGATTCCCACAAACGCTTGTTGAGCGCCGGCGTGGCCACCACTCACCCTCGTTGACGGTCGTGACTCCAACAACTTTGGAAGGCCGGCTCGATTATTCCGCGCACAGCCGCAGTCACTTTGTTGCACCCCCGCCACGAGCTTTGACGGTGTACATCGGGTCTGATGACATCGACCCGGGTGCGATCAAGTTACCTCCTACGCTCGGCATCAGATCGCCACCCCAGCCAGCACATTCGCACTTGTTTCAATCTGCTGCGTCTTCTGCCTCGCCTTCGCCCGTTTCGTCCAGGCGGACGAGTTTCAGTAATGGGCAGGGTGCTGGGACTCACAGGTCAGAGTCGTCTACTCCGGTGGCGGTACGGGCGTACGATATCCTGTCATCGTTTGTGTCAGCGCAACGTGGACCCGACAAGGTTACACGAAGTCAGTCGTTCGGTGCCAACACTTCGCCGACGATGCCGGTGAACGCCTGGAGAACACATGCCAGCCCCACGTTGTCGGAAATCTCAAACGTGTCCACCTCACCGACGAAATCGAGAGGGAGATCCTTGAC
This sequence comes from Thelephora terrestris, assembly GCA_015956445.1. Taxonomy (NCBI): domain Eukaryota; kingdom Fungi; phylum Basidiomycota; class Agaricomycetes; order Thelephorales; family Thelephoraceae; genus Thelephora; species Thelephora terrestris. The sequence continues at coordinate 522,803 of WIUZ02000012.1, read as the reverse complement.
TTCCCTCAGGACGACCCAGATTGACTCTCAGTCGAATACTCCAGGTTCCATGTCGAAACCGCTGACACCGCCGATCGAGGAATTGCCCTGCGCCAACAGTTCTTCGGAAAGCGATACGCAGACGAACCTCGCTGTGACTTCATTGAGGAAGATCTTTATGGATGACCAGGCTCTGGCTATCGAGAGGGAGAAACAGCTTTCTGCTTCGCGGTCGCGTACGTCTACTCCCACCTTTTTAGGATAAGCTTTGGATGTCTCAATGGGTTTGATATAGTGTCGAATTCTACCACGGGCTCGAGGATGCGTCCTCCGCCACGACTGTTGGCGCCTCCTACGTTACCGGAAGCCAGCACTTCCCACGCCACTGCTTCGGTTACGAGACTTTTGACAAAGAACAAACATTCTTCGTCGACAAGACCAACATCTCCTCCCCGCCAATCCTCTTTACGATCACCTTCAGCCCGGTCCCCTCCCTTATCTCCCAGTCCGTCGCCCTCGCCTTCGCTGCTCAACATCCCACATTTATTCGGTGGTGGGTCGGGAGGCTCGAATAACGGCAGTGGAAGAAGCACACCCAACCGGGTGAGCTTTGCTGCGTTGCCTGAATCCTACGCCAACTCCAAACCTGGTGGACCGGACGGACAGTTTAACCGGGAGAGGAGGCGGAAGCAAAGGAAGCCCAGTGGTCGGACGCCCCTCAAGTCACACTCCAGAAGTCGAAGCTTGGAGGATTATAGCGATGATGGGCAAGGGTGGGGGTGGGCCAATTGGTTGCTCGCTGGGAATAATGTGGGAACTGCGGCTTTGAGATTTGACCAGGAGGCGCGGTGGGGTCTGCGGCCAAGCCCGATATGAGGCCCCGAACGACCCTTTGTCTGCTTGCGCTCCCTCGATGTTCTTTCTGAAGACCATCTGATCCTTTATCTTTTCTGACTTTTTTAACTTCTGTCCCGTTTAGTTGTCGCTGCTCTTCGATTCTCTCCGGTAGTCTCATCCTTTTTTCTACTGACCTGAAGCTTAATCCATCGCCTGACGAAATGACCGCTACGACAATTGTTTTTTCCCCTCCCTTAGTCACACGATCCTCAGCTCTCCTCGCCTTGTCACGTCCTCGGATACTCGTCGCGTTTTCTCTCGTTGTCTCCCTCTTAGCCCTTCAGTTTATGGAACCCTCTCGTGTATAGATCATGTAAACACGTACTTCCGACGCGCCACCGCCCTCCCTTCCTCATCCCTTTTGTGTAGCATACAACGATGCATGAATCTCTTCCCTTGTTCTGGTTCGTGATACGGTGTGTGATCCTCACCGCAGGCCTTCCCGAGACAACCAGAGTTCGTTTCCGTGCATTAGAGAGAGTGTATCTCGAAGGTGGCCATCGACGAACAGGAAATTCTCGTGAAACGTCTGTGGATCGTCAGTTCGTTGGAAACGCGGCGTTCCGCGCAAGATTGAATCGCGGGAGCGTGCGGCTCAGCCAGGGCCTTTGGTTCTTAGCTGAAGTAACGGACTCGGCGGGAAAGTAAATCAAAAGGGGACACTGGACAGCACTAGTAGGAAGGCGACAAGCGGCTGGAAGGGAATACGAGTTCGGCGCAGGGGTGGCTGCTAGGTACGTAGCACCCCCAAAACCCACAACTGGGCAACCCGCGGAAAAAAAATCGCAAGAACGCGTTCTGGGTCCTCCATCGCGGTTAGTAGGAGCGAGAGGTCCCCATAAGTTCTGTGCCTCTCGAACAGGTCGGCTGAACTCTCGTAACATTGATGGTCACCGATCCATAGCCCGCTTGTGGGCTCTCCGTACCTTTAGGCTTTGAGAGTGTGAGACCATGAGAGATCCAAGGCTGATACATACCCCTCGAGGGGTTTACGTTGTGGCGCCTCAACGAACACCTCTTTCGCGGTCTCGCGGAGCGCGAGTTAAAGAGGCCTGAGCTGTCCTCTCGGGATCGAGCGTTGATGAGCAAGGACACGGTTTGGAATTGGAGGGAAAAGACTGCGAGGGTATGAAGAATGTATCGTCAGTGGTATCAAGGGGTACTGCGGGAATTCAAGAACCTGAAACTTCCTATGAAGGAAGGGGTGCCGTTTGAATGATCTCGTCGTTGCTGTTCCAACTAAGGGGCATCAGCGTAGCCTGCCACCGGGGAAAGGTCGACACCGGAAAGCTGTCGACGCCCGAAATAAGTGACAAAAGGATCAGAGGGGCCGCGCCGGTCGGATAGACAGTGTGTAGCTCGAGGGAGGTTGTCTACGGGCAAGAAAACCCTGCGAAGCATCGCAGCATGCTCTGTTCGTCGGGCCTGAAGACTTTCCACGGGTCGATGGAGAGAGTGTGCGATTCAGACTGCTCGAAGCAATCCGACGGTGCGGACAGGTTGGCCGCCTTGGTGGTGACTTCAGGCCACGATGAATGAGGCGTTTTGACATTGAAGGTTCGAAGATTGTAGTTTGCGGTTGATTATGCTCATCGTCTCGCAGAATGCACGCGAGTGCGACCAACCCATGCTCTGGACACGAGAGACACCTGCGGGAGGGTCGTTGGATTGTCATGATGATCGGTGATGATCATGATGTTGTTGACCGGGCAAACAGGAGCCTTCTGTAACTGCAAGCTCGACCCAAGTGTCCATGCACACGGCCAATTGTTGCGAGCTCCTCTTGCGGGGTTTTATTTATCCTCAGTGGAATCCCTCACGAAACAGGATTTCAAGAGTGCTGAGCCTTGTTTCCACCCTGCATTTTTCAGCACGATGAGCACGATGGGCTGTGTTTATCGGGAAGTTCAGGTCAGGGGATACCTGGAACCATGTCCCCGCCCGCTGCCTCGTCCAAGCTGTGCATCCATATTTCGCGTGGTTCCTGAAGTGCACCGACCGTTCCTGAAGAGACCGTGGCACCTTCATGCCCCTGCGCGGATGTTGACAGCAGCGGGGGCTTTGTGTCATACGTCTGGCGCAATTTCCGAGGCCATTGCAGCCGTACATGACTCCACTCTTCCCCGTGGAAGTTTTGCCGTGCAGTGTGCCTCGATTTTTTACGCGACTTTGTGAGCTCCCATTTGCATTTCTGGGTTTCCAAAATCCAGTGCGAGGGTGGCGGCCATTTTCTGTAAACATTTACTCTCCTATCTGGTTTCCCCTGAACGCTTTCCCTTGGTTGTTGACAAGTAACTATCCAGAAAACCGTTTGCAAAACTGTGCCCCTCAGGCCTCGGGTCCGACCCCAATCGGCCAGCCTATGAATAGGATCGACGCTCTGACCTGTGGTAGTGAACGATTTGCTGGGTGCTCAAGCGCCCATGCCCCGTTCATTCAACTTCCAACAATCAATTACGGTGGGTTTCAATATTGGCCATGAAGCTTGAAGGCTCGAGCACGGGTTATTTAACGGCAGAGTGTGGTTCTTTAAGTTCTCCTCCCCACTTCTCTCACAACCACTACAGCAATCATGTCGGCCAAACCTCGTAACCTCGCTAGTTCTTCAGAAGATTCCTTGCAATGTTTGGTGAACTACGACGTTATCATTCTCATGGATGATTCCGGGAGTATGGGTGATTATTGGGACCAGGTATGGGGCGCCGTGATTATCTCAGCCACTGCTCGAGCTGATAGCATACGTGTCAGGCGACGGACGTCATGGAGAGAGTGACTGAGGTAGCGATGAAATACGATACAGATGGCATCGAAATCCAGTTCCTAAATAGCAACAAAGGAAGGATTGTCAAGGTGCGTCCATAGACTGTGAGACTCGCAAAGACACAGGCTGAGGCTCGACGGTAGTCGAAGGCAGACGTCAAATCGCTATTCGAGAAAGTAGAGCCGAGCTGCTTGACTCCGCTTGGCAAACGTCTGGACGATATCTGTAGAGATTACCTCCGTAAATTGGAGATGAGTCAGTGGAAGGTGTTCAAGCTGTTTTCAAACCGCCGAAGCGTTGCTTGATCATCGCAATTACAGATGGTTCGCCAGGTGAGTAGATCCCGAATCAATCCGCTCTCTCTCTATCTGAGGCCAGAACGTATTCTAACGTCGCGGTGTTGCTCGCACCCCTCAGACGACGTATCCGAAGTCAAGTCCGCGATCCAGCGTACGGCTAGTGAACTACAAAAGTCGGGTACCCCTCTTACCCAGGTTCGTATTGGGAACCCCTTACGGACTCCTCCCAGGAGTTGACGCAGAACACCCTAGCTTGGAATACAGTTCGTTCAGATAGGAAATTGTCGTTTTGCAACAAAATTTCTGAAGGAACTCGACGATGAATTTGAGAAGCGTGTAAGCATGATTTCGCTCGCAACCCCGCAGAACGAATTGACCGGATTCTCTACAGGACATCGTCGATACTGTGCCCTATGATGGCGTGGACCTCACCCCTGAGCAAATGGTGAAGATTCTTGTTGGAGCAATCAACCGGCGGGTGGATAATCAGAAGGAGTAGAAGACACGGTGACATAGCATAGCCAGCCAAGTACTCGTACCCAGAGCAAACTTCACGCGTAGCGCCCGTCTTTTTTAGGATGACGTATAACGATAACTGGAACGACGATCGTGCGCACAGCACCCGTAGAGTTTCTAGCAAGAACGACATGGCGGAAGTAAGACTCAGCCCATGGACATGGGAGTGAGGCCGTGCCGCCAGCCAGCTTCTGGGAAATCTGGAGTCATTGGCTGCAATCACAGCTGTGAGCTGCGAATTGCGATGGGACGTGAGTCATCCAGCAGTGCGAAATCGGAATGATGTCGAAGTCGAAATAACGTTTTCTGTGGGCCAGGGTGCCGAGAAATCGATTTATGGCTGAGTAGAGTCGTTGACATTGCAAGAACGGACTGGACCCCCTGCCGAGTCTCAGCCTCAATTCAGAGCATACCCCCCCCACAGCATGGGACCAGTGACCCTCTGCGAAATCTGCTTCCAACGTGTGAGTTCCCACCAGGAGACCCTTTCACGCTGAATAACATCATGCATTGGATAGTGTGGATCTCGAAGGTGGCTATCGACGTATAGGAAATTCTCGTGAAACGTCTTCGGACGAGTCGTCAGTCCGTTGAAACCGCGGCGTTCCTTACTACAAGAATGAATCGCGGGAGCGTGCGGCCCAGCCAATCTACAAGGAGCCTTTGGTTCGTAGCTGAAGTAACAGACTCGGCGGGGAAGTATTTCAAAAGGCGACAAGCGGTTAAAAGGGAATATGAGTTTTGCACAGGGGTGGTTGCCAGGTAGGTAGCACTTCCAAAAACCCCAACCGGGCAACCCGCGGAGAAAAACGCAAGATCGCGTTGTGGGTCCTCCATCATCGCGGTTCGTAGGAGCGCTAGATCCCCTAAGCTCTACACTCGCGTAAAATTGACGGTCACCGGTCCATCGCCGCTGGTGGGCTCTCCGTCCCCTTAGGCAGTTTGAGGATCAAGGGCCCAGCCGCACGGGTCGGACAGATATTGAGTAGCTCAAGGGAGGTTACCGACGGGCAAGAAAAACCCTGCGAAGCATCGCAGTATGCTCTGTTCGTCGGGCCTGATGACTTTCCAGGAGTTGGTAACGAGAGTGTGCGACTCAGACTGCTCGAAGCAATCTGTCAGTGCGGACAGAGTGGTAATGACTTCAGGCCGTGATGAACGAAGTGTTTTGACATTGAAGGTTTGAGGATTGAAGCTTGCGGTTGGTTATGCTCATCGTCTCGCAGGGATGCACGCAAGTGCGACTAACCATGCTCTGGACACGAGAGACACCTGCGGGAGGGTCGTTGGATTTTTACGATTGGTGATGAAAACTTGGGTCAGCTGCCATGCAAGTTTGGCTCGGGTGTCCATGCACACGGATAAATTTTGTAAGCTCATCCCCAGCGAATTCACTCACGAGACAAGGTTTTGAGACTGCTGAGCCTTGTTGCCACCCTGCATTCTTCGGAACGATGGGCGCGATGTGCTGTGTTTATCAGTCAGGGGATATCCGATGGAACGTGTCCCGCTTGTCCCGCCAGCTGCCTCGCCCAAGCTGCGCATTCAGATTCTGGGCAGTTCCTGAAGTGCACCGACCGTTCCTGAAGAGATCGTGGCACCTTCATTCCCCTGCGCGGATGTCGACAGCAGCGGGGGCTTTGTGTCATACGTCTGGCGTAATTTCCGAGGACATTGCACCCGTATGACTCCACTCTTCTCCGTGGAAGTTTTGCCGTGCAGTGTTTAAAGGTGTTTACCCCTCGATTTTTACGCGACTTTATGAGCTCCTGTTTGCATTTCTGGGTTTCAAAAATCCAGTGTGAGCCTGGTGGCGGCCATTTTATGTAAACATGTACTCTCCTATCTGGTTTCCCCTGAACACTTTCCCTTGGTCGGTGATTAGTGACTATCCAGAAAACCGCTGGAAAAACTCTGCAACTCAGGCTTCCAAATTTCAGGCCTCGGGCCCTCCGACCCCAATCGGTCAGCCTATTCTGGAGTGATACAAAAAAACTGAATAGGATCGGCGCGTTTTACGCGCTTAGTAAACGTCCATGGCCTGTTCGTTCGACTTCCAGTAATCAATTATGGTGTGTTCCACCTATTTAATGGCAGAGTGCGGCTCTCTATGTTCTACTCCCCACTTCTCTCACAGCCACTCCAGCACTCATGTCACCCGCCCAACCTCGCAACTCCAAGAGTTCTTCAGAAGATGTCTTGCAATATTTGGTGAACTACGACGTCATCATTCTCATGGATGACTCCGGGAGTATGAGTTTGTTCAATGGGTCATCGAAAAGCCTTTGGGACCGGGTAGGGGCGCCATCATAACTTCAACCACTGCCGGAGCTGATGACATGCGTGTCAGGCGATGGAAGTTATGCAGAAAGTGACTGAGGTAGCGATGAAATACGATACAGATGGCATCGAAATCCAGTTCCTAAACAGCAACGAAGGGAGGACTGTCAAGGTGCGTCCACGGACTGCCATGAGACTCACAAAGAGGCCCGCTGATCTCGACGGCAGTCGATGGAGGACGTCAGATCGCTATTCAAGCAAGTAAAGCCGAGTTGCATGACTCCGCTTGGCAAACGTCTGGACGAAATCTGTGGTGCTCACCTCGATAAATTGAAGACGAGTCAGCCGCCGCCGAAGCGTTGCTTGATCATCGCGATTACAGATGGTGAACCGAGTGAGTAGATCCCTAATCAATCCGCTCTCCCTCTATTTGAGGCAAGAATGTATTCTAACGTCGTGGTGTTGCTTGAACCCCTCAGCTGACGCACCCAGAGTCAAGTCCACGATCCAGCGTACGGCTAATGAATTGCACGAGTCGCGTACCCCCCTTACCCAGGTTCGTGTCGGGACTCCCTTACGACTCCTCCTAGGTTTTGACGCAGACAACCCTAGCTTGGGATACAGTTCGTTCAGATAGGAAATTGTGTTGCTGCAACAAAATTTCTGAAGGAACTCGACGACGAATTTGAGAAGCGTGTAAGCATGTTTTCGCTCGCAACCCCGCAGAACGACTCGACCGGATTCTCTACAGGACATCGTCGATACTGTGCCCTATGATGGCGTGGACCTCACCCCTGAGCAAATGGTGAAGATTCTTGTAGGAGCAATCAACCGGCGGGTGGATAATGAGAAGTAGTAGGAGATAAGGTGACATAGCAGAGCAGCCAAGTACTCATATCCAGAGTAAACTTCACGCGTAGTGCCCGTATTTTTTTGGATGATGTTTCCAGTTAACTGGAACGACGATCGTGCGCACAGTGCCCGCGGATCCGGAGTTTCCAACAACAACGACACGGCGGAAGCCATGCTCAGAGCCCATGGACATGGGAGTGAGGCCGTGCCGCCAATCTCTGGGGAATCTAAAAGTCATCGGCTGCAATCACGGCTGCATGAGCTGCAAATAGCGATGAGACACGAGTCTTCCAGCAGTGCGAAATCGGGATAATTTCGGGGTCGAAATCACGTTTTTTGTGAACCAAGGGTCCAAGAAGGGCCAGGGCTAACCCGCTGGACCATGCATGAGAACAGGCGTCGAAGTCCTCAGAAATTTATTTAAGGCTGAGTGGAACGAGGCCTTGTTAACCGAATCACCCGCCCCTTCCCCCCATCCACTCCACATTTGCCATCATGTTTGGAAAAGGTTTCCATTCGAAATTGGAGAAGGTGTTCTCATTCTCTAAAGATCGCAAGATTTATGATGATCCGCCACCACCTTACATCCTCCCCGACGAGTTTATCAAAGCTAAAATCAAGGAGGATCAGCTGGCAGTCCTAAGGGATTATGACACAGTCATAGTCCTCGACGATTCGGGAAGCATGGAACACTTGTGGCCTCAGGTGGATTACGTCTTCCCTCCCTCCTGGTTAGATCTATCACTAATTCTTGGTCATCTATTGCCGTAGGCGCGAAAGGCGCTATCGACACTCGCAGTGGTTGCCTCCAGATATGACGAAGATGGGATCGACATTCATTTCCTCAATCATGGCAAGGTGAAGGATCGTCGTTTCAAGGTAAAGGGGCTCATAGTGCGGGCCCTTCATTTCCGCCTCGATGAAACGCATTGACATGACCTCACCTGACAGTCCGCAAGAGACGTGGAAGAGCTCTTCGATCGCGTCAGGCCAGAGGGTCCTACGCCCCTTGGGGACTGCCTGGAGAGGATTACCGAGCCAGTGCTGAGGAACCTCGAGAAGGGAAAGCCCCAGAAGAAGACAAACTATCTTGTCATTACCGATGGAATACCTAGTGAGTTCTCTCAGACAACGCCAGGCGAGCTTCACTGACGTGCGGCGAACAGCCGACGATGCCGAGAGTTCCATCGTCCAAATCGCTGAGCGGCTGGAGAAGGCGGGTGCGGTCCTGTCCCAGGTACGTCCGTTGTGTCCGCCAAGCTCGTGGCGTTCCTTACCCGTGCGTCCAGCTCGGTATCCAACTCGTCCAGATCGGTACGAATGAGGAAGCAAGGGAATACCTCTCTGCACTCGATAACAACCTCAAGAAGAAGCACGGTATCCGGGTGAGATCCTTTCAATCGGCGGATCTTGCGTCTCAGTCCAATGACACGAATTTTTTAGGACATAGTCGACACCGAGCCATTCTATAATTGCGAGGTGACCGCCGTCCGCTTGACCAAACTGCTGCTGGGAGGTATCAACCGCAAGGTCGACAAGTCGTCGTGACTTGCCATCTCCTTACCCTCCACGCTAATGCCTTTTGCTTCTGGACTCTTCTGAGCCACCAAACATACATTCCGCTGCTCGAGCGTTGAAACACGTTTGTCGATAATTTATCGCCTGCATAGCTTGCTTTCGAAATAGTACTATGTACGTTCAATGGGTCTGTTTTCTGTTCCCTTCAAGCTGTACAACGCACCAAATATGTGTTTATTGGGTTGCCATTTGACCATGATCTTGTCTGCCTCTTTGGATTGGCCCCTGAACGAAACAGAAAACCGAGAAGAGATCAACACGGCCTTGGTGATTGATGAGGGGAAACATGGAAAACTCCAAGTATCAACGTCCGTTTCGAGGGCAGCTTCTAAGATTGTACTGTGAAGTCGGTCCCTCAAACAACCACAGATTTCGTTATTGGCTGTGTGTTTTGGAGATCCAGAGTACCGTGTCCTCCAATTGCACCTACGCCTAGACCGTGTAGGTCAGTCAAACCTTTGTTCGTTGCTGTGCGGTGCTAGTGTTAACTGTGAGGTTGGACACAGCATAATTGCACCCGGAGCCCAATGTACGCCTCCCATTGAGAGGTGGATCCATGAAGACAAAGACAAAGACAGGTGTCGACAGCTTGTTGATCTCCTCAGTGGTGGATTTCTATCGGAAGGGAAGCGCTGAGCCTGTGCCACAACAACCGATGCTTGGTATATATATAGTAGTACCCGACAAAAATAGCCAGCGCTGATTGGGCAGTGTTCTCACCAGTGCACTCCATCGGTCGATTCGCTGCTTTCCGAAGAACATTCCTATCAGCTCTCCTCGAGGGAATGCACATGACCATGACCATGATGGCGAGCGTGCCGTGCAGCCTTCGTGTAGTGGGGGATAAAAGCCAGGTGTCTGTCGCACTGGGTCAACCAGCCCCGCTCTTCTCTCGCCTCAGACTCCACAACCTTTACACTCATCGACAATGATTGGCATTCTCAAGTCCTTTTTATCTCCAACGCCGAGTTCGAGCTCATGCTCCCAACAACGGCCAGTTCTAGTAAACACTCGCTCTCAGTTTGGGCCCGGGAGCTCTAAAGCCGACTATGCTCGTGGCCTGAACCCATCCAGTCCCTCTATATCCCGAGGGCTTGCTCAGAGCTATTATGATGATGATCAGCCACCGTCATACTCCCCAGGGAGCGTCGCGAGTTGCAATCACAATCAACGGCTTGTGGGCACCAACAGGTCTACGCCACACAATTCTTACACCCCCAAGGATTCTATGGGCGAATCTCCCCTCAAAGTGCTAGAGAATTACGACATCGTTATCGTTTTCGATGATTCTCGTAGCATGTTGTGCACGGATCGTGGTCGTAGGACCCGGTGGGATCAGGTGAGTGATTGACCGGGTTCCCATCTCCTGCGCACCGCTTTCGTGACGTGTATTGACGAGTGTTTCCACCTGTTTTAGGCGTGGGACGCGCTTGCGACTCTGGTCCGCGTAGGGTCCCAATACGACAGAGACGGGATAGATATCCACTTTCTGAACCAGCGGAATGCTGACAGAGCAGTACATGTGGGTCGGCTCACCCCCTTTTTGGATGGAATCGATTTGCTGACGCGTCCACTTAGAATGAGGCTGAAGTGCAACGGCTTCGGAGCTCAGTTGGGAAGCCAGGGGAAGATTCATACACTCCAATAGGGGACGTGCTCGAAACTCTCTTGCTCGACTACCAGAGAAAAACAGGCGACAGCCCAGGCAGTTCGGGAGTAAAGAAAAGGATCTTCCTTGTGATCACTGACGGTGCCGCTAGTAAGTCACTGTGCCAGATTGTTCCACGTAATGTGAGTTATTGACCTTTCTACTGTATAGCCGATGCCCCCGAATATCCCATTCTCAATGCGGCCAGGTTCTTCGAGCGGGGGCGGTTCCCTCTCGATCAGGTATGTGATCCACCTCCCACCCCCATCCTGGAGAGTGAACAACTAACCTACGTCTTACGTCGCAGGTCGGGATACAGTTCATTCAGGTTGGTGGTGATGAATGCGCGACGAAGTTCCTGGAAGAGCTGGACGATGACCTGGCCGTGCGTGGACAAACAAGGGTGGGTCCAGCGCATTCGTCTTTTTGCCCGTATCTCACACCCTACCTTCGTTCAATAGGATATCGTGGACACCATCAAGTCCACAGGAAACGATCTCGAGGGGGATGCTCTGATCAAGGCACTCACCGGGGGATTCAACCGCAGGCAGGACAAGGCCAGTGGAGCGCGTCGTTGATACTTTCGCTACGGGGTTTGGAAGTTTGAATGTAAAATTGCGTTTTTAACTTGTTGTACACATTCCGCCATGTACAGTAGTGGATGTTTTACTTTATGTCTCGCCTAATTGCTGCTTCAATAAATCCAGCTCTTTCTCTCTTTCGTGGAGACGAAGTCGCAATCGTTCTTGTTCCATGAACACCGCCTTCTTTGCTGCTTCCAACTTCTCCGCTTCCTCCTTTTCCATCGCTTGTGTAAATTCTGGGACGCCGCCCCTGGAAGCTTCCAAAGAAGCGGGATTGGCGGTGTTGTACGGCACAGGCTTTTTGCTCGTTCTAGGGAGGGGGGTAGGTGGATGGGCGGTGAGGATGTTCAGAAACGACTGAAAAGGGTCGTTGAAAACGATCTCGTCGTATTGCCAGGAGTGAACCGGCCCCAACTTCGTCGCGACTTCGAGAGGGGGAGGAACAGAACCCTCACCCTCCAACCATGGGTGAAGTTTGAGATGGTGGTAGAGGGTTATCTGTTTCTCACCAGCCTCTGGGACGAAATATATCTTTATGTTTACCTCGAACTCTCCCCACCCGGTTTCTGAAACCTCGAAAGGTGGTTTGTCAATATCTGGATAACCACGAGCAGTTATTTGGATGTTGTCTTGGGTTCATAGCAAAAAGGCGAACGCTTCTTCCTTCGACTTACTGCGAGCGGCGTTTGGGTACGTATCGTGCAATTTGAACGTGACGCGTTTGATGAAATAACCCAAGTCATCGGCGCCCCCGACAATGTCAGAGTCTGGGCCTGAGGCCGCGCTACGTACGGCGACCGTCCATTTGTGCGTATGGCCTGAGGGAGATGTCTCCTTCTCGGTGAGGAGACTGGCCGTGTTCCCGTAGATGATCGGACGATGTATGCTTAGACCCTGTTCGACGGCACTTATGACATTCAACGACGCGACCAAAACCGTAAGGCAGGAGTGGGACGCACTCTGACGCGGACGCGGTCTGTGGCCATCGTGGTCGTGTCTGGGCAAGGTCTTTACGCGTGATCGGCGAGCCTCGGGTTTCCGTTTTCTCTCTCAACCTACACCTTTGCCAACTCCGTCGTCGACCTCTTATCCACAATGGTCCTCTCCGTTCTCGTTAACAGTGCGCGCCGCAAGCCTTTGTTACCTCGCAGAACTATTTACTTCCAACTTCTTTGTGTAGAGCCCAACCGAGTCCTCGAAAGGCAGAAGTACATCCAGGTGCAAACGTTTCGAATCGCTTGATGGGTCAAACCTCAAGGGGCTGACCTGGCTTTGTTCCACGAACGCAGGCTTCCAAAAAGCCCCTTCATTACAGGATGCCACGTTCCGGTCTCTACTTGAGTATGCTCCCGAGAAAAAACGTGACGTTATGCTCGGTTTCGACTCACCTTTGTTCAAGGTCTCTACTACAGCGCATTCACTGTCGGGTGTGTCGGAATCACGTACAGCTGCTACAACCTGATCAAGGTGCGTAGCTAGTCCTCCGTTTACGTCTTGAAGTGAATGAACGTTCCGCAGGGCAAGCCAGCAACCGAGTAGACGTCTTCGTAGATTCAGTCAAATTAAATCTTTCTCTCCCTTGCACGGACGGACTTTCATCGGCAGTGCCACTTTAGTTGAGAATATCAGTGCCTCACAATGACCCTCTGCACTCAATGGCATACACTCCCGACGCCCACTATCGCCACTACCGTGTTCCCTGGAACCCGCCTTGGAATTACGGACGCCTCCCAAACGGATACAAGAGCATTATCCCCATTACCTCGGGCGGAGGCTCTAACCCTTTCGGCAGATTCCCTGCCACATCTGTCGTAAGGCAATTGTCGGCTTCCAGATCCGTCTCCCGTCTATTCCCCCATGGCAATTAGCTTCCGGCAACCCGATGCCTGATTCTCACTCTCATTCGTTCGTAAAGTGGTCCATGGGCAGCCAACTAAATATGGCGGTTTGACCAACCTATCGCGCAGCTTGATAATACAAGCAGTCGTGTCTCATCGGCGATAGAACCAATCCATGAAAGTGATGTCCGGCTATTGTCCATTCCAAAGGCTTATACATGCACTTGAACAGAAGAGAGCTATCGATCCGTTCGTGGCACCTTATCGTGTTGGCACGGAGTTCACATTGAGTACACAGCAGCTCGCCATTGTTGAAGGAGGCTTCCGCCGCACAACCTTCACATCGCCGTGGGGACGGAAGCTCTTTTGACGCACCGAGAACAAGGAGCACTTGCTTCCGTCGGGGAAGCATGTTGAATGAAAACATTGTCCACGGATGGTAAGAAGTCTATGCGTCGTTTACGAGTGGACGGCAGGTCCAGAACAATAGGTGAGATCTTCACGAGATTGCTCTTTTCTATAGACCTAAGCGCCAACCCTGTATTCAAAGTCTGCTGGGGCCCTGGCGTTATGCGCCTGGTGACCAACTGCTCGCGGTCGCCACGGTCGTAGTTGATGGCGAGGGTGGATGCGCCCCGGGCGTCAAACCGCCAACGGGCGCAAATGGGGCATCGACGTCGACTCGCAGATCGGCAAACAAACGTCAAGTCGGTTAAACGCTAATACACCGTAAACAACGGCTGCGGAACTGGGGAATGTAACGAAAGCTTGCGAGATTGAATCTCCCCGAAGCCGGACTTGGATTCAGGGGTCATACTGAGGTAAAAGAAGGTTTTTTTGTAATCGCATCGAGGGTTGTTAAGGGGAATTGATTATCGGAGAGTATATGTGCTAAAGTTACTGCCAGTCTACAAATCATGATACAAGTCATTTCGAAAAGCTATAGCTACAGATGAGGAGGGTTGTGACGAGGAGGGCTATGAGTTTATGAGAGATAAATGAGCGACATTAAGCGCGGCAGTGGCGATGATTAAGTCTAAGAGGGAATGAGTATTCTAAGGCGATGCGTGGGCACTCCTCAATGATTCTAGTTGCTTGCGTAATTTCTGGACCTCCTTGTGGGATTCAGGGGGGAATTTGTCGTGAGGATGAGCAGTGGTATAATCAGCTGCCTCTTCTATCGTTCGTTGAATAATTTGGCATGACTTCGTTGAAGAATTGAGTACGTCCCTCGCGAACGCCGCGAAGGAGTAAGAGACGGAGAGACGAACAGGGTGCATCGGGTAGAGGTCTTTGACTGCCTGTGCATGAGCCGTTTTATAAGCATTGTGGCTCGCATTCGCGTGGGTCTTTGCGTGACCGGAAGACTCGGGGAAGTCAATCAAGCAAGACCACATCAAACGATGGAAATCCGCGACCCTGGAGAACCATTTAGCCTGAAAGCCAGAAGATTGCGCGGTGGCGAGAAGAAACCCACATTGTCCAGCAATAGACGATCTCTTCGCCGGTCTTAGAAACGGGGAGAATTCTTCTAGAAACTGTTTCCAAGAACTCGGCGCAAACCCTGTGCATCTCGTTCACGATGCCAGCTCGTGAACAGACACCTTCGCGCCCTCGAGCTGAAGCCTGCAGCTCAGCCCTGTGGCTAAGAAGGATACGCCTATACGCCACAGCCAGATCACAGTGTTCCTGCACTGTGAGACGGCCGTGCATGCCAACCACGTCGCCCTGCAATTTGAAGATGGTGACTGGAAGTACACATGTGAGAAGGAAAGTCCTCCAAAAGTGATACCGGTTAGATGGCTCACCATCAGTCTCATGGAGGTGGTCATAGAGCCGACTGATGTCTTGGGGATCATCTACGCCATTTTCCAGGTTCGCCGGAGTATTCCACTACGAAATGAACGCAAAGGTCAGCACGGGAGACGAATAGTGGACGAGTGTAGACGTGCGGAGCGTACCATGGGAGTCCGACGAGGCATAGAGTTGACGCAGTTGACAAAGGCAGAGGCAGCGGTACTCATGACTGTGGCGTTGGGGGTATCGTTCAAAGCGATGATGTTGGGCCAGCTAGCGAATAGCCACGGGCTTTTAAAGGCGGAAAAGAGAATAGACTACAGTGTATCGCCTGGAGGGGCCCCAGCCAAACGCCACGTTGTGAAAGGGGAGGAAGGTCCATGTATGCTCGCCATTGAGACGGAAGCAATCACAATTGCGACTCTCCTCCGTCAGGGTTCGTGTGAGGCCAAGGCGTAATAGATCTTCACTCCCTTTGAGGCGAAGGAACAAAGAACGAGAAGGGCCTGCAACTTGAAACTCTGGCCGCCAGTCGAAGAACAATGAGGATAGGGTTCCCACGCTCGCTACCCTCGTTAATTCCATACGCTGACGTTATGTGTCAATTGTCACACGGGCGACAAGAACAAGTACAGGATCATATGCGGGAACAAGCCTCTAATAAGTGAATGTTATACATGTCCGTAATAGGCGTCGCGGGTCCCATGGTCAAAAATGCCCGACAAAGTCCCGGTTGAGACTATGCTCCGAGTCCGTTAGGGCAAAATACTGTACATTTTGCGTACAGATGTCGATATTCCTCGCTGCGCCGGTCCATATGCCCGTTTGCGCTTTCAAATGCCCTCAGGTAAGCCGCCGCCGCTCGTGCCTTGTCTTCGCTCGATCGCGACCCTGACGCAAGCCACAACGCCTCATGTACCTCACCGGCCCTGTCCCGACGCTTAAGAGTCAGATGCGACTTTCTCTCCGAGTGAGAGTGAAACTCACAGGGTTTGGTACTCTACCACTTCCTCCTGCCTCGCCCTTCTTAGCGCAAGGTCTATGAGCCGGAACAGTTTTTCGGTGACCCGGTTGATGTCTGCTGAGGCAATGCCATAAAACCCCCCAGAACGGATGTGTCGGGCCAGGTCCCATCCATAACTATCAAGGCTATGATTGAGCGAATCCCGCTCGGGGACAGATAAGCGGTACTGGTTATCCCTGAGAATTTGTGTGTGAGAGTCGAACCGAGCTAGACCGTTCCATTAATTGAGGAAATTAGAACGATTAGATACTGGAACCCACGTTCGCATCTTCTCAAGAAATCGTAGGGAGTCGTCGACATGGAGGAGCTTCGGGAAGTCCGAGCCATTCTGGAGAATGAGTGGGGGGTAGATAAAGTCCGGTCGGGATATGGGGGTCCTTTTAAGCTCGAGAGCTCGTCCTCGATGCGATGGGAAATGATTGAGTGACGTTCGTTTCACCACTCAGGGGTGGGCGCTATCGTGGGGCGGGTGAAAGGTTGCTATAGAAAGATTCGCAGCAGCTCAGACAGCGGACGTTTCTCACTTTTTGGGCTCAGATCCAGCAAGAAGTCGGATGTGAAGCGGTCAGCTGGGCAATATCGATCCTCGGACCTCGTGTGTAGGATGATCGGAATGAAGCCGGAGCCGGGGCCGATGTAGAAAAGGAGACGAGGCCTTGGGGGGTTCACGCAAGCGGTAGACTGGAGGAGAAAATTTGGAGCTTATGTGAAGGTGATCAGATGAAACACCTATGGATGTATGGAAGGGAGACTGGGATGTGTCAAACCAAACGAGGTGGCATGGGAAAGGTGATAAATCCACGGCTGTGCGAATAGAGTGCTTCCTGTGACCCCCTGAGATTTCATGCTGACCGGCTCTTCGCCCGAGTAAGTGGGTGTACATCGCTTATTCCCATGACCGAAACACAGGATGAGGCGGTGCAGCACCGGAACAGCACCGTACCGGTTGAATTCTCCGTGGTCCTCGGGGAGTAATCCCGCCCGTTTGCAGCGCTCCATTCCAATAGGTAAGCAGGCCAACTACTGCGCACCCGCGAGGAAACGGGAGTCAGAGGGGTTGACGCGACGTATCTTGTCATCCAGCCCCTTGCCATCCCTGCAGTCCGGTCTACGGGGACTGGATCGCCGAGACATGTTACTTCCGCTCAAAACACATGATACCTTAGCCAAACGCAGGCGAATTCGAGTGGCGGCATCCATAGGGGGACCTACATCTTAGATAAGGTGGAAGGCGTTTGTCATTCATCCAGTTAAGACCACAATATCTTCAGAAGCAGAAGCACAGTTCTGCGTGGTGGCGTCCATGGTCGTACCCGGAGAATGGGAAATGGTAGAAGCTCGTTGTCTGGACAGTTGCTACCGGCGCACTCAGAAGAAGGGGGAGACAGGAGGAGACAATGGGGTTCCCACGCTTGCTTCGCCTTACCGCAGTGGTCACGTGACCGCCCCAAAGGCAGCCTTCCACCCATCATGAGGATGCCGCAGAATGACTACCACTTAGGTAGAGTCCTTTGTATTACTTCAATGGCTCCTACAAAGACTGGGCGGCCAACAATCGAGCGTCACCTGGGTGCGGTGCATGATGGATCAGCTCAGATAAATCGGTTACTGTATCTCGGCGGGGCAGTGCAGAATGCACCAGGAGTATAAGCGCAGCTGATTCTTCGGATAGCCAGACCCCGACCAACAGTTTGGCCGTACGGCAAATGCGCCGCGGCTTCGAGGCCGATAGTATGGTATTGGAATCAATAGTGCCAGAGCAAATGCACATGTATCAGCAAAACCATGAAGGTGAGTTACGATGTAAAGTTCCTAGTATAGTGACGTCCACGAGATCATGTGTTCCTTGAGCATACTTAGGGCCAGAAACGAGTCCTCAGGAACATCGTGCTCGGGGGAAGCCCCGATAAATGTGACAGCTTCGTCGAACCCAAACTTGGCAAGGTGGCAGGCGTGTTGATCCTGTCCGAGTACCTCTTGGTAAAAGAGCGCGAAGTTTAGCGTCAGACCTAGCCGATTTAGGTCTGCGGGGTTCAGCCACTCAGAGGCAACCCCAAACGCCGTCGTATAGTCATCGAGGGCGAGGCGCGAATGCAGGCGCGTTTCGATGCTCTCCGGTCCATATGCCACACATATGTACCTCCGAAGATCTGCCGCCCTAAGATATCCGTAAGATAAACGCAATAATGGTATAAAGGTAGAGAATAACTCACGATTTGCAGAGGAACACATGATCGTAAGGCGACTTGGCCAAGGGAAGAAACCACGTCTTGATGAAGATTGCACCGTCCTCGCAGACTCGGTGTATTTCAAGCTTGATTATTAAGGCCATTGACCCGCCGGTTTTGGCCAAGCACAAGTGGTCGAGATGTTGCCGTAGTGAACGATAAATAGACTTGTACGTGGCCACGAGTTCCAAACAAATATCTTCCGAAAGTTGCATTTCGCCCGCGATGCATGAAACCTTCAACCGCTGAATAGTATCTGCATCTTGGTGAGTCGTGTGGCGCAATGGGGCTATAAAACGCTACCGAGTTCTTTTTGGAGGCCGCTGTAAAGGCCTGTACCGTTCTCGGAGTTGTGGCTGAACGGGACCTATGGGGAGCAAGTCTGATGGCCTCAGGGACGTCTTTCAAGGAGGAAAGGTGCACCCACATGCGAGCAACTGCGCGACAGCGCTGAGTGGCGGCGACGAGGGCGAGGTTTATCTCGAGCCGGCATTTGGAGGGGAATGACCCAACCCAGTCCCCAAATTTAAAGGTACGCTTGGGGTTGAGCACTGATTGGTCAACTGGCTGGCCCGCTGTATGGCCCAAGTGCGGATGTGCCGCCAACCCTGGATAGCCTCATTGTTATTGCAGAGTGCAAAGGCCCTCAACAATTGGGAGATTCAAGGTTCAGTCAACGGGAATCGTTGCCACGGCTCTGCGAGGCAACCAACCAGCGCCGAAGAAAGAATGCGGTTAGCACAGATTGAACGATCGACGGCCAGCTCGGATCAACGCATCTGATACGTCACGGCTTGTTCCGACGATTGTACAGCCGTAAGCCACCGCCTTGGGGTTAGGGTCAGCCATCGAATAACCAGTGATCATCCTCAAACGACGGGCTTTAGGCAACCCTAATCTCAGGTGAGTCCAACGTTGCGTACCCACAAATCCTCCTGTGCCTGCGACCGACGTTTCATCTCTCCTCACAGCACCCCGCAAGAATGGGCGCGTACAGGTATATCAGTGAACTCTACAAAAAGAAACAGTCGGATGTACTCCGATTCCTACTTCGAGTCCGGTACGCAGGAACGATAAACCGGTGAAGGTGTTGAATCTCAGTGGATGTTCTATGACTAGATGCTGGGAGTACCGTCAACTGAACGTTATCCACCGGGCCTCCCGCCCTTCTCGTCCGGATAAGGCCCGCAGGCTGGGATACAAAGCCAAGCAAGGATACGTTATATACCGCGTCCGTGTACGCAGGGGTAACCGCAAAAAGCATGTCCCTAAGGGTTCGTGACCAGCAAAACCCATCCCACAGATCCGCGCTAAAACGCCTAACAGGTGCAACCTATGGCAAACCCGTACGCCAGGGTGTGAACCACCTCAAGCCCCAGAGAGGATTGAGGAGTGTCGCGGAAGAGCGCGTTGGCAGGCGCTGTGGTAACCTGCGGGTATTGAACTCGTATTGGATAAACCAGGATGGCGTATACAAATATTACGAGGTTATCCTCGTCGATCCCAATCATAAGGCCGTACGTACTCGATGACCCTGTGGTGTCACCCGATACTTACGATATTCCTACCTGCAGATTCGCCGCGACCCCGAGATTAACTGGATCGCCAAACCTGTGCACAAGCGCAGGGAAGCTCGCGGTCTCACCAGCATCGGAAAACGGAACCGCGGTCTTGGAAAAGGCAGCCGTCACAACAACACTCCCAAATCGGCCACATGGAAGAGGCACAACACCCTCAGTCTCCGTCGTTACCGTTAGGTTATTCTTTCCCATGTTTTTACGAGTTGTATGTTACACACATTTCGAACATCCATTTGCACGCCGTAAGAGTTTTTCGGAGAATGAAAGCGCTTCGATGTCGCTACGATATCTCTAAACAGAAACAGAGATACAGAGATACAGTGGATGAGTAAATGATGCTGGGCTGGGCCGCGGCCCCAGCGATAGCTCGGTCGGACGCGGAAGGAGGACTGGATCTTCCGCGACTCGTTGCTCACACAAGCACTATATCCTGTTCTCGTAGATACCTCAAGTCTTGACTGAGTTCTCTCAATTATGGCAAGAGAGGTGGGATGAGAGAAAACAGGATAACAGAATCAAGCGGTGTAGAGTATACGGAGGCAAAAACAAAGATGGGCAAACCGAACACCGCTCGCTCTCAATATCTTCTCCATTGGACGATCGGTGCGGCTTTGACCCAGCTACGCGAGGGCTCGCCACTCCTACCTCATTATATCTAATGAACGGGGGCATAATTGACGTTCAGAAAATTTAGTCATCGTGAAGGAATGACTTCATGACTTCAGCGATGATATCCACACCCCGCTTCATGTCTGAGAACTTTCAGGCGTGGGTCAGATCAGATCCTTGCGGTTACCAAAAAAAGCGTATACTTACTGTGGCTGTGCTGAAAGAAATTCTATAATGGCCTTCATATTTACCGTCCGGGGTGTTCTCCTGATCTGCGGAGAACATCCAGCCTGGGGCGACGAGCACTTCGGCCTTGGCAAGCTCTTCCCACAGGTGCATTTCTAAGGTCTCGACAGACTTTTTACCGAACTTCGGATGGGAGTCGAAATAGAACTTCAACTGGGTATACGTCAACCCGAGTTGCCGGCAAGACGTGCACGAGGCACTCACCCATATGAACATCCCAGCAGACGGAGCTACAAACGAGAAGCATTTAACTTTCTCGAAGGCACCGGTCTTCTCGCTAGGCGACCCGGTCTCAAGGTAAGCGTCATAGACTGTGCACCCTTTCCAAAAGTTGTGTTCCGATACGGAGGTGAGAGTGTGGAACTTTGCGCGTAATAGATCGATGAAGTGATCTCGGCGGTCGGTATACTGTTGTCCGAGTCCTCGGAGCCACCGAATGTAGCCATCGGGCTTCCAAGTGATAAGCAGCTGGGCCACCATGGCTTGACCGAGTCCGCAAGGAGCTTGAGTCGATGTTTGACCTTGTCGAAGCAAATTCTCAGCGAAGGTGGGATTGCAGGTAAACCAGCCTAGGCGAACACCTGGAGCGATGGTCTACATCCACACAACCAAAAATGAGCGCTGGGATTGTCGGTCACTGTGCCAACCAGTGCATACCTTGGAGAAAGTGTCCAACCGAATCACTCTCCCTTGCCAATCAAATCTGTGACAGCGATAAGTGGTCTATAATGCGTTGACGGGAAGTATTACTTACTTGAGGTAGCTTGGTACAAGCTTTCGCAGGTAATTATCTTCATCTGTGTCAAATGGCGAGGCACTGGTCTTGCGGGTTTCCTTCGGGACGTAGTGGGGCATTTGGAGGAAATAGTAGGGATCGTCTTCAACGATTATGACATCTGGGAGGAAAACATCATTAGAATTCGTTCTAGAGACGACTGAAATGCTTACCGAACTCAACACAGATATTGTAGACTTCCTGTTTCCGCTGTGCGCTTAATGTCTGGTGCGATGTTCGTAAGTATAGGCGCAGTGCAGGTTCTGAGGACCGCCTACGCCACCAGTAGGATTCTGGCCGACGGGAATGGTGTAAAGAACGTGGGGCCTGGGTAGGGCTGTGACTGTATGAAAACACGAAAGTAGTTGATGAACGAACCGCTTGCCACCCCTCTCGGCCTCATCCCACCCAGCTAGAATCTTCCGGAGATCAACGGCAGAGAGCCCTTCCCCGTCAACCGTGACGGGAGCTGCCTTAATGCCCCAAGGCTGAACAGTGGAAAGGGCTGACGGGTAAGTCCATTCTTCAGCGAGAATCCAATCCCCATGGTTGGTGAAAGTCGTGACGATCCTCGACCACCTGGGACCAGGGCACCGGTAAAAGGCCTGAAGCAATAATGACCAGTCAAATTCTTACCCATCCGTGTTACCTGTGTGCAAGAGGACCTTCCAGTCCTCGTAGGCAGGTTGATATACACGTTCAGTGAAGGCTTGACAGATTTCGCGCAATTGGATGGAACCTTCCGCGGTACCGTACTGGAGCGTAGTTGCGAGGTCAATGTCGCCGGGATGATCGGGGTACTTCTTGACCGCGAAGGGGACAGTCTTCTCCTTTGACCCGAACATGTTCCATAACCAAGAGAATGTCCCAGATTGGCGTCGCTCCAATGATATCGGCGCGAACGAGTTTGTAACCAGCGCGTCAACGTGGATAGCGGAGAACGGGAAGTATGACGGATTCGGCATGCCTGCGAGGCCACCAGAGATGGGTCAGTGTCCGTAGAGGTTTGGTACTGAGTCAGGCCCCATTACGAACCTCCAGCCAACGGAATCATGCCTGGGGTATAAGCGTACTTTGCCAGGAGCTTCAACGGTGAAGGGAGACGAGCATTGGCCACATCGGACAAGTGGTGAGAGAGGTCGATGGACTTTGGAAGGCCCCCAGTCGACATGGTCGTAAGAGGGCTAACACACGGACGCCGTTCGCAAGGAAGCTACGCCAATCATGAGATGAGCATGATTGGTCATCCACTTCTGATTACAGAGACTCGAGAGAGATGGTCCAAATCTGCGAAGCTGGCATCGGGACTCGGGCCCCGAGTACCGGTCCTGAGTGGGCTTCGCGTGATTGAGTATCCAGATTTGGCAAAGCCTGCCGGGTTTAGGGCAGGTTCAGTAGATTCCAATGACATCGGTCAGCGTTTGTCAAAGCTCCTTCGATCTCTTCTCACGAATCCTCATCTCACGAAGGGAGTGGGACAGTAAAGCCCGCGGTCAGCGGAAGTGGGAAGAAGGGTACGTCCTTTGCATCTGCACCTCGGTCCGAGAAATCCCACATTGCGGATGTCACAGAAGAGCGAAAGGCATTTTTTAAGATGTTCGGTGGTAGGAAGGCTTGCTACAAGTGCGGTAATGGTGGGTCGGAGCCGCTCTATGTCATTTGCGTGTAGGCTGACGCGCTTATTTAATGGAGTTGGCCACCTTGCGTAAGCTGCCTCCTTATTATGCCTTTTCGGCCCTTGACTGTCGCGTAGCGCCGACTGTGCTGAAGAAAGGCTCTGCTTCAATTGCAAGAAGCCAGGTGGGTTTTTCCCCACGGTCTGACACCCGACCCTCTGACCCTCCGCGTTAATCAACGCCGTCCAGGTCACGAATCACCGGCTTGCCCGTTGCCTCGCACACTCGCTAACAAGCAGTGTTTCTCGTGCGGAGGCGTTGGCCATATTCAGAATGATTGCCCTACCTTGAGAATTCAAGGCCAGACCAGCAACCAGAAGTGCTACGTGGGTGTTCTCACCTATGACGTAAACCCGCTGTCCTCATACATAAACAGCAATGTGGCCGGTTCGGCCACATCGCGCGTCTGTGCTCTCAATCTGGTACCGGAGGTGGTATGAATTATGCGTCCCGGGCACCCCCTCAGGGCAGGCTCAACACTTCTACTCTACCGCCCGTCATCTGTTTCAAGTGTCGAGGACCAAATCATTATGCGAAGTGAGACCCGACCACCTTCGTCCTGTCACTAGACGCTCATGTTGTCAAAGGGATTGCCTCGCCACATCTACTGGCTTCGAACCTCTGGCTCCGAGCAAGGGCCGAATTTGCTACAAGTGCCACCAGGAAGGGCATGTGAGTACCCGTCCGATCTATTGCCTCCGTCGGCTTACCCGTAGGTCCAGATTGCGAGAGACTGTACTTCCGAGTGATCTGATTGTGTTCAAGCCTGATCTCACGAGTCCCTCCATGAGGACGGATTTTTCTGTTACTCTGTACAATATCAACTAGGTCTTCAGTGCTTGAATCTATCCCTCTCGCGATGTCGAGGTCCTGAAGGATCTGGCCGACTTCAAGGCAACCTCTATCGCGTCGGAAAGCAGCTCTGTTTTTCACTCACCGCCCCTATCGATAAATCGTCCCCATAATTTCGACCATTCAATGACCAGACAGCGATCCGCGTTCCGCCCGTTATGAAGTGAAAATTTCGAGGATGGTGATTATTTTCAACACCCGACCACACGAGGGTGTTCTTGATTGTGCAGTCCGTCACCCCAAAATCTGACATCTGAAGATTTAGTCTAGGACACTTGATCTTAATCTCATCCGATCCATCAGCCCACTGAGTTCCCTACCAGAGGCAGTATAAATACCCGGGCTGTTCTACCAATTTCCTCAGGGCCTTCTCTCGCTTTCCCGCACACGGTACACCACTTTCTCTCCATTCCAAAAGGCAGATGACTCACTGTATTGCCGACAGAACTGGGATCATCCGGCTACCGCGACTCTTGACTTAAGAGGTCAGCTGCACAGAGTCGACGGTCCATCGGGCTTCTTGTGGGGTTGCCTGGCGGTCTCATTTTGGGGTACACCTGCTGTCTCGCCGGGACTGGATAGGCTGCATGCCTTTCCTGAGACCGGTATCCAGCCTCGCAAGGAAGGGTGCCGTGGGCCTGTGCCGCTGAGCTGGACGTCCAAGAGGGGGATTCGATTTTGTTTGTGGTAAGTGCGCCACATAACGGCATCCACACTATCCTCAATCCACTCGTTCATTCGCCTGGAATCGACGCCCATCTGATTGCTCTGTCTCCACGATTTAGATTTACGTGCGGTCCTTGCACCAGCCCTTGTTGGGTATTCAGGATATTGCAACCGACCACATGCTTCGCTCTAAAGCGACGAGACCGTAGAGTTATGCATCGGAGTGTATTTTACGATCTTTTCCGAATTCCATTCATTAGTTCTGCCCTCAAATTTCTTTCCGTGTGTTCAAGGATAAAGTCCAGCCTCCACCGCGACCTCCACGAGTTAAACAGAGGACGATGAATTTCATATGCAGAATGTGGTGATTATTGATCTCGGCCGCCTGGCCACCGGTCACTCGGGTCCGTAAATCCTGGGACGTGGCAGGAAGAGAGAATCATCACTCCATAGCGTTTGATACTAGAAGGTGGGAGGCCTCCTGAGGGTACCCCTTTTCGCTTGAGTAAGACGTTTTCTCTTGACCTCGAGGCTCGATCCAGCCCCGAGCCACGTGTGGCGGAAGTGATCGCCTCCATCGAGCGGAAGCAAATGGGGGCGTTTGAAAAATGCAACGCTACTTTAGGCTCAAACAATTTAATTTCCAAGTGCAACTTTGGTGAGGCGGCTGCGAGCCAAACCGAAAGCGTTACGGGTGGGAAAAAAACGTTAATGGTGTTACACAATCCCTTATGCAACCCGGCCCCTTCCTGCTCAATTATCTGGGGTGAATTAACCTAAAATTTCGTTTGTTCACGGGGGAGTACCGTAACTGCCACAGTTCTTCGGCCCGGTGTCAATACGCGAAGCCTACGCTACCTAGATGTGTCTAGGTTTTAGGGTAGCAGGTCGAGGGACCGAAACGTCGGGTATCAATGCATCGTATCCAATTTCCAGTACATGGGGGACTAGATGAATGAGGAAATCGTTCTAGAGTCGCCTCCTGGGGGACAGTCAGGTGTTGCCTGGTCTTTCGCCGCGTCGCCGCCGGCTTCTGGGTAAGAGCACTCGTTTTCTATGCGGGGCATGGGGTTTGTGACAGTTTCGATGCATCGACACACTGGAACGAGGCGAAAAGAATGCGAGTCTGATAAGGTAATCTCGTAAGCCCGCCTCAGTTCGGTGGTTGTAGGGCCAGACCTCCAATTCAAAGAGGAGCTTAGAAACCCACCGGCGATGTCAAGCCAAGGACGTGTAGGCTGCAGGCCTGCAACAACTTCGCTCTTTCCACATGGGGATGTTGCGCGACTTTGCAATCGAACCCTTCTTTGGACAACACATTACAAGTCAGTCACATCAGTTCTGCAAGGTCTTGCGCCATGTCGTGAGACTTGCGCAGCGCATTGATCTTCTTTGAACAGCTGACTATCGACCGATTGGAGAGGACAGGTTCCATATCGAAGCGGTGACAACCATTATGGGTTCTCCGAGTGGCACAGGGCGATGAGACGACGGCGGAAAAGATTTTCGCCTTTGGGATGCAGAGGGGTTACGGAAGATGCGAGGTCTGCGACCAAGCCAGAGAGATTTCGCTCCCCGGGAACGGTACGTGGGTACAGTTTCGGATTTTCCGGTGCTTGACCTTTGAAGTGGCGTCGAAAGGTTGAACGACCCCATCCTTTGTGACGCCGTTGTGAGCTCCGTTGACAACCAAGGCTCCCAGGCCGCAAACGGCACCAGAGTGGTAGCGGTTGGACCAAAAATATGTGCCATCGGCTAGAGCTTTCTGGGCTGAGGTATGGAACGTCGAGATAGCTCTCGCCGGTGATCAGGACCAGGCAGGAGGCGTCGGGGTGAGCTTCTCTAAGCCCTTAGAATTGGTGGCCGCGAACTAGGCGGCGGGGATTCTGCCTCATGGGTACCCCACCGCACGCCACTCAGTAGCCATTCAAGTGGGGTGATTATGCCATCAAACTGGCGGATTCTGTTGTGTATTTCGGCGGGGGCTGACTCCGCAATTTCATGCTGGGAGTAACGGGTGCATAAAAAGTCAAGTGAGGCTGAAATGTAAGAAGAGGGGTCGGCATTCTCTACGAGGAGGGGGCAGACACGCACAACCTACAGGGTATGAAGGTCGATCACAGGCCATACTGTAGTCGGCTACCTGCTCCCGGCGGCGGTAATCTGTGGCGCGGGGGTGTAACGTTTAAGGCTGGGATGTGAAAAGTGACGGCCAGGGCACGTTTACAGCACTTCTTGGCCAATGTGCAGCATTGAAGGCGATGGGGACCACGGCTCACGCGCTCACGGCTCATCGGCATCGGTAATCGGCGTGGCGGCCACTGGCCGCCTGAAAGATACTTTCAGTGAAGTAGTAAGTCACTGGTTCAGTCGGTGCAGGGCACTGGAATGGGCACCTACCTGAGTGGCAACCTATCTAAATCGACTCGATTTGGGCGACCGAAGCTCAGTCGCCACAGTTTTTACAATTTGGGTGGGCGACCGTGGCTGAGACACCCACCAGAACGTCACGTGAACCCGTAGTTCGTGAATGCAAACGATTGTGTGGTCGGGCAGTGGACGCGTTGCTCTTCGTCCATCATGGCGGTCGAGGACGTTTTTTGGGATTCCAGATCTCTCCTCACTCTCTCCATTCTCAACGCCAACCTCGGGGGGTGACAAGCAAACATACAATACCCAAAAAGTCTTGCCGTATGTCACCCAGGATCCTGTCTCCGTATATTTCTTTCCAACCGGTGTCCTGCAGTTACAGTCGTCAGCAGCTATATGGAGTTGTGGCGGACGTTGACTCATACAACAAGTTCGTCCCGTTCTGCACCCGGTCGAAGGTGCTCAGTCAAAGGGAGCCGCTTCAAGGCCTCAAGATACCAGATGGGTTCAGCATGGATGCGGAGCTAACCATCGGTTTCCTGTCATTTACTGAGAGCTACGTGAGCAAGGTCACTTGTTCTCCGTATGATTCGGTAAAAGTGAGTCTTTGTCCTCATGTTACGCCCCACCCTCTAACAATCACCCACTCTCGTAAGGCTGTCGCATCCTCCTCCACACCTTTGTTCAAGTCTCTCGAAACTACCTGGAAATTTGAGCCTGTCGCACATGCCTCTGGCGGAAATGAGTCCACTCTCGTCAGATATGATATCGCCTTTGCATTTGCGAATCCGCTACACGCTGCTATTTCTGCAAAATTCTTTGGACAGGTTTCAGGGTTGATGATGCACGCGTTTGAAGATCGATGTGAGAGAGTGTACGGCCGGGCTGTGTCCCGCGATGACGTCCATAGGTGAAACCCTCTCAACGACCGGAGATCGTGCGCCAGGCCCGAGTTAGAGTAGTATACAGCAGAAGATTATAATAGTACACTGAACATTGAGGAAGAGGGCGTTTGTTGGGATCGACTTTCCGACAAACCGGGGATACATCACGGTCTCGTTGAAAAGCGCGATGGCTCGAGGCACGACCGCCCCATCGTTTCCCATCCTAAGCTCGCCAAAGTTTTCCTGCTCGGTTCCCAGGGAGGAAGATCATCGGATATCGATTCCCACAGCAAACCTGCTCTATACATACATCATTGCCATACAATACCAACCCTGGCCCTCCTGGCGGCTGTCCCCCCGTCCCCTCGATTACGGTCTTTTCCTCTCTGACGAGGTCCCCGCATGTCTGGTCCATCGATCTCGACGGCCCCCCTCAGGCATGTCACAGATAATCGTGCTTCTACACTAACACACCCACTAATCATTCACTCACCTCATTGCGCAGTCCGCCACACGTAAATCTAGATGACTCCATTTCCCCAACGCCCACCTCTCGGACCCCTTCCTCATCCTCCTCGGGGCACAGACGGCACAGAGATATTGACGGAATCTTTCCTGTTAATACGCCCACCACGTCTAATGACCTTGCTCTTGATCGGGTCCACGATAGCAGGCGGAGTTCAAAGGTCCCCGAACGCTTCCGGAGGGAACGGGAACGGGTTCATCTCGAACGAACAAATAAGCAACTAGTCCGACTGCTGGTTCACGAGGAATATGAAACGAAACAAGCCCACCACCTTCTTTGCACCGCTCTTGAACGGTTGGAGTCCGAGACTCGAAGGGTGAACGAGTCGGAGGGGAGGTTGCTCGAGATCGTGCAGAGATTCAATGCCGTCAACGAGGCGAGGGTTCAGGCTCAAGCAGAGGCAGCCAAGCTCAGTGCAGAATTGGGGATGTACAAGCTACAGCTGGATAACGCTCAGGAGGAGATCTACCGAGCTCAGCACATTTTGCGCAAGGTTGAGGACGAGAGAGATGACGCTGCTGCTGAGGCTACCGAAGCACGGGACACGGCCAGGAAGTACCGCGAACAGCATATTGTCAATCTCGCCCGGGAGGAAGGTAGGAAGATGGGCTATCTTCAAGGCATCCGCCATGGGCAGATGGGTTACGGGGATACCAAAACCATAGAATTCCCCGACCATCACGCGACGGGTGCGATTTCGAGCCGGAGACTGCTCATGGACGAACCGTTCAATGACACGCTCCAGAATGTGTTTGACGACGAACGATCTATCACGGACGACGGTATTTCTGCAGTGCCCAGTCGAGCTCTCTACATGTCGCGAGACGTTTCCCGTGACGTCGAGGTGACGCCAAACGTCTCAAGACAGTCCCAAGCTGCTTCCCACCATCTCAACCCTGGATCCAACCGAATCACTGCTTGGGGCGGCCGATCACCCACGGACGATTCTTTCCCAAGACCCATTCATAATGGTTTCCCCGCTCACCACCCAGAGACCCTCATGCCACCTGACGGTTGG
This sequence comes from Thelephora terrestris, assembly GCA_015956445.1. Classification (NCBI taxonomy): domain Eukaryota; kingdom Fungi; phylum Basidiomycota; class Agaricomycetes; order Thelephorales; family Thelephoraceae; genus Thelephora; species Thelephora terrestris. Next base: position 493,320 of record WIUZ02000012.1, on the reverse strand, counting down.
ATCCCCAGGTCCGAGGATGGTTCGCATATATCAATCCCGCCCCCGCACGAATTCGAAAGGGCAACGTCGAGCTCTTCAGGAAGAAGCTGGGCTACCATTTCCGGAATTCAGAACCGCCTCAACAGGGTCCTCGGTGTCGGTGGTTCTCGTCACGCCAGACAGCAACAATCGGATACCCCCAACGTAGCCGCACCGGCACCCGGCTATCCTCAAAACTCTCCCATACCTCCTAGTCCTGGCTCAACTACATTCTCCCAATTCGATATCACAGCTCCCGGACCCGATCCGCTCGAGGAGGACCGCCGGAAGTTGAGCGTGATACAAGAGGGTAGCCAGGAAGCCACACCTTCGATGGGAAGATCTCGAACGGACGCTCGGACCCCTGCCCTGGAGACCGATTATGGGTACTCACCAACCACGAATTTTACGATCAGAAGTCCACAAGGAGAAGAGGAATCCGCCACTTTAATGGATGTCATTAAGAGCCTCCCGCAAAAGAATGGGCCTAGTGAGGGTGACAACCATAGCATGCGGGACTTGGCGGACGTTGTGAGATACTCGGATCCCGCGGTGGTTGAGAATTGGAGGAGATCAACGGTCAATGGGGCACCAGTGCGCGTTCTTTCTTTGTCCGTTTAAACATGATTTGACCCTATAGTATGTGTAGTTCCAGGGCAGTCCCAGACGGCGCTCGCAGACTTTGACCACGCCCGCGCCATTGAGCCCTTCGAAAGGCCACACATCACCCAGTGTACCAAGGAATTCCAGTGGCTCGAGCAATATCGGAGTTGGGATCGAGTCCCCAGTAGGTTTTCTTACTATTGATACGTCATCGATGAATCACTTATAACTGGGTCCGCTTTGCCCACTAGACCGATTCGGATGCTGATGGCAGCCAGCCGGGCCAAACCCTTGCCCCTGGGATGCTAAGTCCATCCGCGATACCTCCTTCCCGGCGGTCTTCGTCTTATCGACGAGGATCACCACACATTACGCCAATTCGAACTGGCAGCCCGGCCGTTGGCTACGGGAGGTCTGGGACACACCGCCCCGAATCTCCAGCTCAATTGTCTCCTTTGGAGGGACGTGACAGACGACAGACGAGACATGAAACCGTCAGCAGGTCTGGGTCCCCATATCGTGCACCTGGGAGGGTTTCATCTCCGCGTCTCAGCCATTCGCCACATTTATCTGTGCCGTCGATCTCCGTGTCCCAACCATCGAGGCAAGGCGGCTCACAGGTGCACAGCAGGAGCTTGAGCATGAACGCAGGATCGACGCCGCTACGTACGGGCAAACCTCTGTCCCCACTTTCTACCATACTATCTCTTGGAGATGGGTTGGCCGCAGCGCCAACATTGAGGAGGCAACCATCTGTCGCGAGCAGCTTGTCCAGCAACCGATCATCGTACAAGGCATACGACCCAAACGAAGCGTTGGACCCAGCCTACTTGGCTAGCCAGTCTGCAGAATATGTGGTCTCACCGACGTATGCACAACACAGGTCAAGGAGTGGGAGGATGTGATCGCTTTTAATATTGGACTCTGGACTCCAGGTGGAGCACGCGCGGAGCCCGCTTTCTCTCGTCTTTCCTAGGGTTTGCTCCAGACCCATCTGATTGATCTGTATGCAAATAGATGTATGATTCAATGTTGGTTTCTTGTTCTTGTATATGCGTTTCATTCCTGTAGGTGATCTTGTTATGGTTTGTCAGTTTCCGATGTATCTGTTATGATTTGGCCTGTATACGACCGATATCGATACGACGTCGACGATAGTTCTTGTAGCACACGATAGGAATATGAAAAGATACGAAACTTTTAGATGAAGCCTGGACCTGGGGGGTGGATGAGCCGGTTAACTCGATAAGGGACATCATCCCACGAGTGTACGGAATTGCCGGGCGGTGCCGAAACCTGGAGCTGTCCCTTTGGAGACGGAGAACAATGGATGGGGGCGACGGGGTTGACCGCCCACCGGAAAGGGAAATGTTCCGGCACTGATATTCGATTTCCCTTTTCTGGAAGGAATCATTATGCAGCAAATTGTTTGTCTATGTTTGGCGTAACCCTCAACCCAGCCGAACCCTCTGCCCAAGCGTCTTTAACTCTCCTCTCAACCGTGCCTCGTCTCTCTCTTCCAATCCACAACAATCTCCTCTTACACCCCCCATACATCCTCCCCCGGTGAGCTCGCCGCCTGCAACGTTCCTCACCCTATCCGCTCTTTCCTAACCTGTCACTTCTCGTTCTCTATACAGATCTCAATCAATCAATTTCCCCACACTTTAACAGTGAGTATATCGACGCGTGTCGCCAACGTGTCCTTCACGTACATCCGCTGACCACAACACATCCCTCCCAGATGTCTCAAACTCGTGAAGACTCTGTTTACCTTGCCAAGCTCGCCGAACAGGCTGAGCGATATGAAGGTTTGCACAGTCCACTCGTCCACCCATTAATGTGGCCTAACTCCACTTTCCACAGAAATGGTTGAAAACATGAAGCGCGTGGCTTCCTCCGATCAGGAACTTACCGTCGAGGAGCGTAATTTACTCTCTGTCGCCTATAAGAACGTTATCGGTGCCCGCCGTGCTTCGTGGAGGATCGTCTCCTCTATTGAGCAAAAGGAGGAATCGAAGGGAAATGAGGCCCAGGTCACCATGATCAAGGGCTACCGGGAGAAGATCGAGTCGGAGCTCGCAAAGATCTGCGAGGATATCCTCGAGGTCCTTGACAAGCACCTTATCCCCTCAGCCGCCACCGGCGAATCGAAGGTCTTCTACCACAAGATGAAGGGTGACTACCACCGTTACCTCGCTGAGTTCGCCACCGGCGATAAGCGAAAGGAGTCCGCCGACAAGTCCCTCGAAGCTTACAAGGCCGCTTCTGACGTTGCTGTCACTGAACTCCCACCAACACACCCCATCCGTCTTGGCCTTGCTCTCAACTTCTCCGTTTTCTACTACGAGATCCTCAACTCCCCCGACCGTGCTTGCCACCTCGCCAAGCAGGCGTTTGACGATGCCATTGCTGAGCTTGACACCCTCTCGGAAGAGAGCTACAAGGACTCGACCCTCATCATGCAGTTACTGCGTGATAACCTTACCCTCTGGACATCGGACATGCAGGATTCTGGTGTGTAATTTTCAACATGGACAGTGTGTAGGATTCCTTTACTGACCGTCTTCCGCAGACAAGCCTGGCGAAACCAAGGATGATGAAGGCGCCGGCGACGATTAAGCGTTTTTGTCCTTTCCTTTGTGATTGGATTGGATTCGTCGTCGTGTCTGCTTTCCCGTCATTTGCATCTCAGTTTCTGTCTCATCAATTTTGACACCATCCACCGCAATTACCGTTCTCCCTCATTATTCAAATTTTAGTACTCGTTGGTTCTCCCTTATATCGGAGTTTTTTCTCTTATCGACAGCAGCAAGAAGCAGATTAAAGAAATGCATTCATGCACGAATGAATTGATTGTACAAATGCTTGCCGCGTGATGCGTGACTATTATTCTACCCGCCAATACCGCCGACCAACGCACGTACAGAATGCAATGCCAAGCCCAACGCTGGTAAAGTTGGAGATGAGGTACGTGAATCTAGGCCCGTACACGAATGCAATGAACGCGACCATGACGAAAGGCCATGTCACGGCAGTCTTCTGAATCACCCTGAGAGAGCCAACGTCCAACTCAACACACGACCACTGAGGTTGGTAAGAAGCAACAGACTTACGATTCGGTTTCAAATATCCTGATGCTTCCCTGTTTCCTCGTGCAGGTCCATGCCCAGTCGGCTAATAATAGCCAAGGGGCGACATACAAGAAATTGTGGTCACCGTTAAACGGGGTGGCGTAACCCGCAGTGGAGAGCGTACGAACCCAGACGGCCAGTACGGGGGCTGAGAGTGGCAGTAAGAGCGTTCCCAAAAGCAGAAGGTAGGCCAACAAGGTGTGGTTGTATATCTGATTGTTCAGCTTTTTTTCCGCCCGGGCGTGAGAGCTCAAACGGGGAGGAAGGGGTGGGGAAGCTGGGGACGGTGGGTATGCGTTAAGGGATGAAGTTTTGGATTTGTGTGAGGTCCTCCTCCACGTAGGCAAAGAGCAGGCGGAGGAGACGGTGGTATGGAAGATTATCAGGTAGCTCCCCAGGAAAGCGACTTGCCACGGTACGAAAAAGAATATCAACAGAAACACGATTGATATTGAACCGATCGTCGTTCTCAGCCTGCGCGTTCGCATTGGAGGTTCGCGCTCGCAGTCTTTACCTCGTATGATCCGACCCACGGCAGAAGAGATAACTGCGGCGAGGTAGGCGAGAAGAGAGAGCAGCCAGAAGGTTGTGATTACTAGACCGGTGGAGAGCAGCACGAGGATTGGAGCTAGGAAAGCGAGGAGGGGCTCCCCGGAGAGTCCGAGGTATGCGGAGGTAGGAAGGGGTAGAACGGCCACTAAGAATGATATTAAGATGAGGCGAGGAAGCAGGGATTTGATAAATGTGGGGATGGCTTGGGACAACGGTGGAAGGGGAACTCCTAGAATACGGTTCGGGCATTGAGTGTGTAATTTGGAGAGAATTAAATGCTGAAGGTTTCCCTCACCTGTTTCATAGACCGCCGCACGTAACCCCTGCCAGATTACGAGCGACGCGATTCCTATTGACCAGGTTGCCAGGACCGGCCAGTACCTGTACCCCCATCTCCCGATAGACATCCACCAGTCGATGGTGATGGCGATGGATTCCGGGTAGCACGTTTCCGGCTCGCCGGAAGTGTGTAGCGTCAGGTTTAGCCCCCTATCAGGGAAAGAGGTGTGGATGTAAGGTGCGGAGGAGTGGGAATGAAGGAGGATCGGGCGATAAGGAGGAGAAGTGGACGGGTGAATCCGGTGGTAGTGCGATTCAGCGGGAGTTTTGTGGGCGAGAAGGGGTGGTAGCAAGGTGTCTGCTTATCGTCAGGATGACGTGTGCTAACGTTAGATGGGACAACTGCGACCTGCCTTTGCATGAGTGTGATGCGAACTTGGGCGTGAGGCGATAGACCAACAGCACGTTCACCAACACATTTGGGAAAGTAATCTCTGTTTTGAGGGGGACGTTTCCAGATGGCGGTGTTGGGAGAGAAACGGTGGCCGACCCGAACAGTACAGCTGGACAGCAATGAGTATGAAGGCAAAGCTGGCTGAGGTTCTCACGGACCGAATGTACTCGCGTCTGAGCGGACGAGGTAGGAATCGTCGGTAAAGCCGCCGATAACCCAGCCTCCCCCGTTCGCCCCATCGACCTTGATAGCGACCCAGGAGTCAGCGGAATTAGCCGGGATCTTCCCATCGAAAAGGGCGATCCCCTCAGTTTCGTCACTCCCAGCTCCCGAAACGGGAAACTCCTGGTGTGGGTGAGTTACCGGAAGTAAATACAATGCCGTAGGTGGTATTGGAACGCAACGTTCTGTTGAGAATTCTTCGGCGCTGGAACATCGAAAGACCGAAGCTCGCAGGGAACCTGAAGAAAAAGGCGATACAGTCCCTATTGCCCCTCCCGCGAGATAAAGAAGAAAGCTCCTCTGGCCACCATCCGATCCACCATTCTCAGCCACTGTCGGCGGACGCAGGTAAAAGACCCTGGATCCACGGAAGACAGGGTTTACAAGTTTCAGCGTGGGGCCAGAAGACGTATCCTTTGTTCCCGGGATGGCTTCGGTCTGAGCGCCGTCGGCAAACGGAACTGATATGTCGGTGATAGGAGGGTCTTCGTGTCCGTTTCGTAGCCACGTGTCTAGGATGCGTGCTCTCGCGAGGGGAGTGGATGGGACTGTCGCCGAGAGCTCGAGTGCGGCTCGAGCGACCTGCCAACGGGCCTGGTGACACCAAACCATCTCCCTGTGTCCAATCCCGGTCCAACATCTCTCCATGCCAGAAGAAAAGATAGTCTTTCGGAAGACGTTCTGGGCACTTGGTTGAGGAAGAATGCAGGATTCTGAGGGAACCATCATATCAGTCGCACCGCCGCAGATCGAGACGATCGGTGTGGGGTCGGCGACGAGGTGCTGGTGATTGTTAGAGTATATGCCTTCTATTCGGTTATCGAAACGGGCAGGTGGGAGCGTGTGTGGGGTTGACATGGTGATGATGGCAGAGATGTCTGGGGATGGTAGGAGGGATGTGGCAACCACGCCTCCCATCGAGTGGCCCATGACCACTATAGATGTATTTGGGGGGTATAGCGAGAGGATGTAGCGTATCGCGTCCAAGGCATAGGTACGCTCTGAAAGGAGTGTGGGTCCGTGAAAGGCGGAAAGGTCTTCATTGAATTCAACGGCGAATATATCTAGCGGTTTAGTCACCGGAGAGCGGGATGAAAAATCGGGCGATATAATGTATGGGGAGGAGAAATACTGTCTGGTAGCGGAGGAGGCGATGGAACGGACTTGGTGAGATGAGCCTGCGTTTCCGGGGATGAAAAGCACAGGCATTCCAGAGGGCTGTGTGGTGTGTTGGATTCACGGTTCATTCATCGCCAAGCGGCGAGTGACAAACCTGATTGTTTTCCCAGCCTACCTCGCGATAGAGCCAGAGGGAATATCTCCCGCTGAAACTCGTCCAAGCGGCGTTGAAACCGCTTTGCAAGATGTAAGAGGGAGACATGTAAGACATCCGGCACCCCTGAGGCGACAACTGACTGGGGGCTTGTATGCTCGCCCGGAAACACGTGAAGATCGCAATGGCAGTGAATGCACCGAGGAGCACGCTCAGTATGCCATGATTCATGGTGGCGTCTTCGCGCACTGTCAGGACGTCACTGGGAAATGATCACGAAATGAAGTGAGGGTTCAGTGCCCCAGTGCTGTTTCAAACAACGGTCAGTGCTACAAACAGCCTTTGAGGGTGGTTTCCGGTCTGCGAACCTCGGTGCGTTTTATGATTTTGTCCAAGGGGCCGAAGCGCTGACCCGTCGGCGAAGATCGAGGCCTTTGATGGGAACGAATCACGTGACGTGGAGGCAAAAGCGGTGATCGGATTCCCGGATCGCCTGAGCGAGACACTGGAACGTAGGAATGTTGAGAGGCTCTGGCGAGAAACGGGAAGTCAGCAGAGTTATGTGTTGAGGATTTGAAGTTGTTCAAGCGAGGGATGAATTCACCGGTGGTTTTTACGTGGCGGTTACACTTTAAGTTGGCTAGAACTTCCACAGAGTGTTGGTTGATCGATCATTTGCGATGATCACCACGCTTTTGATGACCCGTCCTCCCGTCCCCTGTCCAACGGGACCAGAGGGGTGGGTGTGTCCAGTCCAGCTGAGGCTTAGTACCAGGCGAGCGTTCAGCTAGACGCCTCTGGTACGGTCGCAGCAAGGGAAGGGGTGGCGTGTGGCCCTGTGAGCCCTGGATCGGCGCTTCGGGAGGCGAGGCTCCTGACCATGAGGATCGAGCACGTCGTTGTCGCAGCGGACCAAGGCATGGCTGAATGGAACTTCCGATGCTGCCGCAGCCCGCAAAGATTAAGAAAGATATTTTTCCCTCTTGTTTTCCGTTCCAGTAGATTCGCGGAGTTTGTAGTCTCATGGGATTGTGGGAAGAAATTAAAACGCCGCCAGTAAGCTCGAGCGCCTGGCAACATTTAAATCTCTGTTCCTTCCCCAAGCCCATGCGCGAATCTTCTGCTCTCCCGGTTAAGGGAAGGAAATCGTACAGACCATCAGACGACGCTCAACAGTCGTCCTCGGCCACTGAAATGTCTTCGGATTTCTCGGGAAGGCACGCCTCCACCTTCTACTCGTGCCTCGCCATTCCCGTCGAAGGCGCAACCCCGATCCATGATCAGGACAACAAGCCAAAATCCTCCTCCGCTCAACCCACCAACACCCCAAAGCGGGCTCCCAGAAAGTCCAAGACCGACGCTCTTGCCGCAATGCAAATGCAGGTGAACTCCTCTGACGACAAGGCCCAATCATCCTATCAGGCTACCGGTGTCAGAACTTTTGACGACCCCGGGCCACCCATCGCCGTTTCTCCCGTGTTGGACATGAGCTCTGTAAAGACAACTAGTCCTCGTAACCCTCCTCCGAGGAAACACCCTCGGCCTTTCGGCTTACAGGATTGCCCCACCTATTATCCCACCGTGGAGGAATTCAAGGACCCCCTGGGTTACATTCGATCCATATCAGACCACGCAAAGAACTATGGAATTTGCAAGATTGTACCACCAGAGTCGTGGAAAATGCCCTTCACGACTGACACTGAGGTATCTCCCACTTTCTCGCGTCACGCCCGATGTTTCACCTCGTCTCTTATCCACAGACCTTCCGTTTCAAGACAAGAGTGCAGTGCCTCAACTCTATCGAGGCTTCGTCGCGAGCCAAAGTCAACTTTCTTGAACAACTGTACCGATTTCACAAACAACAGGGTAACCCCCGTGTTTCTGTACCAACGATAAACAACAAGCCTCTCGATCTCTGGTTGCTCAGAAAGGAGGTCCATAGACTGGGTGGTTACGAGGCGGTGTGTATTTCTACGCCTTGGCCACCTCCCTGTATGCTAACCCACAGAAAAGGTGAACAAGGGCAAGAAATGGGCGGACCTCGGTCGCCTCCTCGGCTTTTCAGGTATCCCCGGTCTCTCGACCCAGATAAAAAACTCCTACACCCGTGTCATTCTCCCGTACGAACACTTCTGCGAAAGGGTCCGGAATAATCCTTCCATTTCCAAGGTTGACAAGCGGGTCTCCTCCCCCGATCTCAGTCGCGGATCCAATGCCAATCCCAACACGTCAATGACGCTGATGAGCACACGTGGGAAATCACGCGTGAGCGCTTCAAGCACACTCAAGCAGAAAGATAGAGACCTCGAGCCCACCGTCAAGGAAGAAGGCGCGAGCATTTACGACGATAACTCGCCACCACTCAGCCCACTTAGCTCGGCGTCCAGCACCCTTTCTGACCCTCCGGACGAACGGGACCTTCCTGACGTTGAAGGCGCTTCAGAGATACTCAGGGGAAAGCGAAAGTCAGAAGAGAACGGTGAAGGCTCTACCGCAACCGTCGCCAACGGAAGGCCGAGAACCGGAACTTCCTCGACCGAGGTAATTCCCTGTGTGTCAGATACTGTGAACGCCGTTAATCGCGCGACCCAGACCCAATGCGAGGTATGTCATAAGACTGATCGCGGGCTGCAGATGCTCCTCTGCGACGGCTGTGACTGTGGTGAGTCATGAGCAATCATCGTTGCAATATTTCGGTTGAGTTCCTGTGCAGGATATCACACCTTCTGTTTGGACCCGCCGCTAAGTATTATTCCCAAAGGGCAGTGGTTCTGTCACGCATGCCTATTCGGAACCGGAGGCGATTATGGGTTCGATGAAGGCGAAGAGCATAGCCTATCTAGTTTCCAGGCTCGGGACAAAGAGTTCCGTCGTATGTGGTTCACGGCACATCCCCCAGGTGACCACGCCGAGGACGATTCGATCAAGTCAAAACTTGGGAAAGATCTCGTCGTCTCTGAGGTCGATGTAGAGAAAGAGTTTTGGAGGCTTGTTTCTTCACAGAAGGAGACTGTAGAGATTGAGTACGGCGCTGATGTGCATTCTACCACTCATGGAAGGTAAGAACGATTCTTCGTTATTTTCCCGCAGTCCTGACGTACCACTGCCTCTTAGTGCCATGCCCACGCTTGAGACCGACCCCATGAACCAGTACTCCAAGGATCCATGGAATCTAAACAACATTCCCATTCTTGCTGATTCCCTGCTCCGTTTTATCAAATCTGATATATCCGGAATGACCGTCCCCTGGACGTATGTCGGGATGGCATTTTCTACTTTCTGTTGGCACAATGAGGTGACTGTTCCCTTATGATCACGCTGGGCCGCTTCTCACGACTTTTCCAGGATCACTACACGTACAGCATCAATTACAGTAGGTGTCGGTCACGCTCCATAGTTTTTCCATCTCACCATCCTGCAGTGCATTGGGGAGAGACGAAGACCTGGTATGGAGTGCCAGGGAGTGATGCGGAATTGTTCGAAGACGCCATCCGGAAGGAAGCCCCAGATTTATTCGAGGCTCAACCCGACCTTCTTTTTCAACTTGTGACACTTTTGAGCCCAAAGCGACTGACAGATGCTGGTGTTCGTGTATACGCTTGTAATCAGAGAGCTGGCGAGTTTGTCATCACGTACCCAAAGGCGTACCACGCCGGATTTAATCACGGGGTAGGCTATACCCCGGACGGTCTTATCCCTTTTGATCGCTGACATTCCCTCTCGCGCAGTTCAACTTCAACGAGGCCGTTAACTTTGCACCTCCAGATTGGCTATCATTTGGTCTTGACTGTGCACGCAGATACCAAGAGCACGGAAAAATGCCAGTCTTCTCCCACGACGAGCTCCTGGTTACCGTGACCCAACAGACCCAACCGTCAAATTCGATCAAAACTGCGCTTTGGTTTGTGACTTCTCGTCGATCTGATCGTTAATGGTTGCGCCGCAACTGACATCATTGCTACCTCAGGTTGAACGATAGTTTCAAGGAGATGATTGACCGAGAGTTCGCCTTCAGAAGACGTGCCCGCGGTGCCAAGTTTGGCGAGGTTCTCATCGAAGAGGATCGCCCGGAGGACCAGTACCAGTGCTCTGTATGCAAGGTCTTCCTCTACCTATCCCAGGTCACCTGTCAGTGTACGACCCAGGTTACTTGCATGGACCACCACGAGAAACTGTGCAAATGCTCTATCTCAAGTCGTGTACTGAGGAAACGTTTCTCGGACGAAGAACTTACAGACATCCTCATCAAGGTCTCCGAAAAGGCCAGGATTCCAGAGGCATGGAGATCAAAACTGACGAACCTGCTCACATCCACCGCTCGACCGCCGCTTCGTTCTCTCCGCGCCATTCTTTTGGAAGGAGAGCGTATCAGCTATCCCATGCCCGAGCTCCAAGTTCTCAGGAGATGCGTCTCTCGCGGCAACGAGTGGGTTGAACAGGCCAACATGTTTCTACGCAAAACGAACAGGAAGAGGGCCCGGAAGTCCGCACGTCCTGGGGATGCTATCAAACCCGGGGTACTGGATGAACCCTACGACAGGCCGGAGCGGGGACTGGAGGATGTATATGCTCTACTTATGGAAGTTGACGGGCTGGGGTTTAACACCCCAGAATTGGATTCTTTACGAGCTCTTGCAAAAGACGCAGAAGAGGTCAAGACGAAGGCCCGCCAATTCCTCGCCGCCTCAGAGGAAGAGCGCACGCGACCCTCCTTCGTTCAGGATTGCGAGAACCTGGGTATCAACGCCTCCTCCCTGAACGTTTACATTCCGGAACTGTTCGAGGTCGAGCAGATCGTGTTGAGGGATCGTCTGATAAAGGACATTGATGCTTGGGAGGCTGGAATGTTGATGGATGACGTTCGGAATCTCGTCGCCAGGGCCCGCGCCTGCAATCTTCCGGCAGACAGCCGACACATGAAGGTTCTTAACGCTAAACAGGCAGCAGGGTCGAGTTGGGAAGACGGAGCCAAGGCTTTGATCGCCCAGCGGGTCAAGAACATGGATGAACTCGAGGAGTTTGCAAAGACGGAGTCTAACGTTCCTGTCGATAGTGCCCTCCTGGATCGCATCATGAACCTCCACGGCCGTGCGAAGGAGTACCAGAGACAGGCGGACGCTATCCTTCACCGCGAACCGGGCGTCGTCAAAGTCAAACCCCAGGATGCCATGAAGTTGGTCACCCGCGCGGAGGGAAGTTACAGTATCCCCTCGGTTAACGATCTTAGGAGGACAGCAGACTTTGCACTCGATTTGGAGTCCAGGTGCGAGATGGTGATGAGAGGGACGTATCAGCACGTCGAAACCGACGGCGATGTGTTCACCGTGTTTGAGCAGTGGAAGAACTACGCGAAGGAACATCTCACCATGTTCACTATGCCAAATTTCGAAAAGTTCGAAAGGAGGTTGGCGGATCATTACCGTTGGATCGATCGTCTGCCTTGGAATCATCGTCGGCAGAGCACGGCTCAGACCACGACGCTTTACGAAGACGTCATGCAGGCGACACAGATCAACGACGACACCCCTTCCACCGACGAATACCTCAGTTGTATCTGCACCGCGCCAGTTCGACCTCCTGCCCCGGGAACCATATCTGATGCGGTTCAATGCGACCACTGCTTCGCTAGGTTCCATGGGGCCTGCGCTAGTAATGGTGGTTCCTGCCCATTCTGTGACCACCATCACTGGGACGGGTCTATCCACAAGGATCGAAACTGGCATTACTGTTACCTCGTCGAGGTTGCCAACGAGGCACCCTTGATATCCCGCACGTACTCTCCCGAGTGGAAGCAAGTGGAGACCACAGTTTTCCGTGTCGACCGCCTTGTGCAACAGGTTGGCCAGTTCCTGAGCTTCGCGTCTCATCCTGCGAACCAACGCTCGGAACTGCTACCGCGAGTCAAGCACTACATGCGTAAACTCTACAAACTCAAGTTCGTGGTTGGTCATTCAGAGAACGTCTCGTACGGGCTTGACCTCGCAGGGTTGCACCGACTCCTTGCCACCCAACCTACTCAGTGCAAGAATAGAAAGCGCAAGCGCCCCAAGCTTACTTTCGGTCAGGATTACGACAAGGACTGGACGGACGGGACCAGATGCATTTGCCGCGGTCGCACCGAGTATCTGATCAATTATCCCAAGGTCCAATGCGAGTCTTGCCAAAGGTTCTACCACAGTGGGTGTGTGTTCTTCCCGAACAATCACGCGGATCCGTCCAAGAACATCTTCACTTGCCCTCTCTGCTGCCTGAGGAAGAACAAGAAATACCCTTATTCAGAAGTCCGGGTGCGCAGCCCTGGTGAGTACTCTTGTTGCTGTCTTACTAGATTTGCTCGCTGACCGGACTTTTAGACTCCCCAGATATGGATACGTACATCGATACTGAGAACATGTTATCCTCCTCATCAAAGGCCGTCCTATACAAAATACTCCCCCGCCCACACACGCAAACTCTTTTTGTTGAACTGATCAAGTATACGCCTGGAGACACCTCTCCCCCAGAACCTTCGTCCTCCTCTCGACCTCACTCCGTTGCAGAAGATCGAATGCTGCGCCACTCTATCCCACCATCTCCCCACCATCACCAATCACAGTCACCCGAGCAGAATAGATATGTCCCTCCCCCACCTCCATGGTTCAGCAGATGGAGTAGTGCCGCCACCGCTGCTTCACCCCCAACGGGAGCACCTCCAACTTCTGCGCCTGCATCGCCCCCCTTGTTGCCGTTGCCCGGGCGAGAGCCGAGGGAACCCCCCAGAGGGTTGCCGATACCACCCGCCTCTCTGAAGCGCAAATATGACGAAGAGCCTGTGATGGATACTCGGCCTCCTCCTCCATTACATAGTGATTACGACAGGCGAGGATTGAAACGCAGGGAAGACGGAGTCCCAATTGACATCGATCGTTCGCGATCCCCAGCCACCTACTACAATGCCACTTCCCCCAAGGATTACATTGAGCGCAAGTTTGCCTCAAATGGAGCCCCGGGCCCCAGCAGGGATCGGGAACGCGACGTTCGTGATGACGGCCGAGATCGGACATCCCCTATCCTACCACCCTTGACGAGGGATATTACTCGAATTCCTGTGAAACGGAAGTATGACGATTCCACCCCCGGACACGAAGATCGATTACTTCCTAGCCCATCGTCGATGCAACCGTCACCGAAACGTCGCTTGACAGGCAGCGGTGTCACCCTTCCTCCACCCCCCTCGTCCGTGTCGCCAATACCTCCTCACCGCCCAACGCTTTCCCCTTCCCTTGCGTTGATTCTTTCGCCGACTTCTACGGAACCGCGACCATCTCCTCGCGAACGACGCCCTTCGATTACGTCTTACCCATCGTCTGTTTCTGCTCCCAGCAACCAAACACGGTTGCCTCCAATGACGCCTCCTTCATCGTCATCGCAAAGGCTGATTTACAGGAATTCTTAGCCTGGCCGTTCCTACCTCCAGTAGTCGTACTTTTTCTCCTGTACTTTTATGTTAACGTTTATAACGGCTCTTGCTGTTTTCTGTCTTCGTTGTTCATAGTATGAATCTTTCTATTTCTAGGGTACCTGTGACGTAATCCGAATCCAATGCCTGATCGAAATTTTACACCTGAATATACACCTCAAGCTCTAACTACCATCCTTCCATCCCATGCGGACGCTTTATTCGCTCACTCCCTCTCAATTTCCCACTGCTTGCCTATTTTTTTAGTTTCGGTTAGTCGCATTCTGCTATAGCATCCTACTCAGAATTACAATGTCACTCTAGCGGCTCTAAACCCATAGAGATCCACCCAAAGACCCCTTCACTGTTTTTCTCACGAGCTTGAAAATGGCCCTCGGTCCCAACGAATCTCCCATACTTTCCAGCTCGCCTCTCTCCGTCCGTTCCTCTCATTCGCCGGTCCGACACCGAACAAGCAGCACACACGATGCTGACGGCGACATTGATGGACTTCCACGCTCGATGAGCTCAAGGCATTCACCGAACCTCAATCGCTTACACATGAACCCCCTTGATCCTGATGTACGCGAACGACAGAGGACTATGGATGCAGATATGGCAATGCAGCTCTCGAGGGTCAGGAGTGCTACCCTCACCCAGCGTGTTTCTCCAATGCTGGTGGGGGGGCGTTCGGACGAACTCACACCAACCTACAGCCGGTATACGCATCCATCGGGACCGGGGTTTCCGTTCCCGGAACCAGAGATGTTGGCGAGCGAAGCCCACCTGGATTACGATGAAGCGACAAGGAGGGAACCAGGCCAGGATCATTCTCGAATTGACCTTCTCTCTCCCCCCGTTCGCCTCGGCCACGAAGAACATGACCATCCACACATGGTGTCACAAACACCTGGCACCCACGAGCTCGACATGGGAACCACGGGTTTAGGGCTTGTTCCGTCCATGGGCGAGTTACCCTTGTACCGGCCGATGTCGATGCAACACACCCGCCCAAAATGGGACTTTTCAATCATGGAGGACTTTGCGAAGGCAGAGAAAACTCTGCTGGGTATACCCCAATCATCGCTCCCGATGCCGCCGACTCCTGCCCAAACCTCCGGTGATGTCGCTAATGCTGATGTGACAACGGGCACCTCCACTGGATTCACGCTCCCCCCTCGAGGACCCCGAGGACGTAAGCTCAGTTCTTCGAACGCAGTCAACACACGAAGAGGAAAGATGGTGTTATTCGAGCAGGCTATGAACGATTCTTCAGCTAAACCCCCGCTGTCGACCCACATCAGCATGCCTGGAATTCCGGAATCAATCGTCGCCGCGCCATCCGAAGATGTTCCTGCGTTCACAGGTGGTCACGACAGACCATATCGGTTCTCTTTTTATTCCAACGCGCTATCGCAGACAATTCACTCCAGGAGCCTCAGCGAGTTGCCTGCCGAAGGACAGTCGTTCGAAGAACTGTTCACCAGCATACTCCCTCCCGAGTTGCGATCCGCTCCTCAGTCCAGCTCCACCTCACCAGGGAGCAATGGAGACGGGAATAATAAAAACGTCCCGACAGATTTTGCTCTTCGGGCGGGGTTGGAGGATCAGATGAAGAAGGAAAATGGAGACCCAGACTCTGAGACGCCAACATGGTGGTTAGATGTTACGTCACCAACGGATGAGGAGATGAAGATGTTGAGCCACGTATGTTTATGGTGCCCTGGTCAAGTGTCACAGAGTGACGCGTTTCTAGGTTTTCAGAATCCACCCCTTGACAACTGAAGATATCCAAATGGAAGAAGCACGCGAGAAGATCGAACTATTCCGCAACTATTATTTCGTCTGTTTCCGTAGCTTCGACCAGGATCCATACAGCCCAACTCACCTGGACCCCATCAACATGTACGTCGTGGTGTTCAGAGAAGGAACTCTTTCCGTAGGTTTTACCCCTAAAGCCCGGAATTACTCTCACGTGGGGTGTTCTAGTTCCACTTCCGCCCAACCCCCCATCCGCAGAATGTGAGAAGGCGGATCAAACAACTCAAGGATTACATCAACGTCACTTCGGATTGGATTTCCTACGCTCTCATCGATGATATCACAGACGCGTTCGGTCCCTTGATTCAGGGTATTGAGTACGAAGTCGACAGCATCGATGAGTTGGTGTTGATCCTGAAGGACGCCGAACAGAGTGACATGTTGAGAAGGTTTGTAGGCCGGAAACTCGAACGCGTTCAACAACTGAACTGTTACCACAGGATTGGCACCTGCCGTAAGAAGGTCATGGGCCTGTTACGACTCATGGGTAACAAAGCCGATGTCGTCAAAGGGCTCGCAAAGCGATGTAACGAGAACTGGAGGGTGGCACCTACCTCTGATATTGTCCGTCCGGTTCTCCTTAGGTTTTATTCCGACTGACCAAAACCATGCAGGGGCTTTATCTTTCTGATATCCAAGATCACTTGATCACAATGACCCAGAGTTTAAACCACTACGAGAAAATTCTTTCCCGTTCTCACTCCAACTACCTGGCTCAAATCTCTATCGAGATGACCGACGCAAACAACCAGATCAACGACGTTTTGTCAAAGTTGACCGCTCTTGGTACGATACTCATCCCTATGAACCTTGTCACCGGTCTCTGGGGTATGAACGTCCATGTTCCCGGCCAAAACGTTGACGTGAGTGGAACCAGTTTCATTCAGAGCGTCTTCCTTATTGCATCCGTTCAGGGTTTTGCGTGGTTCGCGGGGATCATCGCCTGCCTTGCAGTAATTGCCGTTGTAGGCGGTTGGTCCGCTTACAAGCTAATGACTCGGTGACTGCCAAGGATGCGCTTTGTCTACATGTGTCTCTCCGCCGAGTTGGCAACCTTTCTGACTTATACGGAGTACGCACGCTCGTGTGCGTTCAAACCTCGGAAATCTGTCCTGCATCATCCAGACCTTTTACCGCTTTTACACCATTCACGTAACCGTAATCCACTTCCGCTGGGACATTGCCCTTTAAGTTTTAACTCCAGAGATTATGACACCTCCGGAGTGTTGTCCGCATGGTTCGGATGTGCTGAGAAATGAAATTATACTTTTCGCGTTATGTTTATCTAGAAAACCACGCTACGGCCGACGCACCGTCACCTCGTGCCACAGCCAGAAACTGGGGAAGTCTTGAGACACTGGGATCGAATACATACCATCAAATATACATATCTAGTTACTAGTCGACCGTCCTGAGGAGCGGGAAATACATATGTGTCATTACGGTTAAATGCGTTAAATTCTGAATTGAACAGGAAAAGGGTGTGCAAGAAGCGTAACGGAACTGATGCACGTCAATGGAATAATGATACTAGCTGCAGGAAACATGAGAACAGGAAATGAAGGAAATGTGGTGAAAAGGTAAGGTGAAGGCCGCCAGGACATCACTTCTTGCGTAGCTGCGCGCGTAGGTTGTCGTTTTCTGTTTGGGCAGCGTTGAGCTCCTCGAGCAACGCCACGCGTTGAATCTGTTCGGACATCCTCATCGCGTCGATCTCTTCGTTCGCCTTGACCAATTGGCTCTCAACCACAGCGAGCTGAGCTTCCATCTGCTTCCGAACAGCGTTCGTCGCTGATGTGATCTCGTCGGCGAGGGACAGGCTATGCGCGCTCAGGGAAGCATTGGCAGCGGTTAGTTGATTGCAGATTTCCGCTTGTTCAGCCGCTTGCTCTTCCAACTCCCGCTTTTCGGTTGCGAGCTGGTCTACCACCTCTTGTAGCTGAGCGACTTCGTCCATCCTGTTTTCCCCGGTTAATGCAAGCACAAGGACAGGCTAAGAGATGGGTGTCTCACAGCTCAGCGTTCCTGTCAGATATGGTAGAATTCCTGTCTTCTAGCACCTTGACTTGCTTCTGATAGGTCTCAAGTGCGGCGCTTGTATCAATAGCCAGCTTCTGCGCCCTCTCTGCATTCTTCTTCAACAGGTCATGTGCCTGGGCGAACCGTATCAGCCGTTCAACCAAGGCTTTATCGTCCGCGATCAGAGACTGGACCCTGGATACGAACGCTTCGATGGTGAATCCTATTACCGAAGGGGATCCCGGAGTGCCAGGTCGACTTTGTACCTTGGTACTGTCGTAAAGAGCCTTGAGGCTTCGGACATCCATCTCGGAAAGTGATTGTTTCATCGGGCTACCTGTCGGCGACTGTGTCGGAGAAGTCGTCCGGAAGCGATTCTGTCCGAGTTTCGCTGCACGAGCCTCGGCGGAGGGAAGGATAGCCCATACGGGAGCGAGAGTAGAGATAAGGGTTGCCGCGTCACCCTTGTATTCGACCGTCGTGTTGACAGCTGAAGTCTGCTGGGCGATGAGTTCGGCAATCCTATCAGATTGTTCCTGTGGTACTTATTAGACAGGTTCGCCAAGTGAATGGAGATGAGATGACAAACTCGTGATTGGTTCTCGAGATACTGAACTTCCTTTCTCAGCGCATCAGCTTCCGCGTGGGACTCCTTGAGGGTGTTTGAAAGTTTCCGTTGTTCGCGCACGGAGTCGCTGAGTTCCCGAACGTTATTCAAGGTATTATCGATGAAGAGGGTGATGGATTCGGCTAGGACAGGGATTGTCGTATCGAAATCGCTCGGAAGGGGTATGTCGTGTTCTTGAACGACAGCCCATAAGGTGGCTGATGCCTCCTCCATGGGAGCCAGCTCGCTTGCCCACCTGGCCTTTTCAACCTCGAAGCGAGTGTTAACTTGGGTCAATTCCAGGTCCTTGGCCTGAAGGGCGGAGTCCATCTCCGCTTTGAGCTTTGTAAGTTCCTGCTCCTTCAGGAATACCTGGTTGTTCGCCTCCAACGCCTCTCCACCCCGTTGATCCGCAGCTTCTAGTTGTTGTTGAAGGCTCACCACTTGTCCTGTCCTGTCCTCTAACTCGACTCTTATTGAGTCCAGAGTTTCTTTTTGACCCATTAGCTCCTCGACCTGGCCTTTATATCGGATGAGTTCACTCCCCAATGATCGAACCTGTTCCTCAGCTGTCTGAAGCTCAAGTTCGAGTGTTGTCTGTAGCTGCTCTTTCTCTAGCTTTAACAGCGATAAATCCCGAGCTAGATCTGCCTGTTGCTTATTCGCTTGAGAGAGCTCTCGAGTAACAGCAATAAGCCTCTCCTCGAGGACTGCAAGCTCCTCGTGTGACGGAGGTTTCTTGGGTGATTCAGGCACGATAGCATCGGAGTGGCCAGCGAAGAAATGCTCGAACTTTGTATGTACAGGTAGGGTCCTCGGGTCGGTGGGAGAGCTCATGGCTGAAGGAGGGAAGGTGCCGTTCACCGTCGGTGGCTGGGTAGAATGGTTGGATTTCTCGAGCCGCTTCAGAGAGTAGCTGAGGACACTGGCTCGATGTTCCATTAGCTGTCGGTGCATCTCGTTGACCTGCTCGGAGAGTATCCAAACATCCTTTTGAACGCTCTCAACCCTGGAGCTGGCCGAGTCAACCTGCTCATTTGTTTGCTTGGATATGCTCTGATACGGTGCGTTAACCTTGGCCAACGATAAAGCGGCATCGCGAATCTTGGTCTCGAGGGCTAACTTCTTCCTAAGTCCGGCCAAGCGGGATGATAGGGCTTGATACTCCTACGCGTATTGTGAGAGATGAGTAATTAGCTGAACTGTCGACTGTTACGGACCTTTTTGAGTTCCTCCACTTGTTCAGAGCTCAGAATTTCATGCCCCTGGCATTCTGCGACAGCTTCAGAAGCCAATAGACTGAGTAGCAATTCATCGCGTGTGCTATGGGCGTTCTCGCCGTTCCTATGATCGACCACGAGTGGTGCGGTATTCGGAGGCGGCACCCGAGATGTTTTGCGGGGAGAGACAGCGGATTGGGCAGAATCTTTTCGGGATGACGAACGCCATGACTGGTCGTCCTCCTGAGGCCGTGGTTTGTCTTTCTTAAGGGATAGAGGGCTGGTTGTGCTGACTGGGGACTCTGTCAATACATTTGTTGTTTGGTCGTTGTCTGCCGGTGGCCAGGATGGCTTGGTATTGAGGGAGAGAGGTGATACCGAGACAGCGTGAGGTGGTTGTGGTGGATCTGGACTAGCGGTGTTGCCTGTCAGGAAGCGTCGGACGCCGTTCATGACGGTGCCGGAAGAAAATCATCATCACTTTTGTTCCGCCGTCGTCTTCGCGGACGTCGGTCATGTCGTTCACCTTCCAATGGCCACGGTTCTCAGATCAATTCCACGAGAACGCGATACAAATGCTTGAATCCGCTCTCAACAAAGGAAACAAGCCACCGGTCATTGCAGACAGGATCGAAGTCGTCGAACTCGAGATGGGCTCTCAGGTACGCCACAACCGGCCATTTGGAATGGTTGACTACAATTTCTAAAGACCCGTTCCTCCAGCCTCCAGAACTGGAGATTCGAGACATTGGAGAGTTAACCACAGATCAGTTCCGAGGAATATTTCGTTTAACTTACTCGGGTGATGCCCATCTCGTACTCCGGACTAAAGTTCAGGTGCGCACGACCACCCATAACAGCACTTCTGAGGTCTGATATCCCAGCAGGCGAACCCGCTGAATCACAAGCAACCCGACATTCACCTAATGACCGGATCGCGAGGCATGCTCGCCGCCAAACAGCCCCTCGTTGTTCCCATGCTGCTCCGATTATCCAACTTTCAACTCAACTCATATGTCGTCCTCGTCGTTTCCAAGCAGAAAGGAATCACCATCGTATTTAAGACGGACCCCCTCCAACATGTCGACATTAACAGCACTTTCGACTCGATAGCAGTGATCCAAAAATTCATTCAAAGGGAAATTGAGGGCCAACTGCGACAGATGTTCAGAGAGGACCTACCGGGGATCATCCACCGTCTCAGTCAACAGTGGTTGAAGGCAAAGGTTGAAGCCCCCTACTTATCGAAACGCACAGTCCCACAGGTACCCCGCCCACTCTCTTTGCATGAGCCCGCCTCCCCTCCTTTCCCTTCCCCACTGTCGCTCCGATCAGCTCCCGCATACTCCGTTGCTGCTCCAAGTATGTTAAGAGTGCGGCGTCCGAGATCGGTTTCTGGCATATCTACCTCGAGCCATCGTTCCACCCCTAAGCCTCTCCAAACCCCGACTACAGGGGTGGAATCGCCGACTTTGTTCCCTGAGATCGAGAATTTTGACCCTACCTATGGCCTGCGACCAGAAGGCCTTCCAACAAAGAGCCTGTTTAGCAACTTCAGCAAGCTTTTCTCGCCATCGAAAGGACTCGCGGAACTAACGGAGCACCTGGAAGATGTCGAAGAACTAGATGAACTTGCCAGTTTTGTTGACAGCGT
Organism: Thelephora terrestris; assembly: GCA_015956445.1. Taxonomy (NCBI): domain Eukaryota; kingdom Fungi; phylum Basidiomycota; class Agaricomycetes; order Thelephorales; family Thelephoraceae; genus Thelephora; species Thelephora terrestris. The sequence continues at coordinate 472,026 of WIUZ02000012.1, read as the reverse complement.
CTCGAACACCCGACCTTCAACTCCCTCCGCCAACTCTGATCATCCCCAGGAGTACGAAACCATTCCAGCCGTAGGGGGCGGTACGATCACACGACCTAGGGTGTACCTCTCACACTCCCAAGTGCACAATCCATCCAGCCCAGCACCTGCGAATACAACCCAGTTGCCACCTGATCTTCGGCGGTCGTCCTCTTTAGAATATGAGGCTCCTGCCCGCCTGCGTGGGCCCTTACCGCTTCGACAGCCCACGATGCCGTCCCCTGTGGAAAATCCCCAGTTCGGGACCTTCGATCCTTCGCATACCCGCACTTCTTCAGCCGTACAACCCCTCTTTTCACGTTATTCCAACCCAGAGCCACCCCTTCTTGCATCTACCTCTACAGCACATGTCATTCCAAGGCGGACACACACTCGTGCACTACTCCCCACCCCACCACCATCCGATACGTACACAGATCCTGGAAACTCTCCCCCCCGCCGGCATCGGCGAACTGAAGACCGAAGGTCATCAATATCCTCCTCGATTCCGGACCCCTTCGACTCCACCTCGCCGAGCCTTCACGGGAGTTTTGGTCCAGATCCAGACCCACAGATTATCCTCCGCCCCTCACTTAATGAGCATATCTTCAAACTCTCCACCCTTACTCACTCCAATCACACCTTATCTCCATTCACGCGGCCTTTGGAACACTTCGCCGTGCGCAGTGGGCCACCCAAGGCATCCCCGACCTCCGGAGCTGGCGGCGGGCCGTCGGACCGGCCGCCTCAGACGAAAGTGAAAGCGAAGAGAAAGAGGATTTATCGTGTCGGTGGGAAGAAGGAACCTGCAGAACCCCCTCAGCAGAATTTCCCTCCCGCTCCAGCGTCAGATTTCGACGAGTCGGATATGGACCGATACTTCAAATGGAGGGATGAGGTCGAGCAGCATCAACAGATCGACCCAGATTTCCGACCTTCTCCTCCAGAAGAGTTATCTCCCATCGAGTTTACCCCGCAAGCTCATCCCGCTCAGCTCCGGAAACGATACCTTCAGCGAACTTTGCCACCATAATGCAAGTTTTATTTCGTTCGTGTTGCGCTGGTTTCTCCCGCTCTTTCGGCGGCCGTTGTTTCTTCATGCACTTCCTGGTTGCTTTTATTATCTATTATTTGGACTCTTTGTTCTCTGACTTCGTATAAACCTCAACTCATTGCAGAAACGACGGGAGTACACTCGACAAAAGTATCTATTAGATATTTCCGCACTCGCATCCCCCCGCTAGGCATCACTAGATCTTGTAACAAATATGTAATCTTCCATACCTTCCGCATCCCACCTTAGCTCCTCCTCACTCCACACGCCAATGCATATCGTCTTGAATATCGTGCTTTGGTGTGAAGCCTGAAATCATTGAGGCATGAAAGCCGGCCCGAGATTTCGATAGACATCCGTTGATGCACCAACAGGTTTTGGTGGGAGCGAGCTTTCTCCTGTCATCGGTGGTATTTGAACCGTTCCAGGGGCAGGCGAAGTCGTAACATCTTCAAAGTCCTGCCCAAGCACCGCTCAATATACTGTCTCGTAGTGGATGAAACGGACTTACGTCGACATGCATGCTCGGTAGGCGACTCGTATTTTGCCTTGTCTGGTTGCCTTGCCGCAACTGCCTGAAATCGTTCTTCAGGTACATCTTCGTCAGCCCCGTTACAAGCGGAGACCGCAGAATCGTCGACGGAGATATGTTCGCCATCCCGATGACTCCGTCCTGGGCTTGTGGTTTCAGCGGAGGCGTTCCTGGTGGGGGTTGTGCATCCGCGACTTGGTGGATGATATCGTGGATCTCACAAAATGAATAGGACAATGCGGATGGGAGTTGGGTAAGGTTGGTGGATTCTGCGGGATGCTGGAACGAAGGGGCGACTTTCGATTGCAGGAGGTCGATTTTTTCCGGAGGGATCTCAGGGTTGATATTCTCCAAAAGGTCGGAGAGATGTGAACCTGTCAGTCCAGCAAGCTCGACCGGCCCTTCACTGAGCTCTGTGGCTGTCTCCAGGATCCGTACGACTACCGTCGCCAATTGAAGGTCCACCATGAGGGTCGGAACCAACGCACCAGCCATGGCCCCCACTTCAGGCCGCATCTCAGCGAGTCTCTCTTCCGAAAGCTTCTTCAGCAGATCCGGGATAGGGCACAGATTGGATACGAGATCCGTGACCGAAAGGTCAATCTCCTGCGCGGTGCGCAACAGAGTCGAGGAAATAACGGTGATTAATGTCGCATCATCGAGGTCCGGGCGGCCAGAGGCAATGCGATAGGCAATGTCCGTAGCGTGCGGCGCCGTGTACCGATGTTGAAGCAGCCAGTCAAAACATGAGGACAGCAGGCTGAGCATCTCCGGCGAGGATTCAATTAAATCCAGCGTCCAATTCGATACGCTCGACGACGGCGAAAGTAAGTCTTCAAGTAACCGAAGGTACAACACGACTTGATGCAGTAGAATGTTGATCCCGTTCGGATATTCGTCCGCACTTTGGATGAGATTGTGGAAATCCTTCATACTCTCCAAGACCAGCCACTCTCCAACCCCTACGACACCATCGTCAACACTCACCAGGCGTTTGATCAGGTGCACCCTGCTTTCCACATCAAGGACTGTGAAGAACGCACGTAGCTCGGTCAAGACATTCGGGATGACGCGTTGAACCCAGAGTACAGTGTACTCATCGTGACCAAGAATCTCGGGGTCGGGGAAAGGGATAAGGTGATCGACGAGGGTAAAGGTTTGATGGAGTCGATAAATTGGATCGATTTCGCCGCCCCGTAGACCGTGTACGAGGATCACCCGGAAAATTATCTCCGAGATATGTCTTGAGCCAATGGAGATATCGAGGTTGGTCAAGGCCTTGAGTGAATAGATGCAAGCATCGCGTGTTTCTCTAGCGACCGCAGCCACAGGGTCCGTGCGTGAAAATATTGTATCGGCGGCATCCGTGCAGGCAAAAAGGTCGACGGTGTTTGCGGTACATTCCCGTATGACCCGCGTCGGGGGGAGATAAGTGGACGCAAGACGCGTGAAAAGTGCCAGGGTCTCGTTGACTGAAAGGAAGGTTTGATCGGTAAGGCTGTGAGATCTGCTAAGGGGCAGCGCGAGGCCGAACCGCTCCCTGATATGTTTGACGAGAGCTGAATACACCTCTCCGAGGTGAATGACGATTCCCTGTGTTCGTCCTCCCCATGTCGATTCCAAGACTTTCCACTCTCCATCATCACTGTTCCGAATAATGGATTCGAGGACGGCCAGCGAGCAACGTAGGATACGGAGGTTCTGGATGTTGCCTAGATCCAGGCTCGGGAGACTTGCAAGTTCTTCCAAAGCGCATTTGAGCCCACCATCCGCAATGTCAGCGAGTTTGCGTAGAATTAGCCGCTCATCCTCCGTGATCACAGAGAGTGGTTGATCTAGCGCAAAGATGCATTGGATGATGTCCTGAGAAAGAAATGCGTGGGGCTCGTTGACTAGATTGAGGATAATGTTTTCGGCGTCCATTCCTGCCCGCGTCGGGGGGCCATCGCCGTGCACCATACACTCCAATCTGAATGTCATCTGAGGGATAAGCAAAAAGTGATTTACGATCTAAGAGGGGGTGAGTAGTGTTCAACCACATCCCCGACCATCCTTGCACACCTCTCGGTAACCGTCAACCGTTTGCCATAAACGAAGGATGCTCAACACTCGTTCGCGACAACGAGCGTTTGGGAGACCGTCTGACCAGGCGTAGACTGCGATGCACAATGCCACGCCAACGTATGCCTTGACAAAAACCAGGAAGTCCTGATGGTTCGTCGGTACTGGGGGATCCTGCAGGAGGTTTGGCGGGTGGGGAAGTGGGACTGCAATTTCGTGATTGATGTGTTCGAATATATTGGGATGGGCTATCATAGATTCTAGCCAAATTCCAAAGGCGAGTTCATGCGTGCCAATGTCCTTGAGCAATGCAGCGGCAGCCACAAAGTCCCCGTCTGGATTTACGAGAGCATCGTTCAATGCATGCCATCCTTGGATCCGATCCAACAACTTCGTGGCGTCCGAGCTGGTGTCTGGATCGCCAACGTATATGTTACGAACATCCTGGACCATATCAAAGAACTTCTCAGAATCAAGATGACGCGCAATGTCGACGTTTGTTGCAGCTTGAGCGAGTTTCGACATTGTATACTTGTCGAGGTGGGAGGGCTCGATAATCTCGCTCAAGTCAACCTTGTCCTATGGTTTCAAGTCAAGTTTACAGTAAGGACGGTTGAGTGAGCCAACATGCCAAGATAAGCTCGACCAGTTCTGGGTTTTGCGGAGCGAGGTTAGACAGAAGACACGAGAGGCGGTACGACTGGTCGCTGTCCTGAGAGAGCAAGGGGTCGTTGAGATAGATTCACCCTACAAGGAGAGAAAGGCATACAGGCGGTCCGATAGCGTTGGATAGTTTATCGGCGAAACGAGTGAGCTGGTCAGAGGTCAATTCGTCAGAGATCTGTTCTGTCGTGAGCTTGACCGCCTTCTCCAGACTGAAGTCCACCATGTCTTGGTCGAGGTCCACATAGAGGTACGGGAAATCGGGATTCTCCCAGTCAGCATCGGAGGGCTTGACGCAGTACATTAGACGGACTACAATTGCCAACGAAGGGAACTCAGGAGTTAGTTCAAGAAGTTGTTTGGCGAGCAAGGTGGGATCCTTGGCATTAGCAGGGTCGAGGGAATCAGTTAGGTATGTGTGTTCCACGATGGGGAGGGGGTTTGGATGATAGGTGAGTGGCAGGGAGGGCTGTTCTGCGACCAAGTCGCCATATATTGCGAGAGAAACAGTCTGGAAGGACCCTTGGAAAATTACGAAGCGCGTCGCATACTGCGAGATAATCAGCATGTGTCTGACGCGACCCATGGTTAATGGTACCTCGATTGACATATCGACGGAGAATTCTGTGCGATCTCCTGAATACGGGAGCGCAGTGTGAACAAGTTCGTTAGTGGGTTTCGGCCTCAAGGTGGGATCTGCAGGTGTCATCGGGAGGATGTTGAAATAGGCATCAAGGTAGAATGAGGCAGGTTCTGTCCTCCTGTTCCGGTGCATTAGTTTCCAGTATTCGAGGAGGAGATAGTAGAAACGCACGCAACAACGTCTGGACACTGTGCAAATGGCTGGGTGCCGGTGGGAAAGATCTTGATCGTCTTAACCCTCACGGGTGTATTGAACCTAAGAGCAGCGAGACGAGAACTACCGGACGGTTCGAGGGTGCACCATTCCAGCAACATTATGGGTGACCGCGGCCAGTATCCGTGGATTTTGTGAGTGTGTGCGCTGGCTTGGACAAAGCCATCCTGCCCTCACGTGGCGCGGCAACCTCTCCCAAGTACCACTACCCTCTTTCACTTCAAAATCCTCTCCTCGTGGTTCTCTCTTAATCTCGAGCCAGTGAAAGGTCATGACAACAATGACCACGCAGACGGGCAACCCAACTCTGTCACTTCCCGAGAAATCCACGAACCAGACCCAACAACGAACGAGGACGAGGAGCGGAAGTCTCTTGAAGGTCGAGCAGGTTGGCGAGGGCTCCGCAGAGCAGGACTTAGACCAGAACCTCTACGTGAATATTAATGCAGACTGGGTTAACATGAAAGGTTGACATGATCCTCCGCTTGCCTGTGCGATCTCACAACCCCGCTCCCAGGCGCCTGGCTCGTTCATCCTGTGCTCGTCTTTTGCGGAAAGATCGTGATTGATACCATCCCTGGAATGAACCAGGAAATCAGCTGGACACTAACGAATCTTCTCTATTTGCTCGTACGTATCAGCCATCGACTGCGCCTGCGCAGCTCACCCACGTAACACTTATCTGACGTTGCGTAGGTCTCATACTTCATCTTCCATTGGGCTACTGGGATTCCGTTTCAGTCCGACCTTCACGGTGGCGCATACGATGAACTGACACTATGGGAACAGATTGACGGAGGAGCCCAATACACACCAACTAAGAAGTGGCTCATCACCTTCCCCATCATCTTGTGAGAGTCACTTCGGATCCTAGATTCACGCGACTAATGCCCGTACCTCTAGGTTTTTGTTGTCTACTCATTACACACACTACGACCCGTGGTTATTCACCATGAACTTGACTGCCTTAGTTGCCTTGTTGATCCCACGGTTACCTCAGGTAAACACATCTCCTTCGAAGTGGAGCGCATCAGTCAATTGATCAATAATATCAGCTGCATCGTCACCGAGTCCGCTTTTTGTCGGAAGAACAGTACCATTCCGGAATGTCCACGCCGGTAGAGGCCACGTTCGTTGCTTCCGGCTCTACCACACCAATCGAGGGAAGGACTGTCCCCGTAACTCTCAAGGATTCTCATTTCCATTGACGGAGCCGTTTTCGCAAATCTTATGCTCACCAGCCTGTGGTGTATCCAGTAACGCTTATCTCATTTTTGAACCACTTAATCATATCCCACGTACTCTCCGATCCATGGGATCTAGTCTCATTGCAATGTATTTAAACAGCCCGCCGGGACTGAGCAAATATACGGATTCTTTGTTATGAATCTCATACACTCTCGGGACCCGGTCAAGTTGGCACTGGCTGCTCTTTCATGTCCTTGGTCACTGTTTGGCCTTCAGTTTCCAGGGCGACGCTGTGTGTGTTTTAGGGTGCTGCGGGGCCGTTAGCGTTCTATCTCCGGAGTGCTCCGGGCCGGACAGGGAGTGGATGAACACATCACGTGTACTGACGTGTTCATGAAGAAATTAGAACAGACGCTCAGGCTGCACGCAGCAACCGTGAGAGGATTCACGCGAAACGCCCAAAACCCCGCAGTCTGCATGTACTGGGGATCACTGAGTCTTACTCGGAAACCCTTTGCTCATCATCCGTCATGATCATCCCTTCCCCTACAATCAAACCCGCACCTGAAGTCCAAGCAGGATGTTGGTCTGGGTTCAAACAATCCATTTTCAAGAAGAAACCAACCCCGATACCCAAGTTGCCTGCTGGAGGATTGGTTGTAGACCAGAGCAATGCTCAACCCCAACTTGTACGTACCCAGCAAAGATACGCTGGAGAGTAACCCGACGCCTATCGGTGATTTAGCCTGAATACACCTACGCCACATCATGCGACTTCTGCGGGAATGGAGATCATAATCGTTCCGCAAACTGGTGGCCGGCGGATAAACCTCCTTCGTACTCTCCCATGGGCGCAAATGAAATCTTCCGCCCGGACGTAATGAGAACGATCGAAGAGACATTAAGCAACTTGAACAGTGAGCTGAGAGAGCTGAGCCTCAAGATTCACGGTGAGTACATAGCCTCTAAACCGACCACCCCCCACGGCCTCCACTCAACCCGTGGCGGTCACACGTAGATCACCCAGAGCTTGGCTTTCAAGAAAAGTCCGTCGTTTCGATCTATCTACCTTGGGTCTTTCACTCAACTTCAGCTGGTTGCAGATACGCACACGATACCCTAACGCAATTTATGACATCCAAGGGTTGGGAAATTACAAAACACTATCTCGGTCTCGAAACCGCTTGGCGAGCCGAGTTCACCGTTGGCCACGGCGGCCGCACACTCGGAGTGAACTCTGAAATGGATGCCCTACCCGGTATCGGTCATGCGTGCGGGCACAATCTAATCGCCATCGCAGGAGTGGGTGTTGCTCTCGCTGTCAAGACGGCTTTAGAGAAACACTGCGTCCCGGGGAAGGTCGTCTTACTAGGTACACCCGGTGTGTCGCGTTTTTTCATGTTTCCCCCGCCTTGGACTTATCCTAGTTCATTTAGCTGAGGAGGGCGGTGGGGGTAAGATCATGTTGATAGAACGTGGTGGTTACAAGGATATGGATGCCTGTGTGATGTACGTAACGTCTTTCCGCTGGCTGCATCTCTTTTCACCCCCCCGGTAGGTGCCACCCTGGACCAGGTCCCTCTGGTTCGATCGGGACGGGGCCATCACTCGCCGTCCAACCGATCCAAGTAGAGTACTTCGGCCATACGTACGTGTCCTTTCTATTTCAAAGATCTTCTATGAAAAGGTCTCATAAAACCTACAGCGCACATGCTTCTGCTGCACCATGGGACGCCATAAACGCCATGGACGCCGCGTTCCTGGCCTACTCAAATGTCTCTGTTTTGCGCCAACAGATGAAACCTGACCACCGCGTACACGGGATTGTGGAGGGAAGGGATTGGGCTCCGAACAGTACGCTCCTGGTTCACCTGGATGCGTTCCTCCGTGTTGAAAACCTTATTTCTAGTCATCCCCGACTACGCAAAGATGAGATGGTTCATCCGGGCTCCGACAGGCGCTCAGCTCAAAGTTTGGCGAGACCGTGTTGTCAAATGTTTTGAGTTCGTGCCCTTCAGCCAACTGGATTTTTTTTCCGACTGACGTACCATCAACCTTTACAGGGGTGCTGCACACGCAACAGGGTGCAAATACACGATCACTTATGGTCAGCTTATGTACGACCTTGTCCAAAATCCAGTGCTTTGTGAGTCCCGGAGGCCAATAAGCCTCGTGATTGGTACTCAGAGCTATGTCTCTACTCAGCGGAAGAACTGGTGTCCACCCTACATAATAGGTATGGGATGGTTGGCACACCTGCCGAGGGAGCAATCGGAGGGTCTACCGACTTTGTAAGAACGCTTCAAGCCTGTCTTTTGGAACTTCGATCTGACCCGCCGGAATAGGGTAATGTCACTTATGAGCTTCCTTCCATTCACCCGAGCTTTGCCATTCCGACGCAGCCCGGCGGAGGCAATCATACGATAGGATTCACAAGGGCTGCCAGGACCGAGGAAGCCCACGAGGAGACGCTTCGAGTTGCCAAGGGACTCGCATTGGTTGGGTTCAGAGTCATCAACGACGATAAATTTTTCTACAAGGTCGGTTTCGCAGCGCGTGCTCCTTGCCCACCAAGCTAACATTAATACGGTTCCGATGCGATTTTGAACCTGTCTAGGTCAAAGACTCTTTCAACCCCCACAAACAAATCTAAATCCAACCGAGGGTCAAACACAGAAAGTTCGACCTCCGTTATTTGATGATTTCGAGTCTGAGCATCTTGCGCCACTTCGTTGTTTGTGACCGATCAAACATCCTTGTATGTTTGTAACCGCAGTCTGTAGAAACGGGGACCGTGCAGAACGGACGCGGGTTTCGTCAGCAAGGCTCTCCTGTAGATAGCTTATGTTTTGCACTAAACATGAAAGAGACTTACAGGTTTCGCAAGAGCATCATGATCGTCACTTTTCCAACGCTGGGAAGATATATCGATGCCTAGTTCGGGGGCAGATGTTCGTGAGCCCAAAGAACGGGACACCCAAACATATTGCCCTACCTTGTCCCTTACATCTTTTTCGAAATTCTTCTCGCTCGCAATGTTCAAGCAAACACAGCCTTGGCGAAGAAACTCGGTTTTGACCTTGTAGTTCGTGCTGGGGACGGCAGAAATCACGACATCGGAAATGGCCAAGCATTCTTCAAGGGTGAGATGGGACGGGTGTGCGACGTGATGTCTGTTGAACCTGTTTTGAGTGGTGCTCGAGCTGGGTCGTTTGGTATATTCCTACGATGTGGTTTGAGGTTCCAGTCTCATGACAGAGCCAAAATGCAAACCACATACCTGGATAGAGTCGATATCTACAGAGAATACGCGAGCACCGTCGTTTGCCAACAACGCAGCGAGAGGTCGTCCGACCACTTCAGACCTATGGATAGTTGGTCAGTGTCGATCCATTTGAGCGAGTCCCAAACCGCACACCTGTTGATGACGGTTACGACTCTTCCATAAGCCCTATCCCCGTACGGGAGGATCCGGTTGTACACCCCCGCGTGCTCGAGGCATTTTACGATCGCGAGGGGCGTGCATGGAAGGATGGATTTGACCGTCCCCGGCGGAGGCTGGTCTTTGATCGCCACCGGGATCTCTTCTGCAGAAGGGATTTTGGGTTGCGCCAGGAGGGACGTGGGCTTGATATAGCGAATACTGGATTAGGTTTTGAGGGATTGTGGGAGAGGATCGAGAGAGGGAAGGACGAACTTATGGTATAAGTTATAGTGGAAGGCAAAGTGAAGACCTTCGACGTCTTTTAGAGGTGAAACGACTTGTTGGAGGTAGTGGTCCTATGATGAGCAGGCTCAGTCCACGTATCGCACGATGAAGTGAGAATATAAAATTACCTGCTGGTTCCCAAAGATGGGGTAGTAAACCTACAAGTCGCAGGCATACAATCAGCCTCGCGCTCACACAACCCACGAAAAAATCAAAACTGCTCACCATGATCCCGTCAACGGTATCATCCTCATTCGCCTCCATAATAGCCTCCTCAACCCCATATCCCTCACCGCTCTCCGGGTCAAGCGCAGCCCCGATCTCCTTCAAAACGAAATTGAACCCCAAACTCTCGCATTGCTTCTTCGTAAACTCTGCGTAGAATCTCGAGGGTTCAGCGGAGGTCGCGAGGATTCCCACCAGCTTTGGTGGGTTGGGTAGGGGTTTGAGGGCTTGGACGATCTCTTCTCGGAAGGTATCTGCGATCGCGTCTGCTTTGAGCAAGAGGCCTTTGCCCGTGGGATCCGTAGACATGATGTGATTTTTCTGCCGAGGTCGACAGAAAACGTATCAGCTGTACGGGCTTTTTCCTCTACGGCAGCGGGGAGGAGCTGGATCGAAGGACGGTTGCATGAAAAAAAAGTTCTGTCTGGTCTTGACCGTGACCACTTCCTCGCTGACTCGACGCCGGACCGATCCTCTGGAATAAAAACGGATTGGCCGCAGTGGCTAACCGGTAACCAGCGAATCACCTGTCAGCATTCTATTTGTGTGCTGGAGGTTATCGATTATCCGTGAGACTTGCGGGGCTCCCGCACACAGGCGTCCGCCACCCGATACTTGCGAGCTTCAGTATCTTGAATTCATTTCCATCTCGTAGTACATATTTCGTGGAACTCCGACAGGAACTAGGCCTCTTTCGTTTAAACTACCGGACAGTCCATTCAGAGCGAGCCGGTTGCGCAGGGTCCAACTCCAGAACTCTTCGACTACTGCAAGGTTTATATGACGAAGGGGGATCGCCATGAGATCAGAAAATCAGACGCCGTGCTTCACGCCATTGACCCGAACATGTTGGTCCATTGTCACATCCTCCGAGACTTTTTCATGTTCTTCATCGTCCTCGTCGATGAGTTGACGTGCTCGCTGGAACAGGGGGCTCAGATTTGCCCCATAGGATGCTCAAGATAACACACCTTCATGGCTTCAGCTTCGTTAGAATAGTGCCTTCCGCGAGCCTTGACAAACTCTGCGTGCTTTTTAGCAGCTAGAGAAGAACGTCGATCAATCGACGTCTACCAAAGGATAGATACGGAGCCGGGGCTTACCTTCTTCATCCATTTCCTCATCCTCTTCGACTTCCTCATCGTCGGGACCGATGCGCCTTTCTTGCGAGGAAATCTCACCCTTGGCTTCATTGGGTAGACTGAAACTTGTGCTCCTGCTCGAACTTCCGCTCCTCCTTCCGGATGACGACAGACCGTTGGTTCCGCTAGAGAAGGAGGTTCTACGGGGGGAAACAGGAGGGGAAGGAGGAGGTTGTTCGGCGCTAATCGGAGACTGAAGGACGGGGGAGCTCACGCCAGAGTTGTTACCGGCGAGGTCCAAAGAAGGGATATCTAGCATAATAGAAGAGGGCGACGCTGAGACGTGAGATCAGGGAAGGAGTAGGAAATATGAATGGAGCTCACCTCCTTCGAATTCGTCGGTTTCAGCGTTGTATCTAACGTATGGAGTTTTGGGCTCTGTTATCTTCATCTGACTGTCCTTCTGAGCCTCAGTAAGAGCAAGATTCTCCTCGTCCCATTGCAAACTGTGGCAGCAGATTCAGTCAGTCAACCACGTTCCAATCCAGGCGATGCGAACATGGCGGTATCCATTGTCACTCGAAAGCGTTAAAAGATCTTTGATCGCCGGATCAAACTACTCACTGTTGGCTGTTATTACTGGGGGCGTTCTTGAGAATACCCTTTGGCTTCACAACGGAGGATTGACGAGAGGGCAAGGGTGGATGAGGGGGGATAGTTTCTGTGGAGGTCATCTTGAGTGGCGGGAGGTGGCGGGGGGATCGGGAAGAGTTCAGGGTCAGATCACGTGGGGGGCAACCATGGTCGAGCGGGAGCTCCGACTCCGACTCCGAGGGGCAATTCAAGACGATGACTTCATTCCCTCTAACCGTTGTTCGGGTGATTTTCGCTTGCCCCTCCGTCCGGTTTCACCCAAGGCCTAGCTCACCACTTCGGACCGTTTGTTGTGACGCAGGGAATCCTGATCGCCGCCCTCATCCATCATCGAGTCGATTAAAGTTGCATCGACCCAAAGATAACGGCCAGTGATGATTAAATAGGAGTATGGAACCGTAACAGACATCAATCGTGATGAGGTCGTGAGGCATCTAACGATCGCTTCGAATCCCAAACTTCCCCAGCTTCGTCCCATGCCCATTCATCCCCTTGAGTCAACACGTTGGGCTTGGTAGCAGCTGGACGTTGAGCGGGAGGCGGAGAAGGGCTATGGACTCTCCTCATCACAACGTCATCGGGGTTTACCTCGCCGTGGAATGGAGTGGATGAACCTGAGGGAAAAGCCCTCGAGTCCGGCGTTAGCGGGCGAGGGTGTGTTGTGACAGTCGCAGTCTTCACAGTCAGAGGTTCTGGATTCTCTACATCGTGCTTCGAAGGGGTGGATCCGGGTTCATCAAGCGCCTCTTCTTCATCATCGGAGCCGCCGGCCTGAAACAACGGTTCCCGGTCACCGTCACCTGGGCCATGTCTGGAAGGTTCATCGACATCGTCCAAGGTGAGTGGTGGGGTGTGTGCTTTGACGATGGAGTCGATCAGCCAGAACTGGACCACATTCATGATGATGGGGAAAAGTCCCATAACACTGCGTATCAATGATTAGAACCAAGAAGTATGCAGACATGAGTGTAACTTACAAAGTGACCTGAGCTGCGTCTCCATTACCTAGCCAACTCAATAACCAATCCCCGATCTTAAAGATCCCGGGCCATATTGCGAATAGACCAAGTACAGTGAGTTTCATGACGGTCAAACACGAAACGTAGACCAGAAGTTGGCGCATCCAGTGGGTGGGAGACGGCGGGGATCCATATTCCCCAGACCTGAACCCTTCGAGGCCCAGCTTCTCGGACAGGAGAAGAGTGGAATATTTGAGGCAATAGTATATTATACCGACGCCTGTTGTCCACACATCGTTAGCTCACGACCCGAGCGAAAACATATGCGATGAACGCGCACCCAGCGTGGTGTCTATGAGTATATTGAGGAAGTAAAGGACGCAAGCGTTTCCGGACTTGCGCTGCGCGACAACGCCCGATATGAGTAGGTTGACGCCGTGGACGAACATTTGGCCAGCAAGCTGTTTTGCAACGTCGAATAGCCAAATCTTCCATGGACGTTTCGGAGACTCTCTATGTCGCTTGTAGACGAGGGAGAGGATGACGAGGAGACCGAGAAGACCCTGGACTACCTGTGTGGTTGCGTTAAATCACCTCACGGCGAGATTGCTAATTTGTACGCACGAGAGCAGTTGGACCAAGGAGACGGCAAGAGTGTTTGTCGATGTCGGGGAAGTCGTCGGGGACTCCATCTCCGGGGGATGAGGGCGGCGGTAGGGAGGGCATTTGACGCTTCGTGGTCAAATTAGTGAAGGCCTCCCTTCCCGCCACTCTGATCCGCATGGACACTTGGAATTATCATTATGAATAAAAACACGATAAGGGATGGTACGACACGGAATGAAACCATCGTATATCTCGACATAAAGTATATAAGCACCTGCTCAATTATTTCCGAGGGTCAGATACCCTTGTGTTCTTTCTCCCACCATCTCTCGAAAAAATGGTCAGTCCGCGCATCCCTTCAGTCATCATCGCCGTCCATTGATGAGATTTACAGTCCACCACCGAAGTCGTCATCGTCGCCGCCTCGCGTACCCCCGTGGGATCTCTTAATGGCACCCTCAAGACCCTCACCGCGCCTCAGCTCGGCGCCATCGCGTTAAAACACGCGCTCGATGCCTCCAAGATCTCCCCAGAACTGATCGAGGAGATCTACTTCGGTAACGTCGTACAGGCTGGCGTTGGTCAATCTCCCGCTCGTCAGGTTGCCCTCGCCGCTGGGATCTCATCGTCATCCGATGCCACGACTGTGAACAAGGTCTGCGCAAGCGGCATGAAATCCATCATCCTCGCTTCCCAAACCATCTCCACCGGCGACAAGAGCATCGTAGCCGCTGGAGGTATGGAGAGCATGAGCAACGCTCCGTACGTGTATTCTTTTCACTTCTAGGTCGAATCGATCTTAGCATCGATCGACTTATTGTTCATCTTTGATGTTTCTGACCCGTATTGTTTTCCTGTCATTTTCTTAGGTTCCTCGTTCCACGACAGAACCCATTGTTTGGAAAGTTTGAGGCTAAAGACTCATTGGAGAGCGATGGTCTTTGGGATGTGTACAACAAATTCGCCATGGGCAACTGTGCCGAAGTTACTGGTGACAAGCACCAGATCACTCGTCAGGAAATGGACGACCACGCCGTTGAATCTTACCAGCGTGCTGCACGTGCCTGGGAGTCTGGTGCCTTCGATGCTGAGATTGCTCCTGTCACCATCAAGGGAAGGAAGGGGGACACCATCGTCAAGGAAGACGAGGAATTCAAGAAGGTTATCTTCGAGAAGATCCCCTCTCTCCCCGGTGCTTTCAAGAGACCAGACGGAAAGGTCACCGCGGCCAACTCCTCGAACATTAACGATGGCGCGTCCGCTCTGATTCTCATGTCAGCTGCCAAGGCCTCTGAGCTCGGTGTGAAACCTTTGGCTAAGATCATCTGTGGGTCACCTCCATCTTACGATGATCCCGGACGCATATATCTAACTATCTAATTACCAGCCTACGCCGACGCCGGTGTCGATCCTATTGACTTCCCCGCCGCCCCGACTCTGGCTATCCCCAAGGCTCTGAAGAAGGCTGGTCTGACCGTTGATGACGTCTCCTTGTTTGAGATCAACGAGGCGTTCTCTGTTGTCGTCAACATCGCTGAGAAGGTCCTCAACATCCCACGATCCAAGGTAAACGTCAACGGTGGCGCTGTCGCTCTGGGTCATGCTATTGGAAACTCCGGCTCCCGTATCGTCGTATCCCTCGTTCATGCACTCCAGCCTGGTCAGTATGGTGTTGCTGGTGTTTGCAATGGAGTAAGTCTTGGATTACCCCTGACAAAACAGTCGCACTGGTTCCTGACGCTGCCTTCGCATACAGGGTGGAGGAGCCTCTGCTTTGGTTATTCAAAAGCTGTGAGCACGCGTCGTGCTGTTTATTAGAGACGGATGGGGCTTATCTACGTAATGGATTTTGGAACGCAATGTATTAGTGAAGGAAACTATAGTCAAAGGTTTGTATCCAGGATTTGAGAAAGCGTAACAAGGTGAATGAATTCTACGTTCCTCCCCAAACGGTTTGTATGGATGGCGTTCGTGATTGAATTGGCCAGGCACGATGGGTCTATGGAATCTGAGGCTTTGGAATCGCACAGGTGGTGTATCCCCTGGGAGGTGATAGATCGAGTGTGTCTCGGGCGTGAACGTTTGAACCTCGACACTGCCGAAGCCGTCAATGGTGTCGTTGGCGTAGTGGCGGGCGCATTCTTCAGCCTCCGAGACCTCCATGTTCTGGAAATGTGAGCGTCCCCCCTGAAAGAGGGGTCGGGGAGGGAGGTACGGTGTCCAACGATGGGTCTTCCGGGGTCAAAAAGGCATGTCCAAGAGCGAAAATTTGCAGGGAGACAAAGCAGACCATCACATGCAGTCTCCCCGATCCGTGATTTTTAGGCAACGATGGACAAACCACACGAGATGAATGCCGCTCTCCTCTGGATTTGAACCTGGGAATCTACACAGACGAACGACTCCCGCCTGTTATTTGTGCGATGATCGCGTTCTCCGTAGTCAATAGGGTCCAAGGTGGGCAGGCAGGATGAGAGTAGTGCTGCATGCTCAAGTCTTCGAGGACATGGAAAAGAACGGAGGGCGCAAAAGATAGTTGGAGAGGGTGTTGGATTGGTCACCTGCCCTCGCCCAACGTGGATATATGGATTGGTGCGTGAACCCCTGAGGGGTTCCCAGAATTTCCTTGGCAGGCTCAATAGATGCGCTAGATGAGCGAGGCTACTTTTGGAGAAGCTGCCAGCTGTAGTCGCGCTGGAGTCAAGAGCAGTCGACACGCGGTCAAAGATGCCGTCGTCAGCAAACGCTATTGATCAACTTCCCCACGCTTGACGCGAATCCTCCGTTCCGCTAGAGTCTGAAACAAACGCAAAAAATGGCGACCACCGACTCGGTCCCGGTATTTGCTGAAGGAACCTTCGAGGATCAGGTGCGTGCATTCTTCCATGTCTAAGGTCGAGCAAGCCTGACTGGCGATCACGGCGTACGTTTTTCAGATAAGAGAATTAGTAGAGTACCTCGCGAGAGGTCTCTCAGCAGATGTCCGCCTGAACTCTTTCAATCAGATCCTTAGACTCGTCGAAACGGAGCCACCTCCAGAGGGTGAAACGCCCCAGGAGCCACCTACGATCTCTAAAGAAAACCAAGTCAAAGTTTTATCTCTCCTCCTTCCAGAGATCAAGGGATTAGGCGAGGGGTCCGAAAAAGGTGCATTACTCGCGTGCTCTTCAAGCCAGTCAAACTGACAAGTTTCACACCAGAGGTTGAAGGTTTCTTCAATCTTTTGTTCGCCCACTTGTTCTCCCTCTTCCCGATCGACTCTGAAGAGATCAGAGTGCACGTCGACAACCTACTCAAGGTCATCTCCTCATCAAAAGGCCCATTTCCAACGCAATACAGATTGTAGGGTCCTCACGCAAATCTGATTCTTCCGCAGAGCCAACTTGACTGTTTCACAGACTTTCTTCCCTCTTCAACGCGATCCCGCGAAACTCTGCTTTGCGACTCACTGTTTACGAAACCCTCATCCGACAAGCCTCATCTCACGACAAGGTCGAGCTTCTTCAGATTACACCTGAATCTATCGAAAAGTGGACATCAGAATGGGCCATAACTCCAGAACAGAAGTTTGGATTCTTACGTCTCTTGGCCGAAGTTTTCGAAAAGGCTGGCCAGTTGTATGCGTTCTCTCGTGTGGTTCTGCATTCTCACCGCTGACCCTTCGCAGGACAACCTCTTACCATTATCTCCTCACTTCTCTCAGAAACTTACCTCCCAACTCACCCCACGCTGAACCCTCCGCCATCCAGGCCATCTCTACATCACTGAAACTGCCCTCCGTATTCGATTTCGACGCCCTCTTCAAGATCGATGCCATAACAAAACTGCAGGGTCACGAGCTTTTTTCTTTGTTGACCGTATTCCTCTCAGGTGGGCTCGAGGATTATAGAAAGTGGGAATCTGAACATCCGACATCTATCGAGCAATACGGTGATCGTTTGCGTATTCGGGTTCGCAGGGCTTAACATTGACATCCTATCCTCTGTCAGGACTCGATAAAGCTCAGCTAGAACGAAAGATCCGGTTGTTGACACTGGCATCGCTTGGGTTCCAGAACATTGGCAAAGATGTTCCGTATGCCACTCTCGCATCCGCCTTGCAGGTGGATCAGTCAGAGATCGAGAGATGGGTCATTGATGGTACTTTTCTCCCTTCACGCTCATGCCTCTCCCACCAACACAACCTTTAGTGATCCGCGCGGGCCTCGTCTCCGGAAAACTCTCCCAGTCTTCCAGAGTATTCCACATTACTCGCTCGACCTCACGAGCACTCGAGCGAGACCAGTGGGTCGCTTTAGAGCAACGCCTCGTCGCATGGCAAGCTGGTCTGGCCTCGGTATTAGCCGTAGTCACATCCGCGCGAGAGAAGGGTAGCGAGAGATTGATTGGAGACGACTACAAAACGGCATCAACAGAACTGGCAGTCCAGACACAGTCCGTAGCAGCCTGATCTGACGATACATTATGGGTTATAAGAACGATGGGTATCAGAGAGGCCATTGTATCACCAATCGCCATCGAAACCGACGAATCCTGCAAGGAACTCGTAAGCACACCGACGAGGTGAATATGTAAACCTTACCTGTGAGCAAGAAGACAGGGAAGTATCGTTTCCTCTCTATAGAACTACACCAATTCCAGGCACTCGTCAATCGTCCGTCGATGCAGCTGCCAGCATCATAGAAATTATCCGCTCCCGAGCCGTCAAATCCGTGTCTGAAAAAGTCTGCGAGAATCTCTTTGACGAGACCATCGATGGAACCGAACTCCTCTTCGATCAGTCCGTGAATGGCTGGTTTCTCCTTGAGGCTGGGGATCTGACTGAGGGTGGTAGTGATTGGAAGGAGAATGCGGTATATCTGGGAATACTTGTCGATAAACATCAGAGCGTTTGGGACGTTATGGTCACCTTTACGGAACTTAAATGAAACCATGTGGAGAGGAAATAAAGCTATAGCTCACCCATGTGGATGACGGAGGAGCCAACCCACGATCCAACGCTTCTCTGGGCCCGGTTGAGAATACCGTGCATCATCCGAGACGTCTTCGGAGCGGGCTGAACACGGTTCAGGCCTTGGCCGGTGTCGCGCAGCCTATATGGAGAAGATTCCGCCAAGAGGTCCTGCTCGGCCAAAGACCACAGGCGAAACATATCTAGCACTTATCTCAGTGCGTCGAAGCCCCGGCGTGGAGAATGAAATTACCGTGTAAAATTTCGCGCCAAAGCGTGAGGCTCTGTAGAACATAAGCATACTGCTTCGAATGGTCGTGACTAAGCCGTGCGCCGTTCCTTCCGCTTCTGATAGCAAGGCTGCTTTTGGGGTCTTGGGCTTGGGTGGGATGAAAGTAGTGCTTGAGGTACTGGATCATGCGGTCGCAAGGATCTCGGTTGACCCTCAGGAAAGCGTGATTGTCCCCAATACTGTAGAGACATTGTCTGAGTTGTTCCTGTGAGAGCCCTCGCACAGAGTATTTCGAGGAAAGAGTTTCTATCGCCCTCTCTTTGCTCTTGATGTCGCGCTGAATGTCTCTCCTTGAACGCCCTTCCGAGATAATCTCCTTCGTTGCAATTGCAATGAGGTCGTCTCGGAGGATATCTGTAGCCTTGTGCTCTTCTAAAATGCCATAGACAGTCTTGATAGGGTTGATGCAGGTGAACTCGAGAAGGTCTTGAACTTCTGGTAGCTGACTGTCCTGAAGAACAAGATGAATCTCCGGAACTTTAAAACAACTGCAAAGAGGTATACTTGGAGCAGATAGATCAGCTTTCCATACGTAGAACGCATTTTGTCCGGGTTCATGATCTTATATCGCCTTCCCAGCTCGAACAATTGCTGAAAGAATATCTCGTTGCTTTTAAAGTCCCGATCTTGGAATAGCTCTTGGCCCTGTTTATAGTCTGTGGCTAGAACGAGACCGGATAAAATGGCACAGAGTTCCCGGATTTGTTGGACGATCCGCTTCGGTTTCGACAAACCGAACCCAATGGTATCAATCTTGTCCGTCTATACAGCCCCACGATGGGTCAGTCACAACCCAACCCGAGCGACAGTATCGTTTAACACACACATATTCGGAGACGTTGAGAGCAGCCTCCAACAGGCGGAGGTATTTGCGTTCCGCGAGGGTTAACCGCATTGGGATGTACTTCGATCGTTCGACGAACCACTCCCCAACGTTCCCGCCGATTACAGGCTGAGGCTCGAGCTCGAGAGTTTGTCTCGGTTGGCTAGCTTGTTCCAGCTCTTCATCAGAGTCAACATCCTCTGTATCCATCTGCGAAAGAAGGTCGGGCACAAAACTGGAGGGCGTGGCGGAGTAGACCCACCTCCTCGTCTTGACCATTTGTCAGTGCACCATTTGAGGAAGAAGCGGGAGGCTGTGGCTTCTTGACGTTGCCCACAGTCAATGGTTTGGACTTGTGTTGCTTCCTGGATCCTTTGCGATGTTGCGCCGCAAAGCAAACCTCACAAAAGTTGTCCGTGCACGATTCACAATGCATCTGGGCTGGCTGGTCTGCATTACGAAGCGGTGATTAAGTTGAGGCACATCGGATATGCTGGGTGGGATGAGCGTACCTTCGCACTCGACACAGTATCCATCCTCCAACAATCTTCCGGTGGTCTCCTCATCCCAGCCCTCTGTCGGGGTGTCTGCAGATTGGTGATGTTCTAGGTGTTCTATGCTGTCGTCATCTAAGATCCTTGAAAGAGAGAGTCCAGTTTCTTGCGGGCCATCTGTCGACTCGTCGTTTTCCATGAGTCGTGGGTAGTGCCTGAGGTGAGTTCAAGGGGGATGGGGGAACAATGAGGACGTAGCGCTGCAAAATCTTACATACACTCAAACTGATGTTGCCGATCACAGATCCGACTGCTCGGAACGGTCTACTTACATCCGACCTGGCGGTCAGCTGGTAAAGAGATACTACAGTTTTCAAAGGTGGTTGTACAATCGTTGCGTGTGTCTGCTCGAATGAATGCCCAGAGATGCCCTTGGGGTAAAATGTACACGACCTGCTCTAGTTGCAACATCTCATTCACATACCCAAACCCAGGAGAGCCGAGAGAAGCCTTTCAGCTACAGCGTCTGGTTCTTGCCTCGCCATCTCAATCAAACTCAACAGCTTCTTCACCCCAATGTTCAAGACCGGTGATTGTCCATCGTCTCGTCCGAATCCAGCTTCCTGGAGCATGGCTATCGCATTCCTTGTGCCTGCGGCACTGTTGAAAAGCTCAACCTCTGTCAAAACATGTTCGAAAGAGTGTATGTTTGAAATCGGTGGCACGCGAAGTTCAGAATCAAAGTTTTCCGAAAACCCAAGGTCGGTGAGAATCGAATGGGAGGAAGAAGTGGCAATGATGAGGAGACGACGACCCTAGACAGTGGGCTCAGTTGACAGACATCAACGGCGAACATATCCTTACCTTCGGTGGTCTACGACCAAACAGGACCAAAAGGGCCTGAAGGACAGAGTTGGAAAACCTGGGCCCAATCGGCGTCCAATCTGGGAACGCGTAGGTCTTTGGGACAAGGGATAGGAATACATTATTTACCGAGTAATCGCTCCAGGTTGTCAACGACGATAACGCTCAGCGGACTCTTGTAACTATCCGCGAAGACTTTGTTGATGGCGGCGACTTTCTGTGGTTCTGAGTATCCGACCATGGTATCCGGAGATAAGAGCTTGATGAAAGGATACCCAGAGGCCGAAGCGATAGTGGCCGCCAATGCGGTCTTCCCAGAACCAGGAGGTCCATGTAGGAGAATGCTGACGAGCGGTGTCCTTGTAGACACTCGAACTTGCTCAACGAACAGTTGTCCGGTTTTCAGCAGTTCCTATCGAAAGTCATCAGATCATATGCGAAATCAAAGGGAACATGCATACATCGACGTGGGGAGCGAAGTGGATGATCCCGTTTTGAATGACCTGCTGTAACTCTTCCTCAGAGACACCAAACGCAGGCTGTACTTCATCTAAAGCATTCATGAAGTCGTTTCTGTTGATACGAAGGTTCTCGACGTCGTCCGAAATGCCAGCAATTGTCCCAACCTGGGAAACATAGGTCACAACTCCAGCCGTCGTTAAGTTCCAGCGTTGTTTCACCCACCTTCACGTGCCTGTTGAACGCAAAACTCGTGGCACTCTTGACCAAGCCACAAATCTCAGCGCCCGAGAAGTTCTTGGTGAGGGCAGCTAGCTCTTCCAGGTCAACATCTGAATCCATGACACCGTTGCTCTTCATCTTAGCCGTGTGGATGGTCAAGATCTGGTAACGACCGTGCTCATCCGGAAGCGAAATCTCCATGTGCACTTCCAAACGACCGGGACGTAACAACGCCTCGTCAATCATATCGAGACGATTCGTCATACCGATGATCAGGATGTTATTGAGTTGGTCAACTCCATCCATCTAAGCACCGTCGTCAACCTGCAAACTTCGCATGGCGATTTGGCTGGCATACCTTGGACAAAAGCTGGTTTACGACGCTGTCGCCCACTCCAGTACCGCTATTTGTAGATCCACGCTGCTTGCAGATAGCGTCCAACTCATCGAAGATGATTATGTGCAGGCCACTTTCGTCTGCCTTGGCTTTATACTATACCCCTCAATGATGGGTAGTCCATCACCAGCAAAGGAAATGTAACGTACCTCTGCTTCCGCGTCCGCAAACAATTTTCTGATGTTTTCTTCCGAGGCACCAACATACTTGTTCAAGACTTCTGGACCATTGACGATTTTTGGCTCGCGAGCGTTAAGCATCTTTCCAATTTGTCGAGCCATCAATGTCTTTCCTGTCCCTGGAGGTCCGTGCAACAGGATACCCTTTACATGTTGGATACCAAGCTTGTCCACCAGGCCAGGTGGGAACACTCTGGAGGCGAAGGCTCGTCGGAAGATAGCACCGAACTCTGTATCCAAACCTCCGATTCCCATGTCCTCGAACTTGAAGTTGGGTGCCAGAATGGCATTTGGGGCAGCCCTAAATCACCTTTCTGTAAGTACGCGAAATTCAGGAAAGGAGAGGCGCACTTTTTGGCACTGGATTTGAGTTTCAACCCTCCCCCCTCCCCTTTCATGAAAGTCACATCCGTCTTCTCCATCATCACCCCCATATCGTCTCTCCCTCCTTCAGCACCACGCAGCTGCTGAGAGGTCAATTCAACGACCCTCAAACCTTTGACGCTTCCACGATAGTTGAACCCCTTGTACTCGAATACGAAAGCTTCTCCGAGACCGAACATAAGCCCAGTGTAAATCTTGACGATGTGTTTCGTGAGATCGTCGGCGGAGATTTCTGTCGCGTCGGCCTTACGGAAGAGAGAAATTTCGATATCAATGGACTCCAAGTAAGGAGGAGTAGATGTGAAGGGTCGGACAGGGACTTCGTCGCCGGCCAGGGAGAGCTCCATCCATTGACGATGAGCACCATCTACGCTGATCGTTCCCGAAGCTACCTTCCTAGTATCATCGTGCCTGTAGGCGGATTACATGAGTGCTCTAAATTGTGTCGTGCAGTCGTTGTCCCAACCTTACGGTGATAGCGAACTTGTTCTTGACCAAGACGTGTTGGCCGTTCTGGAAGTCGCTCGGGTGGACTATTAAAGACTTTGTGAACACGTGAGCCTCGCTGACACCTGCGACGACGGTAAAAATACTAGGGTTGAGAAGGTTTGAGCCGAGATCCAAAAACACTCTTCGAGCAGGTATGCTTACCCTCCACCGCCGTCCCTTGACTGGGGTGGTGCTCGATCGTAACCTCTCTTCTCATATGACGAATTTCCAGACCCTTGGTCATATCCTCGTTGTTGTTGCGGAGGCGGGGGTTGTGTCCGATATTGCGAAGGCGGCGGAGGCTGTCTCTGCCCACCGCCCTGGTTATCTGGCAGCCGATTGTAGGAGCCGTATTGATTCGGCGGCGGCGGCGGCTGGCTTCCTCTGCCAAAGAAACTCATGGTTAAGCGTTGAGCCTGTCTCTGTTGTCGATGGTCAAGGGTAGACGATTATCAGCTCGAACCAGCAAGCAAGGGTGTGGGTTACAGTGATCGGCTGCGCGACGTGTGGGTACGTGTGAAGTTTAAGTGTACGTAAGTAAACTACGGCAGACACACAGGCTTTCACCGTAACTCCCAAGATAGTGGTGCGGGCATCGTAGGTACCGACCGAGCTTGGATACCTGCTTGGCCGATGGGAACAGGCGTATTCAAGGCCAGAGAGACCTCACTTTCGCATGCGCTTCTTGAAACGTTCCATGACCTTGAGTTTCTGATGAGTGGCAGTTCATCATTCCTGGTGTTGTCACTCACCACATCATCCGTGGCCATTCGACTCTGCTTGTGCTTCGGTTGCTCATGATCTTCGGGTCGTAAACCCATGGCTTCCAACTTCGCATCTCGCATGATGTCAGCATCGGACTTCTGCCTCAAGTTGGGTTGATAGACTACACCAAGTTGATGAGCTGTAGGATGAAAGGAAGGAACAGACGTACACCTTGTAGCAACGAGGTGCGCTTCGGGATTCTGGGGCTTTCTTTCCCCTTTGGTTTCGTTCAGCACCCGTTTAGCCTTCTCCGTGTCCTCAATATTCTTCAATCGATTACTGAGTAGGTAGTCAGCTTGGTCCCGCAGAATAAGTGAGGAGGTGGACGTACTCCATACCAAGATCGACCTCAGGGATAGCTGTCAGCATCGCAAGACTGTTCGTAACGCTCCCTTCCTCCTTGTCCTGACTCTTCTTCGACTTCTCGAACAATTCCGCGTATGGATCCATCGATGCGTCCATACCATCTTCTTCCGCGGCTTCGCCCCGACGGAGTTTCATGTTCTCTTCAATGTATGCCATCCTAGCCAAAAGTAAAACGATGAAATGAACGCCCGAAACCTCAGGCCTCACATATGTTTATCCACATCCAACGTGTTTGTCTGCTTCGTGAAGTTATTTGTTTTCACGACCTTCCTAGCCTTGGCTTCTGTATCGCCTTCATCACTAACGACGACTTTCTTGGGCTTCTTCTTGGGAATGCCCTTATTGAGTCTCGTGATGTCAATGCCCGCCTCGCTTCTCCGCAATTTCTGTAGCTCGAGTAACTCTGAGAGGCTTATGCCGTTGAACAAGGGCATTTGGATGATGAGGAACGTGAGTTACTCACCCTAACCTTTCCTCTCCACCCGTCTCCCCAGCTTCGTTGGATGCTTCTTCGGCCTCTGGAGAGACCTCACGAACTCGAGGTTGTGGACGAGAACGCTTCTTGATCATGGAGGAGACCTGAGCTCGTGGTAAATCACGTGAGAACCAGAGACCGATGGTCGCTGGTATATAGTTTGCCATGAACGTTGAACGATAGTTATACACCTACACAAGAACTACCTACGATGTAGCATGCAGAGAACGACTTTCATAGATAGAAATAGACAATCAAAATGGGTCCGTATTTTGGAAAGTGACGGGAAAACGCAGAGAGTCGGCCCGAGAATCGTCCTCGGCCTCTGTCACTGTTGCACGTTCGCCCCCTTGCTCAGTCCTGGATCGGGAACCAACCGGTGGATCCATCAAAAAAGTGGGCTGCATCTCCGGAGGCCGCAAACCTCCCCGTCTCAGCCTTGAGTAGCGTATACTTGTTGTGTGGGCGGAAGAAGAGGGCTGTTCCAGCGGTGGTTCTGCCCAAGATGCCGTCGACACAGGTCGAGGGCGGCGAATTCGTTCTGAACCATCTATGTGTGACGTTGATGAACCGGCGTCTGATCCATTCTCCACGATATCCAAGGTGGATGTTGGGATCACGGTAGTCGTAGGGTCTAGCCTACGAATTGGTCGGCGAAGGTAAAACGGCCTACGGGTTGCGATGGAAGTACTTGGAGGCGGCGACCTGGAGCGCCGAGAATTAGGAGATGACCGTGACCACAGACGAGGGGCAGCGCTGAACACTGACCTGACACTCTCCGTCCGTGTCACCGCTTCCATAACCATGTCATGTCCTTCTCGGGCGGCAAGCCGCCGTCGAGCCGTAAAATCACTAAAATCTGGAGCGGAAGACCGGAAACTCCCTCGGTGAATTGGATTTTGTCTTCGCAGAGTCGGGGCATTAGGTGGCACACCAATCCGTCCCCGGATAGGTGGAGGTGGCGACCAAACTGGCTCCGGCAGCGTCCTCTCAGAGGCGTCATCTCCAACGGTTGATGCAGCGGTGTTTGTATCGCTATTTCGAAACCATTGAGGGAATAAATCCTCTAGCACAGGACCAACATACGCTTCATACAGTTCGTGGTTGATCCTGGCTTCACCCGGACCAACACCGTCTAACACCGTCAACCCATCGTCGTCTTCGTCGAAAGCGTTTTCGTCCGGGGCGCCGGAAAGATATTCCGAAAGGAAGTGGCTGCTGCCGGCGGGGCGGGCGTATCTTTCGCGGTCCAGATACACTCTAGCCTGAGCGGCCAAAGAACGCAGACCGGATGCGGTCTGAGAGGAGATAAGGTGTTTACTGTAAGGATTGTGACGAACACGCCTCTCCGCGAGCTCCTAAGAATAGTGACACACGTGAAGATTTTAAAAGTGCGTCATGATACTTTCACTCACCTTGACCAGGAGGTCAAACATGGAAGCAGTGAAGGAATCGCCCTCGTCTAATTCCTCAATAAACGCCTCATAGGTGATTGGCGGGTGGTCCTTCTCGAGGCTGGATCTCTTGATGGCCCCAGAACTAGGAAATCGAAAGTTGCACTTAATCTAACAATCGGCATTGTAGTCGCAAAGCCTACACAAGACGCTTCAATTTCGCGCTGAGCACATCGTCGTAGTATTCCACAGTCCTAACAAGACGTCAGCTTGAGATTCCGCTCACATTGGCCGCAATGCCCGAAATGCAAAACCGGGAGGGATGGCTCACCATTTACCCATTGTGTGACCGTAATCGATTGAGGGACACCCCCAAGCCGACGCTAGCGCGACTGGCAGGTGCCACAAATAACTACAAACAATGTCACGTGCGTGCGCACGGACGGAACGGACTTGTTCTCCGTGTTGACTTCCGAAGGCTGAGCTTGAAGCTTTAAACTCAAAACATATGAAGTCGATAGGGGAAGCGGAGAGTATCTTGCCTCGTTTCGAAGTTACAAAGTCACATATCGGAGATCACATGTGGGCTATATACAGTTCGTCTAGGTTACACACTAGTACACGTCCATAATGTCTGGGAGTCGTCAAAATCCCTCGCTCTGTACCGTGAGGTCGTTCATTGCGAAGTCAATGGTGGTGAGCCTTGACCCTGTTGGGCCCCTTGTGCTCCTCATTTGGTCAGTGTGTCTACCTATCCACCAATCATCGATGGACTGCGTGTCGATGGACTTCTTGAGCGACAGGACTAGCCGTGAGACTAGGATCGGGAGCAACCTGATGGCTTTGATATTTACAAATGCGCAACGAACGCAAATATTTGACTTACGCGTATGTCCGCTGTTCGGGAGTGAGTAAGATGACGCGTGATTAATGGACTTGAAATTAACTTACGGCGCGGGGATCGTTTTTATACCATCCTATGATTACAACAGTGAGGATCAGAATCCTCCCAAAAGCAGAAAATCGCACCCTTGCGAACGCCTGGAACGCCATCAAGATGAATTGAGAGGTAAACATGACACCAAAGTATAGCGTCGCGTCCCGAACGACGGTGCGTACTATACGCGGCAGAAGGTGGTTCCGGAGCCCAGAGAAGCGAGGCGTCGAACGGAGAGCAAACACAACGATTACGACGAATGCCGCAAGATCTGGGGATCGGAACGAAGCGTGAGCAACTGTTATGATGGGAGGGTATTTCATACCAAAGAACAACGACAACGCAAAGTAGGCCAATTCAAGGTCAAGGTTGAGGGTAATGGTGCAGGTATAGTTCAAACTGAGTTCCGACTTGTCTGTATGGCTATGGGCGGGAATTTATATGCACGTGCGTAAGGATGGGGCATACCGGACTGATTCCACGTAGAAGCTTCTACAAGTCCCACAATAAACTGCACGAGCGTGATGGAGGCAAAGGACACCGCAACCAGACGATTCAAAGAGGTGAGGGCATACAACCTATGAGCAATCAGGCATACAACCGGGCGGATAGTGGATCACATACCGTGTTGTCAACAATATCTGTGCAGTCAACGTACACCACACCACGAACGCTGCCCCAACTATCGATACCTTATCACACCTACGAAAAACGTCGCGTTGGAACAGAAAATTCCTGATTATTAGTGAGCTTGAGTAACATACAGCTGGCCTTCCGGCATTAGTATAAATATGTCTTTCAAGGTATAACCTGACGTACCTGCCCCGCATAGTCGAGATCGAGATCTGAGAGACGTCCCACTTCAGACAAGAAATAAACCGGGATGTGAGAAACTGACATATTCTTGACCATACGACGTAGATCATCGGAAAGTATCTGTTCTGAAAGCCCAGTCAGCCATAACTGTAGCTGAAACAGGGGAAACCCACGATAAGGAACATATAGAACACTACAGAATCAGCACGTACAACACACTCGAAAGAAACATTTGGGCTCACTCCAAGTTTTCCGGCCTCGCCAAATGTATTTCACCTATACTGACAGATCGTTGCCAGAGGTATATTGCGGTCGGTCCTGGGACTGACCTCGTCGGGTAAAGTTAAGAGATAGTCGTACACATACAAGGCCAGAGCGGCCGTGGTGTAGTACTTCGAGGGGTCAGAATACAAAGGGCACCCTGGCTGCAAGGTGACCCACCTTCATGGCCATACTGCACAATTCTCAAAATTCAATGCGAGAAGGTGTAAGCCGCACAGGGAAACTCACATATCAAACCCAAGCTGCACGATCTGCTCGACAGAAGGTGACTCCATCTCACAGAGCGAGGAGAGGAAACGATACCGACCGAAACTGCGAACGGGGAGGATAGAAATAGCCGGATGCGGTGTTACCGCCTTATAACTGTGGCCCACATGCAACCGCCGCGCTAAATTGACTGGTCACGGTCATATTCTCAGATACGGCCTCTCGGCGACAACCAACTTCCAGGGTGGTCAATCACCGCTATATGGGCGGCAGAAAAGCCTTTGAATGAGCGACTGGGCAGAACTCCCAGCCGGTACAGAATGCTGGAGACTTGCCCGATGCCGTGCTGGTCATCGGCGCTAAGAAAGGATCCGGCTATACCGGTTCTTCCGCGGCCCATTTACAACACACGCGGAAACCTAGTCATGTATTTCTGTTGGCGGATTAAATACCACCTCGGCGTTCCCGCACCGCGCGGCTCGAGTTGTGATGCAACAACTGTGAAAGGAAAGGTATATTATCCACATTACGAAGAAAACAACATGAAACAAAACATAACCGCGGCAGAGGTACATCAACCGACACCCCTGACAGGGGAAAGCCCACGATTTACGATACCATATCTCCATTTGTTCCCGACTCATTCGCTGCTGGTGGTGGAGGCGACATTGTAGTCTTGGCAGCGTTTGCAGCGCCTGACCTGTCTTTCGAGCTTAACAAGCTCTGGAAAAAATGTTGTAGCACCTCGTGCTGTGTGTGACCTGTGGGGCTTGGACTCGAGATGGGCGGCGACGAAGCGGTACTCCGTCCTGAAGCGGTGCCCGTAGCCAGCGAGCTGACTGCTCGAGTGCTTCGAGACAGCTTCCGGGACACATCTGGACCGTTAACACTCGCGCTGAGGTTCATGCTTTGACTATTCTCCATCTCAGCTAGCGCCCTGTCGACGTTTGGTGCGTGTAATGAACTGGCACTCATGGGACCCACAACCCCAGCAGTAGCATTCTCCAGCGGGTTATTGAAGGCTCGGCGGGGATCATCCTGAGGGTCAGTCCGCTTCGCTTTCTCGTCGTAGTGCTTAGCGAGGAAGATTTGTTCGGGTGTGGGGTTGTTGAACGGTGGTAGCGCGGGAGGCTGGGTAACATGGAAGGCACCTCGGTCAAGATTGTTTTCAGTGCCAGAGCGATGGGGGAACACACCTTCGTCCCTTGGTCCGAAACTAGGGAGCTGTAGAATGCTTTTGCACCTTGTGTGCCGGCTGTGTCTGAGGCGTCCATATCCACATCCCGTTCCCATGCCTCTCCCCAGGATTTTGCATCGAAGCCCTCTCGTAACACGGCTATCTTTCCCCAGCTGTCCCATCCAGCGGGTACAACAATCCGGTCACGATCTAATGTATTTGTTCGATGCTGGAAGGGGAACGGATTGCGAGGAGGCGCCCCGGCTTCGGAATTTGTTGATACGGCAGGTGAAGGCGCAGGTGTGAAAAGAAGGTGGAGGACATAACGCCGTAAAACTTGCAAAGTTGTTGGTTGTTGTGTGGTATAAAATAGTCCTGCGCCGTCTGTACCTCGTCCATCAGTACTCAAGAATTGTGAAGTATCAAAGCATATACATTTGAGGCAGATAGTTCTCAGCACCTGCATGATTGAGTCTGTCCTCTCTTCCCACTCCCCACCCTTGCCTTTGACCATACCACCCATGCCAGCAGCACCAGTACCGACGATGTCGCTGTTGTCATCGATTAAATCCGCCTTGGTGCATGTCACGATGATGGAGACACCTCCGGTATTGTGTGTGAATGTTCCCGGTCCTAACGGGAGGAGTGTGCTTGAATGGGTCGTGGTTGGTAGGGGCTCCGATGAGGGTTCGGCATAATGTTGGAGGTGCGACTGCACTAATAACCAACCGCACTTAACGGGTTTTTGAGGGACACGCAAAGATATACGTACGTCTTTCTCGCTGCTCCTCGCGGGCAATTTCCAATTCGCGTGAGCCATCACCCTTCGCCCATTGCTCTACCCAGACCAGCCACATTTGCAGTTCTTCAATAAAGGTCCACGGGCGTGTCCAATCGAGGGCGATGATCACGACTGTATGCGGTAATGATTGTCGTGGCGGCAAAAAATCAGGTAAAAGGGAGGTATAAGTCGTAGCGGATGATGGCACGGTATAAACCGATAACCGTGCAAGGATATCTGTCCTCGAAGAAAAGTTGTTTCAACGCTACCGCAGAGAGAGAGAGCGAAAGAGTGTTACCTTCGTCACCCTCGTCTCGTACATCAGCCCAATCGTACCCTAGCGCAAAATCAGGTAGGTTTGTTTCTGAGGGGTCATCTGACGGTGGCTTTTGGAGCAATGCCGAGGCAATGGTGGACTTTCCGGAGGACGGTTGGCCGAGAATCAAGACCTGTTTGGCAGGTATTGACCTTGAACGAGAGACGGAATCTAAGATTGAGGACCAAAGGTCTTGAGGCGGTGATTCTGGCGTAGACGAACGCGACATCGTTGCTGCACCTCTCGCGGCGGTTGGTATGGTTGCTGTCTTGTTCAATGAGCCGATCGACGTGACGGTAATCACTTTACCCAAGCACCACTGTCACTTGTCTCGACTACGGCTTTTGCTAGCTGGTTACATTGAACGCTACCTCTGGAGCTCCAACGCGGGCGAATTTATCGCGAGGTGCTCTTTCAGTCCACTTAGGCCACTTCGTGCTCATCTGATGACCGAGTCGACAATGGAAAACCACTCGCTGCCGGTACGACTCTTGGCCCGTGTTGTACAGATCTTAGATGGTTCCAAATTTCCAGCACCACCAGGCAACTATCAACCTTTTCCATACGTCACCCGACCCAAACGCATCCTGATTACATTTCCCCAAGAACCTTTATTGTTTGAAAGTGAATAAGCCCTCCCCGCGTGGCTGTCTTTAATCGACTGGGTGGGTTCGCTCAACGGTGTGGTTGCATTGGAGCATCCAGCAGCATCAATGTTGATCCATTGGGATCTTATTGGCTTGATGCCAACGTTGGGAGGTGACTCCAGCACAGTACCTCGGAGTGGAGGGTCCCGGTGCTGTTATAACCACCGCGCAGGAACAATTAATTAAGTTCCTGGTGGTTGTTGGCGAACTTTCAATTTCTGGGGATTCGTCATGTGTAACTCTCGACAAGCTCACGTGCGCCGGGGGTATGGACCTTTCGAAATTCAGTTAAAGGTTCGGGGCCTGGGCGGCTTTCGCATAAGTTCTTGTAAGAAAAAAATCCAGAGAGACCATGAGTCTTTTACCAAAGTTTCCTGCACGGTGAAGGACCAATCAAAGCCGTGGGAACTTTCCACTTCCTGTGTAAGATTTGATCAAGGTTAGATGTACTTAGCCCTGTGGATGGCGACGCCGACGACACTGGGAAAGAAACTCAACTACAGGGACACAATCATGACACCTTCGGTCAAACTCCCTTATCATACGCTCCAGGAGTCTCCGAACTCGCGAGGAATTACTGTATACGATTGGCAGATCTCAGCCTGGACGCATCCAATCTCCAACGCCACAGAGCTCGACGCAATCCAGGCGTCAGTGGGCATCCCATTGCCAGAGATGACCTTCGGCAATAATGTCCTTGAATTGGAACACAAGTCTTCCGGATGGAAGTACGAGTTCAGTGCCACCCACGCGTTGAAGGGGGTGAAGAATGGTCCGTTGGAGGAGGGCGACGGCGGAGTCAAGGTCCGTTATGCCGAATCCTGGCTGAAGAGTCGGTGCATCAATGTGCTCTATCTGAGTCATGAAGTGGGATGTTGACCGGATAATGTAGTACTGGGCCAAACTCTACTATTCCGATCCCAGAGACATCGGCTACGAAACCGTACGACTGGACGTACACGACGACCTACGGCGGACATTCCCCTTCGTCCTCTACAGAACTATCTTGGCGACCCGCTGATCCAGAGAACGAGACCCATGCAATCCCCATGGCTGAACTAACTCGGCAGGACCCAATCTTATTCTACGCAGAAATCCCCCTCTTCGAAGATGAGTTGCACGACAATGGCTCCTCAGATCTACTAGTTCGCATCGTGGGTATCCCACTTTTTTTCGCATCTGAATTCGAGCATTGATAAGGAAACCCTAGCGGGTCATGCCGACGTGCATCTTCATCCTGGCCCGTCTAACTATTCGGGTCGATAATGTCCTCTTCAGAACGCACGACACGAGGATTTTTCATTCCTACGCATCCAATCCTCCCTTGATCATCCGCGAGACAAGTGGGTGGGAGGCACCCTACGACCGAGTGAGCAAGGTATGTCTTAATGATTTCGTGCCTTCTCTGTGCTGACAACCATGGTTCAGCAACTTCAGAAAAAAGATGACAAGACTCCACTAACCGACCCTACGTGGATTGCACAAATTCTCTCTGGTTTCCCCAAGGGGGTCTCACAATCTGAAGGGGCCGGGACCGGTTGGAGAGGCATGGGTACTCAGCGCGAGATTCTGGTATTACCGAAACCAGCACCATGAATACGATGCGACAGTGAGTGGCGTAAGACGAGGAGATCCCCCATATCCAAGCTGTGCGGAATGAATAGGTTGATAATGTAGAACAGGTTACACTCGTCTTGGCCGGAGGCCCCAAAGACCGAAGAAATTCTCCAGTGGGAGCACAGTGGTCGATTCCTCCCTCACCACCACTTCTTAATTGAGGGTTGTAATCGAAGGGGGCCAATTGGCAATCGGTGATCTAAGTTTCTATTCATCATCCTCGTCCCCATCCTCGTCACTCTCATCCTCGCTGTCCTGTTCGAGAAGCTGTTGGAGGATCCTGGATCCAATCACCCAGAACTTCTTGTGATTCTCCGCGGAATCAACCTGTCCCGTCCTCGAAGCGGGCAATCGTTGCCAGTTCTTGAGGTCATCCTCATCGATAACATCGTTTTGGTAAAATGAGACCAGAATTTGGCCAAACAATTGAGTGTTTGTGGTTGCGCAGTGGTTCTGTAAATGTTTTAGGCCAGTCCTTCTTGAAGTATACGAGCGCCAATACCTGGAGGATGGATATAGTCTCGACGCCATCGATGCCTCCGATCTTGTTAATCAACTCTCCCCACCTCTCCACGACCTTCTCAACTTCAACTTTCTGTTTGGCCGCTCCATCTTCTGGGCTCACTACACTTATCCGGTCCACTAACGCAGCGATGACGGCCTCCCTCACCCTAGATAACGGGACGTTACTCGCCATACGAAGCGTTTTGAGTTCCACTGAAGCGTTGTCGACCGAGTGCCCCTCCTCGAACGCACGTTCCAAAGATTGAGTAACTTCGAGCTTGAACTCGACCTCCTCTTTGCTTACTCCCTTGCTCGATGTTGCGGGTGTGGAGGTGGAAGCATTGGAAGAGGCGGAGGAATGAGATTCATCAAGGTTATCTTCCACATCAGATTCTGAGGGAGATGATGCATCGTCAGTAGAAACCGACTCTGCTTCGCTGACAGGGGAGTCTGTGGCGTTGTCTCCGAGGCGCATGAGTCGTAGGTTATTAACGTTTTCGATTTCATCAGTCTCCTCGTCCTCGAGAATCAACGTCCTGGGTGGCCAGACGAACGCATTTGAACCCGTACCCAAGTCCGCGCGGAGTTTTTCGAGTTGTTCTAAGTAAAAGGGTCAGGAGCGAATTGAGCTTCCACAAGGAGCTAACCTTCGCCAATGTCCTCGAGTTCTGAATCCTCGTCCTCGTCATCTGTACTAGATGCCGCCCCGAGAGTCTTGGTCTTCTTGGACACCCTTTCAAACTCTTTGACCAATCCTTTTGGTCCGACAGTGACCTCATCAGCGATCAAGCACCCTTTCTCGACGACTGTACCCTCCTTAACGTTGACCATAGTCCCGATTATGCTACTTGTGATAACACAATCGGCCTCGATGGTCGTATCGTCAAAAATATATGAGTTCGTAATCTTGGCCCTGGGAAGAATCTTACATCGCCTCCCAATGACGGAGGACGTGATGACAGCATTATCGAATATCTGGGAATGCGAGCCAATCAATGTATTTGTGCCGACCGTACACGTTCTATGGGCCATGAGCGTATGAGCACATGCTGATACGCGATAAGACGTACCGCGATAGGATAACCGTGTTGTCTCGGGGAAAATACTTGTTCCCTCTCCTGTGTTCATACGCGTGCGAACTTGGATGATTGTTATCGGGAACGAGAGGAAACGTCCATCTTGACAAGATGTCCTTGCTGAGGAAAGCATAAGTCTACTGGGCAAGGGGCTGGGTACTTTATAGACCTAACGGCGTCGTAGCTTTTGGTGTCCTGAACGCGAGCAGCATATCCGTCTTTCGCGACGTAGGTGTAGATGTTTTTCATCAGTAAATCGGAGGTAAGTACTCCATGCACGAAGTCTCTCCGGATATGGCCATAGTCAAAGTTGTCTTGGAATAGTGACGGGACCTAAGGTTTGAATCAATTACTTGGGGACGGAGGGAGGCCAGGAGAACTCTGGACCTACCTCGACAGAACAGATGTCAATCGAACAGTCAATCAAATCGTAGCGGATTTCGCATTCTGGGTGCTCGTTTAACACTTCTCTCGGAATCCTAGCGATTTTGGTTTTGGGGTAACCCGTCACCGACTCGTAATGCAATAATCGGTCGGTTTCCGGGTCAACCACAAAGACGGCACTTTCCCCCTTTGATCTGCTCTGGTCCTTAGTTGGTCAACCCGGGTCCAGATGTAACAATGACGAACCTTGTTCGATGCACAACCCCGCTCTCCTTAACCACCATGGTCATGATGGCATCACGGTCAACCTTCCGCCTTTCTTTGTGCACTCTCACGACCTCATCTATCCGGATGTTGCTCACAAGGTCACCGGTAACAAGGACAAAATCGTTGGTGATGATACCATGGGTGTAGATATCACGGAGGGCGTCGCCTGGTGTGAACGTCTGCTTTGCGGTGACAATTGGTACGATCTTGAGGCCTGAGCCAGGTTTGGACCATTTAGACTCCCTATGGGCGGGAGTGGTAAGTTCATGTTGCATAAGGTGACAAGACCGATGATGCACTTGATGGCTGCCTTGACAAGCTCCGGGTGTGATCTGCACACGACGAAGATCTCCTGAACTCCCGCCAACGCAAGACTCTCGAGAGTCCAGTCGAGTAAAGGAGCGTTACATATGGGCAACAAGCACTAGCAGCTAAAAGGGTCAGGTGGAGCTGCAATTTGAGATAGCGTATCGTTCGACTTGCCCTTGGTCGATCGATAGTCAACGGCTTGAACCTTTTGTTAAAACTTTCTGCGAGGATGACAGCTTGGATGACATCTTCCTCCACGGGAGCTATGTCCTTGTTCTTTGCCGCCGGGCCTTTTGGAGGCATGTTATCGGAGGAGAGGATTGAGCAGTGACTCGATCACATTCCGTGCATCACACAAAGTGACAAACCCGTCGATCGCTCCGAGTCCGATCAACTAAAAAACTTTCCTCCAACCCCTCCCCAGAAACCATGGACGTTTCGGATATCCTCGCGGAACGGGCCGAAAAACAGTGAGCTATGATAATATTTGG
The DNA here is from genome assembly GCA_015956445.1 of Thelephora terrestris. Taxonomy (NCBI): domain Eukaryota; kingdom Fungi; phylum Basidiomycota; class Agaricomycetes; order Thelephorales; family Thelephoraceae; genus Thelephora; species Thelephora terrestris. Next base: position 436,055 of record WIUZ02000012.1, on the reverse strand, counting down.
TCTGGTAGCAGGGACGTAATACCCATCTTGACAGGAAATCAATCGCGGTCGAACGAGAGATTCCTCTCGAGACTGATACTGGTTTGTTGACCGTTACGGATCTTAACCCAATAGATTTAGAGAGTTACAAGTATGTTTCTACAGATATCGTTCAGAACTGTTTCATTAATCATCAACATCTCTAAGCGAGGACCTCGAAGCCTTCCTCCAATCTAATGCTCGGGATGGGGTGCAGGCGCTCCTCAATGCGCTGTTTGCTCTCCCCTCCACACCATCTCCAGACGGCCCCGTCGCAAAACTTCCCCCTCCGATAACGCAACTCCCTCGTGCCAAACCGTTGCCCAAACCAAAACCCTTGACGAAGTGGGAGAAGTTCGCGAAGGAGAAAGGTATTTCGCACCGAAAGAGGGAGAAGGCCGTTTGGGACGAAGAAAAGCAGGAGTGGGTTAACCGATGGGGGTGGAAAGGAAAGAACAAAGAACTCGAGGAGCAATGGCTCGCAGAAGTTCCGGCCAACGCTGGTATGCTCCCAACATTGACCCATATTCAGAAGTATTCAAACGCGAAATTCCGACAGACACCGATCACGATCCCTCTAAAATCGCCAGGAAGGAACGTAAAACTCGGGTGGCCAAAAACGAGCGACAGATGGCGCAAAACGTTGCGCGGGCTCAGGGGGAGAGCGCAACTTCTGGACCTTCAACAAGGGAACAACGGAAGAACGAGATCAATAGGACACTCGCTACTTCTCGTGTTAGCACCGCCAGCATGGGCAGGTTCGATAAGGTCCTGGAGGGCGAGAAGAAGTCCAAGGGCTTGAAGCGCAAGGTTTGTTCGTTGTTGTGCTTTGTCATCCATGGAGGGTGACCCACTCTTGCAGTTTGAACCCGCCGAGGCGCCCGTCGAGCAAGAGAAGGCAGCAAATCTTGCTCTCATACAGAGGATGGAAAAGGAGCCGCGCCAGAAGAAAGCTAAGAAAGACACGGTTGACGGCGTTCTCAACGTACGCAAAGCCATTCGTGCCACAAGTGGAGGAAGAGGCAGTGTTGCTCTGGGCAAATCTCTGAAGGGTGGCAGAACAAAAGGCAAATCAAGGCGATAACCTTTGCCCTTAAACATACTTGGTCTGAAGGAAGACATGCTTCATTTCTTTGTATTAATAGTTAAACAAGCATAAATGAGGGAGGGATGTCCATAACTGGGCATGTACTCGAGTAAGGAAAAGCAATGTTACCGTGTCCATGATCGAGCCAAATTGAAACGGCAAACTCAACGGACACTCTCGATTGGCAATCTGTCGAGATCTGCTTTGCCCTCCTCAATCCACTTCTGGTCCACCAGCTTCTCTCGGTCGGTGTAGTAGAATCTGTACACCAATCGAATTGTCCCCTCGCTAACACCAGCTACCGTGCTGATGTCCCTTGCCGGTCGTGGTTTGCCGAGAAGGTGGGCGGTGAAGTAGATTGCACCTCCCGCAATGGAGACGGGACTTCTTCCATCTGCAATGCCGAGTTCGCGTGCCTTTCTGATGATGTCACGGCAGATTGGCTGAACGTTGGGAGGGAGATCGAGATGGTTACAGTAACGACTGAGAAGGTCTTCGGCTCCCGTGGTTGTGTTCGCGTTATGGTGGCTGTTCGCTGATGCACCGGGGGTGAGGTTAAAAGCCTGCTCGAGGGCTTTGTAGCACTGTCCAAGGGTCTTCTTAGACACCCGCGTAAGTTTGCAGATCTCCCTAAAGCTACGGGGGACATGGGCCTGACGGCAGGCGATGAAGATGCAAGCGGCAACGATAGCCTCCATAGGCTTCCCTCGAAGGAGTTTCTCTTCATCGGAACGCTTGTAGACCTGCTTTGCTATATCGCTAATCGTCTTCGGGAGCGAAAATTGCTCGCACATGGCAGAGATGTCTCGAAAGGCGGTGAGTATATTCCTTTCGGCTCGCGAGCCGTGGGCTCTCGTGGCTGCTCGCTGGAGTTCGCGGGAGAGACCAGAACCACCGTCACGGAAGCTAATCATAGTGTCGAGTTGCTCAATGCCCTCCATCAGGGGATCCGCGGCAGCTCCAACACGGGACGGGTCGTCGCCTTCGTCATTCGCGAAGGTCTACATATTGCGGATCCCGGAGACAGCATCAAGCATTGTTGAACGACCAATAGTAGAATGGAGGTGAAGGGTACTTACACGCCATTCACTGCGAGTGTCCACAATACGATCTCCAAGTACCAAACCACAACTCTGGCAGACGAGGTCGCCACTGCTGAATTCCTCTGATAACTTTGGGTTCGGGTCTCTGCAATCGGGGCAGATGAGGCGGACGGCTAAATCTGGCCCGAATTGGGGCAGCTGAACTTTTTGCTGTTGCTGAGCAAGAGGAAAAGGTTGTGCGTAGGCCATGTTTGTGGCGGGTCGCGGCAGAGAGTGGGCGGAGGAAAGAGTTGCAGGGGCGAGCACGACGCTCGGAAGTTGTGGTTGGTGTTTTAGCCGACGAGGAGTGTGTTTTTGGCGATGGGGAGGATAGGGACGACGGTATGTTGTGGTGGTTGCGAACAACCAGTGCGGGTGGCGCTGACTCAGCAACACCACGGCTTTTCGGTCCACCACATCCCACTTCCACCCACGCATACCTTTACAAGTTTCTTTCCGTTTCTCTTGCTTGCTTTCCAACTCAGGTGCGTTCTTGCTCAACACTGAACCCACAAAGCCTCCAGTTGTTTACCCTGATTTTTCCCCAGATTTTCTTACAAGGTCCACCCATTTTCATGCCCGCCACAATCCTCCCTTCTTCGAAACTCGATGCAAAGGCAACTCATAAGCCAAATGGACACCACAAAGCAAAGAAGACCCGTGTAGTACGTAGGAGGGGTCGTGGCAGAAACGCCATCGACAGTGATGATGAACTCGAGCGAGAGGCAAGATCAGAATCCGGGTCAGACGACGAAGACAACACCTCTTCGGACTCGGATTCCGATGACGGTGGTTTCTCTGGGTCTGCTAACCACACCAAGGATACCGTTGTCACCCCCAGTACCACTCAAACCCCCCCACCTGACGACAAGCCCCTCTCGAATGTCCATGTTGTCGGCGATCCCGTACCTGCAATGGAACAATCCGCATACAAGGAAGGCACCAACTACTGGGGCGCTCTCGACGATGAAGATCCGTGGGGTTCTGCTCCAGTCGAAGTCAATTTTGACGATCATGATCAAATAACGAAGGAGGAGAAACCCCGTCGGAAAAACCGCAACAAAAAGAAGAAGAAGCAACAAGCACCCGCCGATGCAGGCAACAACGAGACGGTCGAAGCTGATCCCGAAGCTTCCTCTTCTGGTCCTGGAACTGGCCCACCTACCGTCGGTCGATCAGCCCGAGAGACTTATCGAAATCGACTACAAGATCCTTCTTATGTCCCAACTGTCGGTGAGTTCTGGGGTCACGACGACCGCCTGTTGGATACGGAGTTGCGGAGTCTGAGTGGCTGGTGGAGGGGTCGTTGGCACAAGGGCAGGGGCAGCTATTCCGGCAGAGGTAGAGGTGATCGTCACGGGAGTGGTTTCGGGTGTGATCAGCCACAGGAGGAATTCAATGCTCATCCTAGTGAACAGCAGACGTGGGGCCACGATGGATTCGAGGAGATGAAGAAGAAGGAAGAACAACGTCGTTTGGCTCGGGAACAGCGACAGAAGGAGCAACGGGAAGCTGTCGCTACTCGCGGTACACCATTTCAGCGTGGTACCATCCGTGGGGGCAGGGGTGGTCTACTTGGTACCAGGGGGCGAGGTTTTTCTCGAGGGGGTTTTAGCCCATCCTCTCCTCGCACATCCCATCCAGTCGATCGGCCGTGGTACGCGCAGAAACCTGAGCGCGTTTGGACAAAACAGCTGGATGGTTTCTTGCACTTCGACTCCACCCTCAAGCCAAGATCTGGTCAAGGCCAGGGATATCGTGTCAAGCTTGTCGGCTCCTCGAAGGAGAAAGTTATTAGATCCTCTTCCACAGTCAATTCAACCCAGGCAGGCGATCAATCCAACCCTGCCGCTACCACTGCCGACAGTGTCACCTCACCTGCCGTCGATAACAATACTTTCACCGTTCGACTCCCTAAGCTGAAGGAGAAGGAAAAATCTCCAGAGGCCCCTCCTCCCGCTCCAATCCCCGAACTTGCACCCGCCGAGACGGAAACTGTGTCACCACCACTCCATACAGAAACGGAGGAATCGCTGGACGATGTTTTCACCGTCAAACCTCGTCCAGTTCCTGCACCATCTATTCTCACCATCGTTCCTCCCCCGACAACCGAGGACTCCGCAGCATCCCAACTGCGATCTGAGATTGTCGAGAGAGCCGTTGTTAAGCAGTCGCCGTCTCAAAGCGTTGATGGTGGGGATTCCAAAGACACCCCGCAGTCCCCAGCAGAATCTCAGCGTCCAGCGCCCCCCATTCTCCCTCCCATCCGAACGGCCTTCACCCCTGTTGCACCTCAGCCCCAGACCTATGCTGCCTCGTACCAGTACCCACCACAATTGCCACCTGGTATCGCCATCAATTCCCATGGGATCACGTACGAGGTCGCCACGGGCCGCCCCGTCTACCTTCAACCCACTCCTCCGCCGATGTACGACCCTCGACCGGTGATGCCCCCCATGCATCCTGGTGCTGTTCCGTTTGCTCCTGGTCATATGCACCATCTGTCCGGACATTCTGCTGATTTCACTCATCCCCGATCTCATTCGATGTCTGGTTATGATCATGTAACCGGTATGGCACTGTTCTCACTACCAAGGCAGAACTCCCGCATCGAAATTCGTCACCCGGACGGATCCATTCCCATCAGCCCCCTAGTGACTGCGCAAGCGCACCGGCCATCGGGACTACGAAGCACTGTGTCCGTGCAGGATACCGACAACGGTTTCCTGGAATCATCCCAAGTTCAGCAGCCGGAAGAGCTCTCTGGCTATTATCCTAGCATTGCAGACCAACGTCCCGGGGATGCACACGCTTTGTCTTCGCCGCATATCGACCCTCAATCAAGCAATGGAATTCAGCACCCCGGGTTGAACCCGAACGTCATGGCGTACCAACCCCAGCCATACCCCTATTATGCTTATCCGGATTACGGGTATCCGCAGTACATGGATATGTCGCAGATGGGATACGAGATGTACCCGGACCCCCACCACCACAACGCCCAAGCCGGTACTTATTGTTGATGAGTGGTCAAGTTACTTTAATTTTTCCTGTTGCTTCCTAGTGGCTTTGTTTCCTTACCCACCCCGTTCCTTCCTCCCCCTCCCCTTCTAATCCCCGGCATGTTCTGGAGAAATGAACGCACTGCCCAACCTAAACTTCTGTAGCTTTCTCAACGATCTTGCCGCGCGAGCGGCCACGTATTGTTATGTGTTTTCTCGATTCGTGTATTGGTTTGTTACGACAGAAGTCTGACGCACTTTCATGCCCCTCCCCTCTTTTGCTTGTTCCATGGTCTGTGTTCCAAACACACTGTTCTCTTGTGTGCTTTTGCTTCTCCTCATTTTCTTGTTTTAGTTATCAGGTCTCTCTCTTTCCCTACACATCTCGCCACGGCTACGCTTAACTGGCGATCACATACAACTACACATACAATTGCTACTATTATGCATCCTCCATATACATTTGGTACCCCTCGTGTGCTCGCTTAGTATACTGTCAAAGGAAGCAATCGTGGGAAACGATCCTCCGCACTTGTCCGTCACATGCACAACTCCCCACTAGCGCAGCCGTTCTTACCTGCATTTAAGTAGACCACGATTTGGCAGAGATGGCGTTGCCAAGGGAGTACAAGTATACCCAGGAGATATCCCAGATGGTGAGCTCCAGTCCGGAACTCAGTCCACCCGGAAAACGGTTTTCATATGGTCCTTGGCATTAGATGTTTGTCTTTGGCGAGGTCCAAGATCCTACAACAGAAACTGTGAATCTTGTAGAAGATATTGTTAGAGGTCAAATCATTGAACTCGTACGTGGTCCCCACGCCCGCGACACTCATCCATGTGGCAAACTGCCTGAACTTGGGCACTCGTGCTAATTCAACCTCTACATCCACTCCGCCACCTTGTTACAACGTCCGCAGATTGTTCAGGCACGCAATTTGGCTAGCAGGCGCGGGGCGAGGTACCTCTCCGCCGAAGATCTTATATTCCTCATCCGTCACGACCGTGCGAAAGTGAACCGGCTCCGGACGTATCTCTCGTGGAAGGATGTCCGGAGGCATGCTAAAGATTCTGGTGGAGATGGTGGCGCTGGAATGGAGGTGGAGACATTGGAGGATGGCGCTGATGGTGAGCCCTCTGAACAATTGCTGTGTCCTTCATTGCTCGGAGCTGATGAAATGGATGTCTAGATAAGTTGAATGCGAAAGCACAGAAGATTACTATCAAGCTGCCCTGGGAAATTCTGACAATCTATTCGGAGGTTCTGCCGCAGGATGACGAAGAGGATGAGGATGATATCGAGGCTCACGAGGCCTCCGTGTTGCGACTAAAGGTGAGCACCCATGAGGTTTTTCACCGCGGGTAAGAAGCTTGATCTCGTGCCTAAACTTGGTAGGAAGCAGATGATGTTACAAGGCAGATGACGAGAGAAGAGTACCAACACTATTCTGACTGTCGACAGGCCTCGTTTACGTACCGTAAAGGTGAGTAAGACACTGCACAGTCCCCCTCCGCCCAAGAAAGGTGACTTTGTACTCATGATCATATCTCCCAGCAAAACGGTTCCGTGAATTCCTCAACTTGCCCTCCCACCTTGACCTCCGCGCCAACGACGATACGGTAGACATCGTCGGTTTCCTGGCCTTCGAGATGGTCCGGTCACTAACCATCGCAGGACTGGAAGTAAAAAAATCCCTGGAAGAATCATACCTCCACGAGGATTACGCCTCCCCTGTTTCTGGTAAACGGAAATTAGGCATGTCTGGAGATTCGGCGAACAAGAGGAGGAGGGATGATTCCCCTGATTGCGAACAACCGTCGGCGTTGCCAGCTTGTTCGCTGTTTTTGCCCCCGCCGGAGGCTAGGACGCCTCTGAGGCCGGAACATATACAAGACGCGTTTGCGAGGATGCAAGGGGATTGGTCTCAGCGCCGCACCGCAGGTATGAGGAATTGGAGAGGCGGATTGGTCAGGACAAGTGTTTCCCTCATTTAACATTAAACGTATTCCCTCCCAGTTCCGTGGTAGTGTATGTATGTTTGTGTGCGTGTGCATGTATTCTTTTGTACATTGGGGTTGGAAGTAATACATTCAGTTTTTGTACCCTGGCCTGGTCGTCTGTCTCTGCCACTAGGCACAGGTTTTGGTATAGAACATGTCTTGGAAGCGTACCCTACCCCGAAAAGAGAAATGACGCGGCTACATCGACGTTCCCACCTGCCGCATCCAGGTACTGAATCGCCTGCCCCCTCGTCGCACCCAAGTCCATCAACACCCTGATAGTCGATTCTGAATACCTCGAAGCCGGTGGCTGTTGAGGTTGCGGTTGTTGCGATTGCGGTTGAGACCTTTCCGCTTGTGTCCTTGGGGCGGCACCGAGTGCGTGCCCTTGTCCGGGGAACGACGAACCCTGGTTCTGTCCTGTGGAGGTGGGATTCGAGGGCCCCGACCCGGACGGGTGAGAGCCTGATTCCTGATCATCGCCCGTTTCGTACACGCGGGCCTTCTCCGGAAGTTCGTGCTCTGCGAGAAACTTTACCTCACGCCCCTGGATCCTCAGTACGCCTTTCTCAAGATCTATGCACGCTTGATGTGCCTTCAACATGTCCAGGCCGAACAACAGGTCTACTTCCCTTCCCTGAACTCAAAGTCAGTGAGAGCGCTGGAAGGTTTCAAGGAAGGAGTTCACCTCCATAATGGTGAACGAGCAGGCCAGGAACAAGTCCGCAACCTTCATTTGAGCACTGTGAACTCGCCCAATAATCTTGGCAGTACCCACTCCTCGAGCGATACCAGAGAATCGCCGGTCGACCAGTCGCATGATGCTATTGACCAAACGAGCAATACTTAAATCGTCATTGAAGGTGGGAGGGGAGGCAGGACACACTTGCAAGCTTCAGCGCATTCCGGGCTCACTAACATAGTCGTTTAAATTTGCGGCCCCAGTTTAGGTACATAGACTCACTCACTGATTGTCTGCTGGGCACCGCTATCCACGAAAGCTTTCAAAGGTTGACCATTGACCTCGACCGTGATACTGAACCCCACAAACCCCGATCAGCGCAACTGAACAAGGCAGACGGGAGAGAAAGACCACCGACTATAGCATGGTGACCCTCCCGAATGCCTCAGGACGATATTCCAAAGCATGATCCATATTCTCCAGTATAGCCTGTTGCCTTATCGCCTCCTCGATCTTACGTTGAGCTTCAACATCGAAGGGGTCGGCCTCCAGTCTGGCAATCTCTCGTTGACGTTCGTGTTCGGCATCGGCTTGCATTTGACGGAGTTGGCGCAGCAGTTGGTAGAATCTAGGTGGGTCAGATTGCGCGGCGGCCGCAAGATCTGGTTGGGTCTGAGATTCAAAAGTTGGGTAAGCTGTGTGGTCGTAAAATGCGGGAGGTTGAGGGAAAGCACCTCTCTGAGTTGCTCCATAAGGCGCGGGTCACCCAAGATTTGGAGACGCATCATCTCAGCATCCCGCTCGATTTCTCTTGATTCAGAGCTGTGAACGTCACAAAGATAGTCATCGAATGCGCGACAAAGACGATATCCGTGTACCCACATTCCAGCAACATTTACTTTTCGCCTCAACGAAAGCACGGCCTTGTCATCTACCCGAGATTCCTTCATGGTGGCTTTGGGGTTTGAAAGGTCTCTTCCCTCATGCGAGATACTTTGCTCGGCCACTGGAATTCCAGACTAGGACCGAAGGGGGAGAGGTCGAATGAGATTAAACAATCAGCTGTGCCCTCACAAAAGCAAGAACAGCGACGCGGGTAACAATCGTCCAGAGTATCGGGCTCAAGGGCGTATGTATGAACTTGAACTGACCTCGGCCTCCAACAAAGCCATGACGTTCTCCAACTCCATATTCTCGTCGATCTCTATCGCATAAGACTCTCCGAGCTCAGTAATAAAGGTGAGCTCCATGGCGTTCCTGAGGTCGAGTTTATTGCCAAGCTGTAGGAACCTATTTGGATGGGAGGGAAAGGAAAGATGGATTACGGTGGCGTGGTCACCCCAGACCGATCATGATGACTTTTGAGAAAGTGATGCACAGCCACAGCCGTACGAAAATCTAGAAGGATCGAGATAAAACACTAGAGTGATTCGTGCTGCTGTTCGTGAAAGAATTACTGGTACATGGGTGATGCAAAAAACGACTACGTAGAGTGTGTGACGGATATACGGAGAGAAAGGTAACGTTCAGCGATGGAAAGCCCTGGACCCACGTCTGAAGCTGTCACGGGCCAATGCGGTCCTGGCGTAACAACGCACGTGAGCAGAAAATACCAGGGAGGGGAAAGGGGGGGGGACGAACAATCTGGAAGGACCTGCGGTAGGTTTAGGGCGCGCAGCAAGGTCACTATCCATGGCGGAAGCAGAAAGACTGGCATCTACGATCAAGCTGAGCGAAAGGGTAAGAAAGAGAGTTGGAGGGGAAAGGCGAACCACTGAGGTCACTGAAACTGGAAGCAGATGAACCATTATTGCTGTCCCTTTCACTGGTCTTTTGGGCGATTCCAATCAGACCACCAAAACCTTGGGGATGAACGTGTCTGGAAGAGAGAGCAGGAGGGCTAGATGACTTGGCGGTAACTGCCGGCCTGCGGATAGGCTGTCGTTCTGGAGGCGGGGAAGGTATGGAGGGGATCGAACCCTGGGGAGATCCTACGCTGGAAGCGCTTTGGCTGCTCGAGTCGAGAGAGGTGTGATTACTCAAAGCCCTTTGAGGGTCCTTGGATGGCCTCTCTGTACGTTGGCGTGGGCGGGATGATCTGACGAGGCCGAGTTTGTCGCCAGTGATCATCGTCTGGAGATTGCGTAGCTTCTGGTCCAAAGCCTCTTGTTCCTCCAACCGGCGTTCGGCTTGTTCTGAAGCATCGAGCTCGGCATCCGAGTCATCATCGCTTCCAGCGGAGGAAGAGTGTGAGCGAATAAGTGGTCGTCTGAGGAGGCGTCCAGGAGGACGGTCTTGGAGAGTCAAAATCGAAGAAGAGGAAACTTTTGGTGAGACATCCGAGGGAGCAGGAGTCAGAGAGTTCAATCTGGCACGAAGACCGAGAGGAGTTGTGAGTCGTGTGGAGGTTATTTGACCAGACAGCCGGGCAACTGGAGTGGGTTGTGCAGTCAGATGATCTGGGCTAGGCGATGCAGCAGATGGGTCATGGCTGGCAGGACTGAGCGCGACCTTGATGCCCTGCAATCCCCGCAAATCCTCCTCGTAGCGTGTCTGTGCACGATAAAGGAGGTAAGGCAGTGGTACCTGGAGGTGTGCAGCGAGACTTGGCCAGTCTGTACCGCCATTGTCTGTAGCACGGGAACGAGCAATGACCTCCCATAAGACTTTCTCCTTTTCTTGGTTCCATTCAACCTGGTATAGTTCTAAGAGTAGCAGTGTAGTGTCTTGAGTGTACGCTTACCTTTGGTGGGTCTAAGCGGGAGTCCTCTGGGCGATTGAACGGGAGCCTGACAACCACCCTCACGTTTAACGGAGCCATCGGGTGATTCCGAAAGCGGAGCGTGGGTGGGAATTGTATGTTCCCAGATAAGGCAAGTTGAGTCTTTGTTGATTTACTTATTTAAAGGCTCTGCTTTTCTCTCTCATGCCATGGTTGGAATTGTCCTGTCACAGTTTGCCTCAAAGGAAGAAGAGGTTCCAAACACGGTGAGTGGTTCGATTCCATCCTTTCTCTTCTTTTCGCGCTCATGGAATCTCCCCAGCCACCTCGTTCAAAGCGTGTAGGACTGATCACAGCTGGTGCCCCACTATCCGTCGATGAGCTCGAGAGACAACATGGAATCAAAGCCATCGACTACGCTTACCACTCCAAACTCGCCCCAGTGCCACCTTTTATCCACAGACAGGCCCAGCCGAGCATCGAGGGAGAGTCTTCCCAACAGAAACCGCGCTCTTTGCAGCGTGTTCCAACCGAGATAGTCGACGAGAACTCTCAACAATCTTCCCAAGGATACAACAACTCTCGCCTGCTGGCCAGGAATCCAAATCCTCTCGAGCGTTCTCCCCGCCGGATCAGATTCCCCACGACCACCGTTCAGACGACCATCACCGATACAAGCAACTGTGCTCCCCCACCTCCTTCCGCAGGTCCGGCGACTGGGCCACAGCTCGCGTCTCCTTATTCGCCTCTTCGTTACACACCAGATGTCCCCACCGAGGACATCCGACTGGATTACAAGGGCAAGGCAAGTGTCCTCATCCCTATGGACGTGGACGATGATGTGAGATCAACATCGCCCACGCCTTCCCCACGACTCGCGACACCTCTCACCTCCCCTTCACCTGCCTCCGCCAAGGTCAGCGGGTCCGTCCCAACCCCACCTTCTACACCTCCCCTAAAGGCTTCATCTTTGTCCAGGAACAATAGTCTCACTAAACGTCCCTCGCTAACTTCCGGATCACGCTCTCTCATAAGGCGTTCTTCTTCGTCTCACGTGCTCACCGGTCACCCACCAAGATATTACCTTAGAAAGAGGAAACCTCCCGCCACAGCTACTCCAATCGTCGCTTCCTCCTCCCAGGAGGCTAAACCAATGTCCAGGTCAAGGAAACGTTCAATTATCCGAGGAGGCATATTGAAGGGTCGACCCAAGAAGAAGGCTGGCAAGTCATAGGCCCTGCAATCCCCGGTGTACATACGATTTCTCACGCGTTGTCATCACGCATCTTGTTGTTCGAGTAGCATTTGGGCTTTAGATCTTGTTGGGCGGTTTACGGGACCACAACGCATTGTTGTATATTCTATCATTCACCTGTTTACCCCTTCTTGTTATCTATTCGTATGCATGCTGTTGTTCGAATAAACAAATAATCGGAAGGATGGTCTCTCTCTTATCAACCTATCTTTGAGCACGATCGTGTCAACATCATCGCACGTGAGACCTCTAGCTCTTGACGCGCCATACGTCCCGTCTTCCGTCCTCCACCATCCTCTGACGCTATCTTTGAACCATCATGGCCTCTCTTGACGATTACGACGAGTTCGGAAACTACATTGGCGCAGACCTCGACTCTGACGATGAGGATGATGACCGGCAACAACAGTATTCTCATGCCGGTCCCTCTCAACCCCAAGCACAAACTTCACGGCCCTTAGAAGGTTTTGAAGACGAGGACGAGCAGATGGCTGACGAACCTGGACCGGGTGCTCTCATGGAAATCGACGGTATGTTCTTTTACCTGCCACCCCCCAGGTTTAATCATCCATTTCGAATCAAAAGATTCCGTTTCCAAACGCGCTCTAGACGCGTTTTATTCCATCCAAGCTGTCCATCCAGTTGCTGAAATGACTCGTCTGCAATCACAGAACCCGTTCATAACGCTGTAATCCTCCACGAAGACAAACAGTATTACCCATCTGCCTCCGACGTATATGGTCAGGACGTCGAGACTCTCGTCCAGGAAGAAGACGCGCAGCCCCTTACAGAACCCATTATTGCTCCGGTAAAGTCCAGAAAATGGGTCGTAGAAGAAAAAGACATGCCAGAGACGAGATTCGACAAAGGCTTCTTGCTCAACATGACCGCATTCCCAGAGTTTATCAGGAACGTCGCCGTCGTCGGTCATTTACACCACGGGAAGACGGCGTTGCTGGACATGCTCGTATTCGAGACTCACAAGATGATTTGGGATGCTGATACCCAGGTCGGTCCTCATCCCACTCACGCATTCGGTTCATTTATCTTCTGTTGTAGATGCGATACACAGATACGCACGTACTCTCTCGCGAACGGGGAATCTCTCTCAAATCTTCTCCCATGTCTTTCGTCCTCGGTACCTCAGCCGGAAAATCCCATTTGGTCCATCTCATCGACACCCCTGGTCATGTCAACTTTCTGGACGAGGTTGCTGCTGCCATCAGATTGGTAGACGGAGTTCTGCTGGTCGTAGACGTTCTCGAAGGCGTTCGTTTTTATCAACTGTCTTGGCTTTCTTCTGAGCTAATACTGTGGGATTCGTTGGCCATTTCAGGCTATGGTCAACACAGAAAAGATCATTAAACACGCTCTTCAGGAGGGCGTCAAAATCACTCTTGTCGTAAACAAGCTCGATAGGCTGATTCTCGAATTGAGAATCAAACCTGTCGACGCCTATTACAAGATCAAGCACACCATCGACGAAATCAACACCCTTATCAGGCATGTGTACAAATTCTCTCCACCTTTTATTGCTACTGACCGCCTCCCCAGCTCTATCGATCCTGATCCTGCACTAAGGTTGAGTCCGGAGAATGGAAACGTAGCCTTTGCCAGTACCGATATGCACTGGTGCTTCACTCTCCGCTCTTTTGCCCGAATGTACGCCGAGGCATACGGCCCCCTCGATGTGAACGCGTTTGCTGATCGCCTTTGGGGAGACATCTACTTCTCTCCTTCAACGCGCAAATTCACGCGAAAGGCTGAGGACCCCGAAACCCCGAGGAGCTTTGTTCACTTCATCCTCACTCCTTTGTACAAACTCTACTCGCAGGTTCTGAGCGAAGACACCGAGTCTCTCAAGGAGACTTTGGGAAGTTTGGGTATCCTGCTGAAACCAGCCATGTTCAAGATGGATGTCCGGCCACTGTTGAAGGTCGTTGCTGGACAGTTCTTTGGACCTGCCACGGGGTTGGTGGATATGATCGCGGAGCATATACCGTCGCCTCTTGAGGGGACTGCCTCAAAGGTGTCAATCACTCTTTATCCCGTTTCTTTCCTTGCCGCTCATTCAACTTGCAGGTCGAGGGAACATACACAGGACCTCAGACGTCGGAGCTGGCCAAGACTATGAAAACTTGTGATCCAAATGGTCCAGTGATGGTTCAAATAGCCAAGTTGTACCACACAACGGACGCGCAAAGCTTCAGGGCCTTTGGACGAGTCGTTAGTGGAACGCTAAAGAAAGGGTTAGATGTCAAAGTTCTCGGAGAGGGGTACTCCCCAGAGGACGAGGAAGATATGGTCAAGGCGACTGTAGAGGACTTGTGGATCTCCCAAGCGAGGTAAGCCCGTGCTTCAACTCATGAATCACCTATTCACCGTTGGTTTCTCGGCAGGTATTTCATTCCCGCGGAAGAGATCCCTGCCGGAAATCTTGTCTTGATCGGAGGCGTCGATGCTTCCATCTCAAAAACAGCGACTCTTGCCGCTATTGACCCCGATTCCGATGAAGAATTATACATATTCCGCCCCCTCAAGTATTCAACACAATCCGTGCTCAAAGTAGCCATCGAGCCTGTCGCGCCCTCGGAACTCCCGAAGATGCTCTCGGGTCTTCGATCCATCAACAAATCTTACCCATTGGCTGCAACCAAGGTCGAAGAGAGCGGTGAACATGTGTTGATTGGTACAGGAGAGTTGTACCTGGATTGCGTGTTGCATGACCTGAGGAGACTGTTCGCCGAGATCGAGATCAAGGTTTCAGATCCAGTCACAAAATTCTGTGAGACGGTGTTGGAAACGAGCGCGTTGAAGTGCTATGCGGACACACCGAACAAAAAGTTTGACATGATTCTTCCTCTGTATTGATTTGTGGAGCTGAAGTTGCTCATCATCCTGTGCAGGAATCGACTAACGATGATTTCCGAACCTTTGGAACGAGGGATCGCGGAAGATCTCGAGACAGGTCGGGTCACTATGAAGATGACTCCTAAAGAGCGAGGAACTTTCTTCCAGGAGAAATACCAGTGGGATCTCCTCGCGTCACGATCAATATGGGCCTTCGGGCCGGACGAGAGCGGGCCAAATATCTTGTTGGACGATACGCTGCCGAGTCAGGTGGACAAAAAGATGTTGGTTTCCGTCAAAGAACATATCAAGCAAGGCTTTCGGTGGGGAGCGAGGGAGGGTCCATTGTGCGATGAACGTGCGCTTTCTCTCGTCCTTCCCTTGCTTTCCTCGGGCTGACATACCTTTTTCCCGGTAGCAATGCGAAATGTTAAATTCAGGATATTGGATGCCAGTCTTGCGGCTGAGCCGATTTATAGAGGGGGTGGACAGATCGTTCCTACGGCCCGCAGGGTCTGTTATTCTTCTTTCCTCATGGTAGGTTTTGTTGCCATTTGTCAGCATTCGACCATGACTGATGAATCAACCTCCAGGCTACGCCCCGGTTGATGGAACCAATCTACTACGTTGAAGTGCAAGCACCGGCGGACTGTATCTCGGCCGTATACACTGTTCTGGCGCGGCGACGTGGACACGTCACCCAGGACATTCCCAAGGCCGGTTCGCCGCTGTACACCGTCAAGGCACTCATCCCCGTCATCGACGCGAACGGTTTCGAAACGGACCTTCGCACGGCAACACAGGGTCAGGCGTTCTGTCAGCAGATATTTGATCATTGGTCAATTGTTCCCGGGGACCCGACGGATAAAACCATAAAGTTGAGACCGCTGGAACCTGCTAGTGGACAAGCACTTGCGAGGGATTTGGTTTTGAAGACGAGGAGGAGGAAGGGGTTGGGAGACCAGATTGCGGTGTCGAAGTATTTGGATGATGAATTTGTGGTGAGTGCGAGCTACCTATTTCTTTTTTGTGGGGCTGCTTTTGATGACTTTTCTCGCGCTCGTGAAGCTTGCACTCTCAGCGTCGGACCATGCGGATCTGTTAGGATAGTTGACAGCGTGTACCTGCTTACTTTATACGCCATCGTGATATAAGTGCTGTTGCATATAAGTACAATACATTCGTAGGAAATGTCTCCTGGGTCGTGGTCAAAATGAACGCGGGGTTTTTCCCTCAATCATGCATCATCTTCCGATTTCCGATCAAACCCCACACGTCCTCGCTCAGTCGAATCGTCAACTGAGATGTGGACATCATATGCTACAGTATCTGAGGGTTTCTAGTTCTCTATTTTTGAGAAAATTCAACTGGAGGACCCCATTCTTTGGTTCCGGTACACCTCCAATGTTCTGCGGTCTACTGTGCCTGGTCGCCCTGGCTTCTGGTCGGTGCTACCTGTCAACCTACATTGATTCGCGAGCGGCGCATGGAAACCCGCAATAGAGATGAAACAGTTGGAACGTCGGTCTGTGTGTCCATGAATTGTGGGCGATGTGGGTCCGAAAGTTGTTTACCAAAGGTTTGTCTGAAGTTGAACTTCCAAAGTTCAAAAGGCCTGGGGCGCGCTGGTTCATTCCTTGGTTCGTTACGCTCAGCAAGTTTTTTTCATACGCGTTTTTTGCTTGTTCTTCGACAGTGTATCCTCTCCTCCGAAGGATCCATCCTCCCTCGACGGTCCTTCCGTATCCGCCAAGGATCAAACATTCATCTCACCCCCAATAAAACGCTACACGACATCCCCCACGCTCTCCTCGAAACGCAACTCTCGAAAAGATGATTCCCCTTGTGCCTACCCTCGCTCTTTCCTTCCTGTCATTTACTTGTTCAGCATTCGTCATTCTCCGTATCGTCATCCCTATTCTTCCACCTCATCCCTTGAGCAGACGGGTCGCTCCAGTACGTTTTTCCGTCCTCTTGCTGTTACTGTGGTTAGGTGCTGACGAGGAATCTACAGGCTGAATTTGGTCTTCCGAACTTCAAGAAGCTGGCGCCAGCTGACAAGACACACCTCTGGATTGCCGCTTGTGACGTTCTCGCTCTCATCGTATTCGTCTGGCAAGTCATCGCCGAGTCCCTCGGTGGACCTTCCAATTCGACTACCGCAGTCAATGCTCTTGCTGCTGTTCGACTTTGGTTCGCTAGCACTCTTAGGGCTACCTGCGTCTTTGTTGTTATCGCCACGACCCTCCTACATGTCCGTCTCGCACGCCCCGTTGACTTTGGTAAATCCCACTGGCTTATTTGGGGTCCCGGGCTTCTTCTTGTCATCACCTCGACCGGTGTTGCTGGTGAGTTTCTATGCCCCTTCTTTATGGATTGACCCTTACGCTCCGTGTAGGTGTCCTTGCTGGTGCCGATTTCCCGAGCTTCTTTATCGGAATGATCGCCTATTCTTCCTCCCTCACTTTCCTTGGTGTTACTGTCTTCGTCGGTCTCGTTGGCACTCTTGTTGCCATCCGCCGCAACCTTACATCTACCTCTGAGCTTGACGACTCTTGGCCTCCCATGCGCCAGGTCGACGAGAAGCACCATTCATTCGCCCAGGATGAGATCGATGTCTTGAAGGAAGGCTCTTCGTGGATCACTTCCGATGCCGGTAGCTGCCACGGCGGATCTGTCTCTACCTTCTCATTCTCTACCCACCAGACCCACGTTCGCAAGTCGTCCAACAGTTCCAGTAACTTCCACCACGGATCCGTTCCCCCAAAGTCGGCCTTCTGGTCCAACCTTGAGACTGCCGGCAGGATCTCACCAGTTCCTCCCGTTCCCCCTCTCCCGGCCCCTTACAAGCCAGCCTCTCCTACCTTTGGGATTGCGTGCGAAGACCCTGATCCTTTCCGCCGAACCGTCGGTAACGACCCGCGAATCCGCAACGGGTCTCAAGCTTCGTGGTTGACTGAACCCTCAATTGCTCCCAGCACGGTTACCACTTGGTCATTCCCCGCGAACCGCCCTCCCTCTCGCCCTAATACCCCTTCCATGTTCCCTCAGTCCACAGCCGATCTCCACGCTGAACTGCTCCGCCCCCCTATTCCCTCTCGCCCACAGACTCCGGCTATTAGCTCTGCTCAGGTGTTGGGTGGGTACGGCTTCTCAGATGTTTCCCTTGTTGAGAGGCAGGCTGCTCTGGCGGCTGTCCCTGATGGTGATTTGGATACCACCGTGGCCCGTGTTGTGGTCTGGTTCATTAGCGTTTTGCTCCCTTGTGTGAGTTGTGTCCATGCCTCGTATCTGTCGCTGTTTCCTGATCACCTCTACAGGCTTTGAGTCTCCCGTACTTCGTCTCGGTACACCTTACTGGCACTGCTTCCACCGCTGCTTCCATTCTAATGATCCTCGCCATCACTCTTCCTTCTCCGTTCTTGGCACTTTGCCTCATGTTCAACTGTTCTCTCCTCGTTCCCTCTGGTCTTTTCGAGTCTACCGCTCAGCCCATGCCCGAGCTTGCCCGTGCTTCTTCCCCCACCATTTCACGCCCTTGGTCCCATGAGTACAAGAGGAGCGGCAGTGTCACTGTTGTCGAAGGTCGCCGCAGTGGTGACGTTTGGATTTCCAACGGTGATGCGGTTGATGGGAGGAACAAGGTCGGGCGTGCTCTTGATATGCTCAACTCCAAGCCCAAGCTGTCGGTCCTCCCCCTGGTAGATGGTGTCGTCAAGACGATCGATGGAGAGCTCACCCCTCCTCTACCTCTCCAAAGCGCTCCGAACTCTCTCCCTTCCACTCCTGTTTCCGAGAACTCACAAGAGTTGGGTAGGAAGAAGTCGAAGGCTTCCTCATACTACTCTGGTACTGACGAAACTCAGCTGCACACTGCCCGTGTAATGGTTGCTCAAAAACACTATTCTGCTCTCGCCATGACCATGGTGGTTCCCCCCTCTCCTGACCCCGAAGGAAAGTCTTACGCTGCTTCTCCCCAGGAGGTTGAGAGTACAGGTATCGCCAGTGGTGTTGCTATCTACGAACGCTCCGAAGGACGTTCCCATTGCCGCACCAGGTCCGCTTCTTCCGTTTCAAGCTTCAGATCGCGCAATGTCATCAGTCCACCTCCTGCCTTCCCCCTCCCTCCTACTCCTCCATCCGTTAAGGCTGCCCGCGCAATGGCCCATAAGCGGTCCTATTCTTCTGGCCTTTCCATGACAGAGATTGATGCTCTATCGGCTGGGATACTTCCTAACCTTGTTCCCGGGCTGAAGATTGGGGAGGGTGTAAGGGTTTCCGGTGACTGGAGGCTCTCGACTGCTTCCCACACCGGGAGGAGCATGACCGGCAAGACCTTCGACGATTTCCTTGCCAACCTCCCGAAGGAACTCGGTGGGTTGCCTGGCGAATTTTCATCCCCCGAATTCCATTCCACTCCGGCTACCAATGGCAAGAAAGTTGGCCAAAGAGTCAGGAAGGCCAGCCACAAGAGGCATCACTTCAGCCTACCCAGCCTTAGCCTCGGAAAGAACGGTATCCATGGCCTTTCTACTTGGAGGACGGAAGTTACCAGTGCACTGGAAGTTCATGCTCAGGAAGAAAGGAGAAATACTGTGATTGGCGACCAACGCCCCGAGACCGGTCTGGATGCCGTCCGCGAGGTTGACGAGGTTTCCCGCCCTTCTTCGCCCTTCCGTGTTCAAGATCCTGCCACTGCTCGTTCTTCAATGGCCACCCTGATCAATGCGTTGGATAACGAGTTCAAGCTCGGTCTTTACGGCATTGACGAGAATCTCTCCTTTGACTTCGATGCTTCTGGACCATTGGCTCACAGCACCCCCCATGAATCCCATAAACCAGTATCACGCTCCCCCGTCCCTCCTGTGCCCAAGTCGAAGACAACGAAGGCTGAACGTCGCTCAAGCATCGTTTACATCAAATCTGACGAGAACGCCGTCCCCTCTAATACCACCCACGACAACACGACCCGCAAGTCTCTCTCTCCTACCAAGCGCCTGGCGGAGTTTTCATCGCGAGCGGTGAAACCTTTGATGTCCAGGAATAAGCGCAAGACCAACAAAGACGAGAACGCTTCGTCCACGACCAATACCACAGCCACCGCAGCACTCCCCGGTAACGGAAATAAGGACGTCTTGACGGCCTCCCACGGTGGAGGCCTCCGTCCTTTGTCTCTTTTGCAGGATCGGGATGTCAACCGCTCCGTCCAACCCGATTTGGACGTTGTAGCGGAAGACAAAAACACCCGTCCTCTGGATCTCAAGAAGAAGCAAAAGAATGTTACCGGGTTGAGAGCTCTGGCCAACGGTGCGGTCGCTGGAAAGGACGAAAACGAGAACGTTCATGCGATTAGGTTGGTGACTGGGGCTACTTCCAAGGGCTTGAAGCCCTTGAAGCTTGCTAGGAGCGAGACCAGCAAACAGCGGGCTGTTCTCAGGTCAAACGAAGTCCTGCCAAAGGTTGTTGTTCGACCCCCATCTGAGGTGCACGGTGCTTCTGAGGTGAACTATCGGATGCAGTTCCATTGATTTGGACACCTTTATATTTCCTTTAATCTTGCTGTCTCGATATTTCCTACCTTGCTTTCTTTCCAACTTGCTTTTACCCCGCTCGAACTCTTTAGTTATCTCTTACAGTGCTCTTTTACATGACACGAATTTTTGGCTCTGCCGACGCCTGTTTTCGTGCACGACTTCCTACTGCCTTCCACCCACGCTACTCACCCCACGTCTTGCATGCTCTCTACCAGTCACGTATATACCACTCTCATTGATCGCATAGTACCCGGTACCGTTTTCTTTGCTTTGCCAAAGTACGTACGAAACCTTCTTTTGTCACATGAGTACCCTTTCTTCTTGTTCGCAGTGTTTTGAACCGCAGTTTGACTTACTCTTCGATAGTGTTTTCGTCATACAGGTCTTATGTGTTTTCAGATATACAAGTCGTCTGTGTTGTTATACTTGAATTATCAACTATGCTCCTCTTTTTCCCTCCTCAATATTAGTGGTAGAAGGATGTGTGAATTTCAAGCGGAACTAAAACTTGCGTTACTACGTGGGAGTTCAACATAATCTGCACCATGTATCGCAAATCGCTCCTGAAAACCATACGTCAGAGAGGGAAGAGCCCAGAACGGGTCTTCGTTTTCGGTGACTTTGTGACTGTGCGGTGGGGAGAAGTAGCGGGATATCATTGCGTCATTGGTCGAATCAGTGATCGGAGACGGAATGAGTGGCACCAGTCTAACCTTGGCGTTGGAATGAATTTTGTTTCATTGAAACCCCCTCCTCCCTGGTTACCCACCACCTGTCCTGAGAAGCGTCCGCATGGCAAGCCATGACTACGTGGTCATACTCCTTTGACTTGACGCTTGTGGCAGTGGGAAACGGTGCATTTCCGGACTCGAGGGTTCGCACTGAGTGGCGATCCAGTGATAAGGTTTTAGCGCTGCGCATACGTCATTCCCTAAGCTAACGCTAGGTAGCACGTGCTCGGAAATCCTTAATCTTATCTTGTCCCCTATAGCCACTTACATGTACTCTCTTCCTCCAATACTTTCATCTCTAACTGTGTTGCGGTTGTCATGGATAACAAGCAAGAGACCACTCAATCGGGTCCCAGCCCCAGCGGTTCTCTCGGCGCAGGAGATACCTCCCTGCCGCAGAGTTCTTCCCGTACGCTCCGCTCCCCTCCATCCGAGATGGAGGCCAAATCCTACTACGCTGGCCTGCCTTCTGCCCCAATCTTGGTCGCGCGCTCGAGCACCACTCCGTGGGTGGCGCCCACCGGCCCGGAGGCGTACCTACAAACTAAAGAGCTCGGCCCCGTTGGCAGGCACGCGATACGAGAGGTCTGGGAAGACGGCCTGGGATCCAAGATCTGCGCCCTTCTGGACTCGATGAAGGTGGAGTGGACTAGCATTGACATTGTCCGGATCGGGTACGACGAAGAGTATACTACGCATACTGCCCCTGTCGTCATTTGGATTGGCGTGACACCTGCATCACTCTCTGGCAATGACGGCGTCGCGGTGGTCGTCAAGTGCCAGGAGGTTCTCGAAGAGTACAATCTCACCGATGTTGACGTTGAGATCCGCGAGTCGGTTGTTTGGGGGTCCAGGGCTTATAGAAGCTGTGGGTTTTCTTTTTTTTCTTTTTTCCCCCAAACAAGTGTGATTGAAGAGACAGCAAAGAAAACTGCGGCGCACTGATGGGGCAGCACGTGGGGCTGGCGGTCAAGAGAAAGGGAGGCCAACAGTGACCTCCAAAGGAGTGAGGGAAATCGCGCCGTGCTGGTCGTAACGTTTCGTGGATGTACTTGTTTCGAAAATCGTACACATGTAAATACTGTCATCGGAATGCGTAATTATGGTCGAGGCTGAAAATTGATCAAGATTCCTTGGCCCTCCGACAACTCTTGTGAGCACTTCACTGCCAGCGATAGGGTCATGGGCTTCCGTCCAAGAGCAAACATACATGATACAAGTCTAAAGCTGTAGGTATACATAAGGGTATGTCCGTACAAGGGTCGACATAAAATATAATGCCCAACGATCCATAATGTACATGGATGAAATCTGTCGGCAACATGAAAATCAGATCATCAGATCCCCCCCAATGAGATCGTGCCATATTTGCTGTGAATCCAGGACCGCTCTGAATGGTAAATCGTAACGGGCGACTATGCTCACTTTCCTCGTGTACGCTTTTTTTATCCGCACCATCTCACGGCCGATCCGTGAAACGTCGTCAGTTATCTCTTGACTCAAAACGTAACCCGGCTCGCTGAGGGAAAGCGTGACGGACAGTCGAAGGGTGATAGCAGATAAAAGTGGAGTGTTTCTGGGGTTCAATGTGGAAAACGCTCGGGCAATCCAGCGGAGGCTTCCGCTGGTATAAATTGCTCCCAGATCAACCTCCCGCAGTCTCGTGAAAGGAGAGAAATCGAAGGACTGGCCGTCGATATATTCCTCTGGAAAATATCAGCAGCTAGATTTGAGGTACAAAAGAAAGAGGAGTGACCTTGCACGAAGGCCGAAAAGTGAAGTTTTGTCAGAGTGTGTTGGCATGCTTCCACGAGTTTGAGGGTGGCCGGAAAACAGCTCATAGACGAATCACGAATTTCGACTTCCGCGAATTGTGAACCTGTTGGGATCTCCATCAACAGGTTCAGGAGATCACGGTGGGCGAATCTTCTGCGAAGTCGTAGTTTTCCGCCCAGCCTGCTCTGGATTAGCACTCCGGCCCCGGGTGGAATCATGCCAGCCCATTCGGTGCTCCTCAAGGATATATTTTCCAGGTTGGGCAGCTGTTGTAGCACCGAGACGATGTGTGCGGTAAGAACCTTGGAGAAAGTGATGTCTACGGAGCGGATAGACGGAGGCAATTCTCCGAGAGCGGAGATGAAACTGGGGTCGGTCGCAATTCGACCGATTAGAGTGAGTTTGTGAACGTTGGAGAAATAGCGGATTCTGTCCGCAAATTCGATGGGTACATTCGGGTGGATGTAACAGAAGGATAGGTCTCTAACATGCCTGGCCGGGCTGTCTTCGGGGATCGGGAAGGCCGCGTTCCATTTCGTGATGTCGCTTGCGGTCAAGAAGAGGGTGTTGAAGAGGTGACGACGTGATGGGAATATCCACGATTTGGCAACAAGCGAACACGAGCGGAGGGTTGTCGACTCTTTCGAGAGGTGGTCCAAGATCTCGTGGACGAGCTCCTGGGGGACCCTCGAGTTGCCGGTGGTTTGAGTGGACCTTGCGAGTTTGGAGAATATGCGGCCCATGTGTGGTTGGAGAGGCGGAGGGGCACAGCCACATGTACTGCCTAATGCAGCAGGGAACATTTCCCGATCAAGCGGACCTTTTTGTTCCGATATCACCGCTGGCCACCACATCGCATCACCGGGGATGGGGTGACCAGGCAGCGCGTTAAACATAACGGGCATCGAGAGTGTGATCCCCAAAGAAATGCGTTTGAGCACCGGCTACCTGGCTAACACGAATTCCCGCAATATCGCTGCCTTCCCGGTCAGCTGGCCACATATAACCGAACTCCAAATCAAGTCACCTCCACCATACCCCCATGACGCATCCCATCCCCCAGCCACGAAGGATCCCTTTCTTCGGGAATATCACCTCGATTGACCGAACGGCGCCGACAAAATCTCTCCTCCTCTTGGCTCAGCGATATGGCGAAATATACCGCCTGGACCTCCTCGGTGCGTCGAGAAAAACTCCGTCAAGACTTGTGACCTATCTTTTTCCCAGGACGACAGCTCGTCGTAGTGAGCAGTTGTGACCTCCTCAACGAGTTGTGCGACGACAAAAGGTTCCCGAAGCTGGTCAGTGGGGCTGTAAAGGAGATATCCGCCCTCGTACACGACGGGCTTTTCACGTATGCTAAAGTTACCACATCTCGCCCCATGGACTGACATTCGCACAGGGCCGATACGGGCAATAAGAATTGGGCGATCGCCCGTACGTCCATCTTCCAGTGTTTATTTTGACTAGCGTTGATTTGTTTCACAGACCGTTTGCTCATGCCTATTTTTGGAACGGGAGCCATCCGCGATATGTTCCCGGCCATGGAAGACATAGTCTCGCAGCTGGTCACAAAATGGGAGAGGTTTGGCCCTGACCATGTGATCGATCCTGGCAAGGACTACACAAAGCTGACGCTGGACGCGATTGCTCTCGCATCCATGTCTTATCGCATGAACTCGTTTTACACAGTCAGTCGGTCAATTATCTTACAGAAAATTGCACTGACCCAACCCTCAGGAAGATATGGTACCATTTGTGGCCGCCTTGACTGGAGCTCTCTTGGAGTGCCAACTACGAGCCACACGGCCGCGTATCGCAACAGCTATGATGACCGGCACTCAAGCGCAGTTTGAGGGGGACATTAAATTGATGATAGACACCGCACTTGCCCGTACGTTCTCTGGCCTATTTGTTTGTCAGATCCTAATCCCGCCCTTCAAGTTGTTCGAAAGCGCAGGGAAAATCCCACAGATCCGGATGGGCCTAAGGACCTTCTTGATCGAATGTTGACTGTAGTTGACACTAAAACGGGGGAGAAAATGTCAGACGAATCGATCGTGGATAATGTAAGCCCTCACTTGTATTACTGCGTCAATTTTCTGACCTTGACCCAAGTTGATCACGTTCCTCATCGCTGGCCATGAGACAACCGCAGGTTAGTTCTCCTCGTCGGTGCGCTGGATGATGTGCTGACTCTTTGTGAATAGCAATGCTCACCTTCTTGACCTACGAGCTCTTGAAACACCCGAATGTCCTCCTCAAACTAAGAGCAGAAATCGACGACGTTCTCGGGGATCAGCCTATCGCCATGAACGACATCTCCAAGATGCCCTACACCGTTGCAGTCTTGAGGGAAATCCTACGGTTCCACCCTCCTGCCGCCGCTCGATTCGTCCACTCTTTGGAACCGACCACTATTGGAAAGGGAAAGTACGCTCTTACCCCAGACGACCATATCTTGATAAATTCCATTTCGACAAACCGCGACCCGGCGGTTTGGGGAGATGATGTGCGTTTATTTCATTTTTCCTAGTCCCCCTTGCTTATGGATCTCCCATAGGCGGACGAGTTCAAACCCGAGAGGATGTTGGACGGCGGGTTTGAGAAGGTGCCGGTACGTGAATGAGCCATGCCCCTGGTACCAGCAATCCACGACGCCATTTCTGTCTTGTACCAGCCGAATTCATGGCAACCATTCGGGTTCGGTCTGCGAGCTTGCATCGTAAGGTTCTTCGCATCCCACCCAAATCCTGTTCCCTGAGTCAACTTATGTAGGGTAGGGCGTTCGCCATCCAGGAGGCTCACATGGCCGTCGCGACCATATTCCAACGCTTCGACCTCGTCATGGATGACCCGAGCTACCAGTTGAGAGAGAAACAGACCGTTACCCTCAAACCTGACGGCTTCTACATTCGCGCGTATCCGAGGAACAGAAAGGCGAGGCTTTATACCACACCCTCGAGTACAACACTGCTCCACGGAAACGCGAAGCAGAAAACAAAATTCGCGGCGCCCGCAGACGTGGCTAGTAGCCATCCGTTGTACGTCTTGTACGGCTCCAATTCTGGCACGTCGGAAGGCTTTGCGCAAAGGGTAGCTTCAGACGCCCCTGTCCATGGTTTCCGACCATCGATAGGAACCCTGGACTCAGCTGCAGAAAGAATTCCGTCGGATGGTCCCGTTGTAATCATTACCGCCTCCTTCGAAGGTCTGTCACGTTACTCCCCGTGGGTGATTTCATGAAGCGTTGACCCGAAATTAGGTGAACCTGCAGACAACGCCGCTTACTTCGTAAAGTGGTTGAACAGCCTGCAAGGCGAACCTTTATCCGACCTCAGATATGCAGTCTTTGGTTGCGGAAATCGTGATTGGGTTCAGACCTATCAACGGATTCCAAGGCTGGTAGATGAGCTCCTTGGCAAACGTGGTGGTCAAGCCCTTCTTTCGCGAGGTGAAGGGGATGCGGGAGGATCAGATATCTTCAACGACTTTGACAACTGGGAGGACAGTCTGTTCAAAAAATTAACTGAGGTAAGATCACCCGTATGCCCCGATCTACTTGGTGGCTGATAAGACCTTTGCTCAGGAATACCACACTAAATCCTCGAAGAGCATTTCGAGCATCGAGATCCGGGAGGTGGCGCCTGGAACCGAGAGGGCGGCGACGCTTCGTCAGACCGATGCGGCTCTTGGCGAAGTGATTGCGAATACCATCTTAACCGCTCCCGGAAAACCTGTGAAACGACACCTCGGTAAGGCGCTAAACCATCGCACGAAATTTGGGGTTAACAATCTGTGTAGAGTTCGAGCTTCCCCCTAACCAGACATACAGCGCTGGTGATTATCTCGCCATGTAGGAAAATCCCTTTTCTTCCAACCCTCTCCCACTTCCTCACCCACCGTACGTCAGTCTACCGGTAAACCCCGAGAGGGATGTGAAGCGCGTTCTCAGCCGCTTCAAGCTGCTTGGCGAACAAGAGGTATTCGTGGATACTTCTACTTCACTTCGTTTCTGACGGAGGATATAGATCACAATCTCCTCGAATATTCCCACCTCTCTGCCCATCGGAAAATCTATCACGATCTCTGGCCTCCTGAGTGGGTACGTAGAACTGTCACAACCGGCGACCCCACGCAACCTCCGTGACCTTGTGGAATCGTCCAAATCCGAGGCTGCTACTCAGACGTTGCTTAAACTTTCCGAGATGTATGCTCAAGAGGTATTGGCTAAGCGCATCAGCCTGTTGGATATCCTCGAGGCCAATCCTGATATCCAACCTACGTTCGTCCAATACGTCGAGATGCTTCCTCCCATCCGTGTCAGACAGTATTCGATCTCTTCGTCGCCACTCTGGAATCCCCAGCGCGTCAGTTTGACAATCAGTGTCGTCAGGGCTCCTGCCCTATCCGGCAAGGACGAAGACTTTATGGGCGTAGCCACCACGTTTTTGGATGGCCTCAAGCCAGGTGATAGGGTCCAGATGGCCATCCGACCCTCTGGCGCTTTCCATCTTCCACAGGATCCATCCATTCCCGTTGTGATGATCGCCGCCGGATCTGGAGTCGCCCCGATGCGTGGGTTCATCCAGGAACGGGCCCTGCAAAGGGAGGCCGGACGTGATGTTGGGACAATGACGCTGTTCTTTGGGTGCAGATCTCCGGATGACGACTTCTTGTACTCCAAGACGGACTTGGAAGAATGGAGCAAGTTGGGGATCCTGGAAGTCCGACCCGCGTTTTCGAGAGACACTGAGAAGTCTGAGGGATGCAGATACGTTCAGGAGTACGTGACCACCTTTCTCTATCGCGAGGCGATGAATGACGTGGTAACTTTCACAGTCGTATTTGGAATGATAGGGCCGTTGTATCCAAGTGGTTCGATCAGGGAGCGAGCGTGAGTTTATCGATCACCTGCAATCTCTACAGGTCCCTGACGCGCGAACCCACAGTACTACTTTTGCGGGGCTGGAAAGGTTGCTTTGGAGGTCAAGACGAAATTAAGGAACATGATAATGGAATCGAAGGGCTGCACCGAGGAAGAGGCTACGATGAGCTTGGAGCGGCTCACTAGAACATCACGATTCGCCACCGATATTTTTGACTGATTCGTTTGTCTGTAAAGAGTGAAGAGAATGGTCGGGGGACGCTATGTATTCGTTACAACTTAGATTTATGTCCCACGAAGCTGGTGAGCCAGTCGAGTACATCCCGCGTCACTTCGTCCTTTGTCTCTACCATGAGCCAGTGCCCTGCGCCTTCGTAAGTTACGATCCTCGCCCAAGGCAGAGCCTTTCGCATAACCCCAACAACTTGTTCTGGGCTTGTTGCGTCGTTGGATCCCCGAAGATAGAGGACCGGTACGCTCTCCTTGTACACAAACGGCAGGTTGGGAGCTAGGGAGTGGATGAATGAATTCCCACCCGATCACCAGTGAGGTTATAGGCCTACCAGCTTGCTCCTCTTCAAACCTGAGCTTGGTTGTGCGATAATAATTCAGCTGGCCCTGGATGGAACCGCCGGTTTGGGATAGCAAGTAATTCATCTCCTGCCATAACATCGAACTCGGCGTTCACGGTCATGATGAACTCAAAGGCTCACTTGGTCGTTGAGTATGGATTTCACCCCATCTGATTTGTGTTCAGCTTTGCCGTTCATGAGGTCCCGAAGGTTTTGCGGAAGACCAAACCCTTGCATAGGGGATGCGGGGTGATACACTGTCTTGTAGAATAGTGGGATCTGCAGAAACGGGTGGTTATCATTGGGTTGGACAAAGGGGGGGGGGGGGGGGGGGGGGCGTCTTACATTTCTGCCGATTTCCTCGTTGGCCTCTTCGCTGGCGAAGTAAAGCTGGTAACTCCACCCAACAGGATTCCTTGCGACCACGGACTCCAGAGAGCGGTACTCAGTACTTCGAGGGAAGAATGCTACGCTAAGGCTATCAGGCAGCATTTCAGCACCTACAATGTAATCTCGCATGATAGAACATGAGCATACTGGGCGACGGCAATCACCCGGTCCGGATGCCATAGGGTGAATCTATTTACGACAACGGAGCCCCAATCGTGACCGATCGCAACCTGACGATGACGGTATTTTGGATGACGATGGGAGACGGAAGGAGTGCGACGTGTAAACGGCGTACCACTGTAGAGACGCCGACAGCGTCTAGAAGAGCAGCCAAATCGTCTGCGAGTTTCTTGGTGGTGTAATCCGCGATCGCCGTCGGCTTGTCCGATTGGCCGTATCCGAGCATATCGGGAGCGATGATGCGGTGGCCTGCTTGAACCCATGGGCGGATCTGATACCTCCAGCCATACCTGTGTTCGTTTCTCAGCCGGAACGCACGACATCTTTTCGGCATTCTGATGTGTCGTACCAGAGATCGGGAAATCCGTGCACCAAGAGCAGGGTGAGGTGCTTTTCGGTGGTGTAGTCGTTGGGTAACTGATCGACGTAGTGGTACTTTCTGCCAGTGCTCAACGTGATGGAGTTGTGGTTGAAGGATTCTGGGTTGGATGGGTCCATGTTGGTCGGGATCAGGAGCTAGCCAGGCACCATACTTTGAATACTGATAAGGTTGCGGTTGTTAACAGAGTGGGCGACCGCAACTCCTTACTTAAGCTAGAATCAATGCGGGCCGAATAGATCTTCTCACCCTGCCCATATAAATCACGCAGGTTCACGAGACTCTGCAGCTGGCCCTGTGAAGGAGAGGGAGTACTTTCGGTACCCCAGAGAGCAGGCGGACTGGATCAAGCCTCGGGTTCGGAGGGGTGGTTTAGACAACGCGTCCAGCGAGTCCTCCATTTTGTACTGCGACTCAACCGTGATATTTGCGGTGAATGAGCTTTGAACATGAAGACCTTTCCTGGCCGTAAAATACAAAGTCCAAACGCTTGATCTACCTTACCGCGTGACAGCAACCAGACCTGAGCACGGGGGAGGAGCAAGAGAACTTTCTTGATCAAAATACCCGGGTGGGAGGGGAAAGAGGAGGAGGGACTTGGTCGGTATTTTTGATGGGACGGCTTGAGATTGGAGGAGGTGATTGGGGATTTTCACGCTCAGGCTCGGGCGTAGGGGCAGAAGGGGAAATTTCTCGGGACGTTTCACGCTCAGGAGTAACGTTCATATGGAAATGAATACTCTGGATGTGTTATCTCATGAGTTTCTTGCATTCGGGGCGCATATATGCAGTGCGGGCGCACTTACTGAGCCCGATCCCGCGGCTCGCTTGGATGGATGCGAGGTAACTCCGATTTCTTCGGTTTCCAGATGACGTCCGAGTTTCCGTGCATTCCTTCCAGGGCGATGGACATGCTGGAACGCGGCTATCCTATCGAATGCTTTTGTCTCTTCGGCCGTGAGGGCACCGTATTTGGCTTTCTTTCCACCGGGGTTATGCCGATACCACGTCCTTCTCGAGACGACCTTGCCACCAGGTGAAAACCGCGTGCACTTCTCGCATCTGCAAGTAGCCTTGAGGGGGTCGGATTCTGGGGGATCCATGCAGGGAAATAGGCCGGATCGCGCGTAAGGTCGTCGGAGGACTTGAAAGAAAGTAACTTTACATTAATTCACACGAGTTACGACGACGACGTAGGTACATGCTGTCTACTCTATTGAAAATATGTTGAACTTGATGTTGACGACTAGACGACGCGGGCTCATTAGATAAGGGCACGCGATCTGGCTTGATCCGGATCGCGCGGCCGAGACCTTCTCACGAGAGTGAGCTAAGATCGCGACTGTTCAATGAGCCGTGATCAGAACTGACTCAGTTCGCGGCAACACTACGTGAGATAGATCCGACTCGCTCAGTGCAGCGGCATGACGGACAATGTCACCATGGGTTCCGGAAAACATACACGATATTTGTACAGTACATTCAATAGTCAAAATTTTTATTTAATACCCCTAGATTCAAGCAGCCTTCACATCGAGTCCTCAAGCGTGCGCATTCAAAGTTTAGTGAGGTTGTTCTCGGAGAGCCAAATCAAAACGTCCTTTGCGACGTTATCCTTCTCCTGATACATGAGCCAGTGACCGGAGCCCTCATAGTTGATGACCTTGGTCTGAGGGAGGAGCTCCTTCATCAAAGCGATACGGACTTCGGGGCTCGTACGGTCATCAGCTCCACGGAGGAAGAGAACCGGTATCTTGACCGCGTATGTCATTGGAAGATCACCAGCTGGGGTTTCAATATGAGCATGTTCACGCCAACTCCTATGGTAGTGCTTACCTTTCTCCTCATCAAACCGGATCCTGGAAGTCCGGTAGTAGTTCAGTGGGCCGTGGAAGGAGGCGTTTTGAGTGATATAGTATTCCAATTCCTGCGAGAGTTTGAATTCGACAACGGCCGTTTTAGACGGGACCAACCTCATCGCTCAAGATGGTCTTGATAACGCTGGGGTCAACCCGGACCTCCGCGTCTAGAACCTGCACGAGGTCGTCTATACGACCGGTAGTTGAACCAGGAACGGCAAAGAGGGACCTGTAAAACATTTCGATCTGTTTCCGTTTGGAATCGCTCAGTCTCTGGGAAGTGGGGAGTAGAGAATGGAGTTACTTGGTTTTCGATCTTCTTGGTGTTCGCAGGATCAGCGAAGTAGAGCTGGTACGCGTAATCGGGAAACTTCTTGGCGAGGTCCTCGAGAGAGACATATTCCTTGTAGGGAGGGAAGAAGCTGACGCTCAAGCTGGAGTTGACGTTAGGTTTTTTTACTGGACGTTGAGTCACTAATTCGAGACAATACTCACTGGGCGACGCCAAGCGCTCGCTGGGGATGCCAGAGAATGAATCGAGCGGCTAAAACCGAGCCCCAGTCATGTGCGACGAGAACCTGTCGGGTTCGTCAAGCATCTCCCTCGATGATCGGATGGTAAGACGTACAGCCCTAGGGGAACCGATGTGATCGAGAAGGGCAGCGAGGTCATCAGAGAGCTTTTTGAAGGAATATTCCTCAAGTTCGTTAGGCTTATCGGTCTGACCGTAGCCTAGCATGTCCGGGGCGACGACGCGGTAGCCAGCCTTAACCCAATGGCAGATCTGATGTTTCCATGCAGCCCTGACCGCAGTCGCATGATAAAAAAATCGGGTTGCTACGTTGAAAGGGAGGTTACATACCAGAGATCGGGAAATCCGTGCATCAGGAGGAGCGTAATGGTCTTGTCAGCATCATAGTCCGTCGGGAGCTCATCGACGTAGTGGTAAGTCCTGCCGGTCGACAACCGGGTCGACTGGTGGTTGAAGGAATCGAGATTGGCAGGGTTGGGGGGCATGATGGTTGATGATAGATAAGAGATGGATTGTTCCTGCCAGCGAAGGATTTATAACCTTCAGCTCAAACCGAGCTGATGGGACGGCCGAGACTATGCCGGGTGACCCACAATGCTCAACACCCGGACCGGAGGTTAGGGCAAGTAGGGTCTTTGATAGCCGACTGTAAGTCACACCGCTTGTTGGATTACAGATATATGATAGTGGGGAACTCACCTCGCGGTCAAATTTGTTTTTGGGAAACCACCGATGTCAGCTTGAAGCACTGGTGACCAACTGGAGGTGATGGGCGGTGATCGTGATTTTCGTGATCATCTTGATTCCCACCTCGATCGACTGGCGCTCCGACTCGGATGCTGATCCGTATCTCATCTTCGTCCAACTCGCCCATCTTGAATAATCGATAATCAATATCTAATAGCGCTCGCGTATGGCAACGAACTCCAAAGAGGATGATGAAGTTCCGCCACCGCAGCGGCCCCCTTCCCCACCACCACATACGACGTATGCAGCAAGAGCCATTCACGTACGTTCAACGCGCCACGCTCTCACCAGCGCGCTTTTCTGCAGCCCGACCACACATGTTTGATCATGCGTTTTGGTTAGACACCTAACTTTTCGGCGTTTCGCCCGAGGGACTTCAAGATACCGTCTCCTCACATAATGTCTCATGTCGCTTGGAGCTGTGATGGTAGGAAGCTAGCCGCCGTGGGTATCGACAAGATCGTCAGGGTTTGGCAGCCTGAAAAGAGTGTTAGTTCCTCCCACGTCTCCTCGTTCCTTGGGAAGTAAATGGTTGTGACACACCATCAGATGGAGATTCGCGTTGCTAGCATCTTCTCTGGTGCCCATGCGGACGACGTAGACCACGTTTCTTGGAACCCCACCCATCCGGAGCTATTCGTCTCGTCCAGCCAGAAAGATCGCAAGATCGTTTTTTGGGACGCCCGACGTGCGTTTCTCAATTCTAAGACTCCTTATCTTTTTAATCTCACTGCTACCAGAAAGTCGATCCACCCAACAACTTTCTCTGAAACTCACGCCAACACAGACTGGGTATGCTCCGGACGGGAAGACAATATTCTATGTGTCCGCCGGACATTCCTTGTATTTCCTCGAGCTGGGGAGGAACCCTGGAGAAGCTAAGGACACATGGAGGACAGCGGAGGAGGGGAGAACGGTAAGACAGCTGGAACAAATTCCGACACCGCATCTCATCAGGCTCAGGTTGTGGCATCGTCCGCACTGTTTAATCACGCGGGTGATGGGATTGTGGCATCTTTCCACTCCGAACATACGCTGCGCGTTTTCGATTACCCCGCTTTGACGATACAAGAAAACCCAGCTGCCCATGTGGGAGGTTGTATTGCGATTGCTCAAGATCCCAGGGGCAGATACATCGCGTCTGGTGGGCACGATTCCATTGTAAACCTGTTTGACGTGTCGGAATGGATATGTACACGGACCATTACCTGCTGCGAGTGAGTGTTTGTCCACAACATCTCTTTCGTGTTTCCTCAAATTATGCGAGTAGTCATGCGATCAATGCCCTGAGCTTTTCCCACGATGGAGAGTACCTGGCCATTTCTAACACGAGCACGTATATTGACATAGTGAGTTTTTTCAGGGACAACGTTTCCCCCTGCTAATTCAATCCTAAGTGCGCTGTGGAGACCGGTGTGCCAATTCACCGAGTTTCTACCTCAGGTCCAGTCTCTACCGTGACATGGCATCCTTCTAAACACTTGATTGCGTTCTGCGGACAGATGAAAGTTCGAGAGGGTACACAGACACCCCCTTCCGCACTGGTCAGCCTCTTTGGGGCGACTTGAATATCAATGATTTGGAATTCGTCGGAGGGATAAGGCCGGGTCGAGTAGATTACATAAGATCGACCACTGTTCATCGATGTCCTCCAAGCCGGCACTCGTTATCATCGACCTCCAGGAAGACTTCTGTCCTCCAGTGCGTTCGAACCATCGTCAGATGGGAGCATCTACTAGAGATGTGACATGTCTCGCTTTTTAGAACGGTTCTTTGGCAGTCGGAGGAGGAAGAGAAGTGGTACCTGTTATCAATGACCTCCTCAAGCTGCCTTTCGTATTCAAAGTCGCGACAAAAGACCACCACCCGCAGAATCACGTCAGTTTCGCATCTAACCACGAAGGCAAACGGCCATTCGCGTCCTTTGTAACCATCCGCAACCCAAACAATCCGGATGAGGCGTATGAGAGCCGACTGTGGCCAGATCATTGCGTGATAGGAACGGCGGGCAACGAGTTGGTCAAGGAGTTGGACACGGGCGAGGTGGATTTAGTCATAGAGAAGGGCACCGACTCAAGGGTGGAGATGTACTCCGCGTTCCGGCCACCACTGACGAATCCTCCATTGAGGGAGAGCGAGAGCGGGCTGGAGAAAATCCTGAAGGAGAAGGGGGTGACCGATGTTTATTTCGTTGGGCTTGCTGGGGACTACTGTGTCCGGTACAGCGCGATCGACTGTGCAAAGGCGAGGGACGCAGGGTGGAATACCTATGTGATTGAAGAGTGTATTCGCTCCGTCGACCCTGGTGCTGGTTGGGAGGAGGCAAAGGCTGAGATGTTGAATGCGGGGGTCAAGATCGTCAGTTTAAAGGACGTTGTGGTGCAGCGTGTTTCTTCCTGATCTCGCATCTCAACTCGCGTCTCTCCTCGTCAATCTCTGGTCATCTTTACGAACTACTACGAACTACCCGAGGCGTAGTCATTGCACTACACCCGGTTACCAAGCTTACCCATCCAAGTCTACGCATGATACCCTAATTTGACAACTGCACGTTAACGAAAGAGTTCAATTCACCATGGGTGAGCAACGTGTCTCCGGTTTGCATTCTGGGTTCAAGCGGTATCCCCAATGCAGAGAGCACAATCGCAAAGCAGTTGGTGGACAAGATGTACGAGAAGCGGAAGGCTGCCGCTCTTGACCTCGAGAAGTACATTGATCCTCACTCAACCGAGTCAACAACAGCCATTCACGTTGACAATTGCCATTTCTCAGGCTTACAAGGGAATGCAATCAGCAAGGGGACCATAAACGTATCAGCCAGATTGTGGATCAACTCGTCGAGATGTTCAGCAACGCCTCCAACCACCTCCACGCTCGGAATGGAGGGTTGATCGGTTTGGCTGGGACGGCCATCGCCCTTGGTGTAGGAATTGCGCCGTACATGGATAAGTTTGTGGATCCGCTTCTCAATTGCTTCACAGACGTGGAGAATCGGGTGAGGTACTTCTCCGCCGAGTGCCTGTACAATATCGCCAAGGTATCCAAAGGAGAGATCTTGGTGTACTTCAACCCTATCTTTGACGCTTTGAGCAAAGTAAGTCTTCAAATTTCCGTTTTTTGACGGGTAGCGCATGTTCATCTCAGACTTAGCTGGCCGCGGATTCAGAACTTTCTGTCAAGAACGGTGCTGAGATGCTGGACCGACTACTCAAAGACATCGTCGCAGAGATGGCTTCCGTATACGTTCCACTGTATCAGGAGACGTGGGAGAAAGCGCGGGATCTACATGGTGAAAGTCCTGGAATTGTTGTCCCTCACCCCGATGATATCGGCAGTGGCGCAGATGTCAACGAGGCGCGAAAGGCGTTCTCTCTGAAGGGTTTCATTCCACTGTTGGCAGATAGGATCTACGTGATTAGTCCCTTCACGAGGAGTTTCCTGGTATCGTGGATCTCAGTGTTGGATTCTGTGCCCGAGCTGGAGCTCGTCACGTATTTGCCTGAGTTCCTAGATGGACTGCTGTGAGTCGCTTATACCGCCATCGTCACTCATCTGACACCGTCGCTAGCAAATACCTCTCGGACCCCAGCGAAGACGTTCGAGTTGCTACGGAGGTGGTTCTCAGCGAGTTCCTAAAAGAAATTCGGGTTATAACCGCTGTCGCGAGGAAGACCCACGGCGAACTAGCACCAAAGCAAGAAGTAGCCATCGAAGAGGTTGAACCAAGCGGCGAAAGCCAAGGGGACACAACGCCTATCCACAGCGAGGAAGATGATGGCGACGTGAACTATCCGGATGGTTCGAACACGGACTTCGACGATAGGGATCTCGGGTGTCAGTATTCATCCCACTCCTTGGGTAACTGTCTGACATTAAACCAGCATGGATACCTGGACAGGGTGTGAAAATTGACTACGCTGCGATAGCCGAAATCCTCATTCACCAACTCGACGGCGATCGTACGTCAGTGTCATTGAACTAATGCACCCTACTCATCGTTTCGTAGATGATGAAATCCAACAGTCGACAGCCCTTCGGTGGCTCTCGGAGTTCCTCACCTTCGCTCACGAGATTATGGTCCCCTTCACCCCACGGTTAATCCTAGCCATCCTGCCGAACCTCGCCCATGATGTACACATGATCCAATCTGCGGCTGTCAAGACAAACAAGCTCTTACTACAAGTCGTGCAATCATTACCTTCTCCTACACAGTCAACGCCTGATCCCTCCAGCGGGAGGGCCAACCCCGCCTCCTCCTCACCGACCCCAACGGCAGGTTCCGTACCAACAAGGCACTCCTCAAAGGACCAAGTGAACCCGCCGATCAGAGATCTTAACTCCCCTGAGCTAATTCAAGAATCGACATCAGGGCAGGGACAGAAATCGAAAGGACCGGGAGCAACACCAACACAGAAGGACATCGACAATGCTGCAGGGTATCTAAAGCAACAAGGGGAGAGTAGTTTGCCAGTGCTTGCGAGCCGACCGGAGTCCCCAGTCTCGATGAGGAGTGGGGGGATCGCGCTCCCTTCCATCAGACAACCACAGCAGCAATCAGCCACCACTGTAACCCAGGGGTCACCGATAACGGATAATGTATATCTGATGGACTACCCTGCCACGGTGAACGCCCTGACAATCCAATTTCTGAGCGAACACGAAGAGACTAGGGTGGCTGCGTTGAGATGGCTCATTATGCTACATCAGAAATCTCCAAAGGCATGCTCCTTCGAAGTTGGTATTTTGCGCCGGGGCTGACTTTTTCCTGGTAGATCCTTGGCATGGACGATGGAACATTCCCCGCACTCCTTAAGACCCTCTCGGATTCCTCGGAGGAAGTGATAAAGCACGACCTCCAGCTCATCGCTCAAATTTCCACCAGTTCGGAGGAGAGTTATTTTCGAGCATTCATGCACAACCTTTTGGAACTCTTCGGTACCGACAGAAGGTTGTTGGAAACGAGAGGGAGTTTGATCATCCGACAACTGTGCCTGAACTTGAACACGGAGAAGATTTACAGGACTTTTGCCGAGTTACTGGAACGTGAGGAGGTGAGATTTGTTGTAGTTGACCCGAGAGAGCTGCAATGACCGCCTTTCAAGGACCTTGAGTTTGCTGGAATAATTGTCCAGAAACTCAGCCTGATATTGATGACTTCGCCCGAGCTGGCCGAGTTTAGGAGACGATTGAAGAGCTTGGAAACACGAGTATGCGAATCGGGCCATCATGCCCCTTCACCTGGCAACTGACACGTAATCTGCAGCAAGATGGTCAGGTGCTATTCACGATCTTATACAAGTCTTGGTGTCATAACCCGGTGGCGGTGTTCTCGCTCTGTCTGCTCGCACAGGCGTACGAACATGCATCAAATCTCTTATACATCTTGTGGGTTGAATAGCTGTTGACCCAACTATCCCATTTTGACCGTCCCTAGTGCGGACCTCGAAGTCACTGTGGCCTTGCTCGTTCAGATTGACAAATTGGTACAGCTTATCGAATCACCGGTATTCACCTGTGAGTTTTATCGTGACGAACGGTCTGCGTACTTGCAGTGGACTGATTTGAACCTCATCCGCAGATCTGAGACTCCAACTTCTGGAGCCGGAGAAATATCCGTACCTTTTCAAGTGTTTGTACGGCCTGTTGATGTTGCTGCCACAAAGTTCGGCGTTCGTCTCTCTGAGAAACAGGCTTAACGCTGTCAACTCCTCTGGGTTCCTGCACATCGCACCCAAATCGTCGTACGATTCATGTTGAACTTTTGGCACCGATGTTTCTGATCCGAGATATAGGACCGTAGGGAATATTTCCTCTACTCGATCAAAATTGGGCAGGGATGATATCAAGTGGCAAGAACTCCTCCAGCACTTCCGTTCCGTCCAGGCCAAGCACGAAAAAGCAAGGAGACAAAGTCTGGGAGCAGATTTATCACCGCTCTCGGAACTCTTGGCAAATGATCGTGACAATACTAGCCCAGGTTCCTCGCAAGCTGGACCGCCTGGGTTCGGAGCTGGTAAGAACCTAGGAGGCGGCGGTCTCGGAAGGAGGAAGACTATCGCACCACCAGGCGGGGGAGGGCTACCAGAGGCCGGGGGGATGAGACCTCCCTCGAGGTCCGGGGTGCTATCTCCATTAAACCCGAGGTCGAGACAGAATGGATTGTTGAGCGGAGGTGGCCCCGCGCCGCCACAACCTCCAGCAAGTGGAATAGCGCAGAAGCCGAAACGGTCGCTCAGTCTGGTCAAGAAGTAGGTGCAGCGAGACGATATTCCGGATGCGCCGTCACCTTCCTGACGCTACCTCCCATGATTCGACGAGGTTAAGGCTTCCAGTGAACGCCAAGTTCTGGTTTGTAATATGTATCGCGAGCATTACTTCATATCGATTAATATTAGTGGATAATACCGACGGCTAGACGCGGACAGAGGGCATTACACGTTGGCGCCTATGAGGGACGGGGTGTTAGGATATTGGATCTGACGATCGAGATATCCTCGTCGGTCAACTGGACGACATCCCTCAGATATCTCTCTACGCTACCATATTTCTCTTCTAGCATCGAGAGAAAGGCCAGCATGGTATCAGGTCTACACGCCAACCATTAGTAAACCGCTCCTCGAAACAGGATCGATATGTGGAATTACCGGCACGAAAACATATTGAGAGCTGCTTCGTTGTTGGACGCAAACAGAGGTTCCTCCTGCAGTCGCGCCATTATCTTCTTCCGAGCCGGCTCTCGACCCACTCTGGTAAGGGCGTAGTCATCTGCTATGGTTTGGTCGTCTGCGCCCGCGAGCTGGCGTATCCGGTTGAAGGATTGACCGCGAAGAAAGAGCGGCACGAACCTTCAACAGGAGCGCCGCAAGAATACCGGTCCTATCCTTCCCAGCAGTACAGTGGAAAATGCAGCCGGAGTCCGGGTGGTCTCTGATATGGCGTAAGATGGTGCGAAATGATGGACCGGCGTTGTCCATTATCTGAGTGTAGAGTTCCATGAATGCCTGCGGGCCTACTTCTCAGTTGTTATCAAGCAGGATCGCAGGATCATTTGCAACGCACTTCCGTTTTATTCGCAGAGTATAGTTCGAATCTCCTAGAAATGAATAGGTTTATGAACAGGGGACGTTGCGGACACCGGCGGGACATACTTGGCTATCATCTCCGGACTGTAATCCTCACTCTTAAAGACGGGGACGTGGATCACCTGGACCCCATCGATATGCGGGATCGGAGAGTGCCATTTGGCCATCTCTGGGTCGGATCTGAGGTCGAAGATGTGGGTGATCCCGAGCGACTTAAGCTGCGATTTGCCTGGTTAAGGGAGTTGAGATAACACCGTGGCTAAGGAGTAAGACGAAGTGAATACCTTCTTCTGTAATTCCCGAGACCTCCCCAGACCTGTATATCAACGAGGGCTTTGTGATGAGGGTTGGGTTGGCAGTGGGGTATGAACCGAGGTCCCTGATATTGAGGACGCCGTCGATTGTGACAAAGGGTGGTCGCTCGAGCCTTGTTCTGACGTAGTCCTCATCCAAAGGGTCGCCGTCCAAGCTCATTGTCGTCGTCGGTGAACAGTGAGGGTAAGAAGGATAGGCCGCATGTCCGGCCGGAGATCGAATCACGTCCTCGCCACGACGCTGAGCCCCCGAATCGCACAACCGTCACGGTCTAGCCCACGCTTCCCTTTTTAGAAAACGCGTCTTTCCTCATTAACGATCCCTCTTCATCTCTCTTTCCACCAGAGTTTTCGTGTTTCCGACGCGTTTCTCTTAACACATCATGGATGCACCGTCGTCTCCGCCCTTGCCGAGGTCCTCAATGCCTCCAAGCAGTGCCCCAACCCCGATCGGTACCAACTCTCAAAGCACGTCCACTCCTAGACGCAGGCAGCCACCTACAGCTACCACTGGCGCATTAGACCTCGGAGACGATGAACAGGAAGCCCATGTTGATGATGGATCTGCGGCAAGGAAGCGAAAGCGTGTAAAGGGGCAGATCGTGACGGACGTGCCTATGGTCAAGGACGCCGTCGGCGAGAGCGTTGCAGCGAGTTTTGAAACCTTCCTCAAAACGTAAACACCTCCACCTCTACTCTACTGCTACCTCGAGCTTAACCAGACCACTAGGTTTACCGAGGGTATCGATCTCGCCCCTACACCTGGATCAGACGCCTATTTTGATCCTCCAAACAAGGATCTAATCTATATTGAGCAGATCCACACGATGCGAGAGTATCAGCTCACTACTCTTTACGTGGACTACGGTCACATTCTGTCCACGGACGACGTTCTCGCTGATGCGATACAAAGACAATATTATCGTTTCCTCCCATATTTGCGTCGGGCGGTCTACGACCTCGTCGCCGAGTATGAACCCACCTATTTAAAGGTTAACCCCACTGCCGCCGCTACAGATTCTTCAAATTTGCAGAACCGGGACTTCAGTGTCGCTTTCTATCACCTGCCTCTGGTGTCTGGGATACGTGATTTACGGGCCGACAGGATCGGAACACTGATGAGCATTAGCGGAACCGTCACCAGGACAAGCGAAGTGCGGCCAGAGCTTCTATATGGAAGTTTTACCTGTGAAGCCTGCAAGGGTGTCGTAAATGAGGTCGAACAGCAGTTCAAGTATACGGAGGTCAGCCTATCTGCAATTTTTTATGTGAACGAGTACTTAGCCTATTAGCCAAGTCTATGTCCTAATCCCACTTGTGGCAACCGCATCGGATGGCAACTCCAAATTGACACTTCCAAGTTCACCGATTGGCAGAAAGTCAGGATTCAGGAAAACCCATCAGAAATCCCGACTGGGTCAATGCCCCGATCATTGGATGTTATTCTTCGTGGAGAACTCGTGGAGCGTGCAAAAGCTGGGGACAAATGCGTATTCACCGGAACTTTCATCGTTGTTCCCGATGTTAGCCAGCTCAATGTGCCCGGAGGTAACAAGGCGGAGCTGATGCGGGAAGCAAGCAAGGGTGGTGCGAATGGCTCTGGAGCGGTTGGTGGAGGAGGTGTAACTGGTCTGAAGAGCCTTGGAGTCCGAGATCTTCAATATAAGACCGCCTTCCTTGCTTGTATGGCTCATGATGCTGACAGTAGGGTGAGAACGGCTCGATGCTTCCTCGTCCCTCCCATTCTGAAAGCATATCACAGGGTGGCACCAACGTTCGCGGTGAGGAGGAAGACGGGGAAGACGACGCTCGGGCGTTCGCTCAGTCCCTCACTGAACCAGAGTTCGAGGAGTTACAGCAGATGATCAATTCCGATCATATCTATTCTCGCCTGGTGGAAAGCATTGCGCCAACTGTATATGGCCACGATATCGTCAAGAAGGGGTTGCTACTCCAGCTAATGGGCGGGGTGCACAAACAAACACCAGAGGGAATGCACCTCCGAGGGGACATCAACATCTGTATTGTCGGAGATCCATCGACCTCCAAATCTCAATTCCTGAAGTGAGTGAGATAGTCCGGCTTCAAGCCTGAATTTGACCCAACCATTTGTTGTCCAGGTATATCTGTTCTTTCCTTCCTCGTGCCGTCTATACTTCTGGTAAAGCATCATCAGCTGCAGGTCTTACCGCAGCGGTCGTCAGGGACGAAGAAACGGGCGATTTCACCATCGAGGCAGGAGCACTGATGCTTGCGGACAATGGAATCTGCGCGATCGATGAGTTCGATAAAATGGACATATCAGATCAGGTTGCTATTCACGAAGCCATGGAACAGCAAACTATCTCTATCGCTAAGGCTGGTATTCACGCAACCCTGAATGCGCGCACTTCCATTCTCGCTGCTGCCAACCCGATCGGCGGTCGATACGACAGAAAGAAGACATTGAGGACAAACGTCGCGATGTCCGCGCCAATCATGAGCCGTTTCGACCTGTTCTTCGTGGTTTTAGACGAGTGCGACGAGAAGACGGACCTAAACATCGCGCAGCATATTGTCAACGTTCATCGCTTCCAGGATGATGCCATTGCTCCAGAATTTAGCACAGAGGCGCTG
Organism: Thelephora terrestris; assembly: GCA_015956445.1. NCBI lineage: Eukaryota > Fungi > Basidiomycota > Agaricomycetes > Thelephorales > Thelephoraceae > Thelephora > Thelephora terrestris. The sequence continues at coordinate 393,756 of WIUZ02000012.1, read as the reverse complement.
CAGAGGTATATCCGATACGCTAGGACTTTCAGCCCCAAGGTAGGCAAGCTCAGAATTCGTGGAAACGTATTGAAATTTACCCGCCGCAACAGCTGACACCCGAAGCGGCCGACGTACTGGTGGAAAAGTATCGGATCTTGCGCCAGGATGATGCTACAGGTGCAGGGCGGAACTCCTACCGAATCACTGTCCGACAATTGGAGAGCATGATCCGGTTGAGCGAGGCTATCGCTAGAGCCAACTGTACGGAAGAGGCAAGGGATCGATTACCTCCTTCGCATGCGAGACTAAACATTTCGTATACTAGATAACGCCTGAATTCGTCCGCGAGGCATACGCTTTACTCAGACAGTCCATTATCCACGTCGAGCAGGACGATATTGACTTTGATGAGGATGAATCTAAAAACCCCGAAGGCGGGACAGGTGATGGAGGCGAGAATAGTCAAGACGTCGAGATGTCAGGCGCAGACGTGGATACCACAGACCCGAGCTACAGCGAGTTTGCGCCTGCCACGAAGAGTGCTGTCGTTGGTTCAAGTACTGGGACTCTTGCTTCTTCACCCAAAGGGCATGCAGAGCCCGCTCCGCCAGCCCAACCAAAACGCAGGATGGTCATCACGCACGACAAATTCGTCCAGTTACAGAGTCTTATCGTCCTTCACCTGTCACAGGTAGAACAGGCGACCGGGAAGGGTATGGATAGGGAGGAACTCATCGATTGGTACCTTGAGTTCAAGGAGAATGAGATACAAGATGAGGAGGCAATTGAGTACGAGAAAGAGTTGATCACGAAGATGTTGAGGAAACTCGTAAAGGCAGGTGTTCCCCATTTATACGTGGAGAGAATGCCAACATTATCCCATAGGATAACTACTTGATTGAGGTCTCCGGAGACGTACAAGAGTCCCTTCCGCCGCCTTCGCTAGACGAGAGTGGTGCTCAGTCCCTTGGATCGAATGACCCAAATAGAAGAGTTTATTATATGGTCCATCCATCTGTGGATACGGAGGGATCTTCCTCGACCATTTAGATGGTTTTGTGATGTTATCTGTACTGTTGTCGTGCCCACGTCTTTATAATCTACCGTATGATTCATCCCGCATGGAACGTAGCTCGGACGCTCAGGGTCACTGGTTACCGGTAATCGAAATCGCTGGCATTGGCGCCCGTTGTGGTTTAGTTACGATTTTGGGTGGTTGCGACCATGATCCGTGGGAATTAGACGCTCGTCCGGTGATTTCCGGCCACGGGAAACTGGTGTGATGACCCTCCTGCAGCGTATCCCCCGCCCCACATCTTATTTCACTTGCAGCTCGCAACTCTCCCGGTGTCGACCGTGCTGAATGCTAATTATTGCCGTCGTACACCCTAATTTTTGACGATCACTACACATCAACAGAATTGACGAGGATCAACTTGGGGAACCTTGGGCCTAACGCCAATGCCCGAGAGCTCGCTCATCGTGCCCGTCGCTATACCGACTGGGTCACTGCATTTCGCGACCATCCAGCCAGATGGGACAGCTCAGGATGTTATCGACGCTCTCCTCAGACAACCAGAAGTCACCTCGGAGGTTCTTAGTGGCTTGGGCGACACGGGTTGGGCATTGCAGAAGATCCGCATCGAGAAGAGTGGGAGACAATGGGAAGAGAAAGATTTGGAGAACCTTGGTGACGGTAAGCCCAACTTGTTGTGTTTTCAAGACGGACAACCAAGTTTTTGACGAGATAACGTATTCTAGGTGTGTTGGATTCTAAGGCACCTGTGTCTCCCTTGCTCAACTCGTCTGAGGCTGCCAAAGATGCCCCAGTTAGGCATTTTTCTGCCTTTCCACTTACATCTCACATGCACACACCTACCCTGCGACTCGTATCTTTGCACCCTTCGCTCTCCGTAACTCTGACATTCGCCCGTGTGCCGGAGATTCACGAAACGTTCACGTGGAAGGCATTCTTTGCGCGAGAGTCAACGGTCGACGAGGTGATGGAGACGGTCGTGGAAGAGCTTGGCCTGGCGAAGGCTTTGCCCGTCCCCGGGACTGGGACGCTTGAATACGTATTGGAAGAGGTGTTTGGGGAGAGTGAGTTTAGGCTTAGGCTCTGTCCCCTAGTATTCGTTTTTGTCCTGATCCCGCCCCAGACGTTACCCGGCTCTCGCCCTCGGTTGGATTCTCAAAGATATTGGAGGCAGCACAGGAGAAATCACCCCCGAACACCCCTGTATATCGCTTCTGTGTACCGGACGAGTGGTATAGAAGGAGCAGGACAAGAACGTTGTCTACGGGTTCCTTAACCCCTTCGGAGGCCACGATCAAGCGCTTAGCAGACTTAGAAGAATCAGAGGAGGAAGGTGAAGAAGAGGTTACGGAGGGGGAGGGTACTGCGAAGGCTCAAGCAGTCGTGACTCAGTCACCTGCGAGTTCTCCCGGAAAATCTGGAGACTGGAGAGCGAGTTTCTCACAGGCACGACTTTCGACTATGTTTGAGGGTTGGTTGCCATCTAGTCCAACGCCTGCTCCGCCCATCGAGTCCTCAGTGCAGAACAAACGCACGAGCGTCAATGTTAGTGACCCGATACCAATACAGGCCGCGTTTGCGGGATCTGATTCCGGTGACCTGAGCGAATTCGAAGAGATGATGGTAAGGTGACTCCACCCCGACTTTCTATCTGGTGCTCACGTGCTGGATAGGACAGTCTTGGGTTGAAGGGTCAACGGAGGGAAGAAATGAGGAACCTTCCTTTGGATCGCAAGAAGTATTTGCTTCGTCAGAACCGGCAATTTGGCTCGATGTCCAAAGCTCTGGCCCGACAATCCTCTGTTCCTGGCGTTCAACAACCTGTGACGATTGGCTCTTCGGGTTCGGGGGCCATTCCTCCTCGTTTGGTTCCTCAGCTAACAGGGAACGGTTTGATCAATCGACTTTCTGGTTGGGGCAGCTCAAGCTCTTCAACACCCTCAACACCAGCCCAAGAGTCCGAGCAACCCACCAAATCAGACACTTCTGTATTCTCCAACAGACCCGTCACAGTGAGGGGTCGCAAGTCAATTGATGGGCCCGACGCAGACCCCCCTCCGCTGCAACCTCAGACCACCGGTGGCCTGTGGAGTAGTTGGTGGGCTTCCTCCGGTGGAGCCGACAAGGCCCAGAAGCAGACGCCAACCTGGTACGTTGATGGACTGAAGGGCGGTAGAAGTGTGGACATGAAGCTCGTAAAGCACTTGATATCGCTCCGTGTTCACCTCTCTACCGCAAGTCTCACCTGGATCGAGGAGTTCGTCCAGGAAAGAAAAGGGATGGACGCTCTAGGTTTGCTCTTAGGAGGACTTGTGGGGAAGAGTGGAAAACGCAAGGCCTTGACCGATGTCGAGAGTACGGTATTGTTCGAGCTAATAAAGTGTCTCAGGGTTTTGCTCAACACGGAGGTATGGTTCGCAGACCGTCAATAGGCATCGACTGACGTGCCCCTAGCCGGGATATCACGAAGTAATTTCGTCTCCGACTATGATCACCCACATCGCCTATTCGCTGTATGGGAGCAGCGCGAAGCTTAGAGCCCTCGTGACAACCGTTCTCGCTGCGATCAGCTTCATATCGGTACAAGAGGGCCATAAGGCGGTTATTTCTGCCCTTTCCGATTATCGCGTTGAGTTCTCCGAGGCTTTTCGATTCGAAAGTCTCATAGCCTACCTCCGGCTTCCGGAGTTTGAATATGGTGACGAACACCCTGCTCCAGAGGCCGAAGAGGAAGGAATTTGGGAAGCAAGAACAGCCGTCATGTCCTTGGTAAACGCCATCACGACGAGTCCGGATTCATTAGAGGACCGCGTTTTACTAAGGGATGAATTCACACGGAGGGGCTTGAATGAGGTTATGGTGGTAAGCATTGTCTACCTGAGGACTGACCACGAGGTCGTACTAATCCTTGTTTCAGGCGCTACGATATGTCAAGCCACCAGAGTCCCTTCTAACACAACTAGACGTATATACGGAGGAGAAATTCGAAGATGAGGCGGACATGCGAGAACGAGCAAGTTCATTAATGGTCAATTGTCATCCAAGCTCGGAAGTGGATGATCTCCTGGAGGGACTAAGGGGATCGTCCAAAGAGTTTCCGGATCTATACGCCAACGCATTAGAAATTCTAAAGCGCTGCACGAGACTCCTGCATCAAGATATCGATACGTAAGCGACCTGAATTTTTTTCCGGCCGTGCTGTTGTACTTATATATCTTGCTTACCCAGGCAACACAAAGCCGATCTGTTTACGATTTTAGAAAAGTTTGCTGAGAAAGTGGTACAACTTCATGATCTGTGAGTTCATGCTAAACACACATCCTCCATCTTCTCACTCTTGGACAGGAACGACGGATGGGAGGCATTCCTATTGGATTTTTCATCGTCGGTCGAGTACCTGACCGGACGGCCAATTTATTTCAAGGTCTCTACACAGGCCCACGGCGTTATTGAGGAGGAACTAGAAAATCTCCGCTCCAAAGTTGATGAGTTAACTGATGAAGTAGGCCGTCCTTGCTTTCGCCCATCCTTGCTACTAACGCAGCATCCTATGTCAAGCGGGGCAAGCTCCGCAGCGAGGTTGATCAACAGGCCGCTGAGATCAATACTTTGAAATCTCTAACGAAGGTCGCCGCTCCTATGCAAAAGAGTTCTGGTAAACCTGGTCAAGAGGTGAACTGTATCCTCCAAGTATTCCCGACAGTTGATTGAGGCAGATTCCAGTCGCAGAGTTTCCACGGTCTGGTTCAAAGACTAATTCAGAAGGAGAAGCAAGTAGTACAGCTACAAACCGACCTCGATAATTTGAAAGCTCAAAATCCAAGCGAGGGTAGAGAAGCGGTGCGCTGACAACGCGGGGGACCCCATCCTAATATTAATATCTCTTGCAGGACGAGAAAGCGAAAAGGGAAAGAGACCGGGCGAAGTGGAATAGCCTGATGGATGAAATTGCGAAGCTAAAGACCAAGGTACCTCAAAAAATTAATGCCTGTCACTCCAATCTAATCTCTACCTACAGAACGTTGAGATGGAGACTTCTTTAGGAATCAGGAACAAGGAGGTCATCTACCTCAAGCGGGCGATGGAGTCCGTCTACTCCAGGTTCCACTCCCGTGAAGAAGACAGGGGTGAAGCTGAGCTGGATGCACAGACAATTGCTTCGCAGGCAATCGAGAGTCTCACAAAGAAAGACGATAGAATCGCCGCCCTGGAAGCAGAGGTAATCGACTTGAAGGCAGAGTTGGACTCTAGGCCGAGGTTCGTGTCGGAGCAAGAGTTCAAGACCAAAGTTCCACCACCTCCCCCACCTCCGGTCAAACGCAAACCAACCTTCATCCCGAATTCTGCTGAGCCGGCATCGCTGAAGCCCGCACCACCTCCCCCGCCACCACCTCCCCCCGTACAGACTCGGATTCCGGTAGCTGACCCTCAGACATCACCCCCGCCTCCTCCTCCGCCCCCTCCTCCGCCCCCTCCGCCCCTTCCCGTTAACGGAAATGACTCTCCTTCTTTACCACCCCCTCCGCCGCCACCGCCACCGCCACCGCTTCCACCTACTTCGAATGGCTCCATGGTGCCCCTACCACCACCACCACCACCACCACCACCACCACCACCACCACCTCCACCTCCTCCACCATCATCCGGAGCCCCTCCGCCTCCACCTCCGCCACCACCACCGGGAGTTCTTCCACCTCCAGGTCCCCCGCCGCCTCCGAGTGCCTTCAAGTTTGGAAAACCCAAGATCATCCGGCCAACCAAACGACTCAAGCCTTTCTTCTGGAACAAGGTGGAAGCGTCCAACGTCATATCAACTGTGTGGGGTGAAACGATTTCGTCGACAGCTTTCAATCTGAGCGATTTAGAGGATACGTTCTCGCTCGAGAACTCTCCTGCGTCAGCAACTACTTCGACAATGGCGAGTCCCAAGAAGCAGGCTGTGACCACATTGTTGGATATCTCTCGCGCGAATAATGTTGGTAAGTATATCGATTTCTTCCCGCAACATGATTCTGATCAGTCCTTTTAGCTATCATGCTCTCGAGGATCAAGCTTGGCCTCGAGGATATTAGAAGGGCATTACTTGACGTAGACGACAACAAGCTCACACAAGACGAATTGCGAGCCATCTCGAAGCAGCTGCCGACACCGGAGGAGGTGGGTGACCTACATCCTTTTTGCAATTCGCATCCCGAAAGTTTCCCAGATCGCCCGGATCAGGGACTTTGAAGACATTGGGAAACTAGCCAAATCAGACCAATACTTTAGTCAGGTAAGGGACCCTCTGCCCTCGATGTTTCGCCTTGGGTTCACCGCCCGTTCAGATAAGCATGATCCCGCGGCTCTCCCAGCGCCTGGAGTGCATGCTCTACCGACGCAAGCTAGAACTGGAAGTAGAAGAAATTCGGCCTGATATGCAAACCGTACGAGACGCATGTAAGGATTTGCGAGGTTCGGAGAGATTCAGGGTAGTTCTACAGGTCTGTTGGTTACCCTCTCTATCAAAGGGGTCATGCTTACCCCGTCATAAGGTTGTCCTTGCCGTGGGAAATGCTCTCAACGGCTCCACCTTCCGGGGCAATGCACGGGGGTTCCAGCTGGAAGCGTTAGCCAAGGTATTACACCATGCTCCCCTCCTATCTCTCTGGGTGGCTGATTCAAGTTGCAATCTAGTTGAAGGAGACCAAGACGGCTAAAGGTGGACCAGACTGTCCGACGCTGCTTCATTATCTTGCCCGTGTGCTGTTGAGGACGGACCCGGAGCTTGTAAATTTTATCGACGAGATGAGGAGCGTGGAAGCTGCCGCACGAAGTTTGTACCTGAAAACTTTATACTTGTTATCTCACTGATCTGAATTCGTGCAGTTTCTGTGTCAACTCTGCTGGCCTCGGCAAAATCTCTCGTAACAGGACTCGAACAGATCGAAGAAGAAGTGCGAGTGCTGAAGAAGATCGGCGCATCCTCTGGAGATAGGTTCATTTTCGTCATGAAGGTGCGACATAGGCCGGTGTTAACCTTGACGCAGAGATTGATTCCGTCTCCAACCTAGCCGTTCTTGCAAGATGCCCGTAGGAGTGTCGATGCCCTCAAAAACATGGCATCCGCGCTGGAGTCAGAGTTACGGACATTGTTCTTATACTACGGAGAGTCTACAGAGACCATAGAAGGGATGAAGGCAGAGGATTTCTTTGGGATGATCTTGTCATTCTCAACTTCCCTCCAGGTGAGTGTGAATCAGACAGGAGCTCCGAACACCATACTCACACCACCACAGAAATCCGCCCTTGAGGTGTACAAAGCTCAAGGGAAGCAGGAAGCCGCTGCGCCGAAGGTGATTGTGTCCGAAACTCCTGCTCTGGCAGCGAAGGAAGACACGACAAAGCCCACACATGCACCAACGACGAACGGACTCGCACCCCCACAGCAAGGGGAGGGGACAGTCACTCCGACGGCGAGGTCCCATGGCCGTGCAGGCGGAAACACAATTCAGCGCGGAGACTTCGACCAGGCTATCCGTGGTATGCTGGATGGCACACAACGCAGGCGGCGTGAGAATCAACATCGTCCACTCAGTAGAATCTTTGTCGATGGATCGAGACAGAGTCGGGCCATCGAGTAACATTATTTTACGGCTTTTACGAATTTCACGAATTTACCTATTCCACTTTCTTTTACGCCTAGTACCCACTTCATGTCTTCCCACCTCCGTGTCGTTCTCTGCGTTCTGTTTCTTTTTACGTGTTGATTCGGCGGATCCGTATATTTGTGTAAAGATGCCGAAGGCAAGAGGCCACCCACCTGGCCCCACCTCACCCACAACCAACCAGTGTACACTGTGTACATCCCACGGACAGTCACTCAGTCACCCATTGAATATATGACATGTACTTTATCGTGATTTATTCGAACACACGCTTGCAAAGAGCATGGGTAGCCGAAACTCCTCTCAGGAATTGCAGGTGGTTTTAACACTATGATTCCGTCACCGTTAATCCCGTATGATGTCCTTCCTGTCCTCGGGGCTTACGGCAGGACTTGGCAACATGTCGATGGGGGAGAACTGGAGAACACCACTTGACTTCACTCTATTGAGAGGCGACTTGGTGTCACAATAATCAATGCATTCCAGGAAGAACCGGAAGAACCTTGGAACCTGATGATAAATTTTGTTGTCAGAGGCCTAGTGGTCGAGGCTTGAGGGACAAGAATTCTTACATCAAGCGACTCGGCGACCAAGCAATTCTTTCCTTCCGGCCCCCAACGGTCTTCCTGTGCCCCGCTATAGTTCCAGACGTCGACAACCGTCTGTCCAAGCGAATGGGTCCCCGAAAGTTCCACGTCCACACGGTATCTTCTGCAGGTGAAGAACTCTGGATGAGCGATGTATGCGATGGTGAGAGCATCGTGCAATGGCGGGCCGTTGTTGAAACCGAATGTGTGCTTGTAGGTATCTGCAAAGAAAGTGACGAGAGTAGAGAGCGTGTATCGCAGGTTGCTGATTGGATGGGGAACGGTGAATCCGTTATAAGTCGAGCCTCCGAGGATCCTCGAGTGAATCTCGCGAGTGACGATGGCAGTATGGGTTACGTTGATTGGGATCATAGTTTTCCTTACGGGTGCATCAAGTACAATCTGCACCGCTTCGGGATCACAAAGGACGTTGAACTCTACAAGGTAGCCAATATGAGCACGAAGGCAGGATTCGTTGGGAGAAGTATTCACCCGCAACCGCGCCACGGTTACCAATACCGACTCCTCCGCCCATGAAGACTATCTCCTCCACGCAGTAGAGGAGTTCCGGATAAACAGAAATAAAGAGAGCGATGTTTGTCATCGGGCCGCAGGACACGATGGAAACCCTTTCTCCGAGTTTATCCATGACGAACTTCATAGAGGCCGCCATACCGTCAATTGCCTTTATCGGGGACACAATGGACTTTACGATATTTGAATTTGCATCAGGTAGGCCTCTGACACCGCCCAGGCCGTCAGCACCATGGATTTCCGGGTCATGCCTTGCGTGTCTTATCAACGGTTTTGCGGCACCCATATGAACTTTCTGGTCCTTGTCAGCGCAGAAGGCATAGAGACAACGGGCAGCGTTCTTTGTGGTACAGAGCAGGTCGCTGTTTCCGTGAACCTGGAAATGGCCTACTTAGTTTGGGACCGGAGCTGGCTCCAATTAAACACGTACAGTCGAGACACCAAGGAGGTCAACGTATTCCGGCGCGCTGAGAGCTAACATTATCGCGGTGGCATCGTCGTGCCCCTCGAATCATCAGGGTAGATAAACAATGTCCCGACAGCTTTGTCGAAGTACACTTACTGGGTCAACATCAAGCCAGACGTGTCGTAGTCTGTCCTCAGACATGGGAGTGTGTGGCGAAGGGAAAAGGGGCCTGGAGAAGTCGATCATTTCGCAGGTGGCTGCCGTTATATGCACAACCTGATATGGAATGGGCTTCCGATCTCAATCACTGGCATTCACGCGAAGGACAAAGGAAGATGAAAGCGAGTGATTGATTACTATGGCAAGGGTACTCAATGGTGACCATGGGCTTCGTGGTCAAAGATGGGTTCAATGGGAGGCTGGAAGGAGGTGAGGATAAGCATACTGCCGATGCTACAGCAAATGATTCGGACGCACTGGTAGATTACGTTCCCTGTACAGATTCGAGGTTAGAAAGGACACATAGAGTGAAGTTGTAAGGAGTACTGACCACTTTGTACCATCTGGCATTGACGCAGCTGAAGAACGGGCAAAATGTGTCAACGTTCAGCTTGGAAAGACGATGGGGGAGGTCAACTGACGTATGTAGCGGTCTGGGTGACGGTGTTCGGCGAGGTAAGCCTCAGCCTTTTGCAGAATTACGGCCAAAGCTCTCGGGTCGTGCACGTTTCTATCGGAGGGGAGTGGATAACGAAGCCCGGTTTCGTCCAGGGTGGGGAATACGAACCTGTTGCGCTCGAACTCGGCCCTGACATTCATCGCCCTGGCCCTCCATTCCTGCCTGTTGACGACCCAGTCGAGCTCGTTTGTGAGGAAACGTCTGTAGAGAGATTTAACGTAGAGTCTATGCGCGTTCGAGAAAGAGGACATGGCGCGGGTGAACTAAGCGTGAGAACAGACAACTAACTTTTCTCTTTCCGTCTTAGCAGATAGGAATGGATCCTCATTCCCGTCTCTCTCGGTACAACCACCGCCCTAAAAAAGCTGGCCCACTCATCCAGACCCCGCGAACGCTGCCGATGGACAAGAGGAAACATGCCGGCCCTCAAAAACAGCAATTCGACGCCTCGACTTTGCTCCTCGTCTCTCGACCAATTGCCACTAACTCAAGGGTAAAAATAAACCAAAAGTTGCATAGAGACATGCACCTCGCATTCGTCGACAGCGCCCTGGAACGCAAGTCTCAGGTGCGCTTTCTTCTCTCGCCGCCTCTGCCGGCGCATTAACTACCGATCGCAGGGAAATTCTGAAGATTTCGACGAGTTGGTCCGTCAGTTCAATTTCAAGGGCTTGTCTAACAGCACATCCGCGTCGGGATCCCAGATCAGGTTGTGGATCTCTGCGCTCTCTCACGTCGTCTCCCGCCTAGAAAGAACACACTCTGCTCTTCCACAAGCCATTATCACGATGCCCTGGACAACCATGGATGTGCAGTTCGTCAAGTCATACACCTCATTTATCGGCATGCTCGTTAGCGCGCGACCAGAGTACCTCTCCCTTGTATTAGAAGGGATTGCTCAGGGATTTACGTACAGTGCGTGCGACTGCTAGAGATTCCGTCAAGGTCTTTCGTCTGACTCGCTGAAGATTCCGGAACCAACACCCTCGATGCCGCTATGCCAGAATCTTCATCTGCTCCCCTCACAAGACGCGTTATCTACGAACGACTGCACTACTTGCTACGACATTTGCTTGCCCTCATACCCACCTTGCCATCCACCCTTCAAAATCATCTTATCCGACACTTCCCACACAAGCGATTACCACTCGCTGCCCAAGTCACTTACATTCGAAACATCCTACGCGTGGCGGAGTACTGTCCTGAGCTGGCAGACCGAATCCTTGCAACCACTATTGATCGCGTGATACAGATAGATGTGAGTGAATTCATTTATTGAGCACAGCAAACCATTGCCTCACCGCCCATAGGTCGAGATACAGGTTGAAATTGAGGAAATTGAAGACAATCTGGACGACGCTGGGCTTGAAGAGGTTTTTGAACTCGATCCATTTGACACCATTGTCGGGCAAGAGGGAGTTGAGCAAGAAGGGGAGACATCCGAAGACGATCAAGATTGCTTCAGCGATTTATCTTCCGAAGCTGAGGACCCCGATGAACCCACGGATGTTCCTGGGGAATTCGCTACCGACTTCCATCATATCAAGGACATGGTCAACAAGCTGGACACAATGCTCATGCTTATCTTTGACTACCTCAACCGACCTTCTTTCACTGTCAAACCCACACTACCCGCTGATTCACCGCCTACCGATTCACCTCCGTCGACGCCATCCGTATCTGAGAACCGGCCTTCCACACAACTAAAATGCGCAATGCCCCTGAGCCCGGAACTCGAGAAGATGGCCCGTCGTGCTCAATTTCACGCACTGCTTTCGATATTCGATCGCGCTATCATCCGGACTTTTAAATCGCGTTACACACAATTCCTGATATTTTGGTACTCGTCGCTTGACCCTGAGTTCAGTGATCTATTCCAGGGTATGCTAGTCGAAAAGGCACTGTTGGACGAAAACCTCCCAATGGTCACTCGCATAGCCGCTTCCAGTTACATCGCTAGTTTCGTCAGCCGCGCCACTTTCGTCGACAAGGAAAGCACTCGAAACGTCGTCTCTGTTCTCTGTGATTTCCTCGCCAGTAGAATGGACGCGTTTGATCACGCCCTTAGAGTCGGTGGTGAACTGAGCCGAACGTACTATGGGATGTTTTATGCGGTGTGCCAAACAGTCTTCCTGATATTCTGCTTCCGCTGGAGGGACTTGGCCGAAGATCAAGTTGAGGACGTGGATGAATTGGCAGAGATTAACGCAGGTGGAGCGACAAAAAAGTGGTTTCCGAGGTTGCACGTGTTGGAAAGAGCAGTTTCGTCTTCTTTGAATCCCCTGAAGGTAAGCCATCTACAATCAAACGTTCCAGTTGGTCTCAACTGTGCTTCACAGCACTGCGCCCCAAATATTGTCATGCAATTTGCACGGGTAGCCCATGCCGCAGACTTTCTCTATTGTTATCCAATCCTGGAAGCTAACAAACGAAGCTCTGATGGCGATCCCTCCCAACGCACTTCTACCCGTCAGACCTTCGTGCCACCCCAGACCAATACAGAACTGAACACCTTCTTTCCCTTTGATCCATACAAGCTCCCGAAGTCCAGCCGCTATATCGATGGTGTATATCGCGAGTGGTCTGCGGTCGCCATCGACGGCGACGACGAAGGCGAGGAAGATGACGAAGATGAAGATGAAGGCGCGGACTCAGGCAGAATCGGGGTCGGGGTGTCCATCAATCGGACCATCCCTCCGGACTCACTGGCTATTAACTTGGGCGCTTCGTTCGAGGCCATGAGCATCAGTCCTGTACGAGCCCAAGGATAAATCATGTTCGTTTACACGTGTATAACTCTGGGCATTAATTCATCCTACTATGTATTAGTGAATAGGGAGTGGTCTACTGCCCGTATCGATGTGTCCTGAGCACACATCCGACAACCTCACAAAAAAGGCACATTCTCCATCTCTCCAGTCGCAAGAATATCGTCGTCAAACGTCTGTTCCTCGTGTTCGGCATCGTAATCGTCCTCCTCTCCATCGTCTTCGTCCTCCTCGTCCTCGTCCTCGTCCTCTTCCTCATCACCATGCTCCCGTTCATCTCTTTCGTCATCTGAATGTCCCGATAATGATCCCGGCATACTGATTCGGCGAGCCCTTGTCCTCCCTCTCGTCTGTCGCTCCAGATCGATGTCCTCGTCTTCGTCCCCGGAATCCAGAACCGAGGGCGATGAAATGGGGCTCGCAGCATTGGATGATGTAGATGGAATGAAGTTTGACAGTGTGTTGCCCAGCTTCTCAAAGCTTGACATCTGCCTCAGGTGTGAATCCCTGGTCCCTGGTCCTCTCTCCCTCTCGCCCCCTGCTTTTGATGCTCTATTAATAGTGGATTCCGTTGTTGGTGGTGGGAGGGAAAACTGCTTTTTGTGGCCTGTCCTACCGCCTCCGATCAGACTAATGTTTCTCAAACGCGCAAGTGTACTCTGATTCGAGGTGTCCGATCGTGCGCTTAACGCTGGTGAAGGTGGCGTCAATTCAGGCAAGTCACTTTCGTCCATCGGTGGCCGCCAGAAGTTAAAATCGGTGAAATGGGCGTCCATATGGTGGTGGATGGGTGGGAACATCTGATCCACCAGGTCTGTCATGTGGATGTACCTGCCACGCGTGGACGCGAAGGGGAACACGATGAGGACTGACAAGGAGAGGTGTGGTGTAAGCACGTACGATGACTTGTAGCCTGCGAGCTCGAGGAGTTCCATCTTCACCTCGCCCGTAGAGTCTATTGTGAAGATCCTTGAGCTTGGGACGTCAACACTGCGGTAGGACAGGGCGTCTGTGATACGATTTCCAAAGCCAGCGTAGAAAGGGTTGATAGACGTCTTCCGAAAAAGCCTACGGATATCCCTCAGGCAGGCCATCTTGAAGACTTCAGGTTTGCGCATGATCACCTCCCTGTGTCCCAGATAGCGAAAGATAAATACGTCATGACCTAGAAAGAGTTCATCGTGAACTCAACCTCACCTGTGAAGAGAGGCCATCAATCGGTCAGGACTCATGATCACGGGGCCCTCGGGCAGCTGGTAGTCGTTCTGTTTGATCCCTTTGAGATAGTACCTCGTCGAATCAGCCTGACCGATAGCCCTCGAGGTGAGGTACATTATCTTGTAACCGTTACGGCATATATCGGTGTAAAGCTTTGCCACGCCGAGGTGCGTCCAATCTCTGCCGATCATTGTGAATACATGTCCGAGGGCGTCAGACCTTGCAGAGGTGAGAAATAACGGTGAGCCTGTATCAATACACCAGATGAGAACGAGGGCCTACTTTGTGATGGTCCCGTCGATATCAGAAACAACAATTGAATCGGAGTTATCCCAGACAAATATCCGCGCTGTACATGCCGCGACGCCTGATGCAGTGAGGGAGAACGTGATTGTATTCGCTCCGGGCTTGAGGTCGAGTTGCTTCAACTGATCTGAAGTCAACCTCAGTGTCTTCGCGTACTTTTTAAAAGGCTTCTTTTCCCGCGTTTCCGTAACTTCAGCAGCGGCCACACCCAAGGAAATTGCAGGAGCAGAAGCGGTTGAAGTTGCCCGTGAGATAGTGGCGGGCTCATTTACTCTTAAGGTCTGCGTATTGACCGGGATAAGTAAACAAAGATCTGTGATATGATACGACTCTACCTGCTTGGTACTGACAGGATCGGAACTTCGCTCAGGTATAGTGGGGCGGGCTTCGTCTATGCGGTCCGACGACGTCCGGGTCCGCTGGCTGCGATTCCAAAACCTTATCCATGAAAGGGAAGTCGTCCTCGCATTTTGCACTTGAGCAACGCCCTTAGCACCTTCGTCCCCCGATGATAACGGTTCTTCGTCATAACTCTTTGCACTCGCGGCAGGGGACGGTGAACGCGAAGCTGACCCATGGTTCCTGTGCTTGAGCGTCGATTTCCGCCACTTTGACAATGCATCCATGAGAGGAGATCCATCGGAACGAGTGATATACCTAAATGCACCGAGTAAGCATTGAAACTACCTCAACGGAGGGGGGGATAGGCCTACCTGTCACCAGCCCATCGAATTACCAGGTCGCCTTTTTGGAAAATACAGTCGTCATCCAAAAAGGCTGAATACTCTATCCTTTTTTCATTAAAGGTCTGGGCATCGTCAACCTCATTCCTCCCAAACTTTCTCCTCTGTTCATCCTTTGGGAAAAGCGCCAGCTCAAAATATGTGGTTTTCCTCTCAATCAAGAGGATGAACCTAAATGGTTCGTTGCGATCAGGTCGCAACCGACCACCACTCCCATACCCAGCCTCTTCCTCATCTACATCAGTCCCCAGGCTGCTTTGACCAAAAGGGTAGCCGGTCACGGTATCCTTGTCCCACCCGGAACCGAGCGCATCCGAGGCCCCCGGAAGGCCAAACGGGGTCTTGAGAGGTGTTTTCTGGGGGAAGCCACCCCACTCCCAGAGGTACTCGTCCCCGGACAGCGTAGGTATATTCAAAGGGCGGGATAAATGGCGGGTACGACCAGGGACAGCAGAGGGGGGTTGGTTTGCCTCCTCCATGTCCAGGGGTGGCTCTGAAGTCGCACGTATGGTGGGAAAAGGAAGACCAACATTGTGTATCGTCGGAGAAGATGAACTGGGTCCACAGAGAGGCGGAGTGCCAGATCCTTGATTAGTTCTGGTGAGAAGTGTGAATGAGAAAATAGTGAGATAAAGGAACATACTGGATGGCCCCGGGGTTAAATCTGGGCTCGAAGGTGACGTGCTTCCTTCCCTTTCACTAGAGACCGTCACAGTTTGGTCGGATTGTTCCTTCTTATGATGGGAGTGATAGCCCTCCATATCAAGAACAGCATCTTTCCCGGACATTAGAGTTCGAAAGTGAGGTACAGGACGGATTTTGCACACCATCGTTGTATATCGGCTCAGTGGGCATGCTCTCGGGCTGCTGTGAAGGAGGAGTGTCATCGGGGTCGGTGGTCCTGTGGTAAGCAATGTCTTGCGTAGTCTGGTAGATAGCCCTAGCTCTCTCCTTCGCCTTCAGAAACTCGTCACGCTCCTTCTCGAGAATGGCGTTGCCAATTGATGAGCCTAGAGCTGTGGCACGGTTGAATAAAGACGATGGATCAACCGCGTCCTCCTGACCCAGATCCGTCTGGCCGGAAGTGGGAGGGGCAGGCGGGGCGTTGAGGTCAAGGAAGTCAGGTTCGGATTGTTGTAACTGTGCCAGATTCTGTGCATCCTGGGCTTTCGCATCACGGGCTTCGAATTGACCGGGCCGCACACCTTGTCCTCGTATGTCCGGTGAACGGGTAGCTTCAAGAATAGGACTCGTTATGAGTTCATCGGGGACGTCTCCGGCGGTTTCGAAGACGAAGAAAGCCTCTCCGGCCTCTCCGATTTTCATGTTGAACGGAATATGCTTTCCATTGACGGTGACATTGACCTGAAGGAGATATTGGCGGGCCGATCTACAGGCTTGGGGTTGTTCTGGGGAGGATGCGTACCTTCTTATCCGCCGGCCGGAGGACTTGCCATTTGCCAAAGCGAACGTGAAAGGGAGAACTAGCGAGTTCAACATCGGTTCCGTCTTCGGTTGGACGCCTGACAACTATGACATCGATGGCGCCAGTGAGTGTGGAAGGGTTTAGAGGTGCGAGTTCCTTGTAGTATTGATACGGAGCACTGATTGCGTAGACAGCACCACGGATGTAGTTCATGGAAAACTGGGCGTAAGATTGTTGCCTGACGGGGGAGAGTGAAGGCCTAGACGAAACCTTTTATCACGGTTGAGTAAGGAAGCGGCACGAATCAGCACACAACGGCATTCGCACCGGCATACGTTTCCGAGCCGCTCCAACATAACATACATCATTAAAGTAAAAATAAAATATCCTACTTAGACACTACATGATGTTACTGCCCATTGTACAGCATAACGTCTACACAACCTTCGAAGACACTCGGTCTGGGATCAACTCTCCTCGATTCCCCTTGTCCGCAATAAACCTGCGAGCGCCCGCGATCGCAGATAGAGGGTCACTCCTGTGGAGCATCAGGTAACCCTGCAGTTCAGCCATGGATATGAATCGTCCTGGAACGAGGCTAGCAAACTTCCGAGCCTGCTCGTATAGGCTGATGGGTTGCCACACCTCTGGTTGATCCGGGTCCGAAGATTCAGAGGAAACCGTTCTCGATATCGGAACATCGCCATCAATGAGGCTAACGGCGGTAGAGTTCGGGGACCAGTTCTCCACGCTGTTCGTTTCAGTCTCCTCATCTGTGTAAAGAGGGGCAGACTTCTCTGGGCAAAGGGGGAGGGAGGCGGAATTCCCGGAAGCGTAGAACCGTCGGAACATCTCTTTGACCTGGTATCGACTCGCCAGTTTGAATTCGATGTGACGGTCCATACGACCAGGTCTGCGGAGGGCGGGATCCAAAGATTCGTAGTGATTCGTCGTCGCGAACAGGAGCCTGCCCTCATGAGCAGCAACTCCGTCGATCGCGTTTAAGAGCCCGCTCAAGGTCACCCCTCGGGACCGGACCCCAGTCCCAGCCCCAGGAAATGAGCCGTGTGAAGGGTCTGCAGAGGGTGGCTCTCTGTTGACGTCGTGGTGAAAAGCGGCATCGATATCCTCCATCAACGCGATACACCTTTCGGGTAGATACGAAATCAGCTCTTGTAATGTGCTGTCGTCCAACCCGGCCCGTGAGAGCGATATCATGTAAACATCGAGGCCCAGCTCTCCTGCGAGGCTGTGGATGAGTGATGTCTTTCCAGACCCGGGAACCCCATACTTGGAGGTGAATTAGCCAACCGTGGGGCTCCAAGACTGCATCAAACTTACGAGAAGATAACCTCTTCGGAAAGGGATACCACGTTCAGAGTACCAAGACCTGCTCCCGAGGAACGTTCTAGCATCTGACAGAAGATCTTCCTTGATACCTCGATCAAGGATGATAGAATGCAGCGGTCGTTTAGGGCGAGAGGCGACCTGGTGCCACTGGTTCATCGTTGTGGAGGAGTAGATCGTGACTTGTTCAGACTTTGCCTCCTTCCAGCAACGCTCGGCATCGGCAAGAAGGCCGTCGACAACCTTTGGGTTGTGGCCGTAGATCCTGCAACCAAATCAGTACTCTAGATGGGGAGAGGTCCTATGCTGGACACTTACTGTATCTTGAGCGTCTGAAGACCGACATGGGCAGTACCCTGTGACCTTGTCCTCGTCGCACGAAGGTAGTGACCCTTGTACCAGAAAGAAGCAGTAACGAAGAACGACGGTTGCTTCCTGACTTTGAGGTCCTCGGAACAACGGCTTCCATCGTGGTATTCTCCGTACTGTCTGGAAGCTCCGGTCTCGAGACCGAATGATCGGGTCGTGATAGAGAGGTCCCGAGCGGTGTACCATTCCGGTCGCTGGGCCAGCCAGACATTGATCCAGGCTAAGTGATGTACAAAGAATCAGCGCAATTCCTCTAAGTCCGTGGAAACTTACTCACAAAAAGTGGAGTCGAATTCATCGAACTCCACAGTCGTGCAGAAACGGCGTATCAATGTCGTCCAGACATAGCTGAAAACTAACCAAAGGACCTGGGCGTTGAGGAAATTGCTGATTAGGATGAGTTTCAACCAATCCGAAAGAACATCCGCCGTCAAAAATGGGTCCATCGAGGCGACTCGGTTGCTATTGCGATACGGGCAGGCTAGAGGATAGGGGAGATGTTTGGAGGTGGGCGAGGTCCAACTGGCCTGGTCTGAATACTTATATCCCTCGTCCGTGGGCGTCCTAATATGATATTTGATCAGGAGGCGCAATGGCGAAACGTCCAATCCATGGCCAGCGGTGGGTTGCTGCACAAGCGTGAATTCTGCACAGCTGCAAGCTTGGGCATGGCTCCCCCCATGATCAAGGGTGGCGAGAAGATCGAACAATAATGGAAAATTCGTTCAAACACTGCTCGTCATGGGGTTCTAGGCGCCACACGGGCAGCGTGTTTCTTTCATACGCTGATTGGCGCCCTAATGGCCAATGTCCCGGGAAGCGTGAAAAGGCTCGTCCGAGAAGGGTGACTCGGAGATCTCCATACTTGATAGCGCATGGTCCATCCAAAACGGTCAACGGTTGTGATAACATAATTCGCCTGCACTGTAAACGGGAAACCGTGGCGGAAAGCCCTTGTCACTGAGACAAAGAGAGAGCGGTCTGTATCAGTGCAAGTCAAGACACGTCCATGGATGAGATAGCAGATGACGCACCCGTCCTTACGGTATCGTTACTCAATTCAGACATAAAATCGCTTACTCCGCAAAGCCAGGAGGCATCAAAAGTCACCGCCTTGCCGCGAGGCGAGCATTTTGACTGAAGGGAACCTTTACCTTCGCCATCCCTGCTTATATTTTTGGGTGTGAACACCCGGACCCACTTGCGTCAGAAGCCGTCGCTACCCAACGAAAGAGTAACGTTTCCTAGGTTGCCATCGTGCTCACCCCTGGGGCCTACAGAAGCAGGACAATTAGTACGTCCATCCTTCATAGCTCTCTGAAACGAGCAAACTTTGGAACATGGCACTGGCACCCCCTCCAGTACCCCCACACGTCTTCGGCAATACCGATAGGATTTCCAAGTGGAAAGGTATTGCAGCGGGCCAGCCCGACACCCGGTGTCTGGTTCACACTGCCGCAGACCTTTCTATTAATTGAAGCGGCGAGTCCCCTCGTCTTGTTTAAGAACTCCCGGTGTTTTTGGACGTCCGGTGAGATCTATAAAAGAGCGCCAAACCTCAGGGTGGATATCGATATGGATGGCAAGGTGAACTCCTTGAACCGTACACCCCCGTGCTTGATCCACGTGTGTTTTTCAGTGTGCCCCCAAGAGACTCGCCACTTAAGAGCTTATGAACATCACGGTGAAACATGTTCCAATGGAAACCCACATTCTGCATGTTTTGACTTCTAGGCCCGGGCCAAATCTCAGTCCCGCCATCTGTCGCGAAGCGTTCCCGCTGGGCGAAGGCAAGTCGAGTTGGGTCGAGGGTAAGGAGCGCGTCACGGTGCATCCCAGCACCAATCGGCGTGAGTTTCACTGCCACAACGCTTCCGATACCAATAGTGAGATCTGAATGTGGGTGTTCACAGACGGTGAATCGAATCTACGGTAGCACTGATGTGGGCGGTTAGCGGAAAGTTAAATCTGAACTAGACAATGATCGGGCCCAATGTCCCTATGATGAAACCCATCCACGAATTCACGATGCTAACGTAATATGTACGATGTATCACTACAACGCACCCTCTTATCCGACAAGCAAGCCTACCCCATCTGCCTAGCGAGATCACCCAACCTTCTGTGAATTCCAGAAATGTCTTCCACAAGCTTTGTGTGCCTTCTGTCTAACCGATCGAAAACGTTGTCGGATAACGGATCTCCCTCCTGGTTCCCAGCACTGTTCGCTCGACCTCGGCCGGGGCTTCGTGGAGTGACAGTGGCCAGGATGGGGTCAGAGGCGGGCGGCATCGGTTCCGGATACACGCTTGGTACGGTCAGGTAACTTCCGCTGCTTCTCCGCTGCGCCGCCCCGGATCCCGCATTCAATGAACCAGAAGAAGGGAGCGTACCAAAGGTACCGTAGCTCATTGTCACCGTCGGCGTTTGACTCCGTTTCGACATCATCGACATTGCGGACCCGGGCCGCGGACCGGGCGTCGGACTCGCGGGTATATCAGTCTCAGTCTCCGTCTCCTCATCTACACCCTCGAAGTACTCGTCTGCCTCCTCTTCGTCCAACCCCGATCCAGAACTTGTTCCCGTGATTGTGAAATTTGGTTGGGGAGGCATTCGTGACCACGTCGGTTCGCTCGCTCTCGAACTTGCGTCAGCGGAAGCCATTGAGCTGGTGTATGATAGGGATCCCGACGACGTTCTCGTCCGTTGCTTGACCCTCTCATCTGGGGGGACAACAATCGACGCCATGTCGAATCGGAGTTCCTTGATGGTCCCACTTGAGGTCCTCCCGGTACTCCTTTCCCCAACCGATATCCCAGAAAGTAGCTTGGGTTTCCGTCCGCTCTCAATCACCCTCTTCCTCGCGCTCATTCCCACAAGGTTTACGAGTTCCTTCATCGCCTCCCGGTCTGATATAATTCGCCTCGGAGCAGTACTCCGACGAACGGTCGATGGACGCGCAAAGGGGGTCGCCATTGGATTTCCTCTCACAGGGGTAGCGAATGCCTTGCCTGTGCTCCCTTGTGGCGTGGCCGGTACCGTCAAGTGATTGCGGAGAGCTTGGTTCCGTGTCGCTTCAAGTGTACCATGGAAGGAAACCCTTTTCGGTGTGAGAGAGCTTTCCCTCGGATCAAAGGCATCGGAAGCGGGTCCCCAGCTGAACCCAATAAACGAAGAACCCGTTTGACCGGTATTTCCAGCAATAGAATGGGTGAATTTACTGGCTGGAGTCATTTGCATCGAAGAGATAGCGAGGGAGCTTGGGGAAAGTTGACGAAGAGCTGCAAGTGCGAATGGCAAGGACGTATCAGAGTCGTTAAGGAGAGGCGGCTGAGCCACCGGATCGGGGGAGTCTTCGGGAATAAGATGCCCGGTCAACGGAACGTCATAATTAAATTCTGGAAGATGCAGGTCTCGAGGCTTGGGTCCTGTGCGTCTGGGATGAATGAGGCCGAAACACTCAGAGGACAAGGTATCTTACTGTCAAGGACAGCGTGCCACGGGATATCACGGAAAATTCCCTGAGACTTGATTTCCTTGGTTCCGTGCCTCCCCAAACGGTGTTCAGCGTCAACGAGTAACCTTGGGCGGTGTCAAAACAATCCCACAGCGCAAGTCGGTTAACGCACCCCTTGAGTAGCGTTTGGAACAGGCCTGAGACGGGAACACTCCTGTCGAATCGTAGGTACCGCTGGGTTTGTAAGGCGTTTGGAACTTTCCGGTCCCCAAAAGTGCAGACGCACCTGGTGGTTCATTATTTTGGCATACGTCTGTTTAATATCATTGGCAAAGAAAGGAGCCACACCATAAATCATCTCGTAGAGCATTGCGCCTAAGCTCCACCAGTCGACTTCTACACCGTAACCTAGCTCATCGCCACTGTTCTTCTCTACGTAGAATTCACCATCGGACATTTCGAGAGCGACCAATGCCTCCTCGTGTGAGCGGAGGATCTCGGGTGATATGTAGTCACAGGTTCCACATGGGACCAAACAATGACGTTTGGGGAGCAGGCGAACCCCCTGCTCTGTAGGAGGAAACAGTGGAGCGGCAGACCCAAAGTCGATCAGCTGGACATAGTACGAGCGGGTCAAGACGAAATTGTGTGGCTTGATATCCCTGGAATTACAAATATTAGGGCGGAAGGTAGACGAGGTCGACACGTGCCCACCTATGAACGTATCCCTGTCCGTGGCACCAATCTATGGCGCATATTATCTGGGGCGTCCACCATAAGAGGTCTTCTTCCGAAATTTTGCCATCAAGCGGACTAGATTCCAGCACATCCCATAGAGTTCCGCCCTCGAGGAAATCCATGACGAGGTTCAGCTCGGTTGGAGTTTGGAATGCGCACAAGAGATGAGGAGCCCAATCCGATTTGGTCTTGCGAGCCCGTAGCAAGATATCCCTTTCGAGTTGCACGAAACATTGCTGAAAGTAGGTAACTGAGAGAACGTATGAGTATACAAAAAGGTATCCTCACATCTCTGTTACGCAGGGCGAAGTGTTTATTGATGATTTTTCGAGCATAGGCCGCGCCATCAAAAATGCACGAAACGATTTCGATCTAACCAGGACGAGAAGTCACTACACGGCGGTGGGGCAACGAAACAAGAGTGACGTACCTCGCCAAAAGAGCCGTGCTCAAGGGTGCCAATGCGGGTCAGATCCTTTTCTGAAAACCTCAGCTTATCGACCTCGATGGTTTTCGCTTGGTAAAGACGCCTGAGAGACGATGTTACGGTAATCGATCGTGTTGGCGGTAAATACCTGTCTTTCCTATAACATTCTGACCGTGAAGCACGCGGTCGATGGCGAGGGCCTCCTCATCCTCATCCTGCACAGAGACGGCCAAGAGTTCTCTGAGGCGCGTTCTCCGTTTGAGCCATCTGGAAGACATTCATGGGTCAGGCGCAGATGATTTTGTGTCGTTCGCAGGTAGTCTGTGGATCCTGTCGTTGTGATCTAGCTCGGGGTAGGAGAACGCTCGTGTTGAGTGGGATTGGTATCGGTCACGTGAGGCGCTGATCGAGAAATTTATTCATGAGGGTACTCTCATGGCAGTGCCAAGCTCGCTTATTCCGATTTCTTTCTCATGTTGAATCTATGTAATCTACTTTGGTACGGGGTATGTACGCTATGATTTTGCGTTGCCAAATATTTGTCACAATTTCGTGTGGGGGCAAACAGATGCCCGAGCCGACTCGCGGAAATTAGATAAGCAAAGTGTAAGCATTACCAATGCGTCTGCTGACAATACATAAGTAGCTACAACCCCCGCAAGCCAGAGCCTCACAAACTCGGCTAATGATTCAACTTAGCGTGCAGACCTTGGACGGCGTTGAGAGAACGTTTCGAATTACGTGCTATACGGGAGTACAGGGCGTTGCAAGAATACATGGCATAGGAAAACAAAACAACATTACATGACAGCAAACGAGACGAGACGATACTACCGGCAGATGGCTTGTGTGTTTGTACAGTTACAACATAAATTACTGAGCATAAAGTGGTCGGCTTTGGTGCCCTGAGTACCTGGGTCTGTAAATGCCGATGCCGAAGAACCGTTTTATGCGTTCTCCGATCGACTCTCCACGGTGAGACAGGTAGCGGGGGTCATGGTGGCCATACTGGGCGGGCCGGTGGGGATCACGGCTGGAACTGTGGTAGTGATGGCTGGGCATCGAGTATGAGTGACGACGGTGACGGGTGGGAAGAGTCTGAAAATTTAGAGTTAGATCACCATTCTCCGACGGTACGGTGAAGAGAGATCGACTGACATTGTGGACACCTGGAGGTGGTGAGTAGTAAGTGGGTATGGAGTGGCTCGGAGTAGAGCTGCGGTGGTGCCGACGGTGATGATGACCACCACCACTAGAAGAATGAGACCGTCTATGACTGCGGCTCCTGGACGACGACCTGTGGTGGCCACGGTGGGACGGCTCAGAAGGAGCTACGCGGTAGACTTGGGGGGGATGAAGAGACCCCACGTTCTGGTACGGGGTAGTGGCAACATTAGCGTAGAGGAGTGGCTGAGAGCCACGGGGGGTACGATGGTAGTGGGACATGGTAGGTTGGCTCCTTCTGCACTCGGAGAGAGGACGTTTTATACCTTTTGCTGTGGAGTGGCAGAATGGTTCAAATCTGGCTAGCACGAGGCTCTCCTCGACAGTTACTGCCTTTACGTCTTGCTATCAGCCGTCAATGCCACTCATCAGGACTGATCAAGCCGTGAGTGAATATGGCTGTTGTTCACAGCCATGAAATGAGGGTGCGCATTGCTGTGAAGTCACCGAAGTTCAGGCTGCTGCAGCATTGTCCGTCACCCGCCGTGGATTGAGAATCGCGACCGACGCCCCTCGTTACCTGGCACGAGGCTGGAGATAAGAAGTCGATGCACGCTCACGTCATCCACCTGGATGAACATTTGATACAATTCAATCCCGCACTGATCTCTTCTGAATACACA
The DNA here is from genome assembly GCA_015956445.1 of Thelephora terrestris. NCBI lineage: Eukaryota > Fungi > Basidiomycota > Agaricomycetes > Thelephorales > Thelephoraceae > Thelephora > Thelephora terrestris. The sequence goes on along the minus strand of WIUZ02000012.1, from coordinate 369,242 downwards.
GCCAGGCCCAGATATGCGTCATAGCGCTTACCATTTAAATCCTGATCTAACGGCGACACGTGTCCAATCTTCCTCTTCGGGTCGGTACCCCGCCGCGCAGTCAATTCGCAAACTTGTCCAACTCCCTCCAAAGCGTGAAACCCGGACAAATAGCTGGTTTTCGTACGCGGTTGGCGGAACGCTTTGTTATTTCGACACAGCTACGGAAAGGAAGAGCGCTCCCGTAATACGTTGGCTTCTAGTCACATCAGTCACGGGCGCTACCTTGCGCGGTCATTGATGCCACGCCTCCCGCTCGGCCTTCTCGATACCCGCCCCTTTCGCGCACACAGTCCCAAGCATTCATATATTCAAGTCCTCGAGGTGGAAGGTCTAGACGCAAACATCCACAGAGAGCGCTACGTTCTTCACCCCTAAGTATCAATTCCTTATACATCTCTCAGACTTCCGCCGCTCGGAACCAATGCCTGCTCTTGAAATTTTCTTCAGTTCAATAGACAAGTGCCAGGTCGAGACTGCTTTCATGCACTTGAATTGCGACTTCCCAATGATGGGTAGAGGGCTTCCGGGTCTCATTTCCGACAGCCCGGATTCCAGAACATTGTTATCTACACCGATAGGCACTTGAACGTCTTGCCGACAACCATCCCGCTATTGCCTCTGAAAGATACCCACGTTCTACCTCGGACCCGTTTGGGGCTGCTCCTCGAGATCGGGATCCAAGGAGCAGGTGGAGGAAACCCCATCTATCGTGGAGAGTCACCGAACCACCTGAGGAGACCTGTGGTTCAGAGCAGCTGATACTGGGGATTCTGTCAGATGTTCCTTTTTGCGCCTTCCTCCAAGCAGGATATATCATTCAGCAAAAAAGAGCAAACGATTCCGAATCCATCGGCCTGGGGAGAGATTGCTCGTAGCAGGCTCCACTGTCAAACAGCCATCAAGTACACACCGGTGTTCCGAGCTTTACTGAATCAGGTTCGGGGAAAATTTTGCTAGTTCGCCAGGGACTGCGTCTCGGCGAACTCCAGGGTCGCAGTCCATACATCCATACGATCACAAGCAACCATCATACTTCCCCTTAACATCCGGATTGGCCAGGCACAGTCACGCTCGGTGGAGGCCAGCCGCCCCAAACTTCTTCTGGCAAAACAAAAGATAGATTGCTGCAGGAGATGCTTCTAGAACGGCCAGTGTCATGTCAGCTGAATCGAAGGGGCAAAGCCTGTCGTTCGGAATTAACCGAACTGACGCAATCAACTTCGCCCGGTGTTGTGTAGGGCTTATGTACGAACATGACAGAACGAGGTAAATCAGTGAACAATAATCCGTGCAACCGTGGGGTCATGGTCAATGGCACTGTACTGATGTCGCTTCCCCCGTTATCGACTCCGCGATTTCTTTCGAGAGACCTGGAATGGGCCTAGCTCACAACCTGCTCGAAATTCTGGCAACCGCCAGAGCTCTCGTCAATCTCGGTCAGTAATTCATCGAATAGGGCAAAGACGCTCCTAGTCTGAACAAATTCATTCAAGTCTCCCGCAACTATGACCCTCGCACTCTAGATAACAACCAGACAAACCGCTGCGAATCGGACCTACTTCGTGCGCTGATCGGCAGCGCCGGGGGCCGTGCGTTCCCTTGGGTTGAAGGACTGCCGTCCTTAGCGCTCAAATGAACATCGATCGCGAAGAGGGTGTTGCCGGACGGGGTCCCCCAGGCGGCTACAAAGGGTTACCGTGAACTTGTCCATACCTCAGTCGTAGGATCAATCCGACAAGGATTAAATTTGTAACTTCATTAGTGCGCGCTTGGATGACGTGCGCAAAGATACGCCTACGTCAGCGAGATCTTATGCACACTTGTTGGGTCAAGCGCAACGCGGGAGTCCCGGAAAGCAGCATCACTTTCTCCGCTCGGTAGCTCACCAGAACGGACAGTCAGTGAGAGGCAAAGGGTGGAAGCGCTGAGGGCTCGCAGGTGTACTTGCCGAATGTTTCCACCAGGTTGGCCCCCATCTTGGTTAGTAACCGGGGCGATGTCTATGGAACATTATGTACAGTATGCCACTCTCCTTTTGGAAGGCGCTCACAATAGTGGTTAGCGTGAGATTAGCGCTTCCGTTGGCCCAGAATCATCTTTAATTTCCTGTACAAACATCATCGTGTCTGGTGCGTTCAAGTACTCTGCGATGTGATTGGCGACTGCAGGAAGATGACTGAAATTTGGCGCCGCGATTGACACGGATGAGCGGTGCCCAAATCGGCTGCGGTCTCAGACTCCTCTGAGGGTTTTATGCTTGAAGGAGGGACGAAAAAGTCGGAGGCGAAGGTTAATTTCATGGCGTTGGGGGGTGAGGCATGGTAGAAACCAAGGACCTGGATGATGTGAGGAGAGTTAAGCTCCCAGAGCAGCGAGGCGTACTGATAGGTCACCACACCGGCGATATCTTCGTAAGCATTTCCGAGCGCTGTTGGGACATTCTTGGTCCTATCGAGCGGTGTTCCTACTATGATTGCCTCTGGGTTATCATCCGGGATACCATCAGGTGCTAGGATTATTATAAGAAATGAAATGACAAGCACAGAATGGGGACAGACGCACCAAATAAACCCACCGCAGGTGTTGGCGCTGGCAGTCGCATTCCAGCCACCTCGGACCCGAAATTCGCTGAAAAGATTAACGAACCCACGGTGAGAACCTGCCCTTCATAGCTTTCCTATAAATGGTTGGCCGTAAACGACGGGATGGAGAGTCCTGGAGACGAACTGACAAGAAGGAATCCAAGCCAGAGTCGAGTAACAATAATTGCTGAGTGTGATTTGGGCCTCAATCTCGTCCAAGGGCGATTGGAACGGAAGACAAGATGGTGGTTATATTTATTGGAGAGACGGTCCGGTGAGATGGAGGTCGTTGGGATCGGGCGCGAATCAAAACTCCGAGACCTTTGCATTGAGAGAGACCAAATCACCGACTTTGACAGAGCCGAGGAGGGTGGACGAAACCGGGGAAACTATGATACCGGTCGAGATAGACCGGCTACCCCTTTTCTCGCCAGCGAGGCAGGTCACTTGGAGGGGATGAGCTTCGAAAACTGGGTGGAGTGATGCATCGTGACCAAACCGGTGATATTTGTCAGAGTCTGTCCATTGTAAGCCGGCGATTGCGGTAGCATGAATGGTGAATATCAAAGAAGGCGCTTGGAAAGAGGCCAGACATTTGGGCCGTTCACAGGACTTCGTCGATCTGCGTCCGAGCCGAGGGGATATATCGTCTGGAAAATTGGGGAGCGGATATGAGTAATTCATGTGTTTGAGGATCGGTCAACCGGTTGGTGAAGGAAGTTTTGGCTGACCTGATTTCCTTGGCATTGGGACTACTGACCAATGATCGACCCTGCATCCGCCTCCGATCAAAGTGCCTTCCGCCACCGCCACCGCCATCTGCCGACCGTGACGCAACTCGCCGTTTCGCAGCTGACACCCACGCCGATGAGCACTGCACTCTTCCAAGTGCACAACCGATTTCGCAAACGCGCTGGTTTTAAAGCGAACACCAGCGAGACTTCGAATGATGGAGACAGAATTCTTGACGAACAAGGTACAGCTAACCGCGCCCTCGAAATCTCTGGCTTATCGACATCTCTGATTCGGGTACAACAGAACAGGAGGAATTTGTTGAAGATATTCGGCACCATATGGTAAAATCCGACCGCGAACACCAACTTGGCATTGGTATCATAGCCATTTTATCCTGTGTATTGTGAGACTCCTCCATTCGCCCTCATCAACGCCCGTTCACACTCGCGTCAGACATGTAATATACCTTTTTAACCCCCATCGACCACCTACTGCCGTATTATTTTCGGCTCCTGGCACAGTCTCTCCGATCCCCCTCAACACCATGTTTACCTATCTCCACCTCAGTCTCCAGGGCTATCTCTGCATTTCCATCTTTCATCTCCCCACTGACCAAAAAATCCGCATACTTCTCTCCTCTGTATTGCCGAACGTGTGGACTTCAACGGGAACGATCCCTCCGGTCGATATTCATCTCCTCGCGTTGCTCATTTCCTCGATCGCTCCAATACTGACCATGCTTTTGCACAAAGGTTGGGCGAACTTCGTTTGGTGGTGTTTCTGCGGAACAATCTTTTCGATGTATTTGTTTGTGCAAAGAGGAAGACTGCGAGACGAGGCTCGAGTAGAGGGACTTGAGAAGCTCAAATATCACGCCAAGGGAGCGTAGTTTTCAAGTACGTCTTTTCTTCCCCCAAATCCATTTATCACTGATAAAAACCAGAAAATGGCCCCATAATATATGTAAACTGCACCTTGCGAAGAAAATCTACGCTCTGATTTTAGCTCATCTGACGGCGAGCTTCTCCCACAACGCCCCTCAAAACGATATCAGGTCACTGCGTCAGCGGTGAGGGTGCGAGGACCTCCAACCGCGGGCCACTAGGCCATTAGTTTGCGATCGGAGGTCCTCGCACTGAAGGCTTACTAACCGCTGACACAACACTGTGAACGATGTATGCGTGTGTCAGCCTTGATAAGAATCCGGGTTTCATTTCGATCTCCCCACCATCATTCCTTTTACACTTCCATCTTCCCGCCCTCTCCCAGTCATGATGTCTTCATCTTCTGCCACTGCGTCCATCCACATTCGTCCCATCGTGGACCGCCGTAGCGCCTCAGAGTTGTCTGGAACAACCGTGGTGAGTGGTCGACTTCTTCGAACTCACGATTTCGTCGTTGTCAGGGGCCTAGGGGCTGGAAAGTTCGGTACCGTCTTCCTTGTCCACGACATCGTCACAGAGAGGCAGTTCGCCATGAAGGTGGTGCCAAAGGTCAAGCATCAGGCGGAACTTGCCAGGAGGGAGTTCCAAATATTACTCGGCGTCTCCGAGGCCCAGTGGTGTTCTTCTCTCAGGGGCTGTTTCCAAGATTCGGAGAACGTCTACTTTCTCCTGGATTACTTTTCTGCCGGTGATCTGCAAACCCAACTTGAGCGGGCTGGTCCCCTATCCGATCACCAGAAGAAGGTTCTCATTGCGGAGATGATCGTTGCCGTTGAGGAGCTTCACTCCCACAACATCATTCACCGTGACATCAAGCCTGGAAACTTTCTCGTTTCAGGCGATGGGCATATCGTCTTGGCTGATTTTGGGATGTCTCGCGACTTCAACGCCGAGCCCACACACCATGTCCGGAACGCTTTCAAAGCGTCACCGTTCGAGAGCGTTATGGAGTGCGGTACCCCCTATTATATGTCCCCTGATGTGTGGCAGGGAAAACCGTACTCGTTCGAGGCGGATCTGTGGGCCATTGCGGTCTGCTTACATGAGCTCTTCCTTGACCGCCTGCCGTTTAATATGGGGAATTGCTATAGCCACGAGGACATAAAATCTTTCGTCTGTGAGGAGGATTTTGCATTCGGTTTCTATGACCACATCAGCCTGGATCTGTGGGATCTTTTGGACAAGATGTTTCGCAAGGATCGCGAATACAGGCCGACCATTGATAGGTTGAAGAGGCATAAATTCTTCAAGGGGATCGACTGGGACAGTCTCGCAAGACACGAGTTGCTGCCCCCTCTTCAACCGAGGGTTGTGCCTCCTGAGAAGGAGTACGATTCAGATATCGTGTTTTCCAAAGTCCCTCCGTATGAAGGTGATGATCCTTTCCACTATGTTGACAAGTCCCTGGAGGATTTCTCAGCGTCCCCCGATCTCCCCTCCCCACTTCCTTTTGCTGGCATTGTTTCCCAGTTGTCACCTTCACTTTCTCCTCCCGCTCCTTTTACGTTTGTCGAACTGCTTGAGACAGTGCCACTGAGCACACCATCTCCTGCGTTGTCTTCATTTGGGAAGTTATTCGGGTTGTCTCCGATGAAATCCGGTCGCGTCATCCCCGTTCTCGATGTGCCGGCTCCATACGCTCCCTCTCTCGAGGTGCCAGAAGAGCCTCCCCTTGAACCCGTCATACCTATCCCCAGTGCTACAAATACCGGCGCCTCTCTGCTTGGCGCGGCACTGGCGTGGTTTCTAGATGGCTACAGGCAGCTGTGCTGCCAGTTATGCACTTAGGTGTGCCAGTAGTTGTTCACCAGCTTTTCGCTGTTTACACGGAAGTCGTTAGCCCACGGCTACATCACTTCATCCCTCTCCTTCAGTATCTTTCCAATTCTTTCGTTTTCCCTTCCCCTCCTTCGTTCACTCCTCTATCATTTCGCTACTTTACGTTCCCCTTTTGCATTTCTAGCGACAGCAGGGGCCCAACGGCTATCAAGGATTTTCCGTGGATCCGGAGGACCGGGTAGGTATACGGAGGCTCGGGTAAGTATGCGGCGGGGGCATGCGGGATCTCAGGTCGGCCTGAGTTCAGGTAAGTATCTCTGTTCCTTAGTTCCTGCTCCGCATTAGGCGGTGTAAGGGGTGGTGGTGGGAAAGGTAAGTATGACCCTCTGGCCTCACTAGATGGCCCCATGCTATCCTAGCTTCTATCGGCTATCTCCAACATCGCTTATTGCGTCATACATGGTAGCTTTCGTTGGCTTTTAGGATCAGATGCGGTTTACGCGCGGCCAGATCAAGGATCATCTCGGCGAAGTAGGAGTTGGCCCACGCAAACCAAGGTCTGGTGTAGTCGGAAGAGTTATGGATGTGTTGCGCTTCATGGATCAAGCCAAGGCCTGCGGTGTTCTATTGTGGTAGATCAGTTTCCAGTTTCCCGATGGAAATTTGAGCTAACTTGCGTTCGCGATGGTGTATAGGGCGTTCAAGATCTCGGTATCGTCATCGCTCCCGAATATGGAAGAAACCAATGACATCGGCCTGTAGAACCCGGGAATCAGGAAACAAGGTGCTGCTACGGGGACGGTGCAGCCTTGCGCACCATGGTCGCCATGCTCTGGCGTGCGGCCCACTGTGAAAGATGAGTGCGCAGCACGACAATGGGATGTATCTGGGGTACTAACCCGATCCCTTTGAAAACATTTCCTTCCACGTAGTATGGGTTTCGTGCGGATAGAAGGTATTCACGAGAACTCTTGTATGTCGGATTGTTCCTGTCAAGGAAGCCGAGATACGGAAGTGACAGTAACGACTATCCACTGTCATGGTATGACCTGCTGTTTGCGAAGAAGGGATTCATACCGGAACGTTCGCATCATCCATGAAATACTTGGATCCCAAGCCATTAGTTTCGTAAGCAAACACTCCATCCTCGATCTGCGAGTCATCGATCAACTTATGGCAGAGATTCAGGGAAAAGTAGAGACCGTCGTATCCCAGAGTGCGTCCCTGATTCGCTTACTCCATGTTCGTGCTGACGATGCTACCAAGGAATTCTGTCCCGCTGCGTCCATAATTTCTGCGAGGAACCCAAGCTCTACGCTCAGCATTGCGTTTGCAGGCGTCAAGAAGGCTTGAAGATGTCGAACGTCAGGATCAACGTCGAGGAAAACAGATAAACTGACCGAAGGTGGTGAGGTCATCGGAAGGTCGGTGATGGGTTCCTACCATACCGGTGTAACCCTTCGGTTCACCATTCCCATCATTGTTGACCAAGGGAGAGAGCGACGCCCCAGGAGTCCCAGTCCAGTTATAGTACGATACGAAGTTGAAGTCTTCGTCCCAGCTCGCCTGAGATTGCTCCTCGATTACGCGGATTATCTGGTTGATCGCCGAGTGCCCTTGGTCAAAATAAGTATTGCAGTGCCGGAGGTGAGTTGAGATACGTGCAATATTCATTCATGAACGATGAATCATTCGTTTGCTGAAAGTATGACCTCGACAGTTTCAAGAACGCACACAATGAATCGATCTCGTACTATACGTAGTGGTCATTTGCCAGCGATTCACAGTGGCACACCAAGATTCTCACCTTGCACTCGAAAACGGTTTCATTGTCCACTGGCCTATTTCGGGTAAGCCCTCCCTCCGCGAATGAATGGAGAACCACTAACGGATTGACTATCACCCCTGTGGCCCAATCGTTCTCTGTCGGCTCCAGTCTGCTCTCTGGAGGAGGTTGGAATGCCCCACAGTATGGGTACTCCGCGACGTATCTGGATTCTGTATTGATCACCGCCCTGACAAGAGCTGCAAGATTCGCATCTTTTGACAATAGTGGGAAATAGTGAGCGAACTATTCATTGTCAGCTTAGACCCCGTCTCATGCCAATGGGGTTTATATGACGCACTTGGTTTGCCGTGTCTCGCAACCACTGTGCCCTGCAGAGTGTCGTCAGTGCTTCCTAAAATTTCCCTAAATGCGGGCAGCCAACGCAATGTCCTGAATACTTAGCAGTGAGTGTCCTTCCTCTCTGTGTTCGCGACCAACGTACTCCTGTGACGATGAACGCGACATTTTCGGTCTCCGCATGGTATTAGGCTGGGAAGGTATGCCGGTGATTGGATCCTCACTTTATCAAAGTACTTGACGGTGGTATCTGTACACGTATGTCAAGAAAACCCTGCATCAACGACAACAGAATACCCGCCGAGAGTGTTTGGAAAGGTGTTTTCAAACAGCCTCGCAAGATCTGGGTCTTTCATGCGACCACCCAATTCGCGAATCACATCCTTATACGTCATGAGCCGCGCGGAGGACGCCCCGGACGACTGACTTACTTCCACCGCAACACTTGTGAAAGTTCTGCACGCGAGGTCTGGACGCATATACGGCAGACCGAGTGGGCCATCCGATGGCGTTCCATGTGGGCTCTGGGAATGCTATGTCGATGCTGGGGCGAACAGGAAATGTGGGCGCCAACCTTAGAGTACTCGGTGTACGAAGGGCATTGTCTTGCCGCCGGTTTCGTTGGAGAAGTAAAAAATATAAACGGTACGTGGAACCACTGTCCCATGACAGCGTAGATAACGAGAACGACAGTTCCGGGAAGGAGGAATTTATTCTTCCAGCGCACTTTCGGAGCCTTGCCGATCCAATGCTGGCATGATCGCCTGTGTTGTGCGGTGAGTGTTCCGCGGTTGAGACCAGGCTGCAGTGACGGAGAAGCAAGCACTTCCTTCCCAGCTGACCCTTCGCTGTATGGGTCGCCGAAAGGCATTGTTCGACGACACTCCCCAGCTGATCGTAAGTGTTGGGAAAGACAGGGTTCAATGCAGCCGCGTGGGAACTCGACGCCGAACTTGAGTCCAACACCGATCTCGGCGGGTCCTCGTACTCAATGTCCTAGGATTCACGGTGCCGGGGCTTACTCACACCAAGCTCCTATATAAACTGCAGCGAAACCCGCTTGCGGAGGTGCGTGCACGACATGGCGAACGGGGTTGCGATTTACCCGTTTCCATTACTCTTTGATTGATACACTTTTAACTTTTAACGCTTAACCTATTTGGTAGTTCAAACACTATTGCATTTAGCAGCTGACGTTGGCTGCGTGAAAACCCTCAAGTAATGTGGACAGGTCATGCATATGGTCTCCGAGCAGTGGGTGACGCGTCGATCGTGCATCATGAATCTTCACGAATCTAGGGGGCATTTGACTCTGCTGACCACACGTTTCCGCACATCCACTGACTAATGGGTATAACAACTATGTGTGGCATTCGGCAGCATCTGTGGTGGCCAAACAAATTCCGGTATGCCTCGATGCCTCGAGGTTGTGTTCTCTCGCCGGCTTGCGGCGTTTACATGAAATTCTGTAACTACGCGTTAGTAATCACCTCCTAAAACTCCTATACCCCAAGGAGGGTCATTGGAGTCTCCACCCCTTGAATAATGCAAACCGGCGGAAGATTTAGAATCTTTTACCTATCCCCGAGCCGAAGCGGATCCTTGGATCCAGAGTCTGAGATCTGAGGTCGAGGTCCGAACGGAGCAACTCATTCTGGGGCCCGGAGACGACGCCAAGAAGGCCGAGCCTCTGGGGGCCCCGTGACTGAGGGTTTGATCAAAAGGACTGAACTGACCCCCCTTTTCGAGCCTTGGGCGGCACAGCTCTGGTGCACAGCCGAGGTGCATGAGATTCCCCGGAAGGGTCTAGCCCAGGTCGTGCGAGTTTCTGCTGGTCTTCAGTACCGCAAACGTTCTCAGAATAATGGGCTCTGGCTATATATGATTTGCGTTATCTCTGGCTAGTATAGGGTTTTTGGAGACCCTCTTTACCCAGCGGAAAACGAAGGACAAGGCCAACCGCGCACGGGAAAGACACACCTACAATGCGCCCGTTGCCGGTTTCTTAGGTCATATTTTCTGGAGAAACTCCTCGCCATAAAGGCCCACCAGCCTTGCGGCGCTTGTTTCAAGCCTCTCCTTTCTCCCCCCTTCGCTCTTCGACAAGATTCGAGTCGGCAAACATGGCTGGCAGACTCGCGTCCTCAGTACTCATTGGCTTCGTCCTCGAAAGTCTTCTCTATGGAGCGTTTATCATGATCTTCATCGCTGCTGCGATCACCCAGCGGGAGCGCTGGAGGCAGGAGAAGCTGGGGACTGCAAATAAGCTTACCATGGGGTTTTCTATCCTTTTGCTCGGGTTTATTTCTACTGTGAGTGTTTCCCGGGTGATTCTGGACAACGTCGAGTATGTGTTCAAGTTGAGATAGCACTGGATCCTTAACTTCTGGAGATGTTATGACGTCTTCCTGAGCGGATCAGATCTGCCCACAATCGATGACGCGTTTGGCAATCAAAGGAACGGGACCAATTTGGCACGGTTCATCGTGTATGAAGTTCAAGCATGGATGGGAGATTGCCTCTTGGTAACGTACCACTACCGGACTGCACAACCAAGCGCTGACCTTTGTGCACGAAGATCTACCGCTTGTATTTCGTCTGCAATCGAAAGTGGACCATCGTTGCAGTGCCGTGCACCATGTGCGTCGCTCTCGTCGGTGGGTGCCTCATTTCTCCCAAACGCTCACCATACAACTGACACTATTCAACTCAAGCGTGTGGACTTTACTTACTAAAGACCACTTTGAAACTGGATTTCCTTGACCCGGAATCGACGAAACCGTTTCACACCTGGGCTATCGTGTGTTTTACTCTGACATTCGGGTGAGGACACAGAGTTTGAACATTCCATCAGTGATTCTAACTTCACTAGAGAAAACCTTTACTGTTTGGTTGCCATCGCGTTTTTCATTTGGAGAGCTCAGCACAAGACTCCTCGTCATCCCACGATCTACCCATTGACTGTGAGTGGGAGTAGTAACTTCGGTCTCCTCGGCTGTCTCACACCAACAGGCGGTTCTGTGGATATTCATTGAATCTGCGGGAATGTGGCTGTAAGCTCCCACAATTCCTCGAACTCGCTGTGCACTGACTTGTGACCAGGCTATTCGTCGGCCTAACATTTTTCGTATATGTGGGAGACCCAACTGTTTCTTTGGCCTTCGTGTATATTGCAAGCTCTACTCCCTCCCCATCCGCTAACCTTCGAGTTGACCGAACATTCTGTAGACTAACCCGATGCTCGGAATCTCTTTTTGCTTGATGGTCACTCGATTGAACCTACATTCTCAGCAACGGAGTCGAGCGCCTTTCGCGTATGTAGCGGGAAGCCTGGACGCTAATCCAAGACAATCCAAGGAAATAGCTTTTTCCCCTGCAGGTCTCTACATCCCTCGGCCGTCACACATCCCCACCGTTTCCCCCTCGAACGGTTTGGAAGCAACGGACCCTTTTCTATCAGTTAGTCTCCTGTAGATGTAAATGGACCCTCTCGCTACCGTTGCTTTGTATTTGCGTAATTCTGCTATTGTGTATATATAGGTTTGGTGATTAATCACGAGACCTCCATTACGCTGCGAAGGATGTGGGCGCTCCAACTCGACCCGTCGGACCGATCGAGAACCTCAAATGCAGGCGGTCATCCTCCGTGGACTTCGTCATGCCTATCGTTCGTCGACACGGTCGGAACGTACTCTAACGAATGTTCGCGTGGATTCACGCTCGGCAGTCCGGCACACTCGTTGCTCGCGGGCATACTCGTCTGTCCCTTCTTCGGGTGACCGGGATAGAACAGCGGTTGGCGTAAGTCCTCTGCGTCACTCAAAGGAGTTCGGGGGCTTGTGACAATGTGTTTCAGGTGTTCTCCCCGACTGCAGCCGCCATCTTCATCGCTACCGGCGCCGGGTTGTTTTATTACTTCAAATCCGAGAAGGAATCCTTGAAGAAAAAGAAAGGTTGTGCGATGAACGTCATTTTGGTTTACGAGTTACTCATGGCTTGGGACAGAGGAAGAACTCGCGAGCAAAGCCTACGGTAGACCCCAAATCGGCGGCCCGTTCTCGCTGCTCACACACGATAACAAGCCTTTCACTGAGAAGGATGTGCTGGGAAAATGGACTTTGATTTATTTTGGATTTACCAATTGTCCTGACATCTGCCCGGAAGAGTTGGACAAGATGGGTGGGGCCGTAAATGCCCTCGGTACGTCCGGGCTATGTGTTTCCTTTGGGTTCGGCTCACTTACTTGCGCCGCAGAAAAGCGATACGGAACCGCCATACAACCGGTCTTCATTTCTGTCGACCCACCGCGGGATACGCCTGCTAGGATAGCTTCCTACTTGTCTGAATTCCATCCCAGATTGGTCGGACTCACGGGATCCTACCAGGACACCAAAGCTGTCTGCAAAGCCTATCGGGTCTACTTCTCAACACCGCCAACGGCCAAGGCGGATGACGACTACCTTGTTGATCACTCAATCTTCTTCTATTTCATGGATCCAGATGGCCAGTTTGTTGACGCGTTCGGCAAGGATACCAGCATGGAAGCCGTGGTCGCCCGAGTTGAAAAGGAAATCGGAGAATGGGAAAAGGACGGCAGGTGGAAGATGTAGATTTCCGTTGGCGTCACGTATATTATATTTGCAATAAGTATTATCACAACTCTTACATCGCCTCTGGTGTCGGGTTCGGACTCGCTGGATGTATGCGATGCGAAGCGCAGGTGACAAAGTCGTCTATTGGTCACTCCGATTCGGAAAGCTTCCTCTTTGAGAGTTCCTTCATGCGATGCATATAGCTAGAGGAAGTTGTGAGTAGTTGTACGGCGGGAATTGGAAGCCCCGTTGAGACTCACTCGTCGTACTGGCATCTGGGCAGACGGAAAGTCAGACGCCAACCAACCCACAAGATAATTAGTGTAGACGCACTTCTCGTAAGCGTGCCTCTCGTTTTCGCATTCCCATGGCATGTAAAGAGTCCCCTTCCGGCATACGTTCAACGGGATCAATAGCCTAGGTAAAACGACCAAAGTCTCAGTCCAGATTTCGCATTTGACGAGTTTCGTGAGGCTCACGAGGAGCATTGGTCCCTCCAGCCGAGCGGAATACGGGCTTGCTTAGCTTCCGTTTGAGACGCGGTCAATGAAGAGGTCATGGTAGTGGTCGGAGTGTGAGAAAACAAAGTTACAGTCGATCTCAGAAATCTGTCAGGGACCGGTTCCCGTAAACTCAGTGCGCCAGCCGTCACGTACCCAGCATTTGCTCATCCTCTCCGAACAACCAAGTTGAACGCCCTGAATGTCACGCGCCGCATATTTCTCACTTCGCTGGCCTGTTCTGCTCGTGATCCCGTCCCGGCACCCTCGAGAAAGCTCCAGAAACGGTTCGCGATCTATGACTAACCATTAAGCGCTCAAATGGGAACATGCACTCCCGGATCCACAACACAGCCCAACTCCGCTTCGTCGTTCGGAATGTTCAAGAGTCGTCATGACTCGCTGCGAGGCAAAGAGCTGGCTTACGGAGCCAATTGTACACGTCGTCTCGCGGCGGCTCGGGGGAGTATTTAATCGCAGCTACCTCGGCAGGACGGCTCACCGCATATCGTCCCAGCTATGGAGCCCAGACGATGTATGCCTTGCAGGCGGGTGCTCAAATTTTACGATGAAGAACGCATGCTGACTGGCGACTGTTCACAGGGACCAAAATCTCGTAATTATCTCACCGACCACCCGCTCATTTGCTCACTTCCCTAGGAATGTACAGGTGATGAACCGGAGTGTGTGCGCTGTGTTTCTAGTGGGAGGCAGGGTAAATGCCTCTACCCAGCCCCCCCTGTCGCCAAGCGTCGGACCAAGTTGGCCAGACGACGGGCCTGTGAACCTTGCAAGTAAGCCCATGTGTTGGAAACCTTTTCCTCATCCCTGACGATCAGCAATTCAAAGGCGAAGAAAACGGGTCAGTTTCTCATCCGTTCATCCTTTTGAAGGCTGGGTTTCCTGACTATCGCTCAGAAATGTGACGGCGTCCGTCCGCAGTGCGGGACGTGTAGTGCATCTGGAAGCGTGTGCACTTGGGACAATAGCCACCTTAAACCTTCCGGAAAGCTTCGTAAGATAATGCCCTTAGAAACTGGTGCTAGTGAGACGCAACAGCCACAACATCACTCTCCCGTCCCCTCAACATCGCGACTATCCCTGGTAGAACAGTCTGACCACCCTGTTCTAGGCTACAACGTCGTACAGAGTAACTTCCCCGGGGTGACATACCTTGACCAATCCTTTCAACTTCCTGTGATGCCGCTCACCGACCCATACTTCCAGACTGGGCTCATGGACCCATCCTTTTTCGCTCTTTATGATATACCAACATCGGATCTAGACCCTAATCTGTTTTTACCACCCTCCTTTGACTAGCTTACATCCCATGTAGTTTCTCCGCAAGTATATTAGACGCTCCATACTCACAAGATACAATCCAGGGTCGTCCTTTTCCAAGAGGGGAGACCTTCCCCCTTGTCTTCCAATCCTAGAATTGACAAAGGGGGGGAACCTGGATCGCTTCTTGCTCCTTAGACGTATCTCAAAGTAAACTGCTCTTTCTGCCCTTGTGCTGATTGGGAAGATTTACTTTGATCTTAACATAGATGCAATTGAGATTGAGATTGATGTTCCTCATTGTAGTGCGTTCGGGTGCTTAGGATTGCGGTTCCAACTGGAGCTGCTGGTGAGTAATCGCCTGACCCATGGGCGCCCTCGTCTCACAACTAAATACTATACAAAGCGACAACGCTGTTGGCCAAATACGCTGCTAAGAGTGAATATGAGAAAATTCGAAATCGGCGAGTGTTAACTAATTAGCTCCATACACCGGCCGCCTACAATTAGTAAGGGAATTCGAGGCCTTGTGTTGAAAACGGGGAAAGTCTGGATGGACTCGAACGAAGCCCTCGATGGATTTGGAGGCATCACCCGCTTGCCCTAGAATCGGCCACTGTGGTCCTACGGGAAAATCAGGCTGGACTGGTGGAGGGCCCGCTTCAGTCATTGGGAAACGCTCTTCATAGCAACGGTGCTGATCACGATCTCGTCGATCATGGCATTGGCGACGGTCGTATCTTCGATATGCTGGATCGCCAGTTCGTTGTTCAGTTTGTGGTACTGTCCTGAGAGTGAGAAGTGGGAGCGTGAGCCAGCTGCATGTGGCACACCTTTCTTATGGTTCCCCAGTCGGTAATTTCAGGCAGCCGAGCGAATGGAGAAACTGTCCCGTCGACGATGGCATTGATTTTATCGAGATGGCTCGGTATGGCGCCGATCTCTACGACGAAAAGAGAAGTTGTGGAATCAGATAGGCCATAGCGGCGAATTGCCTCAGATATCTGCAGGAATAGAATCAATGCGTGAGATCACTGGTCGGGATGGACACACGCACGTTATTGCTCGGGTTGAGTGCCCACAGGATTTCCGAATGGACGGTCTTCGTCCGCAAACACTCCTGACTCTGGGCCAATAGGGCATAGTAGATGGCAGTTTGTAGGTGCAAGATGCTCGTAATCTTCACAGACGGTCCCATTCAACGAAAGGGAAACAATGTGGGGTAACGTTGCGATCCACTGACCAGCCTTGCATCAATAAACGCAAAGTTCACCGCATCGCGCAGTGCGTTTCCTTCCTCCCCTTGACAGGTTGCGGCCTGGACTATTTTCTTGCGGATTTCTGGGCCATTTTTGACGTCGGTGAGGAGACAGACTGCAGCTTGGAGACAGAAGTGGGGGTAATCGTAAACTTCCATCAGCCGTTGATTGTGCCGGCGATCGACCAGAGCATCGTCACTGACACTCGCTTAATCGCCACCACGACGGGATGCGGCTCTTGACGCTTCCCCCTATTCTCTTCTCACTACTTCTGGTCCTGGTGCTGCTGGTCGATTCAGCACCAGCCCAGGTCGACTCCGAGGAACGACCTCCAAATGGCGTCGATTTGGATCCGGACAACTTCCTCGAGGTGACGTCTGTGGGAACCTGGTATGCTTGACCGTCATACACCAAGTGTGCTCTCATTATATTTTCACCAGGTTTGTGGAATTCTTCTCTCCGTACTGTGGACATTGCCGTCAATTTGAGCCGACCTGGAAAGAGTTGGTTACCGAGGTTTACAAAATGCCAAATTCACCGCTGAGTATGGGCCGAATGAACTGTGCTGTACACGGCGGTGCGTCCACAGCGCCGTTTCGATCCGTTTCAATCCTTAACTCTCGTACAAGACAAATGCGGGGACCTGGGAGTCAACGGGTGGCCACAGCTCAACGTCTACAAGAATGGCGAATTCGTCGACACTTTCCGGAAAGCCAGGGAACTCAATCTTCTCAAGGAATATCTCGAAAAACATATCGATGCGGATACTGACACAGAGACACATGAGCCTCCTCCTCCGACTCAGAAAGCACCAACACGCGTTCCAAATCCAGACGGCAAGGTCCTCAAACTCGATGGACGAAGCTTCCCCAACGAGATCAAGAATGGCGGTGGGTTCGTCAAATTCTTTGCCCCTTGGTGTGGACATTGCAAGAAACTTGCTCCGACGTGGGCCCAGCTGGCGGAACAAATGAAGAACCAACTGACGATCGCAGAAGTCAATTGTGAAGAGCACGGCGCCCTTTGCCGCGCTGAGGATGTCCAGGGTTACCCCATGCTCTATTATTATGACGATGACGGAGTGAAGACTGAGTATACTGGAGGGAGGAAGCTTGAACAATTGCAGGGATTCGTGGAGAAAGTTCTCAAACCGTAAGCCGCGTTACTCTGCCCACGCCGACCTCACAGTGTTATCGTCGTAGATCCATACAAGAAATCGGACTGGGAGAGTTCCACACAGAACTTAGGACCAACGAAGTTCTTTATTTGCTCCTGTACTCACCGACCGACACTCGCTCTACGGTACGTTTTCAACCCTGATCTGGCTTGGTTTATGCCTGAAACCTCTCACAGGAGCTGGTGGGGAAAGCTTCCGGTGTATTACTCGGATCTCCTCCGGTTTATATGTCCAGCTCTAGTGGGCTAGCTTCTCAACTCAACGTTGAGACATCATCACTCCCAATGTTACTCGTGTTCAAAGATGGCGACGCCGAACGCCCTGCGGCGCAATGGCAACTCAAAGCGAGTTATAATGCCGAAGACATCAAGTTCTGGCTGTTGAGGTGTGATACAGTCACTGCCGAAGGTCTGAGTTGCTAAATGTTGTCCCTGGCAGGAATCGGCTTCCCTCTGCATTAAAACTAGACTCGGACACGTTCCAACCTGTGATGAACCCCAAACATATCTCGGCGCCTCTTGTCGTAATCGCCGTAGTGTCGGAAAGGAACCGTCAAAATGTTATCTCCGCAATCAAGCCGATCGGAAAACAATGGAGGGAAGGTGAGAAATACGGCAAAAGGGACGTTGTGTTCGCATGGATGGATGGAGAGCGTTGGTCTAGTTGGCTGAAGAGTATGTACGGGATCGTGGACTTGGGGAAGGCTGAGACTCCCAGTGTTGTCATCGCAGATCATGCAGTGAGTATGCTTTTTCCGGCACGCTCTGCGGTAAAGCTCACGTTGAATCGCCTAGAATCTTGTCTACTACGACGTCGAACCGCAGGGATCAAAGATCCAACTGACGCATCAAAGTATCATGTCGACCCTCGAAAGCATCGCAAAGGGTAAAGCCAAAGCCAAACACTCGGAAAACTTCTTCGAGAGGACTGTCAGGGTGAGTTTATTCGTCTGCCCGCGGTTTCTTTGCCTCATCGCCAATGCACGCAACAGTCGATAAATAATGGCCTCGTCGTGCTCGAATATTACGTCGTGAACCATGTCAAGACAATCCTTTTCATCGTTTTCCTCCTCTTGATTGCGTTCGTGCAGTTTGTTCGCAAGGCACTTTCAGATCCAGCGGAGTATCCCGACGTTCATGGAGGGACAGTGAGGTACGAAAAGCACGGGAACGGTTACCTCAGGAAGTCCAACCGCGTGGACTAGTTCACTTTTTTTTTTTTTTGGGAGGCCCACCATTTTGTGCTCTACAGATGACTTGAAACAACTTTGTCTTATTCGCATCATATGTTATCCCATCAGCGTAGTGTTGCGTGCCCCTTTTCGCGTCATGTTATCATTCATCGCTCTCAATGTCCTCAGCTGCCGAGCGCTGAGACGCTGATATCTTGATTAGTTTATTATCTCGAGGGACGTCATGAACAATGTGGACATTCTCACTGACAGCGAGGCGGTCGTAGTTAGGTACCTTGATTTAGACGGATTGATGTTCTGAAACAGGGTGCGATAATCATCCCAGCTGTGTGAGTGTTAGGTGAACTTGTGGTTGTGGATGCTTCATTTCACCCCTGCGGATGTGCACGTGTGAATAGATAAATAATTGCGGTTGCGAAAAAGGTAGGCGTTGGCCATAGAATGGGTGAAGAAGGGTAACAAAGAAGCCTTGAAGATGTAAGGACTCGAGTTGAACCAAAGGAATGGAGAACTGAACACGGGGATGGGAAGGGGATATCCAAGACTCCTACTTACACCTTGGAAGTGGCGGAGTCAATGGTGGAGCTTTCAACAGTTTGTTTGGAACTGAGGTCCATAAGCTCGTTATGCGTGTTCGTGGAACCGACAGAGTACGAGCCCTGCTCTTTGAGCTGTTCCTTGGCGGCGGCCTTGAAGGTGATAGAATACGATGGCTTAGCACTGCCAGAACCAACTACGGTGCCATTATCACGGAGTTGTAGACGGATGCTGATCATGCAGAGGGATATTCCGAGGGGGAGATTGGTCTGTATTGTGTGAGCGATGAGTCAAGGAGGACCTTCTTAGGCATGAAGGAACGCGGGCGTACCTGGTGGAGGCGGATTCTTCGGCTAGATATACTATGAATGTGATGAGGATGCAGAGAACCGTCACATCCCAGCGGATTCCACTTGCTCTACGTACCAAGACAATAGAAGTTTCGGCGACCGCCAGGGAAGACGTAGCGATCGACCATTTCTTTCCCATCCACAAGATCTCGAGGAGGGTCTGGGGTTGAGTGAGGTGTAATAAAAGAGTGGGCGCTGCAAGCTACGCACTTCTATCAGACTCCGTATAAAATAATGATAAGGAACGTACTAATGAGGCAGCAGGAGGTGACAATTTATCACATCGAGCTGCTGATAGCAGGGCTCGCGCAAGAAATACATCTGCGCCGAATCACTCCATTTCCAGGGAGTGCAGGACATTGCGGTACGACATGCAGCTAGAAAACAAGAAGGATATTAGACGAAGATTTTGAAGGCAGGATCGGTAAGTTATCCCCAACTTGGTACAGCACCCCGATCATACCCCCAGAGCTCCAGAAGTCGGTCCCAGAGATTTTCGTGGGGGACGAAATCTCATTCCATCTCAACAACGGGTCGGGTATTCCACGACGTTGTAATCGCCATTGGAAAGGGTCCGGGGCTACTCAAGGGGAGGGATTGGCTCTGCGTGTACCCTCTAACCGACCCTAAGGCACCTGTCCAATGTTTCACCGTCCCCGACGCCCGTTCCCACGATACGTAAAATAGCATGGTAAACAGCGTTGAGGAACGCACCCAACACGATATGTTCACGGGCATGACCCATCTATTCACCGTTTCTCAACTTGACCGAGAACTTCTGCGAGACTCCGTGTGGATTCCGAGAAGTCACCTTGCTCTCTCTGAGTTCGCGGTAACTCGCCTGAGTCTAGCGGGGAGAATCCACGATATTGTCAGCAGGGCCAACACACGCGGGAGTCCGACGCGTACAACCCTGTGAATACAAAGTGAAATGTGGGCTGCGTGAGCGCAAGGGTAATCTCTTTGTAAGATGAGAAGCAGGCCGACAATTATGAAGCCATAAGATATTTTCGACCAATCTAAACATCAAGACCACTGGGCCGACGGAAGCCCGCCATGCCGGTGAACCGTGGTCATAAAACACTCGCGAAGGACGGCCTGCTTGGTCGAAGCACCGATCGGCAGGGCACACGGCAACCTCGTGAAAGGACGTCTTGAGGACGGACGCCGACATCGTATGCGACAATCATTCTGATTCACTGGTATTTCTCACTTGAAGAGGTCAGGTGTTCAGCTACAAACTCTCTCAAAGCCGGTTGTTTGATGCTCGTAAGTGGGATTGATCAAGGTTTTGACAAACAGGCACAAACAACCGCCCAAGCCCTGGCTGTAGTTAAGATTCCCCCCTCATGAGCAGCAGTTATGAATGATTTTACCCTCGAAAATTGATTAGACAAACGCTCTCGATGCGTTGGTCTTATGCATAGACCCCTCGTGACCTGTCTATTTTGAGAAAGATTGAAGCAACCGACCACTTTGTTGCTTTGTGCAGTGTGCACGGCTGGAAAACGACAAAGCAGAAGGCCATATATGCGTGTTCCCTACGGCTTTTGCTCGGCGATTGTCCTCCCTGGTCACGCTGGACGCTCCGAGACCCTTACAACTGTTCCGGAAAACCTTGTCCTCGCCGAGTTTTTTTTTATTTTGTGACATTGACAGCTGTCAATGCGGAAACGGTCAGGGGGTGCTGCGGGGTAGGGTCCGCCCGTCTCCTCGAGAATTTCAGGGGCGAGAGAGTGGAAGCAATAGGCTGTGAGCCACTCGGGGGGGGGGAGATCTGCGGCGAAACCCTGCTATCTAAGCTCCCTAAACAAAATGCAAGTACCGAAGGCCTGTGTCTCTAGTTCCTCTAAGGTAGTATCCCCTTCGACGAGGGGTGCATCAAGGTCACCGAGGAAATCAGCGTAGCTCGCCATTGAGTTCATTGTGAGAGGGAACTTTGACAACGGAAATGGGGGAAAATGCGAAAAGGGTACAAAGTTCATTATCATAACACTACGAGCACGAGTGGCACACTGTGCCACTCGTCCGGCACAACCTTCTCCAGCGGTCCTGATTTTCTCGAGGAACTACAGGTGACTCCTACTCCAGCCAAAAAATGCGGGTGGACCCTACCCCGCAGCACCCCCTGACCGGTCTGACACTGACAGCTGTCAACGTCAAAAGGAAAAAAAAAACTTGCTGAGGACAAGGTTTTCCGGAACAGCTGTAGTAATATTATTGGGCGTGACCTTTTGTTTGAGTCTTCTTTCCAAATTCGACCGTGAATAGGAACGCCTGCATTGTGTAGCGAGCACACAAATGGGACCGAGGCGGGGTGTATAAAATGGGGAAAGAAAAGCATTGAAGAATACCCTCTCACCTCCTCTCCCTCAACGCCAGTCGCCCTCAGGTCAAACTGAGACCCTTTTTTCGTGACCTCGCTTACTTCAAGTGCTCCCGAACAGCGCTCCGAACTCTTGACGAGTCGGTTTTTCAAATTTCTCCACTCCTTCCTTCCTCCCATTCCCCACCCTTCGACCTCCATAATGAAGACAACTACCCTACTCCTGCCTTTCCTTACCGCGGCTCTCTCCTTCATTCCGTTCGCCCGTGCTCATGGCTTCGTGTACGTTCTTGACATCGACGGAACTGATTACAAGGGGAATATTCCGGAGGGTAGCAGTGATACGCCCTCCCCGATCAGACAAGTTACCAGTCAAGACCCGATCTATGGTGCTGCAAGCCCTACCATAAACTGCGGCACAGGTGCACCCAACGCTGGTCTGGTCGTTGATGCGATGCCTGGCAGTAAGCTCTCCTGGGACTGGAGGACCGAAAGCCTCACTAATTGGCCTCACGATACTGGTATGTTCCTGGTTCCATCTGTGGTTCTCCTTCACGTTTTTAATCGTGCTGTTTGTACCCCCAGGCCCAATGATCACCTACCTGGCCTCCTGTGGTTCTACTACGTGCGACCAGTTCGATTCAAGGACCGCTAAATGGTTCAAAATTGACCAGGTTGGGCAAGACGGAAACGGCGGCTGGGTCCAGAAGCTAATCAGTCAGTTCCTTTCATCCTTCTCACCTGTGCTTTGTCTCATGCCCATAAAAAGTGAACGGGGCCGTTTCCAATGCCACCCTTCCAGACAATCTCGCTCCAGGAGAGTATCTGGTTAGGCACGAGATCATCGCCCTCCACTTGGCGACCACACAGGGTAAAGCCGAGTTTTATCCCTCCTGTCAACAGATCAAGGTTGGCGGGAACGGCACGGGAGTCCCCAGTCAAGACGAGCTGCTTAGCTTCCCGGGAGCGTACTCCGACACCGATCCTGGTCTTTTTACCCCCGACGTACGTTGCTTTCATCTCCGTCGATCCATCATCTAACTCGAGAGTATTTTCAGATCTTCAACCCCGGCTTCCAGTACGTCTTCCCCGGTGGGCCCATCGCGACACTCGTCACTTCCGGCGGTGGTAACAACAATGGTACGAGTACGACAATTTTACCATCGAGCACTCGCAAGCCGATGTCGACCACGAGCGTTATGTCACCTCCTGTACCCACAGGTACCGGAAACCCAACGAATAGCAGTTCCTCATCTTGTTCTTTGAACAAGAACAGAAGTCTCCTCAAACGGTCGAGCTGGAAGAACCGTCGCTCAGACTCTCCTCGTCCACACCGTGTCTCAAGGGTCATGGGGAGGTTGCTCCACGGCACTACCTGGTAATTCACCCCACGTCTCAAGACCTTATCTCTTTCCTTTTCATGGGTTTTACGAATGTTGGAATGCTCCTCCATGCAGCGCATGAATGGTTTCTTTCTTCCGTGTTTCCTCCCATTCTGTAACGTTATGTGTTATGACCGTCCCACTTTCTTTCATTGTGTTTCTACTCCCAAACATAGTCACCCTCATTTGTAGTCTATATTTCTGGTAGATACAGTGCTTGTTCTGCGAACACGGCACCTCACGACCTCAACCGTTGTAATCAATGTTATTTTAGGCCTTTGTGGCATCCCATATTTATGATGTTCAGCTCAGGTTTTTCGATGAGTGGCACAACTGTTGCCCCTGCCCAGTGGGCATTATGCGTGCGTGAAATGATGTGATGCAGGATACATAAACCACATAGTGATAGTACAAAGGAAGGTGGCTTTTACTCCGCCGCCGTTGTTGGCCGTGCTGTATCAATCATTAGGACGAGCCTCGGGTACGGATAGGATAAAGAGAACGGACTGTAAATCAACTGAGAACTGTGATGCACAATCCTCTTGATGGTGCCCTCCTTCTCGAGATGCCTGATAGCTATCCTGGCAAGGCTGCCGTTGATCTTCAGCCTCTCAATCAAGATTGACTGCGAGATGAACTTGAAGGTTGGGACTTCTTTCAGGATACGGTCGTAGATGGTCTTGTCGAGGACGACGGCGTGGACGGCCTTGTCCTTGACCTTTCCCTTGGACCACTTCTTCTTCTTTGCGGCTTTTCCGCTGGAGGTTGCGGGCTTAGCTGCGCTTTTGGGAGGCTACAAGCAAAATTTGTCAGATTTGGCGAGGATGTCATCCAAAGTGAAGAATTGCAATCCATCGCTATCTCCTCCTCGGGATCGACGACAGAGCCACCAGATGCAGCTCGGAGGACGTCCAGAGGGCTTAGGGGGCAACAAAGAGGCGGAATACTCACCATGTCGTTGGGGGGGCGAGGTTGTCTGCGAAAGATGGGCTGGACAGCTTGTGTTGTGTTTCCGCTGGTAATTCCCACGGTAAGAACCAACTACTCATACGACGGTCGATAGTAGCGCGCAGACGTTACCTGCAAAGTCAATGCGGTTGATCTATACATGACCTGATATCCAAAGCCTCGCGCATTATTCGGCCAGAAGGACTCTCGTACAGTTTTATGCCCCCCTTCGCCTGGTCTCCTCCCCGAGACTCGATTTCGAGGTGCAAACCAATCACGCACTAAATATCACATGCATCAGGTGCTGTCGGGTTGTCCGATCGGCAAGTAAGTACCCGGAACTTGGCAGTGTGATCGAAGTTTCTCAACGGACACCCCACCCACACTCTGAGCTATCGCTATGGAACTCAAGGAATTCACCTATGAGGAGGTTGAGAAGGTGGGCTTAGACTTTCAACCGACGCATGGCGCTGAAACCGTCCTTCCAGCATAACAAAGAAGGGGACCTCGTCTGTCCAATTTCACCCGTTTAGTCACTCCACGCATATCTCACTACCTCGCTCGCAGTGGATCATCATTGACAGCAAAGTCTACGATATTTCCAGGTTCGCTAATCTGCACCCCGGCGGTCTTGCCGTACTTCTCGCGGATGGCGTCGGTATGTCATCTTGAACCACCGTTAGATGTACAGCGCTGAGTTTCGTGCTCTGGAACACTCAGCTGGAAAGGACGCAACAAGGGTATTCTTTGGCCTTCATAGACACGAGGTTCTACTGAGGCCCCAATACGCCCGGCTTCAAGTTGGGAAGATTCGTGGCCAGCAGGAGGTTATCAAGCCCTTACTCCCCGGAGAGATATCTGCGGTCCCTTATGCCGAACCTACATGGCTCAACAAGGGATTCCACAGTCCCTACTACAACGATGGCCACAGGAGGTTTCATACGGCCGCTCGTAAGTTCTTTATGGAGGTCGTCTATCCTGACGCCATCAAGTGCGAAGAGTCGGGCAAGCGTATCTCACAGGATGTTGTTGATAAACTATGGTTGGTGATTTCCTCTCCACTAACCTACAAGATAGCTAACGGTATGGACTTCAGTGAAATGAACATACTAGCGATGAGACTTGGGCCAGGGAAGCATCTTGAGGGACGAACCCTGCTCGGCGGGGTTATCAAGACTGAAGAGTTTGACCATTTCCATGAGGTTCGCAAACGAGTGCTTGAAAAACGCAAAACATCTCAACATTGTACAGTTGATACTAAACCTAGAGTTGGCTCGTTGTGGTTGCCGTGGGTATGTTGATGGCTTCCTTGCGGGAGGCGTCATCGGCATCCCACCGGTCCTCAACTTCGGTTCGGATGAGATCAAAGCCCGGGTTGTCCCAGAAGTCTTGACCGGGAAGAAGTTCATTTGCCTAGCGATCAGCGAGGCATTTGCCGGGAGCGATGTTGGCGGTCTACAGACCACAGCAGTAAGAGATGGCGATTACTGGGTGATTTCTGGCACCAAGAAGTAAGCGATCCGTCGTCTCAGCACCTTGATAACTCACGGATGAAACCCGTAAAAGGTGGATTACCAATGGCACCTTCGCCGACTACTTCACCGTTGCATGCCGGACTGAGGTCAGTGCCCTGTTTCATTGCTCCCCTGCCCATATGAAATGTGACATAGGGAGGATATACCGTTATTCTCGTCCCCAGGGGCGAAAACCTCGAAACAAAGGCAATAAAAACGGCTTACTCGTCCACCGCTGGAACCGCGTTTGTTACCTTTGACAAGGTCCGAGTACCTGTCTCAAACACGCTGGGGAAGATTGGAAAGGGAATGCAAGTTATCTTGAGCAATTTCAACCACGAAGTAATTGCATAGTATCACATTACTTCCGCGACTAACATGTCGGTACAGAGGTGGATGATCGCCGCTTGTGCACTGGGTATGCAACGACTGGTCGTCGAAGAGTGTCTCAAGTACGTCAGGTAATGCTCGGTCCCTAACCTGAGACTTATACCTAGCAAGGTGGTCAAGCCAGCGTATCGCATTCGGAAAGCCTCTGCATGCCCAAGCCGTCGTCCGGGCCAAGCTAGCTGGAATGATTTCTCGAGTAGAGTCTTCCCAGAATTGGCTCGAGTCGGTGACCTACCAGATGAACAACGTGAGTCTAAAAACTATACATGCCTTACGAAGTCCTACATTTTCTGGCACAGATGTCTTACGACGAACAGTCTGACAAGCTGGCTGGCACAATCGGCTTGTTAAAACAGTCGGTATCTTTCCGTACACTATCGCCCGCCTGTACTCATATTTCGCAGGTACATCACGCGCACAGGTAGAGAAATTGCTGAAGATGCAACACAAATCTTTGGTGGAAGGTCGATCACTGTGTCGGGAATGGGCAAGCTGATCGAAAATGTGTGCTCTGCCTCGTTGATGTATCGAACGAACATCCGACTGACCACGTGCGGCTTAGTTCCATAGAACGTCGCCCTATGATGCTATCCTCGGAGGCACCGAGGATGTCCTGGTAAGATCTTGAGCCCACAAATGTGTGTTTGATCTGACGTTGGGTAGGGTGACTTGGGCATGCGCCAAGCCATTAGAAAGATGCCGAGCAATGCGAGATTGTAAAGGAATTCGATCCCAGAGTATTTGGGTAGTTTTGCTCGTGCTCCATTGTGCCGTCATGTGTTCGACCTCTGGAATCATCGCCATGAGCATATGTGAACCAATCGCGAAGCCTCCTGCATCATCCTTGCCAAGCTGCTTCCTACATATCATGACCCAGCTTTCGAATCCTTTGGTAATGTTCATTTATCGTACGCAAGTTGTACAATGTTTAAGCTGCATCGACCTGGATCTGGAAGATAAACCACACCCTATTCCCCGCGTGAAGCATGCGTATTCATGAGCAACTACAGCGTCTATACGATCTTCCAGAACGTTCATGCCCAACCTCGATCCGAGGGACAGCCTGAGGGGCCGAACCGAGCCTGAACGGAAACGGAAGTCCATTCTGAACGGAGACTTCCGGGGCTAATGGGGTTTGCCGAACGCTTGTACAGCTCTCCCAAGCCACCATTTCGGTGACGGTCCTCCAGCGTAAGCGAAGTGTACCATACACATCTCCGACGTCTAGTCCTAATGGTGCGTCCGTGGAATATCGTTATCTCACGGATGCTCACTTCTCGCACCTGCGTTCTTAGGCCACATCAGAATTAGCCGCAACATACGCTGCTCTCATCCTCGCCGATGAAGGCATTGAAATTACCGTACGTTCAATCCCCCGCAAACCCGGTTATCCGGGTAACCTCAGCGAACATAATCTCAACCCACTCTTCGATCTCGAATCCGTAGGCCGATAAAATCATCGCCCTGGCAGGTGCTGCCGATGTTGAACTCGAGCCAATATGGGCCGCTTTGCTTGCAAAAGCTTTGGAGGGCAAGAACGTGAAGGAGCTGTTGTTGAACGTTGGTTCCGGTGGCGGCGGTCCAGCACCGGCAGTTGGTGGTGGTGCGACTGGTGGAGCTCCAGCCGCTGCGGCTGAGAAGGAGGAGGAGAAGAAAGAAGAGGAGAAGGAAGAATCAGACGATGACATGGTATGCTCTCTTTCGCTCACTTGCGGCAATTTTTACTTAACTGGTTGTTTGCCTAGGGCTTCGGTCTTTTCGATTAATCTGCTTGAGCCATGTAGAGGACGTACTCTCTCCAGGGTACAATTGTATCTATACTCGTTCGCCTATGACACCATTGGCCTTTCCCCAGCACAAGCTGTGATAGAAACCCCACAAAAATATCTCCCTGACACTCGCACATGTTGGGTAGTTCTTACCTGTCCTTCGATGTGTATCACTGCACCTAAGTCTAGGCTCTTACTGGAGCATTGGAGAATGTCTCGAGGAGATACATTTTTCTCAGTTTTTCGCATGGCTTGTTATCATCGCGATTTCAAAAATGAACAAACTTGGGTACTTAGTAATACCCTTATTCAAAAGGTTTTCGGGCGAGTGCGGCCAAGTCAATGGTCGGAAGTGCAGGACGACAACCTTACAGTGCTCTTCGTGAGCTCCCAAGTTGGCGGCAGGCTCCCCCCAGCCTATTTTGGAACTACTCCAATAAATTCGTAAATCAGGAACGACGAGAAGCGAGAAGGGCGGGTATGCTCGTGCATCCCAAACCCGTGATTTGCGATCAGATTTTCCTCCACGATAACGCAACTGATGGTACTTAGATACTCGAATACAATACTTACAGATATGACAAACTATAAAATCCGCGACAAACAGTCGTTCACTCGGTCATGCGAGTCGTGTTCCGCCTCCTAATGCGGTTGAGGGTCTCCACAGGGGAGGAGACAATGCGTCGGAAGGGGATTGTATGAGAAGGTTCATTGACATCATCGTGTGATGCTTCCTTCGAGCCCCTTGACTTGGTGAAATACTTGCCCCGTGACCTAACAAACGACGCGGCAGATGAAGATGAACGTTTCAGGGCAGCGACGGAAGGAATGTTGATCGTGTGCGACCTCTTTGGGGTTGATGAGGCAGAAGTGAGTTGATGCGGCTTTAGTATTTCCCTGAAAGCCTTGAATGTGGGCGTGGACTCCCTTGGAGGTGAATCATCTGGGCGCATATCAGTCGATTTCATGAGCAAGAATACTCGCGTCATCAGGCAGCTCACCGACAGGCTTCTTCGAATGAGGCGGGGGCGGGGGCGGGGGCGGTCGGCGGGGAATGGTGACGGGTGGTTCGGGCCTGGCGCGAGTTAGGAGGCCGTACTCATTCCCTGGTTCGCTCCGCCATGTTTGACCGTTTCCGTCATGAAAGTAATAGCGACGCTCATCGGCATCGTATCCTACTCGCCTAAAACCTTCAGGGAGTCTGTATTCGTCCTTCGAAGTATTGTGCGATCAGCTCGTGAGGTCTTGAGGTACCGGGGGAGATGAGTCCTCACCGAATCCAAGTCTGACCAGCGCCTAGGCATTTCAGGTGAGGATGTGAGGTGGAGAAGGGGATTCCGACATTGAAGCCTTCAATCATCAATTTCAATAAGTTCCGAAGCGTGTGAGCGGGAGGAGGATATTAGGGTTAGGGTCAAGCATAATCGGGTACGCGTAAGTCAAGGTCACGATCATTCACCCGCAATACCCTCTCATATCTACACCACCCAAAAGCCAAGATGCCGTTGGAAGCCACCATGATGATTATCGACAACTCGGAGTATATGCGTAACGGCGATTATCAACCGACTAGGTACGAGGCGCAGGCAGATGCAGTCAACACAGTATTCCGGACAAAGATCGACTCAAATCCTGAGAACACCGTCGGTATCATGACAATGGCTGGCAAGGGGTATAGTTCCCAATACCCCAAATTTGCAACGTTCCTGACGACCTGCAGCCCAGAAGTCCTTGTAACGCACACGAAAGAACTCGGGCAAATCATACAGGCCGTGCATTCCGTTTCCGATAGAATCGGTGGAGAGGCCGACATCACGACCGCCATTGCAGTCGCTCAACTGGCTCTAAAGCATCGACAGAATAAGAATCTGCGCCAGAGGATCGTCGTTTTTGTTGGATCACCACTCGCTGGTCAGGCGGCTGAGGAATCGAGCATGGTCAAGCTCGCCAAGAAGTTAAAGAAGAACAACGTCGCTGTGGATTTTATCGCTTTTGGTGACGGAATTGAGGAGGGACCATTGAACGTGTTGAGGACCTTCTCCGAGACCACCTCAAGTGCGGACAACTCGTATGTGATGAACTTGACCTTGAATCCGTGTAGTCATCTTACATCTGGTCTAAGACATTACATTTCCGTGCCAGCCGGCCAGGTTCTTTTATCTGACGCTCTGTTGTCATCGGCTGTGTTGGCAGCGGACCGTGGTTTACCAGACGAACTAATGGGTGAAGCTGGTCCATCTGGTCAGGGTGAAAGTGGTGGTACCAACCAATTTGAATTTGGGGTGGACCCCAGTCTCGACCCCGAGCTTGCTATGGTATGTCGATACGTCTTGAGGTGCTAGGTCTCACTGGATTTTGTAGGCTCTACGAATGTCAATGGAAGAGGAGCAGGCACGTCAGGCGGCCGTGCAGTCGACGCCCGCTCCAGCGCCGGAACCATCAACACCAAAAGCCACTGCGCCTGCGCCTGCCCCAGAAGTTGTTCCCGCCGACCCTACAGATGAGGAAGAGGCTGCAATGTTGAACGAGGCGCTGGCGATGTCTAGGACGAATGATGAGCCTATGGAGGAAGATGAGGACGACGAAGAAGAAGCTATCCAGAGAGCCATTGCAATGAGCATGCAGAAAGAGGAAAAGCAGAAGAAGTCATAGAAATTATGTCTAAGTATTTACTTGGTGCACCCTGACACACTGGCGTGCAAATCAAAATCGATCGCGTGTGCAAACAACTTTCGATCGCGTACGATGTCGATGAGGATTCGCGTCTTGACCGTTCCACCACTACCAATTACGAAGGTGTGGTCAAGCTTGAGCAACTTACCTCCTGCTGCCACCGTTAGCGACCTCAAGCGCTCGCTATGCAAACAGGTACCGGTCCTTGAGGGGCTGAAAGTTGACCAACTTCGGCTCTTTGTGGATGATTTTGAACTCCTCGAGACGTTGCCCTTCGATGTTGTCCACGAAAATGACATCGTGCAGTAAGCAAAAATTCTCTCTGGTCTCCACACCACATTCATTCCTCTCAAAGCGTCAAACGGGTAGATTCTTGTATTCCGACTTCAGGTATGCTACCCTAAAACTTTCCGGACGTTCACAGTTTACGGATGTCGTACAGTACTCAAGAAGAGGAAACGTTCGGACTCGGCCTCTTCGACCTCAACCTCCTCGTCTTCGTCTTCGTCAGCGCAGTCATCCTCTTCTGGGTCTTCATCGGATTTATCGTCGTCTTCGGAATCTACAACCGACCCTGCGTCAGATTCAGACGCGTCTCCAAAGGCAGTGAAGCCAAATAAGCGGCAACCAACCAACCAGCGGTACATTTCGTGCCTTATAGCTGGGCGTCATTAACAATAGTTGTAGGCAATTTGTGCCGCCCGGGATGGGGAAACCGGTTACTCACAGTCGGAACATCCGGCGCCGAAGGAAGTTACAGCACGAGCGGAAAGCAGCCATCCGAGATCCGGGCGATCCTACAGTGGGGGTGAATGCAATACCCCTTGGGGATCACAACCAGACTGGAACCCAAGAGACAACCATCGCGCAAACTTTTGCAGGTGGTGATGGAGAACTAATCATGGCGTCTTTGTCGAACAAGAATAAGAGGAGAGGGTTTAAGAACGCGATGGGGAAGGAAGTGCCTTCCAAGATCGTTTTCTCGGAACAGGCCGCTCCAAACGCAAACGGACGAGCCCAGGGACCTATCCCACGATTGATCCCTCCGTCGGAGAAGCAGGAGAAGGGCTTGCTTCCGCCGAACGTATTCGTAACGAGCGTTGATGTGGAGGAAGGATTGCGAACGGTAAAGAAGCCGAGACCTGTCATTCCAAGCACTAAACGGTCGGAAACACCGCCTTTGAGCGGTTCAGCTGGAGAAACAGACCGTGCAGCGATAGAGTCCAAGTGGGATTCGTTAGGGTTGGTCGGCAGCGTTACCCAATTGCCCAGCGGAACAATCGTGGGGTGGAAGGTGAGTACGATTCAATCGCTCGCTTGAACCCGGATGGAACGGAGGACTCGTTTAGGCCCTCGGGATCAACCCCGTTACGATTACACCCGAGGTGATGCTACACGTCGGGACTGTTGTCAGCTGCGACGAGAATCAAACGACGGTGAAAATTTTGGATTGGACTGGGGCTCGGCTTGGAAGTGAGGAGGATATAGAGGAGATTGAAGAGAGCCATGCCTGGGGGAACATACTGGGTCAGTGGCGGATAATTTCTGTTTGATAATTAGCGCGCTTGTGGTAAATCAGATCTCCGTGATCGCCCGTCCCGAGCAGCCGAGCGGATTCGTGAGTTAGTGAGGAACGGTAACCAAGCCATAGAAAAGTGACACGCGTCCTACGAGAGCCTACGAGTCACAGCTCCTTCCTTCCACCTCTACCAACAATCACGGGGACGCTGTGCGGACGACCAGCTTCGTCTCTCTCGCCGATATCCTACAGTCGCTGCGACCCCCCATAAGCAGCAATGTTCCCAAAGGTCGCGACTCAGCTTATTCATCACACAACACGTGCGGTTGCCGCTGTTCAGGGTTCTGGACATGCTTTTCGCAATGTTATTCAGTCATCGTCCAGCGGTACGACAACTACCGTCAACTGGCCTGGAGTAGGCACGTCAGGTTCCAGCTGGGGCAATGCTGGAACTGGTGCTGGAGGTGCAAAGTACCAATCTAGCAGCAAGTTCTATCATGGGTACCAGGTCGGTTATTGCTATTAATTTCCGTATCCCATTTTTAACGCGTCGCTTTTGCCTCTCAGGGTGCAGGTCGGTCCCTGACCCAGGCCAGCCAGGCTTCTGCTGTTGACTCGGACCCCAATCAATCCGACGACGCGGAAGATCCTTTCTTTCGTCCCGTACCTTCAAAATCCCCTTCTGGTCCTTTGACCGGCGTACGACGTTCACGATCCCACAGTCTTGTCCTAGGCTCCAAGGGTCAGGTTGAGAACACGAAAACCGGTGACCGCCCCGGTGTCCTGGAAGTCGTCCGGATTCACGCTCGCGCCAGTCACGCTTTCGCCCCTCATAATCGCGCGGCCGATGAAACTGTGGCGAATCCTACCCCCCTTGGATCGCGTCCCAAACTCTCTAGGCGTGCTTCTACATCCTCTGTCACTTCATCTCCGCCTTTGGACGATGTCCCTCCCTCGCCCCAGCCTGTCCCGTTCTTAAACCCCTCCCTTCCCTCCATTGCGCCCTCGACCCAGGACCCAGCCGCCCAGATCCGAGCCAAGTTGGCACAGCTTTCAAGCCAAAAGGACAGTGGCACCTGCACGTATCTCAACCAATTATTGGAGAATGGTCAAATTCCTCAGGATACTTCCATGTACGAGGCCGCCATCCAGGCGGTTATAGACACACACGAGAACAGGTCCGATTTCTCCCTCCTCATAAAGCTGTTCGACGAGATGAGCCAACGGAATCTTTCTCCGTCTGCTGGGGTTTACCGAACTTTAATCCTCGCCCATCTCGACCGTGATTTCGAGGTGGTAACCGCTATCGGCCTCCACGAGCAAAACTTCGCTGCACGCCAGGCTAGGAACAAGCTTCACCACGATCAGGGCGTCCATATGATCTCAAAGCTGAAGTCTGAGCGCAACTTACACAACGCCATCCGTGTTTTCCAAGCCGCCAACAAAGCTCAGATCCGGATATCCCCCGACGTTTACGCCAACCTCTTGCGCGGCTGCGTTCGTCATTCGGACGCCTACGCTGCCCTGAGGGTGTTTGGACACTTGGAGAAGGAGCATGGTTCATGTATCCCATTAGTGGCATACTTCGACATGATGCGACTTTACTCAAAGACGAACGACCTCGCCGCCGCGGAGGAGACATTCGCTGAATTCAAGAAGGCTGTTCGGCTTGAGAACGTTTCCTACGAGTCAATCGCTGCTCCCGGGATCTCGTCTGTCTCACGCGTCGAGCCTTGGAATCTGATGATCGACATCTACCTCCGTGCTGGTCGTCAGGCGGAAGCCCTCACGATTTTGGAAACCATGTTGGACTCCCACGATTCCTCCACCCCACCTCCCTCGTTGTCGACTTTTCACACCCTTATCGCCGGATTCTGCGCAGGAAACGACATTGAAACCGCTCTCAGATGGTTTCGACGATTTCTCCAAGAGACTACAGTCGCTGAAGATGCTTCCGCTCCCCTTCCTGCACCTCCCCGTCCAGATGCCAAATTATGGAACATCATCGTCGGCGCCTTAGCTCAGAGAAACATGATCGACGAAATCAATACCTTGTATTCTGAGTGGCTCTCGACGAAGGCCAGAGACAGTATCGCTGTTGCTGGGGACGCTCATAAGCTCGTCACCTGGGCAAACGTCGCTCACTTGGAGGCGATACAGCAGGCCCAGAACATGGCATCAAGTGAGCTCCAGAAGAAGGTCGACCACGTCGTAGACAAAATCGTGGGAAATCCCCGTGATTGGATCTTGACAATGGACAGGACTGCCAGCGACACAATGCACAAGATCGTAAAACTCTACGCACGTGATGGTCGATTTGACGAAGGTATCAAGTTCTTGCAGACTTACGTCCTTGCTCATCAGGAGGTGGTTGGAACTCCTCAGGCTGGAGATGAATTAAGCTCGGTCCAGTCTGGATTGCTCTCTGCTTTGCGCCATCGAGTGTGGGATTTGACGGAATGGCTCCTTCGACGCCAGGTCCCTCCACCCTTCGCCGTTGCCAAGGTGTTCGCTACCATTACCAACGGCTTGGACATGGCCCTTTCCTTCGAAG
The DNA here is from genome assembly GCA_015956445.1 of Thelephora terrestris. Taxonomy (NCBI): domain Eukaryota; kingdom Fungi; phylum Basidiomycota; class Agaricomycetes; order Thelephorales; family Thelephoraceae; genus Thelephora; species Thelephora terrestris. The sequence continues at coordinate 335,072 of WIUZ02000012.1, read as the reverse complement.
CCGCCGAAACCTATATCTCGACCTACGAAGCCTCCAGGAAAAGTGGACAAATCAACACACTCACCCTTTCCGACGCCGAGACCCTTATCGCAGCAGGTGTTCGTGTCGTATACACCAACAACGGACCTGTGGACGGTCAACCGGAGTCGCACCCGCTTGTCAGGTTCGAGACCCTCCTCGCAGACATCGCCGGTTGCCTCCAAGACCTGTCAACACTGTCTCCTACCGCCATTGACGGAGTCGTGCGTGGCCTTCGGACCTGGTATCCCGTCGAGTCCCTTCATGCTGTCCTCGAGAAACTTGGAGAGCCCTGGTCCGCGTTGTGGAACCAACCAACCGTTCAGGAACAGATTTCGCTCACTTTTCCCACCCACGCCTCTGAGCCTGCAAACAGCGCACCTGTCAAGGAGATATCTCGGCCTTCCACGCCATCCTCTGGTACTGCCGTCGTCAAATACCGTACTTCTTTCCCCCTCAGCCAAAAAATCGACGAGCACCTGATCCACTTCAAAACTGCATCACCCAACAAAGCATACGACAAGTTCCTCGTAGGTTACTCCGATGGATTTTACCCAACCGCCGCTACCTTTGGTCGACTCATCAATGCCCTTGGTCGTGCCAGAGAGATTGAGAAGGTTAACTTCGTCTACGAGGCTGCCCAGCACGCCATCTCGATAGCCAACACGACTCCGGGTGAACATCCCAATGGCCCGTGGTACCAGGTTGAGAACCACATGATCATTGCTTTGGCCCATGCCGGTGACGTCGAGGGCGCTCACAACCATCGTCTCAAAATTCTCGAACGTTCCTGCACACCCAGCGCTGACGCCTACGGTGCTCTGATTAGCTGCGTTAAAGACACTACCGACGATAGCGCCAACGCTTATTCTCTCTACCGAGAATCCCAGATCCGTGGTGTTGTTCCTAACGTTTACCTCTACAATACCATGATTTCGAAGCTCGCAAAAGCCAGGAAGGCAGATGTCGCCATGGAGTTATTTTCCAAGATGAAGGAAAATGGCTTTTGGCCATCTTCCGTCAGTTACGGTGCGGTCATCGGCGCCTGCTCGAGGGTTGGAGACATCGAGTCTGCAGAGGCGTTATTCGAGGAAATGTCTTCGCAACCCAACTTCAAACCAAGGGTTCCTCCGTTCAACACGATGATGCAGCTTTACACCTATACCCGGCGTAATCGCGAGAAAGTTCTTCACTACTATGATTCCATGGTCGCGGCAGGTGTTCGCCCCACCGCTCACACTTACAAGGCTTGTCCAGCCCTTCTACATGCTACTCAGAACGCTAACCTTCCGCTACAGCTCCTAATGGACGCATATGGCACCATCGAACCCGTCGACATTACGGCTATGGAAAAAACCTTTGCTACACTCTGTGCCGATCCCTCGGTCCGGGTCTTAGGTACCCACTGGGGATCCCTGATCAACACTTACGGATGCATTCAAAAGGACCTCGACCATGCGGTGGAGGTCTTCGAGAGCATCGAGTCCCACCCTTCGACTCTTAAAGGCGTTCCCATGCCCGATGCCGTTTCGTACGAAGCTCTGATCAACGTCTTCGTCACTCTTCGGAGAACGGATCTTATTCCGGTATACATGGATCGATTCCGATCGAGCGGGGTGCACATGACGGCATATATCTCCAACCTCCTGATCAAGGGTTACGCCATCGCTGGTGAATTGGAAAAGGCCCGTTATGTGTTTGCGTCCTTGGCCGACCCGCCCACCGGTGTCGCTGCCCCTAACAATCATGCACCTCATGAGCTGGACGCCGCGGCAGTAGTTCAACCAAATGCTCCTGTGTATCGCGAGGTGAGTTTCACTCTATGCGAGCCCCTTTGTGGTAACGTCACTGACGCATTGACACTCCAGCCATCAACTTGGGAAGCTATGGTTCGAGCAGAACTTGGCAACGGAAACCGTGAAGAGGCCGTCGCACTTTTAGAAAAGATGCAGGCCAGGCAATTCCCCGCGGCAGTTTATTCTCGCATCAGCGGAATCATGCTTGATGGTTCTGTCTCTCCTTGGCCCGCACCTACACCCTTCGCGTCAGAGCAACAGTAGAACACCCGTCGCCTTGTTCACACCCCGTACCTTGCATCATTTTGTCTCATTTGCATTGCCATCGTTATCGTTGTCGTCGCCTCGGATTCTGATTTATCGTTGCTTATTTTATCGGTACACTTTTCGCGCACATAACATCCCTTTAATGGCAAGACCTTCGACTTCTCTTTCGAATTCGCATCTTCCCTTTTGCTACGTGTAGTTCTAACATCGCATGATCTGACTTGTATAGTATAGCCACGGTTCTTGTTTCGGCCTCACGCATCATAGACCCCCACTAAAGTCTAATAGACATGGATCGGCAAACCTAGCAAAATTGGGGATGGCATCTTGAGAGAAGGATCTGTCGAGAGCGCCGCCTTGCAAACAGCTATAGTAGACGTTATCAACCTCACAAAATCTTGACGTAGGAGGCTGGGACTAGCCCCCGGTTTCCATCTAATTCAGCCGTCCACCTGTGCAAGAGATGAGCGAGAATTCTGTGTCCTACAGTCATGCATACCAGTCATCTGAAGATCTCTCGACTATCAGAACGCGTTGTGACTCTTTGACATCAAGATCTCCAGGCTTTTAAGAGATGGGTGATGAGTTGATTCGTTCTTTGGAAGGGAGTTGACACGCACATCGCCTGAGAAATCATACAGAACTTCTGCCCATTCTCCAGCAGGTTCTTCCTTCTTACGGGGTGGTGGCGGCGGTGGGAGAGTGGAGGTTGAAGTGGCAGAGGTCGGGGAGGAATCTGAGGCGATTCGTCTCACGGGGGGTGGGGCGAACTGTTTCTTCTGAATCCCTGAGGGAGGCAGGAAGGACGACGGGTTGGCCAAAGGTTGTTGTTGGTTCTTGGAAGGACCCCTGACAGACGTAAAAAAGCCTTTGGCAGATGTCAAGTCTACATCGCCGCCGAACTTCTAAGAACCCGATGAGGGATGGATTCGACGCGAGCAAGGGAGAGTACAAACCCTGGTGGTGGTCAATGAACTGGACTCCCGGCGTTGTATGGGAGGCTTATTTGTGGACAGAGGAGGGGAATTCGAGTCATCAGCAACCCTTCTCGCAGGCGGTTTCGGGGGACCCGTTGAGGTGGGGGTAGGAGAGCCACCGAATCTCGGGTGAGACATCAAGGAAGCCGCTGCCGCTGCAACACGGCCTGGTCCATTGTGCGTCCCTTCGTCCGTCTGGTGAGACAGGCTTTATGTTCAGTTTTGACTCAAGCTCCATAGATGTACACTCACCGGTTCTGGACCGGCCTCCTGCGTAGCGTTCCAGTTCGTCCGAGCGGAACTCACGCCGCTTTTAAAAGTATCAAGGGCGGCCTTTCTGGTGGCGGGATTTTTGAGCGCATCGTGGGCCGCATTAGCTGCAGAATCTACCGCTTGCGATTTTGCGATATTGGACAACAAGTCCGGACGGGATGTGAAGTATCTAGATGCAAGGATCAAGACGTGAGCGCGATTCGAATGATCAACGGATTTCTGAACTCGTCAAGCAGACTAAAGAATGCGTTTTTTTCGTGCGCGGACAGCTGTGAGAAGACCATGAACTAATTTTGGCAAAATCGCAACGGTCGTTGGTTGTAGATCCTATGGTGCATTCACCTGAGTCGATGTCGCCCTCCTTGGCGCTCAACAGACCGATCATTTCGTGTTTGCACGTGGCTGGCCCACATAGTCTGTGCGAGAACTGGTCCAACGGTTGGAAAATCTCGCCTCAACCCCCGAATAATTGACTGATCTTCGTACGGCTAGTAACTATTAGTAAAGTCGCCCTTTGATTAAGAATAGAGTCTCTAAAAAACTGCGAGAAACCTGACCTTTACCAACAGACCCTAGAAGATTCACCAATTCTACCTGCACAGTGCATGTACAGTTCCGGCCTTTCGTACATATTTTCGGTAGGATTAAGTTTGCAGACAGGAGAACATCAGCCACCAACAGGACGCGAGGCTTCTTTAGGGGTGAAGACGGTCACGCGTAAGTTAACTGAACTCTTTACCCTCTCAATAAAGCAACAGGATGTTGGCAAGGCGAGAATCATTGGGTCTGAACGTGGATTCCGCCGTTAGCAGCCTCTCGGATGCCATCGCCTCTCCTCAAACCTCAGCTCCAGATGAAAGCACATTGAACAGGGGTATTTTTCAAATGTGATAAGGGTACAATAGTACATGTTTATCAGCGACCTCGGACAGAAGGATGTTGATCCCTATGCGATTAATATTTGCTTTGTCTTAATGAGCCCATCAGCCTGCGCAACGGTGATGTTAAGCAAATCGGCGACGGTCTGGGAGGGTGTCAACGCGAGCCTGTGTATATAAAGCGTGAGTTTATCGTCCGAGGTACGTTGATTACTGCGTACCATTGAGTAGCGCTAAAGTCGACGTATTTCTCAGCCTTGAAAACCTCGATGAATATGAGAGGCTCGGTGGGTGAAAGGTTCTTGATCTGGGGAATGGATCAGATGGGGGTCTAGAGGGGGTTCAAGATACATACGTAGTGACCATAAGCGATTGGGAACACAGCAGTATCACCGGTCTGAAGATCGAAGGTCCTTGCGGCGGAACCGGCAGCGAACGCAGTGGCCCTCCCGTGGCCGGAAATGATATAAAGCCATTCTGAGAATTGCAGGAGGTGATTGAGAAAATCGAACTTGATCAGGCGCCTGCGTGTAGACATACCGTCTTGACTGTGCCAGTGAAGTTCCCTTAAACCGTTTGGTTCGACGTATACGTACGCGGTAGCAGCCCAGGACGCTTCGAAGTTCCTGGTAGAATCCTGGATCTTTACCCAGCCACCCGGGGCTTCGACCTTCTCCTGCTGGGACAGGCTGAAGACGTAAGGATTTGGAACATTCCCATTGGGAGATTCTTTGGCTTGTTCGTCAGCGTGACCTTCTTGAGGAGGCGGAACAGTGCTCTTGAAAATATAGGGATCTGGGCTGGGGAGCTTCTTGAGATCGGAGATGCTGAGACCAAGATTCTGAGCGACGATCTCGATTGGGGTGTGGACGAGCCAGTCAGAAAGCATAAATGTAGTACCGGTGGCATCAAAGTCGCCATCGGAAAAGATTAAGAGAAGGTCGAGGCCATCATCCAACGCTTGGATGCCGTGGGGAAAATTGGCGGGGAATCTGGGGGGAGGATTTGTCACTGTTGTAAGATTGTAGCACAAGGTGACTCACGTGAAGGTGTCCGGGTCAGTGCCGTTTTGTGGGCCTTTGATATCGCTGATATATGTCCTGCCTTCGTCGTCGAGGGCTGTGATCCGTCCGGAGCCTACAAGTGGAGGTGAGCGTTGATTTATGAGCGCAAACCGGGTGCGAATAGCGTACCTCCCAAAACTATTCCCCACTCGCCAACACGATGCCAATGCCTGAGGGGTGGAATTAGAGGGATAAGTGAATATAAAAAGAAGCTCTTGCATACAATTCGCGGTAAGCGTTCGGAGCGATGCGAAGCTCCGCTGCTGACACGTCCTTCGCTGAGAATCAGATCAGGAGATCGCGTCCGCAGTTCAATTGCAGCGAAAGTAACTCACAAGGTGGGAGGTCGGTGATGGTCTGTTCTCGAATCCAACCACCATTCAAGAGACGAGTGTGTGAGAGTGAGAAGGACCACTTCAGATTCGGAATAATGCCTGGAAAGCCTGATGTGAGCGGAGAGGTACAAGAAAAAAAGAAGGGATGAAACCATTGTCGGTGAGAGGGGGGGTGACATAGTCCGGGTTCTGCCTATCGATTTCTTCGTTGGTGCCTCCGGTACGAATACCTCCATAGATACCTCGAGTAGGTTGAGGAATGCCAGTGGCGGGAAAAGTGGCAACCTGACCGACATCCGGAGGGGTGATATCACGCTTGGTGTTCTCGTAAAATGGGCGCAAATGACGGGTCTTGCGACCTGCAGCATCCCTCTTGGCTAGATGTAATGGGTGCTCTGGCTCTCGAGCGACCGGAGTAGGACTATCCAGCTCCCTTTCCAAGGGGACAACAGAGGAGGCAACGAGCAGGGCAGAGGCCAAGAGAACGAGGGAGGGGCAGACCATCTCTGCGAAGTGGCAAAGACAAATCGACGGAGCCCGTGTGGCCTTTTATACATCTGGGATGCACTTCTAATTACCTTGTTGGACATTAAACGTGAACGATGGTGAGATCACGAGCCGCAGGCTGAATGTTTTCCGTAACTGGAGAGCGATTACCCGAATTCTCTCGATTATCGGCCCTGGGATCATTCTATTCCATCAGGAAAATATACCATGATCGTAGCGGCATGGCCCACTTCCAGCCTTTGCGAATCAGACACAGAGTGAAACTCTGGTGCAGATGACTCAGGCACCGCAAACAGATATTCAGGAGGATCTATGAAATTGACTAATGGAAGTACTTGGCCAGAGTATGTAGGGCAAAAGGAGGATGTGAGTAAGGCTGAGAATAAAACCAGAGTGAGTAGAACGAGCTGCACGTACAGGTCCTCGAATGGTTGTAAGTTATAAGGGAGAGATCTATACCTGGGCACCCCCTTCGAGCATCGAGGTTTGTTGAATCGCGGCCGGATATTTTTTTCCGTTGAATTTCGATAGGGCGGACAGAAGGTTTTAGGGTAACCTCCAACGTTTCAATGAGTGATTCCATCAAAGGGCGCAAATTACACACAGTCGCAAACAGTCCGGCTCTTATATTTGACTACAACGTCGATCGATGGGCAAGGCCACTGTAAGGAGAGCAACCCACAAGAAAGGTTCTGACCCGTGCGTAGACTTTATTCTTATTAGTGCTCGCTTGAAAACGATCTGTTTGTGCAGTGAGCGACCTCGTTGGCGGATCCTCCCGCCAGAGATTGTCCACATCATCGTGGAGATGCTCGGGACAGACAAAGAGAGCCTGGGTTCCTGCGCTCTTGTCTCTCGCGACTTCACATTTGCCGCATTGTGTCGTCTCGGTCGCCACATCTCCATTAATACCGTCCGCCGCCTCCGAGAATGCGCCAGACTCCTCGCCAATGCCTCCGCTTTTCAGCACGTTCGTTCGTTGGACCTAGGGATCACAACCAAAAAGACAATACACCAAAGAGACTGGGATGATTACTTAATCGTCCTCGAGGCCTTCGCCCGCCGTCATACCTTGAACCGCCTCTGGTTCTCCGAAGTGCCCTTTTATTTCTCCAAGCGCGGGAACCAAGAGAGATTTGGAAACACTATATCCTCTCTGACAACCACTGTCAACGAACTTGGGCTGTATTCATGCCACTTCTCGTCTTACGAGGAGATGATATCCTTCATCCGAGCCTTCCCTCTCTGCGCTTCACTCTATGTCCGCGATTGTGTGGCCCAGAGGAACCCCGCTGAATTGAACGCGTTCGTCCGACTCCCTCGACATACCCTACACATCAACGACCTCGAGCTCACCTCCTCGTCCAACTACAAACACCTGATCGACGTCTCGAACCTTGTCAAGGATGCTGCCCTGGACGTTTCATCTCTTACCGGATTCACGTGCGAGATGAGTGCCGCCGATGCTGTTCAGCAGGCTTTGATGATCACTGCCGCCTCTCCAATCGAGAGACTCCAGCTGGCATGTGACGAAGCTGAAGGCTTCCATGGTACGTCCAGCTCAATCGAGAAGTCCTTTGCCTTTCCCTGATACCAAATACCCCATTCAAGTTTTGGCAGACCCAGCAATAACGGGGTGGCAACTCCAATCGCTCACCATCGGTCCCCTCATTCAAAAGGACGACAGGTGGTGCGAACGCGCCTTGGAGCTCAGCCCAAACCTTCCGTACTTGGAGTACGTCACTGTATCGGGTTCCTACAGCAGACCCGTTCGATACTTGTTCTGGAGGAGGATGGATCAATTACTCTCCCGCCAAGATTTGTTTCCGCGTCTGAAGCGGTTGGATATATGCGTAAACGAGGGATCGCGCAGGCTCCGCTACCGGGAACAGCAGAGCATCCTCCAGGACCTTTCCAACTTGAGTAGAGCGGGGAAGGTGCGCTTTTGGGGTCAAGGGTAAAAACGTACTTACGTTGTGCGCTCGGCCAGTCGGCATCACTCAACGCAATTGCTCCGTAAAGTTATTTTCGGATACCTCTAATGTTTATAACCAAAGTGGGGGCCCTGTGTCTAAAGTGGTGTGGTCTACGTGGTACATCTATAGTTTGTCAGAGTAGTCAATGTGGTCCCAAAACCGTTCAGATTTCTCCTCGGGGGACAAGTTCTCAAGCTGATGCGGTGGGCATCTCCATATCCTCCAGCATGCCGCTTCTAAACTTGCGAGCATTCGTATTGCCTCAGGATCGGTATCGCCCTTCAACGACTTGATGACCTCTAGCATGGTCTCTGCGTTGACGGAATGTTCAGCCTCCTCGGCTTCCCAAAGGACGTTCCGTTCCTGTCGCAACTTCAGTACGCCGACTGACTCGGAGAAATCCTGAAGCGTTACGTACGAGTGCTTGACTCGCGTTTGGGTCTTCTGTGCCTAACGCCTTCAGGTCTTCGACGATCTTGTCATACCTTGCTTGAGAGAACACGTGCGTTTCTGCATTTTCCTCAAACCATTTGGGATTGTCCATTCTGGTTATTATGGACATCGTAGTCCCTACAACGATCCGAGCTACCATATACCGTTCGTCCCTGTACGAATTTACGATGAGACACCTCTCCGATGACCGAAGGATTTGAAACCGACGACGTACCGTGAAAGGTGACGCTCTCTATTCTCCGCCTCTTTCTGCTCGCTAGACGTCTTTGAATTGTCAGTGGTGCTTGAACTAACGGTCTCGTGATGGAAATATCGAGCAAAGGGCGTTTTGAAAGAAGGTTGCAAGTGGTGAGATGATGAATCACAGGTAACCGACGTCGTTCTCGGCCGAAACGAGACCGTGGGGCGACTGATTGAGCGAGTCGCAAACCGCTTTGTTGGCACCTGTATTGCTCGGCGGGTTATCGTCAACCCGAGCATAACAAAGGACACCTAGCGGCGTGAGCAACAGTGAATCGCGATCGAGGTCTGGACAGAGGCCTAAAGCTTCCGTTCCCCGATCAAACCTGATCAAACCCAGTCGCGCGGGAAACACGTTTCTCTTCAGATGGACGTGGGCAGACAAAACAAAGGGATGCAGGGTCTACATAGGTGAATAAGCATACGTGAAAAGCTACGAGTAAACACAAGCGATACAGAGGAAACGAAACATGAGCCTTCAGGTTTACATCTGGTTAGTCCAACTCGAAAAGTCAAAGTCTCCCACCACCGAAGGGTCCATCATCGTTGAGTGAGAGCTCATCTGCTGTTGTTGGGGAACAGTCCCTCCAGGCGAGGGCGCAGTCGGGAATGGATATTGCATCGATCCCCCACCGGCGTTCCATTGCTGTTGTGGGACCATAGGCGAACCAAAATTCGCTGGTTGTTGTGTCGAAAGCATCCCGAAATTTTGGGCTTGTGTTGGCGACTGGTGTTGTTGCGGCTGCTGTGGTTGTTGACCCATCACCCCCATCCCACCGCCAACCTGCTGCTGCCAGTTCCCAGGGTTTCCACCAGCCAAAATTTGCTGAGGATTCACGAACCCAGAGTTGCCCTGGCCCACCATCATATTCCTCTGCTGTGGAGTGGCAAACGCCCGCTGAATCTCCTCCTGATTGTGTGATACAACCCTCCCGTGGAGGCCGCTGGGATCCGTTGGTGATCGAGTGCTTCGAGCGATCCCTGGGACGGTCGAATTCGACCTCATCATCGGGAAGGGATTCATTTCCATCCCTACTCCCATCGGCAACTGAGACGATGGAGACCCTGGCGACATTCGAGATTGCTCCGGTCGCATCCGATCGGGAGATGGGACAGTTTGCGCATTTAGCATTGGAGGGTTGATCGCATTTCCTGAGCCTCCGGCTCTCATCTGCTGCATCATGAGGAACTGCCGTTGATTATTGGTTGCCATTGCGTTCATATTCGCAACGGTGGGAAGTGTCGTTTGCTGCGAGGGGACCGCGTTTTGGACAACTGTGTTGGTCATCCCATTATTGAAGCCTTGAGGGAATGAGACCCCAGGCTGCTGTGCACCTTGTGGTTGAGGGGGCATCCCCGTCGGAGGAGCTCGAAATTGATTCGCAGCGGCAAGGTTGCCTTGGGCACTGGTGGTAGGCTGAGGAGGACGCTGTCCTTGAGCCTTGTTCTTAGAAATGGCGGACTGCGAATGGGGGGGTCAAGATGCGAAAAAGATAGACGAGAAGGAGAATCCTACTTGGAACTGATGCATTTTCACGATCTGTTGGGCAACGGGTAAAGTTTGGAACCCAGGGAAAGAGTTTGTGATGTATTGGACCATCGGGTTGAACGGGTTTTGTAGCATTTGATAATATTGCACAGCGACAGACCCCATGGCAGCAACCTGAGGTGGGATGTTGGCGGGCAGGGGGTTCGCAGAAGTGGTAGCGGTTTGCGCGACGGTGGAGTTGGGCTGTATAGTATTCGGCTGGACCATGGGCTGTGAGATTTGTTGAGGTTGCATTGAGGGGCGTGTTGCATTCATCTGTCGTCGTGGATCGGCATTGTGTGGAAGATGAGATGGAGGTCCCATCGAAACAGAGGGTGTAACGGGCTGGGGGGTGCTGGCAGTACTCGATGTAGCGAAGGAAGTAGGGGGATGATTTGATGGAGAAGTGGGGAGGGAGGAGAGCTTATGTTCTCCAGTATCGCGTCTTTTGCTGACGATCTCGGTGCTATGTTCGTCGGTGCGATCTCGCTTTAGGCTCACACTAGGCGACTGAGACCTCCGGGTCACACCATTCTGCCGACGGGCGATGTCGTTTGCAAAAATCGTCGGGAGTGTGGAGTAGAGTTGATATATCCGCTCCATTGACGCAAACTCGACACCTGGAGGAGGGTGCATGATGGGCAGAGATACAGACAGGTTCTGGGAAACTTATAAGTCTCCGAAAAAATCCCCAGCAATGAAGTCCTTACACCACGGTCGGAATCGGCAACTGCAGCCATCCAGGTAAGATTTGATTGCATCCTCTTCGAAAACCTTGACAAGACATCAGAAGATGGACAAGGTCGAATATTGATATACTTACTCGGCAAACCTAGGATCATTCATCGGTATTCCACGCGTTTGAAAGTCCATGCCAACCCTTGGGAGCAAAGGTCACATCGGTACCTCTTGGAAAAATGTTCACAATGAAAGAAATACCTCAACAGTTCCGCATTCAACTCGAGAATAGTAACAACCTTTGTGTCGAGTTTCTGTTCAGCAGGATTTGCAGAAGAGGTTGCTATTGGGGTGTTTGGGATGGTGGGAAAGGAGGTAGAGGAAACGCTCTCGGTCGACTGCCTTCGGGGGATCGGGTCAATAGATTGACCACGATAGGAAACAGAGGGAGGCCGTGAGGAAGGTTGGGGAGAAGAAGTAGATCGGGAGAGTTGTGAAAGGTGAAAGCTGGTGGCAGATGAAGGCGCTGTGGTCGACCTCCCCTCAACGTCTTTGGCCAGACTCTGGTGTTCTGATACACCGCCGGCGACGCCAGATTGGTCGTTTGCTTGTTCCCCCAGCCTGTTTCTACCCTTTTCAGTTTGCCACCCGCTCTCCTGCACTGTGGAACGGTTTGAGTCCGTGCCGGTTTTGTCTGGGTTTTCAGACGTGTCTGTTGGGTCGAGGGATTTAAAGCGTTCCGAGGGAGAGGAAAGTTCTGACAGGGGGGTAGACTGCCTGGACGCGTCGTTCACGAGGCCGGCCGTCTGGGCTTCATCGGGTCGGTGGGCTTGGGGAGGGTCGGGAGGATGTTCGGAAGACAGAGGTCCGGCCGGAGAGGGGGTGGGGGGCTGGGAGTGTTTTGGCTTGTCCTTGGGGACGCTGTCACGAGGGACGGGGGACCAGGAGAGATCAGAGTGGGAAATCAAGGGAGGGGAAAGTGATGAAGGATGATCTAGATGAAGCATAACTCGCTCTCAAATACAATTTGGGTCGAGCTTCGGCTATCCGAGTTTGTACAGAGACTACAGCGCCCGGGGAAGCAAAGCAAAAAGAAAGCTGTCGCGCCGTTCCTCCCTAGCAGCGGTTGGTGCGGTTGAGCGTAGCCGGTGAGCGAGGTCGAAGCCAAAAACGTCAGGTTGACGCCCGTGCATCGCCACGCGACACACTCCGACAGGCAGAAGAGGAGAGGGAGAGGGGAAAACGCAAAATATTCAGAAAAAAACAGGCAGCTCTTGAAGTTATGTAGAGAATCTTACAGGAACATGCGAATCCTAAAGAGCGAGACGGAAACCGATATCGATATCCCGAGCGAACCGGGGAGCCATCAGATCTAATGTTATAATCATCCCTCCTGGCTACTAACCGCATCCTCCATTTGCTTTCTCCATCTTTTCTGTATCTCAATCGCCTCCCGGAAGATAGAATACTTCGCTTCCAAAAGCTTCTTCTCGCGCGAATTCAAAGATACTGAGATCACCGTTCCTGGTGCCGTCATTTCCACCTACACACATCAGTCAGTCTCATCCGGTCTATCCGCCACTTTATCTCACCATAATATCCCATAGTGCTTTCCCATTCCCCTCCCTGCCCCCTTTGCTTGCCTCCGCAGCAAACCGCCCGAGCATCGCCGCACCGCTCACAACCGCCGTCGAGCTCGAATCGGGTGTCACCACCGGCATGTTGCACGTATTGGCAACCAGTTGCATCAACCCAACGTTCTTTGACTGCCCCCCAGAGACAAATATGCTCCTAATCGCATGCCCTTTGTCGTTCATCTCGTCAACGATGTGCTTAGTTTGCAACGCAATCGCCTCCATGGTAACATTGTACTTCCGCGCAAGATCATTGATCGTGTCGTCCTGTGTCGCAAGTGAGACCCCTTTTGCCAAACTTCGCAATGGAACGCGACCTACGAGAGTGAGCCCAACTACGGAACCTCGCATCCGTGGATCCGCGATCGGTGAGCGATTACCTATCAGTCGACGCAGCTCAGCATCGTGACAGCGGAGTTTTCTGAAATGAACCTCACCGTGTAGGTCTGGGTACATGTGTAGGTCCTTGGTAAGCTCCGTGCGAGACAACACCCCCTCTAGCTGTACCAGCTCATCCAGCTTCTTGTTTAGAACTGGACTTAGATTACTCAGGCGCCGCTCCGCAAGTCAACCGAGAAAGAAGACGCCGCAGACCTTCGTGTGGGTCCAAGTTTTCCTCCCCTGCTATTTTGAGCAAACCAGCATACGCTGGATGCGTCGTGGTGATAAACTGAATTAACTATGCAAGATAATAAGCGTACAAGAGCAAGAATCCAAATTTAGTACCCCACCTGTCCGGTCGATGATTGGCCTCCCTCGTTCATCCAATATCCGGGCATAATAGCATTCTAGTTTCGCAACACCAGCTCAGCGCGGGGGGCGAGATCCTATCAGGGAGGACGTACCCTGTACGGTCCCCAAACCCCACTCACAAACACACCTCGAGGACTTTGAACAAGGTAGCAGGTGCTAGTTCCGGCGACCGCGGCCACGCGGTGGCTGGACTCCCCGATCTTCGGAGGGGGAGATAGACACCCATCTTCCCCCTTGTATCTCGCCCCTACTGTCCCAATCCAGCCTGCATACCTAGCAAGTGATAAGTAAGCCTCATGAAGCGCTCCAGGAGTCCAGCCATACGCGTCAATCACACCACTCCCGACTGGCGTTCCCTGCACGAGTCCGAGTTCATCAGCAGCCGTCTTCGTCAAACCATGTCCAACTGGCTCCCCCGCGGTCAGCACGCCAGAACTTGCCCCAATCTGAGCATAGCCAGATGACACAAGCTCCCCGAGTCCAACTTTCTCAAAGAAGGCGCCGTCCCACCCTACCCCGGGGACGTAGGAGCATTTGCATGTCAGCGAACAACATGACCTCACGACGCTTCCTGTTGCTCGGTATGTTAGGTAGTCCGGCAGATCAAAGAACTGGCAGCGAGAGAAATGCTCAGGTTTCATGTGGTTTTTGAGCCAGAGAATCTTGGGTATTTCCATCTCCAGCTATGAAATAAAATCATTTTCCTCCTCAATCTCCATCATTGCAAGTCATTGAAATATTACTTACGCTCATGACCCCACCAACGTAATCCAAAACACCAGAGCCCGTGGAATTGATAAGCTCTGCCTCCTTTTCTGCGCGATGATCGGCCCACAGTATGATATTTCTCTCTCCTTCCAAGCCAAGATGCTCGCCACCAGATATGCAGATGGGATTCCCTGCCATATCCGTTACAGCCAACGAACAAGTGGCATCGAAACCCAGCCCTTTTATATCTGAAGGATCGATCTTTGAATCCGCGACCACCCCTTTGACGGCGCTGCAGATAGCGGCCCAAGTTGCGCCCGTAGATTGTTCGAAGATTCTGTGATCTCCTTCATCTCTCCACGTCGGGGTATCGTGAGTGGAAGAAGCAACAGGGGTACCGTCCCCTTGAACCAATGCCGCCCGTGCGGAACCGGTCCCGACATCCACCCCGACATAATACTCCGGCATGCAGAGCGTTTGCAGGCCGCCTACGATGCCCCCAGGTGGGTCGCTGGCTCGTGGTTTGAGCGGAAGTTAGTTCCCACGAAGATCGTCTTGAACAGGCATCATCCATCAAAGATATTCTCCAACATGATTTCTTTGGCGCAGCTAATAGCTATGTGAGACAGGAAACACACCCAATAGGTGACATGATTGCAAATAAAACAGACGGACACATCTCACACCCTCGCACTCGGAAACCCTAGCCGGCTCTGTGCGACCTCTAACTCCTTTGGTAGATGACTCAACTATATGTACGAATGCGTCGCAGAAGTTCTGTCCCATCGTCGCCCTGTTCCTGATCGCCAGAACGCTTAGATTCGCCCTGCACCAGATGATCGTTCCGGTAGTCATGTTCTGTTGCCCACGCGACGGATCCACCGAAAGTATCTTCTTCCCGCAAGGACAGGCAACTCCCCATTCCCCTTCGCATCCTCCCAATCGCAACTGAGAACCGACCACGCCGCCACCATGAACCCCTTTTTGGAATCGATTCGGAGGAAAAGGAGGAAGGGATCTGGTCACAATCGACCCTTGGAGGTCGCACCAAAGCGGAGGATGCACCCGGGGAACCTTTCCGCACCTGAACCCTCTCGCTCCAACGTTTCTTCTTGAGACATGTTTTCGAACGTACCAAAGGCGGCCGCCGGTGATGAGGTGAATGGCGTTTCGGCCCCACCCCCATGTTACTTATCCTGAAGTCTGTTGATTCGAAATGAACATGCCGACTGTAGCTCAGTGTCGCGCTCTGAGCGGCTGAGAGTTTTGTGCTATACGCAGAGGATGACGAAGAATCTGTAGGTAGGTAACAGGAAACCAGAGAGCCAAAATCACTTGAGAATCCTAGGTCAAGTTCTCCGAAGCTGATTTCCGCAACTCCTGATGACTCTGCAACAGTCGCAGGTTGAGACGAGGCAGAAACTCCACGAGCAAGCACAGTGGGATATTCAGCGGTGCTCCGTTCTCGGTATGGAGAGAGCAAGGAACCAGTACCGGCGGCGTCTGACGTGGTTGTTTCGCTGGGTTTCTTATTTGAGATATCCAGAGGAAGAGGCGGACCATAGAAGAAGGGCCGATTCGCTACAGAAGGTGAAGGAAGCGGCGACGCGAAAGGTGAAGGAAGGGGAGTCAGTTGGGGGGATTTTGGGACATTCGGGAATCGCGCAAGCTTGTCTGCGAGCTTTCCGCGCCCATGCGCTGAGGTACTTCGCGGTACTTCCAAGATCCTCCCGTCCTCAACACTGAAAAGCCAAGGGCAGTCGCTCTCACTTCCACTCGCGGTAGGGTTCCACGAACTCGTGGTACTCTGCCCTGAGATGGAGGTTCCAGATTGTGCATAATATAGTTTCGCTGTGGACGCAAACGAAGTGCTCGCAGAGACCTTGGGATTGCTCTGAACGATCGTGCAGGGTGGGAAGGCTGAGGTCAGATCCATGGATGCCTCTGTCGCAGACGACGACGAGGGGAAGCTACGCCCGTTTTCCAGGAACTCGGCCGGGGTCCGTTCCCTAGCGGCTTGGATTCTAGAATTCACAGACGCTATGGATCCCAGGGTCTGAAAACAGGCGGTTAGGATGAAGAGCGATAACGCGAGGGGGGCATACCATCAACGAGCCAAAAGCGCTCTCCACATCAATCTCGTTCGCTTCCGATATGTCTTCTAACCTGACTTTGAGGGCCGGCACCGTAATAATTTCGAACTCGCTCTCGGGGCTACCACCCCCTACGTCAGTGTCATGTTCGTCAAAGTCAATTTCTGGAACATCCTTCGGGGCTTGTGGATCTGAAGTTGGAAGTTCCCTGGTAAGTTCTTGTGTACTTTCACATGGGCCGCCATAAAGTCCAATGATAGATGACTCAGGACTGAGCACCACGATAGTAGGAATGGCACTCAGTGAAAGAGAATGGAAGGTGAAATCGTCACCATGGACGAAAGAAGGAACGGGTGGGGTTGGGGTCGATATCATGATAGGTTGATGTTCGTTTGCCGTGGCTGGGAGCACAGGGGAGTATTGAGGAGAAGGAGGGAGGTCAGCAAGCACCTTATCCCAATAGAAAGGGCCGTGGAATATGCTGCTTGTCGTACTTTCCTCCAGCGAGAATTCAGATCCAGGGCTAGCCGTCCGAGGTGATGTGGTAGAGTACTTGCTGTTTGTTGGCGAGGGTAGCCAAGATTCCAAGGCCGTACGCGGAAGAGCAGGGGTAACAAGATCAGATGGTTGAAGACGAGTAAACTCTCCAGTCCCCAACGAGGGAGAAAAGTAGAACGGAGTGGCAACAGAAAACGGCGCTTTTGAAGGCGGTTGCAGCGCTTGCAATGATTCAGCTTCCCAAGATGAGCACTGGGCCCCAGCATTCACGTCGCGTGTAGTGCAATAGGTCTCTTGTACGAGGTGAAAATTGTCGATGGATTGTCCGGAATGTAGAAGGGATGGGAACCCTACGGCGCCGCATACAATACCGGGATCCCAACCGGAGGAGCAAGTCAAAAAGGACGATGGAGACCCAGTTCGGTCCATCATCCGAGCGAAGGATATAGATGTGTCTAATAATGATGGCGTTGCGGGATCCAGATTTGGTGCCAAGCTAGCTTGTGATGATGCGAATGGTAAAATGCTTAGGGATGTCGGGATTATCGCAGGGGTAGTGACAGGTGGTGCTAGAGGCGGAAAAGTTGTCTGTGATGACCGGACTTCAGGGCTGGGGGCGCAGGGCGAAGAACTGGGACCTGAGGATATATCTGCAGCACCTTTCAGACTCTCATAGGAACCGCTACGTGAGCCGAAGGGAGTCCCAGAAGATGGTGTGAGATAGGTCTTGGCATTGTTGAACAACGCTGGACGGTACGTTAAATCCACCTCAAAGGAACAAGTCCTGATGCGTACAATTGAGCGAAAATGTTCGTAGCATGTCGTCGACGCGTGCGTCGCAAGTTGAGGCCAGCCTCCCCTCGCTTGGTGATATGGGCGGTGGTGGTGATGAGGAAACCAAAGTTCAACCCAAGGTCAATGTTCAACATTCAGCCCACGTGATGAAATGCAAGGAAGGGATGCGTATTATTGCACTCTATCGTGCGGGAAGTGAAGGGTACATCTACATAAAGTTCAAGTCGCCAAACTTTTCCTTGTAGCCTGAGACCGGATAAGCGTTCATTCGAGAGGTTTTAATCGCCTCCTACCTGGTACAGTCCACTTGCCCTTCTTGATCATGGTCTCCACAGCTTCGACGATGCGAGGATGAGCATCTCCGACTTCGCTAGCCTATGAAACCTTAATCAGATGGCATTCTCCTCAGGTTAATGCGGGACCCACGGTCAAGTCCTCGAACGGACGAGCCTCCTCAATGTTTGCAAGAGTGGCCTGGAGTTCCTTCAGCTCCTCATCGATTTTTGTCTCCGTCTCCTTGGCGCGAGAAACCTAGAGGACGTTGTAAGATTATGGAACGGCACACAGCACTAGGACGCTTACAGCTTTGGCTTCGAATGTTTCGATGGCCTTGACGTGAGCATTGACATCGTAAGTCACGGGCTTGAACTCATTCAGCAGTTTCTCGGCGTCATCCACAATAGCTTTGTTTTTTAAGATTGAACGATAGTGGGTGAGGTCAACAGTCGCGGGCTGCGAGGAGAGCTGGGCGTGGATACGTTGGGCATCGGCGTGGCGCTTGCGGAAAGCTTGAAGAGCAGCAACGGTCTCTAAAAAACAAAAATTCATAGAAAGATGCCCAGAGATGGAGGATTCGGTGGTACTCTACCTTTTCCGAGGCCGAGCGTGGAGTAAATCTTTGTGAAATCCTGGACGCTGTGTGAGGACACATCGAGGCTATTCCGCTCAGTAAATGCCTACCACAGCAGCAGCAGCGACTTTGGAGGCCATGGCCTAGCATATTTCGGTGAGTGGAACTTTATGAAACGCGACAGAAATGGACCAGCACGCACGGGTAATGTGGATTGGAGAGAGCGGAAAGCAGAAGGAAGAGGTAGTGCGTAACGGAAGTTTCCGGTTCGTCTCGTGCTTCCGTTCTTGAGCTGGAGCTCCTCTTGGGTTCAACGTTGGAGATCTCCAATAACCCCCTTTCTCCTCCCCGTGGTATCACTGGAGCAGCTGGCTCCCATCCGGCACAAAAGTCATGTGTGCGGAACTTCTCTCGTTCATCGAGTGCCTCCATCTCGTGGCACTGCTGGCAGCACCCTTGATCCTCTTTCCGTGGTTGTATCGAAACACGAACAAATACCTCAGTAGCAAGCAACCTGCTATCGAGCCTTCATTTGAATACCCCGCTATCGAGCCATGTACTCACGACCTCTCACAGATCAAACCCATTCCTTATCGACCTTTCAAGTGGGGCGCCTACCAGTAAGTCTGACTGCCAACCGAGAAACCTACAAGTGTTCTAAAACTTGATACAGCGTAACGATGGGTGTGCGATCAATGAAGTGGCACGAGTGGATTGAGGTGAGATGCGTTCCGGTCGGTACCTGCGCGTCTGTGACTGCGAACCATTGCAGTTGGACCAGGAGTTTGAAAAGTATCACCGGATTAGATGTTGTCGGATTCAGAATTATGGACAAAAGGTAGTGAGGACGCTCGACGAACAACCTGGGATTGTGACCTCTGGTCGCTCTGCAGCGCGGGAGGTCGTTCAGGAACTTGCGGAGTACCTGACACGCAGATACCCTCACTTATACTCTGTCACGCGATATAATACATCCACTTCACCTGGCGGTGGATGGTACGGAGGGGGACAGATACAAACGATCACGTTGAATGCGGTTGGCAAGGCCCTGGATCTCGATCATGAAGATCCCATGACTGCAGCTGCGTTCCTGTAACTTTGGCTCGCGAGTCACGGCGTACAGGAGGCTCATTGGCTGTCTACCAGGGTGCAAGACGACCTCGCTGTCTTAGTGGAAGGTTCAGATGGAAGGTACTACCTCCAAGCAGGAGCGATCGTATTGCCAGGTACGCCTTAATTTGTGCGTTAGCTACGTTAATGCTCACCAATTTTCAGGTACTTGGCGGCTAGAAGACAAGGCAGGCATGCCACTGGATGAGATCCATGAGCATGGGCATGTTCCGTTGTGTGAGTCAATCGCTTACCATTTGCTCTCTCCCCGATAACAACGATGGACATAGACCGAGAGAAGCTGCATCTCAGTCTTGGGAGATTTATGAAGCGCCTTCCGGTGGCGAAGCCAGTCGTGAGATACAACTACATGTTCCAGGTTGTGGATCCGACCGAAAACCGGCCGGATAAAGAAAATTTTGTTGACAGAGACGAATTAGCTTGGTCGAGTACCATGTTGGGTGAGGAGTTCCCAGACGGACACAGCGACGAGGGCCCAGGGGAACTCGAAAATGGTGTCACTCCAGAAATGATGGTTCTGAGAACGGAACGGCAGACGTTTCGCCGTCTCCCGAAAACAGGCGCTATACTGTTCACTATCCGGACATATACCACCCCGGTGGTCAAGTTGGTCCAAGAACCTGGAGTGCCCGCTCGGCTTGCAAGTGCGGTGAGAAGTTGGCCGGAGGTCGTCGCCAAGTAGCTTTTCCGTGTGCATTCTTTGATCCGCGCAAAAACTGAGATCTGTTGATTTCATCAGGTACAAGCGTCGCGAAGCATTTGGAGAAGTACTGTTGTCGTATCTGGATGAATGGGCTACCAAGCAGGCAGCAGCCGGAGATTTCAACACCGGAGAAAAGGACTACCCATTTTGAAAAGGAGCGTGTTCGGATTTTATTGTAAGTAAAAAGTATTCAATTTCGGGAGCGATTCTCGAACGAAAGATAACGCTTAGCTCCTGCAGGCATTTCCAGGACAGCTCTTCTGTAGGAGCATGGGATGCACCGGTGACCGGTTCAGGTCATTGCCTGGGTTCCTGTTGCGGAGTTCTTCGGATGCGTCTTGAATGACGGGATTACTGTTTCTCAACTCCGCGGTGCGTTGCAGATCCCGCTGTGACGTCTACAAAGTTAAGCTATATATATGCAATGACGATCACTGAGATGACTGCTGTTCCTGCCCGTCTCACAGTCGCGCGGCAATAGACTCTATCACAGAACCCTTGGGTTGGTAATTCGAAAGAACATTAAAATAGCCTCCCTCGTGTCCATCCCGAGTCCGATACGTACGACATATGCATACGGGACGGGCACCCGATGGGACAACGAGGAATCGTTCTTCCGATGAGCGGATTTTTGCGAATTCAGTTTCGGGTCAAACTTCCCACCAGGTCGGTGATACACCGAAAATCTGCAGGAAACGGGCAAGTTTCTCCACAGGGTCAGACGAGATAACTCTGTCCTCCCGAGCGTGGTCTCAACGGGAATAATAGCGGTGAACGCGGAGGAACATATCGGGTCGACCGCACCGGCTCGTGTTTGAATTGGTCCGGTTTGGTTGGGTCGATCTTACCTCGTAAACTTTGTCTTAGTGCCGCGCGGAAAGCACGAGGACCATTATGTAGTAAACCGGTAGGAGAGGCAACGCGATGCCCTGTAGAGCGAATCCGCCTCTATCTATCCATCTGACATCTGAACTGGGTAGACCAACGAATATTGAAGATGGAATTACAGTGAGGCAAATTTCCGGAATGCAAGGGATGCAGGCGGACAGGCAGACGCCGGGTGGTTTCTCGGACCGGGGGGGATCAGGTCATGTGCCCGCTCGGTCGGAAACCCTTGATCCCCCTTGAGCTAAAGATCAATGCGAGCTTGATACTTCACCCTCTCCCCCTCACCCCCCTTCCCTACTTTTTCTTCTTCCTCCCTCTACTTCATCTCGCAATCATGAGTTTTTCCGTAGATGACCTGGTCGCATCCCTCAATGGCAATCATATCGGTCAAGAAGCTATGGATCTCGCCACTCTTCAGGTACTCTTTATCTCCCGTCCTTTATCACCGTTCAGTGGTGGAACTAACCCCCATATTTGTCTCAAGTCTCAACTTGCTCAGTCCCTTTACTGTCCTCAGGAGACCACAGTCCCGAACCCCAACAAACCCGGTCATTGTAACACTCCTTTGGCAAAGACGCCATCATCGTCATACATGCATTGGGCGGAGAGGGGGGTCGGCTATCCTTGTGACACAGCCATGGGCTATCGGAGCAGGAGCTCCAGCATCACTTCTTGCCCTCGCAGATCCAGACAGAATAGCATCGATGAGGCCAATTTCGACCACACTCACCAACGAGATTGCGATATGGATGACATGGACGAGGATGAGCGAATGGTGGAAGAGTTACTCCTTTCTGCTTCTCCGCCTTCTCAATTTCATGGTCGGTATTCCCACCAGCGAGCGAACAGCAACTCTGGCTATATGGCGAGTCCCCCGACCCCTTCTTCGCCAACCATACATTCCGACGGTCACTTCACCACCTCGGATCCTTTCTACCTTGCACAATTGCAGCAGCTGCAGCAACAACAAGCTCAAAACCCTTTCGCAACCACGTCCTCCATCTTTGGTCAACTTGGAAAACCAACCCAACAATCACCCTTCGCCCAAGCACCCCAATATCACCACTATTCCTCTCAACAGTTTGGTCCCTATGATGTCGACAAGTACGGTCGTGGACACCAGCGATCGACCTTGGTTGCCGCACTCGATGGATAGGCTTTGCACTTATTGGATTGCCAACTGGGGTTTCGATTGATGAAGGTAGTCGTCATATCGTCCGGCTTGCACCGCCGAGACCACATCTCTGTACAGGCTGCAAAAGGCGGAAGGATACCCGCGGACCCGTGCACTCGAACATCATTCCACTCAAATCGTACTCAATTTCTACGTCACCATTTCTCTCCTCTTTTCCTCATCTCATCCTCATATTGTACCACCACCACCATCTCTTGTTAAAGTATATTGGATCTTTAGGCCTTGTTGATTTTTTCACCACTTTGTTATATTTTCCACCCGGATAGTAGCTCGACTTGCCCCCGCCTGTTTCCCATCTTCTGTAAGTGTAGTTAGATGCACCTGCAGGTCCACACATAAACCATGCTTGTTTTCCATCCGTTCAGTAGGGCCGGAAGGTTCTGGGCGCACGACGTCCCCCTTGTGTAGCCATCTTTTGAAGATGTCAACTACGTGGCCTGACGTCCTAAGGGTTCAAAGCGGGATGATATCATGGAATCCCTCCAGGTTATAAGATCTCGGTCGATAGCTCCAGTGTCCATCTCTTTCCTCCCTTCTCCCCGTTGCCAATCAGAGACTTTCCCCTCTCCCCTGATCTCGAAGCCTGATTCTAGCCTACCCCGTTTTCTGCCACACACCTCGTTTTTTGATCCCTCTTCGAACTGGTTGGCTCATCTCGAGACTCAGGGCGGGTGAGGCGCAAGGCAGATTAAATCCTTGAGGTAATCGGGATTTGCAGGTCCTTCTCTTACGTTTTGTGAGTGATTATCGTCTAGCACCACGGTGTTCAAGCGTGGTGATTATTGATATTCGGATGATCGTTTTCTGCTGGTGGGGGTGGGGCGGTATTTACCCTCTGCAATATCCGCCATGTCTTCCTTCCGGCGTATCCGTTCTTGGCCTCGCAAGTCTGACACAGACGCTGAGGGTTTCCCTTCGAATGGCAATAACTGTGGGATCGTGGTCTTGTCTGTCTCACCCATGCGAGCCGGCCTCCCAACTCTTTTTCGCTCTCGGTGGCTGCTCGATAAACTTCTCTCACCCTGGGTCTGCGCTTCGACGGTAAGCCTTATTTACGAGCCTCATAACCGGGACTCGAAGCTCGCTTGCGGTACGAATATCCTCAAATCATGGGACGTGCTTCTAGCGGCGGTTACTCAGTGTATGCAGGCGCCATCAACTCGGCCATCTGACGAGGCACTCTCTTTTGGATCGCTCTGGACACACTGCATCGTGGTCGCCGTTCGTCGGGTAACCTCCAACCACGGATTGCATTTCCTTCCGATCTAAGTCCTGATTAAAGGCGAGCTGCAGAATCGAGGCCTCGTTTCATGCAAGGGAGACGAAGAGCGATGGGATTCAACTCTATACTGATAACATTGGCATCGTGCCGAAATGTTATCGCGGCGTCTGTCACGCATCACACGTCACGGCTCACGTCTAATTTGCATCATCGCTTCAATTTCCCTCCGGAATCTACAGGATCATCGTCGCGGAATCTGGAATTCCTTTGGCTTCCCGTCCTCCCCCATACATTGTTGAGGGCCAAATGGCTCGCGATTGTTCGCTCTTGGCTGCGGTCCGGACTGGACTTGACGCCGCTCTCGTGCTCACGTCGTGGCGTACCAGGATGAGAGGATATACAATTTCCTATACCTGAGTATATGGATGTGTATGTAATTGACAACGCATATACGAAGATTGTTCATTTCCGTGAGACGCGTCATCGAATGGAGCTGGAGAACGAGAATGAGGGATCGAAGGGTGGCGGGTGGGGAAAACGTAAGATACAACAGCACAACAGGGGCAGAAGAACTAACCGAGGAGATAGAAGGTGGAAAGATAAGGTCACAAACTCTATCCCAGATGCGAAAGAGGGCAAGAGCACGAAAACGCCAAGGAAAAAAGAGAGCAATCAATACCCATAACCCCGCCCACCTGTGGGTGCGGGAACGTTTGGCGCTGCTCCGGCAGTGGATACGACTACACTCGTGGAAGGCGGAGGCGGGTTCGGTACGTTATTAGATACACCCGAAGCGCCGACGATGGCAGACAACCGAGAGATCTCTTCCCGAGAGGAAACGAGTGCGTTTGTCAGACGTTCGTTCTCGTTTTCCAAATATTCTACTTTAGCCTGGAGTTGAGCGAGCCACGCCTTCTTTCGCTGCCGACACTTAAGAGCGGCTACCAAGCACGGTAAATTTAGACTTCAAGTTTCATGAGGGTGGAGATCGATTTTACCTTGTCGGTTGCGCTCCAAGAAATTCTTCCGCTTCTCCTCTTCTGTCATAGGTACCTTGGAGCGACCGCCAGCGCCGTTTGTGGTGGCAGTTCCATTTGACTTGAGAGAATTTCTCTTCGGCAGAGGCTCTTCGATTTCGTCTTCCTCCTCCTCTTCTTCCTGTCCATCCATATCTGGGCTCAAGGTGACCCGCATAACGCTGCTGTTAATCGACGATGTGGTGTCGGCCCTCGAACGCTTGCCCTTCGTGGTGGGCAGTGATGGAGAATTCGGGGAAACACTATCGGCAGTCGACTTTCGTTTCGTTCCGCGTTTTATAAGCTGCGAATCTTGAACCTGTTGTTGGAGGGAGGGAGAAGTAGAGACTACTGGGATATTGCTATTGCGGGCTTGAGCTTCCCGCTTAGTAAGCTCCTGATGAGCCTGGGATAGGAGGAAAAGACCATTGGCTGCCGTGGAGGCGACGTTGGCGGCCTGAGATGAGTATCCATTGTTATTTGACGAGTACTGTGTTGTGTTGTCACCACCGTTGGATGGCAAGTGGGAGACTGAGAGGGGATGGGGCTGAGATGCGGAGGTGGGGTTCGTTGAACTGTGGTTGGCAAGCACACCAGTGATAGCGTTCAGAGTGTTCGGAGTGATCGTGGCAGCAGCGTTTGCAAGAGCGGTAGAAGGAGTTTGTGGATTGTTCATCATAGATAAGAAAGCGGCAGTATTGGGCGATGGTGGGGGAAAGGAAATTGGACCGGCGAGGAGGGGGGTTAGTCCAGAGCCAGGTGTGAGACCTGTGCGTGGAGTAAGACCTGTCCTGAAATCTGGAGAGGATGATGTTTGGGGCTCTTGTGGACCGGCGAGCATTGCCGGTGAGAGGGGGCCCGCGCGGAGAGAGTTGGAGAGCGCAGATGCCGGAAAGGACCACACATAGGAAGAGTCGGAAGGGGAAGCGATGGCGGCGAGGGGAGGCAAGACAGGTTTGCTCTGACTAGCGTTACCATTGGCCTGCTCTTTAGGAGAGCCATTGTCGGATGAGAGGGAGGAGGTAGATGACGATTTTTGATGATGGTGCTGATGTTGTTTTGGAGCGGGCCTGGCAAAGGATTGCTCGAAAGGATTGGGTTCCAAATCGAGCTTGGACTTTGCGATGATAGTCGTCGCCGTTGTGACAGTCGTCGACGAATGGGCGGCAGAGGGCGGTGACGTAGTCGACGGGGACGAAGACGATACGGTCATAGTTGGGAGCGCGGACAGGCGGGGTCGTGAGGGAGGGAAGAGAAGGGGGACGACACAGATTCATTTTTGATGACGTGCCTTGTTTTTCAATGTTTAGCCACATGCGTCATAAAATTACGTAATTATATCATTATTATTTTCATCCACTTTCCCACGAATCCCGTTTCGGTAATTGCCGTATGCTCCTCCTACCCGTTCTACTCTCCCTCTCCGTTCCCGTCCCGGCCCAGGCGTCCCCTAGCCCAGAGGTCAAAGGGGTCCATCCCTCTTTATGTCCAAAATACGTCCCTGCGTCTTCTGACCGCTGGTTCTGTCTCGATGGATCCCGCTCTATCCCATGGTCCGCTGTGAACGACGACTATTGCGATTGTCCAGATGGTTCTGACGAGCCAGGTATGGCCATACCTACCCGTCCGATTCAGACCTACAACGCATTAATTTGACATTCAGGCACTGGCGCGTGTAGTAACTCCACTTTCTTCTGTCCCAATATCGGCCACGTCGGAGCCTCGATCTCCGCGACAAGAGTCAACGACGGTCTATGCGGTCCGTCTACTCTATTCTTACTTCCTGGCCCGTCCTCATCCACGACCAGAACCTGAATGCTGCGATGGATCCGATGAACCCTCCGGCGTATGTCCCAACATCTGTGACCAGGTCGGCATCGAGTATCGAGCACTCTTAGAACAGGAGACAAAACTACGTAAAACCGTGTGTTTCCCTCTCTTCATTTTTCGAAACCCTCTCACTTCGGCACATATCTAGGGTTCGAAAATCCGCGCATCTTACATCTCTTTTGCTCAGAAAGAAAAGGCCCGTCTCGAGGCAGCTGTCACTTCCACCAAACGGGAAGTCACCGCGCGGGCCGACGAGCTCGTTCGCATTAAGGGTGTGCATCCAACCCATCTCGTGTACCTAACCTGTCTCACTCTTTCGATCCAGAGATCGTCGATCGAACTGAATCCCTTTCCTCCGCAGCCCTCGAGAGGAAGAAATTGTCCCGTTAGTCCATTCACTTTTCTCGATCATTCCTTACGTGACTGCCGTTACCAGCGCTGTTCAAATCACTCGAGTCCCATTCGGAATTGCTCGCAGCACTTCTCGCTCTCCATAAGGACCGGGGGCAGAGACTCGATACCCTCGAGGATATTCTCTCGAGTCTGCGGAGTGGATATAATCCCAACTACCAGGATATGGCAGTCCTTGAAGCAGTTCGCGGATGGGAGCAGGTCGCTGGCCTACCCCATATCAATGATGTTAAGAAGGATGAAGATGAAAGCGGAGAAGGATCCCTTCCTTTTGACGTCCAGGACGATATTTCCAGCGAAGAAACGGAGCGTCAAGCCGAGAGCATCCTCAACACAGATTACCTTTCCTTACTGATGGAACACGATGAATACGCGGAATCTCCCCAGGCGTCTTCAACGGGTGTGCCTCTATCCCACATCGAGTTTTCCACTTCTTGATGTGCAATTTAGGGCTGAACTTTGCTTCTTACCTTCCTAACTCTTTAACTCCTGCTTTCAACTATATCCGCTCGTTTACCTCAGCCATCCTTGGTGAAAATTCTCCTCCGAACGACTCTGCCAAAGTCTCCAGACTGGGTCAGTCGCTTTCTGACGCTGAGGCTCGCCTTCGCGAAGCGGAAGAGAGGCTTAGAAATGTGCAACAAGAGCTCGAAGATCTTTACAATCCAGGCGTGTTCGGGAAGCACGGCGAGTGGAAAAAATTGGATAGGTTGTGTCTGGAAAAAGACACAGGGGAGTACGTGCTATCCACTACTCCCGGCGTCCAGCTGTTCACCTTTCCGTAGTTACACATATGAGGTTTGCCTCTTCGGGGAAGCAAGACAAAAGGCAAACTCGGGGGGCTCCGTACACTCCCTAGGCCACTTCTCTTCATGGAGGTATGATGAGGAACCTGGCACACCTGACTACTATTCTCGTCAGGCATTTGTCGGTGGGGCAAAGTGTTGGAACGGCCCACAGCGAAGTGTGCAGGTATGCTTCCTCAATATGGGTACGGGCAGATTTACTCATGCTTGGCAGGTTGATCTATCGTGTGGACTTGAAAACGAGCTTTTGACCGTGGCAGAGCCGGAGAAGTGTGAATATCTGATTACTGGGACTACTCCTGCCCTTTGTACTCCATTGGAGTCTGAGGGAAATACGAAGGACGAACTATAGCTTGGGTCGAGCTTCACCTGGTTTAAATTCTATTCCCGATGTGGGAATACTACGTAGGCTTTTTCTAGAGCTTTAATACAGTTTCTCCACAAATGCCTACAACCGATGAAGTGGGAGATTAGAAACAGCTGGTGAGGAAGAGAAACTGAGCGACTGAGGTAAGTCTGTCAATCTATGGGAGGGTGAGCGGATGGATAGTAATTGGGGATGACGCGGACGTGCCGTTAGGGCTAATGTGACTTGCACCGGGAGGTTGTGGGCGTCGTTGCGCGCAGATTTCTTGCTTCATTTTCCGCTATTTTTATTCACCTCTCGTCGAGTGAGTGAAAGCGCCAGGAGTCGAGAAGAAATGAGTCACAAGCCTAGCGGAGCCCTTGCTTAGGCTTGACCGGAAAACTGGTGGCACAACATTGACTTTTGGCCCTTTGGGCATCCGACACTTCCCCGCGTTCCGCTTCCGGGGTTGAATTTAACTTCAAGCTTCACCGGTGCCGGTGATGGGCCAATTTGAAATTCCGACGGGGTATTTAGGGAATCACATGTGCGCTGTTTCCTGAGCTTTCAGTGTCACCCAGCATGTACCACCGAGTCGCTGCATTTCGTGGGCTCCTCTTTACGAGGCGGGCTCTCGCCCCCTCCACAAGGTATTCCCTGGTTTCCCCATAAGACGTTGTCGGGCCGCTGTATTTTCACTGACCTCAGCAGGTTATTCTCATCCTCGCGACCAACTTTCCTCAACTCTTTGGATACCCTCTCCGATGACGAGGAGATGTTTCGAGATTCTGGTGCGCCGCAAAGCTTCCCAGATAAAATATTGACACCGACACTCTGATTACTGTGGTAGTACGAAGATTCGCAAAGGACGTAGTTGCTCCGAAGGTCCGGGAAATGGACGAGAATGAGATGATGGACCCCACGATCATCAAGGGGTTGTTCGAGCAAGGGGTGCGGTTAATTCCTCGATGGTTGTCGTACGTTTAATCGTTGCAAACTCACAGCTAATGGGTATCGAAATACCGTCTGAACTCGGTGGCGCTGAATCCTCCTTCACCTCCGCCGTCCTGACCATTGAGGAACTCGCAAAGATCGACCCGTCGGTCTCAGTTATGTGTGATGTCCACAACACCCTTGTTAACACTGTCGTTCGCAAATACGGTACTAAAGAGCAACGGGAGAAGTATTTGCCTCTTCTCGCTCAATCGAAGGTGAGTCTTGCCTGTCATTGTACCAAAGAGGTCCGAACTTCTTGTGGTGCAGCTCGGGTCGTTCTGTCTGTCAGAGGCCGCATCTGGGTCAGACGCTTTCGCGTTACAGACGAGGGCGAAAAAAGAGGGTAATAACTGGATCATAAACGGCTCAAAAATGTGGATCACAAATTCATACGAGGCGGACATTTTCCTCATCTTTGCCAATGTATGCTCTCCGACTGTCCAGCGTGATCGGACGATTCACCCTCCACCACGATAGATTGACCCCAGCAAGGGGTACAAAGGCATTACCTGCTTCTTGGCAACAAGGGATATGGGAATTCAGATTTCCAAGAAGGAGGAAAAGCTCGGCATCCGTGCATCCTCAACTTGCACCCTCAACTTCGACGACCTCAAGGTTCCAGAAGAGAACGTCATTGGCGGCGAAGGGAAAGGTTACAAGGTATGCTCTTTACACGTGTGTTATCCCTCTTGTATGACCTCTCCCGTTTCAGATAGCGATCGAGATCCTGAACGAAGGTGTGATGTTGCGCAGGGGGACTGTTCTGTACATGCTTAGCTACTTCATCAGGTCGAATTGGGATCGCAGCCCAAATGGTCGGGCTCGCTCAGGGTGCTTTCGACAAGGCCGTTCCTTACACATACCAGCGACACCAGTTCGGGCAACCTGTTGGAACCTTCCAGGGCATGGCTTTCTCCATCGCCCAGGCTGCTACCGATCTTGAAGCTGCGCGGCTGTTGACGTACAACGCTGCTAGGAGAAGGGACGAAGGCAAGTCCTTCACCAAGGAAGCTGCGATGGCCAAGTATTATGCCAGTGTCGTTGCACAGAAAGTCAGCGGGCAGGCGATAGAATGGGCAGGCGGTGTCGGTTTCACGAGAGAGACAGGGATCGAGAAATTCTGGAGAGACTCGAAAATCGTAAGCAACTTTTACGCTCTTCATCCATGCGGAACTCAGACTTGAATATTGAATAGGGAGCGATTTACGAGGGAACGTCAAACATTCAACTGCAAACAATCGCCAAGTTCATCCAAAAGGAGTACTCCTAAGAGCGGTCATTCCATTGGCATTGTTATATCTCGGGCTGTCAAACCCGGCCATTCGAATTTACCAGAATTAATAATCCTTCATACACTGCCCATCCAATCGCAGAACTGGCTACCTTACGAGAAAGCCGGAGCGAAGCACCGTCTAAGAAACCCGAGATGCCACGTTGCTGTGTAGACGATCAACGAAAGTGGCTTCACCTAAAGGGGACGTTGCGAACCTTCCAAATAGTCCTCACCGTCATAACGAGACCATGATAAGGCTCTTCCCTACGTACTTGGATCTTGGTCTGGGTATACATACATATCAACATCTCGATAGTATGTGACCAGAGGGGCGTGCAAAAACCTTTATGACATCGAATGGATGCGTCACCATCGTTGCAACGGCCCCCGCGGCTGCGGCTGAAAAGCTGTGGACGACCGCAAAATTCGCGCTGGAATTTGAAGGGGCTAAACGACCTGTAGAGGATGTAAAAAAGCCTGGTCAAACAGGTTGAACGAGTGCCTGACTTAATTCCTGTTTGATGCTTTCATAAAAGACTACAAAAAGTCCAGCATAAGGGGCATCCCGAAGGCTGGACGCAGCGAATCCCCTGAACAACTCAGATGGCCCTGCTCGCACAAGGGAGACCAGCGCAGTTGAAAAGGACGGGTACGTGTACATGTTGCTCTGCAGAGATTATCATCGTAGTACGTCATTCGGGCCATTTCGAAAAGCGTACTTCATATCTGGCTTTGAGAACGGAAAAGGGGTTGAGTAAAAATCCCACTCCCACCCGTGTTGTAGCCCCAGCGACCAAGTTTCCGGTGGTGGAAAGGCGGGGTAATGTGGATGAATTTTCGGAGGGTGCAGCGGCGCGAACAGCAGCGAAATACGGAGAATTTGCCATGGCAAAGCGAACCCGAGAAAGCGCTGTCATATACATTGCAATCCCGGGTACATTCCGAATCAGGCTGGCGGTGGATCCGCTCCATAAGCCCTTGAAACCATCGGAAGCCACAATTCCCCTTGCAACGCGTACAACGGAAGCTCTATTGGAAACATTGGTTGTCGTGAGACCATTGTAGGTTTCTCCGTGGACATGCTCTACCTTGAACGGAAAGTGTCATCTTTCTGAAGCCGGGTCTTGAGTAAATCGACTACGAGAAGCGAGGTCAAATTTGTTGGAGAGAAGGGAAAGTATCGGTTTACAGGGTTGGAGAATCAGAGTGGCAGCGAACCCTGAAGATGCTCCGGAAAGAAGGTGGTGACCAACATTGCTCATGAAGTCGAAATGGTCGGCGTACGTAGGGAAAGGGCTAGACCAGGCACGTGATACAACCGGCACTCACTCTCTCTCTGCTGGCCTCCCGCCTCCGACGCTAAACGCGATGGCCGATAATGGTGTCAGCGGCGATAACGAATGTAGACGGCAGAGGAGCATATACACCGCGTTCGAAAAAGCAAGGGCCACCCACGTATGTCTCTTCATTCGTCTGAGGCGTGGGGCCAGAAGTTTGACATCCTCCAACAAGTTATCAAGGCAGTTGCGCCTACGCCTGCAGTACGCAAAACTAAAGGTAGAACATGGATGGTAGGCTCTTCTCTTTACTACCCTTCTTTTCCTCTCAAGGTCTGATTTAGGATTAAGCAAAACTTGAACGAAGTCGAAAACCTTTACTTCCGTCACTCTCGCAAGTCCCGCCCAGATTCTGAACCGGACGAGTCACTGGAACGTGGAGAGATGCGTCCCTTGGCAAATATGCCCAGGCCTGACAACAACGTCCCACCACTATCCATCAGTTCTCCCGTGGATGAACGTGTCACTGTGGAGGAAACTGCTCAACCTCCGAGCAGCGATTGTCGAACCAACCATCTGACAAGATCTTTGTCAAGTCCCGCGGAGGAGACGATCCCCCCAGACCTCGACGGCCCAATTTCGCACCGCCAACAGGCAGCCAACTCAAATACCCAAACCTCCTCGTCACTTATGACCCACTCTCCTGCGCCACAGAGTTTATCTCGTCAGCCAACCCTCTCGTCCTTGGATGGTTCCGCTGGCCGATCTACTGGTAGTTTATCTGGGTCGACGTTAACGTATGACTCGTTCTGGTCATCGCACTCTTCTTCGTCGCTCACTTACCGGGGTCGACTTTCCGAGTCTTCCTCTGCTTCGTTTAAGCAACCGTTCACTACCTCTTTCACTGACATTCAGAAGTCGAACCCTATCATCCCAGCTTTATCGTTCCCATCCTCTCCTCCGAGTTCAAATTCCTTGCACACCGCGATGGGTTCATTCCACCATGCCGATCTGGCGTTAGCAGGACAGGAAAATGGGTCATTTTTACCCCCACAACCCTAGGGACATTGGGCGGGGTACCATCGGTTTCGGAAGCTCTCACAATTTAACCGTGGCACACGACTGTATTATCCCACGCATTAGCTTAAGGACAGAGTTGTTGCAACACCCGATCGTACATGTGAGGCATGTGGGAGCTTAAATTTTGATCAGTTCACTCAATCCTTCGTCTCACACATTGATGCGTACCTCAACATATCCCTAGCGAAAACAACCTGACCAAAAACCTTCTCCACATCAAGCACCTCATAGAGCCTGACATTACCTATGACATCGCAACTTTCGCCGATGGAAGTGGCCTGGGAGTGGGTGGGGGTGTTGGGATTATCACTTACTGCCCACAATACCCTCCCTGGGGGATACAGACGGTCCATCTGCATGTTCGCCTCGAGAGTTCTTCTGATGGAGAGGAACTACGGGAAGTGTAAGGGAGGGGACGCAGAACAGCGTGAACTATACCCAGTCCAAAGACCCGCTGTCTCCATATCCTGCTTTCTGCATTAAGGCTCGCCTCAAGATGCCTGTATATCCCTCGCCTTTCCCTCGTTCGTCTGCGTCGCAAAGCCAGGATGCAGCGGAGGTCATATCACGAACAGACCCAAGGGACAGACGAGAGACAACGTCGTTTGAGTAGACGAAGGAGTGAACAAGTGATGAAGAGAGCTTCGACAGCTTCGAGTCTAAAATACATCTTAAAAATACCACTTAGTAAGCGGTGGTGGATTCTGCCAAAAACGTACGGGGGAGCCAATGCGTAGACCTGTACCCTATGACCTGGTGGTAAGCCACCTTTACAGACGGTGACGCAAGTCCCCGGATCCGCCCACATCTGAACATCCATGTCATCAGAGTGTCAAAAAAATTTAGAGAGACATTACCAATCCCAGCATTGTACAAAGTCCAGCACCAAGACTGTGCCCACAGAGAATAAGCTCATATGAGGGGTTCCTTTTCAGTGCATCATTGACTACAAGCCAGACTGGCCGACCGACACTTCCCATTTCCATCGCCATTTTCTGAATTCCTCCATGTACTTGATAGCTGTCGCCACTGATCGAAAGGTGCGATGCGGATGGAGGAAGCCCACATACAGCATTGTTGTCTAGAAATCCGGGGTATGATCCAGGGATGGACTCGAGGATATCTTTGATGTCAATGAATGAGTCGTCCTCATCCCCAGGAAATGGCGACAACGGCGGAGAGCCTGCTTGAGCGCCGTGGTCAAGGCCCATTTCTTCGGGCTCGCAGGTGAGATCTACGGCCAAATCGCTTAAAGACACTGTGCCTGCGCCAGAGTTTTGTCGTGAGTCCCAGTTGGAACGCCAGCATTGTACTTACCTCGTATTACGAGTACGACCTGTTTTCTCCTATGGTCGCTAAGGACCCAGTACCTAGGCATCTGTGGTTCGGCCCCTGTTATGGCGTCAAAATGGGTATCCAAGGACGACCGGGCATGGTTGTGGAAGATATCGTGATCGTGTCGTCCAAGTAAAAGATTCCACCACGAGTAATGGGCCACGTTGGGAGGACTTGGCGAAGGTTGTCTCTCTGATGCCTCAACAGCCTCGGCAAGATTTGCGTCACCACCTGCTGAGGGCCCAGGAGAAACGAAAGCGTTTTGGGAAAGTCCAAAGAATAACAAGCTCGCGCCCCCATACCCTGCTAGAACGAGTTTAGAAAGACGTCGGAAGACGAGATAGAGCTCCAGATTTGAGGCCTGGTGGTCTGCATGTGGATCCCGAGGCTCGCCTTCCACAGCCTCGCCAATGTCTGCACTTATGATTTGTCCTTTGCTCCCTGGAAAAATGACGTCCGCAGTCACGCGAAGGGCTGGGGTCCCGTATACCGAGGGTTGGAGAGGGTTCGCGTCTGAATGAGGGGGTTTGTGGAGGTGGATTTGCCTCAAGTAGGGAGACCACCGTTTCTCTTGCCACTTGTGAGTTAAGCCCTGTAATGTGGCCCATGCGGCGACCGCTTTAGCCACCTGGAGCACCGAATATCTCTTCTCCGGGAGGAAGTGTTTGCCAACCGGGTCAGTCCATTCTCTCCGCACGAGTTGGATGAAACTACCCAGAGAGAACGTCGCTTCATCCCCTCCAGGCATGATTGCGGGAATGAGATCCAAGGAACCAATCGCCGCGGTAAACGAGGTCGATGTCAGGGATTCTGATATGAGTATCGGGGCCAACGTAATTTGTTCGATAACGGAGAGCGTGGAGGCCACAGCGTTCGATAAGACGGGTCCGGTGCTGGTACGACCACCAAAAAGCCCATAATCTAAGACAGACCCAGTAATACCAGCAGCTGTTGCTGTGATGCCCCGCGTTATAGAAAACTATAAAGTATCTCGTGAACGCCTGAATTGAACGAGCTTTGAGAGGTCCGCGAACGTACCCCGAGCCTAGTACTTAGCTTGGCTGCGGTAAAACCAAGAGACGTTGCGATAGAAGCTGCATCAAGCCCTGCACGGGAAATTCTTTCGAAATTGAGGCTCATGGAGCGTTGCGCAGTTGTTCGTCTCGTGCAAAGCTCGTGCCATATAACTTGCCGTTTCCTTATCACTCACCCTCGGCAACTTCCGTCCGCCGCTTGCCTTCACCACCGACGCGTTCATGTCCCCGCTATTCGTTTGCCTTGCTGCGCTTGCGCCATTGCTCACATTTGCATACTCGGACTCTGCGCCAATTGTCGCATGGACATCCCAACGGTATGTCAGCCCTCTCGAATATTGACTGCACCACAAATGAATCATTGCAGCACCATGTCACTGGAGAACCTTCCATCCACAGTCACAAAACAAGGCCACTTCCAATCGATCTTGGAGACGATCCTCTCCGATGAAGACGTTTGTCGACATGACGCGGTGGTTCTGGTCGATCATCCGGGCGTGCGTGCCTTCCCAAACCCTCATGTTCTCTGCCTGAATCTTGAAGTAGCTTAGGGCTTCGCACCTGAGGAGGTTGGAGCAAAGTTCCCCCCTTGTTCGCAGAATCGCTGCAGCCGCATCATCGATTCAATTTCCATATGCCCGCTCTGGTATCTCGGACCCCTCATTTGACGAGCTGGCAAACGTCGTTTCTCGCCGCTGCAGCGCCCAAGTGGTTAAGTCACAACTTAATGACGAGATCCTGAACATTCCGGGCAACAAATATGTTTTCTCGGTTGCACAAAACTCAGTCGATTCCCCTGCAATCTTCGCAGACTGTGAGCTTGTCCCCTGTCGTCATCTACACCATATACCTAATAGTGTTCCAAAGTCATGGAGAAAGTGACCTCCGCTTTTCCGGACCATCTAATCATCTACTCCTCGGATTCGTCCCGTTTTCTCCGAAGGCAACTTGGAGACGATCCTGGCTCATTGTTTTCAGTGCCGGATCGAGCGTTGGCTGACGGCGGCATTCTGAAACGTTATCAGCTGCTCACCCCTGGTCTCATCCTGACTCTCATTGTAGTGTTCTTTGTGTTTGTGCCCATAATCGTTTTCGGTGTCAATGTGCTTGCGGGTATCCAATCCCCTCTCCGAGCGGAACCACCCAGATCTTTTAGTGCAAAGGATAAGAAGAATCAATGATATGATACTTATGGCTACTGTACTCAGAAGATTACTCAATAAACTCCACATATTAACACAAACACTGCTGGCCCTAAAAGAGTCCCCAGACCGTAGTAAACCCTAGTCTACCTGGACTTCCGCTGCAAGCACGCGATCCATCACTTCAAGGCAGCCCAAATGAAAAGGCAGGATGGGATTTACTTTCGCCCCAAGGTTCCACCTTGCATCCCCCAATACAGCGAGTTCGTGGAAGTTATGGATGACATCCAGGTGAGTGTCTTCATCCGGCATATGGAGGTGCGATCCAGCTGATTTGAGGGTCAACAGGAGGTGGACGCGAAGCATGGACACTGATGTATAGTCTGTGTCCGCGGGAACCCTAATCAAAGTTGCCGTGGATAATGGGCGAATGCCGATCCCTGGGGTCACCACTTCATCCAGCTCCGGCACAGCATTCTCGATCACCACGGACGACTCTGTTGAAAGGGGTGAGAACAAGGTGACAGGGGTGGCGTGGATGAGAGCGTAGGTGGTGGAAGAGACATCTTGAAACCCCATTGACGGACCGGCCTTTGCAAGGCCTGCAAGACCTTGAGAAGGTGTTGTAGGGGAGAGCAAAGCCCAGGACGCATCCGAAACAGCAGCTAGGATAGAAATATGGATGGGCGATGCTCCCCGGATAGATATTCCCTGAGATACTTTTGAATGCCAGGCTACCCGGTCATTTCAACATAAAGACGCATGACGCAAAAGGGCCAGCAGACTGACCTTCCATTTCTCGTTCATCAATCGACCCGGCCTTCGAAAAGGCAACCCTCCATTCTACATCGGTTCGCTTCGTGAAAGACATGGCGAACTCCCACACTTTGTCAATAACGAATTCTTCGGGAAGTTCGTCGTCTGGTTGATTGAGCCAAAGCCCGAAATCGTGGCCACCACCTCTTTGGTCTATACACGATGCCATCACCCACTTTCCACACGAACTCGTACTGTATCCAACATGAAGCAATAGATGGCGGTCCATCACGTCCAGGGAACGAGCAGGAGCTTGCCGGAGGAAGATTGGCCTTGGATGTTTTGGACGAGAGAGGGCGAATGCAGGTGACTGCACCAGAACCCTGGTACTTCCTTCTTGATCAAAAAACGGGCGAGACATGCCTCTGACCACCAACTTAAGAAGACGGTCGTAGACTGATGTCACAAAGGCGGACATTGTTCCTTGGCACTCATTCACCGAGTCGGTCACCATGGACTCCGGGACAAAGTGGAAAAGTGTGGACGTAGCGGGTGACCCCTTTAAAGTACGTTTCGCAGCGGATAGCACTTGTCGGAAATTGGAAGATGCCAACGTCATCATGGACAAAGGTGTGACGACGTAAAACACCAGATACTCCGAGGCTTCGATATTGGAGGTGAATGTAGCTTTTGATCACATTAGACAGCGTGGGATTCGCAAATTTCATGGGAGCTTACGAAGGAACTTCCGGATAGAGTCGAATTGTACTTTAACGACAGGTGCAAGCGGTGACTGGTCCTTAAAACTGCCTGGTTCGTGGGATCCAAAATTCTTGGACTACCGTAATAAATGACATGGTGGGTAGAGCGTGGGAAGTACGAACTCACTGTGTAGGCAACGGAGACCCGCTTGAACCATCGTAAAGCGTGTTCACGCGTCTCCATGCTTTCCCCTTCGTAAAGAACGAACGCATTCACATTTTTCTGCCCTCCCAGTGGATGCAGTCCGGCTTTCTCCCAGAAGCGTAATGTTGAGGGCGAGACATTGATGATACTGTTTCCCTTTCCTACGCTAAGAAGGGGCGGTTCTATGCTTTGCAAGGAGGACGATAAGTCACCCTGAGAGGGTTGAAGGGAACCAGCAGCTACAAGATGTCAAAATATGGTGGTTAAAAAGTCAAGGTGCGACGGGTATAAGGCGTACCCAGGTCAAATAGGGTGCCGATTTCTAACGAGGTGCGGCTATCGTCCAAAGTGTCGAGTGCAATAGCGAGCTGTGACACATCGCCCTGGTAGGTGTTCCATGCATAAGGAGTGGCACGGTAAGTGTGATGATTGTTTATTTGCCAACTCTCTGCCCATGAAGGGTTCTCCACCACTTCTCTTACGAGAAGACCCGCTGCAGCCTCCAAAGACTTTAATTTTTCTCCCAACATTGCTGGGGGGGATATGGGGGTTGGGACTGATATAGTTGGAACGACACCTGGAAGACTTGTTGCGGTAAAGGCGGACGAGGGGGAACGTAGCGGGCGGCTAAGCGGTATAAGGTGACTGTGATGAAACTGACAATCCAGCAATGAAGGGCCTAGCGGCGTGGACTGTGGCGGGGGTGTGCAGGGGCGGTCCAAAAGTACAGAGATGTCCGCTTCTGCAAATTCTGCACTTCCCTCCGCAATGGATTCCACGTCGGACCAGTCTTCCCCTTCTCGTTCTGACAGATTTTCCCACTCACCCCCCGTCAGGTCTTCCTCTTTCGAGTTAACAGAGAACGAGAGGCCTTTTAGCCTGCGTACGACCGACTTCCTTGGGTCGGTGGCATCATCATATCGAAACCGCCAGCCAGTGTTGTGCTGAGAGACGTCGGGAACGCGTACAGCTTTTTGATTAGGAAGGGAAAACTTCCCTGAAGCATACTTGTGGTCGGAGGTTCGATGGGTAGGCGCAAACCAGATAGGATCGAATATTGAAGATCCATGGATTGTCGAGGGGCTCTTAGAATCAGGGACGGCCTGAGGGGTGGAGGGGGTGGACTGCGATGAGATAGACGGGGATGACAAGAATTCCATAGAGTCGATGGGGGCCAATGGATCGACCCGCGGCGTAGGGGTCCATAGGGAAGGGGAAGGGGAGGTGAGGTGCTGGAGGCCCGCGACATGATCACGGTTCGTCGTCACTCCGTTAGTCGGGGAGGTGGGAGCTGCAACGGATGGAATAGCTCCACGTTGCAGGACGAGTGGACCGCGGAAGAGACTCAAGGGCGGCGTCTGTTCCAAATAACTTTCATCGAGGGTGGGACGGTCGAAGAAATTGAAGTCATCGTCAGTAAAAACGCCACATATGTCATCTAGATCCGTCGTGAGGCCGGCCTCGCCACTAACACCGGCGCCACGGTCCATCGCGTTCATCTCCATACCAAAATTCATCTCGTAGTCAATTTCCAGGGCGGAGAATTGGTCGGCGCCCTGGACCCAAGAGGAATTGAAACCAGGGTAAATTCCGTGAGGGCCAGTGACCTCCGGTGATTTCTCGCATGCGGCTGGAGTATCCTGACCCAGGTCTGTCGGGTTTGCTTCAGAACCATCGAAGAGCTCACTCGATTCCGCTAAAGGAGGTTCATTTACTTCTTGGTTGTCAGAAATAGCCAAACCCACAACCGGGGGCGGAGATGGGGTCCGCTCTCGTCCCAGATCGTTCGTATGGGTAGTCACTGGCTGAGAAAATGGGATGGGATTTGGATGATTGTCCCTCTCCCTCTTGATCCGCTCTCTCTCTTTCTCCCTTTCCTTGGCAACGTAATCAACGAATCCGCTCACCTCACGTGACACACCATCGACCGTGTTTTCAATAGGGGAGGGCAGAGAGAGAAGGGAGCGTGCTGAGTGGATTGCAACGAGGGGAGGCAGCCCGACCGGGGGGGCGGCAGGAATGGCACTTGTAGCGGGCTTCAAATCCTGGGGGAATATGAGTGGTACGTTAGCCGCTGTAGATGAAGGAGGGGGAATTGAAGAATGTAGCCGAAGAGATGTGGGAAGTTCTGGGAGGGAAAGAAGGCCTTGTCTTGCTTGCGGTGACTCCGGGAGAAACACAAGACACAGACTGAGTGGCCAGACAACACCGATGCCCTTCTCCTCCCCACGTTTATTTTGCACCGCCACCCAAACAACCACGTACGAAGGACCTTCCAAATGTTTCCCTAGGGGTTTGTGAAAAAAGTCTTTCCACCCACCTACCCCTAGGCCGCGGAGGGAATCTTCGAATTGGGCCGTGAGTGCATTCGTGGGACCTGTATAAGGCCCAAGATAATAGGCGGGGGTGTTGAATGGTAGCAGTTTTATGGGTGAACCTGGGGTGATGGTGGTGCTCCGTGCAAGGGGAAGTAAGTCAACCGGGCGTAGAATTGGGTGCAATAGGAGGGAGCAATGAGAGAAATAGATTTCAAAGTGGCAGAATACGAGTCTCCTATGAAATGAATAGATATATTGTAATTAGGAATAAATAGCATGGGCAGGTAGGAAGGCGAACCTGTTTCTGGATCTGTGAACCCAACCAGTTCCCCAGTCAGAAAGCCCGTCCGTTCCCGCGAGGACAACACCATCTTGATACCGAAAGGTCGGGAACAGGTCAGAGGAGCTCGCGATATTTCCAAGTCGATCGGATACGAATTCACGGATACTATGCAACAATTGCACATACACAGTTCGCAATGGAGAGCGGGGAAGTTGCCGTACGAGGGGCCGCGGCATAAATGGGGGCTCGAGTGGGGGATCGAAGGGGACGGCCAGGCAGTTTGGACACGGGTCATCGGTATCCGAGCAGGCGACACTGCACGGGTAAAGTCCTTTGAGAGAGAAAACAGAGCTGGATGAGGCTATGGGTCAGGAATGAGAGTTGGTATTTCCAGTGGAGTGAGAAATTGGATAGGAACAGGGAGGGAGACATACGGACAAGACCATCGAACTTGAGGTTAAGTAGTGCATCGTGAGGAGGAGATCGTTGGCCAGAGGAACTTATGGCGAAAACATAAAGCAACGGAAGAGGAGGGAGGATTTTAACGGTGAAGAGAATAGACTTCAGAATAGAGCGAGAGCCAGAAACGAGGGATCTGCGTGCAGACTCGATAGCAGATAGGCGAAGAGATGGATCGAGAGTGTCGGATGGCTCAAAGATGGTGTATGCGATCAAAGGGTCTGGAGGTAAACATACGATGGATGCGAGCAAGGGAGAAGCAAGAGATATCTGCGGTGGTAGTTGGGCCAGCGAAACAGAGCCAGTACTGTCGACGGTTAATGTTCCTCTCGTCGTCATAGCCTTCAGGGACTCTGCCCGTCCGTAGCGGTCGTGTGGGACGATGGCCAACCCGCCACTGCTCGGGGTTTGCCGACCTTCCGCCACACCCCAGCTTTTATTTCAGTCTTTCATCCGCCTCCCTCAATTTTCACTTTCCCCACTTCTAAATCACCCTACGAATCGCTATGCAAGGAGGGTCAAGGCCAGCGTCGGCTTCCAATAGACCCACGGGCTCTCCAGCTCCTCGTGTCCAATACCAGGTCAACACACAGACGAAAGTGCTCGACTCAGCCCATGGGCGCATCCTTTGTATTGCCGACATCCGGGGACGCCTATCCGCCCTTAATGACATGGCCAGGGATACTAATGCCATTGCTGTCATACACACGGGAGATTTTGGTTTTTTTGGTCTGTGATCCCCCTTTCTTTCTGCACCCATTAAACTCAATGAAGGCACCGACGAAGAGTCTTCAAGTCTGGAAAAGATTAATGACAGGACACTCCGCCATCTCACAATGTATTCTCCTCTAATTCCTGCGGCACAACGAAACCACCTACTCGCCCCAGAAAATCCTCCTTCAGCCATTCGATCAACTGTCAACATCTCCATGTTATCTGAATTTCCCCTCTTACTGTCGGGCCAGATAAAACTTCAAATCCCCGTATACACTGTCTGGGGCGCGTGCGAAGATATCGTCGTTGTGGAAAAGTTCAGGGCTGGAACCTATGACATCGAAAACCTTCACGTTCTGGATGAAGCGACAACACGGTGTTTAGACCTCGGTGGCATCAAGCTTCGCCTGCTTGGTCTAGGAGGTGCATTGGTACCCCACAAAATGTTCGATAATGGCGACGGAAGTGCGACGATTGCTGGTGGTCAAGGTACCATGTGGACGACCGCTCTCCAGATCGGAGAGCTTGTTGACACCGCTCAACGCGTGCACGATCATACTGAAACCAGATTACTTGTGACACATGCAAGCTCTGGCCGCGAGGGCATAATTGCACAGCTTGCCCTTGTTCTCAGGGCCGACCTCACATTATCCGCTGGGCTACACTTTCGTTATGCAAGTTCCTACAACGAATTCAGTGTGCAGGGGGATTTCCAGGGTTTCAGGAGCAAGTTACTTCTTGGAAAGGAGAACTTTGATAGGGTGTGGGAAAGCGTCAAGAATCAAGTCGACGCGGTTATCGATGAACACCAGCGTGTTTTGTTGGATAAGGCACTTTCCGTAGTCGATCGAATCCCTTCTCAAAACCCCGTCACCACCAACCCCGCGGTTCCGCCGGAAGACCCCGCATGGAAGAATTGCTGGAATTGGAATCTCTGCGACGCAGCCTACGGATCGTTGGTGCTTGATATAAAGGAGGGCCGCGTAAGCGCAGAACTTAAAAGCCAAGGTTAGTGCCCGCTGGACTTGTGGGTGGATGG
Organism: Thelephora terrestris; assembly: GCA_015956445.1. Taxonomy (NCBI): domain Eukaryota; kingdom Fungi; phylum Basidiomycota; class Agaricomycetes; order Thelephorales; family Thelephoraceae; genus Thelephora; species Thelephora terrestris. Next base: position 292,591 of record WIUZ02000012.1, on the reverse strand, counting down.
TCGTTGACGTTATTGCCGCAGGTTTCAATTACGCTTACCGGAGAACTGCCTCGAACAACCTTACGCTTACCCCAGGATCCTCTACTGTCAACCTCCCGTCCAACAATGTATCGCACCCCCCAACAAAAGTTTCGACTCCTGCTCCCGGTAGATCCACTCCTCCGCATGTTGTCAACAACAGTAAAGTCACCACTACGACTCCCCAGTCACCAGGGAAGCCGGGTACAAGGGATTCTGCGACCACTCCGGAGGACAGACCCAACGGATCGCAGTATGCCGCTTCGGAAAGGGCGGAAAAGGAGAGGATGAAACGGGAGCGAAAAAAGGAGAAGAAAGAGCGAGAGCGTGCGGAAAAAGACAGTGCCAAGGACATAGTTGAAGGAGAGCAGGCATCCATTTCTGGGAAGGATACTCCGATATCTCCTGTCTCTGATTCTGCCCCAAAGTCCGCAGCCGGGCCCATGGAAGATGTGCAGTCGCCCGTGGAAAGTAACGGGACGCGTACACCCACCAGCCGAAAACCTTTTAGAAAAACTTGGACTTTATTCATGAGGATGCAGGTTAGTGCTAACGAGGCGGAAATCCGAGAGTTTTTTAGAGAACACGGGTCCGGGGTAGGCTCAACGAACTCTATCATGTTCAGCACTGATGTATTCCCAGATAATTCGGGTGAGCTACCCCACTGGAAAGGCGCAAAAGATCGCATTTGTGGAGTTCGGGGATGAAGAAGCGATGAGAGCAGCGCTGGATGGACACGCAGAGGTAGACGGGAACTTGATAAATCCGTGTTAAATGGGACTGATACTTCTTGCAGACGTTACATGACATGATACCTGAGGTTAAGCAAGCGGTCGACCGCGAAAATCGCGAGGGCGGATTTCGCGGAAGAGGCGGGCCAGGGAGGGGTCGGTTCCTCTCGAGAAACCTTGCGGCTGCCGGGCTAGCGAGACCACAAAGCACGGGGAGGAGTAGCCCCCAGGTATCCTGATAACCTATAGTTCCTGTGCAAAACTATAGTGTGCACGCTGTTGTATAGATTATCAGTCACCAGACGTGTTTGTTATTGGGAAACAACCATCAGGAAAATATCGCCCGGTTATTTTCATGGAGTTGATCTTTGGGAATCACAATTATTTACTGGATTTCTATGGTTCGGGACTGGCCCTATAATTCTATGTGAAACCCCTACATCCCAATACCAATGACAATTAGCCAGCTAAATTTTCACCATGCTTTCTGTGGAAAACATACATAGTGATCAAGTGGTCCTTGAACCAACAGGATTCCTTGAATCATTTGACAACTAGGCCACAAAAGCTTCGTGTTTTGGTCAGGTATTGAAGATGTCATGAACATGTGACATGTTGAGGAAGATCATGCAAATTTTTCAAGACAAGCATTCCATTCTTCATTATAGTGCACAGAGTCAAAGAAGGACCACTAAACCAAGATGAAAGGATTTATGCCACAATTGCAAGACTGGCCAAGAGAACAATAGTGAGAGAAGTGGAAAGGATTATAAACATTCAAAGGACAGTAGAAAACATTCCCTGTTGTTGAATCTATTGAACCCACCTACATCCCAAAACATCATGGAACATCCCCTCCTTCATCTCTGTTCATCACGAAAATAGAAATCTCTTTGAAGGACTTTCAAGCAATCAAAAGTCCCAAAGAGCCCAAAGTTTCATACCATTTTGGAAGTACGTGAAAGACGCGGGTCAATCTTTTAAGCCCTTTTGAGCAACACGGTCACTTTGAAGATCACAAAAGTGCGCAAAGTGACAGCTCGTGTTTTAGCCACTTTTAACCACTTTAGCATAATTTTGGTTGTTTGGGGATAAATCAAATGTATTGCGCACATACTAGCCCACCTACAGGTAGATATGGGTACTAATAATGAACTAAAGAGCTATAGCGAGCAACAGTAAGAGAGTGGAATTTGAGTGAGGGAATTGCTGTATTTGTGGGGCGAGCAAGTTCATGGACTGGGACTGGGGTTGCTCCGGATGAGGGCTGTTGGACATTATTAAACCCTAGTGTTTGAGTTGTCATTGTGGGATTCTGTTGTAGCTGTGGGATTAGTTACGTACTGAAGGGGTAACAACACGTTGAAGAAGGGGTCAACAAGGACATGAGGTAATCGCATACAGTTGCTGGGTAAGGTGCAGAGGGTTGAACTGGGGCCTGAGTTGGCTGAGCGATAGTGCTTGCTGGCCTCGGGGGGAGGTCCACCCTGAGTTGTGGTAAGCTTGATTGAGTCATGGGTTTTGGGGGCAGGGTTGAAGACACTGGGAACAAACCCCAGTTTCCTGGCCCGGGACATCGTAAATACATTCAAAATGTCCAGGCCAATTTTCTTAGAGTGTTGCCAGCACAGGAAATGCTCAGTACATTCATGGTGTTCCTGGTCATGTGATCTCAGTGTTCCCATTAGGTAATCCATGGGAACATCATGAATTTTCCCATGGATTACCTAATGGGAACACTGAGATCACATGACCAGGAACACCATGAATGTACTGAGCATTTCCTGTGCTGGCAACACTCTAAGAAAATTGGCCTGGACATTTTGAATGTATTTATGATGTCCCGGGCCAGGAAACTGGGGTTTGTTCCCAGTGAGATATCAGTAACAAAGACCCTGCAGGCGACAGCCTGCACACGAATGACTCCCTCAACCTCAGTGACGAGTGTGACCGGGACCACAGAGGGAGCAAGGAAGTTGAGAGGAACGGCAGGGCTTACCACTCCAATTCCCCCACAGTTCTACAGGCCTGTCAATTTCAAAGCCTCCTGGGACGATAAACGCATGTCATTGCAATGGGGAGTGTGACAGCATGCCTGAGTTTGAGGCTAGGAAGAACAAGAAGACTTTGGGTGGTGGTCGATGAGTCAACTTGATGAGTGAGACACCAAGGAAAGATCTGAAGAGAAAAAAAGATAAGAAAATCAGTCGAAAGGTGGTGGAAGGTTTATCGAAGTAGAGGAACGCGTGAGAAACTCAGAGGTTCCAGACACTGGGGACAAGGGCACCTGGAACCAGTGATTACATCTTGATTACACGGTGAGCTCATGTGCACTTTTCAATAATTGTAACTGCTGATTTCAGGTTGACTACATTTCAAATGTTACCTTGACATGTAATCCAACTGATGTCACCAACTCCATTTGAAATTTCCTCAAAATGTTCCCAAGCAATGTTTCCTGAATGTGCCCACTGGGCACATTGTGAAAACATCTCAGACGATTGAAGAACATGTTGACTCCATTGCAGTATCATTTTTGCCGACAGGTCAAAAACATCTCAGAAACATTTGTTGAGAACATTTCAAATGGAATTGGTGGATATTGGCTGGATTACATGTCAAGGTAACATTTGAAATGTAATCAACCTGGAATTGGCAATTACAATTATTGAAGAGTGCACATGGACTCACCATGTAATCAAGATGTAATCACCAATTCCAGGTGCCCTTGCCCCCAGTGTTTGCCACATTGACCACATTGAGGGTCTTTTCGGCAAACAATGGCTTTTTACCCTGTTTCCGCCTTTGCTCAATCACTTTCGATTGACTTTGACACTTTGGCACTTTCCTTAAAAATTGTTTTCATGATGTTGTCACTTTATCTAGCATTTCACTCACTTGGTAGTGACCAGGCCTCTCCTGAAGTTTTGCAAACTCTAGCTTCAACTTCCTAGAGACAGATGACTGGTAATTCTATGGAGGGACACAGTGGGAGCCTCCACAAGTGTGTTGGAGGTGTTGCCTGAAAGATGCCTAAAAGGAATGCCAGTGTTCATGGGCAAAATGTGAGAAGTCAGAATCCAACAAATTGAAAGACATACCGGTGGTCAACAAAGGGCTACCCATACTCAGCTGTGGGGATGCTATAGGCATCAAATTTTGCCATAGTCCGGGTGGTAAAACATCACACCCCGCACTGCACTTGACAATGTTAGCACGTCCCACATCAGTCTCAAGCTACATGGTCTTTATCCTGATAGTCTCATATATCCAAGTTACAGCCACTGCATCTAAGAGTGAACTGTGCACAGCACACACCCTTGTTGGGTGGAGCTGCCTCGCTCGATTCAATTACCAATATTTGAAGAAAAACATCAATTCTGGCAATTGAGGTACTTTCTCTTGAAGCACAACCATGAAATAAAACTTTGCTATATCTCATGCTCTATGTTTTTAAATTGCATGTGGTGTGTGGCAGTCTACAGAAATCTAATTTTGAAATATGGGCAACAAGCTGAGTGCGTGGAAAAGTCCATGTGGAGCCTAAATTTGGCAGAGGGTTGCCAGTCCCCAAAACTGTTGCAGGACATGATCCCATCAATACAACTTGGCTTTTCTCTCCCATCATGTCCTGCAACAGTTTTCCCTCAATTCGCTGGAGAGTTGGGATGGCTAGGAGAGGGAAGGGTTGAGAGGGGGTCCTGTGGTTGTACAGTGCCAACAAGCTCCTCAGGAAAGCGTAGGGAAACATCGGGAAACATTGGGATCGAGTAGGGAGCCAGAGCGAGCAAGAGAGAACCAGAGTGAGTGATAGCAAGACAAAGCAGAAGATAGGGAGACTGAAGCAACAATAGGGAGACTTGGGCAATGATAGGGAGACGCTGGAATTGATAGGGAGACACTGGAGATGATAAGGAGACACAGAATCTCCCTATTAGATAGAGGGGGAACTCATCGCAACTCTAGGGGAATGGGGCACAACTCCAGTCAATTTTATTCTTCTAGCTAAGACAAAGGGAGACATATATATATCTAAGGAATCTCTGAGAAAGCTAGGGGGAGGATGACTGAGAATCCATGATGCGATGGTGAAATCACAGGGGATAGGGGTCTAAGTATGGAGAATGGATAAACAGGGGATAACAATGAAGGGGGAAGAACTGGGAAGAATAGGGGAACATCGCGAAGAGTCGGGAACACTAGGAGGTCGAGAACATCGGGGGGGGGGGGGGGGGGGGGGGCAAATGTTGGGACATTGGGATGGTTGGGATAGTTGGGAAGTGCGAGGCATGGAAAACATGGGGAAACCTGCTGATCCAACAGCTGCAGGAATGCAGCCATGACACTGGAGTTGGAGCAGGACTCCAAGGAGCGTTGAAGTGTGACATCAAGTGTAACATCATTTATTCTTTTTGGTTTGCTTCTATTTGAATTTTCCTTGCCCCCTGACAAAATCAACATTTCTTTATTTGGTAATACCTACCCATCAATCTTTCATATTTGGACGATTCTTTTGAGGCAACTACTATATAGTTTTCCCATGCTATACTTTGCTTAGTACCTGCAGTGGGGACTTTTGCTTCATATTTTTTCCCCCCATCTGCAATTTCATCAACAAGGAGGATGGAAGGAGAGAGAATCCTTAATTCTGGTGGAGTTGGAGGGTGTCAGGGCCACTCTTTGCCCATCAGGTACCAGTGCTGTTGCTGAGTATCACTCCAACCAACAAGGATAGGTGGGGCAATGGGGGAAAGATTTCTGTGTCCTGCCATTATTGCTGCACAGTGAACGCAACTGTTGTATGGTCAGAAATTTAGGAGGGACTGCTGTATAAGATGGGTACACGTACAAAATCACAACTTTGGGACCTGAATCCACCTCCAACTTTCACCAGTCCCTTGAAGATGAGGCACACCGAGTTCACCATGACTTGCAGGGGTTTGACAGGAGGAGGTGGCTTGATTGACAGAAACAAAGGCTGGGAGAGATGGGGTTCAGGCAGTGGAGACTGGGGTGCAACTATGGGGAATCCGGATTGGTTGAGCAGACAAAAAGTCAATGTGCCCCCTATAGTCTTCCTTGTCGTACACTTTCCCCTGGCCATGGCTTTGATGAATCAGAGGGTGAGAATGGGAGGTGTTGGAGTTAACTGTGATAGCCAGATGCCTAAACTTGCAGACAGAAGCAAAGGATGGAGGAGGAACACATCTTGAAGTGCAAGTCTTGAGGAGGAGGTTTGCTTGAAGAGGGGAATGGGATGATGGATTGATTGTGGATGAAGATGATGGTTGGAGGGGTAGAGGCAGATAACCATAGAAAAAGGTTTAGAAATTAAAGGGTAATCACTGACCCCAGGTCCCCTTGCCCGCAGTCTCAGGCAAACTGCAGGAACACTGGGAAGAAACTGGAAAACTGGGAACATTTTGAATAGGCTTGTGATATTCCCAGTTTTTCCAGTCTCCTTCCAGTGTACCTACAATTTTCCTGATGTTTGTTGAGCTCAGTGCATTGTATACTTTTGAATGTACCATCCCAGAACATCGCAAATACACTGTTTGGGTGCATTTTGAATTTTACTGGCTGGGAACATGTTGAGAGTCATGATGGGATTAAATACTACTATATACTACAAGAAAATTATGACAATCACATGACTAGGTCACATAGCTGCATTGCCAGATGGGTAGCCCCGCTTGGGCAACCATCTACTGGAGCCAAAAGTGAAGAACACATACAGAACTACTCCTCTGATGTGAGAGCAACATCATTAAGAGGCAGGATCCCCCAGAACCAGTGGAGGCTACAGCTGTTAAGATGGCAGGCAGGAAACAAGGAATAAAGTTACAATTGTGAAAAATGAGAGTGAAAAATGAGGATGGAATTGTACCTCCAAACATCATTGAGGAGAGGTTTCTTCCTGGTTCCAGCATGAGGGATGAAAACCCAGATGTTGCAGGTCATGATGGAAGGGAAAAACCAAGTGGTATTTATGCAATCAACACACCACTATATACCTCTACAAAAATCCCCACAACCACATGATCAGGTCAGATGACTGGTTGTCACAGCTAATTCCAACACTAGATGAGATTGAGGACAAAATAGAAGAGGAAATGGAGGGAGTCCGGAGTTGAAGGAAAGGAGAAATATGTTGCAGGACATGATGGGAGAAAAAAGACAAAGATAAAATTAGGTAACTAAACATCAAATATCACAAGACAAACATTCTCACACTTGCTGCTCCTACAAAACTGGCTTGGAACAACAAACTCCAACAAAATAGCCCAGAGAAGGAGAGATAGCCGAGGCAAGTCCCATTGATGATGGGCACCACAATGCTCTTGGGCTTGATTGCTCTGCGAATAAATGGGGGGGGGGGGGGGGGGGAAGAACATGAACCAAATCGAGACACTGGCAGACAGACTATACATTGGGGTAGGGAGACAAACTGGAGCAAAAGATAAAGAGCAGAGGCCATGTACACACACCTTGGAGCCCTGCTGGGAAAAACAAGCCTGTCTGGGATTTGGTGGACATGGTCTCATTGGAAAGGCCGTGTAAAAGCCCTGTGCACACGCCTTGGAGTCCCCTTTGAATGAAAGCAACAGAATCTGCCCAAGATCCGGTAGATGTGGCATTGCAGGGCATGTGGGGCAAGGAAAAATGAAGCAGTGATAAAGGGAAACACGGTGAAAGTCAGGCTGGACATGGGAAATAGAGTTAGCTGAGCGAAGTACCATCAATTAGAGCCATGAGGTTCTGAGCACTCTGCAGATCAGCTGCCAAAAATGGACGTGTGCAGGACTTGGGCTTGTGTTGCAGTTGGCTGTGCTAGCCAGTCATGTGACCTAATCATGTGATTGTAGAGATTATTTTGTAGTAGTATTTGATCCCATCAATACACCTTGCTCTTCTCTCCGGAGCATCATTACTTTCAACAAATGTACCTGGCCAAATATCACAAATAAATTCTTAATTTTCCAAGCCAAATTTCTTGAAAATTTCCAGCACAGATCTCTCAGTACATTCACAGCGTTCCCACTAGGTAACCTGTGGTGGGTACATTCTGAATTTATCCAAAAAAGTACCCTCTGTGTACCTAAGTGGCTCACCCACAGAAACAGGTCATGTCACTGCAGTGCTCGGATTAGATGAATCATGGGAACATCTTGACTTTCTCCAAAGAACAGTCCTGTGATGTTACTTGTGGTGTACTTTCCAGTGTTCCCAAAGTGTGATCACAGTGGTAACATTGTGAGAAAAGTGCACCTGGTCTCACAATGTTTTCAGCATGTAATCACTTGTTTCCAGGTCCCCTTGCCCCCAGTGTGTGTATGGGTTATTACAATTTACCGGTCATACCTGATCAGGGTGTTGCAAGACATGATGGCAGAGAAAAGCCAAGTTGTATTGATGGGATCAACACTACTTACTATATACCACTACAAAAGTTCCCACAATCACATGACTGGCTGTCATAGCTAACTCCAACACAGAGGTGGTGTAGGGGCTGTTAGGAGAGCTTGGAGCACACCAACTACGAAATCAGTCAAGGAGCTCAAGTTATTTTTCCAACTCACGTACCTTGGAGAACATTGGATGCAGGGAGTCCTACCACTGCTTTCCACTTTTTTCCTTCCCCTCTCCAGGGAGAAATCATATGCTGCCCACCAGAACAACCCTTCCAAGTTGTACTGGATTAAACTTGACTGTGTTTCAGAGCCCGAAACGGACATATTGCTGTGGCATAGGATTGCAGAGGGAATGAAGATAATGGAACCTAGGGGGAACTCAACCATGAGGTTCAGGTCCCAAAGCACAAGTTCTCTGCCATTCTTGGGGCTGTAGTTATCCAAGCTGGTAATTGCACACCAGCCCCAGCTCGGGTTCTTCAGGTCCTTGTACAGGTTTGTGATGACACTGGGGCCTATGAAGAGACTGCTTTGATATGCCTTTCACCAAGCCAGTCATTTGAGAGGAGGCCAGTGAGATGCCCAACACAGGTCTCTTTGTCATGACCTGTAAGTGACCACAGTTGCAATCCCCAAGGAATATTCCCAAGAGGCTTCATGGCTTCTTGGGCCCCAAAATCCTGAATCCTTCCTGGCATCCAAGCCTCCGCTGCCCTCCACTTTCCTTCTGCTCAGCAACCTCCACAGTCATATTCCAGAAGTTCACAACCAAGAGTGTGATGTTCATAAACTCCATAACATCAACTGGAGACAGGGGGGACGTTGCATAGACATCTTGTGGACCACCATGAGAAATTGACATATGGACGGAACACAGTGTGTATAGTCTGCTCCAGAAACCAACAAACTTGTTTATCGTGTCTCAGACTGGGGACGTGCCGAAAGGTGACCACATCACCCAGCAACAAGGGAGCACATGCCAGAAAGAAAGGCATGCCAATTTTACATAGTATCCAGAGTAAGATGTGGTTTCATGTTGAACTCAGTGTTAACGCGAGTTCAAGTTCAACTGTCGATCAAGATGCACATGTGACCGATCGCATGTCTCTTCGGATTTGAAACGAACTTGACTACCAAATTGAAATTCACTGGGGGCAGGGGCACCTGGAATCAGTGATTACATCTTGATTATATGCTGTGTTTGCTGGAACCCAAACAGGTTGTTTCTTGCCATACTCTGTGTTCTCTCTTTTTACCTGTTCGGTGGCTCTTTTCGTGCCAGATCCTAGATAGGCTTATGCCATACATTATGTCCCTTTTTGACCCAGCCTAAGTTTGAACCCAAGTGTGACTTCCCTTCCACTTCCTTTTTTAGTCCAACTCTAACTTGGCCTTAGTTTCTTCTCCCTGGCACAAGCTGCTTGCATTGTTCTTGTTTGGCAAACAGTCCTGTAGATGTTGGCCACGTCCTCTGCAGGGATGTTCTACCTCCCAATAGAAACTTCACAAAAACCTCTGAGTCGATTGTCTTCTTGCCTTGCAGCTGGATCTGTTTCAAGTGTTTTAGCCTTCCACAACATCTCCAATAGCCGGGTCTTAATTCAATTGCCGTTCCGCAAAGTCAATTGTCAGTGTCTTCCTCTTCTCTTTGTCCCCCTCTGTCTCTCCTCCCTTCAACGCCCCTTGGGAGACGCCTGCTGCTTGATCATTGGGATATACCTTGGCCTTGGTCTCCATCAAATCTTTGCCCCAGCAGTACCCCCCTTTTCCGGTTGGTCCTGTCTTGCCCCTGGTTGAATCATCAGCCCTCCCTTTCTAATCCAGTGGAATTTCAGCCCCATGGACTCCCAAGGCCACGAGTATGACAGTTGGAGTTGGGAAGAGATAAATGAGGCATATTTCAACAACCCAATGTTGACTGATTTAGAGGAGGATGAGCCTTCCGGGCAGGCTCCCAGAATCTCATTTCCTCCAATGGAGCATGAATCAAACAAAGAGGGGAATGCATCTACCTCAAAAAAAAGTAAGCCAGTTTGTCTTTCCCACTTGAAGCTCTCAACTAGGTTTCCTTCCAGCAGTGCTTCGACCAAGGCAAGTGATGCTGAATGCCTCCGTGGGCTTTTCAGACATGATGTCAGATCTGTCCTAAAACCAGAAAGGTGCTGGGTAGGGGCTCTATGTCGCTTTCAGTTTTGCATTGAACACTGACCTGAATCCTGGTCTCAAGTTGTTTTTGGTGGTTTTGACCTCTGTCAGACTATTGAAGCCACCGGTGGAAAGAGACCTCCACCCTGTAATTTAGTACTGGAGCTGGAGACTGCATGGCTTGATGACAAACACTGTCTCACTGTGGACAAGAATGGTATTCCCATAGTCCTCCATATACCTGGCTGGCAGTGAACTAAATCACTGGTTGGTGTCTGTCCTTCTGCCTTGCTAATTTTCGCATACTGACTTTGAGGCAGAACAAGTTCAACAACAATTGTGCTAAACTTTGTGAAACCACGAAGCCTACTGCAGGAGAAGATGCCAATGGAAAGCGGAGGAACTCCAAGGCCACTTACTGGCAGGTTGAAGGCAGACTTTGTGGCCAGATAACACTAGTAACGTGTTGGCATGCAATAGGTCACTCGGTGGGTTGTCTCTCTCCTTTGTGTGTGCAAAACTCAAATCCGAGCAGAAAGCCTCTCAAGCGCTGAACCTGGGACTACGTTCAAAAAGGCGGGTGGTGGTTCTTGGACAAGGACACTCATATACTCTGGGCATCTCTGGACAACAAGCTGACTGCTTCCATCAAAGTAGCTAGCGGTGGAATGCTGGTGGAGCTTGGCCACATAGAACCTGAATTGCCTGTTCACTTTGGGTTCACTCGAGGCCATAAAACCGGACCCTCTTCCATGAATGTCCTTATGTTGCAGCAGCAGCCTTTTCTCGGGGGGGATTGCCTGGCAAATTGCTAGGGAGGTGCTTGGGATAGAAGAATCCCTGGATGTCCTACTCAACACCTATCCCGACTCAGGGTCCTCTTTGAAGGTGGAGAAGAAGGAGTACTGGCATGGCAAGCTCACCGAGGGCGAGTGGTTTTGCCTTGTCGGAGGTTATGAGATCCTAACTGGTTGGTGATTTCACTTCAACCAACTTTGTCGAGCTCACCCCAGAGCAGGGAAGGGAGATCAGACAAAGGACTCGTTGTGGTGGCCCAAGGTTAACACCTGGGGAAGGATGCGGTCTCAATCTTGGGTGCTGGATGCCAATGTGCGAAAGATGGTTCCGGAAACATCTTGAGCAGATCCAAGAGGGCAGAACCCAACCATATTCTATGAATCAATGGGCGAAAAACCTGAGATACCAGTCCCAAACGAAGCAGGTTTTCAATAAGTGGAGGATCATCGGACAGGATTTTTGACAAAGGAGTGTTCAATAGCAACCTTGTAACATTCCTGCAATTGTCTAGAATATCTTCCATCTTGCCCCTGGTTTCAACCCCCCTCCCCCCTCAATTTTCAAGTACATACCAAGGGCACCCCTGCACTGGCTCTCCACATGCAGCTCCAGGGTTTCTTCTCACAAAATCCCCAAGACCTGAAGTACCGCTGTGTGCCTTTCAACATCAACACCAGCAACCTTGAACTGCACTATGAGAAGGTTGCCAGAATCTGTTGAACCGGTGAGCAACTAAGTCGGCTACCCCCATTATCAATACCATAGCTAACCCTGATACAACTAGTGAAAACTTTGACCAAGTGATCCTGATCGTCCACACCCATTTGGACAAAGAAAGGGGCGACCTCATGTACTGTGGGGACGGCAATACAACCTCTCAGAGCACTGGGGTATCCAATGTGGGCATCAGCCATTTTTTCGACTTTACTTCTCTGCCAGTAGTTCTCCACTGCCTGGACCTCCGCTCCTTGTAACCTCACATAACCTTGGAACTGTCTCTGGGAATTCCGCTCCTTTAGTCAGGCTTCTTGAGCTCTCTCATTGTGGCGTCCAGAACTTACGCCAGCTACCAGGCTGAACCCCATTCCAGTTCCAATGCCTTTTGGCAGGTGTCCTTCTTGGGCAGTCCTTCCACGTTCCACCTGTACGTCCCCTGCTTCCAGACGTTTGAAGGATCCTAATGGCTCCACAGATTTACACCTGCCTTACCTTTTGAGTGAACAACAACCATTCCAAGGTAACATTTTTGGATATTCAGGTATTGTTGAATGTTAACATTGCAAATGGATGACCCTTGTAGGGGTTGCCTTCTGTACAGCTGCCAGTGTCTCTATCTAAAACGATGAAGTCTCAGGGAAAACATCATCATCAAGTCTGCATTTGCAAAGTGAGCACCCACTCTGTAGCTAATGGAATATCTCCACTTACGGTTCACAAACCCATTGATCCTGGCCATGGCCGGGTGCTTCAGGAGGGCATTCACTACTTGAGCATTTTCAGGGGAGCCTAGAGCTACTAGGGATTTTGGGACCTGGAAGGGACACAGTTTGTGTCTTTAAGAAGAGGGGTAATGTTAAGAAAGGCCTCAGTATGCCCTCCTTTTTGAGCATTCAAGGTTGAGGTGGCAAGGCGTGGTGTTCCGTCTCTTCTGTCAGTGATCAGATCCTCCTTCTGGGTTTCTCTTCTGCTTTCGACTTCCTGAAGTGGAGGACACCTCCTGGTACAAGAGTTCCTGGGGCCTGGGTGAAGCCTGGCTTGACCCAGAACCTTTCTGTCCCAGGTATAATTCACCAGTGTAACTGGCACAAGGAAGGAAAGAGTTCGGAAAACCTGAGGAGGAAGTTGACAAGCAACTAGACTGAGATAGGCTCCTCTGAGTCCTTCTAGTCTGCTCTGACATTGACTTTAGGACCGCCTTCTCAACATCAAACTGGCTGGTCAGACAGGAAACAGTCCCCTAGAAACATTGTCTGATCCTGAAGTCTGCATATATTGTAGAAGCACTGGGACAGTTAACCAAATTGGAACAGCGGACTCCAGGTCCCTGGTATCCCTCTGTCCCTCTGGAAATACAGGAGTTGCCCCTTCTGCATCAGGGTTCATGTCTGGAAGTTTCTGTGAGCAAACATCTGACATCAAGAAAGGACCTTCCCATTTACAGGAGTTTTGAGAGTTCAACCGAGTGGGGCAACAAGGGGGGGTCGCTCAATGCTCAAAATCAAACCCACTCCCTGGAAGGTCCTTCGGAAGAATTTTTTTCCTTGGGGCCACCATCAAGTTGCAATCACTGGGGCATGGGCACCTGGAATCAGCAATTACATCTTGATTACATGGTGAATTCAGGTGCCCTTTCCAATAATTGTAATCACTGATTCCAGGTTTATTACATTTCAAATGTTTCTGGGATGATTTTGACCTGTCAGCAAAAATGATACTGCAATGTAATCAACATGTTCTTCAATCGTCCAAGATGGAATCTAAATGCACTCAAAAACATGAGATGTTTTCACAATGTATCCACTGGGCACATTCAGGAAACATTTGAAATGTAATCAACCTGGAATCAGTGATTACAATTATTGGGAAGTGCACCTGAGCACAGAGTCACAGAACAGGTTGGGAGAGAAAACAAGGTCGGTAGGATTGGGGGGGTGATATTATAAATACAAAAATACCACAAAGACCAAAGATACCAAATCTTCGACAAGTAACAGTCCCCAGAACCCACAGCAGCCCAGAGCCACGCAAACCGACAGGCAGTGAACACAGACAGAAGCAAACCTCCAATGAGATAGCAATGTCGTTGATGAGGCGAAACCCCCAGAACCCACAGCAGCAAGAGCTGCGTAAACCAACAGCAGTGAATGTGGGCAGAAGCAAACCTCCAACGCAACAGCATGTCGTTGACGAGGTACAAAGTTCTGGCACAGTTCACACCCAATAATTCAGGTGAGAACAAGCATGAGGGGGAACAGACAATGCACAAGGTGTCCAAGAAAAGAGGTGCAGGGAAGAGAAGGTGGGAGTTGAAGCTGAAGAGGGAATAGCTGATGTAGTGCCTCCAGTTCTGGGGATGTGGGATTCTGAGGTTTGCCGTCCTCAGTCCTCATTCCTCCTCTTCGCTTTTCCTCCCCTTCGCAACCTTCACAACCTCCTTCGGAACATCCTCCTCTTCAGAACATCCTCTCCTTCGCCGGAGCATCCTCTCCTTTGCCGGAACATCCTCTCCTTCGCCGGAGCTTCCTCTTCTCCAGAAGACTTTCCCCTTTGCTTAGTTCCCCTTTATGATGACTTTCCCCTTTATGATGACTTTCCCCTTTATGATGACTTTCCCCTTTATGATGACTTTCCCCTTTATGATGACTTTCCCCTTTCATGACGACTTTCCCCTTTTCTCCTCTTCCCCTATGACTTCGCCATTGCATCATAGGTCCCTATTTCGCAGTTTCCCTCCTTTCTTCTCTGGATCCTTCTCAGAGCAGACCTTAGTATATATATCCTGTACTAGCTACTCCGGAGACAATTGCGCTCCATCCTATTGAAGTCCAGTCAGCCATGTTCCCCTCCTCCTAGTCTGAAGCTTTGCTCTAGTCCCCTCGTCGTCCCCAGTGTCTTCTTGCTTTCCTCAGTGTTTTCCCCTAGTGTTCTCTGCTCCCCTCGTCGAATCTTCCCTTCGGAACCCCTCGGAACTCTTTCGGAACTCTTGTGATCTCTCTGTTCTTCTTGCTTTGTCTCTAGCTCTCTTCTGGTATCTCCACCTTTGCGCTTTCTTCGCAACTGTTCCCCAGTCGCTGCTTGGAGTTCCTTGACACTGTACAACCTAGGACCCACCTTCACAGGAACTCTCTGGGCCTTGATCCTCTACCACCACGGAGGTCCCCCAGAAGACCCCCTGTTCACCGAGTGAAGTTCCATCACCATCAGTGATCGGTACCACGAGGCTCTGTTGCCTCTGATTTATCGGATGGCAACAATTTCTACCCTTCCTAGGAGGGTTCCTTGCCTGTCATCTGTGCCCCTTTTTCTTAGACGCCTTGTGCGTCATCCATTCCCCCCTTGTGCTGGTTCTCACCTGATCTATCGGGTATGAACTGGTCTTACACCACCTGTCTTGCTTGTTCTCACCTGATTTATTGGGCATGAACTTTGCCGGAGCTTAGTACCTACCCAACGACATTGCCATCTCGTCAGAGTTTTGCTTCTGTCCAAGTTTATGGCTCTCGTTTTACGTGGCTCTGGGGCTACTGTGGGTTCATGGTTGCAGCAGAAATCACCTACATTTGCTCTAGGGTCTCTCATTTGTCCTGCTGCCTGATCCAATATGCACAAAAAGGCACTGTGACTGACAAGCTAAGTGCACATATAACTGGCATTCCGCATCCTCTTAATCTACCTTTTTGTCAGATCTTTGTAGGCACAAGCTTTCACACTCTTTGTAAACAACGCCCCTACCTGACCTAACCTAAACCTAAACCTGCCCTAAACCTAAACCTAACCTAAACCTAAACTTAACCCACCCCAAACTTAGCCTGCTCTAAACCTAACCTAGCACAGAACCTAACTTAGTACCAAACCTAAACCTAAACCTAACCTGCCCTAAACCTAATCCAATTCTAACCTCACCTAGTCCTAACCCTGACCTGGCCTAGTTTGGCCTTATCTTATCTTATCATGTCTCACCTGGCCTAAACATCCTAACCCAGCCTAGCCTGACCTGACCTAGTCCACCACAGGTCACCCAATCTAACCTAAAGTGGTCCATCTGACCCAGCCTAATGCAACTTGACTTGATCCTATCTCATCGGCTGTTTTATTATCTACCCTTAATCTAAATACAAATACTCTAGCCAACCAACATCAAATCCAACCTCACCCAGCTCAACAGCACATGACTGGGCTACAGGAACACACTGTGAGCTGTACCACCCCATATCCTGTATCCAACTGTCACTCAAGCACAACAACTGTGGTGGACCTACAAGTTAGTGGACCTATGACCTCACACACCCACAACTGTAGACTGCTCACTCAGTGGAAACATCTGTAATCCAACCTCACCCATGTACTACCCTCACCCTATGTTTTGTGCCAGACCACAACTTCACCACAACTCAAGTTCAACCACCTGGCTGAACCTGCAAGCCAGACTAATATAGACTACTAGTTATGCATCCCACTGGGGGCAAGGGGTCAAATACCTGGTGGGTACACACTGAACACATTGTGATCACAGTCAACAAGTGATCACAATGTGCCCAGTGGGCACATTTTGATTGCAATCACAATGTACACATCAATGTGAACTCAATGTGCCTGTTGTGCACATTTTAATTTCTTTCACAATGTTCCCATCAATGTGTTCACAATGTACCCAGCTCATTACATAATAGTTTCTTTCACAATGTTGTCCACAATGTGTCCAGCATGTGGCTGAGCCACTCATTCAAACTTCTTTCACAAAGTATCCAGTGATGTGTCCATAATGTCCCCAGAGGGTTCTTTTTGAAGTAATCACAATGTAATCACAATATTGTTCAATTTCACCATGAACTTTCAAAGAAACAACTATGTGGTGATTACATTGTGATTGCTTCAAAAGAACCCTCTGGGGACATTATGGACACATCACTGGATACTTTGTGAAAGAAGTTTGAATGAGTGGCTCAGCCACATGCTGGACACATTGTGGACAACATTGTGAAAGAAACTATTATGTAATGAGCTGGGTACATTGTGAACACATTGATGGGAACATTGTGAAAGAAATTAAAATGTGCACAACAGGCACATTGAGTTCACATTGATGTGTACATTGTGATTGCAATCAAAATGTGCCCACTGGGCACATTGTGATCACTTGTTGACTGTGATCACAATGTGTTCAGTGTGTACCCACCAGGTATTTGACCCCTTGCCCCCAGTGGGGTGCATAACTAGTAGTCTATATTAGTCTGGCTTGCAGGTTCAGCCAGGTGGTTGAACTTGAGTTGTGGTGAAGTTGTGGTCTGGCACAAAACATAGGGTGAGGGTAGTACATGGGTGAGGTTGGATTACAGATGTTTCCACTGAGTGAGCAGTCTACAGTTGTGGGTGTGTGAGGTCATAGGTCCACTAACTTGTAGGTCCACCACAGTTGTTGTGCTTGAGTGACAGTTGGATACAGGATATGGGGTGGTACAGCTCACAGTGTGTTCCTGTAGCCCAGTCATGTGCTGTTGAGCTGGGTGAGGTTGGATTTGATGTTGGTTGGCTAGAGTATTTGTATTTAGATTAAGGGTAGATAATAAAACAGCCGATGAGATAGGATCAAGTCAAGTTGCATTAGGCTGGGTCAGATGGACCACTTTAGGTTAGATTGGGTGACCTGTGGTGGACTAGGTCAGGTCAGGCTAGGCTGGGTTAGGATGTTTAGGCCAGGTGAGACATGATAAGATAAGATAAGGCCAAACTAGGCCAGGTCAGGGTTAGGACTAGGTGAGGTTAGAATTGGATTAGGTTTAGGGCAGGTTAGGTTTAGGTTTAGGTTTGGTACTAAGTTAGGTTAGATTTGGGGTTAGGTTAGGTCAGGTTAGGTCAGGTCAGGTCAGGTCAGGTCAGGTTAGGTTTAGGTTTAGGGCAGGTTTAGGTTTAGGTTTAGGGTTAGGGTTAAATTGGGTTAGGTCCAGGACTAGGTTTAGGGCTAGTTTATGACCATGAACAGGTCTGTACCTTATGATATAATGAGGATTACAGGTATATTTGTAATTTCCAATTTTTATGAATTTTTAGGAGCATAAAATGCTTTAATATCAAAATTATGAGCTATTTAATGGACAAAGAAAATCACAATAATTTTAAATAATATATATATTCTGGAATTTTTGGCAATTTATTTGGAATTTTTCCGGATTTTTCCAGCCAGAAAAACAATTTATTTGAATATTTCAAAAATTGATTTGCCATTTTGGGCACTTTCTAGACCTGTGGGAATTTTTTAGGTATTTTTTAGGATTTTTCCAGCATTTTTCAAAAATTTCTGGCATATAATTTTTTTTCTAAGAATTTTTTTTTGGAAATTTTTGCCAAAAGCATTTTTGAGTCGCTTATGTAAACCATCAAAAGTTTTTTTTTAAAGCTATTATATAAGCAATCCACTCCCCTGGGTCATCCACACTGTTGGCACCTGCCTAATTGGGAACACCAGTGCTCGGTTGGCTGGGTCCTAGCCTCCCCTATAAAAGTTTTAGGGGTTCTATGAGCAAAATGTCTCCCTCAAAGCAATGAAAAAATCATGAGAGAAAACACTTCAAATTGTGACATACTCTCACAAATTTTTAAAGAATCTAATAGTAAGGACTACTGCTTTGTTGTGATTGCTCAACTTGCAGTGGAGGCAGTTGAGGTTGGTGACCATAATACCTACTCCAAGGGCTTCACCTGTCAGGGTTGTAGGCCTGCTTACTTTCTGTAGGACACTAGAGGATTAGCGAGGGTAGGGTGTGTTGGATCTGGGTTCGATGAAAGGGGTTCCCGGAGTAAGTGGTAGAGAGGGAGGGATGTCGAGAGCGAGAGGGGCATCAGACTGGTAAGGATGGGTGGGGGAGTTGTAGTCCCGGCAGAAGTCCAAGAGGGATTGAATAAATGGTTCAAAGTCTTGATCACTAAGTTGTTTGAATTCGTGGAGATATTCTATAATGCCCCAATGGAGATCACTTGGTATGTCCCACCAAAGAACAATGAGAGTGGGACAATGAGTATGAACATTGGTGGCCAAGAGGATGCGAGGAGAAGGAAAGTAGAAGGCTGGACTGATACTAAAATACACTGGGGGCAAGGGCACCTGGAACCAGTGATTACATCTTGATTACATGGTGAGCTCATGTGCACTTTTCAATAATTGTAACTGCTGATTTCAGGTTGACTACATTTCAAATGTTACCTTGACATGTAATCCAACTGATGTCACCAACTCCATTTGAAATTTCCTCAAAATGTTCCCAAGCAATGTTTCCTGAATGTGCCCACTGGGCACATTGTGAAAACATCTCAGACGATTGAAGAACATGTTGACTCCATTGCAGTATCATTTTTGCCGAAAGGTCAAAAACATCTCAGAAACATTTGTTGAGAACATTTCAAATGGAATTGGTGGATATTGGCTGGATTACATGTCAAGGTAACATTTGAAATGTAATCAACCTGGAGTTGGCAATTACAATTATTGAAGAGTGCACATGGACTCACCATGTAATCAAGATGTAATCACCAATTCCAGGTGCCCTTGCCCCCAGTGATAGACGGTGACTAGGACATCGCCAGTGTCACAAACCCGTGACATATTGAGAAAAATCACACAAGTTATTCAAGAAATTTGTATCATTCGCAGTAGTGTTACAAAACAAATCAAGTGAACTAAACAAGGAGGAACGGATCTACTTCACAAGCACACGGCTGATCAAGAGAGCAACGATGGGAGAAATGGAAAGGGTTGTACACACTTTGAGGACAGTAAGAATACTGTCCAAACGTCGGATCTACCCAGCAGTCCTAACACCCTAGTACATCATAATGCAACCCCTCATTCATCTCTCTCTTCACTTCCTCTAGCCCTTCACTCACTAGATTGAACCCATACTTGTCCTGAAGATTCGCGACTTCCGGCTTCGACTGCATATGA
Organism: Thelephora terrestris; assembly: GCA_015956445.1. Classification (NCBI taxonomy): domain Eukaryota; kingdom Fungi; phylum Basidiomycota; class Agaricomycetes; order Thelephorales; family Thelephoraceae; genus Thelephora; species Thelephora terrestris. Next base: position 272,831 of record WIUZ02000012.1, on the reverse strand, counting down.
ACTTGGTGAGCCTTGTTCGATGGGCGACACCGCTGTCCAGAACGAGTAATCGGACTCTTCTGGCTCTTCTTCAAAGTCCTCTTCACCATCTGAAGGACTGGAGCAGGATTCCAAGGAGGGGATAGAGGGAGAGGAACCCCTGTCACGAACGCGTGACATGTTGAGTAAAATCACACAGGTTATTTGAGAAATCTGTACCATTCGCAGTAGTAATACAAGACAAAGTAAACAGAGTAAACAAGGAGGAAAGGATCTACCTCACAGGCACAAGATTGACCCAGAGGACAATAATGGGAGAAATGAAAAGGGTTGTACACACTTTTCGGACAGTAAGAATACTCTCTGGACGTCGGGTCCACCCAGCAGTCCCAACACCCCAACACGTCATGTTCCAACCCATCATACATCTCCCTCCTCACTTGATCTAGCCCTTCACTCACTAGATCAAATCCATACTTGTCCTGAAGACTCGCCGCCTCCAACTTCAATCGCATCTGCACTTGACAAGACTTGTTCGACAGGCAACACCGTTGTCCAGAACAAGTCATTGGACTCTTGCGACTCTTCCTCATGGTTCTCTCCACCATCTGAAGCACCAGAGCAGGACTCCAAGGAGGGGATTGAGGGAGAGGAATGCCCTGATCCTGGTGGAGTTGAAGGGATGACTGGGGGCTGGTCTGTCACTGGGAGCAAGGGGGTACTTACCCAGTGGGCACATTGTGAGGTCATTGTGGGTTTTGAAACCATTTGACCAGTCATTACCCACCAGGTACTTTCTTGGTACTTTTTGAAAGATACCCATAAATTCGCCTGGATTTTACCCACTGGGTACATGGTGGGCATGTTGTAAAAGTACCCACTCAGGAACCCAGTGGGTACTCTTTGAGTGAGACCCCTGGGTTCTTTCACAATTTACTTTCCAATGTGCCCATCACAAACTTGAGTCACTCATTGAGAGTTCTTTGAAAAAAACCCACTGGGTATGTTTTGATCAGATCAGTGGGTATTTATGAAAGAACTCACAAAGAACTAACAATGTGGCTCATTTTACCACAAACTCTCAAAGAACCCATTGTGTATGCGGTTGAGTACATTGTAATCAGATTGGTGGGTACTTTATGAAAGAACTCTCAATGAGTGACTCAGGTGTTTGATGGGCACATTGGAAAGTGAATTGTGAAAGAACCCAGGGGTTTCACTCAAAAAATGCCCACTGGGTTCCTGAGTGGGTAATTTTACAAAGTACCCACCATGTACCCAGTGGGTAAAATGCAGGCAAATTGATGAGTATCTTTCAAAAAGTCCCCAAAAAGTACCTGGTGGGTAACAACTGGGTGAATGGTTTCAAAACCAACAATGAACTCACAATGTACCCACTGGGTAAGTACCCCCTTGCCCCCAGTGTGTGGAGACGCAGTGCTTTTGGACAGCCACCTGAAAGGGTTTCCAATGTTCGTCACAAAAATGTGGGAAGTCTTCATCAAAGCTCTCAAACATGACATACATGAGGTCCATCCGCTTCTCCAACCTAATGATCCTCTCCTCCCTGTCACGCTCCATGGTGTCAAGAAGGGGGATCAAATGCCCGGCTTGATCCCAGACTTGGAAAGGAGCCTCATGCTGGCGAAGGAAGTCTTGAGCGACTTCATTGTCACAAGCAATGGCAGTGGGGGTGTCGTAGAGGTGATTGACGACGTCAGAGGTGTTGACATTGTAAGGGGTGGTGGCGTCAAAAGGAGTAGTGTTGACGTTGAGAGACATAGTGAGCAAAGGTTGTTTATAAGAGGGAAAGAGTTGTGGTATGATTGGGAGAAGGGAAAAGAGACAATGGGAGAAAAAGACCAAGAAACCCCACAAGTTATATACACTTAAAACAATGGGACACCAAAAGGGGTAAGACAATCTACCATCATCCATTGCCATCCCAAAAAGGACAAATGAACCCTCAACCCCAATCTCGATTCTATCAATCATGAGAAATCCCCATTGTACTCCTATTGACTCCTCCCCTATTGTTCCCTTAATTGTATTTACCATCAGTCGTCCTAAGTCCCCTCCTCTGACTCATTCCTCCTGCCCTAAACTACATACAAACCATGCTGACTTGTGTTTGACTCATTGTATGATTACTAGGCATGTAGAGAATTGGGTATATAAGGAAGAGTGTTCGCTCCTTTCTTTTCCCATTCTCAATCTCTTCTGTACTCTCCTACCAACTGCTCAATAAACAAAGTAAGCTGAGGAATCCTCCTCACGTCTTACTCTTTATCTGACTCATTCAAGCAGGAATTCTCCTGCAAGTGTATGTTCAGTGCACCAAACCCTTTCCCTTCTAATAGTCCCATCCAACGACCTGTCATCCCCGATGCTCGGAGATCTATTTGGGAGTATAAGCTCATCAGGAGTCTCCAAGTTAATAGGACTAGTGGTCTATTAACTCATCATCCCTATTATCGGCCTTTCGCTGCTCTCGACGCCGGAGTCATCTCCCTGCCATTCTTGCTTGGTGCCAATCACCAATTTTTGTGGAAGTCCGACTTCACCAACAGTGTGCTAGCCACCGTCTATTTTAGTATCAGCCCATCCTTTTACTTCCCCACTCCACAAATTCACTTAACTACTAACGTTCACACTAATTGTCCCGCTATTACCGTTCTCTGGTGGGATATCCCAACTGATCTCCCTTTTGCGGTTATAGAATACCTCAACAGCTTTGAATGACTTAGCGATCAAGACTTCGAACCCTTCATTCAATATCTCGCTGAATTCTGCCAAGACTACAACTCCCCCATCTATCCTTCTCAATCAATTCAAGTTCCCACTCACTCTTGATATCCCGCCACCTCTAACCTCTACCCCCGGAACCCCCTTTACCAAACCTTGACCAGATACTTCTTATCCTGCTAATCCTCTAGCGCCCCATAAACAGTAAGCAGGCCTTCAACCCTGACAACCAGTGATCGTTGAGGACCACAAGAATTGATGATCTCCGAGAAGGAAAGGGGGAGTGGTGAAGCTGGTGTCAAGAGCAGTGAAGGGGCGATAGTAGGGGTAGCGAGTTAAGAGACTGTTGGATCTATTAACTTGTAGGCTTCTGATAAGTTTGTACTTCCAGATAGACCCACGAGCGTCAGGGGATGTCGGTAGTAGAGGGAAAGGGGTTTGGAGCACTAAACATACACTAGCAGGAAGATTCCTGCTTTTAATGATTTAGTCAGAGTAAGACATGAGGAGAATCCTCAGCTTACTTTGTATATTGAGCAGTTGGTAGGGGAGTACAGAAGAGATTGAGAATGGGGGAAGAAAGTGCAATTGCTCCTCCTTATATACCCAATCCTTTACATGCTTAGTAATCCTACAATGAGTCAAACATGAGTCAACAGGGTCTGTGTGTAGTTTAGGGTAGGGTGGATGAGTCAGGGGAAGGGAACTTAGGACGACTAATGGTAAATACAAATAGGGGAACAACAGGGGATGAGTCAATAGAAGTACAATGGGGATTTCTCGGGTTTCATGGTAGCAATAGAAGAATGATGGGGATTTCTCATGATTGATGGGATCGCAATTGGGGGTGAGGGTTCATTTGTCCTTTTTGGAACATCAATGGATAATGGTTTATTGTTTTAACCCTTTTGGTGTCCCATTGTTTCAAATGTATATAGCTTGTGGGGTTTCTTGGACTTTTTCCCCCCATCGTCTCTTTTCCCCTCCCACAATCACACAACAACCCTCTCCTCTTATAAATAACCTATGCTCACTATGTCTCTCAACGTCAATGCTACTCCCTTTGACACCACCACCCCCTACGATGTCGCCAACTACCTTTATGACAGCCCTGCTGCCATTGCTCAAGACAACAAAATCACTCAAGAGTTCCTTTGTCAGCATGAGGCCCCTTTCTGTGTCTGGGACCAGGTGGGATACCTCATTCCCCTCCTTGATACTATGGAGCGCAATAGGGAGGTGAGAATCATTAGGTTAGAGAAGCAGATGGATCTCATGTACGTTATGTTTGGAAGTTTCAATGAGGAGTTTGTGCATTTTGTTGATGAACATTGGAAACCCTTGCAGGTGGCTGTCCAGGAGCACTGCATCTGTAGACTGTGTCTTCCCAAGGATCAGTCCCCAGTCGTCCCTCCAACTCCACCAGGATTAGGGAGTTCCTCTCCCTCTATCCCCTCCTTGGAGTCCTGTTCCAGCCCCTCTGATGGTGGAGAGGACTTTGAAGAAGACTCAAAAAAGTCCGATGATGCATTCTGGACAGTGTTTTCATCCATCAGCCAAGATTCATCAAGTGCGCATGAGGCTGAAGTTGGAGGTGGCGAAGTTGCAGGAGGAGTATGGGTTCGACTTAGTGAGAGAAGGGCTAGATCAAGTGATGACGGAGATGCATGAGGGGGTATTCCATGATGTCTTGGGATGTCAGGAGTGTTGGGTGAATCCAACTTTGGGTCGGTATTCGTATTACCCTCAGAGTGTGTACAACCCTTTTCACTTTGCTCATCGCTGTCCCAATCATCAGGGCTGTTCTTATGAAGTAGATCCCTTTGTTTTGGTTCAACCTTTTTACTTGGCTTTGTACTATTATTGCAAATGACATGAATTTCTTGAATGACCTGTGTGATCTTTCTCAAAATGTCACGCATTTGTGACACCACCGTTGAACTTGATCACTGTGAGGGTCTTGATCCAAGTGTTGATATGTTCCTTGTTGTTGGTGAGCGTGAAGATGTACCAGTTCCATTGGTAGAAGGCTTTGCCGGACTTGTGGTCTCCCTGGATGAAGTAGGCGGCAGCGGTATCAATGACCCAGCTGCAGGCTATGCCACTGTAGAAGACAGTGTTGGGGATACGGTTGTGGTGGGCAGTGATGAATTGGTTGATGAAGTTCTTTGTCACGACCATGGATTTTTCATCATGATTTTCTTCAACTTTTCCAAACTCACATTCTTTCTTTTTCTTATGTTATCTTACCCATTACCCATCACCTTCCTTATCACACTTTCATCTTATTGAATCATCAAGAAAACAAAGCGCACAATCAATTCCGGACGAAATGGACACGAAACACATGGTTATACAATGAACTAGGAGGCAACTCCTAGTTGACCTGATGTGTGCCAGGAACCTGTCAGGAACATGGTATTTTTAAACTTTTTATAACACACTCTTTCTGCAAACTCTTCTTACCATTTCCTATTGTTTGCATGCTTCACACTCCCTTTCCTTCGTTCCATCATTCAAACACACGACACACAATACATTCAAGCCAAACTGGAACCACAAGGCTATACTACGATGCTTATAAATGTCCTATCAAAAGTCGATCCTATCTACGGCAGGCACCCAATGCTCAAGCTGGCCATCCCGGTTGAACCACTGGCCTCTCCTAGCAAGCATCTCTCTGAACATGGCGTCCCCATCTTTGGCACTCAACTGAACGACTAGTTCAAGTCGATACGAAGAGAGCCCTTCGAAGGGACCCACCAGCCACCCAGACGTTACTGAACTTTGGAACACTTGGTTCCACATCTCCATCACCGGGTGACTGCTCGGCAGCGCTGTCGATGTAGTTGAAGAGAGACCTTCCATCTCCCTCATCAGAGGCCTGGGTGGGATCCTGTACTGCAAGTTGAGTGAGGTGCCTACGCTGGACCTCTGACTCAACCTGTCAGTTGGGACGGTTGACCCGGTACTGGAACCGTCTTCCCTCATCTTGACCAGACTGGTCACCATCCAACTCAACTGGATGCAGGTAAGGGTAAAACGAGGGTGCCATGCGATGCACAATACGGCATCGGGAGCATTTACAACACTGTCCCTTAGTCACTGGACGTACCTCGGCAACCCTCGGAGCATCTTCAGCCCTGTCCACGACCATCTCCTCGTTCGGCACCAACTGACTGATCGGCCACATTGGGCAGCGCTCACAGTTCTCCTTGTCGGAATCAGCCAGAGTGGAAGCCAGAGCCGGAGTAGGGATAGGAGCCTCGTTCTCTACCGGAGGCGTGGCGTAGGACGAAGGATTAGGTGACAGGAGTACCACCTCATTGGCATACTCCAACTCAAAGGGAACATCGGCCGAACCCTGGCCCACCAATCGTGGCGACTTGTCACAGCGACAGATCTTGTCTTGAAGGGATTTGACCTGCGCGGTCAACATGGACACCATATTCTTGAGTTCGTCAGCCTAGTGAACGTTAGTCCCTCTCACAAAAGAGAGTGTACTTCGGATCACTCACCCGAGTGCTCTCCTCGTCGATCTCCTTGGAATGCCGGTCCAAGCGGTTGTCCTGCCTATCAAAGGCCCCTGTCATGTTCTCGTCCCGAATGCCCAAGCCAGCAACCAAGTCCTGATGGTTACACTGGGGGCAGGGGCACCTGGAACTGGTGATTACATCTTGATTACATGGTGAATTCATGTGCACTTTTCAATAATTGTAATCGCCGATTCCAGGTTGATTACATTTCAAATGTTACCTTGACATGTAATCCAACTGTTGCCACCAACTCCATTTGGAATTTCCTCAAGATGTTCCCAAGCAACGTTTCCTGAATGTGCCCAGTGGGTACATTGTGAAAACATCTCATGTTTTTGAGCACATTTAGATTACATCTCGGACGATTGAAGAACATGCTGATTACATTGCAGTATCATTTTTGCCGACAGGTCAAAAGCATCCCAGAAACATTTGTTGAGAACATTTTAAATGAAATTGGTGGACATTGGTTGGATTACATGTCAAGGTAACATTTGAAATGTAATCAACCTGGAATCGGCAATTACAATTATTGAAAAGTGCACATGAATTCACCATGTAGTCAAGATGTAATCACCAATTCCAGGTGCCCCTGCCCCCAGTGTTAGCTACCATTGCCTCCAATGCTTCATTTGTCTTCCTCTGGAACTCGGCCATGGTCTCCTTCATCAAGAGACTTTCGGAGGATAATCAAAGGACATCTGCCTTCGCCTCCTTCACCTCCCTCTCCAAACACTCGACCTACGGAAGCTATGGTTAATGAGAGTCATACTCGGAACAACCTAGCAACCCACCTTGCTATCTCCTTCTCGCACCAGTAACCAGAGCAGGGTGGTAGACGTAGTGGCGTGGCGAACGGCCCGAGGAATGGTTGCTCTGTGCTCCAACAGGTCCTGATCCTAGACGCCTCTCACCAAGGTGTACCACAGCTCCTTCTTGATGGGATGCTCCAATTCTCTGAAACGTCCTTGCATTTGGTGGATCACCTTCTTGGCAATCATAGAGCGGACCCAAAGCTCATCATCCCAGGTTAACCCCATCAGATGAGGAATCATCTCCCTGAGACGTTCGGCGTCCACCTTCTTGACAACCTTTAAGATCTAGAAGTGGCCGGTCAATTTCTTGGGTTAAACCCCGAGAGATGAAGCCAACCTCTTCATCGGTACGGTATGGAACTCCCGCCTCACAGGCGTAGGTCTTTGCGAGCGGCAGCACAACAGTCGATGCAAGAGATGGTGGAGATCCCTTGGGCGACTTTGTAGGTATAGTTGTTGGGGAAAGACATGTTGGTAAGATGTGGGGAAGTTGCTGGTGTTGCTGATCAAGGATGGCTCCAAGAAAATGTCCTTATTATAGCCTAGATCGGTGATCCTTCACGTGACCTACCTCGATGAACCTCATTGGTCCGGGTCACATCAACTTCTGCCACTGTACCATCATCGTTGGCTTACTACATCAAGCTGACACCTCGGCCCACAGGACTGCCTTGGAAGAACTTTGTTCCGGAACACCTAGAACACGTGCGCACTAAAAATAGGTTTCATGACCCTGACGACCCCTTTACGACCCCTTTACGACCCTGATGACTCATTGATGACATCACGATAATGACCAACCCTGGACCCTGATCACACATGTGGACAGTCACATCACAGTCTCCTAACCGGAGGAAGGAATCACTGCTACTCGGAAGAATCGCCTTAGGATCCTTCTGGTTAGCTCAGCGAATGTGGAAGTAGCTGTTAGCGTGAAACACTGGCAAAGCATGTAATCCCTCATGTCCCATGAGTCTAGGCCCGACCTCCTCATGTTCGGACGTACGTTGAGGTTGCCACTAGTCCGTGATGCTGTTACCGCCTACCAACAACAAGGGATGATGCATGGTTCCTAATCTCGGAGCCGCTCGAAAATTGCATGAAGCAATGAGACATTTCCACCTGACCCTTGGGTGTGATCCCCAGGAACGAACTCTCATAACCCCATGCCCCTATTTCTTTTAGGACTAGTGTTATCTTTACCCCTATGTTTCATGCGGACTATTGTTATCCCTTATGCCGTCCTTCACACACTAGTAAGGCCCTCTTTCCTTTATCTTCCCACATGGCATACTTGTTCGCTTCCCTTACTTTGCATTCACACACTCCTTATCTCTCTTTGTTCTATCTTGATAAGGGTATATTAGGGTTACTGACATCATGGCCACTCCAGTAGTATAAGTAGCAACTGTGGCTGTATCGTAGTACCTTAGTTTTGTTACCTCAGGAAATCCTCTGCCATTTTCAGCCCAGTTGCAGTTAAGGCCAAGTCAGAGTTTTCTGTTTGAACACAAGACACCACCATCTGCTCTCCCTCCCGCTCTGTGCGTCAACTGCACCTTGTAACTATAGAACCCCAGCGTTCACCATATAGAATACCTCAAGCGTCCAGTCGATCACCTGGTGGAGTCATCAATCCTGCTGTAGGGATAAACCCTTGTTGGATAAACCGAGCGAAGCACGGTTTAGGTTGGGTTTCCCTTTAGGATTTCAACCCGACTTGCAGTGACCTTGGACAACCTACCGGAAGAATAGAGGTGTGACCATCCTCTCACAACTAGTTGGACTAGTGAGTCCTCTGTGGAGTCGGCTCAGTGCATTGGTAGTTGTTGGGGTAGAGTGGCCCTGACAGAACCCTTTAGTAATCAACAACCTCCTCTCCATCCTCTCGACCTGTTTCCCACTCCAGACTCAAGGAACAACCACGACCGACCATCAACGACCCGAGCATGGCTTCTCCATCTTCCACTGGAGGCAGGGGCTGGTTTACTGAGTCAGTAAACTATAAAAAAATTGCAAGCAAATGGAAAAAGAACCCAGCCAAATACTTGCCTGGCAAGCACAAAGCAAATTCACAATTTACTGAGCCAATTTACTTGCAATTTACTGTGTTCAGTATGCACTCAGTATGTTTGCAGTTTACTGGGTCATGTGACCACAGTTTCCCCATTAGTTAAACCTCGGAAAAATTCACAATTTACTGAATAAATTTACCTGCAATTTACTGAGCCACTTGCCCAATCAATATGTTTTTAATTTGCTGAGTGGTTTGATCATGGTTTACTAGACTCAGTAAACTGGAAAAAAAACCAAACTGGTTTACTGATGATGTCCCTGATTGGTCAATTTGAAAAATAACCAAAAATTTACCTGGACGTGTCATTGTCAGTAAACTGCAAGTTTTCTTTCAGTAAATTGGAAATACACGTAAAGTAAACCAGAAAACACATAAACTTTGAATTTACTTACAGTTTACACGTGTTTTCTGGTTTACTTTATGTGTATTTGCAATTTACTGAAAGAAAACTTGCAGTTTACTGACAAAGACACATCCTGGTAAATTTTCGAGTTTTTTGCAAATTAGCCAATCAGGTACATTGTCAGTAAACCGGTTAGGTTTTTTTCTGATTTACTGAGTCCAGTAAACCACAATCAAATCGCCACATGTTTTCCCAGTTTACCTGACATGTATTTCCAATTTACACAAAGAAAACTTGCAGTTTACTGACAATGACATGTCCAGGTAAATTTTCGGTTATTTTTCAAATTGACCAATCAGGGACATCGTCAGTAAACCAGTTTGGTTTTTTTCCAGTTTACTGAGTCCAGTAAACCGTAATCAAACCACTCAGCAAATTAAAAACATACTGATTGGGCAAGTGGCTCAGCAAATTGCAGGTAAATCTATTCAGTAAATTGTGAATTTTTCCGAGGTTTACCTAATGGGGAAACTGTGGTCACATGACCCAGTAAACTGTAAACATACTGAGTGCATACTGAACCCAGTAAATTGCAGGTAAATTGGCTCAGTAAATTGTGAATTTGCTTTGTGCTTGCCAGGCAAGTATTTTGCTAGGTTCTTTTTCCATTTACTTGTGATTTACTCACAGTTTACTGACTCAGTAAACCAACTCCTGCCCCCAGTGTCATTAGATCATCATTGACCGTTGCGATTGAGTATGGATTGGTCTTGAGGCGAAAGGTCCATTCTCGACAGACTCTATCCTGATAGCGCAAGATCGTCTCCAGCCCGTACGCCTGCGACCGTATCAGGTGAACATCCAGGCTCATGTAGAACAACACCAGCTTGTCAGGAACATGGTATTTTTAAACTTTTTATAACACGCTCTTTCTTCGAACTCTTCTTACCACTTCTTATGTTTGAATGCTTCACACTCCTTATCCTTTGCACCAATCATTCAAAACACACACACGCACATACAATTCCCAGCGAATCGAAACAACATGGCTATATACGGTGCTATCAATGTCCCATCAAAAGTCAACTCTATCTACGGCAGGCCTAAAGGTCATCAACTGTCCATCCTGGAGATCGTAGTGCTGGCCCCTCCTTGCAAGGACCTCCCCGAACATGGCGTCACCATCTTCGGCGCTCAGCTGAACGACTAGTTCAAGCCGTTAAGAAGAGATGCCTTCGAGCGGTCCGATCAGCCTCCCAGATGTCACTGAACTGCGGAACACCTGGTCCCACATCTCCATCACCGGGTGACTGCTCGGCAGCACTATCGATGTAGTCGACGAGCGACCCTCCGTCTCCCTCGTCGGACCCCTGGGTGGGATCCTGTCGTGCGAGTCAAAGCTGGTGGTGAAGCTGGATCTCCGGCTCGACCTGTCGGTAAGTGTCAGGGCCACTCTTCGCCCTTCAGGTACCAGTGCTGTTGGTGAGTCGCAACTCCAACCAACAAGAAACAATGGGGCAAAGGGGGAACGACTTCCCTATATCCACCCAAAGTCTACGTGGTCCAAAACGCGATGGACGAGCGTTCTCCGGTAGGTTGTCCGAATTCACAGCAGGAGTGCCGAGCCTCTATCAGATCAATCCCTATCGTCTTCTGAGGGCAGAGATAAGAGCCCGAGGATGGCGCCTCAAACTGGTGCTTGATTAAGAGAGCGGCGAGGAACTCCTTTTCGTAAGCGCGTTCGCCGATTCTTAACGCAAGGCTGAGAGAGAGAGGAGAGCGAACATGTTCAGAGAGTTACTCGATAAGCTCTTCAGTGGCCTACAGCAAATACACCGATGCTGCAAGGAGAAGAGGACTTCCCGAGATATCAAAGATGGGGAGTCCTCAGCTACTCTACTGGTACCTATATAGGAGAGCGGCTGGGACAGAGATAATCCTATCTAATAATAACTCGGAGCAAGGAAGGGCCGAGAGTAAGCTGGAACAGTAAGCGGCCCGAAACAGAGAATAGAAATGATAAAGGAATGACTAATGGGTCAGGGTTCGTGAGAGAATAAGAAAGGGGTCATGACGTCGTGTGGGAAAGGAATGATAAAGAACAATATCACATGTGAAGACTGACCAATAAGAGGACGACGCGTCAGCTCGTCCGATCGGGACAACAAAAGACCGAGTGGGGCTTAAATGGTTGAAGCGAATGTATGGGGAGTCTGGGCCGGTGAAACAATGGACCGATCCAATGGCAATTAGGGCGCGAGCGCTCTCGATGGTTGGATAAAGCGTAGTGCGAACCGGCCGTTGGATCCATCAAACTCCCTTCTTCTCAAACCAACCATCCTACCAACCAACTACTCATCCATTATGCCCATGATCTCCGACCGTGTCTTCCGTGCGGAGAACAGCACCGCTACTATTGAGTCCGCCGACCCGTGTTCCGTGCAGAACAAGGGTTACTTCCTACCGAATGCCAATGTGGCGTACCCCAGTTATCGCGAGGTGCGACGTCACGTGTCGCTGTTTGCTGGCAATCACTGACATCGCATTTGTAGATCTTCGCGGCTGCCGACAAGGTGGATGCTCGACAACTGGAGGCGACGATCGCCAAGCCTCCCCACTACTTGACCATGGATGACGAGTTGTGGTACCACAACTTGATCGACCACAAGTTACAGGAGTCTATGCGCGGGGTCACGTTTGACACCGAGTTGCGTATGCCATGGGAGACTCCGGTGGCGTCATCGTTGTGGGGTCTTCTGAAGATGGGAATCTACGACCTGGGAAACGGCGAAGAAAGGTGGCCGGGGGCGACTCGTTCGCAACATTACACAGCAGCCGTTGGTCACCGCCTTTGGTTCCTTTTGAGGACAGAACAGAAAGCGGTGAGTTGGTCTGTGCATCCCGCTTGTGGGATAACACTGACAGGCTTGTAGAATGAGCGGCTGAAGCGTGAAGTGAAGGAAGCGAAGGATGATGCCCGTAGGATGTACTCCGAAGCTTTGGACACGAAGAAGACGCTGCTCCTGATGAACGATACGCTCCGCGTGACGTTTGAGAGCGAGATGCTGGCGATGCGCGAAGAACACAACCGATTGGTTGAGTCATTGAAGGAACGGGACGACACCATTCAGCGAGACCTAATCGAGGTCGACCGACGGCTCAACTGTCATTGAAGGGCTCTGAATGAGCTCGACACCAAGGTCGGTGTGACTTCTCCTGGTCTTTGTCCAAGAGAGCTCACACCACTTCTAGGTTGACACGTTGGACGACGCCTTGCCGTTGTTGGGCGCTCGGGTCGAATCGATGAGCGAGCGGTTGTGCCATTGCTGCACTCGTTCGGTGGCTGTGGTTCGCGACGAGTCCGAGGACGAGTCGATTCCGGACCGGATGGCTTCCCCAATAGGTGGGATGTCGGTTGACATATTTGACTTGTCCACTGACATCCCTTTTTAGCCTCCAACGGTTCATACCGTACACCGGCGCATACTGATGGCGGGGAAGAGGTCGTCCACGAGACGTCTGAGGAGACGGCCGTGAATCCGGCTAGCAGTTCTCCCGAGTTGGAGTACGTGGGGGAGAACAAGGTGGCTGTTCCGGTTCCGCCTCCGTCAATCTCGCCGGTGCGTGGGCAACGTTCTACCCGTGCTCGTCGTTGGGTTCCTTATCGTGGGGCACTTCGTCCAGCGCACCGCATGCGTCCCAGTAATCCCAACGCCGTCCGCCAGGGTGGAGACATTGAATCCACCGTCTTATTCCGATGCAACAATGCTACAGTGTCGCGTGGATCACGGCGAGCTGATTCCGGTGGAGTCCGTCGACGTGAACGGCTTAACCGACCTTACGCTCTTGTCGGTCCAGCGTGCAGTAGAGGCCGTTCGCCTGGTGGCTCAACTGACCGAGAGAGTGGAGGGTTGGTCAGTCCAGAGGACTCTGGATCAGACTATGGTCGATTCAGCGAGGAACCGCCTGCGCGCCGAGGTTCAGCTGGCCGTAGCTCATCGTCTGGAGGAAGCTCGGGTCGTCAAGATGGTCGACGAGGAAGTCGTCGAGAGTGCCTCGGAGGGGACGGAGGAGGAGGTTGCCAGTGCTGAGGAGTACTGGCAGACCAGGTCTTGACGGCTAGGGTTTATACACCTTGGTCCTCGTCCATAGAGTTCGTGCGGATTCAACTCCGTTGGCTGTTCGTCGTGTGCGCGTCCGTGTGTAATATCATCTGTGCCTTTGTCTGTGTTCTTTGATGACGTGTGAGTTCGTGATAAGGGGGACAGATAAGATAAGAAAGGGGTATGGGTAAGGAAAGTAGGCGAAAGTTGGGTGTGAAAAAATGGTTCAAAAGGGAATAAAATTCAGCACGCTGACAGTAAGGACGGTTGACCCGATATCGGTATCCACGTCCCTCATCTCGACCAGACTGGTCACCATCCGACTCAACTCACTGGGGGCAGGGGTTGGTTTACTGAGTCAGTAAACTGTGAGTAAATCACAAGTAAATGGAAAAAGAACCCAGCGAAATACTTGTCTGGCAAGCACAAAGCAAATTCACAATTTACTGAGCCAATTTACCTGCAATTTATGGGTTCAGTATGCGTTCAGTATGTTTGCAGTTTACTGGGTCATGTGACCACAGTTTCCCCATTAGGTAAACCTCGGAAAAATTCACAATTTACTGAATAAATTTACCTGCAATTTGCTGAGCCACTTGCCCAATCAGTATGTTTTTAATTTGCTGAGTGGTTTGATCACGGTTTACTGGACTCAGTAAACTGGAAAAAAACCAAACTGGTTTACTGACGACATCCCTGATTGGTCAATTTGAAAATAACCGAAAATTTACCTGGACGTGTCATTGTCAGTAAACTGCAAGTTTTCTTTCAGTAAATTGGAAATACACGTCAGGTAAACTGGGAAAACACATGACGGTTTGATCATGGTTTACTGGACTCAGTAAATCAGAAAAAAACCTAACCAGTTTACTGACGATGTACCTGATTGGCTAATTTGAAAAAAAAACTCGAAAATTTACCAGGACGTGTCTTTATCAGTAAACTGCAAGTTTTCTTTCAGTAAATCGCAAGTACACGTAAAGTAAACCAGAAAACACGTGTAAACTGTAAGTAAATTCAAAGTTTATGTGTTTTCTGGTTTACTTTACGTGTACTTGCGATTTACTGAAAGAAAACTTGCAGTTTACTGATAAAGACACGTCCTGGTAAATTTTCGAGTTTTTTTTTCAAATTAGCCAATCAGGTACATCGTCAGTAAACTGGTTAGGTTTTTTTCTGATTTACTGAGTCCAGTAAACCATGATCAAACCGTCATGTGTTTTCCCAGTTTACCTGACGTGTATTTCCAATTTACTGAAAGAAAACTTGCAGTTTACTGACAATGACACGTCCAGGTAAATTTTCGGTTATTTTCAAATTGACCAATCAGGGATGTCGTCAGTAAACCAGTTTGGTTTTTTTCCAGTTTACTGAGTCCAGTAAACCGTGATCAAACCACTCAGCAAATTAAAAACATACTGATTGGGCAAGTGGCTCAGCAAATTGCAGGTAAATTTATTCAGTAAATTGTGAATTTTTCCGAGGTTTACCTAATGGGGAAACTGTGGTCACATGACCCAGTAAATTGCAGGTAAATTGGCTCAGTAAATTGTGAATTTGCTTTGTGCTTGCCAGACAAGTATTTCGCTGGGTTCTTTTTCCATTTACTTGTGATTTACTCACAGTTTACTGACTCAGTAAACCAACCCCTGCCCCCAGTGACTGGTCGAGGGTACGGGTTAGCGGAAGGAGCCATGCGATGAGCAACACGGCGTCGAGAGCGTTTACAACGCTGCCCTGTTGTCACCGGACGTACCTCAATGGCCCTCGGAGCATCTTCGGCCCAGTCAACCTCTATGACCTCATCCTCGATCTTGACCAGCTGACTGATCGGCTGCAACGGGCAACGCCGACAGTTCTCCTTGTCGGACTCGGCCAACGTGGAAGCCGGAGCCGGAGTAGGAACAGAAACCGTGTTCTCGATCGGAGGTGTCGCATAGGACGATGGGTTAGGCGATGGAAGTACCACCTCATTAGCATATTCCAACTCGAACGGCACGTCAGCTGTACCTTGTCCCACCAACACAGGACCCTCCTTGCAGTTGCAGGTCTTATCCTGCAAGGACACGACCTGCGCAGTCAACACGGCCACCACGTCTTCGAGTTGTTCAGTCTAAAAGAAGTCTCTCAGTCATTGCATAAACCTGCAAAGGCTGAAAGCACCTTTTCATCCCTCCTAGCCAATGCCCCCTTAATGTTGTTGTCCCTGACCTTCAGACCGGCGACCAACTCCTGATGGTTAGCGACCATCACCTCCAACGCCTCGTTCGTCCCCTTCTGGAATGCGGCCAGAGTCTCCTTCATCAGAAGACCCTCCACCGACAGATGAAGGACGTCTGCCTTCGCCTCCTTCACCTCGCGCTCCAACCGTTCAACCTAGGCAGTTTGGTTAGTCGAGAGTCATACTCGAATATCCAAACGGAAAACCTACTCGGCTTTCCCCCTCCCGAACGAGCGACCACAAGACACTGGTGGAAGCGGTGGCATGGCGGACGGCCCGAGGAACAGTTGCTCTGTGCTCCAACAGGTCCTGATCATAGATCCCCCTCTGCAGGGTGTACCAGAGCTCCTTCTTGATTGGATGCTCCAGTTCCCCGAACCTACCCCTCATTTGGAAGATCACCTTCTCGGCGATCATGGACCGGACCCAGAGCTCATCGTCCCAGGTCAACCCCATCAAATGTGGGATCGTCTCCCTGAGACGTTTGGCGTCCACCTTCTTGACGACCTCCAAGATCTAGAAGCCGTTAGCTTGACATCAACGCCAAAAGAACGTAACCTCTACCTAGAGGGAAAAGTTAGCGCAAGCACAAAAGCACTAGATCTCCCCCATACCTGGTCATCAGTGATATAGGGAACCCCTGCCTCATTGGCGTAGGTCTTGCGGTTGGCGGCACGGCGGTCGATGCGGGAGATGGTAGAAATCCCATTGGCAACTTTGTAGGTATGGTTGTTGGGGAAAGACATTTTGGTGAGATGATGGGGAAGTTGCTGGTGTTGCTGATCAAGGATGGCTCCAAGAAGACGTCCTTCTTATAGCCTAGATCGGTGATCCTTCATGTGACCTACCTCGACGAACCTCATTGGTCCGGGTCACATCAACTTCCACCCCTGTACTATCATCGTTGGCTTACTACATCAAGCTGACACCTCAGCCCACGGAACGGCCTTGGAAGAACTTCGTTCCGGAACGCCTAGAACGCGCGCGCACTAAAAATAGGTCTCAAGACCCTGATGACCCCTTTACGACATCACGAACCCCTTTTACGACCCCTCATGACTTTACGATTACGGTCAACCCTGGACCCTGATCACACACGTGGACAGTCACATCCCAGTCTCCTAACCGGAGGAAGGAATCGCCGTTATTCGGAAGGAGTGCCTTAGACTCCTTTTGTTTAGCTCAGCAAATGTAGAAGTAGCCGTTAGCGTGAAACACCGGCGAATCTGTAATCCCTTATGTCCCATGAGTCTAGGCCCACGCTCCTCATGTTCGGACGCACGATAAGGTTGCCACTAGTCTGTGATGCTGTTACTGCCTACAGACAACAAGGGATGCTGCATGGTCTCTATCTTTGGCCTCTCCAAAGGAAGCATCCAAGAAGATTCTCACTTAGCCCTTGGGTGTGATCCCCAGGTACGAACTTTCATGACCCTGTCAGGGCCACTCTTCGCCCTTCAGGTACCAGTGCTGTTGGTGAGTCGCAACTCCAACCAACAAGAAACAATGGGGCAAAGGGGGAACGACTTCCCTATATCCACCCAAAGTCTATGTGGTCCAAAACGCGATGGACGAGCGTTCTCCGGTAGGTTGTCCGAATTCACAGCAGGAGTGCCGAGCCTCTATCAGGTAAATCCCTATCGTCTTCTGAGGGCAGATACAAGAGCCCAAGGATGGCGCCTCAAACTGATGACTTGACCCAAAGAGCAGTGCGGAACTCGATGTCGTGTCCGAGCTCGCTTCTAACACCGGTTAAGGATCAAGACTGAGTGAGAGAGGAGAGCGAACGGTTCAAGGAGTTACTCGATAAGCTCTTCAGTGGCCTACAGCAAATACACCGATGCTGCAAGGAGAAGAGGACTTCCCGAGATATCAAAGATGGGGAGTCCTCAGCTACTCTACTGGTACCTATATAGGAGAGCGGCTGGGACAGAGATAACCCTATCTAATAATAACTCGGAGCAAAGAAGGGCCGGGAGTAAGCACGAACAGTAAGCGGCCCGGAGTATAGAATTGAAATGATAAAGGAATGACTAATGAGTCAGGGTTCGTGAGAGAATAAGAAAGGGGTCATGACGTCGTGTGGGAAAGGAATGACAAAGGATAATATCACATGCAAGGACGAACCAATGAGAGGACAACGCGTCAGCTCGTCCGATCGGGACAACAAAAGACCGAGTGGGGCGTGAATGTCGAAGGCGAATGTATGAGGAGTCTAGACCGGTGAAACGATGGACCGATCCAATGGCGAATAGGGCGCGAGCGCTGTCGATGGTCGAATAAAGCGTAGCGCGAACCGGCCGTTGGATCCATCAAACTCCCTTCTTCCCAAACACTGGGGACAAGGGGTCAAATACCTGGTGGGCACATGCTGAACACATTGTGATCACAGTCAACAAGTGATCACAATGTGCCCAGTGGGGAAAATTTGAATACATTCAAAATGTGCCTGGCCATGTGAGTCCAATGTGCCCAGTAGGCACATTTTGATTGTGATCACAATGTACCCATCAATGTGATCTCAATGTGCCCACTGGGGACATTTTGATTGTGATCACAATTTACACATCAATGTGACCTCAATGTGCCTGCTGTGCACATTTTAATTTCTTTTACAATGTTCCCATCAATGTGTTCCCAATGTACCCAGCTCATTACATAATAGTTTCTTTCACAATGTTGTCCACAATGTGTCCAGCATGTGGCTGAGCCACTCATATAAACTTCTTTCACAAAGAATCCAGTGATGTGTCTAGAATGTGTACAGCCATACACATAGTGATTTCTTTGAAAGTTCATGATGAAATTGAACAATTGAGATTACATTGTGATTACTTCAAAAAGAACCCCCTGGGGACATTATGGACACATCACTGGGTAATCTTTGAAAGAATTTTGAATGAGTGGCTCAGCCACATGCTGGACACATTGTGGACAACATTGTGAAAGAAACTATTATGTAATGAGCTGGGTGCATTGGGAACACATTGATGGGAACATTGTGAAAGAAATTAAAATGTGCACAGCAGGCACATTGAGGTCACATTGATGTGTAAATTGTGATCACAATCAAAATGTCCCCAGTGGGCACATTGAGATCACATTGATGGGTACATTGTGATCACAATCAAAATGTGCCTACTGGGCACATTGGACTCACATGGCCAGGCACATTTTGAATGTATTCAAATTTTCCCCACTGGGCACATTGTGATCACTTGTTGACTGTGATCACAATGTGTTCAGCATGTACCCACTGGGTATTTGACCCCTTGCCCCCAGTGAAATCAACAATCCCACCAACTACTCATCCACTATGCCCATGATCTCCGATAGAGTCTTCCGTGCCGAGAACAGCACCGCTACCATCGAGTCTGCGGATCCGCGCTCCGTGCAGAACAAGAGTTACTTCCTTCCGAACGCCAACGTGGCGTACCCCAGTTATCGCGAGGTGCGACGTCACGTGTCGCCGTTTGCTGGCAACAACTGACATTGCATCGTAGATCTTCGCGGTTGCCGCCAAGGTGGATGCCCGACAACTGGAGGCGACGATAGCCAAGCCTCCCAACTACTTGACCATAGACGACGAGCTGTGGTACCACAACTTGATTGACCACAAGTTACAAGAGTCTATGCGCAGGGTCACGTTCAACACCGAGTTGCGTATGCCATGGGAGACTCCGGTGGCGTCATCGTTGTGGGGTCTTCTGAAGATGGGAATCTACGATCTGGGAAACGGCGAAGGAAGGTGGCCGGGGGCGACTCGTTCACAGCATTATACAGCAGCCGTTGGTCACCGCCTTTGGTTCCTTTTGAGGACGGAACAGAAAGCGGTGAGTCGGTCTGTGCATCCCGCTTGTGGGATAACACTGACAGGCTTGTAGAATGAGCGGCTGAAACGTGAAGTGAAGGAAGCGAAGGATGATGCCCGTAGGATGTACTCCGAAGCTTTGGACACGAAGAAGACGCTGCTCCTGATGAACGATACGCTCCGCGTTACGTTTGAGAGCAAGATGCTAGCGATGCGCGAAGAACACAACCGGTTGGTCGAGTCCCTGAAGGAATGGGACGACACCATTCAGCGAGACCTGATCGAGGTCGACCGACGGCTCAACCGTCATAGAAGGGCTCTGA
Source organism: Thelephora terrestris (assembly GCA_015956445.1). NCBI lineage: Eukaryota > Fungi > Basidiomycota > Agaricomycetes > Thelephorales > Thelephoraceae > Thelephora > Thelephora terrestris. The sequence continues at coordinate 252,878 of WIUZ02000012.1, read as the reverse complement.
ATGAGCTTGACACCAAGGTTGGTGCGACTTCTCCTGGTCTTTGTCCAAGAGAGCTCATGCCACTCCTAGGTCGATACGTTGGACGACGCTTTGCCATTGTTGGGCGCTCGGGTCGAATCGATGAGCGAGCGGTTGTGTCACTGCCGCACTCGCTCGGTGGCTGCGGTTCGCGACGAGTCCGAGGACGAGTCGATACCGGATCGGATGGCTTCTCCCATAGGTGGGATGTCGGTTGACATATTTTGACTTGTCCACTGACATCCCTTTTTAGCTTCCGATGGGTCGTACCGCACACCTGCGCATACTGATGGCGGGGAGGAGGTCGTCCGCGAGACGTCCGAGGAGACGGCGGTTAACCCGGTCAGCAGTTCTCCGGAGTTGGAGTATGCGGGGGAGAACGAGGTAGCCGTTCCGGTTCCGCCTCCATCGATCTCTCCGGTGCGTGGGCAACGCTCCATCCGTGCTCGTCGGTGGGTTCCTTATCGTGGGGCGCTTCGTCCAGCGCACCGCATGCGTCCCAGTAATCCAGACGCTGTCCGCCAGGGTGGAGACATCGAGTCCACCGTCCTATTCCGATGCAACAATGCTACAGTGTCGCGTGGATCACGGCGAGCTGATTCCGGTGGAGTCCGTCGACGTGAACGGCTTAACCGACCTTACGCTCTTGTCGGTCCAGCGTGCAGTAGAGGCCGTTCGCCTGGTGGCTCAACTGACCGAGAGAGTGGAGGGTTGGTCAGTCCAGAGGACTCTGGATCAGACTACGGTTGATTCAGCGAGGAACCGCCTTCGCGCCGAGGTTCAGTTGGCCGTCGCTCATCGTCTGGAGGAAGCTCGGGTCGTCGAGATGGTCGACGAGGAAGTCGACGAGAATGCCTCGGAGGGGACGGAGGAGGAGGTTGCCAGTGCTGACACTGGGGGCAAGGGGTCAAATACCCGGTGGGTACATGCTGAATACATTGTGATCACAGTCAAAAAGTGATCGCAATGTGCCCAGTGGGGAAATTTTGAATACATTCAAAATGTACCTGGCCATGTGAACCCAATGTGTCCAGTGGGCACATTTTGATTGCGATCACAATGTACCCATCAATGTGATCTCAATGTGCCCACTGGGGACATTTTGATTGCAATCACAATGTACACATCAATGTGATCTCAATGTGCCAGCTGTGCACATTTTAATTTCTTTCACAATGTTCCCATCAATGTGTTCCCAATGTACCCAGCTCATTACATAATAGTTTCTTTCACAATGTTGTCCACAATGTGTCCAGCATGTGGCTGAGCCACTCATTCAAAATTCTTTCACAAAGTATCCAGTGAGGTGTCTAGAATGTGTACAGCCATACACATAGTGATTTCTTTGAAAGTTCATGATGAAATTGAACAATATTGTGATTACATTGTGATTACTTCAAAAAGAACCCCCTGGGAACATTATGGACACATCACTGGATAATCTTTGAAAGAATTTTGAATGAGTGGCTCAGCCACATGCTGGACACATTGTGGACAACATTGTGAAAGAAACTATTATGTAATGAGCTGGGTACATTGGGAACACATTGATGGGAACATTGTGAAAGAAATTAAAATGTGCACAGCTGGCACATTGAGATCACATTGATGTGTACATTGTGATTGCAATCAAAATGTCCCCAGTGGGCACATTGAGATCACATTGATGGGTACATTGTGATCGCAATCAAAATGTGCCCACTGGACACATTGGGTTCACATGGCCAGGTACATTTTGAATGTATTCAAAATTTCTCCACTGGGCACATTGCGATCACTTTTTGACTGTGATCACAATGTATTCAGCATGTACCCACCGGGTATTTGACCCCTTGCCCCCAGTGTGAGGAGTACTGGCAGACCAGGTCTTGACGACTAGGGTTTGTACGCCTTAGTCCTCGTTCCTAGAGTCCGGGCGGATTCAACTCCGTCGGTTTGATAGTCTTGTGTCTTTGTCGCGCGCCGTGGGTAATATCATCAGTGTCCTTGTCTGTGTTCCTTGATGACGTGTGAGTCGTGATAAGGGAAATGGTAAGATAAGAAAGGGGTATGGGTAAGGAAAGTGGGCGAAAGTTGGGTGTGAAAATGGTTTAAAAAGGGAATAAAATTCAGCACGCTGACAGACCCCATGCCCCTCTTTCTTTTAGGACTAGCGTTATCTTTACCCCTATGTTTCATGCGGACATTCCTTATCTTTTATGCAATCCTTCACACGCTAGTAAGGCCCTTTGTCCTTTATTCTCCCATGCGTCATATTTGTTCGCTTCCCTTACTTAGCGTTCTCACACTCCTTATCTCCCTTTGTTCGGACTTGATAAGGGTGTATTAGGGTATTGACGTCATGGCCACTCCTTTAGTATAAGTAGCAACTGTGGCTGTATCGTAGTACCTTAGTTTTGTTACCTCAGGAAATCCTCTGCCCTTCTCAGCCCAGTTGCAGTTAAGGACAAGTCAGAGTTTCTTGTTTGATCCAAGACATCCCCCATCTGCTCTCCCTCCCGCTCTGCGCATCAACTGCGCCTCGTAACTATAGAACCTCAGCGTTTTCCTTATAGAACACCTCGAGCGTCCAGTCGATCACCTGGTGGAGTCATCAATCCTGTTGTAGGGATAAACCCTTGCTTGTTAAACCGAACGAAGTACGGTTTAGGTTGGGTTTCTCTTTAGGATTTCGACCTGACTTGTAGTGACCTCAGACAACCTACCGGAAGAATAGAGACGTGATCGTTCTCTCACAAGCTAGTCGGACTAGTGAGTACTCTGCGGAGTTGGCTCAGTGCACTGGTAGTTGTTGGGATAGAGTGGCCCTGACACAGCTGGTCCACCTCATGCTCACTCCACCCGCTGAACTAGCTGAACACTCCGGGTAGTCGGATACCCTAGAAAGAGTGGAAAAGCAGTTGAGGTGGGTACCAGTTGAGTGTTGAGTTCTGTACGACCACCGGAACAGAAGATCTGTTCAGAGATGCCCAAAGATGTCTGGAGAATCGCCGGGGAAGACCGCGATGACTAGAGTAAAGCGCGAGATTTGAGACAAAGCGGGGAGGGATAGGAACAGAGGTTGCGAAGAGTCGCAATGGAGAATCACCGCAACATCGTAGAGTAACAGAGGTAGGCTGGTAGGAGTAGCACCAAGACACAGAGAAACAGACACTGGGGACAAGGGGTCAAATACCCAGTGGGTACATGCTGAACACATTGTGATCACAGTCAACAAGTGATCACAATGTGCGCAGTGGGGGAAATTTGAATACATTCAAAATGTGCCTGGCCATGTGAGTCCAATGTGCCCAGTGGGCACATTTTGATTGTGATCACAATGTACTCATCAATGTGATCTCAATGTGCCCACTGGGGACATTTTGATTGCGATCACAATGTACACTGGGGACATTTTGATTGCGATTACAATGTACACATCAATGCGATCTCAATGTGCCTGCTGTGCACATTTTAATTTCTTTCACAATGTTCCCATCAGTGTGTTCACAATGTAATCAACTCATTACATAATAGTTTCTTTCACAATGTTGTCCACAATGTGTCCAGCATGTGGCTGAGCCACTCATTCAAACTTCTTTCACAAAGGATCCAGTGATATGTCTAGAATGTGTACAGCCATACAAATAGTCATTTCTTTGAAAGTTCATGGTGAAATTGAACAATATTGAGATTAAATTGTGATTACTTCTAAAATAACCCCCTGGGGACATTATGTACACATCACTGGATAATCTTTGAAAGAATTTTGAATGAGTGGCTCAGCCACATGCTGGACACATTGTGGACAACATTGTGAAAAAAACTATTATGTAATGAGCTGGTTACATTGTGAACACATTGATGGGAACATTGTGAAAGAAATTAAAATGTGCACAGCAGGCACATTGAGATCACATTGATGTGTACATTGTAATCGCAATCAAAATGTCCCCAGTGGGCGCATTGAGATCACATTGATGAGTACATTGTGATCACAATCAAAATGTGCCCACTGGGCACATTGGACTCACATGGCCAGGCACATTTTGAATGTATTCAAATTTCCCCCACTGCGCACATTGTGATCACTTGTTGACTGTGATCACAATGTGTTCAGCATGTACCCACCGGGTATTTGACCCCTTGTCCCCAGTGAGAGAACTTGACTTGAGAACTGGAGAGCAAACCGGAGAACTGGAGAACTCGGACTGGAACTGAACTGGGGGATCTGCGTTGATGCATTCCAGGCTATGTAAGACACGGTATATAAAGGAAACCAAAGAATCTCCTAAATAGGCAGTGTCGAGGATAGTCTGTGAAAGAGAAGGGGAATGGAAAAGCGAAACTAAGGAGAACTTGGTGAGAGGGGTAACTACTAGGGAGAAACGACAACGAAGGCTGAGTAACTACAGGGATGATGACGAAGGGGTGACGACGGCACGAGAGAAAGCCGTGTCATACAGGAGAAAACACAGGGGAACAGAACTCGAGAGCGGAAGATAGCAACAGAGGCAAATGCCCGGAGAACGGAACGGTGCGGGGAATGTAACTAATTGATTGACTGGGAAGTTCCGATTGATAAGGAATCGTGGGGACGAGAGCGTAGAATGATGAGATAACCGGAGATTGATGGCAGAAGGAGTCGATAGCTATAGGTAGCGATGGCGAAGAGCTAGAACGAGGGTCGAAACGATGGCAAAAGGCGAGGGGAACAAGGTGTCAGGGATATCAAAGTTCCGGAGGGTCAAGTAGCGGGTGGAAGAAGGCAGAACGCGAGGATTCAAAACAGGGTTCCCGGGAAGAAGATGTGAAGCGGGGAAGAACGTCCAAGGAACAATAGAAGAGGTCCGGTGACCAGGGTGAAGGTTGCCTCGAGGCAGTTGCGAGGCCGGGAAGATTCCAGAACACAATGGAGTCAAGTAACCAATAAGAAGGAATTGGAGAATGGGAGATTTGACGTCGCGACACCGCACGCTTTCATGCACCCAACTAGCCTCGTCTTGGCCTCTGTCAACTGATTCCATGAAAGGTCTTCATCTTGGATCACTTTGGAAGAGGTTGGTGCTCCCATGGCGTGGAGGGCGAACCCAGTACCGGTATTGAGGAGACCCAACAAGTTATCCGGGGTGTTGAGGTCCGCTGCCGAAGTTTCCTTGCATCCTTCGGCCGTAAAATACCACAGCTCTATAAACTCCTTCTTTTCCAGCCTTTTTAAGATGTTACGAGCCGGTTTGATGTCGAGGAAACTGGGAGTGGGTTTGTTGATCCATTCTGGGACGTCCGGCTCAGTGTTCTGCTCACCGACGGATAGGTCTGCCTGCCCTCTTTCTCTCTTGTTTTCCTCCTCCTGTTGTCTCTGCAGGTGTTCGTTCCATTCTTTGAGGGCTCCATCATGCTGTGCCCTCCAACCTTCTCGCAGTATCCCAATGGCTTCCTCCGGGGTCTTCCCTCCTGCTATGATAGCATTTCTGGCTGCATCCCAAACAGCGCTTTCGTAGTCGGGCTCGGTTTCCGCTGTGGGATCCACGAGTTGCATTGTGGCAGAAGTCTTCTCCTAATTAGGCGAGTGAGGTTACTTGGTAGAGGTTTGGGAATTCAAGTGAAATGAGATGAATGAATGATTATTATAGAGAATTGTGGGTAGTGTAGGGGGGTGAAACAACAAAACGAGAGAGTCAAGGCGGCGAGGAGATGGGTGTGTTGCTACAAGAGCGCCACGTGCCATCTCCCGCCGTTTGCTCAAAGACATGGTTCTCTTGGCTTGATCGTTCCTCACTCACGCAAGACCCACACATTCTGGATGTACCACCCTAGAATACTGCAAATACACTGTTTGGGTGCATTTTGAATTTTCCTGACCAGGAACATTGTAAATGTGTAGATCGTTGACGTTGAGGTTACTTTCTTTGGGAAAATTCTGAATGTACCCATGGATTACCTAATGGGAACATCACCAGAACACTGTGAATGTACTGACCATTTTCTGTCCTGGAACACTGCAAGGAAATTGGCCTGGAAATTTCAGAATGTATTTGCAATGTACTGGGTTGGTTTTTGCCAGGTACATCGTCCATTTCCTTGCAATGAACTTGCAATGTCCTGGACCGGAACACCACCCCTTGCCCCCAGTGTCATCGGCATACTCCAACTCAAAGGGGACCTCCTCAGAACCCTGGCCAACCAGACGTGGCGACTTGACGTTGCAGTAACACAACTTGTCCTGCATGGATTTGACCATTGTCATCAAGACTGCCGAAGTGTGATGATTTCGCCGTTTACCCCCTTTCATTTCCTTTATTTAACGCCTCATCACCACTAAGTCAGTTGGTGCCCTGCCCTAAACACGGCGGTAAACTGTTTATTATGCAGTATGCCCTATGCTTAACGACTCAAAAGTCCAATACGTGGAACGTGCTACTAGTCAAGATACCCCAGAAGACCTGAGGTATAATACGTGAACATGTACCGGCGGACCTTCATATGAAGATCTCCCCTACCTGGCCCTCCGTTGCCCCTGGACGACTAGTAGATATTCAGGCTACCGACAACAAGGGATGTATTAATAAGCGTCACGCGTTGACCTCTCGCAGAAGTCAACCGGCTTATTAATCTGACCCTTGGATTAGACTTATGAAAACCATTATGCTTTACGACTCATGGATCACGCGCAATAGACAAGAAAGAAGATTCATTGGAAGCCAACAGTACAAAAGAGTTATCTAATCAATATCTCTTCAGATCCTTTGTACTACTTCCAATGCCGATCTCACCAACTCCTCATTCAACCAGTTCTGCTCCCGGATCTCGTTTGGATCCACGTCCGACAAGTCATCGTAATCTGGAAGCTCCGTATCAGAGTTTGGTTCACTATTGGGAACGAACTCAGCGTATGGATCATACTCCAGAGCAGGCCATTGACGGTGACTACCCCAAGGAGTAGAAACGAACTCAGGACGAGGAGTATCCCTACGGACGACTCCTACGTTCTGATAGAATTCGTCGCTCCCGATCTCAATGACCTCATCATCGATGGGAACCAACCTGTTCTCATGACGGACCAACAAACGAGCGGGCGGCGACTCAGCCCGATTAGGGATGATCGGCGACCCGGCCTGATGCAGAACTTCCTCTTCCTCTTCTTCAACTCGGACCTCCGGTTTGTTGCACTTCCTTTGGAGATCCCGGACTTCTCCGGTCAACTTGGAGACACGACGAGTAAGGCGGACCTAAAAGGAACAGGGTTAGAAGATGACAATTATCTTCGATCCCAGTCCCAGTACCTTATCGTCTTCCAACTCTCCGGTCTTCGTAACGAGACTCCGGACCAAGTCCTTCAAAGTGATCACCTCTCCCTAAAAGAAAGTTTGAGTTAGAAAGGTCAATTACTCCAGACCCAAACTTTCTTACCTTCAACCTGTCGATCGCCATACCATGTTGCTCCTGCTCATCTTCAATCTTCAAGATGCCCTCATGACATCCGAGGAACTCCTTCTCCAGCTTCTCGATCTCTTCTCGACGACCATCAACTCGCTCATTTACATGAGCAATCTCATCCATCAACATGGACCCAACGTTACCCGTATGGATAACGCTGGCCTCCAACACAGAGTTGAAGGTCTCATTGGTCTCAGTGACGAACTCGACACCCCTATTAAGGAGTTCGGTCGCATAAGGGTTCGTCTCGATACGCGCCAACTTGCGCCGAGACACCCTACGAGAAGCCTGGATGAAATCCCTGAAACCTAAAGCGGAACGTCAGTAGACACGCCAAATATGTCAACCGGCATCCCGAACCTAAATCGGTGAAACCCTCATTAGGGTCGGCGGTGGCAGTCCGGTCCATGACGTTCCCCAAAGTGGGATAAGGGCGGGAAGTATCACGGCGGGCATGGGAGAAGCGGTCGATGTTGTAGTTGTTCTCCTGAACAGGAGAGTAGGAAGAAGAGCGACGAGTGGGAACACGAGTTTGAGCACGAGGCATGTTGGCTGTGGGTAACAAAGGTGGGTTTGTTGAGAGACCCAGTCATCCAACCCCCTTTGGTTATATACCAAATGCCACGCCCCTTCCACAACTCAGGAGTTGAGTCATCATTTCTATTGTTTACTGCGCATGACCCACATGACATCATATGCCCCTATTTCTTAGTCATATGCTCCCCTTTTGCCATTGGCTGTTAGTCAGTCATACCCACATTCCTTCCGAACATTCCCAGGCTACGTCATGCTTTGTAGCTGCTTTGTAATGCTCTCAAATTGCTATTAGCCGCCACACTTTCGTTTATCAGCTGATAATTTGTAGCATTAGTCACCACGTAACGCACAGACCATGCAGTGCTGTGCACGGACCATGTTTGTCTGTGTTTGTATCTTTAGGGTAGTTACATGTTACGGTCACATCACAAATCTAAGTAGTATATATACTCAGAGTAGTTTAGCCTGTACTCCTTAGATTTGTTATCATCAGACTCTCCGTGACCTCTACTGCTGTGTGCTTAGAGCAAGAGTGCCTGAAGACCCTTGTCTCCTTCTTTCTCCTCTTCTCCAATCTAGTCTGTGAAGAGACTTCCAATATCCCTGGGTTTGCAACAGGGTTATAACTGTGTGTTTGACCCCTGAGTGTGAAAGGTTTGGATAGCAAGAGTGCTATTGAACTGTAGAGGTCGCGTCGGCCTGACACGAAGTATCTTCAAGTTGATTAACCTAGTGAGAGTTAGCATTTCTCATCAAAAGAGAAAAGCTAGCTCACTCACCCGGTTGCTCTCTTCACTGAGCTCCTTGGTGAGACAATCCAAACACCCATCACAAACTGCGAAGTCGTGCTTCATGATGTCGTCCCAGCAATCTAAGCCCGCGATCAACTCATGATTGTTGGCCAGTATCATCTCCAATGCTTCGTTGGTCTTGTCCTGGAAGTCAGCCAGAGCCATCTTCAATTCGGCGCATTCTGCAGACGCACAAAGGGCATCTGCTTTCGCCTCCTTGACCTCATGCTCCAAGCGTTCAACCTAAGGGCAGCTTTGGTTAATGAGAGTCATACTTATTATTCCAAGGCGAAAACCCACCTTGTTTTCCCCTTCTCGAACCAACATCCATAACAACATGGTGGTGGTGGTTGCATGGTGGATCGCCCAAGGAATGGTCACTCTGTGTTCCAACAGGTTTTGATTGTAAACCCCTCGTTGCAGGGTGGCCCAGAGTTCTTTTCAGATTGGATGCTCCAATTCGCCGAAATGACCCCTCATTCGGAAGAGCACCTTCTCGTTGACAATGGTCCGATACCAGAGTTCATCGTCCCATGTCAACAATGGAGGACTCTTCAACATCTCCCTTAGACGTTCACCATCTGCCCTCTGGATGGCCTCAAGGAACTAGAAGATGTCAGACATCATTGTTTGGTTGTAAACCAACTGGACAATGAGCCTACCTGTTCATTGGAGCAGTAGGGTTTGCCTGCTTCACAAGCACAGTTCTTGACGCCTGCTGAACGACAATCGGTGCAACCGATAGTCGAGATGGAATGGGACACTTGGTAGGTGTGGTTGTTGGTGAGAGACATGTTGGTAAGCAGGAGGGAAGTTGTTGGCATTGCTGATCAAGGATGGCTCCAAGAAGGCGTCCTTCTTATAGCCTAGATTGGTGATCCTTCATGTGACCTACCTCAACGCACCTCATTGGTCCGGGTCACATCAACTTCCGCCTCTGTACCATCATCATCGGCTTACTACATCAAGCTGACACCTCGGCCTGTGGGACAGCCTTGGATGAACTTTGTTCTGGAATGCCTAGAACGCGCGTGCACTAAAAATAGGTCTCAAGACCCTGATGACTCATTTATGACATCACAATAATGAAATACCCTGAACCCAAGATCACACACGTGGAACGTCACATCACAGTCTTCCTAATGGAAGAAAGGAATTGCCTCTAGGACTCTTCTGGTTAGTCCAGTGAATGTGGAAGTAGCCGTTAGCACAAAATGCCGGCAAAGCATGTAATCCCTCATCTTCCATGGGTCTAGGCCTACCTCCCCATGTTCGGACATACGTTGAGGTTGCCACTAGTCCGTGATGCTGTCACTGCCTACTGACAACAAGGGATGTGTTGAGTTCCTATCTCGGAGCCACTTGAAACAAAGCAAAGAGAAGTTTCTCACCTGACCCTTGGGTGTGGTCTAGATTCAGATGATTACTCATGACCCCTATGCCCCTATTTCTTTTGGGGTTAGTGTTATCTCTACCCCTATGTTTCATGCGGACTATTGTTATTCCTTATGCCTTCCTTCACACGCTAGTAAAGCCCTTTGTCCTTTACATTCCCACGCGTCATATTTGCTCGCTTCCTTTACTCAGCGTTCACACACTCTTTATCCCCCTTTGTTCTTTCCTGCTAAGGGTAGATTAATTTCTCACGCTGTCAGGCCACTCATCAATAGTTAAATAGCCGGTCTGTCAGTAGAGTAATTCCCCAGCTTTGAAATCACAGGAATTCCTCTGTCCTTCTCTGCCTCAGTGTAGTTAAGGTCAAGTCAGAGATTCTTTTGAAACACCCTCAGTATGATCCTTTCTCCTCCCACTCTAGGCATTCAAAGAGCCTTCAGACCTCTCTCCTAATCGGAGTCTGCGAATACTTGAAGTAACTCTTAGCCATTGGGTTGCAGCACTCATCGGCAAAGACCTTTCAACTCGACCAACATGATAAAGAACATGTTGAACCGGAGGTCTGCACCCGGCAACAGGTCAACCAGCTCCACCGCTTTAAGCGAGAGCCGATGCCAGAGAGCGCTGAATAAGCGACCCGAAGGGACGGTACCACATCAGTGATCCGATCGATTGGTATGACGCGTGCGTGCCCCAAGCCGCCACACGGACCCTGCATCAGTCACACTGTATAGTTGTGACGCCTATAGAGTAGATAGATATATATACCCCACATGTGTAGATAGATCAATCAATCGCTTCTCTCTCTCTCACCCCCACTTGCACTATCACATCTTGCCCTCTCAGGTAAGGACTAGAGTATGCCATGTAGTAGTATAGAATATACTCTCCCTGCTCAACAGGTTATGAGCCCGGGCTACGCCCTGTGTTCCACTCTGCGCCCTTGTGGCTGCGCTTGGACAGGCTTCAGCCTTACCTCAGTGCGCCTTAAAAGGCTGCCACTGCGCTATCCACTGCGCAGGAAGGGGACCAGAAAGTCAAAACCCCAAAAGGGGATGAAACAGTGATTGGCTAAGCTGAGCACAACACACATTCGTAGACCCCACAGGGGAGGGTAGTCGATTAACATCTGCCGATGGTGTGGACTGAGGCAACATGCAATAAACCTCTCACTAAAGTAATCCTTAAAAAGGGAAAGACTACTTCTTCCCTCTTTCATTGCATTTGGCATAGAAGCATTCATTAACTGATGACTCTTGTTTTGGGCGCAGGCACTTCCACCCCCCAAACCAAAGAAATATGTCGTCCCAACTTACCTCTCTCATCCCCGTCCTCGAAGGCCCCAATTATCAGCGATGGGCCCCTGCCGTCAGAAGCTTCCTGATGGCACAAGGACAGTGGAGACTAATGAAGAAGGGAAAACCCATTAAAACGGTACGACCATATGTAGCAGCCGTTCCTGCCACCGATGATGCTGAAGAAATTCCGGCGCAGGAGGGCGGCAAAGATATCGATGAAGACACGCTCGAAGCGTGGGAGGAAAACAACTCCAAAGCCTTAGGAAATATCTTCCTAAGGCTAAGCCCTGATATTCAGGCAAAACACAAGTCCGAAGAGGATGCTTGGGCCTTGTACCAGGCAATCAATGCGGAGTATGGGAAGCCTGGAGTAATGGGAATCCATTTGGAGTTTAAAAACGCTCTGGACATACAGATCCCCGGAAATGCGGACCCCATTCCAGCGATAGACAAGATCATGGCCCATTTTGGCCGACTTGCCGAAGCCAATGCGGCAGTCCCTGATTTCATCAAAGCCATGATGATACTCTCCTGGATGCCCCCCGCCTATGATTACCTCGCCCAGATCCTCTGCCAGGCCGACGACATCGGTAAAGTCAACATTGATGAACTAACGAAGATGGTCAAACTGGCCTGGGAACAAAAGTCTAGCTCCCGTTGTCCCGGACAACAAGCACAAAAGTTGTCCAACGTACAGTGCGCCCCTGGAAACCCCAATTTCCAGCAACAGCAGCAGCAGCACGACGGGAGCCAGCCCGAGGGCCAAGGCTGAGGACGAAACCGTTGAGGACAGAGAGGCGGCCGCGGAAGATTCCAGCAGGCCCAGCAAACTGAGGAGGCACCAGCACCTCCCCTCTCCCAACAACCTCCGGTCCCCTCCTCTTCCAGCATGTCGGCAACAGATTATGGCTTTCCCCATATGCCATCTCCCTGTCCATCGTCAAGGCGCAGGAACCCCTTCCTTCTACCCCTCCGTACAGGAGGCTAGGGATCTTGCAGCACGCATAAGTGTAAAGCCTACAATTGAGACCCTCAAGAGGCTAGAACACTCTTGTGAGCAGACGGTCGATCCTTGCCCCCGTAAAAAGGCGCATACCCCGCCAGGCGAGGACAAGGTAAGTTTGGGATGGTCGGATGATGAGATGGATGTTGTCTCCCCTGCGTCGGTTGCCGGTCCGTCTGGCCTTGGCGGAAGGTATGAAACAAATTTGGTGTTGAGTAGCGAAACTAACGACTCCACAGCACCTGAAGATATACATAATTCTTCAGTAGTTGCTTCCAAATATATTTGTCATACTCTTTCCGCCCCGAGTGAAACTGAGGCTGTGTGGATGCTCGACTCCGGAGCATCCCAGCACTTTACCTTTGACATAAACGACTTCGTGGAGTACGAGGCTATTGAGTCCATTCCTTTGAGAACAGCGACCAGCTTCACGACAATTATTGGTAAAGGAACAGTGATCCTCTACATAAATGAAAAGGCCGTTAGACTGAGCCCTGTCTATCATGTCCCAGATATCTCCCATAGGCTGCTATCCCTTGGTCAATTCCTAAAAAGCGGACTCTTCTCGAGGGAGAGTGCTCGCGAAATCTTGCTCTACGAAGAAGAAACAGAGTTTCTTACCTTCTACCCTCAAACTGAGAATGACAGTATTTACGTCATCAGGACTCTCCTCGAAGTGCAACTTACTGCTGCTAAAATCGAGACCATATACAGTGCTGATTTTGAGACCATGCACCGCCGACTGGCTCACCCCTCTAAAGAAGTGATCCAAAAGGCTGTGAAACATGTCAAGGATTTTCCTCATATCAAAATCCCAAAAGAGCACCTCTGCACTGGATGCGCGCTGACCCGCTGTCTATTCGCGCGACCTTCGAATCTAGTGCTAGTCCCCAGTCCCTGTCTCCCTACCCCGCTAACTACTGACTACGCGAGCCGACGACCCCTCGATCGGTCACAGGGGTGTCATGCCCACTTGGCGTCCCGATCATCAAACCGTTCTCGCGATCCCTTCGACATGCGTCATCGCCTACTGCTTCCGCATCCGTGGCCGTCCTCCCCGAACGGCACATGACGTGTTGATCGGCCGATGCCTCCCGATCCCTTATCTCGTCGCGATGACGCGTCCCCTCCCCGGTCCGGTTCCCTTCAGTCTAGACACGTGTCGACTCGTTCCTTCTCGCTCGCCAATCATCTTCGACTGCTCCCGCTCTCCCGCCCGGTTACGATCTTTTGATCTCGAACCCGTAGACTTCCCCTTTTGGCTCTGTTTCTCACAATCGCTCCATCCTCTCGGTAAGACCTGTCCCAGCCTCGTTCCGGCCTCCCGATGAACTGTTCGTCTCCCTACCCTGCGTCGGACTCTCGTTTATCCCTTTCTATCTACCTGTTCTTATTCTCCCACCGTTTCTCCATTTGTTCGCTACTTTTCTCATCTCTTTCGCGTAGATCGCACTGTCCCTACCTATAAATACCCTGTACTAGCTAGTTGAACGAACAAGAAACCCCTGGGCCTCTTCACACCTCTTCTCCCTTCTGCTTGAACGACCTGATCATCGAACACCTCCAGCTCCTCGCTCTGACATCGATTCCACTAGCCCCATAGTTCCAATAGACCCCTAGCCTACTAGCCCATCGCCCACTAGCCCCTTAGCCCATCGTCATCGTCTAGCAGGAGTTTGCTAGTACGGAGTTCTCCCTTCTCGTCCCGACAACGTCGCGACCTACCGTGGTTCCCTCTCCTCTGTCTAGCTTCTCTCCCCTTCCCGACCTCTGCACAACCGGCGACCCCTCACCCCCCACTTCTGCTATTCTGGTCGTGTCCCGACTCCACCCGGATAGTAGCAGTTCATTTTGGAACCCACGCCGAGACCGGTTCAGAGGTCAATTCTGGCTAGAAGCTATCAACCATTCCCCCCCGCGGACGAGGTCGTGCGCAGAAGGTTATCCCGCTAGATTTCTCCCCCCCTCAGACGCGATCTCGCGCTCGGCTCCTGGCTTTGCAAGCCCCAGCCGAGATTAACCAAGACGTTCGGGAAGCCCGACAGGCTATTCTCGACACTCGCCAAACTCTCTCTCTACTCGACAACGTCGTTTCCGCCATCGTAGCCCGGCAGATCGCTTCCTCATCGAACAACCCTCTCCCGCATCCCGAACAAGACGAGACCTTCTTCCGCACCCCACTGTTTTCACCCACCGACTTGCCAGGCACCGTTCCCCCGTCGCGATCGCCCACTCCCCCAGACTCCCCGTCGCGACTCGCGCAGGCCCTCCCGATAACGACACCAACTTTTCCCACCCGCCCACCCGTATCTTATCCAGCAATGACGGCCAACATGCCCCTGACGCACAGTCGCGAGGCTCCCCGGTTTGCCTCCGATACTGAGCAAGGCTTCAAGACCTTCTTTGACAAGCTCGAGGAGGTGGCCAAGCGCGCAGGTCTAGACGACGCACAGATGATTGACTGGGCTCAGCGTTACGCCGGTCGCGCAGCTGAATCCTGGGAGCACGTTCCCTGCTTGCACCCGGACGTCCTCGCTCACACTCCCGCCACTTGGGCTCAGTTCAAGATCGAAGTTAGACATCTGTACTCCCACCTCCAAGCGGATCGCCGCTGGACCACTCGAGACCTGGATACCCTCCTGGAACGCACTCGCGGGTACCGGGACATGAGTCGCGAAGACCTCGGCGACTACCACCGGTCCTTCCTTACCTATTCCGCGTACCTCATTGCGAAGGGACGCTACACCGCTCGGGAGCGTGACGCCGCCTATCTCAGGGGATTCCCCCAGCCTATCCGCGCACGAATCCTGCATCGACTGTCGATCAAGAAGCCTGACGTCCTTCCCGACGACGGTTACCAGTTCTCTGATGTCCACGAGGCTGCGTTGTTCGTCCTTAACGCACGCGCTCCCGACGACAACCCCGACTCTCGAGCTGTCATCCCGAAGACGGAGCCCGCAGAGCAGGCACTGGGGGCAAGGGGTCAAATACCCAGTGGGTACATGCTGAATACATTGTGATCACAGTCAAAAAGTGATCACAATGTGCCCAGTGGGAAAATTTTGAATACATTCAAAATGTGCCAGGCCATGTGTATCCAATGTGCCCACTGTGTACATTTTGATTGTGATCACAATGTACTCAGCAATGTGATCTCAATGTGCCCAGTGGGCACATTTTAAATTCTTTCACAAAGTGCTCAGCAATGTGTTCACAATGTACCCAGCTCAGTACATGATGGTTTCTTTCACAATGTTGTCCACAATGTGTCCAGCATGTGCCTGAGCCACTCATTCAAACTTCTTTCACAAAGTATCCAGTGATGTGTTCACAATGTGTGCAGCCATATACATGATGATTTCTTTGAGAATACATGGTAAAATTGAACAATATTGTGATTACATTGTGATTACTTCAAAAAGTACCCCCTGGGGACATTATGGACACATCACTGGATACTTTGTGAAAGAAGTTTGAATGAGTGGCTCAGGCACATGCTGGACACATTGTGGACAACATTGTGAAAGAAACCATCATGTACTGAGCTGGGCACATTGTGAACACATTGGTGGGTACATTGTGATTGCAATCAAAATGTCCCCACTGGGCACATTGAGATCACATTGCTGAGTACATTGTGATCACAATCAAAATGTACACAGTGGGCACATTGGATACACATGGCCTGGCACATTTTGAATTTATTCAAAATTTTCCCACTGGGCACATTGTGATCAATTTTTGACTGTGATCACAATGTATTCAGCATGTACCCACCGGGTATTTGTCCCCTTGCCCCCAGTGATACCACACACTCCCGTCGAGAGTCGCTACGCTCCTACCCCCCTCTCCAAGTACGACGACGAGACACTAGAACAAGTCGAACTGATGCAAGCCCAGCTCGACTCCATTCGCAACGCCCAGATCTACGCCCTGCAGACTGGCCCCAAGAAAGTCAGGTTTGACGGTGTCGAGATCGCGAGAAGGACGGGCCCACCCCGAAGGGATGGACGATTACCACCTGCCCCTACGGGCCCTACACCAGCCAGTCGCGAGTCGGGACCGTCCAAGCCCACTCCTGCTCCTACCCAGACCCAGACGAACCCCGCCAACACCTCCGGAAAGCCTGGAGCTCGAGCGGGAGATCGCCAGACACAGCGCCCCCAAGGACCGATGCGACCAGTCTCCTATCCACCTAGACCACCCCCCGACGACTCCAAGTATCGCTTCCAGGCCCCAGTCGAACACAACGTGAAGACAAGCGACATAGTCCATCGTGTGCTTGACTCCAAGGTCAACCTCAGCGCTCGCGAACTTCTGGCCGTCGCTCCCGACCTTCGAAAACACGTCAGGGAGATTGTCACCAGCAAGAAGATCTCGGCCAACACGGTAGAAGTCGATGAAGTGGATGCTTACCTAGCTGGATGTTTCGATGCAGAAACCCCCTCAGTCTTCCTGGACCTCGTGAAGTACGACTCATCATCCTCCGCAGCGGCTTCATCCCTGCCTCTTCGCGTCATCCACCCCACGTTCGGACCAGGTGTCGAACCGGAGTGCATCCTTGACGGAGGCGCTCAGGTTGTGGTCATGAGGAAGGATGTTTGGTCCCGATTACAAGCACCCATCGTCGCGAGTCGCGCTATGCCAATGGAGTCGGCAAATGCAAGCACTACCATGACACTAGGTCTGGTCGAAGACCACCCAGTCCAGCTCGGTCCCATCACCATCTACCTCCAGATACAGGTTGTCGAAGAGGCACCGTTCGAGGTTCTTCTAGGACGCCCCTTCTTTGATGTCATCAGCTGCTCCGAAATCAGCAGTGCAGGAGGAAAGCACGAGATTCGCGTCAAGGACCCAAAGACCGGGAAGCTTTACGTGTTCGCGACGCAGCCCCGAATCCGCAAGTCCCCTCGACCAAATCCCGAGGAAGCGGTAAATTTTCATTAGCAGACGGCACTACGGTCGCGACAGAGCCCCAACCTCCCCCGCTCTCGCGCAAAGAGCCCCACATCTTCGTGGAGCCGTCTGAACCTACTCCCGCGTCCCAATCCAACCGACTCCCAGTGTCTGCAGTGCACGCCAAGCTGCAGGCCGCAAAACATCGGATACCCTATGATACCTCCCTGTCCCGGTCCCCTCTACCAGAACTTGCGTCAGTTTCACCTATGTCTCCTCTCCCACCTCCTCTTGTCTCGATTTCCTCCGTCCTTTCTCCTTTTCTCTCCTCTGCTCCTTTCCCCATATCATCCTACTATGCTGCCCCCACCCCTTTCTCCTCTTTCTTCATAGGATACGATTCTATAGATGACCATCCTGAGACCCCATCGGATCGCTCCACTCTCGATATCCCCGATCCTCCCGACGTCGCGACCACCTCATCGACACCAGCTCTCACCCGCCACCTGGCATTAGAGGTCTACAGAGCTCTCAGATCGAGTGTGACGGAAGGACCGCCCCAAAACAACGCAGACACCCAGGACGGTTACCCACCTCTCGAAGTGGCAGGAACTTCGTCAGAACGCCTAGAACATCTCTTCCTCGCGGTGGGTAATGCTCCCGCCCGTCGCGACCTTTCGACAGAGTTTGCAGCCCTTCGCGAAGAGTTACCATCTCCCCCTCTCGACCCTCTTACTCCCGCACGAGCAGCCAGCATGTGGTTATCAGAGCTCTACTCCCAGATCCCGCTCGCTAGCGAAACCTTCGGTGGATCCACGTTCCTGTACAAGAAAGTAGCGAACAAGACTCGACCCGTCGCCACCACCCTGCCAGAGAACTTTCGGATCATTCGGCACGACCATCCCAACCCCCTTGCCGACATGCCCCCCTTGCCTACGCACCCTCCCGAATACGCCCCCGTCCCCCGCTTCACTCCCGAACGCCGGAAGCAAATGGCGCTTGGCAAAGGACTTCTGCTACCAGAAGAAGTGAAGCTCGCGGAGTGGATCGTTAGCACCCATCACACAGCATTCGCATGGACTGACGACGAGAGAGGGACATTTGATCCCAAGTACTTGTCAGGGCCACTCTTCGCCCTTCAGGTACCAGTGCTGTTGGTGAGTCGCAACTCCAACCAACAAGAAACAATGGGGCAAAGGGGGAACGACTTCCCTATATCCACCCAAAGTCTACGTGGTCCAAAACGCGATGGACGAGCGTTCTCCGGTAGGTTGTCCGAATTCACAGCAGGAGTGCCGAGCCTCTATCAGGTAGATCCCTATCGTCTTCTGAGGGCAGATACAAGAGCCCGAGGATGGCGCCTCAAACTGATGACTTGATCCAAAGAGCAGTGCGGAACTCGATGTCGCGTCCGAGCTCGCTTCAAACACCGGTTAAGGATCAAGACTGAGTGAGGGAGGAGAGCGAACGGTTCAAGGAGTTACTCGATAAGCTCTTCAGTGGCCTACAGCAAATACACTGATGCTGCAAGGAGAAGAGGACTTCCCGAGATATCAAAGATGGGGAGTCCTCAGCTACTCTACTGGTACTTATATAAGAGAGTGGCCGGGACATAGATAACCCTATCTAATAATAACTCGGAACAAAGAAGGGCCGAGAGTAAGCACGAACAGTAAGCGGCCCGGAGTACAGAATTGAAACGATAAAAGAATGACTAATGGGTCAGGGTTCGTGAGAAAATAAGAGAGGGGTCATGACGTCGTGTAGGAAAGGAATGACAAAGGATAATATCACATGCAAGGGTGAACCAATGAGGGGACGACGCGTCAGCTCGTCCGATCGGGACAACAAAAGACCGAGTGGGGCGTGAATGTCAAAAGCGAATGTATGAGGAGTCTGGACCGGTGAAACGATGGGCCGAGCCAATGGCGAATAGGGCGCGGGCGCTGTTGAGGGTCGAATAAAGCGTAGTGCGAACAGGCCATTGGATCCATCAAACTCCCTTCTTCCCAAATCAACAATCCCACCAACCAACTACTCGTTCATCATGCCCATGATCTCCGATCGTGTCTTCCGTGCTGAGAATAGCACTGCTACCATCGAGTCTGCGGATCCGCGCTCCGTACAGAACAAGAGTTACTTCCTCCCCAACGCCAACGTGGCGTACCCCAGTTATCGCGAGGTGCGACGTCACGTGTCGCTGTTTGCTGGCAACAACTGACATCGCATCGTAGATCTTCGCGGTTGCCGACAAGGTGGATGCTCGACAACTGGAGGCAACGATCGCCAGGCCTCCCCACTATTTGACCATAGATGACGAGTTGTGGTATCACAACTTGATTGACCACAAGCTACAGGAGTCCATGCGCGGGGTCACGTTTGACACCGAGTTACGTATGCCATGGGAGACTCCGGTGGCGTCATTGTTGTGGGGCCTTCTGAAGATGGGAATCTACGATCTGGGAAACGGCGAAGGAAGGTGGCCGGGGGCGACTCGTTCGCAACACTACACGGCAGCCGTTGGTCACCGTCTCTGGTTCCTTTTGAGGACCGAACAGAAAGCGGTGAGTCGGTCTGTGCATCCCGCTTGTGGGATAACACTGACAGACTTGTAGAATGAGCGGCTGAAGCGTGAGGTGAAGGAAGCGAAAGATGATGCCCGTAGGATGTACTCGGAAGCGTTGGACATGAAGAAGACGCTGCTCCTGATGAACGATACGCTTCGTGTCACGTTTGAGAGCGAGATGCTGGCGATGCGTGAAGAACACAATCGATTGGTCGAGTCTTTGAAGGAGCGGGATGACACCATTCAACGAGACCTGATCGAGGTCGACCGACGGCTCAACCGTCATAGAAGGGCTCTGAATGAGCTCGACACCAAGGTTGGTGCGACTTCTCCTGGTCTTTGTCCAAGAGAGCTCATGCCACTCCTAGGTCGATACGTTGGACGATGCTTTGCCATTGTTGGGCGCTCGAGTCGAATCGATGAGCGAGCGGTTGTGTCACTGCCGCACTCGTTCGGTGGCTGCAGTCCGCGACGAGTCCGAGGACGAGTCGATACCGGATCGGATGGCTTCTCCCATAGGTGGGATGTCGGTTGACATATTTGGCTTGTCCACTGACATCCCTTCTTAGCTTCCGATGGGTCGTACCGCACACCTGCGCATACTGATGGCGGGGAGGAGGTCGTCCGCGAGACGTCTGAAGAGACGGCCGTGAATCCGGTTAGCAGTTCTCCCGAGTTGGAGTACGCGGGGGAGAACGAAGTGGCTGTTCCGATTCCGCCTCCGTCGATCTCGCCGGTGCGTGGGCAACGTTCTATCCGTGCTCGTCGTTGGGTTCCTTATCGCGGGGCACTTCGTCCAGCGCACCGCATGCGTCCCAGTAATCCCAACGTTGTCCGCCAGGGTGGAGACATTGAGTCCACCGTCCTATTCCGATGCGACGATGCTACAGTGTCGCGTGGATCGCGGCGAGCTGATTCCGGTGGAGTCCGTCGACGTGAACGGCTTAACCGACCTTACGCTCTTGTCGGTCCAGCGTGCAGCGGAAGCCGTTCGCCTGGTGGCTCAACTGACCGAGAGGGTGGAGGGTTGGTCAGTCCAGAGGACTCTGGATCAGACTATGGTCGATTCAGCGAGGAACCGCCTTCGCGCCGAGGTTCAGTTGGCCGTCGCTCATCGTCTGGAGGAAGCTCGGGTCGTCGAGATGGTCGACGAGGAAGTCGACGAGAATGCCTCGGAGGGGACGGAGGAGGAGGTTGCCAGTGCTGAGGAGTACTGGCAGACTAGGTCTTGACGACCAGGGTTCGTACGCCTTAGTCCTCGTTCATAGAGTCTGGGCGGATTCAACTCCGTCGGTTTGGTAGTCTCATGTCTTCGCCGCGCGCCTTGTGTAATATCATCAGTGTCCTGGTCTATGTTCCTTGATGACGTGTGAGTCGTGATAAAGGAAGTGATAAGATAAGAAAGGGGTATGGGTAAGGAAAGTGGGCGCAAGTTGGGTGTAAGAAATGGTTCAAAAAGGGAATAAAATTCAGCACGCTGACAGTACTTCGCCCCCATCGAGATCCCGCACATCGCGCACACGCCCTGGGTACTCAGACAAGGCCCCATCCCTCGCGGGATCCTCTCTGAGGTCACTCAGATCATCGAGAACAAGTGGCAGTCCGGTGTCTACGAACCCTCGTCCTCCTCCTACAACAGTAGATGGTTCTGTGTCTACAAGAAGGATGGGAAGTCATTACGTCTGGTTCATTCCTTGGAGCCTCTCAACGCCGTTACGATCAAGAACGCTGCTATGCCTCCCTACACCGATCAGCTGTGGTTACAACCGTTCATGTAAAATATATGACAAGGGTGACAAAATCTGACAGATAAATGGTGGGAAGTTCACGTCAACAATTTCTGGCACAAAACCTGTGGGTAGGTCCTTGGAGGCAACCAGGGGTTCTTCCAGGGAGTTTGAGTCACTCGTCGAGGGCGGGCTGGTGTGTTCTTACATTTCCCCATATGGTATGCATCTATGATGGCGGGGGGCGGGGGCGCGCCACGAATTTCGGGCGGGTGTAGCACCCGTGGGAAATAGCTGTTGAATCGATCACAGCGGGCTTCCCTCGCTTGGTGGCAGCCTCTTCTCGTCGAAACCCGCTGACAGGTCTCTCCCGCTGTCCCCCACTTATGCTTCCGTCGTTCCCATCCGCCGCTTAATTGCGAACAATCATTAATCCGGCGTTGAATCCGTGGGAACTCTCTTTTCCGGATTTGATCAAGGCGCCCTCCCTCCCGCCTCCCGCCCGACTGTTTCGCCACTTTTCCTCGCCATCCGCCCCTCCTTCCTGCGCATCTTGGACATTGTGAGGATCTTTACCTCTTCCTCTTTTCTCCTGTTTTGTTTATCGGCACAGATCGTTGACTGTTGACCGAAAATTTCGATTTTCGTGATCAGACCCACCCCATCCCCTGCGGCGATCCGCATTGCAAAATTGTCTGTGATTCGCACCCCTGTATTTCGCCCTCTTCCTGCCCTCGGAATATTGCCATTCCACCGCCCGATTTCTCTCTTGTCATCCATAATTTCTACCTTCGTGATCGACACGTCACCCTCGCCCTCCTCGTTTCTGCGACCACCCGCCCTTCAAAACCCTTCGCAACCGGTTCTCTCAGGCTGCTCTCAACCGCGACTCTCTGACTATCGTCATTTTGCAACCAAATCTTTCACCCATCACTCGCTTTCGTGATCGGACTCGCTACCCCCTCCCTCCTCTGTTCCGTGGCCATTCACAGCCATCCACACTCCAAGAATCACCCCCCTCCATTGGCGCTCAATTTCTTACCAGTCATTCATCATTTTCACTTTCATGATCGACACGTCACCCTCACCCTCCTCGTTTCTGCAACAACTCACCCTTCAAAACCCTTCGCAACTGGTACTTTCGGACTGCACTCAACCCCGCCTCTCAAATTACTGTCATCGTGCAACCAAATCTTTCACCCGTCGCCCACATCGCTCGTTTTCATGCCCAGACACGTCACACACCTTTTCGAGGCCCCCCACACTTCAGATTCCTTGCGGTCGGAAATCTCAGACTGCATTCAACCACAGCTCTCCGACTATCGCTGTTTTTCGGCCCAACTGTGTGCACGTCGCCCACATTGTTCATGTCTGTGGTCGGGCCTGTTGCCCTCTCTCCCCACGTTCCACGGCCATCCATGCTTCAAGACTCACCACCCAGCTCGTGTTCGCCTCTCATCTCCAACATGTCTTATTCAACATGCAGCTATTCCAATCCTCACCACCCCCTCTAACTTATCGTCAACAAGATTGAAATGCGACGGATTTTCGTGTGGAGGAACGCCGGATCGCCACTCGGCGGAGCGGAAATGGTCAATCTCGAAACTACGAGAGCACAGCGTGAGGTCCTTCTGTTATGACTGAGCCGAGCGCCACTCACACACCCGCTTACTCGTGCAGATAAATCGGCCACCGTCATTTTCTTACCTTCAGCTTTTTTCTTTCTGCTCGCTCTCGTTTCAGTTGCCTCTACCATACCTCCCACTTCTCTTACTTTGGTTTGTAGTCTGGAACGCTCAAGATTAAAGTAGCAACAAAGTGCTCTGTTTTTGTTGGCGTCCTCATGTCTCACCTTTCGTGTGGTCGCTCAGATTGCCGCTTACTCTTAATTTTGAGTGTAACCCCACCTCCTGTGGTAATCTTTGATTAGAGTCCCACCCACCGTACGAACATTGGATTTGAGACTCGCCCTCCAGAGCGCCGCTTGGGCGCTAAGCATTTCCCCAGAACGCGACTTCTCCCGCCTGCGGTGTTGAAAGCGCACTTGTATCTTCCCTCCATGTCAAAACGGGTCACCAGCAACAACGGGCTCACCAGACGACGGAAGCGGGCGAAGAATGGGTTTTCGTCAAGAAATGAAGTTCTCGACTTCACTCCTAAACCAACGGAAGTTATGCACATTTTCCACATGAACACCGAAGAGCCCACCGCAGTTCGAAAGTCCAGCACGCCACTTCCATCCCATCAACCACCTTCAGCAGAACGAGTTGTGCAGTTTGAAGAGGCCGAACAGTTTGAAGGGGTGACGGATGCCACGTACGTGCAGCCTGCTGTTCGAGCACGTTCCAAACCAAAACGTAGAAATGACAGTGTGAGTCCCAATGTTCCTCTGATTCCTGAGCGTTCCCAACACCATCCCCAGACAAAAATGGGGGCCTGGACTGCCCTCCGTACAACAATATTAGACGAACTTGTCTTCCGAGACGGCCTTCGAGACCACGATGAACTACCGGTCTGCGCACAATGTCTCGAGGACACCGCCACCTTCAAGTGTCTTGATTGTGTTCAAGTCACCCTCTATTGTTCGCCATGCATCGTCCAACGCCACGAGCACTTGCCGTTGCATCGCATTGAGGTACGTCCACACGTTTTTCTCTGTGACCCTACGCTAACCGCTTCAAAGGCTTGGCGAGATGGCTTTTTTCAACGCACGAGCCTCCTGGAACTGGGCCTATGTTTCTATATTGGCCACCACCATACCCCTTGCCCGTCTGCCGAGGACTCCCACGAAATACTCATTACTGACCTCAATGGCGCCCATCGTATTAGTGTAGAATTCTGTGCGTGTGAAGAGGCTCCGGACTGGGTCGAAAACTACCGTCAACTTTTACGGATCGGCTGGTACCCTGCATCGTTTGATCGACCAAAAACCGCGTTCACCTTCGACCTCCTTGACACCTACCACAAGCTGACCCTTCAAGGCAAACTCAACCTTTACGACTTCTACTCATCCATCCTGCAGAAAACCAACAATTGTGGTCAGAAGAAAGGAATTGTACTGTCTTCTGCAATGACCGGTGATTCTTATCTGACACGTGCTTCCTTTAGCACCGGTATCACGAGATCTCGAGATGCGTCCGTCAGTGGCGTCATTTGAAGCAGATCAAACGCGGTGGTGGTGCTCATAGCCCCATGGGTCTCGTCTCTGTCCGCGATGGGGAATTCGCGCTGGAGTGCCCGGCGTGCCCACAACCTGGCAGAAACCTACCCGCCAACTGGAAGCAAGCCCCAAGTGACAAACGGTACTGTATTCTTTGACTCGGTTTTACGCCTCGTATGTGCTGACACCCTCTAACAGGTGGTTGTATTCGCTATTCCTCGCTGTTGATGCGAATTTCCGCCTAAAGCTCAAAGACCGCAAGATACATGACCCAGAGATCGGCTCTGGATGGGCCTACTTCGTGGAAAATAAGAAGTACATCGAGCACGTGTCCCAGATCACCAATAGTATCGAGGTAAATGGCTTCTCTCGCATCAGTTCCCGGTGCTCATCTCCGCCCAAGGTATCTGGCTGCGATTCCGCCTTCCACGCAGTCAATCAAGCAAACAAAAAGTCAACAAAAGACTATATTGCATCGGGTGTCGTCGCTTGTGTATGTGCGCGACACTCACTCATGATGAAAAACGGTGTGGGTGACTTACAACGAGGAGAGCGGTACGTGTGTGTGTGCCCCCCAATGCCGAGGTTCTGAGGACCCCCCAGATATATCAACACGGACTACATCATTGCGTCTGTCCTGAAAGACGTTGCTGTTTGCGACGTTGTGATTTCCTATGACATCGCTTGCAAATGGTCAATCCACCATCTCGGGCGTTTTGCCCAGAACCACCCAGACCTTGATGTCAGCAGGTTCCAGTTCTCCTACCTGATCCCGAAGTTTCATCTTCCTGGCCACGGTTTTTCCTGTCAAACCAATTACTCGTTCAACTTCACAAAAGGGGTGGGAAGGACGCATGGTGAAACTATTGAGCAAGAATGGGCGCACATCAACCTTGTGGCCCTGTCCACTCGGGAGATGGGCCCTGGTGCTCGACATCTTGCCCTAGACGACAGCTGGAATTGGTGGAATTGGAAGAAAGTGTTGGGAATGGGTGCGTCTAATTTGATTTCCCCTTCGGTTTGCTGACGTGCAGACCACAGGTGAACTACTCCTTCGAAACTTGCTCAAGGCCCTTTCCATGAAGGAAAAGCATGCTGCTATCAACGAGAAGTTCAATTCCTCGTTTCCCAAGGACGTCCTTCTAAAATGGGCTGAGATGATCTCTTGTTGGGAGCGGGACAAAACTGCACCAAACCCATACATTCACACGGAAAAGGGTATCATTTGTTGGTTTCCTTTATTTCTGCTGCGTACTAACTCGCTTTCAGCTGGTAACATGGCTGAAGTCCGCCGAAGGTTGGCTGAAGCCGATACACAAGATGCCCAGCGCGGTCATACCCTTCACGAGGTTCCTGCATCGGTTTTCATTCGCAGCGGCTTGGAGATTGAAGAACAGCAGTGAATATCTCCCACCACGTCTCTTACCGACTACTGATTTCTTGCGATCATAGGCGACAACTTGCATTCGTTGTCCAGAAGATGTCGACCAAGTCGGATACACAGAAGGCTTCCACTCAGGAAAAACGGAACATTCTCATGCGTCAGATTCGAAGATGGCAGCAAGCACAGCTAATCTACATGCCCGGTGCTGCGATGGTCTTCCTTCCGGCCCACGACCACGACGCCGACGAGGACGATGCGAAAGACTCGGAGATGGCAGAGAACATCCCTCTCACTCTCCCATCAAAGGTGGAGTCTACACGACGCGACACAATCTGCCTCCATCGAGTCACTGAATATGAGCAACAACTGCGTCTCGCTCAACTTCAAGACTCATTGATCGAACTCCGTCGTGCTCGTCGAGTCAGGCACACTCTCCTTATGAACCATCAAACACAGATCGCTGGCCAAGGGCAACGCGCTAATACGAAGTCTCGTACTATCATCAGCAGCATTGAGGAGCGCATCTACAAGTTTGCGCAGCGTTATCGGGCTGCTTACAACGCCCTCGTCCAGTTGGACCCAACCGGTAAATGGCAATCGACCTACCTCGAGCTGAAGGATGAAGACAATCGCGGGCCAGGGAAGGAGGACCACGAGCGAGGCCCCGGAGATGGATCCTATACCTTCTCTTGGATATGGCTGGCAAACCCTCAAGCCTGTGATGCCAGCAATGCTGTTTGTGGTGGAGAGGTTGCTTCGGACGAGGAAGTGAATGACGTGATGCGGGTTCAGTGGGCCACCTCACAGGCAAGGATGGAAAGGTGGGTTGAGGAAGTTGAACTTCTACAGGAGGAGATGCGTCGAGTGGTGGCATTTCTGGGGTGGAAATCAGAAGACTGGCTGGCGAAACAGGATGCGCGGTTGACGACGGCACCCCATGGCGTTCAATCAGGACTCCGGGCGTATGCTCGAAAGCAGGCAACGATCCTTCGCAACCTGGCGGTTTCATTTTCGAAGTTGTGGTACCCAACTCTTGTCTCCTACCGTCTTGAACATTCTTGGATCACCAACTACACGTGGACACATGAAAAACTCCCCGACACCGTCGAATTGGACCCACGCGCTCGGGGGATAGCCAAGGCCAGGGTTATCGATGCGGTAGATAGGGGATGGACTCGAGTTGACACTACCCCAGTTGCCCAGCTTCAGGACCCGCTTAATACCACCACGGATGACAGCACAATCCTGTTGGAGGAATACTCTGAGGATGACGGCGAGGGTGCAATTGTTGATCTGGAGGATGGAAAATCCTCTAATCACCTAGGTTTGGACAGGGATGATGACGACTATGACTTTGACGGCTTCGATGACTCCGACGACGATCTTGACTTCGACTTTTACTAGGGCCCTTTACACCACACCTGGTATACACATTTGTTCCAATATGACATTGTAGCCCTTCATTTTGCCCGACTATTTTCCCATCGATGAGTGTTCCCCTGATTTCGGTTCAACGCGGATTGTGTTATCGTAATGAAGCATCATTCGCAAGACATTCACAGACATTTCTGTGTGCTCTGTTATATCTCACTAAAGTCTTGTCTTTGGATCACCCGAGATTCTTGCACGTATGTCGACAGAAGGTGAAAAGCTGATTCAGGCCCAGAATGCATACAACCTCCTCGTTGTCGCCATGTGGTGTGAGGGACGGGAAGGAGGCCCTTTGCCTTGGGTACTCGCTCTTCTGACTCCCGTCTTTGGATCAAGAGTTACCCCAATGGTGCAACCGATACCACCAGCACCTGCAAGACCTCGTTGTGAGAACTGAGTCCTCACTCCGTTGCACATTCGTGCGCAAATTCAAGATTCCACGCGAACTAGGGTTCATCACCTACTTGAACCGTGAGGACGTGTACACAAGGTATCATTCGGCCCACGCAGGGCACTCATTCGATCCTTCAATCGAATCGAGCGTTCCTCCGATCTTGCGAGTGACTCTGCCGCGCGTGCCTGCAAGACCTCGTTGAAGTAGTCAGATTCTCACACATTTGCCCGCTCGTGGTAAAATTCGACATTCCATACATCTGCAGCTGCAAGCTATGATATGTCACCTACTTCAACATATGCATGAAATCACTCTACTTAGTTAGTCAAGGCATATGTTGCACCAAGTGGGAGCTTTCTTGGACAACATGTTAACGAAACCAATATAGAATCTGTCAGACCTTCACAAAGTATTGGATAGCGCCTCTAACACGAGTCACCCCACAGGCGGGGATATCTGAATGGCGAGAAACATTGTCGATTGAAGGTGGGGTATAGCTCTTGTTCCTACTACAGCACAAAGAAGACATATGTAGCAAGAGGCGAAACAAGTTGGGCGGGGTCTCACACAAGTGAAACTCCCGCATGCGAGCACAAAAACTGCGTGCCGTCGTCAACAGAGACTCAAGAGACAAGAACGCGTACATACTCGACGTAAAATGGAGTAGTTTACCCAGCGGTTGGTCATTCTTCTAAATCCACAATTAAGAACGGGTGTATCCAAACAGGTAAGCTAAATACCCGTGGAGCTGTCCTCAATATCAACCACAATCCGTCCTGGGTTCTGTGTTGAGGGATGTATACAAGGGACAAGAGTGAGAGAGACTCACCGCCACCAGAGGAGTTTTCATCATCGGTATCAACGACAGTGATGAATAGTGGATTCTGCGTGGCGCGACCGGCAGACCTGCCCCCAATAAGCCGACGGCGACGTGTCGTTTCTCCGGCCGAGTTATGGTGGCCGCGCCCAAGACCGCGCGAGGTTGATCCCCTTGTGCCGTTGTTCCCATTGTCTGTGTCGAAACAGGGTGACTAGAGTGTCAAGGAATAGGCGTGAAACTTACAAACGAAGCTCACTCCTGTGTTAAGGAGCCTCCCTTCCAAAAGGACTCTCATGGAGTCGTAGGTTCGTGCAAGACTCTGGCGTACCTGTGAAATCTCAACGGCCGAGAGGGAAGGCGACATCGTCACGATGAGTTGCAAAGTCGCGTCAAGCTGGCGAAGGAGAGCATCTGCGGTAGGTGTTGAGGACACCGGAGGCATCTTGTGGAGTGGCGACAGGGGGAAAGCTGGAGGGAACTACGAAGTGGCGGAGAGAGATGCTGCGGAAAAGCGCGAAAAGACAGGGATACAACTTATGGGGCGCCGTGAGAGGAATTGTCCTGAAAACTTGACAGGTGTGACAGTGAAGCACCGTCTGACGGAAAGACTGCGTAAGCGGAGCAAGTGTTTTCCCTCCGGCCGTCGTGAGGGGAGGATGGTTTGTATGAAGACTGTATGCTACAAATTATCATGTACAAGCAGCAGAGTCAGCTCACAACACAGTTCTTGTTCCAACGAATGGTCGTTAAAATCAGCCACCAACCGTAGCCTCCAACTGCGGCTAAAATATCTCTGGCAAGTGCATCTCCGGCCGTTTGCACGGCTAGATACGTTCCTGACCGTTCGTACGGCTAGAAAGCATCAATACGACAACTGTTTCACGCCTCGGCAAGGTGTGTCCCCCTGACCGTGAGAGTGCGCACCCCAGCTGGCGAGGACGGGCGGGCTCTACGGCGGGTAAATATCCGACCGTTCGGGCAGTTAGAAGCGCATCGTGGGTACATCGCCGACTGTTCGTGCGACTAGAAGCACCCATACGTACAATCCCAGGCTTCAGTCAAGAGTAGAACTTGGAGGGTGCCTAAACTAGCTGGAGGAGACCAGACCTTGTTAACACTTGGTTCTAGTGCAAAAAGACTGTGATAACACGAAGTTGAAACCCTACCAAAAGGGAGAAGATAGGGTGCCCTTAAAGAAAATCCCACCGCTGCTTGTTTGGGTGTGAGGTTGAGTGAGGTCCACCACTTCCTCGGTGCGATTGGCGTATGACAGGCGGAGTAGCTTGGCGATTCTCCGTTGGAACTGAAGAAGTGGAGTTCTCAAGGTCCTGGGAATGAGAAGCAACGGTTGAGTCCCAAAATGAGAAGCGGGGCCGACAGTCAAGTCCCGAGGATGAGAAACAGGGCCCGACGGAAGTCCTAGTAGGGCCGACAGTCGAGTCCCGAAAATGATAAAAAGGGCCTGACGGTTAAGCCTCGACAAGCTACTCGCCTCTACCTCTCGTCTCGCATTCCCACTGTCAATACCAGTCGCGTTCTTGCTCCGTCGATACATCGCATTATCACTCCATCCGTCCCTCGTGTTCTCATTCCATCAGCGCCCTGCATTCTCGCTCTGTCAGTACCCCGCGTTCTCGCTCCGACAATACCTCGTACTCTTGCTCCGTTGAACCCCGTACACCATGGGAAATTCTTGGCAGTCCGAAGACCAAAAGGAGTTCTTTGATGAATATCTCACTTCGTACTGCAGCAGCAGGGACGAAGGGAAACTCAGGGATGAATTTTGGCCAATGGTTATTGAGGAGTGGTTCAAGCGTTGGCCACTATCCGAACCCCCGGCTGAACTCGTCGAGAAGAAAGGGACCGTTGAGAAAGCCAAGAAAGTGTGGAAGGAAAAGAGAATTGATGTGAGCATCCTCGAGCGATATTTGTTTCCGACTTGAGCTTACCCTTCAACAGCAGATAAAGAGGGTTTTCAAGGCAAGGGGTGCGGATGTGATAGTAGCGAGCCGGCGGAACCTTCACCTCGAAGATAGTGCCCCGCGGAAGAAGTCCGAGGTCCAAATGTACATGATCTTGTACTACGACTCCCGTATCCGACAGACCGTCGTGGAGAGTTGGGCCGAGGACGGTGTGCCGTGTTTGGAATCTAGGGTCGAGGTCAACATCCCAGAGAGCGAAATTGAACCGCACGATAGCTTCACCTTGAAGGACCCCAAGATTCCCATTTCGTACAAACACGCTATTGCACGGAAGCTGTACGACGCTGAGTCGGCAGCGATCAAAGCTGAGGTTCGATTGCAACGGGAGACGTGGCACGAGAACGGTCGGACCGTTCGCACAACCGACGAGGATGAGAGGTTGTCTTTGGTCCGTGACTACCAAAAGTACGTCCACACTTTGACGCAACATTATTCACAACCTGACGCGTTCTTCTCTAGAAACTTCCCAGCCCTAAGCCGAAACATTGGAAACATTTTGAGAAACGCCGAGCACAAATGCGCTGCCAAGGGCATCGCTTGGTTGGCCTGCCCAGCTCCCTCCAAGGGCGGGAAACCTGTGGCTTTTTTGTAGGTTTTCCATCCTCCGCTCACCTCGCCGCTCAGTCTGAAAACCTTTTCCAGCCAGTGTGCCGGAACCACTCCTCAGGGGCAAGATTTTGAATCGTTCATTGGGAGTGAGAAAGCTAAAGAGTTCAAGGCTTTGTTCTCGTCATGGATTCATGTGCTATACCGTGCGTCCTGGTCTCGCATACTTCGTTGAATTCGTCTCCGACACTCCATACAGCTCCCTCAGAATGGCAGCTCTACAGTCTCGGAAAGCAAGCCTCCGATGACCTTTCCACAGGCTCGGCTGCTGAACAAAACGGCGGGGAGAACATTGGTGCCGATACTGAGGCGGAGCACGAAGACCAAGCCACGGTAGCATCGACTGTCACAGACACCACACCCCTCCAACCTGTCGTCACCCTTCCAGCCGCGTTAGCTGAAGCTGATACTGTTGGCAACAGCCTCCCCTCCTCTGACTTGTTGCCAAACGACGCCCCTGACATCACGCTTCCAGTCGCACGAGCCGAAACTAACACCGCCGGCAACGATCTCCCTTGCTTAGGCGTGTCACCAAATAACCCACGCCCTGCTTCACCGACTGCAGAACCTGTGGATGCTATCATGGTTGATCAAAGCCACGAGTTGTCGAGCCGCCCAGACGACATCCTTCTCGCCGGCATTGACGACCTACCAACGAGTGCAAGTGAGGCTGGGTGGATGAAATTAAAGCAGACCCTCAAATACTTCCGTGAAGTCCACAAGATAGGAAGGTTGTCGGCGCTGATCTTGCACTGGTATCAGCTTGAGAAGGTGCTAGGTTTCCTGGAAACGGTGAATTCTTTTGCTGCATGTGCCACGAGAAGGTCTCCTGATTCAGAACAGACTCCAAGGGGCTTTCCAACAAAGAATAGACCACAAGTCCTGGCGGTATTTTTCAAGAATGGCCATAGCTATAGGAAGAACTACAAACTCGAAGCGAAGTCTCTTGGTGGTCAGATCATGCGCTGGTGGGAAGAAATGAAGATTTCCAATGCCACGGACAATGTTCGCTACGGCGGGCCAACTGGAGTATACACCCTCATCGTCCTGGTGTCTTGGTGGTCTTCGCTGTTGGCCGGTCAGCCAGAGAACGAGCTCACCGACTGTCTCCGTACTGTCGAAGACATAGATCGCGCTATCTTGTCTGCAATCCGCGCGCCGAATGACCAGCCTCCTGCTACCCCCTCTCCCGCTGGATCATCACCAACGACATCCCCCGCTCTTACTCCGCCGGCTCCCCGGCCCCGTGGTCGCAAGCGATCTATTCCCGAAGTACCGTCATCGAGGAAACGTCTTCGCGTTGCAACGGCTTAGCACCCTCATTCCCATCGTTGATATCCTTCCTGTTACTTTCGACGCTACCCTCGTGATTCCATCGGTGACCCAATTTTCATGATCTCTGTTCCTCTCGTGATTTCTGTCGTTAATCACTACTAATACTGTTAGCTGTGCTTTCGTTGTCTCATGTTTATGTTCTTCGTACTTAGTTTTACACGTCATTTATTTATTCATCCTAATAGCTTCCGATACCAATACATGGATGACGGGTTGTGCACTTGTGCAGCCTAAGAAATTTTTGTGTGACGGTGTTGAACCGAAAGTGGTCTAGCATGGTCAGGATGCGGGCTATGATGCGGGCTATGCAGTTATTTCCCTACAAGACCAGGAACATCCCTTGAATTCAATCCAAACGCCTTCTCTGCACACAAGAAGTGACATCCCCGATGGCTCACGTGGAGTGGATGATTGCCAACTTGTTCGGTTCAAAATACAAAGTTAGAATGGTAAACTATTGAAGAAGAGGCTGGGACTGGGAGGACTAGCTGACTGCTGCGACGTTCCACAGAACGCCAGACTGCTGGAAAGGGAGACGACCATTGAATGTGGGCGACTGTTCTTCGCTCGCTTCTCGCTCGGCTCCAGCAGTTGGTTGATGTTGGCTGATGGGTATCGGTATGCTGTGAACATGTCGTAGTCGTTTGCGCTGCGAGGAACAACAAGCAGAGGGTGCAGTAGTAGAAACAAGGTGTTGAATGGAAGGGTCGAAAGGTGGTGTGAGTGTGTGATGGCAGCGCAAGCAGCGAAATTCTAACCAACTTGACAAAGAGGGTGTGAACAACCAAGGGTGAGTGCAGCGGGTGAGATGGGTACCAACCGCGACAATTGATGGAGCGTGGATGGCCGTGAATGGTCACAGAAAGGAGGAGGGAGGGGGTAGCGAGCCTGATCACGAAAGCGATCGATGGGTGAAAGATTTGGTTGCAAAATGACGATAGTCAGAGAGTCGCGGTTGAGAGCAGCCTGAGAGAACCGGTTGCGAAGGGTTTTGAAGGGCGGGTGGTTGCAGAAACGAGGAGGGCGAGGGTGACGTGTCGATTACGAAGGCGGAAATTATGGATGACAAGAGAGAAATCGGGCGGTGGAATGGCAATATTCCGAGGGCAGGAAGAGGGCGAAATACAGGGGTGCGAATCACAGACAATTTTGCAATGCGGATCGCCGCAGGGGATGGGGTGGGTCTGATCACGAAAATCGAAATTTTCGGTCAACAGTCAACGATCTGTGCCGATAAACAAAACAGGAGAAAAGAGGAAGAGGTAAAGATCCTCACAATGTCCAAGATGCGCAGGAAGGAGGGGCGGATGGCGAGGAAAAGTGGCGAAACAGTCGGGCGGGAGGCGGGAGGGAGGGCGCCTTGATCAAATCCGGAAAAGAGAGTTCCCACGGATTCAACGCCGGATTAATGATTGTTCGCAATTAAGCGGCGGATGGGAACGACGGAAGCATAAGTGGGGGACAGCGGGAGAGACCTGTCAGCGGGTTTCGACGAGAAGAGGCTGCCACCAAGCGAGGGAAGCCCGCTGTGATCGATTCAACAGCTATTTCCCACGGGTGCTACACCCGCCCGAAATTCGTGGCGCGCCCCCGCCCCCCGCCATCATAGATGCATACCATATGGGGAAATGTAAGAACACACCAGCCCGCCCTCGACGAGTGACTCAAACTCCCTGGAAGAACCCCTGGTTGCCTCCAAGGACCTACCCACAGGTTTTGTGCCAGAAATTGTTGACATGAACTTCCCACCATTTATCTGTCAGATTTTGTCACCCTTGTCACATATTTTACATCAAGTCATTGTAACCACTAATGCACCGATGTGGTTGCCGAAGACTTCGCTGGTCGCTCCATCTACACCACACTCGACCTATACGTCTCCTTCGACCAGCGTCAGCTTCATCCCGACTCTCGCGACATGACCACGTTCAACACTCCCCTCGGCGCGTTCCGACTCACAGTTCTACCGATGGGTTGGACGAACTCCCCAGCCGTGTTACAGGGCGACGTATCCCACATCCTTCGACCCGAGATCCCACACTGGACCCAGCCTTTCGCCGACGACGTCCCCATCAAAGGCCCAAAGTCGCGATACGAGCTTCCCGACGGAACGTACGAGACCATCCCCGAAAACCCAGGCATACGACGATTCGTCTGGGAGCACTTCCAAGCAGTCCACCGGATCATCCAGCGCGTCAAGTCCTACGGGGCTACGTTTAGCGGGAAGAAGGCCTTCATCGGAGTACCTCAGGCCGACATCCTTGGACACATCTGTACTTACGAAGGTCGTATCGCGGATCCTTCGCGAATCCAGGCCATCCAGGACTGGCCAGTCCCGACAAATGTCTCAGAGGTTCGAGCTTTTCTGGGAACCTGTGGAGTCCTTCGAATCTTCATCAAGAACTACACTCTCGTCGCAAGGCCCCTCATCCAGCTAACACGGAAAGACGAACCCTTCGAAATCGGACCCCCGCAGTTGGCAGCTATCGAGAACCTCAAGGCCGCGATCGTAAACTCACCAGCTCTACGCCCTATCGACTATGAGTCGCAACGCCCAGTCATCCTAGCCGTCGACTCCTGCATGAACGGTGTTGGTTTCATTCTCCTTCAGGTCGGTGAAGACGGAAAGCGCTACCCCAGTCGATTCGGGTCCATCACGTTCAACGATCGCGAGTCGCGATACTCTCAGGCCAAGCTCGAGCTCTTCGGGCTGTTTCGCGCACTCAAGCAGACGCAGATTTACACCATCGGCGTGAAGAAACTCACTGTGGAAATGGATGCCAAGTTTATCAAGGGGATGCTCAATAACCCTACGCTCCATCCCAACGATGCCGTGAACCGATGGATATCCGCCATCCTGCTCTTTGACTTCGAACTCGTCCACGTCCCCGCCGACAAGCACACCGGAGCTGACGGCCTCTCCCGTCGTCCTCGCGCCCCTGAGGATCCGCCTCCCGACAACCCGGACGAACTAGAAGAGTGGATAGACCTCGGCGCAGGATTCTTCCTCGAAGTCAACACACCTCGATCCCCCCTAGACCCAGCACCTTCTATATTATTCGCCATTGAACCCGAACCAGCTCTGCATGCCTCCTCTCCTTCCCCTCGACCCTCTCCAGAACCTCCCGACGACTCTGCCGCTCCGTCGCGATCCTCCTCACCGGATTCTGAGACTGATGTCGTGATCCCCCAGTCCCCCAAAGGCCTCCGTCGTGAAGAACGGCTGGTCGTGATACAGAAGTTCCTGTCCGACTTGGAGCGCCCTCCAGACCTCTCTGACCACGACTACCGGCAGTTCATCCGCCAAGCCACAGACTACTTCCTCGTTGGCAACAAGCTGTTCCGGAAGAATCGCAAGGGTAGCCCACAGCTCGTTCCTCCTCCTTCAGATCGCCTCCGCCTCATTCGGTCTGCCCACGACAACCTCGGCCACAAGGGAGCCTTCGCGACGACAGCCAACCTCCTTCTGCGTTTCTGGTGGCCCTGCCTCAGTGAGAACGTCCGATGGTACGTCAAGACATGCCACGAGTGTCAGCTGCGCCAAACCGAATATTTCTACATCCCGCCAACCGTCCCGACCGTTCCCGGCCTGTTTTGGAAAGCCCATATCGATACCTTTCTTATGCCCAGGACTGGAAGCTACCGATACGTCATCCACGCTCGCGATGCGCTTACATCTTATCCCGAAGCTCGGGCAACTACTTCCGAGTCTGCCAAGGTCATCGCCGACTTCATCTTCCAGGACCTCCTGTGTCGTTGGGGTGGCATCGCCGAGATTGTCACCGACAACGGTTCCTCCTATATCGCAGCCCTTGACATCCTCGCATCGCGATACGGTATACGACACATCCGCATCTCTGGCTACAACTCCCGAGCCAATGGGATTGTCGAGTCGAAGCACTTTGATGTCCGTGAAGCTGTCATGAAAACCTGTCATGGAAACGAGTCCAAGTGGCGCGAGGTTCTCCCGCAGGTCTTCTGGGCCGAGCGTGTCACTGTACGGAAGGCGACTGGGTTCTCCCCTTACTACATGGTCCACGGTGTCCACCCTATCCTCCCCTTTGACATTCTCGAAGCCACTTACCTCGTCCCGGCCCAAGACTTTGGCATCTCTACCGAGGAACTCATCGCGATCCGGGCTCGTCAGCTGGCGAAGCGTGAGGAAGATATCGAAAAGATGCAGGAGACAGTTACCGCCTCCCGCATCAAGAACCTAGAACGGTTTGAGAAGCGCCATGGTTCACAGATTGTAGACTTCGATTTCAAGCCCGGATCTCTGGTCCTCTTTCGGAATTCCCGCATCGAAGAGTCCCTGAACCGCAAGACCAAGCCCCAGTACAATGGCCCCTATGTCGTCATTCGCAAGAAGGCTGGCCCCTCTTACATCGTCGCTGAACTCGACGGCGCCCAGTCTCAGCTCACACTGGGGGCAAGGGGACAAATACCTGGTGGGTACATGCTGAACACATTGTGATCACAGTCAACAAGTGATCACAATGTGCCCAGTGGGGGAAATTTGAATACATTCAAAATGTGCCTGGCCATGTGAGTCCAATGTGCCCAGTAGGCACATTTTGATTGTGATCACAATGTACCCATCAATGTGATCTCAATGTGCCCACTGGGGACATTTTGATTGCGATCACAATGTACACATCAATGTGATCTCAATGTGCCTGCTGTGCACATTTTGATTGTGATCACAATGTTCCCATCAATGTGTTCTCAATGTACCCAGCTCATTACATAATAGTTTCTTTCACAATGTTGTCTGCAATGTGTCCAGCATGTGGCTGAGCCACTCATTCAAAATTCTTTCAAAAATTACCCAGTGTTGTGTCCATAATGTCCCCAGGGGGTTCTTTTTGAAGTAGTCACAATGTAATCCCAATATTGTTTGATTTCACCATGAGCTTTCAAAGAAATCACTATGTGTATGGCTGTACACATTCTAGACACATCACTGGATACTTTGTGAAAGAATTTTGAATGAGTGGCTCAGCCACATGCTGGACACATTGCGGACAACATTGTGAAAGAAACTATTATGTAATGAGCTGGGTACATTGAGAACACATTGATGGGAACATTGTGATCACAATCAAAATGTGCACAGCAGGCACATTGAGATCACATTGATGTGTACATTGTGATCGCAATCAAAATGTTCCCAGTGGGCACATTGAAATCACATTGATGGGTACATTGTGATCACAATCAAAATGTGCCTACTGGTCACATTGGACTCACATGGCCAGGCACATTTTGAATGTATTCAAATTTCCCCCACTGGGCACATTGTGATCACTTGTTGACTGTGATCACAATGTGTTCAGCATGTACCCACCAGATATTTGTCCCCTTGCCCCCAGTGTCAGGGTAGCCGGGTTTCGTCTGATCCCCTACCTTGCTCGTACAGAGACTCGCGACCCAAGCTTCACGACTCTTCCCGACGACGAGGACTCCACCAGCGAAGACCCTGAAGATGTCCACTTCTTCGATTCCTTGGACCCCGCTGCTGGATCTTATTGCGAGGTTGCCTCCCCTTCGTTCTAGAACAGACCAGCCTGTCTCGTATTTATTCTGGACTATAGCTATGCACCTCTCTATTTACTTTCGCGACTGCCTCCTTCTAAGATTCTGACGCTGTCTCACTTTCGATCTACCTTCTAGACGCCCACGTTCCCTTCGCACGCTATCCTTCTTTCATCGTCTTTACAATCCCTTTCTCTTCGCAGTTGCGCATCAATGACCAGCTGGTTCACTCTTACCCTGGACTATGCCCCGTCAACTCTGTGGTCGCGACCCTCTCCAAACTCAGCCCGAATGTGTCGCGAGGTCTCCCCAACCACGTTCATCATGGCGTCCTCCGTGGGGTCAAGGTCGTCTTCATATCCCGCATATCTGCCCGTGGATCTCGCGAACATCTCACGAGCACGGAGCATGTAGGCGACAGCGTGCTGCAGCATTCGTACACGAGCCGCCACGTCTGATTCCGCAGGAGGGAGTCGCCCGTAGTTGCGGTTACGTGTATAGGAAGGCGGTGGACCCTCTTGCGCGATGGTGTTAGCCCCAACGACTGTCACACCTGGTGTTGGTACCTACGATTTCCCAGGTCAACCAGTGGACGTCGCGACCAAGTTGATGAACTCACATGATCAACACCCCCTACGGTTTCTGCGGTTTCTGCGCGCTCGAGCGGGACCGGAGCCTCCTCGCGATCCTCCCCGTGCGCGAGGACAATATCCCCGTCCTCGCCTGTTGCCTGGGCCTGGACCTCCGTAACCACAGGCGGATCTTCCACCTCACCAACGGCTACCGGCTCCTCCGCGACAGCGGCGACTTCCTCACGACGGACCCCAACTTCCCCATAGTACTCCCGACGCATGAGAGACGCCTCGACGAAGTCCGCAAGCGATTGCTCCAGCCACGTGATCCTGCCGTTCAGACCCCTGACCTGTGCTCCAGTCAGCACCGCGACCCTGCGCGGGACAGCTAGGACTCACGTAGTGACTCCCGGCCTCACTCTCTGCGGTGTAGTGCTGATCCATTTCGCCCATGGCCTGGTCCATCATTCCCACGCGGATCCTCAACCATTCGTTGCGAAGACGGACTTCCTCAATCTACCATTCAAGAGTTAGCACTATGCTCGGATGCGACCAGTCCCGGCGACATACCCTGTTTTCAAGTCCCTCCTGACGCCTCATGAGCTCGTTCGCGATCACAGCGGTATAACGAACGGCCTGTCGTGTCGCGATGCTCTCACGAACGTCTCCCGACATCCCATCAGCAGCGAGACCCATCTCTAGGAGGCGCCTCCAAACCCTGTCCTCCCCCAGACGGCCTGGGCGGCCCCGATCGTCCTCAATGGCCCTGATAGCGAATCCGAAGAGAGCATCTGAACTCGTGGCCCTTTCCAAGGCATCGCGATCCCCACGCTCACTCCGAACGCGTTCCACGATGTCTGCAAGAGTGATGTCGAGAAAGCCGACCCCTGGACGATCAGTGGGGGGATCGCGAGCTTCAAGGTTGTTTATCCACACAGGATTGTCGCCGTCGGTGAGATAGTGAGCCCCGATGAGAGGCATTGCGGTCGTGCTGGTGGTGGTGGACTTCAAAAATTTTCTTTTCTCACTCGATCACCACCCCCGACGTTTTTCCCCCCCTCCTCGCGGACCGTACTGCGTCCCACGTGGTTCGGAAGATGCCGGAACCGTCCCGATCGTCCCGACCGGACCGCGAAGCTGTACTTCGGGTGCCGTCGACTTTTCCCTTCCGCGCTGCCCGCCCCTCCCGTCGTGGAACGCCTCTCAGACCTGCAGGACGTCGTCATGGTGACCGAGGACGGTCGGTGTTTAAAGTCTCGAGGAGAGCTAGTCCCCACTATCGCGCCTGCTTCCCGATCATCCTCCCGCAACCCGCCGAAGAGGAGGCAGACCATCTCCATGTCCTACCCAGCTGATTTCACGGATCTCACCACTTCTCAGACACGATAAACCAAGAAAACAAGTCGATTCAAGAAACCAAAAGTCCAAGAAGCTAAGAAGTACATGATGATAGTTGTAAAGATTCGACGCGACCTACTCCTCGTTCCTCAAACATCCCGCAACCTCTCCTCAGCCACTCCAGATTCGCCAACACCCTGAGATCCCCCTCCCGCAGCTCCCGCCACATCCTCGCCGTCCAAAAACATATTGCCGTCGCCCACAGCACCCACAGACACGTCACCATCCCCATCCCCATCGTCAGAAGTCTCCACAAAGTCGGAGGAGTCCCAGACGGGCTGGCCATCGCGAGCTATGATCTCATGGTTCATCCTCGCAAGGATTCCCTTCGCGATATCCCGACGAGACGCCACCAAGTCCGCGATGAGATCTACCTCGTGGCGTTCCCTGGCAATTTGGGAACGGAGCGCCGCACGCAGTTGCTCAATAGCCACTGGCGAATCCTGGGATGTGCCCCACTCCTGCTCAAAATCGCGGAGGTCGACCTCCCAGCTGTGAAGCCCTGAGGAAACGCCGGAAGGACCCCCAACGGACAGACCAGCCATCGCGAACGTGGGAACCGCAGTCGAGGACCCTAACGTGGCCGCCTTGGTCTTCGAGCGTGTGGAAATAGAGGAGGAGGGATCCGGAGCTGCAGAGGCAGCAGTCTTCCGCACGCGAGGCGCCTTCTTCGGCTTCGAGACGCTCCCCTCCTCACCAACGGGCTCGTCCGTCGAAGCCTTAACCTTGCGATTGGCCTCCTTTTGGCGGCGATTGTCCCCCTCCTCCGAACACTCGACGATCGGCCAGTGCGTTATCCCGAAGTCCATGTCCCTGAAGCTGCAGCCCTTCTTCTGGACAACGCAAGTATCGCAGATGAGATACACCCGCGTGTCCGTTGACCGCAAGGCCGGGTGCCAAGCTGGACGGCATGCCTTCCCAATCCTGGGCTTGCCCCTGCACCAGTCACACGCCTACTAAAGCGTCAGAACCCATAGCGCGACGAGAAAAAGGACCTCGAAACGCACCATCGAGCGCGCACCCGGGAAGTCAGTCAGGTTCAGGGGCGTACCCTCCTCATAGACCTCCCCAGCCAGGTCCATAGGTGGGAAAGCTGGGACGACGTCTTCGGGACCCTCCTTTTCCTTCCCTGCACGACCGGTCATCCGCGAACGTTTGGAGATCGACTCCTCCTTGCTCGGCGAGGCAGGAAGATCACGCTTCGCCCCAACGTTGGACATAACGAGGTCCCGTGCCTTCTTGGGAGCTGGGGGTTGCCGAGAGAGATCCACGTATGGCACCCCACCCCGCCTCTCCGATGTCGTGCTTTGACTCGTCCCGACACCCCTCTTCAGTGTTTCGGCCATGGCCACGTCCTCGTCCCGCTCAGACGTCTGCGGTGTAGGTCGAGTGGACGGTTGACGACTAACGGACGGCGTAGGAGCCGCGCTCTCGTCCCCAAGTGACCGAATTGGAGGTTGGCGGCTGGCAGCTGGACTGAAGGTCTCGTTCGCGCTCCTGAGTGACTGAATCGACGGCTGACGACTGGTGGCCGGTGCGGGAGTCACTTCCGCGACGTCGGGAACAGGGACCGGGCCTGGGATGAGCCAACCGGCGATTTCCATCTCGTCAGCCCAATCCACAATTACTTGGAGTGGCGGGAGCCCGAAGCTACGGCACACGTCCCGATGGCGAACCTAGAAGCCAGAAGATTCAGTCCCCACCCTCCCCGCCACATTTAGACGAGACTAATCACCATCCAAGCCTGTGCATGGACCTGCCACGGGCCTCGCAACTCCTTCTCCTTCTCCAGCCTACCCTGCAGCGCGTTGAGCCTCCAGATCGGCAAGACCGTGGACCAAATTGGGCCGAACGCTTCAGGACCCCCACGAGCTGAGACCAAGGCTCTGATCGATTGGCGACTCCAATCGGCGTGCTCCTCCTCGGTCGGCACCCCAGCCTCCGGCGCAATTTGTACCAAGGCCTCCAGGATAATCGGGTCGCTGGCAGCAGCAGGAGGAGTCCATTTGGAAGAGGAAGACATGGCAGAGGTCAGAAAAGAGAAGTGATGAGTTGGCGAAACCGCGATCTCGTCATTTTCCTTCCGCGTGGCCTTCCCGATTTGGACGCCTCACGTTTGCCTCATGGCGACCTCACGCAACCAAGGGTGGTTGAATTTTAAAGTCTCGAGGAGATGACCCGCCGTCTATTCGCGCGACCTTCGAATCTAGTGCTAGTCCCCAGTCCCTGTCTCCCTACCCCGCTAACTACTGACTACGCGAGCCGACGACCCCTCGATCGGTCACAGGGGTGTCATGCCCACTTGGCGTCCCGATCATCAAACCGTTCTCGCGATCCCTTCGACATGCGTCATCGCCTACTGCTTCCGCATCCGTGGCCGTCCTCCCCGAACGGCACATGACGTGTTGACACTGGGGGCAGGGGCACCTGGAATCAGTGATTACATCTTGATTACATGGTGAGTTCATGTGCACTTTTCAATGATTGTAATCGCCGATTCCAGGTTGATTACATTTCGAATGTTACCTTGACATGTAATCCAACTGTTGCCACCAACTCCATTTGAAATTTGCTCAAGATGTTCCCAAGCAATGTTTCCTGAATGTGCCCAGTGGGCACATTGTGAAAACATCTCATGTTTTTGAGCGCATTTAGATTACATCTCGGACGATTGAAGAACATGTTGACTACATTGCAGTATCATTTTTGCTGACAGGTAAAAAACATCCCAGAAACATTTGGTGAGAACATTTCAAATGGAATTGGTGGACATTGGTTGGATTACATGTCAAGGTAACATTTGAAATGTAATCAACCTGGAATCGGCGATTACAATTGTTGAAAAGTGCACATGAACTCACCATGTAATCAAGATGTAATCACCAATTCCAGGTGCCCCTGCCCCCAGTGTGATCGGCCGATGCCTCCCGATCCCTTATCTCGTCGCGATGACGCGTCCCCTCCCCGGTCCGGTTCCCTTCAGTCTAGACACGTGTCGACTCGTTCCTTCTCGCTCGCCAATCATCTTCGACTGCTC
This sequence comes from Thelephora terrestris, assembly GCA_015956445.1. Classification (NCBI taxonomy): domain Eukaryota; kingdom Fungi; phylum Basidiomycota; class Agaricomycetes; order Thelephorales; family Thelephoraceae; genus Thelephora; species Thelephora terrestris. Next base: position 209,577 of record WIUZ02000012.1, on the reverse strand, counting down.
CCGCTCTCCCGCCCGGTTACGATCTTTTGATCTCGAACCCGTAGACTTCCCCTTTTGGCTCTGTTTCTCACAATCGCTCCATCCTCTCGGTAAGACCTGTCCCAGCCTCGTTCCGGCCTCCCGATGAACTGTTCGTCTCCCTACCCTGCGTCGGACTCTCGTTTATCCCTTTCTATCTACCTGTTCTTATTCTCCCACCGTTTCTCCATTTGTTCGCTACTTTTCTCATCTCTTTCGCGTAGATCGCACTGTCCCTACCTATAAATACCCTGTACTAGCTAGTTGAACGAACAAGAAACCCCTGGGCCTCTTCACACCTCTTCTCCCTTCTGCTTGAACGACCTGATCATCGAACACCTCCAGCTCCTCGCTCTGACATCGATTCCACTAGCCCCATAGTTCCAATAGACCCCTAGCCTACTAGCCCATCGCCCACTAGCCCCTTAGCCCATCGTCATCGTCTAGCAGGAGTTTGCTAGTACGGAGTTCTCCCTTCTCGTCCCGACAACGTCGCGACCTACCGTGGTTCCCTCTCCTCTGTCTAGCTTCTCTCCCCTTCCCGACCTCTGCACAACCGGCGACCCCTCACCCCCCACTTCTGCTATTCTGGTCGTGTCCCGACTCCACCCGGATAGTAGCAGTTCAGCGCAAGGAAAGATGACCAATAAGACCTTTCCCCCATCCAGCACCAGAGCGAGTGCCCCTTTCGAGCTGATCCATTCGGATTTAAAAACCTTCCCCATCAAATCCTATCGCAAATACAAGTACTCAATTGTCTTTTATGACGACTATACCTCCCATGCCTGGACCATGAACTTGCGCACTAAAGATGCCGCACTTGTAGCCACCAGGCACTTTCTGGCAATGGTTGAGACCAAATACCAAAAGAGAGTACGGCGATGGATGTCCAATGCAGGGGGAGAGTATACCTCCCTAGTGTTTACAACGATGCTCAAGGAAAAGGGGATCAAGATCCTCCAATCTATCCTGCATGCACACCAACAAAATGGTCACACGGAAAGGATCATTCAAACATTGATGGATAAAGCGGAATCCATGAGATTGCAGGCTTGCCTCCCTCAGTCTTGGTGGGAATTCGCCCTTGACCACACAACTCACATCTACAACCAAACACTGAACCATCGCCTAAACTGGCAGACCCCATTCCAACTACTAAATGGGAGTAAGCCTTCAGTTGATCATCTTCTGGTTCTTGGCTGTGGAGCCTACGTCTTCATCCCAGAGGAAGTACGGTTGAATAAACTCACGCCCCGATCAGAGTTAATGACCTGCCTGGGAACTCACCTGGGAGGAAAGGGATGGATCTTTATGTGCGGACCTAACAATGTTATCTTCTCTGCTGCTCAGGCCACCTTCGATGAGTTGCACTTTCCAAAGTGCCCAACTGCCAGTACATGGCGTAACACACGGCTGCAATCTACTGCGCCACCCCTACCCAGTCATCACTGTCACAAAGACGGTGACTGCCAGTGTCCCCTTCCAGGAGAACAAGAGGGAGATGACGCAACACCCTCAGTGTGTCCCAAACCTACCCCCAAGCCTTCCTCAAAAGGCAAGGAACGTGCTATTGAGCCCGCACCACAGCCGCAGACGCCGGTGCAATCTAGAGTGCCCAGCCCGGAGCCGCCAAGATCACCTACCCCCAGCTCTAGCTCTGATTCCGACCCTGAAGATGCACCACCCGCTCCGCCGACGATTATACCTCCGTCGCCAGTCAAAGCTCAGAGGCCTCAGCGTGAACAAAAAGTACCAGTCAAGCCCGGCAATGTTTATGGAAGTAAACATCCGGTAGAAATAATAAAGTCTATGCAGCACATGAAGGATTGGAAGAAGGTTGTTGGGGATTTTTCCGTAGCACCTAGGTGCGGGTGAAGTTCAGGAGCAATTCCCGGACCTAGCACGCAGCCACTTCCTGAGAGAGAATCCTCCGCTAAGGAAGAGACTGAGGTGGTGTCAGAGTCCGAAAATGAGGTTGAAAAGTCCGTTGAACCATCCGGATTTACCACCCCTGAGGAGGACACTGACGCCCTTCTAGCTAGGCTATGCCGGGAAGGGGGGGTAGAACTCCAAAACCTCTTAATTTCAAAGGCCGTCTCACCAACCGCCAGCGAAAAAACTCCAAAAGAATGGAAATACCGAGACATCGCCACACTACCACAGGCTGAGCTCAAGGAATGGAGGACAGCTTGCAATGAAGAGTTGGAAGCTCTTTGCAAGCGAGGTGTATACGACCTGGTAGAGCGCCCTCGAGGCCACAAGGTTATTAAAAACCGCTGGGTATTCAACCAAAAACCAGATGGTTGCAAGAAAGCCCGCTTAGTAGCAAAAGGCTTCTCACAGGTTGAGGGAATGGACTACAATGCTGTATTCTCCCCCATTGTCCGATTCGAGACGGTGCGCCTAATATTTGCAATGGCTGCCCTTGGAGGATGGGTCCTTAAAGGACTTGATGTTCGCAATGCATACCTATATGGTGAACTCGACAAGGAGATTTACATGGAACAACCAGAGGGATTCGTAGCTCCAGGAAAAGAGACCCATGTTCTCCACTTAAAGCGTGCCCTCTACGGACTGAAACAAGCTGGACTCACATGGTGGTGAGCCCTGAAACAGTCCATGGAAAAGCTCGGATTTAAATCCTTGAGCTCAGATGCTGGGATCTTCATTTACCAGGACAAAGATGGAAGATTCGTAATCGCGTTAATCTACGTAGACGACACCATCTTTACCGGACCCCACACAGCGCTTACGGAGCAGCTCAAGGGGGAGTTCATGAAGATATGGGAAACCAGGGATTTAGGGAACCTAACTGATTTCCTCCGCATGAGGATCACTAGACACAGCAGCAAGATCTCCATAGATCAATGCGCCTACCTCCAAACGGTCCTCGAACGATGTGGAATGCAGAATGCTAAGGTTGCAGCAACCCCTCTCCTGGCTGGGTATGTGCCGACTCCGTCGACAGAGGTAGCATGCCCGGAAAGACGAAGCACGTTCCAAACCATAATTGGTTCCTTATTATACCTCATGCTGGGTACCCAACCTGATATTGCCTTTGCGGTCACCAAACTTGCGCAATATGCTGCAAACCCGTCAAAAGAGCACGTCAAAAAAGCACTATATATCTGCTGCTATCTAATCGGGACATCAAAATACCGATTAACCTACGACGGAGATTCATGGGAAGGTATCTCAGCCTGTACCGACTCAGACTGGGCCTCAGATCCCACTCAGAGATGATCCCAAAGTGGATACTTTGTCCGGATGGCAAAAGGGCTCATCTCATGGACCTCAAGAGCGCAGAAAACCATTGCGCTGTCGTCCACTGAAGCAGAATACATGGCGCTCTCTGATTGTAGCCGCCAAGTAGTCTGGATGCATACCCTTCTGGGGGAGCTCGGCTATGACCTTAAAGCCATCCCAATCTGTGGAGATAATCAAGGTTCAATCTTTATCGCCTCAAACCCGGTTACTGAAAAGAGGTCGAAACTCATTGATATCCGCTATCATTATATTCGCGAAGTCATCAATGACGGACACGTGGTAGTGTATTTCATTCCCGGAGATGACAATCCCGCGGATCTCCTGACGAAGAACCTTGGAGTCGTCAAACTCAGAAAATTCAGAGATGCCCTAGGCCTTGAATTGTTCTAAGCACATACCTCCAACTTACTACAGTCCAGTTCCCACCAATGAAGTTATACAGGGAGCTGTACTTAGTAAGGGGGAGTGTTGAACCGGAGGTCTGCGCCCGGCAACGGGTCAACTGGCTCCACCGCTTTAAGTGAGAGCCGATGCCGGAGAGCGCTGAATAAGTGACCCGAAGGGACGGTACCACATCAGTGATCCGATCAATCGGTATGACGCTCGCGTGCCTTAAGCCGCCACATGGACCCTGCATCAGTCACACTGTATAGTTGTGATGCCTATAGAGTAGATAGATATATATACCCCACATGTGTAGATAGATCAATCAATCGCTTCTCTCTCTCTCACCCCCACTTGCACTATCACATCTTCCCCTCTCAGGTAAGGACTAGAGTACGCCATGTAGTAGTATAGAATATACTCTACCTGCTCAACAGGACAACCTACCAGGAGTCACTAGTCGGACTAGCTAGGTTCAGGGAACCTCAGTGGACACTGGGAGCTAAAGGGTAGAGTGGCCCTGACATTCTTGTGGGTGGTGTTTTTGCTGAGGGTTCTCTTGATGAGGTCAGTGACGGTATCTTGGTCTGTTTCCTCGTAGGTGAGGTTGCGGATGCAACCAACGTAGTGGGAGGGGGAGGGGCTCAGGGGGATTATATTCAGGCATGCGTGTTGGTTTGCTATGAATCCTTGGCTAAGTAGGGTATCAAGGTTTTCCTTGGATATTTTGGATAGGAGGTAGCACCAGGGGCGGCAGTTGTTGGGTTTCCTGCTTTCGAAGTCCTCTATGGGAGTGGGGGCGGTGACAATGGGGGGTGCAGCCTAGATGGAGGGAGATAGCCTGCTCCATGCACTCAGCAATCTGGCCGGCTAGATCCTCAGAGTAGGAGGTGTCATGGGGGTAGACGAGGCCTTTGATGCCAGGAATTTTGAACTTCCAGGAGTTGACAATGTCCGATTCTATGCTGATGAAGGGGGAGTCGCTGGAGAATCCAGTGACCTTCTTGTTGAAGATGGTCATTAGGGGGGGCTGAGTCTGTGAGGCTGTTGGAGGCGAGCTGGTTCGGGGGTGGGATGGTATCCCTTCTGATCAGTGTAGAGGTGATAATGCGATGAAGCATAGTGTTGCGGCCCCTGATGCCTGAGGGGTTGTGGGGCACAGGGGTGTTGCTGGGGGTGCCGTATGCAGGTGGGGTGCTGGTGGGAGGGAACATTAACCCGAGTTGGTTGGGGATAGGGGACTGCGAGAGGTAAAGGCTTGGGGAGCAGCTTTGGTGGGAGGAGCCATGCTCGTCAGGGTTGGTGTCGGCCCTCTTCTTTTTACTGCTCTGCTGGTTGGACTGGTCATTGGTTTCCATGGGGGAGGTGTTTTCCAGGCCAGCATATCTGTTGTGGTTGGGGAGTTGGCGGGAGTGTTGCCCTCTGGCCAGGGTGCTGGGGTTGGTGGAAATACTGACTAGGCTCTGGTACTTGGAGTCCATCATCTTTCAGGGTTTGGCCAGCGGTTGAGCTCAGTAGCTTTGGCTAGGTTGTGGGTGGACGAAGTTGATAGGTGATAGGAGGAGGGGTAAGAGAGGGAGATGAGTGGGTTGGGGGTTTGCTTATCTGCTTTTTCTATGATTTCCTTTTCTTCCCTGATTTGTTCTTCGCCATGGTGGGGAGGGGCAATTGGTGGTTTGTGGATGGGGTGGTAGGTTTGGGAAGGGTTGCAGTATTACATTCTTAGCTCGTGGTGATGCGTAGTTCGTGTTTGGAGCTAGGGGGTGCCTCATGGGAGGGCGGATGCTCCGTTTTGGGCATGGAAGAGTTGGGATGCTCTTCTAGGTCACCATTATGGTGATTCTGAGGTGGGGGGGGCATCAGCAACATGGAATTTTACTTATTTCAGACTTGTTTCAGCCTTTTCCGACTTTTTTTGCCTTTTCCGTAACCTTTAGACTTATTTTCTAACTTCTATAAGTTTATGTCCTAAGCGCCCTGCCATTTATACCGCAAAATCTGTCAGATTTGGCTGGTGGGAAAAATAAGTTGATTTCCCTTTTGCTGATGGGGGGTGCTGTGAAGCAAGTCAGTCACCGACATGACTCCTTATGGCTGGCACGCTCACCTCTGGAGCGTGGGAAATCTGCCACCAGATGGTGGTCAGAGATCAAGGCCCCAGGGGGGATTTACCTCCTCAAGCCTTGAATGAAAAAAGGTCACAAATAATTGACAGTGCAGATTCCATCTCACTCTACTCTCACTCTTCAATTTGAAAAGCTGCCTGATCTTAGTCATGGGTCATGCTGCTTGTCAGCACCAATGATTATTGTTTTGATTGTATACACTCTAGTCATTGTCACTCAATTTTTGCCAGCAAAGTACTCCCTTGCAGAACTTCCACTGGGTTGTATAAGGTTGTCCTTGGACAATGTTCCTGGTTTCGGCCTGTGAGTGTCAACAGCCCCAATTGGGAGTGCATATCTGGCAGTTCTTTAGAAGTGTGGAAGCCGGTGAGATTATGTGCATTACCTTTCTTCATCACAACCATATGCCTTTGGAGTCAATTTTATGACGGTGTGCAGGGGTATCTTGATGTAAGGTAGGTCCGCCTGAGAGAGGTTGTGGAAGTAGGCATATCTATGCAAGGCTATTATATTAGTTTCATGGGAAATTCCTTGATGGTTCTGCAACGAACAGGCAGCGCAAGATGGCCTGATAGGTTCGGTTAAGGTTAACATAATGCTTACTTTATCACAAGGAATGCAACAGACCTGATGACCAAAGATTAGTATATTATCCTGTCTCTCGAGCTCCATGATGACGGGTTCGAGCCGGACAACAACATCCCGGTAAGATTCCCCTCCTGCGCGTAATCCAAATTCGTTAACGTACTGCAGGCGGTCGCTCGGGCTTTAAGGAAACCCACCTCGGTATCGGTAGTTGAATTTATCATTATCCCGGTTCGCAAAATCCTCCGGATAGGCCTTCTAGACTCCCAAAATGTCTCAACCGTAGTCACGCAAACCAAGTGAGTCAGAGATCCAAATACCTCGATTTCTTCATACGTCATCCCGTCACACACACCAGCATCTAGCTCGTCCAGTGCTTTCCATGTAAGCTTGTTATACGGAAGGAATTGTCCGGTTTGGATTGTTCTCTGAAGTGTTGAGGTCCAAACCTTATCGAATTGGACTTTATCAGTATGTCGCGGGGGAACGGATGGATGATACTGACGGTTAGCGGGGCATTCCCAATGTTGTCGGTAATGAGGTCGGGCAAAGCACGAGCATATTTCATCCCCCGACTCGATAATGCCGAGTCCCCACCTATTTTCCCTTCTACGTTGTATTGACTTTCTCCATGCCTGGAGAAAAAGATGCTGCGCGGTTTGAGGTGCAAATTCATTAAGTAGAAGGCAATGCGACTCTGGAGGTAACCGTTAATGCGGTTTAGAATGACCTGACTCCCCACGTTGATTATCTTGAGATAAGAGAGGTGCGACTCGGAAATGGTTTGGTAGATGGCTTCATATTGTTTTATGCGGCGAAGGAAATCAAGCTTTGCCAGCTCTGGAGAAGTGGTTGCGTAGTCCGGATCCCCGGAACTGACTTTGAGCGCAACATTCGCAGCGATGACAGCCGGGTCATCGCACACGGATTCAATGAACACTACCACTATTCCCCGTTCGCGAGTAACCCTTGCTTCGACAGAGGCTCTTATAAGGCTGCCATCAGACTTCAGTACTTTCATAAGCGTCCAAGACTTGCCTACGGTTCTGTGTACTATTCGTGGCGTCTGCAAATGCAGCATGAGCCCAGCACGAACATGGATGACGGAGCATTGTACCGAGGATTCCAACGTTCCCCCCGTCCTTCAACCATTGGATCAGCATCTCTAAACTGTCTGCTGCTAGTTTGTCCCTCAATTTGGTGGCCTCGACATTTTCGTGGCTAAAATAGGAGGCAGTATGGTCCTCGCGGATCCCAGATCTACAGGGGTTAATTAATCTGCTAAAACTTGAACAATAAATAAAAGAAAGTACTCTTGTGCTTTCTGTCTTGCTCTGGACCTCCGCAACTGCCCGACGTTGAACACCTGGAGTGAAATTCAAGCCTCTCCACCCTCAACGAAGGAACTTGCAGATACCTTAACATCGTACTCAAGCCACTACGATGGTTTGTTGGGTAAGCCAGGGAGAATCAGAGACAATTCCCACCTTCAAATATCGCATGAGCTTGTTGCTCAGGTATGACTTTCCACGGGCAGGCAGGCCCACCATTGCGATTACGATTTTCGCCTCGGAGTAGTCCGGTTTGGCAACTTAAAAGCCCGGTGAGTGTCACTAGTAATGGGGTGATGAGTGTAGTGCACCTTTGCCACCAATCCCCACAACAGATTTTGGGGTAGAATAGCCCCCTCTGCTTGAGGCACTCGACTGGTCGAATTGCTTTAGCCTAGATCATGATTGAGCCGATTGCCACCGAGCAGGAAATTATGACAATACATAGGACCACCCGCCCCGAAGGCTGCAGGTGGTGGGCTGTGAATTGGAGGGTCGAGGACTGCCCGGTTAAGGGCGATGGTGATTTTCTCGAGGTCGTCTTTGGTCTCGAGGGTCATCGCTCGTCGTTGTTTCAGTTGAACCGTGACCGCGATGTCTCCGATCCTTTCATCCAGGCCTGTGATCCCACATATCAGGACAAGTTGCAGCAAGTGCAACATCCCTCTCGAATTCTCTGTCCCACAGCCAACTCCTCCGCCCTCCACTCTGCTTCAGGTTAGGTGTTTCGAATGTCAGACTGTCTTCAGCCACGCCTTCTATCCCGGGCAACTTCCTCCAAACCTGCCTGACGCAGGGCCGAGCAAGCCCTCAATAGCCGGGCCAAGTAGAAAAAGCAGGAAGATTGGCACAGATGAACGACCCCTCGAAACAGGTTACTACGACCTCCTCGGTGTCCCCGTAGACGCGACTGCGGACGACATCAAAAAGGCGTATCGTATGTTTTCCTCCTGGTGCTTTTCCTCACTTTCCTTCATCTTTAACCCATCAAGGTCGGCTCGCTATCAAGTTCCATCCAGACAAGAATCGGGACGACCCAGATGCTGAGAACCGGTTCAAGGAAATCGCGATCGCTTACCAGACACTCACTGACCCCGCACTCCGCAAGAAGTACAACGAGTTCGGCCCCAAGGAAAGTGCCCCAGAGGGCGGATACGTAGACCCGGAAGAAGTGTTTGGAGCAATCTTTGGCGGAGAACGTTTCATCCCAATCATCGGCGAGATAAGTCTCGCTAAGGACATGAAGTCCGCCCTTCAGGATGAAGACAACAGCGAGGATGCCCCCCGTGACGCCAAAGGGCGGGAAATCATTTCAATAGAGGAGAAAGCCAAGCGAGAAGAGAAGGCAAAGAGGGTCGCTGCAGAGGTACGCAAGTTTGACTTCTTAGTTCCCGCCAGCTCACGCTTGTGCTTTATGCAGAAAGCTGCTGTGAGGAAGCAGCGCATTGACAAGCTTGTGGAAGTCCTTGAGCGCAAACTAAGCATATTCACCGAAGGAGCCAACGGCCCGGATGATCCCCAGGTCACAACCAGCTGGCGTGCGATATGCTACCTCGAAGCACAGTGCGTTTTCAAACTTGATTTCCAGTCACATCTCATCAATCATCTGTTATCCGTTCAGGGAATTAAAGACAGAGAGCTATGGGGTAGACCTGTTGCATGTACTGGAGTCTCGTGCTGTCGCTTCTCTCTACTCATCGCCCTTCCGAAGGCAATTGGCTTCGTGTATGTATCCAAAGCAAAACACCATCTAGCAACCCGTCAGACACTCTTCGGAGTCGGAGGATGGCTCCATAATGTACAAGGGAAATATCACGTCTTCAGCGAAACGTACGCACCTTACGCCAACACGCCCATCTGCACTGACTTGCGTTTCGTAGGGTCTCGACTGTACGGTCCGCGATGGAATTGAAAGCAGTATTTGACCAAATTCAAGCCGCAGAAAGAGACGGGAACCTCAGCGCCGAGGAAAAACGAAAACTCGAAGAACAAGCTGCAGAGAAAGGACTGCAAGCCTTGTTCAAGGCTAGTCTCAGACCTCTCACTCACTCCCAACCCTACTTATCCATGCAAACTCCACAGGGCGCCAAGCTGGAGATTGAATCCGTCTTGAGAGAAACCTGCGATAAAGTCTTGGATGACCCTTCTATCACACCTGCAAAGGCGAACCTTCGAGCCGTTGCACTCCAGATTCTCGGAGAGGCCTACATGTCAGTCAGGAAAGAGGATGATGAGAGAAGGGAGGAGAACGAATACGTTAAGATAGACACCAAAAGGTCTGTTAGACCCGGTCCTCAGGATGGACGGTAGACCAGTAGCCCTCATGAGCGCAACTGGAACTGTGCGTGCGCAAGCTGAGATGGATTAAACGTGCATGGTCTGCGACCTGCTGGGCCTACGTAGGGTATTACATCGCAGGTAAGATCGAGGTACTTAATATACGGAGATTAAGAGAGTCAAATGTCGAAATGGCCGCTGCCTTCATGACGAAACGTAGCCGAAGAGCTTGAACAAACCGCAAAGGCAGGTGCCCGAGATGACTGGTAGGCTGAGATTATCATCCACGGTGCCTAAATCTTTGAGCAGGGGTCAGTGAGAGCTGGAAGGAGGTGTGAACAAGTCAATCACCTAATGCCTCCGCAACACCAGATACAATCCCCGCGAAGACGCCGATGATTCCAAGGCCCACCCACCCGCCGAAGTCGAGCGACCCTCGTCGTTTGGCGCTTTCAAGGATATGATCTTTTGCTGCGGACGAAACAGAGAAACCGTCTGCCCAGGTCCACGATACTTCGGGTCGATTCACTATTGGGGCAAACCAGCCCCAGAAAGCGATGGCGGTCAGGGCGCCTGTTAGGGAGGCAGCGATAAATCCTGCGAGAGACTTGCGAGGGGCGAACGGCAGACCCAAAAAAGTGCGCGGAAGTGCCCTCGTCCTCTTCCCCCAAAGGCGACCGAATGTAGAAGCACTGGTATCGGCCCAAGAAAGTCTGCTCAGGGTGTCAGTGGTGAGAACTTGAGTATTGGTTCTAAAACTGTTTACATAAGGATGGACACCACTGCGATGTCTAACGGGAAGGATGCCAAGACGAAAACAACCCCAAGGATGTACCAGATCACACCATTCGTAGATTTCTGCGAGAATTCTGTCAGCGGGCTGGGAGACCGTAACCGAAGGTTTCTGCACCTTTTCGCTTTCTCGCATCAAAAAGCCCAGACACCTTTCATAAATCTTCTCAAATCGTGGAGAGCGAAGACGGATGAGATCTGCTGGTGCAATTATAGCGACCAGCGCGGTTCCAAGGCTGACTACGACAGGTCTGGGGGATCCGTTTGAATAGTACAGGTACAAAGTGAGAAATCCTGAAGGGGCTACGCGTGAGCCGAGACAGCGAGGGAGAAATGACGGGTGTTATACCGATAGATGAATGAAGTAACTTTCGAGGGATTTCCCAATCCACCTTCTGTATAGGATTGGGTGGGGAGGGAGTCGGACTGTCTTCTCGTTTTTCTTCTATCTCTTGTAAGGGGGGTTGTATGGCCTTTGTAAAGGAGTTGTGAAGACCGTCGGCGAGGGCGCCCGAACCATCTTTGTGTCGGTTCGACGAGGTATGCTTGCTTGCCCTTCTGGCAAGACCACGCTCAACTCTGGATGTATGCGTGGCGGTGACTGTGGACTTGGAAGACGAGAAAGAGATTTTCGGGGAAGGAGAACGAGGCAAAGAGCGGGAGCGTGATTGGTGTGGCCGTCTCGTTTCGTCGTGGGCGAGACCGAGCGTAAAGGCGTCGTTGGCGGGGAGAGTCATCTAGGTGGAAATGGGTATCTTCAATCGTCCGTCAAGAGTGGTCGTGAACAGAACTGGCCGTGTCCGCGCCCGGGCTGATTGTGATGACGAGACAGGTGGAGGCGGGTGGCTGCGTGGGTGCAAACACGGCAACGACTTTTTTGGTGTTGCCTTCATTTACTGTAAGAAAAATGCTACACGAATACAGAAAATATGCTCTAGTACACGTATCCCAGTAGTTTTCCTCCAACGTTCTTTCGGCGAGCCTCGTCGTGATCCAAGATGCCTGAGGATGTTGTCTAGAATTATAAAATTAGCGCACGATACCGAAAACACCACGAACTGACGACTCACCAGGATTATAATCCCAAAGCCACGAGCTGGGAGCAATAAGTTGACCCAATTCTCAATCTGGGTGACTTGAACGTTGTAACGGGGCGAAATAACGCCGGTCTTGTTCAGCCGGCCGTTCAACTGAACAACAATCTTTCCAGACCGATGGTCATCGACGATCTCAAACTCTCCGATGTAACCTGATAAACAAGGTTGCCAGTATATGAGTAAATGTTGTAGTCTCCAGAGTGAACCCAAAGCGTCCACGAAAAAAAAAACAGGGTGCGAGGGTTGTTTGGAAAGAAAGAGACAATAGAGTTGATGTACCGGCCGTTTAAAACGAATGACAAGTGAAGTCACTCTCGCCAACCGTAGTTATATCGCCCGGAGAAAGTAAGCCAAGTGAACTTACCATGTCGCTGCATGACACTTAAAAATTTGACGACGACCTTGGAAGAGGGGCGAATCAAGACCTGGCGCTTGCCGCGTCTTTCGGCGTTGACAATGTTGTTCTGTAGTAAGGTGAGTTCTTTTCGTATCTAGATAGAACGAAGCCAGAAACGGACGAACAAGGCAATCATTCTAGAGGGATGTGTGAGCTCTGAGGAGAAAACGCGAGAGTTTTTGAAACGAACCAAGACGGATACTCGAACCATATCAGATCAAGGATAGAGCGGTTGAGATCTACTGTGGGGGAGGAAGCGGACGGTGAGCACAAGGGAGCCCAGTCTGAGTGTCGTGCTATGGAAAGCGCGAGTCAAGACTGGGACTTTGACTAAAGAGCCAGAGATCGCACATCTCCAATAGCACGGTGAGATGGCTGATTCACCTTTTTATGGTTGGCGACGATGGCGAAGATGTCTACGGTCGGATTCTGGCGAGTCGTGCGCCTGATGGATCCAGAGGTCGGGTGGCTGATGAGCTATACAGTCATTTCCCGATCAAGACATCGCATCCATGCTGGAGACGATTAGAGACAACATCCACCACATTAGCAAAAATGGTGAGCAGACATCGGCCATTCTATCCTTCCATACCCTCTCAATGTTTCTCCCCAGGGTCGCGTCCGCACAAAGACAACGAAGAGGGCTTCTCGGGTTCTCATCGAGAAATAGTGCGTACCTTTCATCACATTCGTATCATCCTCCGATCTTTCTTTCGAATAGTTACCCCCGTTTGACCCTCGATTTCCACACGAACAAACGCATCATCGATGAAGTTGTAAGCCCAGAAATCTTGCTGTCTGTCTCAGGTTGGCATATCAAAGATCCCTGCCTAGGCTGTTGTACCTTCTAAGCGTCTGCGCAACAAAATCGCCGGGTTTACGACCCACCTCATGAAGCGAATCCAAAAGGGACCCGTACGAGGCATTTCCTTCAAATTGCAGGAGGAGGAACGTGAGAGGAAAGACAATTACGTTCCTGAAATCTCTGCCCTCGATACCTCGGCCGCAGGGCTTGATGTTGACCCCGACACCAAGGTAAGCGCTTCTGAGTTCCTTTGTCCAGATACCAACATGTGGTCATCCTTATCTAGGACCTACTCCGAGCACTTAACTTCGACAGTGTTCCTGTCAACGTAGTCGTCCCTACCACTGCAGCACCAGAGAGGGCACCAAGGCGCGAGAGGAAAAACGTACCAGGTGCTGGCCGCTCGTGATGGGGTTTTGTGGTATACAGATTGTACGATGTTTCCTAATGTGCCTTCTGCCTCCCTTAAATTCATGCCAGGTCGCGACCTTGAGGTAAATGTAACATATATTCATTCAAGTTTTTCCGGTCACGGTACATCCGGGGTTGGTTCTAATTTTACCTCCATCATATCATGCGTTGTTAGATGCGGTTCAAGCTCTGGGAAGCTCTGGAGAAGGGCATCGTTGAGATAAGATCTGTAAGACTGGAGGGATGTAAGCGAACGGGCTTACTACCCGGGAAAATAGGGAGAGAGAGAGACCTCGATTGCCACTATCTTCCCGTTCATAAATTGGTTTTCTGTAGCTGCTCGCTCCAGTCTATCTTTTGTAAGCAACATCGGATTTTTGGCGTTGTCGATGTCTTGGAGGACCTGCATCGGTATCATCGTTTGGATGTTTTGTGAATTGTGATCCAACGCGGCAAGGTGATCTACCACCTGGTTTCTATCCCATTTTTGAAAGCGTAAGCAGCATGTGAGACGCCCCTCCGTCACTTACACCCGGAGTCCGACCTGTTTGCCAACCCCTGGCTTGTCCTTTTCCCTTGACAGATCACTTATAACTGTCGTGCCGAGATTGTAGAGCGCATTCGCGAGGCCAACTAGCTCGACCTCTAGATCGCCTTGCAAACCAGTCGGAGGAGGGGTCTGGGACAGCCTGGGTGAGTCGGGGGCAGGCGTTGACGTTGACGGCGCCGGCACGGCTGGGACAAAGGCGGAAGAGGAAGGGGACGTCGGAGACGCGGGGTGGGTGATCATGACAACCGTAGATGTAAGTTTGAGGATCCGAAACCTTGTTCTCTTTTCTTCCTCCTTCTGCGTTGCAGCAAAGTCAGAGAGATGGCAGACGTGCTCAAACAATATTCTTCCCTCTCTTCATCCTCAGAATCTTCAGAAGTCAATGCTGTCTTGGGAAAGATAATCAACGGTATGCAAACCCACCCACCCTCATCCCGATCCATCCCCTCATCCTACAACTTCCACCCTCAGCTGGCCCAGAAGTCTTTGACAACGGAACTCGGATATCCCTCATTGAGCTTTTGCTCAAGGATATCAATGCCCGTGCGCAGAACATCAAATCCAATGACTTGAAGATCTCAATCAAGGGTTCCGTTTTCGCCCTTTCGCCCATCTCGCTGCCTCTCTCATAATCCAATCAACAGATGTGGCTCACGCTATCCTTGCCCTCAAGGTGCTCGGTCGCAATCCTGTTGGCTCCGATCTGATCACCCGCCCGTCCACCTTGTCCATCCTGATTTCCGCAGCAGAGGCATTCAAGGATACGCCAAACGCGACCAGCGAAGTCCTCCGTTGTATAGCCAATGGGTTACTTCTCATTTCGGATTCCCGCTCCACATTCGTCAATAAGGAAGTAGGCGGTGGTCCGGCAGTCTTGGGAATACTCGAGGTGAGCACGGCCTCTCCCCGTATCACCTGCTTGGTACTCAGTCCCGCCGCAGAGGGAAACATCACCCGACCTCATATTTGTAACTTCGAGGTTGCTATTTCTCTCGACGGCTTCCTCCGCTACCGCAGGCGATTTCATCAAAGACCTGGTAGAGGGAAAGGTTTCCAAGAACGGTCAAAATGTCGTAAACATCCTTGCGCAAAAACTGGATGCCCTTCTCTCCTTGGTCGTGTTGGGAACCCCAATGGCCCGCGAAGCAATGTCTGAAATGCTCAAGTTCGGGTTTAACGTGCTGTGCTTTTATCCGAGGGTAATGTTCTCACCTTCATCCCCGCTATTCGATCACTGAAAGACTTCCGTAGATTGTAGGTGTCCAGGAATCGAGAGACGACTGGGATAGCACCGACGCGCATGGCGCATGGCCGCGCCAACTTGAAGGGTGTGTCTTCTACCTTGCTTTCGCGATTTATTCCTCACCTCGACCATCAATAGCATCCTACCGCCGTTGTTGCGAACATTTAATTCTCTACCACCCACCTACCCTTCACCAATCACACCCCCCATGACCCAACTTATTCACAGTCTTATCATGATCCCTGTTTCTGCGCCGCTCCACCAAAAGTGGTTCCCCCAACCAATTCCACCATCCTCTCAGGTCACATACGCGTCTAAATCTTCATCTGCAACCATCTCTCCTGCATCGAAAGGAATCCCTACGCCCTCTATGGCCGTAGCATTGGACTCATCGTTGAAGGAGGTCAAGACAGGGAAGATTGACCGAGCACTCTCCTTGCTCTCTGCTTGCTCACGACCATTAAGATCGCCGCCCCCGAATTCTTCCATCCAAGACACGCTCCTTCATGCCTATAATATCATGGACGTTACGTTGGCGCGTTACCTCCCCGACGCGTTAGACCCCGACGATGCATCGGTAAGGGAGAAGTGCAAGCGCGATGATACGACCCTGGACGAGCTGGTCACTCCATTGGTTCTCCTCATTGCTAGGATCTGTATCGGCGACGAAGCATCGCGAGCAAGGCTACGAGCCTGGCTCATTCCATTGGATCTGGATCGTACGAATCCGTTAGAGGCCCGCCCTGACGCACTCGGGAGATGCCTAAGGTTGTTGGGGAGTGTATACCATGCGAACCTCAAGAAGGCCGTGGGGGAAATGATGTATGCAATGTGCGATTTGGATGGTAAGCATAAAATGCGGGTAACATTACCGCCAAACCTGACGTGACCGTTGTACAGCTTCCATTCTGGCTTCTCAGGTGGGCTACGGCAACGTCGCAGGCTTTTTATTCAGTAAGGGCGTCATGAGCCCCCCACCACAACCGTCGACTTCATCAAACGCTGTGTATGGACCCTCAACCTCTAGCACAGGAGCGCCGATCAATCCTATCACGGGAATCGCTCAGCAGCCAGTGACTGTGACGGATATGACTGATGAGGAGAAAGAAAGGGAGGCCGAGAAACTCTTTGTCTTGTTCGATAGGCTCGAGAAAAGCGGTGCCATCCAGCCTGACCAAAATCCGATCAGGAAAGCGGCAGAGCAAGGCAAGTTGGGCTGAGAGGTAGGTTGCTGATTTCTTCGTATGATCCCTCATATCCACAATACCCTACATCTCTCGTTTATATAATCGTAATCATAGCCGCCGTTGAGATATGTTATGCCGCGGAGATTATAAACACGGACAAAGCACGACATTAGAACTTAATCTTCTGGCCTTCCGAAGAGGCAATGGCACCTGTCCGCATTCCGCCCCTGCCCCCACCCCTTCCGCGACCACGATCGCCACCACGACCCTATAATTAAAGGTTATAAAGGCCCATAATTTGAAATGGTGGGAAATGACGCACGCGACCACCGCCCCTCCCTCTCCCTCCGTCAAACCCTCCCCTCCCTCCGTCAAACCCTCCCCTCCCTCTCCTGTTGTCAAACCCTCCCCTCCCTCTTCCACTGTCGAACCCTCCCCTGCCCCTACCTCGCCCGCGCCCAGCGTCGCTGGTGTCCCGAGGTTGTGTGAAATCGAGTCGAATCTGACGACCATCGAGATCCTTGCCGTTCATTGCGGTGATAGCCTTTTGCGCGGATTCAACGGCACCAAACTCTATGTATCCGTAGCCTTTGGGTTTTCCAGACTCCCTATCCGTTGGAATCCTGACGCTTGTAACTTCACCATACTCGCTAAAAGCGTCCCAGAGCGTATCTTCGACGGTGCTCCAACTCAGATTGCCCACGAAAAGGACTTTGGAGGGTGCACTGCGAACATCCCCAAACGCTTGCGCCCTCTTCTCCTTATTAGCACCATTCTCGGTACTCTTGTCGAGATTGAGTGTACGGCCATCGATTTCCTTGGTGCCACTAAGCGAAATGGCAGCGTCGACGGCCTCGGTCGTAGCGAAAGTGACGTAGCCGAATCCCCGAGACTTGCCAGTATTTCTGTCCAGTTGCACACGAGCGGATGTGACCTCGCCACAGTCGGCAAATTCCTGAGCCAACCGATCGTTGTCTACTGCCCAAGAGAGGTTCCCAACGAAGATGGTTTTTGTCGAACCGTCCTCAACTTTGTCATCGGTTGGTATCCCGTTTGTCGTTTTGGATTTTTTAGACGGGAGAGTGGGACTGTCCTCAGCCTTTCGTTTCCCTGAGACACGACATGAGGCTCGGTTTGTGGACAGCGGAAGGTCATATTTACCTGCCGCAACATTGGTAGAGGTACCATCTTCCATTTCTACATCCTCTTCGCTCTTACTATCGGAACTTTCTTCGCCGGAGGAGTCAGCATCAGACGATGAACCCTCAGCCAGCTGTGCCTTTTTTGATGTTATGGCAGGAGTTTTGAGGGAGCCATCAGAGTCAGAGTCGGAGTCTGAACCAGAATCTTCAGAACTGGAAGCCGACTCCTTAACTGCTGACGGTTGAGGTACAGGCTTGATTTGCTTGACCTTTGGTTTCTCGTCCTCAGAAGCGTCGTCTTCGCTGTCACTGGAATCGTCATTCTGGGTGACCTTCTGCACAGTTGGGGGTTTCGTGCTAGTAGCAGATCCGTCGCTTGTATCCCCCTCACTGCTATCCGATTCGGCAAGCTTCTATGACAAAAATAATACGATGAAGATGAGATGATAGACAAGGAAGAGCGGGTTTCCTTACGGTTCCGTTTGCCTTGCCAGGGGGGGCGGGTTTCTTGGGCTCCTCATCTTCGCTGGAAGAGTCACTGTCGCTGGAGGAGTCACTGGAAGATGTCTCCAGGACCTGGGTAATTGATGAGATGTAGTTAGAGTAAAGCAATTATTCTCAACCTTTTGGTTTTTTGCAGGAGTGGGAGGATGGGCTGGGGTGAGTTTCTTGGAAGGAGCGGACTTGAGTAAAGTCGAGGTAAGTACGTAGGGGAGATGGGGGTAACAGGATATATAACCTTTCCATTAGTTTTGGTTTGTCGAATGACTGCCTTTGAAGGCTTGGAATCGGAGGAGGACTCTGAATCGGAGGAATCGGAGGAGGACGATTCGACAACAGGGATTTTTACAGCCGACGTCAGTACGGGCTTTGATTTTAGGGGTTTAGCAGCCTGTAGGAAGGGATTTAGTGAGCGGGAAAGCGAACGGAGCAGCGAACGAGCCAGACATTTGCTTCGGCTTTGGCGATGATATCCTTGGAAGAAACTGGAGGAGCGTGCTTGACCTTGATATCTTTGCGTGCCTTCTCCTGCTTTGCAGGTGGCGGTTTTTTCGACAGTTTTTTGTCGGTTTTTTTTGCGTCGGTCGTCTTGGGCATTTTGGAGAAATTTTGGTAAGGTTGAGAGGGTCGCGCCGATCACTGATCATGATCATGGACTCGGATGTCGTCCTCCTCGGGACCGACCTTCCGTCTTCAATCCTCGCTGCGTGCGTCTCCTATTTCTCCAAATTTCACCTGCGCTCATCCGCACAAGCGCATTGGCAAAGGCAGGGTACAAGATAATTCACGTAGACCCAAATGACTACTATGGCGGCGATCACGCCACCCTCAACGTCGACGAGATTATCTCCTGGGCTAACCTACGTTCTGCTCCCGCCGAGAACGAAAGGGCAAACGATTACTTAGCAGCCCAACGGGACAGATTTGTTTCCATATCCTACCGCGGAACTCCTCCTCCAGCCTCCAGGCAGTATTCGTTATCACTTTCACCCTCCATAATTCCCTCTGTCGGACCCCTCATCTCCACTCTAGTCGACTCCGGCGTGTCCAGGTATGGTGGATTCAAGCTCCTGGAGAAAGTAGCCCTCTATCATTCTCCTGGCTTTGTTCAAAATGTCCCAAACACAAAGGAGGATATATTCAACAACAGAAATATTTCCCTCATTGACAAGCGTCGGCTCATGCGCTTCTTCACTTTCGTCTCCGGCGATTTCGAGGACAAAGCAGAGTTGCATGGCAAACAATCGGTACCTTTTATCGAATTTTTGATCTCGACTTTCACTCTAGAAAGATCCATTGCGGAGACGATTGTGTTTGCCCTCGCATTTTGCTCATCCCCTCAAGGTTTGTGGTCACTTCACCCATCGCATTGCGGATGCTCACGTGAACAGAGCCGGCCCTCCCGGCCCTCAAGCGAGTACGGCATTACCTTGGCTCCAGTGGCCGTTATGGACCCTCGCCTTTCCTCGTAGGCCATTATGGAGGTTTAGGGGAACTTGTACAGGGATTCTGTCGCGTCTCGGCCGTCAGCGGAAGTACCTATATCCTGAGCCACAGCCCATCCTCGACTCCGACGGGACCACTGGCACGCCGCCGGTATTCCATATCGCTCACTGGTCTCGACGAAACGATCAATTGCGACTTGCTCGTATCTTCCATAGAGTCTCCCGAACCAACAAGCGTTGGTGTAGCAACTGGAGTAGCCCGGTGCATCGCCATAATTAATAAGCCTCTGCTTTTTGTACCCACGGAGGCCGACACTCCTCCTGAAGGGTCTCCACCGGCGATGGATAAGGTAGTGGACACAGCATTGATAATATTCCCTCCATCTGTGCTCCCCGGCGGATCGGAAACTACGGCAGCCCATGTTTTGGTGACTGGTGAAGGCAGTATGTCCGCACCAAAGGGAAATTGTACGTCTCGTATGTGCGGGGAATGACCTGATCACATCCGCTGAGACCACTTTGACAGGGATTTTGTATTTGTCGATGCCCTTGGCCGATTCCAAGGTTTCGGCCGAGACCGTGCTTCAACCATATCTTGAAGCTACCTTGACCCTGGCCGATGAAGGCCACCAGATCGAGCCAACATTTTCTCTTTTCTACACACAACTGGAATGCTCGTCCTCCGCGCACGATGGCAGACTCTTGGTACCACAGATCACAACGCTGATCTCGGAGTGCGGAGATTCCGCCGCGGTGGTTGCAGAAGAAATGTTTCGAGAGACTGTCCGTGCGCTAGATGGCCTACGAAGAGAGCGAGGGATAGAAATCGCTGAAGAACCTATTCCGTTTTGGCCGCCGTTGGAGGGTGAAGGCAGCAACGATGAAGTCGAGGATTGGTAGATCGCCGTAAACAGATGTAAACAACTTTCAACCCATACTCTAACATGCACCCAACGATGAGGGTGGCCGCTGCGCACCGCCCTCTTATTCGTTTTCTCGGTAAACGGTCGTGGCCATCAAGTACGCATAGCACCAGTCTAATCGTGGCGGCTTGTTAGACTGACGAATCGACAGCACCCGACGTTCAACACGCGCATCCCGCCGCACCCGAGGAGCTCAGGAAATCATTCGGTGAATTCTTGAAGAAATTTCAGTCTCCAATGGATGCGGGTGGCAACGGGTCGATTACTGGCAGGCACGCCTACCAAGAGTATTGGGAGGCACCCTCCAAGTATTGGAACGGCCGGTTGAAGACGGTATCAGAGGAGGAAATCGACGCGGTTCTGGTCAGTGATCTCAAACCCACGCCGTTTCCGTACTCACAGATTCTATCCAGAGCGGAGGAGCGACTCTGCATTAGATTGTACAGACACCTTGCGCTGATGGCGACTTTACAATTTACATCTCTTCAATCCTTTTCCGCGTACGCCAGCAAATGTCTCTCTACCTCTGATTCATCCATCACCCGCCATTGCCCCCTTCCTTCAGGACTTTCATCCCCGCTGTTCGAAACAATACCAATCTCAACCTCTCCCGCCTTGAAGTCTGTCGCGTGCACCGTTGAGATCGCTTCGATGGCCATCTGGGATTCGCAAATGTGAGGGCTGCGCTCAAACCCAAAGAAATTCTGGAGTCACCTCGATGACTTGGTCCCTGGCCAGCGTCCTCCCTGCGGCTGCGGCATCCTCAGCCCCACCCCCATTATTCAGTTTCTTCCACTTTTTCTCAAGATGGTTCATGGCTTCCTGTTGTTTCTGCCCGGCGGCCGTTGCGTGAAATCCGACGAAATAGCCAGCAGGATCGAGCTTGAAGCACTGGGGCCCAAATTCGGGATCGATCCCGATGAGAACCATGGCTAACAGACGTAATGTAGCGCACGGGGATCCATGGGGGTGAAGATACTAACCAATGCCGAGCGGTCGCATGGCAGCCCTCTGTGTGTATACTTGGTTGATGTTCGCCAACCGCCTTGCGAGAGCGTCTGGGGTAATCTCGTACCCGTATTTATATCTGAATTCAGCGGCCTCTGCGCGGGCGCGTGCCACTTGATTCCGCGCGTCAGCTATGAAGAGGAGTGGTTAGGATGAGCAGAGATCATGATGCGGGTACCCACCGATCAAACCGGTCATCACACAGCCTATGGTTGGTGTGATGCTGAAGAGATGGGTGACAGTGTCTGCGTTCAAAAGTTTATCCTTTCAAACAAGAAATCAGGGAAGGTCGTTCGTAAAGTGAGGAATGACTGGGACCGACCGGAACTTTTTTCTGTGTGATCACGACTGCAGTGTCCTTTCCACGGACAGATATTGCAGTGTGACCTGAGCCTGAGATTGCCTTGAAGGCATATTCTTTGGGGAATCGGTAGATGATATTAGAGTCATTTTGAACGAGGACTGACCGACTTGGTATAAACGGCCTTCCGGAGAGAAAACTGTGAGATATCTGCGAGATATCAGCAAGAGATTGTGGAGATTGGGAAGGAGAGGTTACCTATCATATGAAGTCCTTGACATGGTTCTGGGTCAGGCCGCGCAATCTCTCTCTCGATCACCGCCACCTGATGAAGGAGACAGTCAGCTACCGCCACCCAAAAGTGATAAAAAAGCTCCAGTTTTCTCTCCTCAACCCCCAGGATGTAGTCAGGCTTTCGGAGTTCCAAGTAACTCATCGCGAACTATACACTGCCGCAGACCGCCTTCCCGTCAAAGATGGCGTCTTGGACAGGCGTCTGGTACCCATTCTACATTTCTCGCCCAATTTTCTTTCGTTGATCACCCGCTTAGGGAACTACCGACAAGAACGCGTTTTGTGAGACCTGTGGTCTCGGCTCTGTTGACTGTGTTGGTCATTACGCGTACATAAAGCTCGTTGTCCCAGTATTCCACATCGGGTACTTCAAACACACAATATCAATCCTCCAGTGTATCTGCAAGGTTCCCGCGCCGCACTACCGTTCGAGTCTCCTGTCTGATCCAAATTTTTAGACATGCGCGAAAGTTCTACTGGGAGAGAAGGACAGACGGGACTACCTCTCTCGCTTTCGCCGGTCCAAACTTGAGAACTTAACCCGCCAGTCTTTTATGAAGGCAATCAACGCTCTTGCTCGAAAGGCAGTGGAGTGCCCTCACTGTGGCTCCGTCAACGGAACCGTGAAGAAGGCGGGTGCGCTCAAGATCATTCACGATAAGTTCCGAGCCAAAAAAACAGCAGATGACAAGGAACGATGGAAATTGACCTTCGCTCGTGCTATTGAGAGCCAGAAAGAGCTCGGCTCTTATCTTAGCAAGGCTGTACACGAAGACCTTAACCCCCTAAAGGTCCTCAGTCTGTTTAAGCGCATTTCAGATGAGGTGAGCTAACGCTGTTCCCAAGTCTCCTCAACAAATGTCTTACTTTATTCTAGGACTGTGAACTGCTCGGATTACGCTCGGAGTTCGGGAGACCGGAACAATACATCTGGCAATACATATCCGTCCCTCCTGTTTGCATCCGCCCCTCCGTGGCTCAGGATGGAGCCTCTAACGAAGACGACATCACCGTCAAGCTTACCGAGATAGTCTTTACGAACGCACTGATCAAGCAAGGGATCGCCAAAGGAGCTCCGATCTCCCAATTCATGGTATCTCCCGTATCTCCTCACCCTTTGGTCTTCTAACGAGTTTCTCCAGGAACAATGGGAATTTCTCCAGGTGTCTATCGCGATGTATATCAATTCCGAACTACCAGGTGTTCCCCCCCAGATGGGGCAGAAACCGATGCGAGGTTTTTGCCAAAGGCTCAAAGGGAAGCAAGGCCGATTCAGAGGAAACCTTTCCGGGAAGCGTGTCGACTTTTCTGGTCGCACAGTGATTTCCCCAGATCCTAACCTCCGTATCGACGAGGTCGCCGTCCCAGAACGGGTTGCCAAGATTCTCACATATCCCGAAAGAGTCACTGAACATAACATTGAAATGCTCAGGTCTGCGGTAAGGAATGGCTGCGACGTGCACCCTGGGGCAAACTACGTGACAATGGGCTCGAGCGGTTTCAAGAAATATCTCAAGTTCGGGAACCGGAAGGCAGTCGCCGACAATTTGCGAATCGGCGACACGGTCGAGAGACACATAATCGATGGGGATATTGTGTTATTCAACCGACAGCCAAGTTTGCATCGAGTGAGTTCGGCATCCTGTTCGCCCGTGATATGCAATAATGCGCCATTAGTTGTCGATCATGTGCCATCAGGTATGCCCCCGTTCCCTGCTTATCCCTGTACCTCAGTCACACGTGTATATCAGGCAAAAATCCGGCCATGGCGGTCATTTAGACTCAACGAGTGTGTTTGCAACCCGTATAACGCCGATTTTGACGGCGACGAGATGAATCTTCGTAAGTCACAACCTCAACGTTCCGTGTGAATCACTGTTAGAACACAACACCAGATGTCCCACAGACGGAGGAAGCCAGGACCGAAGCCCTCGAACTGATGAACGTGAAGCATAACATGGTGACACCAAGAAACGGAGAACCAGTCATTGCAGCTATCCAGGATTTTATCACTGCTTCGTGGCTCTTATCCTCCAAGGACAGGTTTTTCGATCGCAAACAATTCACCCAAGTGTGCTCCTATTTTGCAGATGCCGATCTGCAAATAGATATACCGCCTCCGACAATTTGGAAACCGCAGTGCCTGTGGACGGGCAAACAAATATTCAACCTCCTCATGCGCCCTAACCGCAGCTCTAACGTGATGGTCAACGTAGAATGCAAGTGCAACAAGGAAGAGAAGCCTGATCCAGCCAACTACCCAAGAATTGAGAACCTGGCTCCAGACCTCTCGCCTAACGACGGCAGGTTGGTAATCGTTAACAGTGAGATTATGTGCGGAGTCATGGACAAGGCTACGGTCGGTGGAAAGAAAAAATCAATCTTCGGTGTCATCATGCGCGATTATGGTCATCACCAGGCGGCCGCGGCTATGAATAGGCTCGCCAAAGTCTGTGCCCGTTGGCTTGGTTTGTTCCGTAATTTGTTTTTAAGCCCCAAGTTCTTACACATGGAACAGCGAACATAGGCTTCTCTTTGGGGATAAACGACGTCATTCCAGGTCCTATCCTCTCGGAAAAGAAGGAATCGCTCGTCCAAAAGGCGTATTCCGATTGCCTTGACTTGATCACTCTTGCAAAGAAAGGAAAACTAGAAAACAAGGCAGGGTGTAACCAGGAACAGACATTAGAAGCCATGATATCTTCCGTGTTGTCGCAGGTTCGAGACAAAGTCGGTAAGAATAGCGTGTGACCCGCCAACACAGCCATTCTAATACCTCTTAGGCGAGATCTGTATGCGTGAGCTCTCGAGGCACAATGCGCCGTTGATCATGGCTACCTGTGGTTCGAAGGGTTGGCTCGTCCTTAGAATTACGCGGGACGAGATAACCTGATGCATTTATAGGCTCTGTTATCAACGTGTCTCAGATGGTCGCGTGCGTCGGACAACAGATCATTGCGGGTCATCGAGTGCCGGACGGCTTTCAAGATAGGTCCCTGCCTCATTTCCCGAAGAAGTCGAGGGAACCACCTTCCAAGGGCTTCGTGCGCAATAGCTTCTACACAGGGCTTTCACCAACGGAGTTTTTGTTCCACGCAATATCCGGACGGGAGGGCCTCGTCGACACAGCGGTGAAGACAGCGGAGACAGGTTATATGCAACGACGCCTGATGAAGGCACTCGAAGATCTGGTGACTCACTATGATGCGTCCGTGAGGAATGCAGTCGGGGGGATGGTACAGTTCACATATGGGGACGACGGGCTGGATCCGGGATGTTTGGAGGGCGACGCACAACCGGTTGAGTTCGTTCGCACATGGAGCCATGCGAGAGTATGCAAATTACTACCGCTGTTACCTTCTCCAATGGCTGACGTGTCTGCAGTCAGTCGGTTCGCAGAAATCTCCGGGACTGTTACCGTACGAGATCGCAGATTTTGTGGATCACGAACTATCCCTTCCAGCTTTTGGCGAAGAATGCTCGGCTACTTACATCACGACGATCCGTGCGTTTGTTGAACAGCACGTAATCACCCCTTTAGCGATTGTTCGGAAACACCGTGGTCTTCCAGATGGACTGAAAAGGGGTTTGAAACGTGGCCCAGACGAGTATAGCCAGGGTAAGCTTAGTCTGGGGTCTGCAAGGTTGCTTCATCTTGAGCCGCCTATGTTCACAATAGGAATCGATAACACGGCGAAAGTCACACAAGAACAATTGCAAACCTTTTTGGCGGCTTGTCGGGCGAAGTTTGTCAAGGCAAAGATTGAGCCCGGTACTTCCCTACTTCTTGTTGCTGTACACCACTGATACACTCGCCTTTATAGGGTCCACAGTCGGGGCAGTCGGGGCACAATCAATCGGAGAACCAGGAACGCAGATGACTTTGAAAACTTTTCACTTCGCCGGTGTTGCGTCTATGAATGTAACTCTCGGCGTCCCCAGAATCAAGGAAATCATCAACGCTGCCAAAGCCATCAGCACTCCCATCATCAGCTGTAAACTTGTGACGAACGATAGCGAAGCATCGGCACGAATTGTCAAGGGTCGGCTGGAGAAAACTCACCTCGGGGATGTGAGGGCCTCCCCTACTTTTTCATGATTCGTTTTGAGGTACTTTGCAGATCGCATCTGTCCTTGAGGAGGCCTGGGCACCGGAATACACATACATTGGAATTATCGTTGACGTGGATAGCATTCGAAAGCTGCAGGTGAGGAACCTCGAGACTTCTTCCACCCCCCATGTTCACAGCCTTTAGCTCGAGCTGACACTTGATGAAATCAAATGGGCTATTGTATCTGCCAAGAAACTGAAGATCAAGCATGAAGTAGGTATCTACTGCCCGCGTTGCTTTGTTCTCTTACATCTTCCGCAGTGGATAACGGTTGTCCCGCGAAGAAATCGCCTTCGAATATATATCGACGGCCCAGATAAGTACTACAAGCTACGAGAACTTCGGCGTGCGCTACCAGAAGTTGTTGTCAAAGTGAGCAAGACGACCGGGATCGGAATGACATTGCTGACCGAAGATTCATGATAGGGAGTTCCGAGCATCCACAGGGCGATTATCAACATCAAGGAAGAGGATGATCTCCGTGGAAAGAAAGGGGATAAGGAACTCTTGGTGGAGGGCTACGGTTTGCAAAAGGTCATGGTTACCGAAGGTGGCGTCCGCTCTTGTTCAGGAAATACCTATTTCTCACTCTCTCCAGGAATTGTCGGAGAGAACACGACCTCCAACCATGTGATTGAAGTTGCACAAGTTCTCGGAATTGAAGCTGCGCGACAAACGATCATTAACGAAATCCAATATACTATGAAATCGCATGGGATGAGCATCGACCCACGTCATGTGATGCTGCTGGGTGATGTAATGACATACAAGGCGAGTAGTGGGGCGTCTCGATGTTATGCCACTCTACTCACGCTAAGTTCAGGGGGAGGTACTGGGAATCACTAGGTTTGGAGTGGCCAAAATGAAAGACAGCGTGTTGATGCTGGCATCTTTCGAAAAAACAACTGACCACCTCTTCGATGCATCTGCGATGGGCAAGACGGATAGCATCTCTGGGGTTTCAGAGAGCATTATTATCGGGAATCCAGCCGCGAGTTGTGGTACATCATTGTGAGCGCTTTCCTGCTGGCATTTGGTCCATCACTGATTGAGGTGAGAAGACCCGCGCTATTCACGCCTCCGCCTACGATACGGAAGCCACGAAAACTCTTATTCGAAGGTGCACTGTGAGGATTCACTGTGAAATAGTAACGTAGATTATTCTCATTTATTTTGTACGAGTACTACTAGCCAATGGGATGAGAAAATGGACCCACCAGGAAGCATCAAATATGCCCCGCTGGACGAGAAAGATACTGAGTGTTAATCCCGCCGTATAGATTCCATTATGGAACTTGATGAGCCTAGGATGCGTCCTGCCCCACTGTAACTTTGCGCACTGCTGGTTTCCATAACACTACCCGTGGGTAGATTACCCAGGGGGAGGCCGCTTCATAACCAGACCATCGGCAGGGTGTTCCTTCTCCAGTAAGGCCTCGATCCCATTCCCGCGCGCGGTGGAGCGACTGGCACGTCTTTTGGATTGCATGTGACGGGATCCACGCTTCCATCGGAATTTGGAGTTTCCAGCTCTTCTGCCCACATGGTTCTTACAGCCGTTTGCAATTCGATAGCTCGTTTTTTTTCGAAAACGCCCGCAGGATTTTTTGTTTACATGTGGGGCTCGGCACTGCCGGCATGCTCCACAACATCTTGCCTTGTGAACGTTGAACCTCGAGCAAAACCGTACATAGTAAGTTAACTTGTAACTAGTGGCGATATGTACAGAGGCATAATCCTGCTCAATGTTTGAAATGGTGCTGATCGCACGGTGGGGGCGGTCTCATGTACGTTCGATACCTGAGCTGACTCGAATACCTGGCTGTGCTAGTAAGTACACCAAGGAGTCGCTTGTTTATAAAAAACCCCGATATCTTCCATTGTGGACTGAACGAAGTGAGACACAGTGCCTCTGTAGGTGAGCGAGTGATCTACTGTACACTCTCGAGGCATGGTCCACTCCTGTTCAGTTTCAAGAGGAACTGCCACCACGCACGGTTTCCCACAGCGACGTTGTTGTGGAGCATGCCGGCGGTGCCGAGCCCCACATGTAAACAAAAAATCCTGCGGGCGTTTTCGAAAAAACGAGCTATCGAATTGCAAACGGCTGTAACGCATGATGTACGGAATGTCCGCCTGATTCATGCCCCTCGAGCTGGAGATGGGCCGTATCGCACTTTAAAATCCGTGTTCGGATGCTTTCTCTGGGCGTAGCCGAAACCAATCCTGCATGGGTGACAAGTATTTCGACGGTCCAGAGGCGAGTAGACGACCGGCAACCACTCGCCAAGATGAGAGGAGAGGTGATAGAATTCGTGCCTCGGATTACAACTATAATAAGTGTTTGTGATAAAGGTGGTTATGTTCTAGATCTGAGAATATTGAGGAGCATCAGGTCGACATATACTGTGCCATTCTATTCACGCGTGTTAGCAGAACAGACCGGGGATGGGTGCAACAGCCTACGGGGAGTCTTTGTTCAATCTCTTCTCCAGCTTTGCGAATTCATCTAATACGACTTGATCTTCATGGTCTAGAATCTACCATAAGGTTCAAGCGTTTTGTAAGCGAGTTGAGGAGATCAGGTCAACGGACGGCTCACCTGTTCCACCCCTTTTACTTCAGGAATGTAATGCATCATCATGCGTTCGATGCCGGATTTCAAAGTCACGGTGCTGGAGGAACATCCTCGACAACTGCCCTTTAACTTGACTTTAACAAGACCATCGCCATGCTCGTCGAATCCGCGGTACTCGATGTCACCACCATCCTCCATGATCGCTGGTCGGACTCTAGTTTCCAGCAATTCTTTGATCATCGCAACCGTCTCAGAATCCGTGTCGAGAACCTTTGTATCCTGGGGGCCAGCAGCTTCCCTGTCTTCTGTTGAGCGGAATAGGGGCTTGCCAGAGGAAAAGAACTCCATTAGGATGGAGTATACCTCAGGTTTTATAACTGGCCAAGAGTTGTCGGAGTCTTTCGAAACGGTCACGAAGTCAGGACCGTAGAATACCGCGGTGACGCCTTCGATACCCAGAAGGCGGAGAGCTAACGGTGAGCCAAGCGCAGCTTTCGTGTCGAGGAACTCCGCGGTGGTAGATCCGGTGTCCTCTGAGTCCATCACCGGAATTCCCGGTATGAATTTGAGCGAGTCTTCGTTTGGAGTTGATTCGGTCTGGATGAACATTGAACGGCCTTGTGGATTAAGGATGTTGGTTCGGGCTGGTAGTAATGCTGGAAGTACAGAGCTTACTCAAAGGGGGAGTCCCAAAGGGTTGTCGGCGCACCGCGATTTTGGAGGCTCGGAGGATGGGGGTGGCCATACGGGACTGGGTGGAATGAGGGGTCGAAAGGATGGAAGCAACATGGTAATAGCGACCGAGTGCTCTTCTGGGCGTACACTTGGATAGAGTCCCCCTTGTCAATGCACCGAGCATGATTGGTGGTTTTTGCTGAGAAAGCACGTGCACGACCCGATCAGACCAGCGGATCACCGAAGCTTGCCTGTCCCCAAAATCACCATCCGCCCCGCGACTGGACCGGGTTGAGCATGGGAATTCCGCTCCTGTCCAACATATCTCGAGGCAGTTGGGCGGTCAGCCCGACGATACTACGCCATCTTTCTACCCAGTCGAGGATCCCACGCGCGAAGAAGGCAGCGCTAACCATAGTAAGTCCCCCCGCTTACAAAGTCTCATACGTTCCTCCTAATCGCTACTCAGACGCCTTCCGCGGTCGCAAGGCTAGCAAATTTGGTCCAGGGCCCACACCCACAGCTGATTCGAATCGGGGTGCGCAACAAAGGGTGTGCCGGTTTGTCTTACCACTTAGAATACGTGGACAAGCCGGGCAAGTTCGATGAGGTGGTGGAACAGGATGGTGTTCAGGTCTTGATTGATAGCAAGGCTTTGTTCTCAATCATTGGAAGTGAGATGGATTGGAGGGAGGACGCGTTAAGGTGAGTCCCATACTCATGCCCCTGGAGCACTCTTACCTTTTAGCCCCTCAGTGCCCGATTTGCATTCAAAAACCCAAACGTACAGGACGCCTGTGGTTGTGGCGAATCATTCACGGTTGGGTCTTGAGGATCCCCGACTTTGCCTTGGACTACATTCTACGATTTACATAGATAACGTTTACAGCCCGTCCACCACTCTTCAAGTACCACTACATAAGTCACTAATGGAACCACGCAATGCATACATTCAATGTACCAACAGGGTGCTGTCAGAAACAACGTTCGTGGATCGAAATCGGCCCGCGCTTCCAGAACAGTTGAGGTTGTATCGGTTGATGCCTCCAGCTGTTAATCGCCTGTCTTGGGCGCCCCAATGGGCTGCGAATCGAAAGGCTGCGATGCTGCGAGGAGGATACTTGTGTAACGATGAACTGGCGAAGTCATGAGCCTCGGATGATTCGTAAGGATAGTGAATTTGGATCGATCGTTATCGATTTCCCGGCGTCGACGACCTTGAAAATGCCTTCCGTCTTTAGAATCATTCCTACTGCACAGAAATACGACTGGGGCAAGCGGGGAAGCAAATCCAAAGTTGCGCAGCTCGCTGTGGCTTCAAAACTTCCCGATTTTCGACTCGACGAGAACGTGCCATATGCTGAGGTGATCTGGCCTCTCACATCGACCTTAGCCGGGACTGAATGAGAGAAATTAGCTGTGGATGGGTACCCACGTTTCCTCTCCTTCCAAAGTCGCAACGACAGGAGAGCTGCTCTCGGATTATCTCAAGAAAAACCAGGAGGATGTCGGTGAAAGAATCGTGAATAGGTTCCGTGCATCAGACGGAGTCCTCCCTTTCTTGTTCAAGGTTTTGTCCATCGAGAAGGCATTGAGCATACAGACGCACCCCGATAAAGCCACTGCAGAGAAATTACACGCTGAACAACCCCACATCTACAAAGGTGCGCAAAACGAATAATCCTCGTTTCGCTCGCTTACATCGGTCGAAGACGGAAACCATAAGCCAGAGATGGCGATCGCCCTGACCCCATTTTCAGCTCTCTGCGGATTCCTTCCCGTCGACCGCATCGTATCACATTTAGAGACGGTCCCAGAGTTTGCAGGGTTGATCCCGGATAATGTCCGGAAAACGTTCATCGCTTCCGCCTCTTCCCACGTAGCCTCCTCCCGGGAGACGAAGAAGTCGCTAAAGGAGCTGTTCACGTCACTCGTGACCTCCGGGGAAAGTCGGTTTGTTCCAGCGTTGGAGGCGTTGGTTGAACGATACAAAAGGGGTCAAGCGAGCGAAGTGGAAAAGCTGCTGGCGGACTTGATCACACGGTTGCATCATCAATTCCCAGGGGATATCGGGGTCTTCTGCCCATTCGTGCTGAACTATGTGGAGCTTGAGAAGGGTGAAGCGATATTTTTAGGGGCTGGAGAACCGCACGCCTACGTGTCTGGAGGTAGGAATCAAAGACGGAAGAGAGAGAGAAAACGACCTGACAAACGTCTTCAGATATAATGGAATGCATGGCGACGTCTGACAACGTTATTCGCGCCGGACTAACACCAAAGTTGCGAGATGTACCAAACCTCGTCTCCAGTTTGACATATGAGGCGGCAGATGCGAGCAAGCACCGGGTGAAGGGAGCCCCATTCGAGTCCTGCCCCCACACGTGGCTATTTGACCCCCCCATCCCAGAGTTCTCTGTGTTGCATACTAAACTTGACACTGGGGTTGAGGAGGTGCACCGGGAGCTCAAGGGACCGAGCATCACGATAGTAACAGGAGGGAGTTGCAATATTGAATGGTCAGGAGGAAGTTTGGAAGCAATGGCAGGGGAGGTGTTCTTCGTGGCTATAGAAACAGAGTTGAAGATCGTGGGGTACGAGCAGAATACGGAGGTATTCCGTGCGTTTGTGGAATGATGATAGGACGAGTATTCGTGGGAAAATGCGGAGGATTGTACCAGTGCAACACTGGTTGCCTGCCTTTGACCAGAACTGACTGCCACAATCTCCCTCCGTATGGATAACGCTAAAAGGCCTGACCTGAAACGAAAACTGGTCGTCGTCGGCGATGGTTCGTCTGTTTCTCACGCGATTCACGGCCGAGTGCTGATCTTTTTGGGCGCGAAGGCGGCTGTGGAAAGACCTGTCTGTTGATCGTGTATGCAGAGAATAGGTTCCCCGAGGTTCGCCAGCGCAAAATCCGACCCGCGTTTTCTCCACTGAAACCTGCATGGTGTAGTCATATGTGCCAACGGTGTTCGAGAACTATGTGACCCTCGTCCAGTTCGACGGCAAGACGGTTGAACTTGCATTGTGGGATACCGCCGGCCAGGAAGAATACGATCGACTGAGACCGTTAAGCTACCCGGAGAGCAACGTTATCCTCATAGTGTTCTCCGTGGACTTTCCGACGAGTTTGGCTAACGTTCAAGACAAGGTGCGAACTTGCATCGACACCTGATGGAGCGTGCACTCTCACAGTTCGTTCCAGTGGTTCCCAGAGGTCGCGCATTTTTGCGAAGGCACGCCGCTGATTTTGGTTGGAACCAAGACAGATCTCCGGCGCGACGAGCAGACGCGACGGATGCTTGGTGCTCAGGGCCAAGCTCCAGTCTCATCCGAACAAGGAGCCGAAGTGGCCAAAGAAATCGGGGCAAAGTACATCGAATGTTCGGCCAAGACTGGGGTGGGCGTTCAAGAGGTCTTCCATCTCGCACTTCGGGAGAGCATGCGGGGTAAATGGGGCAAGATAACGAAAAGGCGAGCGTGTGTTGTTACATGACCATCATCTACTGCATATCACATAATTATACCTCACTCTTCCTTGTGGGCGCAGGTGCGGTACCACTGATTGCGACTGTTAATCCTCCTTGTATTCTATCATCGTTTGTGCTCTCAGTCTA
Source organism: Thelephora terrestris (assembly GCA_015956445.1). Lineage (NCBI taxonomy): Eukaryota > Fungi > Basidiomycota > Agaricomycetes > Thelephorales > Thelephoraceae > Thelephora > Thelephora terrestris. The sequence continues at coordinate 176,508 of WIUZ02000012.1, read as the reverse complement.
CGAAAGGTCTCGATAAAACCAGATAAACAGTAAAGGGCCGCCAGCAGAAGGACGACAGCAGTACCCAGTTGAACATCTTTCAGAACGCTGGGGTCACCAACAGGCAGCAGAAGCAATGCAGCGCAGTCTGCTGATTGCTGGAAAGTGTGCAGAACGACATCCTCCACGCGCAGGAACTCGGAAATATCTGCTACCTCTGACGCCGCCCGAGATTCGACTGGAAGCGTCGCAGGTTAGCATGTGACGAGGAACTTGAGAGGGTTAACGTACGTGATCGGGGGCAACATGAAAAGACTTGAGGGCAGTCGATGGACAAAAGATGCGAGCGAGAGACGGAAGGTGTTCCATAGCGGGCGTGAATGGGCAGAGTAAAGCAGACGGAACCGTTTGGGTGGAACTGAGCTGTGTTTTTCGTGATATTGTAGAGAATGTGAGTTGGATGTTGGTCAACGTTGAAGACGGGTGATTCGAGGTCGACGGAGGTCCGGATGTCGTGGTCTTCGGTTAGCTCGTTTGGGTCGACGAAGAGGTGTGGTTGGAGAGAATAGAAAGCATGAAGAGAACAAGGAGAAGGGAGAGAAGGAATCGAGAGACAAGTGAGGAACGACGAATGGAAACCAGATGAAGGACGCAAGTAACTCATCCTCGTTAATGTCCTTCAGCCCCAACTTCATCCGCCGACTGTCGACAACGGTCACAAAACCAGCAAAGCTCGGGCAACCCGTCTTTGCTTCCCACCCACATCTCAGTCAGTTTTTCCTTCTCTTTCTTTCGCTAGAACTCATTCGCGTTCTCTTTCAGTCAAACCGGACGAACTCACCCCAGGCATCTCCACCCGCGAGTATGAGTCTAGGCGACAGAGACTTATGGAAACCCTTCCGGACAACTCCATCGTCGTCCTCATCGGTGGAAAAGTCAAATACATGAGCAACCGTACGTGTATCCGCTCATCGTCGTCTCCCGTTTGTTCTCACCAAGTCGAGGTCAGAGATATTGTATGTTCCGCTCTTCAACTCCCCAAACTGGTTGCTAACTCCTCCAAGTTACAAGTTCCGTCAAGCCTCTGACTTCTGGTATCTGACTGGTTTCGATGAACCTGACGCGGCGGTCATACTCGGTCCGTCTCTTCATCCCCTTCACCGACCGAACTTCCCCCAACCTTTCCCCGTTTGTCAGAAAAGGCTAGCTCTCAACGAGGGTACAAAATGTCCCTCTTCTCGTCAGGCTCAAACCAAGAGAAGGAAAAGTGGGACGGTGCGAGGTCAGTACCATTCACTCCCATAACCTGCCCATGCCCATAATCCGCAACCAGGACAACGTTTACAGATGCCAAGGCACATTTTAAATTCGACGAATCCCTTCCCTTTCACTCCCTACCAAGAACACTGCGATCCCTTCTCCCTGCTTACGATAATATCTATGTCGACATCCTTCGCCCCTCCTCTCGGCGGTCCTCTCCCAGGTCAATCTTGAAATACTTGTCCCCCGATCCGGAGCCGAGGTCCGAGTACGACACCATTATGGAAGCCCTCAACAGCTCAAGGCGAAAGCCCCTTGCCCCCGCAGTCGCTAAACTGCGCTCCATCAAAAGCCCTGCAGAACAAGCAGTTATGAGGGCAGCCGCGGACATCAGTGGCACCGCTCTTGCCAAGGTCAACCAACCTTTCACTTCCTCTGCCACCAAACGTGGACTTACATCCTGCTCCGCAGACGATGAGATTCACCCAGCCTGGCATGTCTGAACATACCATCGCGTCCCATTTCGAATACCTCTGTGCATTTGCAGGTTCACAAAGACCGGCGTATGTGCCTGTCGTTGCCTCTGGGTAGGCAGAAGCCCGAACCTTCCGCTTCCACTGCTAACGTCATTCGCAAGGCCCAATGCCTTGGTTATTCATTACACTTCGAATAATCAGATCGCTCACCAAACGGAGCTCGTCTTGATCGATGCTGGGTGCGAGTTCAAGTGAGATCTCAACCTCCGGGATCAGATATCATTCACTTATATCTTGATCCACCTTCATCAGTGGCTACGCCTCGGATATCAGTACGCATACGTGTCTCCATCGTTGTGTGTACGAGTCCACTCATTTTCCAAATAGCGCGGACCTACCCTGTGTCTGGTACATATTCCCCTGCTCAGCGAGAGCTTTATACGGCTGTCCTCAATACACAAAAGAACCTCATAAACATGTGCTCCGAGGCCGCAGGAGTCAGCTTGATGGATCTCCACCGAAAGTCCGCTGAACTCTTGACCGTGGAATTGAAACAAATCAGCGTTGGATTCCAGCTGACCCAGAGTGTTGTGGAGAGGGAACTCTATCCGCATTTCGTCGGTCATCACGTCGGAATCGGTTCGTGGGCTTCATTCATGGATAAGCTACGGTTGAAACTGACTCTCCGGTAGACCTCCACGAATCGAATCATCTAGACCGGAATGAGCAGTAGGCCAACCCCTTCTAGTTTTGTTGATAGTCCTTTCTGATTTGGGCAAGGCTTCGTGAGGGTATGGTTATTACAATTGAACCTGGTATGCTTCCTCTCAGTCACAGCGCCGCGCGAAATTGACCCACCCAGGGGTATATGTGCCCCCGTTGCCCCACTTTCCGAAGGAATTCCACAACATCGGTATTCGAATTGAGGTTTGCGAACCATGCCGCCAAGGTCATCGCCTGTTGTGCTGACCTAACATCGCAGGATGACATACTCATCGGCTCAACTGGCCCAACTATACTGAGCGTGAACGCACCGAAGGAGGTGAGCAGATAACTTGACAGCAATGGCTACATATACTGAACAAAAAGTAAGATTGCGGACGTTGAAGGAGCGTGTCAGGGTATCTTGGGACTGGAACCGTTCTAGACGCTAGCAATATATTAATGCATCACTTAATCGATAGTCGTACGATGGGAGACGTGATGAATGATCGCCGAAGGCGTAGCAATCGTGGGAAAAGCAAAGTGGTCCGATTTTTAGTTAGCGCGGAGGAGAGTACAAGAAAGCGGATTGTCAGCCAATACTTCTACCTACTCCCCTTCTTCCCTTCGGTCATGTCTTTTAACGCGTCTTCCGCTCCCTCCTCCTCAATCTTCCATAAATATTCCGCGCAGGAACTGTACGCTGGCACAGACTTTTCCACTCTCAACTGGGTCGAGCGGCAATGGATGAGCTGGTACCTCCTGATCGGTGACCCCGTCATTGCCACCGGTCTTGCCAGTTTCCTCCTTCATGAGGTCGGTTCACATCTCATGTTTGTCACTATACCCTCTCTCATCACACAAACTCCCAGTTTGTCTACTTCGGACGTTGTGTCCCTTGGATCATAATCGACGCCATCCCTTACTTCCGTCGGTGGAAGCTTCAGCCAGACAAAGTTCCCACCGCCAAGGATCAGTGGGAATGCACAAAGGGTGTGCTTTTTTCACATTTCACTGTGCAACTCCCTCTCGTACGTTGTACAAACTCCGGCTCTTATTTCCCGTGTTCTGACGTGTTACTCGAGATTTGGCTGTTCCATCCAATCGCCGAGGGTCTCGGAATGAGCACCTGGCATGTCCCCTTCCCAACTTGGAAGGAAACCGTTCTCCAGGTCGCGTTTTTCTTCGTTTACGAAGACATGTTCCACTTCTTCGGTACGCGGTCACTCTTTTCCTTACCACGACGAGGGGCTTATATCCCCACGTCTGATAGCCCATCAATCCCTCCACTGGGGTCCCATGTACAAGCATATTCACAAAATTCACCACAAATACTCGGCTCCCTTCGGCCTGGCTGCCGAGTACGCCCACCCCGCTGAGGTCTTCATCCTCGGTGCCGGAACGATAACTGGTCCGATTCTTTACGTCCTCTGCACTGGAAACTTCCACATCTTCACCATGTACATCTGGATCGTTCTTCGTCTTTTCCAGGCCATCGATGCTCACAGCGGATACGATTTCCCCTGGTCCCTCCAACACATCCTCCCCTTCTGGGCCGGTGCTGACCACCACGACTTCCACCACATGGCTTTTGTGAACAATTTCTCCACTTCCTTCCGCTGGTGCGACTATCTCATGGGTACCGACAACAAGTACCACGACTATGTAGAGCGCGTAAGGGCGGCTAAGAAGGCCGCCAAGAGCCCTGAAGAGCTGAAAGCACTAGAGCAGAGGTTGGCTAGTGAGGCTTCGGTTGAAGGTCTCCGGGCTGAAGCCCAGGTGGAAGATTATGGAAAACAAAAGGAGCAATAGATGGATGCAGGAGATTATACCACAAAATCTACCCTAGACTTTTAATACACGTAATTTTCGCGAGTGCAAGTCTGATGCCACGAAAACTTGAACGCCTCAGCTCCCCACGCGGCTCATTTCTGTAGCAACCTGGCTCAACTCGTCCTCTTCCATGTTAAGCAACACGCTGCAGTCCTGTGGATGCTTGTGTTGAATGTGCCAAGCTAGCGCGGACGGTTTAACATCCTCTTGAAACGAAATCACCGGCAGCGCCTCGTCTTTGGAATGAGCATGTCTGGGTCGAGTGCCTCAGCAGTTATCAGACCAGTGATGAGGGGGAAACCACCTACACGCATAATCGGCACAGCACCCTATTGTCCTTCCTTTCGTAAACGACCGTGAGATGTCTGCTTTCCAGTTGGGGAGGATCAACTCCTGCCCGCTGCTGTAAGAGAAGCGGGTGAATGGAAAACAAAATCTAAGGGTGAGGTGACCTGACAACTTCAAGTTGCTCGTTCAAGGCAACCCTCAGTTCTGCCTCTGCGGCCTCCAGTCGTTTGACTCTCTCCTGGAGTTGAGAACACATTTCGTTGCTGAGCTCAAGTTGCTCTCGTAGATCCTTGCATCGGGTTTCTGCGGCAAGAAGAGCTTCTTCTTTGGACCTCAGCTGTTCGCAGAGGGTGCTTGCTTCGGAAACGATGACCTCAGAAACCCTTTGTTTCACCTCTCTCTCGACTTCAGTTCTGAATATGTCCACAAGTCCGCTCGAGAGCTGTTCGCAATGCCTCGCGATCAACGATCGAATCGGCGGATGCTGATAGATCCCTTGGGTTTTCCTCGATGGAAACCGATCGCCAACCAGGGTTTGGACGTCTTGGTGATCTCGATTACTATCTGCAGTCTGGGAAACGGTCAGGTCGTCAGAGGGGGACATAAGAGAGCTGCCGGGGATGGATGTGAACACCAGTTCAGTGTCTTACGACCACACGCACGGTTTACAACGTGTGAAAGATGGGAGAGATACAACAGGCGCGTGGTCTAACCCGAACAAACAAACCTCGCTCGAAATTACAAGCAAAAATACACAGAATCAGATGAGGGAAGAGTCCGTTACAAACAGAGTACCGATATCAACTGCTCCAAAGTCCTTTCGCTCGAGTCTAGCTGTCCGTTTTGACTAAAAATCCCTTGCCCGGTGTGATGTTGAAGCAGCAACACCTTCACCGCATTCTCTATCCGCACCGTTAACGAGCCGAGGGCCGACAACAGTTCATCATCCGCAAGCTTCTCGAAGGAAGGTAGCAGATGATTCGGATTGCCAGCAAACCGAACTAGTCCACCCTGCCGAGCGTCGTCCGACAACGCAGATGAACTTCCCTTCCGGTCGGGCAGAGGGTTAAACACTTGTGATGCGGTAAGACTCTCAAACCGCAAACACAACATCCCCAGCGCCCGGACCTGCTCCGCCGTAAACTGGACTTTGGGGTCCGGAGTGAGGGCGCTCATCGCCTCGTGTTGCTCCATGTTCTTGCGCCCCTCGAGCTCCCGAGGCAAGACGATAGACAATAGTTCCGGAACTTCCAGTCCTTTCAACTTGACTTCCCCTACCGGCTCCATAACCACGCCAATGGCCCGGATCGCCTCCACCACCGCAGGAGGTTGCAGGTAAGAGAATTCAGTCTCTGGACCTACATCAAGGATTTTGGCGTTGATTTCCCGAACCACGTCCGCGCTACACATGATCTCGCCCCCTGCTGCGCTGCCGCAGATCCTCGAAGACCTATTAACCATCGGGCCAAAATAATCCATCCTATGCGTTACAGGATCTGGTTCGCACACCGGATAACCGCAATGGATGCCCATCCGAACGGACAAGCCCCTCGCGACCACCCTGCCTCCCTGATCCCTAATCTCCCTTCCCTCATCGCTCTCCAGGATGTCAGCAGGCCAATCCGCTTTGAGGAGATCAACTTGGACTGATAAACACCACAAGAGGGCGGAGAGGACGGTGTGAAAGGAACACATGAATGCATCTCCCTCGGTCTTGACCTCGTACCCTCCACAAATCCGCAGTTGCCGACGAAGAAGGTCACCGTGTACGCTCATCGCGGCTGGCATTCCCGCGTTCGTCTCCCATAAACTTGTTGAATTTCGTATATCGGTGAAGACCAATGCTATGTGCCCCATGGGGGCGTCGACTTCGTCGTCCAATCGGCGTACCGCGCGGAGGGCGATGTCGTCCTTTTTCTTGCGTCTTGTCAACTCCCGTAGTCCAGGGCCGAAGATCTCTCGCGGTCCGGGGTTCAATATGTCGGAGACTTTTATGACCATTATCATCGTGCTGCCGTCTGCCCCGTAGCTGATCGCGAAGTCGCGCAATTTCTGAGCGGCAATCATAGGGTCATTCCGTTCTTGTCGGGCGATGTCAACTGCGGTTTGCGGGGAGACGAAGTCCCAAAGCCCCCTGTTCCCAACGATGATGAACTCGTCAACCTCAGATATGGGCCAGGTGAAGACATCCGGGCCGGCGTTGATGACTGGTAGCAGGTGGAAGAAGCCAAAGGATCGAGAGACGTCAATCTCATCACCAACTAACCCTTTCGGCGATACCCAACCCTCAGCTGAGCGGATCCTCCCGATCTCTTCGAATGGGTCGTGTTTTCTGGAAAGCATAACCGCCTGTCCATGTCGGGAAATGACCGCGAGAGAGTCACCGGTATTTGCAACGTAGAGGGTCTTGTCGAAGACGTAGACGACAATTCCGGAAGCGCCGCTGCGGCCGCTCGACTTCTCGGGGTAATACGTTGTGGAAACGCTAGCGTGTGAAGTTTTGCGCTGGTTGTATGCGGTGGAGTGCAAGTAGTCGTATCCCAGTTTATTGAGCCGCAGGAACGTTCGACGGAGAGCGTCTGGAACTGTGCCGCCATCGCGGAGATCTTCTAGCTGTTTCGAAAAGACAGGGAGGAAGTTATCACGGATGTATTTCGAGAACCGGTTATTGCTTGATATCGGTTGAGCCCTCCCAAAAAGCGCAAAGACGGCTTCGTTATCATTTTGACGGAATTGCGGCTGAACCAGATCGAACATGGTAACGTGGTCAGTCTTTCCAAGGGTATCGGCAATCCCGTAGGCCATTTGGTTAACTTCCGATGACGATGTGCGGACGCGCCTGTCCTCGTGTTCGTCGGGGATGGTTGGAACGAAGACCGTCGTCACGTCCATAAGCCCCAGGACCCGGAGTTGGAGTAGACCAGAAAAATCTGCAAGCACTTTTCGCTGGTTCTGGTCCCTTGAGAGCTTTGGATTCGTATCCGGTTTGATCTCGAGGCGTTTGTTGCCAGAAAGGTTCAGATACCGCAAGTTTTGGTTGAAGTTCCTGATAACATGATTGGCGTGATTCAATGGAGGGGATTCATCAAGAGGATTCATCAAGCTCACCAATTCCAGTCAAACTCCCAGTTGTTGATGTTATACTTGAGCACATTGCTACTGACGTCCAGTGCAGCAAGACTCTGAATCTTGCCTAATTCCTGCGGGAGAGTCTGTAACTTGTTGCCGTTGAGGAATAACACCTGAAGGCGTGTTAGTCGATGGAGGTCCTCCGTTGGAATGGTGGAAAGGCTATTTCCGCTCAGATAAAGCTCCTCTAGTTTGGTGAGGTTCCCAAAGAATGAGGGGGGCAATTCCTGGATCTCATTGAACGAAAGATTCAGGACGTGGAGTTCCATAAAGAAACCCAGTAATCCGAGAGCTTCATCGCCAAACTTGTTCTCCCCCAGGAATAATCGCTCTAGTGAGTAGGCCAAAGGAGGGCGGGAAGAAGACGGAGGCTCGTTTAAAACTGAACCGACGGTGGAGCCCTTTCGGATTGAAGCGATGCTGCCTGTCCGTAACGAGGGCAAGGATTCGGAGCGAGTCACCCCCGAGGAGGGCTCATGCCAAGTGTGAATGAGGTTTGAAGTAAAATTAACGTGAATCAGGGATGCGCAATTCCAGATAGTCACTGGGATGTCTTCGATGCTGTTGTTATGGGCATCAAGAATTTCCAGCTTTTGCAACTTCCCGATACTTGATGGGAGAGCTAAAAGCTGGTTGTTCGAACAAGAAAGTTTGATTAAGGAGTGAAGATCTCCAACTTGATCTGGAATGTGGCGAATGCGATTATGGTCCAGGAGCAGGTGCCGAAGGGAGGTGAGGTGTGAGAGAGCAAAGCTATCGAGGTTGGACAACTTGGCGTGAGATATGTCGAGGGTGAGGAGGGCATAGGGCTGTCCGACTGGACCGGGGATCAGAGTCAGTGTAGTGATATCATTGTGTGATGCGTCCACCTCAGTGACGGAAGGGCCTAGGGAAAGTTCTAGTATATGGACGGAATTGTGGTTTGCGACTAAAGTCTCCAATTTCGGAAGCAAACAGATGGCCGTGAGATCGACCAATTTGTTTCTCCTACAATCGAGAATGCGGAGATTCGAAAGGCGACTGCAGTCATCGGGTACCCTCGAGATCATATTCCCAACCACGACCAATTTCTCTAATGACCGCAAGCGTCCTAGGCCGTCGGGCAGTTCGGTGATCATATTGAAGGAGAGGTCCAGATCCATAAGGCCCTCCATCTGTGTGACTACCTCTGGAAACGTCTTGAACTTATTGTTTGAGATGTTGAGAAACTTGAGCGAGCGTAGACGCGGAAAATACCAAGGGAGTCGCTCGATCCTGTTGTTCTGAACTTTCAACGTTGTCAAACCCGAAAGGTGGTCCAAAGCGGCATCCTCGAGATCTACAATCCTGTTACAAGAGAGGTCAAGGCGTTGGAGGGTAGCACAATGCCGGACACTGTGAGGGACCTTCTTCATCGCCATGTAGGATAGTCGCAGATCACGAAGAGTTGTGCAGCCTTGGATGAAGTCTAGAGGGATTTCGAGCATAGGATTCCGCGAGAGGTTGAGCACACTGATTGTATCGGCATGCTTGTGTAGAACCACGGGTACAGTTTTGAGACTCCTCCCGGTCAGGTCGATGTATTCAAAGTCGTCAAAGGTCAACTCTTCTTCCTAAAAGAGAGGCCGCATGAGCGAAGCATACAGGGAAACGAAAGAGTTTTCCTACTGCAGGGCCGAGGAGGGTGCTTTTGTAAACAAACGTTAACAGGAAACGCATATCATCGGCACCTAGCATATCAAGTCCGTCGGCTGCAGTGTAACCGGCTTGTTCGAGCCTCCGTCGCATTATGTCTGCGGGACGTTCTGTCATGGCAAGGACGCGCTCCCGATTCCTCTCCTTCAAATAAAGTCGGTGAACCTCGCGTTCGGAATCAAGCAGTTTCTTTATCAGCTGGGATGTAACGTCGGCAACTGTGGCAGCGAGACCGATCGAAACGACGTGGTAGGTGTTGCTTGCCCGGTATATCCGTATCTTGTACGCTTTGCCATGCGACGAGCCAGGTCTCCCACCGTTCTGACGCGAGGATTGAGTCTTGCGACGGGATTTACGTTTGTTGGAGGTGGACATTGGAGGGCCTGGGGTTGGGGAATTGACCGCAGAAGCGTCGTCTTCAGAACTTGACCCGTATTCTTCTGGTTTTGCCACGCCCTCCTTCTCGACCGCCCAGCTCTCCGGGGCAGTCCAAGCAGTGGATGCATCGTCATCTACCCTAAAGATATTGATATCCGGAAGAACAGTGTTTGGAGAGATCTTCCGGTTGTCGTAGTGCTTTCGCCTGACGACGGAGGAGGAAGGCAAGAAGGGATCACTGAATGTGGGAGGGGAATTGTACGGAACATGGCGGAAACTGGCGTCGGAAAGCTGACTGTCGATGCCACTGCTGAGAGAACTGCTGTCATGGTGATGGTTTAGATCGACGATTCCCTCCATCTCGTCAAGGTTTGTGTCGAGCCTGAACACTGTCTCAGAAGAAGTAGTGAGGTTGTTGATGGAGACGGTGGAATCGGAATGGGAACTCCGGGTTGACTTTTTCTTGCTTTTAATCGACCTATCCTTCCTTGTGGCTTGGAGGGGCAGAGGGGGGACTGGTGGATGTGTAAAAGAGCGGAGAGAAGAAGTGTCGTCTCTTAGTTTGCTTCGAGAACGCTTCTTCATCATGTTGGCAAGCAGGTTTATAGAGGACTTGGGTTTCCGCAATTCTGCACGAGAGTCGATATGAGGAAGGCTCAAAGAGGAGTCGAACGAGTCGGCAACGGACGAATCAAAGCTTTGGGCATCGCTGGGCCTCCCGGAGCGATGGTGAACGTAAGGGAGGTTTACGAGGCTCCCTGAACGGGTGGATCCACCCAAGACAAGAGAAGATAGTGACGATTTGGTGGGGATTAGTCGTTGGTTGGGTTTTGGGGGGGGAGTAGGCTGCAAAGGGGGTAAATGCGCGGGGTTGGCGGAGGAGATTTAGAAACTGACTGGTTCATCGTCCTGGGCAGATACCCAGGGGGCGATTGTGGCATCCTGGGGAGGGGAAACAGTCGAGGAATCGACTGGGGTCAAGTGGGTGGCATTTGTGCCGGGTAGGAAACCCAAAGACATGTCGGAGACCATCATTTCCGTCCTCGAAGGCGGGCGTCGGCGGGGGCGGTGATGGCGGTAGAAGATGGCGGGGTGTGGCTCGACGGAAGCGGCGGAGGGTGGTCGTTGGAGGGGAAAGCAAGAGCAATGATTGATATTACATAATCTACTTCTGTCTCTTGTAGATCTTATTCAAGAACTTGGTAAACACATCTCTACGAAGCACGAGTCCAGATCCCTCTGGTATCTTCTCGATCTCACCCTTCAGCTTGATGTAAACTCCCTCTTCGTACTCGTTGTAAATCCCCGCGATGTCCAGCTCATTAAACACGGTCTTCACTCGTGCCTCCTTCTCGCCATCCTTTCGTCCGTAGTTCTCGTCGAGGATCGTACGAATCTCCTCTTTGCGCTTCGCAGAAACAGTCTCTCTAATCTTGTTGAACGCACTGTTGTTGTCCATTGCGTATGATGGAGGTGTCAAAGACCGAGTGGCTCCCGTAGTATCCAGGACCGCAAGGGCGGTGTTGATCACCCAAGAGCACTTGTTGTCCAGAATATCTTAGTCGAGCGTCAGCTTTCGCTGGATCTCATCCGAGGCCGACTTTCATACCTGTACCGACCTTGCCTAACAGCTCGGCCGGAATGTGGTAGTCCAGGAAGTCGTCCTGGATCTGGAAATACTCCCCAATCTGGAGCAGGATGGAAAGGGCGACGTCATATGGCTTTATAGTCTCGTTGGGGGATACCTGGCTTGGGTATGAGTCTGGAATCCTGGCCATGTGCATGGCCAGAGCCACCGGAAGATAGAAGGAATAGAAAGCGGTCTTGTAGACCACAATCAGTCGATGCCTGCACATGGGTCAGACGGTGAAAGCACCAAAAACGATCGACACACTTTGTCAGATTGAACTTTGATAGATCTACGCGATCTTCAGGAGCAGTGATCAAATCGATGAGCTGCCCGATTTCCGTTTGGTGAGTCGTCTCATGAAAGAGCTCGACAAGGTCAATGTAATAGCTCTCTTGTCTGAAATGATTCTTGATGAGGAGGTAAATCGCAGCCTCGAGCATGAACGCGTCGTTTATGGCGATCAGGCCGACTTCGGGATTCTTGTACCAGCATGGTTGCCCTCGACGGGTGACCGAAGAGTCCATGACATCGTCGGAAACGAGGAAGAACGCTTGCAACTGTGCGATCTCTTCAGGAAAGAAGGAACTACCTGTTATATGAAAACTCACGAGCTCAACACACCAACCGAGGATGGCGGCTTTCTCGTATTCGTCCTCGGTTAGGCTTGAACCCTTAAGGACCTCTAGCGAGTCTACGACCGAAATTCCTCTGTTGAGCTTTCCGCCTGGTACGTTGTAGTCGAGGTTCTGTACAGGATGAGCACATGCTAGGACGCCGAAAGCGGCACGCACTCTAGTATACCACTGGATGGCCTCCTCAGGCATGCCCTGGGCAGTGATATGGTCGATCAGCTCTGATCTAATGCGAGGGTACACGTTCTCGAATCTCTGTTTCGCCATTGCTGGTGGTGAGGGGAAAACCAAGATGGGACGAGATTTGAAGGCTTTTAAAGGTCGAACGATGTTTCACACGCTGATAATTTCTAGCACTATATATTGTACTTAAGCGTACAAGGAAAAACAACAGACAAAGCAAATTATTGTTCTCGTGAAGCCTCAACAAGCTCGAGGTAGCTCTCCGGAACGAGGGCATGTCCCCCGTCCCCCTTCTCTGCGACCGCCCAACCGACACCACCACCTCGACCGATAACGTACACCACCTGGTCCTCCTCCAACGCCATCTCTGCGGTCCCCTCAGGTTCAAAAGCATACAGCGCGCGGTATCTGCCAGGGACAAGAGGGCCACCGTCATCTTCGTCTCCTCCTGCCCCATCGTAGTTTCCTTCGTCTTCGTCAGCCCCATCGTACGAGAATGCACGTTTTTCCTCGGCGGGAGAAGAAACATCAAAATTGCGGTCAAAATCCGTCTTTGACGGAGGTTCTGTGCCATCAGATGACTGTTGTTTCCCACCGCTGAATGAGGACCAACTCAGTCGATTGGTGATCCCGGACCACGAGAAACCTCCCCATCCGCTGTTGCGTCTCCCATCCGAGTCGCTATCGTCATCCGAGGAGGACTCAGATCCCGTCTGGCTATGCCTGTTAGCCCGAGGCGCATCCGGACCTCGACCGCTGAACCGGTCGTCGGTAGTAGGGAAAGCAAAGTCACGAATCTTAACCAGGAGCGATCGCCGTGGCTCAGTGGTCGTGTGTTGAGGTTCAGGAGAGCAAGTTTCGAACTTGACTTCCTGGTTAAGTTTAGAGAGTCGCTTGAGATTCGAAGGGGAGGACATGCGCGCGATCTCTGACCCAGACGAGGTCGACCTCTGTGAGAGGGCGGCCGACGCTCGGCGGGAGATTGCAGGGGAAGGTGGGGCGGGCCTCGACGACAAGAGCTGTGAATCGCGAGTGGGGGTAGACGTTGAAGAGTTCCGGGACTCGTTGATATTTTTGTCCACCATCGTTTCTCCTTGTGGTTGCTGATCCTGGGTGGGTTGGTTGTCAGGGACGTCCTCTTTCAAAATACTCTTCTTTCGACTAAATCTGGAGGAAGGGGGAGGTTTGCACGCAAACTCGTGAGCACCAGGCCTGGGCGGAGGTAAAAACGAAGAAGACGGGGATGGAAAGGGCGAAGACGACGGTGGTTTATCAATCACAAGAGACAAACGCGGTGGCTCTGTTTGATTAGATTTTAGGTCAAAGCTCAAGTTCGGATTCGAACGTCCGTCTGACCTGGGCTACCTATGAGATTATTTGTCGTCGTCGAGGTCGAGTCCAAGACGGAGGCCATGGACCGAAATGATGAGTGACGATGAGTGGAAGAAGCTGAGGTTATCAAGTCACGTGCTACACATTCCGAAAGTAGTACTCTGGGAGGACATGACTAAGTTTGCGAATATCTTCCTCGTTGTGCCCTTCACTCCGGGGCATTATCGAGAATTTCATGGACCCGACCGCTTCGGTCAGAATATCGCCCTTGCTTGCCGCATCATGCAGATTCTCAAGGATGTTGACGGCGACGTGCCTGGAAGTGTCTGCGTTTGACCGCAAGGTTTTGAGCACCTCGTCCGTGGTGACCGCATCCGTGTTTGGTCGCCACGAGTCATAATCCGTCGAGGTAGCGATGAGGGCGTATCTTGAGAAGGTTCGTGTGAGAAAGGGGATGAAGGATATAAGACAGGCGACCGTACCCCAGTTCTGCCTCCCTAGCCAACTTGGATTCAGGCAAGACGCTCATATTGATCAGGTCAGCACCCCAACTTCTGTACATGTTGCTCTCTGCACGGGTTGAAAACTGGGGCCCTTCGATACAGATGATGGTTTTGTTCGTGTGGAGTTTCACGCCCCTGCCCTCCTCTTCCAATGCCTGCCTTACTTGGCTCTCTAACCAAGTGACAAGTTTGGTGCTGAAGGGATCACCAAAGGAGGCATGGGCGACAACGTTCGTTCCGTCAAAGAAGCTCACCGGACGGATGCCCTTCGTGCGATCAATGACCTGGGAAGGGAGAATGAAGTCTCCGGGGGCAATCTCTTCGCGGAGCGAGCCAACTGCGGAGAAGGCTAGGATTGCCTTGACACCGAGGGATTTGAGAGCGGAAATATTTGCTCGGGATGGAACATTACTCGGGGAGATGTTGTGGGCTTTGCCATGACGAGCTAGGAAAGCGATCTTTGTGCCGGATGGCAAAGAACAGATGGTTATCGGGGAACTGGGCAAGCCCCAAGGCTGTTAGGTAATGCGATGAGATGATAATCGGCCGATTAGAACGTTACGTACGGTAACCGGGTTGACTGCCTCGCTTGGAGATGTCAGAGAGTTCCAGCGACTGAGATGGGAGCGATCGCGACCCACACAAAAGTAAGGTTATCCAGGTGGTAGAGCCCGCTGCCTCCGATGACACCAACGAGCACTGAGATCGGGCACGTTTAGCACGCGCTATACAGCGATTGGGGAAAGCTGACCGCTGTTGGATGAGGGCGACATTGATATCGTCTAATAAAAATCTGAGGGTATCGGGAAGAGATGAAGTCGATCACAAGTACGAATCTTTCCTGGAGATGGTTACAGATGCACATACATAGACTATAAATACTACATGCTACGCGATAGGCTACATAACGGAATATTGCGACACGGTTAAGACTGTCTATAAATGCGATTATCAAGGACCGATTCGTGCACGATAGCAAAGGAAGAGAAAGCAAATAAGTAAAGCAGGCGGGCGTTCAGGCTCAGGGGGGAGAGAGAGAATGGTGTTAGTGTCCTTGAAACCTAGTGCCTTCGTCTACGAATCGTACGGGACCGGCGTCCCGAGTTCTGCGTGAGCCACGGCGGCGGCGACCGGCTGCCCGGGTCTGGATGCCTTCACTTGAATCTTTGTGATGGACTCTGATGTGTCTGGTGTAATTCGATTTTACGCCAAAGTCTTGGTTACAGATTGAACAGACGAACTCTGAGCGGCCGACGTCAGCTTGGCTGGAAATAGGAGGATAGAAAGATGAAGGAGGTGCAGACCTTTTTTACCAGTGTGACTGACCATGTGTATTTTCAGAGAGCTAGGGCGACCCCAGTAGGAACCGCAGACGTCACACTTGTGTCGTTTTTTGGCGGAATTTGATTCTAGTGACCGTTGATCAAAAGAAGTGGACTGGGATGGATGTTCGGTGGAAGGGGATGGTGCTTGGGGGGATGATGTCATAGGCGAGCTTAGCTGATCGTTGTCGGGGAGGCTGGATGGACCGGCAGGATGTTGGAGGTGTTGGAGAGACTGAGGGGGGAACTCTGGAGAGGGGGATCTCGGGGGTGTACTGGAAACAGGGTTTTGGTCGGGCCATCGCAGTGTTGGCGCGTGGGTTGTATGAGGCTGCACGTGGGGAGGAGCGCGTGTATAGCATCGAGAACTTTGATCGGAGGTGGTGGTTGCTGTGACTTGGGCAGTGGAGTGATTGGAGTGGGGTTGAAAGTGGCGGGGCATTGGCAAGAAAGCGTTGGTGGGCTGGAAACGTTTGAGGATGAAGAAAAGAAGGGAGGGAGAGAGGGAAACTCACGTATCGGTCGTAAACGGGGGAAGAATGGGGAATAGACGTGGGTCGTTGATAGAAAAGGTCTGTAAGCAAAGGATTAGCGGGGAAGAGATGGGGGCGATGGAGCACGTACCTGGGAAGAGCTCGCGGATACCGGGGAGAGGCTGAACGGAACGGGAAGTCATAATGTACAGGGGAGTAGGGAGAATAAAATGGGGAGAAAGAGACATATATACTATGGAAGGTCAAGTGCTGGCGGTGGGGCAGTAAGGTGCGGATCTACGAAACGAATTCATCAAAGAGAGGCGTCGAGCGAGATAATTGTTGGGCGAAAATATATGTAGGGAAAGCACAGCACCGGATGAACGGCAATTCGTTAGGCAGACATGAAGCCGGTAGGGATTAACAACCCAGGACGTGAACCGGGAGGTCATAAGTAGCGCCAGTGGACAGGCCTGTCGGACAGCCAGGGTTCAAGGGATATAGACGTGCGCGCGTATGCAGACAACTGCGCACAGCCCGCCCTCGACTGTTTGTGGGTTAAGGACAAGGTGAACAAGTGCATCGGATCGCACAGCGTACGGTGACTGTTCGTCTGCGAAATCCTCCGGTCTGGCAGAAAACGAGGAGAGGATGAGTGACTGAGGCTGTGATCATTAAACGAATTACCGGAGGATGCACCGCATTCTCCGGTTATTACTTGCATCTTCACATCCACACACCCGGACTCAGTCCAGCCATGCAACAACAGTCGACCACCATCGCCCACAACGCCCTCCCTCCGCCACCACCCAAAACCGTCGCCCGCTCTTCCCGCATCTCCGTTCACTCTCACATAAAAGCTCTCGGTCTCAACCAGGACGGTTACGCCACCTCCGATGCTGCCGGTTTCATCGGCCAAACCAACGCTCGAGAGGTATGTCTTATCCTACCCCAACATCCAATCCATTCATCACCCTCCTAGGCCTGCGGTGTCGTCGTAGACCTTATCAAATCCCGCAAATTCTCCGGTCGCGCCCTTCTTCTCGTTGGCGCACCAGGAACAGGTAAAACCGCCCTGGCTCTTGCCATCTCTCAAGAACTCGGCTCAAAAGTCCCCTTCTGCCCAATGGTCGGCTCCGAGGTTTATAGTACAGAGGTCAAGAAGACCGAAGTCCTCGCTGAAGCTTTCCGACGAGCGATTGGTCCGTACCGATCCTTCCTTCCTCCCTCCCTCCCCCCCCCCTTAACCTCTTTTCCCTCAAGGTCTACGAATAAAAGAAACGAAAAAAGTCTACGAGGGTGAGGTCACAGAACTGACCCCAACCGAGTCCGAAAACCCTCTCAGTGGCTATGGAAAAACTGTTTCTCACGTTATCGTCGGTCTCAAAACCGCAAAAGGCACAAAACAGCTTCGTCTAGACCCTAGCATCTACGAGGCCATCCTCAAGGAAAAAATCGTTGTCGGCGACGTCATCTACATCGAGGCAAACACCGGTGCGGTAAAACGTGTCGGCCGTTCGGACGCCTATGCTTCTTCATATGACCTCGAGTCCGAAACCTATGTTCCTCTGCCCAAAGGCGATGTTCACAAGCACAAGGAACTCGTCCAGGACGTCACCCTTGGTGATCTTGACGCCGCAAACGCTCGACCGCAAGGTGGCCAAGACATCATGAGCGTCATGGGCAGCCTCGTCAAGAGCGCCAGGACTGAAATCACAGAGAAACTTCGAAGAGAGGTCAATAAGGTCGTCAAAGGCTATGTTGACCAGGGCGTCGCAGAGGTCATCCCCGGTGTCGTCTTCATCGACGAAGTTCACATGCTCGATATCGAGTGTTTCACCTATCTCAACTCCCTCCTCGAGTCTCCCCTGGCCCCTACCGTCATTCTCGCAACCAACAGAGGCAAAACTCTTGTCCGTGGAACCACCGATATCATCGCACCCCATGGAATTCCCATTGACCTCTTGGACCGGTATCTCCGTTTACAATCTCTTTCCCGACACAGCTTCTGACCATCCCTATCACATAGCTGTTTAATCGTCAAAACCGACATTTACAACTCGAATCAAATTGCCAAGGTATTGCAACTCAGAGCAAATATCGAAGGCCTCAAGCTCGGTACCGGTGTCATCGAACGTCTCGTTCAGGAAGGAGACGCCCGATCGCTACGTTACGTCTTGCAGCTTCTCACCCCCGCCTCTATTCTCGCTTCCCTCGCTGGCCGCCCCCAAATAGAACTTGAGGACGTATCGGAATTAGATGAACTCTTCTACGACGCGAAAACTTCCGCAATGCTTAATACTCGGTAACATATCCGCATCATCTTACCTCCTCGGTCTAAACCGATGTGCTTAATGTTCTACCTGCGTCATTTGTCGATGGCGGTAGGTGTTACATTAAACCAGAAATAACGGGGATAGTACTTTACGCCACGTCAACTGTCAGGAAAATACATAATAAGTAGTAGTTATAAACAACAAACGCCTGACTGGCGCGTGGAAGCTGCCTAGCGAGAGTAGGGGTGGTAGCCGTGCTGGCTTCGTTGCCCAGTCCTTTGCGGCCCAACCCCCGTGCCCGAACCAGTACTTGGCCCGCTTCCAGGTGTCCCGCGAGGCCCTCGAGGGATATTCGGGTTCATCCCACGCCCCATCGCTGCCAAGGTGGCAGCGTTAGGTCCTTGCATCCCCATGTTCCCCATCCCTTGCATAGGTCCTCCACGTCCCATAGCGCCCATGTTGCCCATCCCCATCCCCATCCCCATACCGCCTGCACCCATTCCTGCAGCCATCATAGGGTTCATTGCACCGCCACCCATCATTGGGTTCATACCACCGCCCATTTGCTGGAACATGCGAGTCCACAACGAGGCCAGGGCATTGGCATCGAAGGGCGTGTTGCCACCTCCAGTAGCATTTTGCATGGCACCCACGTTTCCAAACTGTCCTTGGCCACCACTAAATCCCCCGGTATTACCGGAGAAACCGGTGTTGCCACTCTCAGCACTCGGGTTGGTTGTTCCATCTCTCGCTGACCTTGGTTGAGCGAGTTTGACATCGATCTGTGGGCCTCATCAATCAGCGTAAGGTCGCGCAGGAGCGCTGCCAAATTCGCTTGCCAATTTTCCGTCAATCTCCAGTTTACCGAAGCCAAGGATAGAGTCAACGTCTGCATTCTCAAGGGAAACAAACCCAAATCCTTTGCTGCGGCCAGTTTCTCGATCCAACATGACGGTTGAATCGACGACCCGACCAAATTGAGAAAAGAACTCGCGCATCGATTCTGAGGTGACGCTCCCAGCGAGTCCACCTATGAATAATTTTGTCGCGCGCTGATGCTCTTGCCTGGGAATTGCTCTCTTAGGGTCGATCTTGGGAAGAATTGGGGTAAGAAGGAGTGGCCGACCATTCGAAATGGTCAATAATGCTCACTATCTTTCCGTCAAGGAAGTGCTCGCGGACCATGACGGCGTTGACCGACGCGGGATCTTCGAAGGTCAAAAAGGCAAAGCAGCGAGACCGACCACCAGCGTCGCGCATGATCGTACAAGCTTCGACTTTGCCAAACTGGGAAAAGTAGTTCCTCAATCCCTCTGAAATCACGATTTTAGTTCCCGGATGCGCGGGCTGACGAACAGCATAAACTAAAATACCATCTGTTGTATCCCAGTTAAGCCCGCCGATGAACATTTTGCTGGATTGAGGGGGAAGGTGATCGGGGAACCAGAGGGAAAACGAGAATTGTTATTAGTAACTGATGTTGTAGGCAAACGCAGAAGGAGGAAGACAGATGTCGAGAACAAGAGGGCCCGCGCACACGGGAGTGCGACCGAGCGGTTTGTAGCGTAGAGTAGCCTAGACGTAGACGGAGCCACGGTGATATCCTAGGTCTAGCTAGACTGATAGGCGAGCAGTGACGACGACGATGACAGAACTACGGACGACGCATGTGCTACGTGCGCTGCTTGTCACTACGACCCATGACAATTTCGGGGAATAGCCACCGAGTAGTCTTACGATGGGGGAGGAATCAGTGAGGGGGAGACAAGATATGTGGCTTACCCTTCCTCCTTCATTTCCGAAGGGCGAACAGGCCTGTTCATGTTCTGGTAATCACCAGTTTCAGGTGGTGAGGCTTGGTTGTAGTCCGGGGTCTGCTGCTGATAGGTAGGAATCTGTTGAGTGGGAGGCGGTGAGGGCTCGTTTTTCGGGATTGTTGAGAGTGGTTGGGCCGGTTCCAGCTTGAGCGGAGGTTTTGACGTAGATTCGGCTGGCTTTTGTGGAGCGATGAGCTCTCCGCTGTCGTCCGGCTCCTGGGAGTCAAGCTTGGAAAGATCCTGTGCAGTCTCAGTCGCGCTGGCGAAGTCGTTGTCGTCAGCACCATAAAGGTCTTTGTCTCGTCAGTCGACCGTATATAAGAAAAAGGAAAGACAGGAGACTGACCACCATAGAGGTCAGTGTCGAGCTCAGCCATGACAGAAGGGGCGGGGAGTTGTCAGGTGGTAGAGAGGGACAAGGGAAAGCGACGCGAGTGACAGCGTGACAAACCGCTTGTGACCCCTCATAAATTTGATCGGGAATTTCGAAAATAACACGAGCACACACCACGAGTTCATTCCACTTGTTTTGTTACATAGCTGTGCTCACCGTTCGCCGTGTGGTGATTGGTGATACGAGTCAGACCCTTCTGCGTTTTTCCCCAGAAGACTCTGTCTAGATTCTGACGTTCAATGATCTGAATAATTCTCCTTCAGACACGGTACGTAGCACCTCTACTGGTGTAATAATCAAGGTGTCTTGGGGTCAAAAATGTTCGAACTACTTGGCTGACCTCAATCCCAGTGAGGTGCAAAGCTGTTCAGATCTCGGCTGACCTCTGGCAAGCATATTGTACAGTCCGAATGACCTCTTATTTTCAGGGGTCATCTTGTCGCCCACCCCTCATCCCAATACTTATTCCCCCACACCGGCCGATTGAGTTAGGCTCGGCAACGCTTGGAAAAGAACTTAACAAGTGGTTCATTGATCTCTACCCAACACACATCAACGATTTGAAAGATACTGCCCTGTGAAGGCGAGCCATTCGTTGGTGGACTGACCCCAACCCTGGCCGGCATTACAGGTCAATGATCTCGCTACCACAGCTGTGGTTAATGTCTCCAGAGCCCGAATACGCAAGTGGAGACATGAAAGAGAAGGATCAAAAACTATGAGGAAGTGGAAACGTACTTTTCCGATGACCTAGAGGAGGTCATGGTCGAACTGGTACACACTTAGTTGTGATCCCAGTGGGTGCATGTTCGCATGCTCTAACCGAGCGTCCTTCCATCCCAGCCCGCCCTATATATTCTCATCCAATACAGCGCGATCCGAACACGCCATGACTTTCACCTTCCCATCTGAGAGTATCAAGGTAACTGTCACTCTTCCCAGCGGACTGCAACATGGCAGATCTTTCGATCGCGCCAGGACCGTCAACGGCTCTCTTCGACAACGTGCTGGTCATTCCAAGAACACCTAGAAAACCTCATCCACCCTGCCTCCAGCCTGGCTGCCGCTGTTACATCCTTCTTCGAGAAAGAAGATGACAGGCCTGCGATGGTACTTACGGGACAGATTGGAACCTTTGCTCGGAAAGGAGAAACTGTCAACGGCAGATAAGTTAGCCAGTCAAGGTGGACTTTGGCTCGAAGCATCCTTTGTGTATCCGATATTCGAGCTGAAGAATGACCCGGGTCTCGGAGGAGACTGTTTTTGCAGAACTCAAATTTCATCTCACAAAAATACCTGTCGCCCGGCTAAGCATGGCAGGTGACGAGTCGTGTTATTGATGGCCTCTATATGGTCGTGATGGAGTACAGGTCAAACGCTAGCCCTCTTCTACGCTTCTTTCTACCGTCTGCCCTCCAATATCCGTTAGTAAAGGCCGACGTCATCCGCGAGAACCTTACGAAAGCCCCCGGGTTGCTTCACGGACAGGGTCTTGTCTTGGGTGACCTACAGGCGCCGAACATCCTTTACTCGCATGAATGCCATCGTGTTTTCCTTGTCGGTTCTGATTGGGTCGGTAAAGACAGAGAAAACCGATACTCTCCTTGTCTCGACAAGCTGTGGCTTGATATAGTCAGGTGGCAGATCATGGAGAAGGCACACGATATACGAGCTTCGACGATGTTATGGAATGGCTCGAGGAAGTATCCAGAGTCCAATCCCGAAGTCTGTAGCGTCATAGCTTCCAGTTGATTATATCTCCCCAAGCCATAGTAACTTGCGAACAGGAGTAGAATCAGCGATATGCATGGGTTAAAGGGCGCTTCAGGGTCGCGGTCACGAAGGTGTCGACCGTTCTGACCGCCGCCGCATAAATTCCCATCTTTTTCATTCTACCCTGCGAAGGTGTACTAATCGTGTGTGGTGGCTGTGCTCACCGTTCCCCGTGCAGTGGTGATTGATGATATGAGTCAGATCGTTCTGCGTTTTTCCTGTAACCGATGGGCAAACTAGTCGAAAATGGACCCAAGTCAATGGTCATCGGGATCCTTGGTGCGTTCTCAACGTCACTCATCGCCTTTATCTTATCATTCCCAAGCCCTCCAGGGTGCGTTCGTCGAACATCAAGTCATGCTGCAAAAGTTGGCGCCGAGCCTCCATGTCGAGATATCTGTAAATCTTGTTCGGAGCATTCAAGACCTTCAGGCATGCGACGCCCTTGTTATTCCCGGAGGAGGTGTGTTACTCACTCCGCATTTACCCTTACTTGTACTCAGCTTCACCTGGCAGAGTCGACAACGATTGCACTTCTGGCCAAACACTCCGGTCTCCTTGATCCTCTACGGGATTTCATAAAGACCAAACCTGTCTGGGGATCGTGTGCTGGTGCAATCCTCATGTCTCGCAGCGTCACAAATGCCAAGCAGGGCGGCCAGGACCTCCTAGGTGGACTTTCTGTTACTACAGTCAGAAATGGTTGGGGATCCCAGGTCTGATGGCTCTTCTAGGCCCACTGATACGATATTAATTCATTATGTATCGTGATTTCTCAGATCGAATCCTTCGAGGCCCCACTGGTCGTAACATCACTGTCCCAACCAGACAGACCGTTTCAAGGAGTATTTATTCGAGCCCCAGTAGTTCCCTTACCCGCGCTGGCTTCAACAATGAACTAACATCATCCGTCAGGCTGTGCTCTCCATTGACCTGGCCCCTGAGGACCCTCCGCTGCGGGTCATCGCCCGCTTACCTGTTGACCTGTTGCCAAACACACAGAGCGTAATTCAGGAAAACCAAGGCCTTGCCGATCATTTTAACCCCCAGACAGTTGTTGCTTTCCGACAGGGAAATCATCTGTTCACGAGCTTTCATCCGGAGCTGACAAAGGACGACCGTTTTCATGATTATTTCGTTCAAGAATGCGTTATCCCCTCGCTTATCACCAACCCCTCATCCAATATGCTTAAATAGATAACAAGGTGAATCGAGTTCGGAAAAGTGAATAAGCGGTCCATTAGTGAAGCTAAGGCTAGATGTTTCAGCATGCTAGGGCGTCCGCGTCAGTGGTCCAGTTCGGGGATAAAACCAGTCCCCTCATCATTCCATGGCAGCGCCGCCTTTTTTCTCTTGATTGCAGCGATTCCATGTGAGTTCATCTACTACTCAATCGCAGGGTGCCCATTTTGTTCTGAGATAATACTTGAGTACGGTCGAGATCGGCGAGTAAAGTCGAGATAGACATCTCAGGGAAGTCACGACGATACAGCATAGTGTGTGCGTCTATACCTCAAGCGAAACTTCCACCCACACTGTCCGCATGGTTGTCCTGGTTGACCGGAGGACCGTTGAGTTCTTCTGAGGTTGGTGGCGTGAGCAATTGCAAAACCTTGCGGCACTGTGAAAAATCCTGCGCCTCAAATTCAGTTAAATCCGACCGGACTGGACCGGAAAATCCAGTCGGCGAAGGACGCTGAATGTGGACACCTACCTTGAGGCGAAATTTATTGCCTTAATCTCAGTCGCCACAGTTTTGACAGTGCTGTGAAGTCCAGAGTCAATCAGAGTCCCCTCGTCGGGGCACTTCCAATCGATCAAAGATGCACCGGAACTACTGACCGGAAGTCCGAATTCATTGCCAAGAGGTTAGAAGAAATCCGAGTTTTTCAACAGCTCGGTGGTTTAAACTGGCCCCAGATGTGTCCGTCCGATTCCAGTGTCCGCGCTCCAACTTGAGGGTTAACCTGGACGGTGAAGCGATGGTTTTGTGCGAGTGTAAGCGTCATATTCATTGAGCAGGCGAGGTCGGTTTGTAACCTCCAAATGACGGCCCCGAGAGTGGGGTGGTGTCAACAGGGGAAGGCTGCAGCAAGCGCACTGCGCGCCTTGTAGTGAATCGATGAAGAGACGTGAGGACACGCCGAGACTGGGCATCAGACTAAGAATGTCTGCAGAATCCCCTACGCACGCGCAGTGATACATGATGCATGAATAGGCGAATAGGCATACAAGACACAAACTTTTAACGAAACAAAAGCAGCACTAGCCAAACAATTGGTTATATGACCTATGGGTCACCGAACCCGACGATCTTCCCATCCCAGCTCCACCATATCAAGTCACCAGCCTCGACGTTCTCCAGATCACCCTCGGGGGCCACCGAAACCTTTGGGTATTCGCAATAAATTACGATTTCGTCCGTCTTGACACTTGCACGTTCCTTCTTGGCAGCCACCGCGTGAGATCGTAATCCGGTTAGGAGGGAGTCCAGCCCATGGGACATATTCTGCCTCGGTGTCCAAGAGGAATGATGGAATCCACGTGGAGCCTGTATAAGGACGTGCGTCTGAGTGGGTTCTAATGCGAGGTCAGTATCTGTGCTTAAGGCTAGCAATAAGGTTGGGACCTAGTTCCGCGTTGAGCGTGACTCCGTCTTCAGCACAGGTGATTGCTAGTGAGCGAGAAAGCAACCGTTCTGCAGCAGTAAGGACTCTTTGCTCTTCCAGATGATCTTTAAAGGTCTCGTCCGAAGAGGGGGAGGAGTCAGGCGACTTTGTCGGATCAGATGATGTACTATTCTCTGCGTGTTTGGAGCTGAAGGAATCGCTTTCACGTCCGGGATTGGTTGCGGTAGGTGGCAAAGAAGAGAGTGGCGAGCGAGCTTGGTCCAATCTGCGCACACGATTCAGCGTGCTGCTGGTGTTGTAACATCGGTTCTCATTCTCGGAGTGTGTTGAGCCCCCTGTTTCAGTCTCGTAGCTCTGCGTCTGGATTTTAAGTCCATCAATTGTGAGGAGAATACGAGACCGTGGTCTAAAAAGACTGGGACCCAGAAGGATAAGAAGGTGTACTCGGGCATGCCCAGATCTATGGGGATATTTGAGTGGACTGTGGGCGAGTGAGGAATAGAGAGCGGAAAAAGTCGAATGCAAATGACAAGATAGTGCATCAACAGCGTCCAATAGATCAACCCTTTTCTTGGAAGCCTTGGAATTGGGTGGAATTGGAAGTCTACCGAGCTGCGCGACCGGACTGTGAAGGATTCAGTAAACCGAATACAAGGGGATTCGGTTGACTCACAAGGGGATCTGGTTCTTCAAGAACAAGATATGCTGAATAGTAGCTGCAGTCAGTCCTGCGGCCACGAATCCTGATATCGAACGTTGTTCATCCAAGTGCACGATTGTCGGGACTGTGGACTTCGCGGTCATGATGTTGATTCTGAAGTGAGACGCGTCAGTCACGTGCAGATTGTCAACTCAACCAACTGCCAACGGTGCCACTGGGCCAGTGGGTCGATGTCCATGACTTGAGAGGAACTTGCCGAACGATTCTGTGGTCCAAGGAGGCCATAATCAGGGAGTTACGCATCGCAGTGAACTGCCAGAATAAGCCGTGCCTCCCACTCTGCAGCTGTCCTTATCAAGGGTCCACCGTTGAAGTGGCACTCTCGGCCTCTTCAACTGTTGCATTCTCCGCCTCCCCCAGTTCTCTTCCAGAACGATCCCGCGGCTCCTTTTCTAGAAGAACTTGCTGGATTGGTCAGTTGATCAGAAGCCACCCATCCAGGATACCCATTCACTGACTCTTTCTTCATCCGGAAATTGGCACGACTCTTCTCTCATAACGTTCAGGTCGCCTGTATCACCGTCTTCTATGACCACTCACAACTTGCGTGAGGTCGTGCCTGGCACCACCAATGTACAACCCTTCCCCACTCATCACCATCGTTCCGTTCCCGGTGTCCATCATTTCCGAGGGAGCACGTCGGACAGTGCTCTCGTAAGGAAAGACCTCTCCCCCAAACAACCGCGAGTCTCCTTCGAAAGTGACCCTTGCGTCGGAAGCACCCCTCGCGCCGCACCTCAAAGTACGCACCCGCCCTCAAACCCGTCTTCCCATTTAATCTTCTTTTTGCAAGACTTAGTAAATGCGGGGAATGCGGAGAACACCCCGCGCAGTCTTAGCCCTGCAAAGCGCACAGGAGATATCTCGCGGGATTCAAGCCCTGTCAAACCTGTTGGGGACAACAACTCCGTCAGCCATCGGAATGATACACCTCGTTCCCTGACACCGAGTCGATCCCCTTCGCGCGCAGCCTCTCCGCTACGATTTCTGCAACAATGGGCTCTCCATCGAACCCACTCACGGGACGAGCCCTTTATTCCGATTGATCCATTCAAGTGGCACTTCCGAATCTGTTCTCCAAGAAGCACTGAAGACCAATCACTGCCAATCACTTGCTGCATCCCCATAATACCAGTTCAGGATGACCGGGGCCTTTTCTCCGATACCCTGCCACGCCAACTGTATCTTTGCCTTCTTCTTCGTCTCCCAGCAGTATATTTTTCTCGCGTGGCTCGTATCTTCGAGGATGCTGAGGTCAGCAGGAACGATATGCAACGGATCATCGAATCCAATAGACCCAGTAAACTGTCCACTGCCAGCCACCGAGTCATAAACAATGTAATGCCACCAGTACTTCCGTTTCCGGAAGATTGGACTCCTCCTGCCGTGTCTCCCGCCTTGGCAAGGTTCAAGAACTCTTGGGAAGAGTTCGTAGATTCGCTCCTTAGAGAATGGAAAACACTCAACCTTGTTTCTGCCCTCATCTGCTCGTCCGTCATCTCTCTGATCGATCCATTCGACTGCTTTGCTGACTCTATTCGTCAAGGGCAATCATAACCATGTTCCAAGTACCAGAGATGGCATACGATCCGGTCACACGAACAATTGCCCTCGTATCACTGGTGTGCGCGTTGATGAGCCTCGCTTTCGGTTGTCTCTTCATAATACGGTTCACTACAATGAGGAGCATGCATCGTGCTTCGAACTGGGCGGAAGTAAGTTCCATCAAGGCAGGAATTGACCATGTCTCTCAATTTACCGATAGGAGGCACAAAAGTCTCGGACGTCAATCCTATGGAATGTATGGGTCCTGCTAGCAACCCCAGTTATATGGTTAGCCTGGTCGGTTATCGCCTTTATACTTTCGATACTTTCGTATGTGTGGAGATCCGGGGCTACAAATGACCCAGAGAACGGTGGCTGGCCTCGTCTCACACCCACTCAAGCCCTCGGACCTCGTCTGGTGATCACTGCCCTTGTAGTCCTTGGGCTGCTCAACTGTTTGATGATCCTCAGGACGTTCAAAAAGTATGGCAATAATTGTGGGTCGTTTGTTGAGCTACCTGGCTCTCATCAAACTCCTGAAGGGGGCATGACGTCCTATGCGGCCAGAGGTAGGGGTTCCGACAGAAAGGGAGCAATGGAACCACAAATGAGCTTACCTCTCGGGGAGGGCAGTGGCAGTGCGGCCGGTGTAGATGATTTTGTGAAGATCCAAGGAGACAGTTAGCAAAGGTCATGAGGTGTTTCTATGGAAGGTTGTAGTTTATTCATACAGAGTACGTGTTCAATGTTGCTGGACGTCGATGGAAATACATATGTAGTTGTGAAGGAAGATCGTAAAATGAGGCAAAAAGGCTGAAGAATGCAGTATCATCCGGACCGTAGTTTTTTGCGGGGAGAGAGTACACTACCATCCTCCCGCCTTCTTTTCACGTGCTCGGCGGTTGGTGAAGGGGGTACATATCCCGGTCCCACAGTCGTAAACGAATTGTTCGAAAACACTCGCCCACCAGAAGATCGAACTGGAGATGCGGTCCCAGCCCTTGTGGGCGTGGAAGGGTAGTCAAGGCCAGAGGTAGGGAACTCTCCTTCTGGCAGGGGGGGCAAGTCTTGGAGGATAAGCCGATATCCGTGCTGGATCAGCCCGAAAAAACGGACATCCCGTGTATATATCCTGAGTAGGACCTCACCGAAGGTTGCAGGCATCAATGATGATATGTCGCCGGGCTCGGCTTTGGAACATTCTAAGGTCCACAATCAGACCGGCTCACATGAGAAGAGAAGGAGCACATGCCATTGAGTTTTCGCTTGGAATAAAAGCGAATCTTATCGATGGGGTTGCTGTTTCCCATGCCATAGTGAAGCACCGCCTCATCGATGATGATGTGCTGAGTGGACAACTCCCGAAGGGTATCCCGCTCCTCATCATTTTCGGGATTGTGTGACTTGGCAGCTGCTACGATGAGTTCAGGACTGAAAAATTTACGGAGGTGTCCTTTCCATTCCCATGGAAAAACTTTGTAATCGACTGTTTTATATAGATCCCTCGATGTTATGCGATTGAGGATCGCCTGTGCTTCGCACAGGTTCTGGAAACTATCAGTCCCAGCTGAGGAAGAAGAGTGGGGACGTGCTCCACCTCATCATTTGACATTTGGATCAGTTCGGTGATACTGTCAGTCAGGTAGAGGTACTTTGAAGGGTTGGTGACATGGTCTGCGAAGTGCATTATTGGTTCTGCAGCGAGGAGCGCGTCAACGAGCATGTACTCGATCGCTCGCGCTTGGATAAGTGGTGAGAAAGGATGAAGCCTCGTAGATCAACGTTTGAACAGTACCTGTCTTGTGAGTGTAGATCAATTTGTGGAGGCTATAACGCGTGTGGCAAAGCTCAAAGAGCATGTTAGCGTCTTTGATGTCATAACATATCTGGTTGTCGATGACCCGAGCACAATTGATGAGTCTAGGACCATCATCAGCAAGGGCTACGTGCTATATTCCTTGGCAACTAACCGGTCTGTGCATATGGATGATGCGATGTCGCTCGTGACTCTTGTGTCACGGGCGATGTAATCAAACCTGGCTGAGAGGTAAAAGACATACGGTGCAGGGGTGTATGAGGGACTCACTTATCGACGTCAATACCGTTCCTCTGATTTGCAACGATATCAAAAAGGAACGGCTTCTCGGGGGGTTGACTCTCCCTAGAAATGTCATACGAGGGCACTGAATGTACAACAACCTCTAGAACGTACGAGCAGCTGCTGAGGTCTCCTGCTATTAATGCTTTGATAAATTGAATGTCGTTGTTGGGTAGATCAATGTGGTTCTTTGCGACAAGATCATCGAACATCATTTCAGAAGCGTTCTCATGCTTCCACCGCTTTCCAGGGCTAGAAATCTTGGTCAGAAAATGGTGCGTTGAAAACCATGTCTGTCGTTTAGCCTACAGTGCAACCGGGATAAATTTGTCATCCCAAACATGGGAAAAAGGGCCGTGACCGAGATCGTGGCATAGACCAGCGAGCTGAACGCAGTCAACGTCTCTGTCTGTAATCCCAAGTTCTGGCTGGAGTTCCTGGAGATGTTTAACCATGCACCGAGCCAGGTGGGCGACACCTAGGGAAAGTGCTAAGCAAACGGGACGCGGGGAGCAGGTCCGCGGAAGTGGAACCTAGACAGTGCTCAAACCGGTTATGGGCTGCTCCAGGCCATACTCGGTAACTCGCGCCGAGTTGCTTGACAAGTCGTAGCCTTTGAAAATGTGCACTGTTAAGACATGAATGAAGGAACCGATAAAGCACGCGGAGAAACGGCGACTTGCGTATCGATGAATGCACAGATTTTTTGGGGAAAGGGCACTAGACGGACAGAGTTCGTTGGTCAATGGGCCAGACAACGGGATAAAATCGCACTATAGCCGTGTATCGAGTCCTTGAACATCCGCATGATGGGGGGTTATGGATGGATGACAACTATGACAATCGACATTGCGTTTGCAGCATGCTCGCGGAATTGCGGGCACGTGATGTCGGATCAAGATGATCGGACTCGGACTCTCGGAGCAGGAAACGGAGGTCCGGTAGACCGGCTTAGATAATCAAGGAAAGAGGTCCCTGGACGAGGACGAACAAGGTCTCAGTCTCTCCATTCTACGCAGGTATCTTATCTGATCGACTCTCGTCCCTGGGTAACACACTCAATGCTCCATCAGATGCAATGTCTCTTGCCCAGCAGTCGGCGTTTCAGCAGCATCTCCAGGGCCAGACAGTCCAGCTTCACACCCTTGACAGACAGGCTTTAGAAGAGTCCCTCCGTCGGTCTATCACCCTTGTATTCTGGTACAAGGTCTGAATCCCACGTTTTCGAGTCCTGCGCCCATCAGTCTGACTTTCCGCGCCAGCAACACTACGACCCAATCCGTCTTACCCAAGAGATTGCAACCTTTCCTCTTTTTCAACTGTCCCACTTCTCGCAACTAGTCTCGGACCTGGGATTAAATCCGGCGTGCTTCGTCGATTGCTACAATCCCATCTCCGGTCACTGGGAGCAACACGCTGTCTCCACCGTTAGGACTGTGGAAAGCGAACAACGTGTCCTGTATAGGGTCCGGAAAAGTTTTCTCGAGGGACTTTTGGATGATGAATGCCCGGGGCTGAAGGAGGAGATCGCTCTTCAACCAAGGCCCCTCCACCAAACTGTATCTTATGGCTCGGTTCTCACTCCCACTACTGCAGTCAAACGCTCCGCTCCTGACAGTATCGATGAGAGTGCTCATTCTGCCAAGTACTATCGTGTTGATCGGGTCACGTTTTCTCCAGCCACAGTTCCAAACAACGATTATGTCGTCCCTTCTGCCGATGCTCAGCCATATCCCTCCCCATCGTCCAGTTCCAATCAAGCATACCCCAGTCCCCCTCCGTTCCCCTCACCTATAGTCTCCAAACGGGCCACAACGGACCAAATATTTGCGTATACCCCAACACTCAAGGAACCGCTACAGGGCAGCTGTGTATCTGGCAGTGGTTCACCTCTTGTGTTCCCTCACCATCCCCACCCACCACTCAAGCGATGGCCAAACGATTACACGGTCTGCGAGATCTCGGAAGGGTTCAAACAGATGGATTCGATGGTCACGCAGCAACCCACACTTACCCAAAAGTGTGCGTTCGAGAAGGTTTTCGGCTGTCGATACGTCAAGAGCACGGTTTGTCGGCACAGAAGCGTTTGGAGGAGAGCTGATGACGGGGTCAAGGTGGCCTTTGAGAGCATGGGGACCGATGAAAGGGCAGTTTGGGGAAACTTCGTGAAACAGGTGGAGGGAAGGAGAAAGTCAGGTACGGCGGCCGTTGCGGATAACGAAGATTCGGAGGTCCCACAGCGGCATGCGATGATGCACGATATGCGTTATGCCGCTGGCCTGCAGATGATTGCAGCAAGAAATATGGATGTTGGTGGAAATCTAGCGCAAGAGAATGTTCACCCTCCCGATTATCAGGTAAACGACGTCTCAATCACAGGAGGGGTCGAACTTGGGAACATGTCGGATGTAGACGAGCCAGTCATGGGGTCTCTCGGACCACCGCCCGCCGGGCACATCATTTCAGGTGAGTCCCGCCAATACCCGACATACAAAGCACTTTGGCTAACGGAGCACGGTCGACAGATGAGAGTGTTTCAGTTCTGCAACGACAATTAGGCGTTCCGAATTCTGTGATCAACAAGTGATTTTCCGGATTGCCGACGCTTGCGGAAGTGTAGACAGTTTCGCACAATTTGAATATCATTGGAACTGATAGTAACGTCACATGACTGCGATTGCGCCATCCGGCGCTGCGATTGCGACTTCGAGCTCAAAGGTATATATACTTTACACTCCAAATGATTCGCGGGATCAACCTTGTACACCTCCCCCAGCATGAGTCGCAAGTCTTCGTCGAATGCTTCCCTCTGCTCGTCGGTGGTTCGCCACGGCATTTCTAGGGTGCCTACCTTCTCGCTCATGGTCAAGGTCAACGTGCTACAGCCGCGTTGATTTTTCTCCAGTGGAACCCAGTCCTCTCCTACGTGCACGTACTCTCTGGCTTGTGCAGCAGACCAATCGCACCTCCTCCTCACATTTCGGTCGGGCGGCGCGTGACGGTCGGACCCTGGTGACCTCTGTCACGGTTTTTTTTTACTGACCCGGCGCTCGGCTGCCTTTCCCAATTTTTCCAATGTCCGCCTTGGTAACCCACTTGGACACGGGAACATGATGCCCCAAGATCTCAAGATAAGCGGAGCTCTCAAGCTCCGGTTCACAGACGCGAGTTTTGGGGTTCTGCTTTTTTGATCATTTGTCCGTAATATTGTGTAATTACCCATTGGCTATAAATCCCACCCATTACGCTCTTTCTCCTCAACAGTTCCCCTTAGCTCCCAGTTTTCGCTGGTACTCCCTTCCGCAATGATGTCCCCGCCAGACCTCCCCTCCACCAGCGGCTTGCGTTTTGTGGCAGTGAACCCAAGTGTCGATACCCTCAGTGCTGTGCCTCTTGCAGACGGATCTCCAGACCTCCTGTTTGCGCTGTTTGGGCAAGGTTCTGTCGCGGATTTCGACGCTTTGCTAGCACGCGCACAGGATTGTTTAGACATTGCCGCCGATTGCCAACGTACTTGGATAGTTCTCCGTCGTGATGGTACGGTGGTGCTTGGATGCTCACTTCCCTATCACTCAACACGCTCGAGTTCAGGTTCAGAGATGTATCGCGCCTCGCTTCACGGCCATGTCACCGTTCATGATATCCAGCTTCCTCAAATAAACATGTCAGAAATCAAGGTGCCTCGCTTGCCTCCATGCTCTCGTTTTTTCACTAACCCAGACTAGCATACGTTCGTCAGCACTCTGAACTTGTTAGCCGTCTGTGGGCTTCGCTCCTTGCTAATTCTAGAACACGAGGACGTTTTTCTGCACATTGTGGAGCGCCCGAGCCTTAGCTTCACCACCTTGTCGTCGAAACCAGGACCGCGCTTCGGTGTTCCAACCGTTCAAGAATTTCGTGAGATGTGGAGGGCCTGGGATCTCGTCACACTCGGAATGATACCGTCTCACGTTCTTCATGCCAAACCAATCGACTTGCGACACAAATGTCTGTTCTACCTCGGACACATTCCAACGTAAGCACACTTGAACGCTACAAGGGCCCGCCTAATGCTACGCGTGTTTCCCTTCCTCCCCAGGTTTTACAATATACTTCTGAGCAAGCTTCTTCAACAACCGTACGTTGAACCGCGGAAGTTCACTACCATCTTTGAGGTCGGTCTGCCTTATCATCCCTCAAAGGTTATCCTTCTCATATGTGTGTAGCGCGGCATCGATCCTCACGTCGATGACCCAGATCACTGTCACGTTAGTGTTCGCTCTCAAGCGATACCTTTCTCGTCGCTAAAAGTGTTCCAGAGTCACTCCGAAGTACCTGAGCGGGATGAGGACTGGCCGACCCTCTCAGAGGTGGTCAGATACCGTGATCGAGTCAGGGAACGCGTGTTGGACCTTTATCAAGAACTTGAGTCTGGAAAGCGCATACTCAGCCAGAGACTGGCACGTACACTCACTATGGTACTGGAGCACGATGCCTTCCACATTGAAGTGAGGACCCCTGACTACCGCCCCGGGACTAATACTGATTTTTGTTCAGACGCTTTTGTATATGATCATTCAGAAAGCAAGCTCAGATTGTTCCGGAACGTTGCCGCCCCCCGGCATTCACGCACCAGTTTGGGACGAACTAGTCAAACGATGGGACGCACTACCGGCGCCGGTGCATCCAAGCATCGAGTTGGGGCCCGAGATGATTGTGGTCGGGAGGGACGACAGTGAACTTGATGATCTCGCCGCAGACGATAACCTCGACGTGGAATCCCACGAGTTCGGGTGGGACAACGAAAGCCCTTCTCGCCAGGTGGAGGTTGGGAGGTTCAAAGTTGATTTTCAACCAATCACGGTCAAGGAGTTTTACGAGTTTTGGGTGGGTGGTGCTGACGAAGGTGTGTCGAGCAATCTACCTGCTAACTGGGTCGAGGATGGAGGCCAAATCAAGGTTCGCTTGGCATAATCATCTGCTAGTTCGGCCAAGGGAATAATTGGTTGTGCAGGTCCGCTCCCTCTACGGTCCGGTGCCGATGGAGATCGCAGGGAATTGGCCGATGATTGGATCGTTTGATGAATTGTCTGTATATGCTGAATCAAAGGGGGGGAGGATCCCCACCGAACCAGAGCTCCGACTTTTCTTGGATCGCTTCAACATTGGGTACGAGGAGGGAGGGAATGTGGGATTCAGGAACTGGCACCCCTGCCCGTAGGTGTTTCGATTCTGTAGATGCACGTTCGCTGATAATTGACTAGACCCACTGCCGGGGGGCCCCTCGACGGTGGACGTGGATCGAATGGAGGTGTCTGGGAATGGACCTCAACTGTTTTTGACACCCATGATGGCTTCGTGGGGACGTCAATCTTCCCGGGATACTCGTCGGATTTCTTTGATCAAAAACATCATGTTGTTGTAAGTCACAGGCCCTCACTCCACTCACAGCTGTAGTTAATGCTGATCAAACGGTATGCGCAGCTCGGTGGTTCCTACGCAACTACACCACGGTTGGCAGGGAGAAAAACGCTGCGAAATTTCTATCAACGCAATTATCGGTACGCGTGGACGTCGGCCAGAGTCGCATACGATGTCTAGTTGTAAGTACATACAATGTATTCTTCTCAAACGTGGAAGCTGCAAGCAAGGTTTCCGTTACAATCACCTTCGGCTGCAAACACCCCATCGGGCTTCAAGTCCGGAAAAACATTTACATCTATGCTCTTTGTTTTCTCAATGCTGAAAGAACTTTATGTACAAATAGCCCTCTTTCTCCTTTGCGCCCACTCCTCTCTGACCCATCGATGATTTATGCAGCGTTGCTCAGTGAAATTACATCGAGCGAAGCCCAGATATACATTCCTTCAATTTCCAACAAAGGTGGATACACGTTATCGACCATGTCTTTGTATATTAAATAGTATAAACTACACGTGTGTGATCAGTTCCGTGTGCCAGGTCGATCGAGTTTAGACTTCTGTGCTGGACCATTACTATGCCTCCGCGATTAAACAAGAGACAGCTCAGAGAGAAAGAGGAACTTTTTGCACTACGCCCTACTGAGGAAGGGTCCGACTACGATGATGAGGTGACGCCATCTGGTGTGGAAAAGAGCCAATCCATGATGGTACGTTTTGCCCAAGTAATTGTAACGACGACTTGGAAGCCAAACCACATAGAAAGTTCGGCACGTTGGCAGTCGACGACCTGGAAGAAGAAGAGCCAATTGACGGACCCACAAAGTCTAAGAAAGTGTGTACATCCACCCTAACTCATCCGCCGAGAGTCACCCTGATCAAGTGAGAAAGGGGAAGAAGAAAAAGAAACAGTCTACGTCAGACCCAACGACCCAGAATGCATCCCGATCCAATGCCCCCAAGAAGCATAAGAAGAAAAGGGCTCAAGTTCAGCAACCCAGTGATAGCCAAGATATCGACAAAGTTCTGGCCGAGCTATCGCTAGACTCGCATGGGCCCCAACAAGTTGCTCAGGGTAGTTCGAACGCAGGTCTATCATCCCAAAAACGTTTCGTGACCCTCCTGTCCATCTCTCCACAACACCTCGACGGCGATCTTGAAATGCGCAAATTCTTCGGATCTAAGGTAGTTCTTTCCTCGAAGACTACTCGGGTTGCCTCAAAGCGGGTGAACGCGGCCCGTAGGTCAACGTTGACGAATCCCAAACCAAACTGGTGGCCGCCGCAATTGCGCGAAGGATTGTCCATTCGTCAGCTTACTCCCGAT
The DNA here is from genome assembly GCA_015956445.1 of Thelephora terrestris. Classification (NCBI taxonomy): domain Eukaryota; kingdom Fungi; phylum Basidiomycota; class Agaricomycetes; order Thelephorales; family Thelephoraceae; genus Thelephora; species Thelephora terrestris. The sequence goes on along the minus strand of WIUZ02000012.1, from coordinate 140,735 downwards.
GAACACGAGGACAAGTTGTTCCGTCACGGGTGGTCGGGTAGACAAGAGGTATGGTGGACCGTGGAGTATGGGAAAAAGTATCGAGCAATTACCATGGCTTTCATGCAGATTGTCATGTCTGGGGGTAAGCGGTTGCATAGCTAATTGCTACACTACTAGACTAATGATCTACAGATCCTGAAGGGTTCAATCACCTCCTGCGCGCACAGCCATATCACGCCGACACCCTGCTTCAGCTCGCGGAAGTGTACAGTCATAGAGAAGGTATCGCTTCCGGCACGCTTAACTTTACTTTCGTCTGACGCGCTACAGAGTACAGCACCGCCTCTGACTTCATCGATAGAGCTCTTTTTACCTACGAGCGAGCCTTCATCGGAGCCTTCAACTTCATGGGCGGGTGTCATCGGTTGGATTTCGACCGTGTTGAGAATCGACCTTTTTTTTTGGCCCTCCACCGGCAACTTGTGTGAGTTGTGGTTCCGCTTTTGCCGCACTCCCTGGAAACTGACGATCGATAGCGACCTCCACCGACGGGGTTGCACCCGCACGGCGTTTGAGTTCGCCAAGCTGTTGTACTCCCTTGACCCGTGGACTGACCCTCATGGATCTTTGCTGCATCTGGACGGTCTCGCTCTAAAGGCAGGAATGCACGAATGGATATTAGGCGTCTGGGAATATTTCGAAACGGAACAAGACGGTCTTGAGGGGAGGATGATCCCAACTGTTCTACCCGGGTGGTGGTATACCAGAGCGTTGGCAATGAAAATCCGCGAGGATGCTACTGGGTCGCAGGCAAGTGAAATTGTGTACTTTTCGCCAACCTGTTGACATCTTGGGGGATCCTAGGACCACACGTCGAGTGTCCAGGCATTTGTCGCTGCAGTGGCACGGTTTCCTTCCCTTCTTCCGCTGCTTGCAGATAAGATGGATGTCGCGCTGTCTGCGGAAATTATGTCCAAACCCGCTTTCAAAGTACATGTTGACTCATCGTGAGGAGCCTTTATGTCCTTGAGTGGAATCCACAAACCTGACACAACACCTCATTGTGAAGTTCCTTGTCGAGTCAGACGGATGCCGCTGTACAGCTCCTTTGTCACCTGTACGCCCAGAGGTGGGGGGACCTATGGCAAGGGGGTTGTCATTCTACCTGGTTGTCAGAGTGTATCAAGTCGCTTTCGTCCATCATTTCAATCCCGGCGAGCACAGAACAGGATCGAACTACAGTTCTAGCCGCAACGACAATCCACAATTCCATTTATCGACATGTTATCGTCCTCGAGAAAACATGCCGGTCCTTATTCTCTTTCATCCCGAAAGAAATTCTCAACTCCAGGCAGCTTTCATGTGACCCTCTATTGCCGTTGCTAAGGGTCAGCGAGTACGACGCTGAATTCTTCCGGGGTGTTGAAGAAGTAGTAGGATACCGCCCCCGGAGACACAACGCCAGGGAGGAAGAACGCCTTTTGGAGAGACTGCTACCAGACGGTGTATTTCGTAGACAGCTACAGGTCTGTACGCCTCGTTTGACAGCACCTGAGACTAATGGTTTCTTAGGATTTTTTCGCCGCGCACCCAAACTTTGCACAACGGTTTCCTGAAGGCATCATTCAATTTGCACAACTGGCAGCGCAGTTGCCTGAGGATGCACTGGAGGACTTGATGATCGCGGAGGCGGATGGCATCGTCGCTCAGAATCCAAATGTGGGCATGCCAGGTCAATTGCAAGGCGAAGTGGGGGTGCTTGACTTCGAACCGGCCTTCGCCGACCAAGCTCCCATAGTAAGGGGTGTAGAAGGAGACGGCAGTGATGACGAGGCAGATATCGAGGTGTGTAGAGTCGAAGAATCCAATGGTAACCTCCCTAAGGCTCGCATTCGTTTTTTACAATAGCCACTCCCGGTAAGGCTCCTGCGAAACGTAGTCAACCGTTTCTTTGGTGGTCCCGAGATCTCAGAATCCTCAAGCAGTGACGAAGGCGGAAACTTGGATCAAGACGGGGTGGATTAGAATGTAGTAATTAATTGTCAATTAAGGGAGTCCGTATGGGATTGCGACGACGTTACGTTCTTGGGGGTGTTGTACAAGTGAGGTGTGATGGTGTATGGTGTAAAAACGGTACGAGTGATATGAGAGTTAGATTTGAGAATGTTTAAAGAACTCCCCAATCGACGTAAAACTTCTGGAGGTCCGACAAAAGCCGTTGTTGGCGGCCTGCCCACTTCTTTTCGACGTCACCTTTGACATCGTCCCTGGAGGCTGGATCGGTAGATTTGACTGTCAAGTTGAATACGGCAGATATTGGTCGGTGATCGGATATATTTGCCTCCCAACTGCGATACTGAGTTTGCACGACTCTAGAGTTGGTGAGCACCCTCCAGAGGACGCGATCGCACCATGCGGGGATCCGTTTCTTTGCCGACGTGTCAAATTCATTCGTCCTTGGGTCATACTTGTATGTTGGGATGAAGTCGATGGGACCTTCTTGGAACGAACGCAGACGGAACCCACGGTTGACTTTCATCTCTTTCAAAAGCTGGTCATGGACTTGAAGGTTCTTGTGTTCTCCAGAGCGTACGGAAGCCATAACCATCTCCCTACGGGCATCGATGCGATAGTTCATATCTCCACTGAACTGTGTGATTGTCAGGACATGAGAGACTACGATGACGATCGAAACTTACAAAGACAATTTCGTGGTCCAGGACCATCGTTCCGTCTCCTCCGTTGACAAAAGCGCTGGGATCAAAGCCACTTTGTTCGGGAAACAAGGCGCGTTCTTCCAAGATCGCCGCGACATCTCTTCCTCGCTGACGAACCTGGTGCTGGCCTGCCGCTAGATGGCAATTGATAAAGCACAGCGAAGAGTCGTCAATGATGAGCCGACAGACGATAGCACCCTGAAAGAAGGTTGGAAGTGAAGTCTTGTGGGTGATGGAGACTTTCTCACCTTATTCCCAAAATTACCTCTCATACCGCGTTTTATAACATTGAGGTGAGCATCCTTGATCGAAGCCCGTTCAGATACCTTGACGAATATGCAAGTAAAGAGCCCGACGAGGTTTTCTGAGTGGACCACATGATATGACGTGCCAGGATGTGCCAGGCGAACGGAAAGAACGAGATGGTCGTACCACTTCTTGTAGGAAGTAGACACTTTCTGCGACATGGAGCCGTCGTGAGCCTTTGTTTTGTTGCCAAGGAGAACAGACTTGGCTGTGACTTTCCGATTCTCGAGATCTACCACCTCTTGGAATCCGATGGAAATGATGTCCGGAGACTTTGCACTGGTGAGAACCTCCTTCAAGAAATCGATGTTGCTCGGATCACCGGTCAGTGCATCTGGCTTGTTGGCATCGATATTCCAGGAAACAATAAGCGCGCTCAACTCGCGGTAAGAGCTGTATTCGTCTTCGCGGGTCATCAATTCTTGGTCTTCAGTGAAAGAAAGTATGAGCGGATCGCCGAGATGCTAACAGATTCTGGCACAGACCTATCCAACTCACGGCCAACAGGCCATCCCAGAACCTCATTTTCTCATCTCTTCCAACGCTCACAGCGCATAGCTTCCCAACCGATGGTATACTCTGGGGGTCTACGGATATGTGTGTGACGGGGACATCTTTGTGAGCGACCCAAGAATTGGTCATCACCCATGGTTTCTGCGAAGCGTCATACGCAGAGATCTGACCAGCTCTGGAGCCAGCCCACAGCCTGTCGTTCACTCCAGCTAAGCAAAGGATGTCAGACATGGACACCTTGACCACGTCAACGCATTCAGGTGCGCCTTGTGCGCCTTCTAGCGTCCAGATTGTGACGGTGCCGCCTTCGTGGCCGAGATAAATGTGGCCGGGCTTGGAGGGCAGCATAGTTCCACACGTTACGGTCCCGACATGTTCGATTGGTAATAAGGACCTCCCTGAGCTTCCCAACGTATGAATATCGTACACACGCACAATTGGTCCACGGGATAAGTTTGCGGTTCCGGAAGAAGGTTCCCGGGCTGATGTCCACAGTCGCCCCGCGATGAGTTCCACGAAATCCTGCTTGTCGGCGATTCGTAGCACCCGCGGCTGAGCGCTGGACAAGACAAAATCTTGGGAATCATCCGGAGTGAAGACGAGAGCCTTTCCGTTATCGTCCATCGAAACCATCTTATAACCAGTGGAGAAGATGTGGGTGACAGCTTGGGAATGGGCCGCCATCTTTGCGGAAACAAGGACACCGGAGCGGATGTCGACTTCAAATAGGTGGCCGTCCTTTGTGCCAATCCAAAGCGGGGTAACTTTCTCAGTGTGGTTTCTGAACGCAAGGCTTGTGGGCTTTCTCGAACGATGATCAGGAGAGATATCCTTCAAGTCCAAGGTATACAGAGGCGATTCGGAGACGTCAAGGTCAAACAATTTTACGACGTGAGAGGAGACAACAGCAACGATGCTACCAGCTACCGCGTAGACCCCATTGTGGGGGACTTGAATGTGTGATTCCGAGCACGGATAGAAATCGGCAATGGGGGGTTTCCGGGACGAACGGCTGGAGTCAGGAAGGTCGATTCTAGTTTTAGATTCTTCCTCCTCCTCTTCATCTGACGAATCAGAGCATTGAGGCTGGCGCTTGAATTCTGGGAGGTCGTCCTTCAAACCTATCTGCCGCCTTGGGGGAGGGGGTAGGCTCCCAAATGCTTTTCGTTCGGTGATAGTTGGGGAGGGGTCTATGATGCTTTCGGGAGGAGCTGTGTTTTCCGAGATGCGAAGAGCGTGGGTGCGTGGAGGGGGAATATCCTCATGAACGGAGGTAGTGACCTTTCTAGCAGGCAGTGGTGGGGGGATATGGGAGCTGCGGGGGGGAGAAGCTGATTGAGACGAAGAGGGTGCGTTCTTGAGGCGCGGTGGGGGACGGGGAGGAACGATGCGTGAATTTTTAGGGTCTTGCAACAAATTGGTGAGGACTGTGGGGCCACCCTCGTTGACTAGCTTGTTATCTTCAGACGCCAAAGTGTTCCCATTTCTTCTCACGGGGAGCGGGGGAGGAAGAGAGAGAAGGTCATCTCCGTTGCGGGTCTGCGCACTATCCGTGCTCTTTGACTGATGGACATTTCCTGCCAATTTCGGTGGTGGGTGGACTGTTTGAAGTTGGCTTGTGTCGCTGCTATATTTGCGCGCGGATTAGCCGCAGCCAGGGTTCAAAGTTTCAAATCGTCCAAACCTCAAGCGTATCCCCCGTATGGAAGTCATGTTTCCGGTCTCCAGAAGGGGCAAGTCAGATTTGGGGGTGGGGGAAGAGGGAATCGGCGGAGGGGGACGTTTGGTTGGGCTGGTGGACGGGTTGGGAAGAGAGAAGATTGGAACGGGACGTAACAGGGGGGATGCGCTTGGAGAGGCTGGTTTCGCAGAACGGCTTGGAGGAGGGGGAGGGGGACGTCTAGAGGACCTTAGGTCCGATGAGGAAGAGGCAGACCTGAGGTGAACTTGGTTATGTTGCCCGTCGTCATGATCGTCAGCTTGAAAGTGAAAGTCGTCGGAAGAAGTTCTTTGGCGAAGGCCAGGCCTACTATCTGCGGTCAAGAGAGCACTAGTGCTGGTCGGGAAGCCGAGTCCAGAGATGGTGGGCTTTTTGCTGGCAGTAGATTGAGAACTGGCGTTGGCAATCTGTTCAAAGTGTGACTTGAGACTGCTAACCGCAGGGAGGCGTCTGGTCTCTATGGATTCGGACTCTGAGGGCGACGAGGTTAGCATCCCTCTCGTCGTCGTTGCGGTGGCCTTCGACGGGAAAGCGAGTAGATGGTGAAGGAGATCGAAAGGGATTTGAAATAATTTCAACTTGAAGTTGACAACAAAAAAGATGTCCCATCTGCCCTCTCATTCTCTTTCCTTCGCCAAAGGCGTCATCGCTCGTCTCGCGTTGTGGCCAGCACTACGGATCGCCGTTCAAAACAGTTGGGGTGGGCCTGATTCGAGCAAGAAGCAGACGTGGATGGCATCCGTAATCGTTGACGCATTCGAAGAACAGCCTACACCTCCCGACGCAGAATACATTGAAGAGTTGCTCCTTCAGATCATGGACGATGAATTCGAAACCGTGATAGAGGACGGGAGCACAGAGTCTGTCGCTAGGGACATCACGACCCTGTGGAAGGACGTCCAGTTGGGTGATCTAGCCGGCTTACACCGTTTGGAACAACAGGCGGACGCAAATGCCAACAGACCGGTAGTCTCACAGCTTGGTCATTCCGAAGCGATGGATACAGACAGCGATGAAGAGGAGGGCGATTGGGAGTCGGATGAGGAAGATGGCCCTAGCTCAGACCCTGCTCCAGACCTTCAGATTCCAGAGGTTGACGAAGATGGTTTCACGACAGTCAAGGGCAGGCACTCCAAACACCGCTAGGTATGATTCATTGTGTGGTACGACTATCGTTCTAATCATATCTACATCTTAAGGGGTGTGTCGGGTCGAAATCAAGGGGAGGCTTCTACGAAGGCTTTGCCCTTCTCTATGTTCTTCTTCAGTTCGGGCAGGCAGGCTTCCAACAGCTTCCGTTCCTCTGCAGTCAACTCCCCGAGAGGGTGGATCTTTTCAATACCGTTCGGCTAGGGAGCATAGAGTTAGCACGGCCTCAGTCGGCAAAACTTCTCTACTTACACCGAGTTCAACATTAGATGAAAAGTAGTCAATGCCCTGGTCAGCGAACAGCGGGCTCTTGACGAACGTGGGTGTAACCACTTCCTTCTCGCCCGCCAGACCGCGAAGCAAGGCGTTGGTAAACTTGGCGCCAGCGTAAGCCATAGACAAGGTAGCGCTTCCAGCGCCGTCCTTGGCCTGGACCACTTCGTCACCACCGTACTGGATACGCTTCACGACCTTCTCGTAGGCTTCTCCAGAGATGCCTTTTCCGAAAGGTGATTGTGAGAGCAGGGGAACAATGGTTGCACCGCTGTGTCCACCGATGACGGTGATCGGGGTGTCAACCGGGTTAGTTCCCACAATACCTGACACGAAACGAGCAGCGCGAACAACATCAAGTGTTGTCACACCAAAAATTCGTCGCGGATCATAAACACCAGCCTTCTCAAAGACGGAAGAGACGATTGGAACGGTCGAGTTGACAGGGTTGGAGATCACGAGCACATGGGCCTCTGGGGAGACGCGGGCGATCGCAGCAGCGAGGTCACGAACGATAGAAGCGTTTGTCTGCAAGGGTTCCTGTAAAGAAGTATCGAATACGAAGAAAACATGAACGCACGTTGAATAAGTCGTCGCGGGTCATCTGTTATTGAGGAAGAGGTTAGGAAACTCGTCCTCGAGGAGCACTAACAAATTCAACTCACACCAGGCTAGGGTGGAAAGAGATCAATTGACAGAACAAGCTTTGCACAAATTAATTACCGCACCTTTCGGGGGACGCCAGCGGGAATCACGACAACCTTGACACCTTCAAGAGCTTCGTCGAGTTTGTCTGCGTGGTAGCCGTTGACCTGGCACAACGCCATTCAGCAAGGGTTGGGAGAGGCAAAGGAAGATACCTTACCTCTCCTGGTGTATCAATGTGGCTGACATCAGCAGCAACTCCAGGGGCGCCACGGATGTCGTACAGGCTCAGGGAAGTAACGAGAGGGTCAGCTTTGAGCAAGAGAGAGAGAGGCTGGCCAATTCCTCCTCCTGCGCCGAGGACAGCAACCTTGCTGTGACGAGCAACAGACGAAGAGAACCAACGACCGTGGGCGGAAAGACTGCGAGCGGCGTGTCTGGAAAGCATTTTTTTAATAGTTTTGGAACGGTGGAGGGAGGGGACAAGGGATGAAAAACCGAGGCGGGGTCGGGGTAAGGTGCCAGCACGATTTGTTCCGTCACCCGCTTTCCCACGCTCGATCGCCAATCACCAATGGATATCGACAAGGCCAATCGAGTCCGCACTTACGTCCAGGCTCAGCTCGCTTTCGTTCCCTTCTATGGCACAGATCTCCTCGCTCCTGGTGGCTCTACGTCTGAAGCTTTCGGTCTACGAACCCCACTGTTAACTGCTCGCAATCCTCTGGTCACCATCCAATCCGACTTCAACCCTTCGTTAACGTTCGACTGTATAGAATCTCAGGGCTCCAAATGTGCTTTGGCCGAAGCAGTCCCCTCGTTGGCGAAAAAAGCTGCTGAAGACCACAAAAGGCGGCTGGCGAAGCGTTCTACAGTGACCAAAGAACAGAAAAAACAATCACTAACTTTGAAAAGAGGCAATAGTACAACGTCTGGCCGTGGCGATCCGACCGAGCCTGCGGAGAATGTTTCCCCGGTGAAGAGGAAAAAAGGTCGCCATCGTGAAAAATCAAGGTTCCCCACTGGTCTTTCATTTCTCTACAACTTTGCCCCCGAAAATGTTGGGCCATCCAGGCTGACGGTGAGTCGTTCTAATACCGTCCGGAACCCAAAGTTTATCGCTCCCAGATGCCTACCGGTGATAAGGGGGTTTTTGCGAAAGGAAAGTCATCTTCGACTGTACATGGTATCTCTACCCTGGTCGAGACTAGTAGGCTCAATTCCGTCCAGTGCCGTCGCCGTCATTTATACCCCCATTAATAGCGCGGCCTGTTTTCCGCTGGGACCCCGAACCCGCTATGATAAACTCACAACTGCCTTCGACCCCACAACTCGGAGCTCTTGATTACTCTGGATCTACTTGTTTTGGAAAGCAACAGCACATACCCGAGTCCACCGGAAAAGTCGCCGAGGGTGAAACGTCGCAGCCAGAAAAGACCGAAGGGACAGTCGACAACCATTCGATGACCTGGGACATTGAACTCGAAAACAACAACCTCCCAAGCGATTCTTCGTCAATTGCCTGCAACACCACTGTCGTGATGGACACAGGGAGGGATTGGGGTGGTCAAGGAAGGGAGAAACAATCATTGCCAGCCGCCGTGGATACCTGCAGCGAGCCACGCTCAATCGCGACCCGAAGCCCCGGCGAGCACTCTCGTCCCTCCCTTCGCGTTTCGTCTAGATTTTTCGCAAACTTTGTGTCAAACTCTAGTCTCAGTGAAGGCGTACCCGCTCCTCGTACACTACCCTTTGACCGGGAGGGTCACACAAATGGGGAATTCGAGGTGCCGACTTCGGACAACTTGTTTGATCCTCACTGCCTGGACGTTGGGCGGGATTGTAGAACAAGCCGGGAGACTGACTCATTCTTGGACGGTTGTTGTGGGACTAACATCTCTGGTACGTGTACACTTGGTATTAGGAATAGCGGGTCTGAATACAGTCCACAAGTTCATCAAGGAGGGTTTAATGAGTGGACAGATATGTGGAGCTCTGACGACTCACCCACTGCGCGAGGACACTCCGATGGCGGTCACCCACTCAGGGATCTATCTAGTTGTGGAGAATTGTCAGATTGGTATGCATCCGAACAGGTTTACTACTTTCACTGTAGGAAAGGATTAGGTCGGTTTTCGACCAAACTTAGGTCACTCACCTGTATTTCGACCAAATTTTGGTTGGTTTCGGGTATTTTTGATTTCTGATTACATCTGCCAAATTTGGCTCAACCAAACTTTGGTCGATTTGAGCGATTTGAATTGCGCGTGTTACCGAAATGGCCCATTTGGGTTCGGAGTTCGGGTCCGCTTTGACCCGCTGCCCTACTTGAACGTCGGTGGGGAAATTTTTTCTAAGTCAACGTCTCTCTTTCTTTCCCTTAATCACCACCTCCAGCAACGGGCGCCTTCGCTAATTTACGTATACTTAGATTCCTCCGCGAGGGCAGAGACAAGGGGATGGAAGAATTACCCCCTTATCATCGGAGGAAACCGTTGGACTCACGGTATGTGTCGCCAAGTGTCAGAAGTGGCCGGTGAACAGGATTTTTGCGCCCACAATAGGTCCTCTTTGCAAGACGATTGCGAGTCCTCCCCACTGCGCCCTCACGAGAACCTTCCACTGTGCGCTTACAACAATTCCCACCGCGCCCTCACAAGGTTTCCGCATGTTCAAGAAAAATGCAAGTGTCCCCGCCCACTTCCTCATCTGCACTCACCGAAAGCAATGAAGTCGACCATCAACTGACCGCAAGATCCCCTCCCGAGACAAATCCAGGGTTTCATCTCGACCATGGCCACAGCTTCCCCGACCCAGCGCTCAGGATTTCCGTGAACGACAACGTATCCCAATGCATTCGGGGGTCCTTCCGCGCTTCGACTGGGTGGGCGGTCTGGGACGTTCGGTTTGTCATAACGCCATAGTAAGTCAGACCCGAAGTGCGCTATGTAATTTGTTGACCGACAACGGTGCTAGATTGTGACTTTCAAGCCGAGGACAGAACTAACGTGTAAGTCCCGCACCTCTGTTCTCTCGAGGACCCGCTAACCAACACATTTTTGCTAGTACGTTGACCTCTATCGTTCTCACCCGCGGCTCCCCGTCGTCTTTGAAAATAGTGCTGGAATTTTCGAACGTTCTCCCTCCCTTCCAATCATCGTCTGCCACAACAACTGCCACAACGACCCATGTGTTCACCAGGAGTATGGGCGCTGTGGTTAGGATACCCTCATCTCGTTACATGTATTTATCTACCTGAACCGGGCTGAATATACATGATTACCTGTGATTGGCTGAGCAAACCTGGATCCTGTTGTACCGTACCGAGCCGGCATCAGCCCATCAACTCTGGATGACGTGGGTTTGGTCGAAAACCGACCTACACGATTAGGTCGAAGTGCACCTTTTTAGGTCGAAAATCGACCAAACCTAAGTGTGGGATAGTACGGATTTTCGACCAAACTGTTTGGTTGATTTTCGGCCAATATTAGGTCAATATCATTTGGTCGAAAAACGACCCAACGGTTTTCTACAGTGTTTTCAGAAGGGAGGAGATTACTTTGGGGGGTGTAGAGTATCCAGTGCCCTTGACACCGTTTAACCTGTCCATAAAAAGCCTTTAAGCGTCTGTGTAACGTGTGTTCCTCATAATTTCTACCCGTCCGCAGCACGCCAGATTCCCATCCGAGCACATGCAAATGCAACCACGTACCAGGTAGACATACGTAGTCGCGCGCGCGGGGGGGTAGCCTTGTCAGCAGTAAGGCGACAGGTTGTTATTCTGAGAGTCAGAGCCCTTGTGGCCAGTCTGGGAAACTACCCAATCTTATCCCCGTACTTGTATGTATTTAAAGTTACCCACGAGCAAAGTGATCAAGTGGTGTCGATGGAGTGGATCGAGAGTACAGCGCGGTAGAGGGGTGGACCTCGGGTTGGTGGTAGCACCCAGGTCTGAATCTAACTGCCTGATAGATGCCAAGGTAGCCCTGGTCGACATCCTCACGACCGAGACCCTAGAGCGAGCGCTCAGCGCTGCCTAATTACTGAGGGCCGATAAACGTGGATGCAACTTGGCCCACATGCATACATGTACGACGTTGTGGTTGGTGGTGGTCGACCAAGTTGCAAGACCATGCGAGTGCCGAGAACCTCAGAGAAAGTGAGGATGCGGTTGGGAAGGAACAAGGTCTTTGCCACTCTTGACTAGGCCGGAATCCAGCCTCGAATTCAGAGGCGAGGAGGGCGCGATTTAGAAGGGGGCGATACCTAGGGGGACGACGCCTTGTTCACGCAAATCTTTCCAAGGAGCACTATCACCGCTCTCTGCTCCCCGGAACAGCTATACGCCAACAGAACCAACCCGGCACCCTTCGCGATCCCACACGGGTAAGTAGGTTGAAGATAAAGAAGAGACCGATTGATCCGTTGACTGGCGGGGAGTCGGGACAAACATGTGCAGTCACCTGCCAAGCACTTAAATTTCCCCCCAGCTAGACAGCCAACCATGACGATCATCACCAGCTCTCCCCTCCCCGCGATTAACTCTCCCCGGATCAAGGAACTGCGGTTAAGCGAGATTCCTAACTGCCTCAATGCCTACCATATGATACTTGGCGCGGAAGGGCGTGCTGTCGAGAGGAATGCTGAGCAGGATATCATTTCTGCCAGAGTCTTTGGACACCTCCTCCTCGATTTTCACGCTCCACCTCGTATCTTCGGTGATAAACCCTGCGCAACACTCGTCAAATGGATCATATCACCAACTCAAAACCCTGATCGCAGTCAAGACGATGTGGTCTTCATCTCTGGAAAACTGCTTTGCGACAAACTCCTCCGCTTGTGTATGTTTAGCTACTTTGTTTTCTAACATAACGCTCACAGTTCCTTCCAAGTTCGAAAATCCACCGCTCTCTACGCTGCACCCTACTCACCCCCTTCGTGTCCTTCCTTCGAAATGCAGGAAGAAATGACCAAATACTTGATGGAGGCCTCTAGCAAAGATTATAGGACCCTCAGGATGAAGGTGCGCGTGTTAAACACAACTTTTTTTGCCTTGTTCCTCGAGGCCTTACGCTCAACCAGGTGCTGGCTCGTGATGGCTACCGGTGCATGATCACCGGTCTGTTTGATGAAGAATCATACAAGCGTTGTGCGGAACTGCGCACCATCGCACGGCGCGACAACGTCTACAAAGTTGTAGTACAAACATCTCAAATCCTCAAGGAGTCAACAATGCAAGGCATTGATCCTGCGGGGACCGACGAAGAGGGCCCGATGGTAAATAAGGTGCGGTTTTGTCCTAGGTGCAAAGTCCTCCGTCACTCACCATTATCCAGACATATCATGCCGCTGGTGCTATGACCGTACTGGAAAATCTTGGACTCTCAGACCTTACTGATGCTTTCAAAAAAGCAGGAGGTGTTCATTCGATCTGGAATCTTCTCTCGTTAGAGAGCAACCTCCACTTTAAGTTTAATGACTTGGATCTGTGGTTCGAACAGACAGATCAGGTGTGCTATTTGGAGACTTTTCAGCCTCAGTAGTTGACCATGTGTGCAGGAGCACCGCTACAACGTCTGTGTGTTGGATGAGTTGGATGAGGTATATATCCACCGCAACTTTTCCAGCGCCAAAAATCCCGTTCTTGGTGCCCCTATGGTTGTTGACTTCACTTCAAATTTGGAGACAGTGCCACCACCTAACCCCAAATTGCTTGCTCTTCATGCAGCATGTGCTCGAGTTGCCCACATGTCTGGTGCTACTGAATTTTTTGACAAGATACACAGGGATGCGGAGGAGATGGAGGTCCTTGCTTCTGATGGGTCATCTGCTCCTCTGCTTGATATTCTCATATCCCCCTTTGCTGTCATTCATGGGCTTGCATGATCAGTTGATTAAATTTATATGCATTCCAGAGACTGGGATCTCAGTGACTGGATGGCACTGACCATCATCACCTAGATTCCAAGCGGGATTGTAATGGGTTACAATGATCGCTGGTACTATAACAACCTGTCAGAGTTATAACTATCTTGTTTTTAATTACAATAATGGCAACACATTAAAATGACATTGTGGCCTTTAAAATGCCACATAGGGATAATTGTACACTGCAGGAATTGCAATAAAGCATGACGATTGTGTTGAGCAGGTAGAGTATAATACTATACTACTACATGGCGTACTCTAAGTCTTACCTGAGGGGAGAGTCTTATAGTTGCTAGTGGGAGAGAGAGAGAGAGAGAAGTGATTGATTGATCTATCTACTCTATTGATGTCACAACTGTAGAGTGTGACTGATCTCTGGTCCATGCGGTGGTGTTGTCGCACATGAGGAAGTGATGTTGGATATTTTAGTAAATTTGTGCCAGGGCAGAAGTCCCAGCTCAAGGTCACATGACTAAGTCACATGACCAACCATGTGACCAACCACTTGGCTACACCAACAAGCCAAGGACATCTGGCCCAGGACCAAGCACTGTCCCTGTCAGGGCCACTCTACCCCAACAACTACCAGTGCACTGAGCCAACTCTGCAGAGTACTCACTAGTCCAACTAGTTGTGATAGGATGGTCATGCCTATATTCTTCTGGTAGGTTGTCCGAGGTCACTGCAAGTCAGATCAAAATCCCAAAGGGAAACCTAACCTAAACCGAGCTTCGCTTGGTTTATCCAACAAAGGTTTATCCCTACGACAGGTTTGATGACTCCACCAGGTGATCAACTGGACGTTCAAGGTGTTCTATGTTCTGAACACTGAGGTTCTATAGTTGTGAGGCACAGATGATGCACAGAGCGGGAGGGAGAGCAGATGGGAGTGTCTTGTGTTCAAACAGAAGACTCTGACTTGTCCTTAACTGCAACTGGGCTGAGAAGGGCAGAGGATTTCCTGAGGTAACAAAACTAAGGTACTACGATACTGTCAGGCCAACGCAACCTCTACAGTTCAATAGCACTCTTGCTATCCAAACCTATCACACTCAGGGGTCAAGCACACAGTTATAGCCCTGTTGCAAACCCAGGGATATCGGAAGTCTCTTCACAGACTAGATTGGAGAGAAGGAGAAAGAAGGAGACAAGGGTCTTCAGGCACTCTTGCTCTAAGCACACAGCAGTAGAGGTCACGGAGAGTCTGATGATAACAAATCTAAGGAGTACAGGCTAAATTACTCTGAGTATATATACTACTTATATTTGTGATGTGACAACGACATGTAACTATACTAATGATACAAACACAGACAAACATGGTCCGTGCACAGCACTGCATGGTCCGTGCTTTACGTGGTGACTAATGCTACAAATTATCAGCTGATAAAGGAGAGTGTGGCGGCCAATAGCAATTTGAGAGCATTACAAAGCAGTTACAAAGCATGACGTATCCTGAGAATGTTCGGAAGGAATGTGGGTATGACTGACTAACAGCCAATGGCAAAAGGGGAGCATATGACTAAGAAATAGGGGCAGATGATGTCATGTGGGTCATGCGCAGTAAACAATAGAAAAGATGACTCAACTCCTGAGTTGTGGAAAGGGCGTGGCATTTGGTATATAACCAAAGGGGGTTGGATGACTGGGTCTCTCAACAAACCCACCTTTGTTACACAAAGCCAACATGCCTCGTACTTCTACTCGAGTTCCCACCCGTCGCTCTTCCTCCAACTCTCCTGTTCAGGAGAGTAACTTCAACATCGACCGCTTTATCCATGCTCGTGACAATAGGGCTCATCCCTATCCTACTTTGGGGAACGTCTTGGATCGTTCTGCCACTGCCGACCCTCAAGAAGGGTTTACTGACTTAGGTGGGGGCCCTGCTTGCGCATTCCGATTTAGGAAACCAAGCTAATGTCAGGAACATGGTATTTTTAAACTTTTATAACACGCTCTTTCTTTCTTTGAACTCTTCTTACCAATTCTTATGTTTTGAATGCTTCACACTCCTTATCCTTCATACCAATCATTCGAAACACACACACGCGCGTACTATTCCCAGCGAATCCACAACGAGCTATACAAGTGCTATCCTACACCCTCAAAAGTCGACTCTATCTACGGCAGGCCTGAAGGTCACCAACCGTCCATCCCGGAGATCGTAGTGCTGGCCCCTCCTTGCTAGAACCTCCCCGAACATGGCATCACCATCTTCGGCACTCAGCTGAACGACCAGTTCAAGCCGATAGGAAGAGATACCTTCGAGCGGACCGATCAGCCTCCCAGATGTCACCGAACTCTGGAACACCTGGTCCCACATCGCCATCACCGGGTGACTGCTCGACAGCACTATCGACGTAGTCGGCCAGCGACCCTCCGTCTCCCTCGTCGGACCCCTGGGTGGGATCCTGGATTGCGAGTCGACGCTGGTGGCGAAGCTGGATCTCCGACTCGACCTGTCGGTAGGGACGGTTGACCCGATAGCGGAACTCTCGTCCCCCACCTCGACCAGACTGGTCACCATCCGACTCGACTGGACGAGGATAGGGATTAGCCGATGGAGCCATGCGATGAGCAGGACGGCGTCGAGAGCGCTTGCAACGTTGCCCCTTAGTCACCGGACGTACCTCGGCGACCCTCGGAGCATCTTCGGCTCGGTCAACTTCCATGACCTCATCCTCGATCTTCACCAACTGATGGATCGGCTGCAGGACGCAGCGCCCACAGTTCTCCTTGTCGGAAGCGGCCAGAATGGAAGCCGGAGCCGGAGTCGGAACGGGAACCGCGTTCTCAATCGGAGGCGTCGCATAGGACGATGGGTTAGGAGATGGGAGTACCACCTCGTCGGCGTACTCCAACTCGAACGGAACATCGGCGGTCCCCTGACCAACCAATTTGGGACCCTCCTTGCAGTTGCAGGTCTTGTCCTGCAAGGACTCGACCTGCGCTGTCAACACGGCCACCACGTTCTCGAGTTCTTCCGTCTAGAAGAAGTGTCAGCTTCCCTCATTTCGTCTTCGAGATGAGGAAAGCTACCTTTTCATCCCTCCTGGCCAATGCCCCCTTGATGTTGTTGTCCCTAACCTTCAGACCGGCGATCAACTCTTGATGATTGGCGACCATGGCCTCCAACGCCTCGTTCGTCCCCTGCTGGAAGGCAGCCAAGGTCTCCTTCATTTGAAGACCCTCCGCTGACAGACGAAGGACGTCTGCTTTCGCCTCTTTCACCTCACGCTCCAATCGTTCCACCTAGGCAGTCTGATTAGTCGAGAGTCATACTCGAATATTCAGACGGAAAACCTACCCGGCTTTCCCCCTCCCGAACGAGCGACCACAACAACGACGTGGCGGCAGTAGCATGGCGGACGGCCCGAGGAACGGTAGCTCCGTGCTCCAATAGGTCCTGATCGTAGATTCCCCTTTGAAGGGTGTACCAGAGCTCCTTTTTGATCGGATGCTCCAGCTCCCCGAACCTACCCCTCATTCGGAATGCCACCTTTTCGGCGATGATCGTACGGACCCAGAGCTCATCGTCCCAGGTCAACCCCACCAAATGAGGCATTGTCTCCCTGAGACGTTCGGGGTCTACTTCCGTGACGACCTCCAAGATCTAGAAGACGTTAGTTTGACATCAACGCCAAAAGAACGTTCCTCTACCTAGAGGAAGGCGTTAGTGCGAACACACGAAGCTCTAGGTCTCCCCCATACCTGGTCATCCGTGGTATAGGGAGTCCCCGCCGCACAGGCATAGGTCTTGCGAGCGGCGGCACGACGGTCGATACGGGAGATGGTGGAGATGCCGTTGGCAACTTTGTAGGTATGGTTGTTGGGGAAGGACATGTTTTGGTAAGATGATGGGGAAGTTGCTGGTGTTGCTGATCAAGGATGGCTCCAAGAAGACGTCCTTCTTATAGCCTAGATCGGTGATCCTTCACGTGACCTACCTCGACGAACCTCATTGGTCCGGGTCACATCAACTTCCGCCTCTGTATCATCATCGTCGGCTTACTACATCAAGCTGACACCTCGGCCCGCGGGACGGCCTTGGAAGAACTTCGTTCCGGAACGTCTAGAACGCGCGCGCACTAAAAATAGGTCTCAAGACCCTGATGACCCCTTTATGACATCACGAACCCCTTTTACGACCCCTCATGACTTTACGATTACGAACAACCCTGGACCCTGGAACACACACGTGGGCACGGGGTATCAACATTTGGACACTGTGCTTCTAATCGGATAGTAACCCTATCTGATCTAGTTGTGCTTTGGAAGCAGAGTAGGCCCGAGCCGAGAACGGCGGCCGAAGAATATAATCCCTGGTGCCACTTAGGAAGAACGATATTCCCAGGTGCTATGCCTAATCAAGACTGGGTCTGATCAAGCGATTACGGTTGCAACTCCCAGGTTACTGCCTGTCTGTTGGTATCATACCACCTACCGACAACAAGGGATGTGTAGAGCTCCTTCGATCTCTAGCCAATCGCAGAAGCTCAGAGATGGTGCTCACCTGACCCTTGGGTGTGGTCTAGATCCAGGTACGAACTTTCATGACCCATGCCCCTATTTCTTTTAGGACTAGTGTAATCTTTACCCCTATGTTTCATGCGGACATTCCTTATCTTTTATGCAATCCTTCACACGCTAGTAAGGCCCTTTGTCCTTTATTCTCCCACGTGTCATATTTGTTCGCTTCCCTTACTTAGCGTTCTCACATTCCTTATCTCCCTTTGTTCGGACTTGATAAGGGTATATTAGGGTATTGACGTCATGGCCACTCCTTTAGTATAAGTAGCAACTGTGGCTGTATCGTAATACCTTAGTTTTGTTACCTCAGGAAATCCTCTGCCCTTCTCAGCCCAGTTGCAGTTAAGGCCAAGTCAGAGTTTCTTGTTTGATCCAAGACATCCCCCATCTGCTCTCCCTCCCGCTCTGCGCGTCAACTGCGCCTCGTAACTATAGACTCCCCGCAGTCATATTAGAACACCTCGAGCGTCCAGTCGATCAACTGGTGGAGTCATCAATCCTGTTGTAGGGATCAACCCTTGTTTGTTAAACCGAACGAAGTACGGTTTAGGTTGGGTTTCTCTTTAGGATTTCGACCTGACTTGCAGTGACCTCGGACAACCTACCGGAAGAATAGAGACGTGATCGTTCTCTCACAAGCTAGTCGGACTAGTGAGTACTCTGCGGAGTCGGCTCAGTGAACTGGTAGTTGTTGGGGTAGAGTGGCCCTGACAGCTAACTCCTTTTAGGCTTTAGGGACTTTATTCAGGCTTCTAGAAGGTGTCAGGGCCACTCTACCCCAACACTACCAGTGCACTGAGCCGACTCCGCAGAGTACTCACTAGTCCAACTAGCTTGTGAGAGAACGATCACGTCTCTATTCTTCCAGTAGGTTGTCCAAGGTCACTGCAAGTCAGGTCGAAATCCTAAAGGGAAACCCAACCTAAACCGTACTTCGTTCGGTTTAACTAACAAGGGTTTATCCCTACAGCAGGATTGATGACTCCACCAGTTGATCGACTGGACGCTCGAGGTGTTCTATAAGGTGAACGCTGAGGTTCTATAGTTACGAGGCGCAGTTGACGCACAGAGCAGGAGGGAGAGCAGATGGGGATGTCTTGGATCAAACAAGAAACTCTGACTTGGCCTTAACTGCAACTGGGCTGAGAAGGGCAGAGGATTTCCTGAGGTAACAAAACTAAGGTACTATGATACAGCCACAGTTGCTACTTATACTAAAGGAGTGGCCATGACGTCAATACCCTAATATACCCTTATCAAGTCCAGAACAAAGGGGGATAAGGAGTGTGTGAACGCTAAGTAAGGGAAGCGAACAAAGGTGACGTGTGGGAGAATAAAGGACAAAGGGCCTTACTAGCGTGTGAAGGATTGCATGAAAGATAACGAATGTCCGCATGAAACATAGGGGTAAAGATAACACTAGTCCTAAAAGAAAGAGGGGCATGGGGTCATGAAAGTTCGTACCTGGGGATCACACCCAAGGGTCAGGTGGAAACCTCTCATTGCTTCATGCAATTTTTGAGTGGCTCCGAGATAAGAGACCATGCAAACATCCCTTGTTGTCTGTAGGCGGTAACAGCATCACGGAATAGTGGCAACCTCAACGTACGTCCGAACATGAGGAGGTCGGGCCTAGACTCATGGAACATGAGAGATTACAGATTCGCTGGCGTTTCACGCTAATGGCTACTCCACATGCGCTGGGCTAAACAAAAGGAGTCTAAGGTACTCCTTCCGAATAACGGCGATTCCTTCCTTCGGTTAAGAGACTGTGATGTGACTGTCCACGTGTGTGATCAGGGTCCAGGGTTGATCGTAATCGTAAAGTCATGAGGGGTCGTCAGGGTCTTGAGACCTATTTTTAGTGCGCGTGCGTTCTAGGCGTTCCGGAACGAAGTTCTTCCAAGGCCGTCCCACGGGCCGAGGTGTCAGCTTGATGTAGTAAGCCGATGATGATGGTACAGGGGCGGAAGTTGATGTGACCCGGACCAATGAGGTTCGTCGAGGTAGGTCACGTGAAGGATCACCGATCTAGGCTATAAGAAGGACGTCTTCTTGGAGCCATCCTTGATCAGCAACACCAGCAACTTCCCCATCATCTTACCAAAACATGTCCTTCCCAAACAACCACACCTACAAAGTTGCCAATGGCATCTCTACCATCTCTCGCATCGACCGTCGTGCCACCGCTCGCAAGACCTACGCCACTGCGGCAGGGACTCCCTATACCACTGATGA
The DNA here is from genome assembly GCA_015956445.1 of Thelephora terrestris. Lineage (NCBI taxonomy): Eukaryota > Fungi > Basidiomycota > Agaricomycetes > Thelephorales > Thelephoraceae > Thelephora > Thelephora terrestris. The sequence goes on along the minus strand of WIUZ02000012.1, from coordinate 120,734 downwards.
TCAGGTATGGGGGAGGCCTAGAGCTTCGTGTGTTCGCACTAACGCCTTCCTCTAGGTAGAGGTTTGTTCTTTAGGGCGTTGATGTCAAACTAACAGCTTCTAGATCTTGGAGATCGTCACGGAAGTGGACGCCGAACGTCTCAGGGAGACGATCCCACATTTGATGGGGTTGACTTGGGACAACGAGCTCTGGGTCCGTACGATAATTGCAGAGAAGGTGGCCTTCCAGATGAGGGGTAGGTTCGGGGAGTTGGAGCATCCGATCAAGAAGGAGCTCTGGTATACCCTTCAAAGGGGAATCTACAATCAGGACCTGTTGGAGCACGGAGTGACCGTTCCTCGGGCCGTCTGCCACGCCACCGCTTCTACCAGTCTCTTGTGGTCGCTTGTTCGGGAAGGAGAGAGCTGGGTAGGTTCTCTGTTTGAATATTCGAGTATGACTCTCGACTAATCAAACTGCCTAGGTTGAACGATTGGAGCGTGAGGTGAAGGAGGCGAAGGCAGATGTCCTTCGTCTGTCAGCGGAGGGTCTTCAGATGAAGGAGACCTTGGCCGCCTTCCAGCAGGGGACGAATGAGGCGTTGGACGCAATGGTTGCCAACCATCAGGAGTTAATCACCGGGTTGAAGGTTAGGGATAACAACATTAAGGGTGCGTTGGCCAGGAGGGATGAAAAGGTAGCTTTCCTCATCTCGAAGACAAAATGAGGGAAGCTGACACTTCTTCTAGACTGAGGAACTCGAGAACGTGGTGGCCGTGTTGACGGCGCAGGTCGAGTCCTTGCAGGACAAGACCTGCAACTGCAAAGAGGGTCCCAAATTGGTTGGTCAGGGGACCGCCGATGTTCCGTTCGAGTTGGAGTATGCCGACGAGGTGGTACTCCCATCGCTTAACCCGTCATCCTATGCGACGCCTCCGATTGAGAACGCGGTTCCCGTTCCAACTCCGGCTCCGGCTTCCACTCTGGCCGCATCCAACAAGGAGAACTGTGGACACTGCGCCTTGCAGCCGATCCATCAGTTGGTGAAGATCGAGGACGAGGTTGTGGAGGTTGACTGAGCTGAAGATGCTCCGAGGGTCGCCGAGGTACGTCCGGTGACTAAGGGGCAACGCTGCAAACACTCTCGACGCCGTCCCGCCCATCGTAGCCGCGTTGGCTAATCCTTACCCTCGACCAGTTGAGTCGGATGGTGACCAGTCTGGTTGAGGTGAGGAGCGAGGATTCCGATATCGGGTCCACCATCCTTACCGACAGGTCAAGTCAGAGATCCAACTCCGACACCAGCTTCGCCTCACAAGGCAGGATCCTGCCCAGGGGTCCGACGAGGGAGACGGAGGGTCGCTTGCCGACTACGTCGATAGTGCTGCCGAGCAGTCACCCGGTGATGGCAATGTCACTGGGGACAAGGGGTCAAATACCCAGTGGGTACATGCTGAACACATTGTGATCACAGTAAACAAGTGATTACAATGTGCCCAGTGGGGGAAATTTAAATACATTCAAAATGTGCCTGGCCATGTGAGTCCAATGTGCCCAGTAGGCACATTTTGATTGTGATCACAATGTACCCATCAATGTGATCTCAATGTACACATCAATGTGAGCTCAATGTGCCTGCTGTGCACATTTTGATTGTGATCACAATGTTCCCATCAATGTGTTCTAAATGTACCCAGCTCATTACATTATAGTTTCTTTCACAATGTTGTCCACAATGTGTCCAGCATGTGGCTGAGCCACTCATTCAAAATTCTTTCAAAGATTACCCAGTGATGTGTCCATAATGTCCCCAGGGGGTTCTTTTTAAAGTAATCACAATGTAATCACAATGTTGTTTGATTTCACCATGAACTTTCAAAGAAATCACTATGAGTATGGCTGTACACATTCTAGACACATCACTGGATACTTTGTGAAAGAAGTTTGAATGAGTGGCTCAGCCACATGCTGGACACATTGTGGACAACATTGTGAAAGAAACTATTATGTAATGAGCTGGGTACATTTAGAACACATTGATGGGAACATTGTGATCACAATCAAAATGTGCACAGCAGGCACATTGAGCTCACATTGATGTGTACATTGTGATCGCAATCAAAAATGTCCCCAGTGGGCACATTGAGATCACATTGATGGGTACATTGTGATCACAATCAAAATGTGCCTACTGGGCACATTGGACTCACATGGCCAGGCACATTTTGAATGTATTTAAATTTCCCCCACTGGGCACATTGTGATCACTTGTTGACTGTGATCACAATGTGTTCAGCATGTACCCACCAGGTATTTGACCCCTTGTCCCCAGTGTGTGGGACCAGGTGTTCAGCAGTTCGGTGACATCTGGGAGGCTGATCGGTCCGCTCGAAAGCATCTCTTCCTATCGGCTTGAACTAGTCGTTCAGCTGAGTGCCGAAGACGGTGACGCCATGTTCGGGGAGGTCCTTGCAAGGAGGGGCCAGCACTACGATCTCCGGGATGGACGATTGATGACCTTTAGGCCTGCCGTAGATAGAGTCGATTTTTGATGGGACTTGGATAGCACCGTATATAGCTCGTTGTGGATTCGCTGGGAATAGTACGCGCGTGTGTGTGTTTGAATGATTGATGTGAAGGATAAGGAGTGTGAAGCATTCAAACATAAGAATTGGTAAGAAGAGTCTGAAGAAAGAGCGTGTTATAAAAAGTTTTAAAAATACCATGTTCCTGACAGTGGACCAAGTCGGACTCTGCAGGTATTGTCAGGGTTGTAGGCCTGCTTACTGTTTGGGGGACGCTAGAGGATTAGCGGGGTAAGGTGTATCGGGTCGAAGTTTGAAAGACGCAGTTCCTGGAGTGGAGATGAGAGGAAGAGGAATATCAAGAGTGAGTGGTGACTCAAATTGATATGGGTGAATGGGAGCATTGTAGTCGCTGCAAAATTCAACCAGGTGTTGAATAAAAAGTTCAAATTCTTAATCGCTGAGTCGTTCGAAGCTGCTGAGATAATCTATAACAGCGTAGGGAAGATCAGTTGGTATATCCCACCAGAGAACAATAATAGCTGGGCAATGGGTATGAACATTGGTGGTGAGATGAATGCGAGGGGTGGGGAAGTAGAAGGCCGGGCTAATACTGAAATAGACGGTGGCTAGCACGCTTTCAGTGAGATCCGATTTCCAAAGGAATTGATGATCAGCCCCTAATAAGAAAGGAGGGGTAGTGACCCTGGCGTCGAGGGCGGCGAAGGGTCGATAATGTGGATGATGAGCTAATAGACCTGAGGTCCTATTAAGCTGTAGACTTCTCATGAGCTTATACTCCCAGATGGAGCGTCGAGCGTCTGGGATGATTGGGCGTGGAACGGGACTAGTGGAAGGGAAGGGGCTAGGAGCGCTAAACATACACTAGCAGGAGAATTCCTGCTTTGAATGAGTCAGATAAACGTAAGGTAAGAGGAGAATTCCTCAGCTTACTTGTTTTATTGAGCAGTTGGTAGGAGAGTACAGAAGAGATTGAGAATGGGGAAAAGAAAGGAGCGAACGCTCTTCCTCATATACCCAATCCTCTACAGGAGTCATAATTCTACAACGAACCAAACAGGAATCAACATGATCTGTGCGTAATTTAGGGCAGGTCGGGTGAGTCAGAGAAGTGGGACTTAGAACAACTAATGGCGAGTGCAGAACAGGGGAACAATAGCGGATGAGTCATTAGAAGCACAATGGGGATTTCCTACGTTTCAAGGTAGTAATAGAAGACTGGTGGGGATCTCTCATGATTGATGGGGATTTCTCATGATTGATGGGGATTTCTCATGATCGATGGGGATTTCTCGGGATTTGATGGGATCGAGATTAGGGTTGAGGGTTCAGCTATTCCTTTCGGGACAATAGGGAATAGTGGCGCATTGTTCTTACCCGTTTGGGCTGTCCATTGATCTAGACATATTTAGGCTATGGGTTATTCTGCCTTTTCCCCTCATCGTCTCCTTTCCACTCCCACCAATCTACATCAGTTCTCCCCTCTCACAAACACCTTTCGAAACTATGTCTCTCAATGCTTCTGCCACCCCCTTCGTTTCTGTCTCCTACAAGGACGACACTCCCTACGACGTCGAACAACACTTGTATGACACCCCCACTGATATCGCTCAAGACAACAAGGTTGCCGTTGATTTCTTGGCGGCTCACAACACTCCCTCTCAGTTTTGGGAACAGGCCGGTTATGAAGACCCTAACCGGACTCGTCGATGGGCTCCTGGGGTTTCCCCTTTGAGGAACGCGATGGAGCAAGAGAGGGAAGATCGTATCAGGAAGTTGGAGGGTCAGATGGACGTGATGTATGTTGTTGTTAATAGTCTTAATGAAGACTTTACTCACTTTGCCTTGGAACATTGGAAACCATTCCAGGAATCTTTCTTCCGGTATTTCGGGCACCAGTGTTGAAGGGCATATTGCATCGACCCCGCTCCTCACTCCCCCATTGTCCCTCCGACACTGCCAGGATCAAGGGGTACCTCTTCCTCAGTCCCCTCCCTGGAGTCCTGCCCCAGTTCCTCAGATGGTGGCAAGGACCTCGAAGAAAGAGCGCAAGAGTCCAATGACTCGTATTGGACAGCGGTGTCGTCCGTCGAGCAAGAGTCGTCAAGTTTGAATGCGGCTGAAGTTGGAAGTGGCTGTCAGGAACATGGTATTTTTAAAACTTTTTATAACACGCTCTTTCTTTGAACTCTTCTTACCATTTCTTATGTTTGAATGCTTCTCACTCCTTATCCTTCACACCAATCATTCAAAACACACACACGCGCGTACTATTCCCAGCGAATCGGAACTACATGGCCATACAAAGTGCTATAAATGTCCCATCAGAAATCGACTCTATCTACGGCAGGCCTAAAGGTCATCAACTGTCCATCTCGGAGATCGTAGTGCTGGCCCCTCCTTGCAAGAACCTCCCCAAACATGGCGTCACCGTCTTCGGCACTCAGCTGAACGACTAGTTCAAGCCGATAGGAAGAGATGCCTTCAAGCGGACCGATCAGCCTCCCAGATGTCACCGAACTGCGGAACACCTGGTCCCACATCTCCATCACCGGGTGACTGCTCGGCAACACTATCGACGTAGTCGGCAAGTGACCCTCCGTCTCCCTCGTCAGACCCCTGGGTGGGATCCTGCCTTGCAAGGCGAAGCTGGTGTCGGAGTTGGATCTCTGACTTGACCTGTCGGTAAGGACGGTGGACCCAATATCGGAATCCTCGCCCCTCACCTCGACCAGACTGGTCACCATCCGACTCAACTGGTCGAGGGTAAGGATTAGCCGATGCGGTCATACAATGGGCGGGACGGCGTCGAGAGCGTTTGCAGCGTTGCCCCTTAGTCACTGGACGTACCTCGGCAACTCTCGGAGCATCTTCGGCCCGATCCACTTCCATGACCTCATCCTCGATCTTCACCAACTGATGAATCGGCTGCAAGGTGCAGCGCCCACAGTTCTCCTTGTCGGATGCGGCCAGAGTAGAAGCCGGAGCCAGAGTCAGAACGGGAACCGCATTCTCGATCAGAGGCGTGGCATAGGACGACGGGTTAGGCGAAGGGAGTACCACCTCATCGGCGTACTCCAGCTCGAACGGAACATCGGCTGTCCCCTGACCAACCAACACAGGCACCTCCTTACAGTTGCAGGTCTTGTCCTGCAAGGACTCGACCTGCGCCGTCAACACGGCCACCACGTTTTCAAGTTCTTCAGTCTAGAAGAAGTGTCAGCTTCCCTCATTTCGTCTTCGAGATGAGGAAAGCTACCTTTTCATCCCTCCTGGCCAGCGCACCCTTGATGTTGTTATCCCTAACTTTCAACCCGGCAATCAACTCCTGATGGGTAGCAACCATCGCCTCCAATGCCTCGTTTGTGCCCTGCTGGAAAGCGGCCAAGGTCTCCTTCATCTGAAGACCCTCTGCTGACAGACAAAGGACATCTGCCTTCGCCGCTTTCACCTCACGCTCCAATCATTCAACATAGGCAGTTTGATTAGTCGAGAGTCATACTCGAATATTCAAACAGAGAACCTACCCGGCTCTCCCCTTCCCGAACGAGCGACCACAAGAGACTAGTGGAAGCGGTGGCATGGCGGACGGCCCGAGGAACGGTTGCTCCGTGCTCCAACAGGTCCTGATCGTAGATTCCCCTCTGAAGAGTGTACCAGAGCTCCTTCTTGATCGGATGCTCTAGCTCCCCGAACCTACCACACATCTGAAAGTTCATCTTCTCTGCGATCATTGTGCGGACCCAGTGTGATGATTTTGCCGTTTACCCCCTTTTATTTTCTTTATTTAACGCCTCATCACCACTAAGTCAGTTGGTGCCCTGCCCTAAACACGGCGGTAAACTGTTTATTATGCACCATGCCCTATGCTTAACGATTCAAAGTCCAATACGTGGAACGTGCTACTAGTCAAGATACCCCAGAAGACCCGAGGTATAATACGTGAACATGTACCGGCGAACCTTCATACGAAGATTCCCCCTACCTGGCCCTCCGTTGCCCCTGGACGACTAGTAGATATTCAGGCTACCGACAACAAGGGATGTATTAATAAGCGACGCGCGCTGACCTCTCGCAGAAGTCAACCGGCTTATTAATCTGACCCTTGGATTGGACTTATGAAAACCATTATGCTTTACAACTCATGGATCACACGCAATAGACAAGAAAGAAGATTCATTGGAAGCCAACAGTACAAAAGAGTTATCTAATCAATATCTCTTCGGATCCTTTGTACTACTTCCAATGCCGATCTCACCAACTCCTCATTCAACCAGTTCTGCTCCCGGATCTCGTTCGGGTCCACATCCGACAAGTCATCGTAATCTGGAAGCTCCGTATCAGAGTTTGGTTCACTATCGGGAACGAACTCGGCGTACGGATCATACTCCAGAGCAGGCCATTGACGGCGACTATCCCAAGGAGTAGAAACGAACTCAGGACGAGGAGTATCCCTACGGACAACTCCTACATTCTGATAGAATTCGTCGCTCCCGATCTCAATGACCTCATCATCAATGGGAACCAACCTGTTCTTGTGACGGACCAACAAACGAGCGGGTGGCGACTCAGCCCGATTAGGGACTATCGGCGACCCGGCCCGATGCGGGATTTCCAACTCCTCTTCTTTGACTCAGACCTCCGGCTCGTTACACCTCCTCTGGAGATCCCGGACCTCTCCGGTCAACTCGGAGACTCGACGAGTAAGGCGAACCTAAAACGAATAGGGTTAGAAGTCATCAAAAAACCTTCAACCCCTACCCGTTACCTTATCGTCCTCCAATTCTCCAGTTTTGGTAACCAGAGCCCGGACCAAGTCCTTGAGAGTAGTCACCTCTCCCTAAAAAGAAAGTTTGAGTTAGAAAGGTCAATCACTCCAGACCCAAACTTTCTTACCTTCAACAAATCGATGTCGGCGCCCTGCCGAACGATACTATCTTCTTGCCCATGAATAACACCCTGCATATCCTCCCTCCAATTCTCCAAGACCTCTATCTCCTCACGACGACCATCAATGCGCTCATTGACATGAGCCACTTCGTCCATTAACATGGACCCAACGTTCCCCGTATGAAGAACGCTGGCCTCCAACACGGAGTTGAAGGTCTCGTTGGCCTCAGTCACGAACTCAACACCCCTATTGAGGAGTTCGTTCGCATAAGGGTTAGTTTCGATACGCGCCAACTTGCGCCGAGATACCCTTCGAGCAGCTTGGAGAAAGTCCCTGAAACCTAAAAGGAGTTAGCTTGGTTTCCTAAACCGGAATGCGCAAGCAGGGCCCCCACCTAAGTCAGAGAACCCTTCCTTAGGGTCGGCGGTGGCGGTCCGGTCCATAACTGCTCCCAAGGTGGGATAAGGACGGGAAGGATCCCGACGGGCATGGGAGAAGCGGTCAATGTTGAAGTTGTTCTCCTGGACAGGAGAGTAGGAAGAAGAGCGGCGAGTAGGAACACGAGTTTGAGCACGAGGCATATTGGTTGTGTGTAACAAAGGTGGGTTTGTTGAGAGACCCAGTCATCCAACCCCCTTTGGTTATATACCAAATGCCACGCCCCTTCCACGACTCAGGAGTTGAGTCATCATTTCTATTGTTTACTGCGCATGACCCACATGACATCATATGCCCCTATTTCTTAGTCATATGCTCCCCTTTTGCCATTGGCTGTTAGTCAGTCATACCCACATTCCTTCCGAACATTCCCAGGCTACGTCATGCTTTGTAACTGCTTTGTAATGCTCTCAAATTGCTATTGGCCGCCACACTTTCGTTTATCAGCTGATAATTTGTAGCATTAGTCACCACGTAACGCACAGACCATGCAGTGCTGTGCACGGACCATATTTGTCTGTGTTTGTATCTTTAGGGTAGTTACATGTCACTGTCACGTCACAAATCTAAGTAGTATATATACTCAGAGTAGTTTAGCCTGTACTCCTTAGATTTGTTATCATCAGACTCTCTGTGACCTCTACTGCTGTGTGCTTAGAGCAAGAGTGCCTGAAGACCCCAGTCTCCTTCTTTCTCCTCTTCTCCAATCTAGTCCGTGAAGAGACTTCCGATATCCCTGGGTTTGCAACAGGATTATAACTGTGTGTTTGACCCCTGTGTGTGATAGGTTTGGATAGCAAGAGTGCTATTGAACTGTAGAGGTCGCGTCGGCCTGACACCCAGAGCTCATTGTCCCAGGTTAATCCCATCAAATGAGGGATCGTCTCCCTGAGACGTTCGGCGTCCACCTCCGTGATGACCTCCAAGATCTAGAAGCCGTTAGCTCGACCTCAATGCCGAAAGAACGAACCTCTACCTAGAGGAAGGCGTTAGTGCAAACACACGAAGCCCTAGGTCTCCCCCATACCTGGTCATCAGTGGTATAGGGAGTCCCCGCCGCAGTGGCATAGGTCTTGTGAGCGGCGGCACGACAGTCGATGCGAGAAATGGTGGAGATGCCGTTGGCAACTTTGTAGGTATGGTTGTTGGGGAAGGACATGTTTTGGTAAGATGATGGGGAAGTTGCTGGTGTTGCTGATCAAGGATGGCTTCAAGAAGACATCCTTCTTATAGCCTAGACCGGTGATCCTTCACGTGACCTACCTCGACGAATCTCATTGGTCCGGGTCACATCAACTTCCGCCACTGTACCATCATCGTTGGCTTACTACATCAAGCTGACACCTCGGCCCGCAGGACGGCCTTGGAAGAACTTCGTTCCGGAACGCCTAGAACGCGCGCGCACACTAAAAATAGGTTTCAAGACCCTGATGACCCCTTTATGACATCAAGAACCCCTTTTACGACCCCTCATGACTTTACGATTACGATCAACCCTGGACCCTGATCACACACGTGGACAGTCACATCACAGTCTCCTAACCAGAGGAAGGAATCACCGTTATTCGGAAGGAGTGCCTTAGACTCCTTTTGTTTAGCCCAGCGAATGTGGAAGTAGCCGTTAGCGTGAAACACCGGCGAATCTGTAATCCCTCATGTCCCATGAGTCTAGGCCCGACCTCCTCATGTTCGGACGTACATTGAGGTTGCCACTTGTCCGTGATGCTGTTACCGCCTACAGACAACAAGGGATGTTGAATGTCTCTACTCCCGAATCCAGCTGGCAAAGCCATGTAAAGGGAGATTGACACCTGGCCCTTGGGTGAGATCCCCAGGTACGAACTTTCACAACCCCATGTCCCCTTTTCTTTTGGACTAGTGTTATCTTTACCCCTATGTTTCATGCGGACATTTCTTATCTTTTATGCAATCCTTCACACGCTAGTAAGGCCCTTCGTCTTTTATTCTCCCACGCGTCACCTTTGATCGCTTCCCTTACTTAGCGTTCTCACACTCCTTATCTCCCTTTGTTTTGGCTTGATAAGGGTATATTAGGGTATTGACGTCATGGCCACTCCTGTAGTATAAGTAGCAACTGTGGCTGTATCGTAGTACCTTAGTTTTGTTACCTCAGGAAATCCTCTGCCCTTCTCAGCCCAGTTGCAGTTAAGGCCAAGTCAGAGTTTCTTGTTTGATCCAAGACATCCCCATCTGCTCTCCCTCCCGCTCTGTGCGTCAACTGCGCCTCGTAACTATAGAACCCCAGCGTTCATCTTGTAGAATACCTCGAGCGTCCAGTTGATCAACTGGTGGAGTCATCAATCCTGTTGTAGGGATAAACCCTTGTTGGTTAAACCGAACGAAGAACGGTTTAGGTTGGGTTTCTCTTTAGGATTTCGACCTGACTTGCAGTGACCTCGGACAACCTACCAGAAGAATAGAGACATGATCGTTCTCTCACAAGCTAGTTGGACTAGTGAGTACTCTGCGGAGTCGGCTCAGTGCACTGGTACTGGGGGCAGACCCCTATTTACCTGGCAGGCAAATTGAGGGTTTTTTGAGAGTTTTTCAACAATTTACTCAGATTTTACCCAGTGGGTTCATTGTGAACAAATTCAAAACTTACCCACCACTTTGCCCTCAATTTGATTGGTGGGTAAGTTTTGAAATTGTTCTCAACAAGCTCATCAGTTTGCCCATGAGGTACTTCTTTGACAAAACTCTAAGAGTTCTTTCACAAATTGTGCAAAATGTGTCCACCACATCATCTGAGCCACTCGCCCAGAGTTCTTTCACAAAATACCCACAAATTTGCCCACAACATGTTCAATCATGTACACAGTGGGATTGTTGAGAGTTTGTCAAGAAATTGAGCATATCAAGAGTTTGTTGTGATTACATCAAAGAAAACCTGGTGAGTATGTTACTGAGTATGTTGTGAGCAAGTTTTGAAAGAACTATTGATGAGTGGCTCAGAGCATGTGGTGGGCACATTTTGTGCAATTTGTGAAAGAACCCTTAGAGTTTTGTCAAAGAAGTACCTCATGGGCAAACTGATGAGCTTGTTGAGAACAATTTCAAAACTTACCCACCAATCAAATTGAGGGCAAAGTGGTGGGTAAGTTTTGAATTTGTTCACAATGAACCCACTGGGTAAAATCTGAGTAAATTGTTGAAAAACTCTCAAAAAACCCTCAATTTGCCTGCCGGGTAAGTAGGGGTCTGCCCCCAGTGTGGTAGTTGTTGGGGTTGAGTGGCCCTGACAGTGGCGAGTCTTCAGGAAAAGTATGGATTCGATCTAGTCCGTGAAGGGTTAGATTCAGTGAGGAGGGATATGTTTGATAGTTTGAAGCATGATGTTCTGGGATGCCGGGACTGCTGGGTGGATCCGGTATCTCAGGATTATACATACTGCCCTCAGTCGGTATATAATCCCTTCCACTTCGCTCATCGTTGTCCGATAGATCAGGACTGCGTCTGTAAGATAGATCCCTTCCTTCTTGTTTAGTTTCTTTTGTAGGTCTACTTGTACTATTACTATGTTTGCGAATAAGACCAATGTCTTGAATTATCTGTGTGATTTTGCATAACATGTCATGTGTTCATGACAGGGATTGGAAGAACGTCGACAGCAATCCTCCAAAGGATCCCACCAGAACACAACGCCGCCACATGAGCATGAGGGTAGAACTCAAAGAAGTGGGCTACCTCAAGACGGTAGGCCAGGTAGTCTGTGTGAGTCGTGGCTTTACCCATCGGGTGGGTCACAGGACCCGGGTTTTGATAGAAGGTCGCTCCTTCCTGGTAGCAGGGGTAGAGGATTTTGAAACGGAGGCCTTTCTGGATGAGATTTGAAACGAGTCCTTCGGGTTGGAGGTGCCACTGTTCCCTTTCTATTTGGAGCAGGACCAGGGGGTCTTCGATCAAGAGCTTCCAGGGATAAGCGTCTTTATCTCTGACCGTTAACAAGTATGCCTTTCCAACAGGCTGGATGTGAAGGACGGACCCTGACAGCTGCTGAGGGAGCCTGTCTCTGCCAGGATGGGACAGGTGGAGATCGAAGTCGGCAGTGAGCCCTTTGAGCCCGCCATCGAACAATCTTCGCAAATTCGTGTCAGGACGTTCTGTGAAAAGGCCAAGTCTTCTAGGAAAAAATTTGTTGCAGGAGGGATCTTCTTCTCCGGTCAGATGGAGCCCCCAGCTCTTCAAAGCAAAGATGTGGTTATCCAACCAGAGTTCTGCCACGCCTGTGTCCAGTGAGAACTGAGAGGTCTCAAGCTGATGCAGGAGAGAACCCTCTTGGAAAGTTGGGAGAGGGACATCTACAGCCATCAGATCTTCCTCTATCCATTCAAACTCATCCATTTTGTCGCTGGCGAGCTCTTGGTTAAGGTGCATGTTCCGTTCAAAATTGAATTCTTCCGAAGTGTTCCACTGGTTGAGGATGCAGTTAAACCTGTGTGGTTTTTCAGTGAGAAGAAAGTGGAAATGAAACAAAAGTTCTTACCACAGATGACAGCTATCAGTAAGTTCCAGGTTGCGCAGGGCATCATGCCTTGTAAGCAGTTCACGAAACCAACGCTCCTTCTGACCATCGTGGTCAGTAGTGCTTTCAAACCTATAGTATTTGGCACTCCCAAGGTTTGCAAAGGACTTTGACAATTGGAGACGGTCCAACATGGCCTGTGTCAGGGCCACTCTTCGCCCTTCAGGTACCAGTGCTGTTGGTGAGTCGCAACTCCAACCAACAAGAAACAATGGGGCAAAGGGGGAACGACTTCCCTATATCCACCCAAAGTCTACGTGGTCCAAAACGCGATGGACGAACGTTCTCCGGTAGGTTGTCCGAATTCACAGCAGGAGTGCCGAGCCTCTATCAGATCAATCCCTATCGTCTTCTGAGGGCAGAGATAAGAGCCTGAGGATGGCGCCTCAAACTGGTGCTTGATTAAGAGAGCGGCGAGGAACTCCTTTTCGTAAGCGCGTTCGCCGATTCTTAACGCAAGGCTGAGAGAGAGAGGAGAGCGAACGTGTTCAGAGAGTTACTCGATAAGCTCTTCAGTGGCCTACAGCAAATACACCGATGCTGCAAGGAGAAGAGGACTTCCCGAGATATCAAAGATGGGGAGTCCTCAGCTACTCTACTGGTACCTATATAGGAGAGCGGCCGGGACAGAGATAATCCTATCTAATAATAACTCGGAGCAAAGAAGGGCCGAGAGTAAGCTGGGACAGTAAGCGGCCCGAAATAGAGAATAGAAATGATAAAGGAATGACTAATGGGTCAGGGTTCGTGAGAGAATAAGAAAGGGGTCATGACGTCGTGTGGGAAAGGAATGACAAAGGACAATATCACATGTGAAGACTGACCAATAAGAGGACGACGTGTCAGCTCATCCGATCGGGACAACAAAAGACCGAGTGGGACTTGAATGACTGAAGCGAATGTATGGGGAGTCTGGGCCGGTGAAACGATGGACCGATCCAATGGCGAATAGGGCGCGAGCGCTGTCGGTGGTCGAATAAAGCGTAGCGCAAACCGGCCGTTGGATCCATCAAACTCCCTTCTTCTCAAACCAACAGTCCTACCAACCAACTACTCATTCACTATGCCCATGATCTCCGATCGTGTCTTCCGTGCTGAGAACAGCACCGCTACCATTGAGTCCGCGGATCCTCGGTCCGTGCAGAACAAGGGTTACTTCCTTCCGAACGCCAACGTGGCGGACCCCAGTTATCACGAGGTGCGACGTCACGTGTCGCCGTTTGCTGGCAACAACTGACATCGCATCGTAGATCTTCGCTATTGCTGATAAGGTGGATGCTCAACAACTGGAGGCAACGATCGCCAGGCCTCCCCACTACTTGACCATGGATGACGAGTTGTGGTATCACAACTTGATTGACCACAAGTTACAGGAGTCTATGCGCGGGGTCACATTTGACACCGAGTTGCGTATGCCATGGGAGACTCCGGTGGCGTCATCGTTGTGGGGTCTTCTGAAGATGGGAATCTACGACCTGGGAAACAGCGAAGGAAGGTGGCCAGGAGCGACTCGTTCGCAACATTACACAGCAGCCGTTGGTCACCGCCTTTGGTTCCTTTTGAGGACAGAACAGAAAGCGGTGAGTCAGTCTGTGCATCCCGCTTGTGGGATAACACTGACAGGCTTATAGAATGAGCGGCTGAAGCGTGAAGTGAAGGAAGCGAAGGACGACGCCCGTAGGATGTATTCGGAAGCGTTGGACATGAAGAAGACACTGCTCCTGATGAATGATACGCTTCGCGTGACATTTGAGAGCGAGATGCTGGTGATGCGTGAAGAACACAATCGGTTGGTTGAGTCCTTGAAGGAATGGGACGACACCATCCAACAGGACTTGATTGAGGTCGACCGACGGCTCAACCGTCACAGAAGGGCTCTGAATGAGCTCGACACCAAGGTCGGTGCGACTTCTCCTGGTCTTCATCCAAGAGAGCTCACGCCATTCCTAGGTTGATACGTTGGACGACGCCTTGCCGTTGTTGGGCGCTCGGGTCGAATCGATGAGCGAGCGGTTGTGCCACTGCCGCACTCGTTCGGTGGCTGCGGTTCGCGACGAGTCCGAGGACGAGTCGATACCGGATCGGATGGCTTCCCCAATAGGTGGGATGTCGGTTGACATAGTTGACTTGTCCACTGACATCCTTTTTAGCCTCCGACGGTTCGTACCGTACACCGGCGCACACTGATGGCGGGGAAGAGGTCGTCCGCGAGACGTCCGAGGAGACGGCCGTGAATCCGGTTAGCAGTTCTCCCGAGTTGGAGTACGTGGGGGAGAACGAGGTGGCTGTTCCGATTCCGCCTCTGTCGATCTCGCCGGTGCGTGGGCAACGTTCTATCCATGCTCGTCGTTGGGTTCCTTATCGTGGGGCACTTCGTCCAGCGCACCGCATGCGTCCCAGTGATCCCAACGTCGTCCGCCAGGGTGGAGACATTGAATCCACCGTCCTATTCCGATGCGACGATGCTACAGTGTCGCGTGGATCGCGGCGAACTGATTCCGGTGGAGTCCGTCGACGTGAACGGCTTAACCGACCTTACGCTCTTGTTGGTCCAGCGTGCAGCGGTGGCCGTTTGCCTAGTGGCTCAACTGACCGAGAGAGTGGAGGGTTGGTCAGTCCAGAGGACTCTGAATCAGACTATGGTCGATTCAGCGAGGAACCGCCTGCCCGCCGAGGTTCAGCTGGCCGTAGCTCATCGTCTGGAGGAAGCTCGGGTCGTCGAGATGGTCGACGAGGAAGCCATCGAGAGTGCCTCGGAGGGGACGGAGGAGGAGGTTGCCAGTGCTGAGGAGTACTGGCAAACCAGGTCTTGACAGCTAGGGTTTGTACACCTTGGTCCTCGTCCATAGAGTCCGTGCGGATTCAACTCCGTTGGTTTGGTTGTCTCGTGTCTTCGCTATGTGTGTACGTGTAATATCATCTGTGTCTTGCCTTTCGGATGACGTGTGAGTCGTAATAAGGGGGACAGATAAGATAAGAAAGGGGTATAGGTAAGGAAAGTGGGCGAAAGTTGGGTGTGAAAATGGTTCAAAAAAAGGAATAAAATTTCAGCACGCTGACACAACCCGGCGACCAACTCTTGATGGTTAGCAACCATCGCCTCCAACGCCTCATTCGTCCCCTTCTGGAAATCAGCCAGGGTCTCCTTCATCAAGAGTCCCTCCGCTGACAGACGCAGGACGTCTGCCTTCGCCTCCTTCACCTCGTGCTCCAATCATTCAACCTAGGCAGTTTGGTTAGTCGAGAGTCATGCTCGAATATCCAAACGGAAAACCTACTCAGCTTTCCCCCTCCCGAACGAGCGACCACAACAGCGTGGTGGAAGCGGTGGCATGGCGGACGGCCCGAGGAACAGTTGCCCCGTGCTCCAACAGATCCTGATCGTAGATCCCCCTCTGCAGGGTGTACCAGAGCTCCTTCTTAATCGGATGCTCCAGTTCCCCAAACCTACCCCTCATCTGGAAGATCACCTTCTTGGCGATCATAGACCGGACCCAGAGCTCATCGTCCCAGGTTAATCCCATCAAATGAGGGATCGTCTCCCTGAGACGTTCGGCGTCCACCTCTGTGATGAGCTCCAAGATCTAGAAGCCGTTAGCTCGACCTCAATGCCGAAAGAACGAACCTCTACCTAGAGGAAGGTGTTAGTGCAAACACACGAAGCCCTAGGTCTCCCCCATACCTGGTCATCAGTGGTATAGGGAGTCCCCACCGCAGTGGCGTACACTGGGGGCAAGGGCCCAAATACCCACCAGGTACATTGTGATTACATTGTGGTTACAGTCAACAAGTGATCCCAATGTGCCCGGTGGGTAAAAATTAGGTACATTCAAAATGTGCCCAAAAATGTGAATTTAATATTACCGCTGGGCAAATACTGATCGCATTTACAATGTACCCAGTCATGTGACCATAATGCACCAAAACACATGTCCTAGGCATATTTTGAATACATTCGATTCACATTGTAAAATCGACGACATTCAAAATGTGTTCACAATGTACCCCACCAATTCCTCCACATGTTGAATACATTGTGAATGTGATCTACATGTTTTGTGATGGCAAAATTTGATTCACATGATGGAGTACATTCAAAATGTGCTCACAATGTACCCACTGGGCACATTGGAGTCACTTTTTGACTGTGACCACAATGTAATCACAATGTGCCCGGTGGGTATTTGGGCCCTTGCCCCCAGTGGTAGGTCTTGCGAGCGGCGGCACGACGGTCGATGCGAGAAATGGTGGAGATGCCGTTGGCAACTTTGTAGGTATGGTTGTTGGGGAAGGACATGTTTGGTAAGATGATGGGGAAGTTGCTGGTGTTGCTGATCAAGGATGGCTTCAAGAAGACGTCCTTCTTATAGCCTAGACCGGTGATCCTTCACATGACCTACCTCGACGAATCTCATTGGTCCGGGTCACATCAACTTCCGCCCCTGTACCATCATCGTTAGCTTACTACATCAAGCTGACACCTCGGCCTGCGGGACGGCCTTGGAAGAACTTCGTTCCGGAACGCCTAGAACACGCACGCACTAAAAATAGGTCTCAAGACCCTGATGACCCCTTCATGACATCACGAACCCCTTTTACGACCCCTCATGACTTTACAATTACAACCAACCCTGGACCCTGATCACACACGTGGACAGTCACATCACAGTCTCCTAACCGGAGGAAGGAATCGCTGTTATTCAGAAGGAGTGCCTTAGACACTTTTTTGTTTAGCCCAGCGAACATGGAGTAGCCGTTAGTGTGAAACACCGGTGAATCTGTAATCCCTCATGTCCCATGAGTCTAGGCCCTACCTCCTCATGTTTGGACGTACGTTGAGGTTGCCACTAGTCCGTGATGCTGTTACCGCCTACAGACAACAAGGGATGTTGTATGGCTTCACTCCCGAATCCTGCTGGCACAGCCATATAAAGAGAGGTTTCCACCTGACCCTTGGGTGTGATCCCCAGGTACAAACTTTAATGACTCCATGCCCCTAATTCTTTTAGGACTAGTGTTAGACTGAAGGGAACCAGACCGGAGGAGGGGACGTGTCATCGCAACAAGATAAGGGATCAGGAAACATCGGCCGATCGCAACATCACATGCCATTTGGGGAGGACAGACACGGAGGCAGAGATAGCGGAAAAGGGGCATGCATTGATGGGATTGTGGGAGTGGTTTGGTGATCAGGACATCGGGCGGACATGACACTCCTGTGCCAATTGAGGGGCCGTCAACCTGCGTAATCGGTAGCTAGTGGGGTAGGGAGGTAGGGACTGGGTGCTGGCACTGGATTCAAAGGTCGCGCGAATAGACGGTGGGTCAGCGGTGGCGGTGCGGTCCATAACTGCTCCCAAAGTGGGATAAGGGCGGGACGGGTCACGACGAGCATGGGAGAAACAATCAATGTTGAAGCTATTCTCCTGGACAGGAGAGTGGGAGGAAGAACGACGAGTGGGAAGACGAGTAGAGGCATGAGGCATGTTGGCTATGTAACAAAGGATGGTTTGTTGGGGGACCTAGTCATCCAACCCCCTTTGGTTATATACCAAATGCCACGCTCCTTCCACAACTCAGGAAGCTGAGTCATCTTTTCTATTGTTTACTGCGCATGACCCACATGACATCATATGCCCCTATCCTTAGTTGTATGCTCCCCTTTGGCTATTGGCTATTACTCAGCCAACCCACATTCATTTCCGCTATCCTTGTCATGCTCTCGAATTGCTATTTGCTGTTATTGTTGTGCATGAGTCAGCATGACTCATTTGTATTACTAAGAGTCTTAGTCACCCTGCGCACAGACCAGGCTGTGCTGTGCACGGACCTTGTTTGACTCTGTTTGTATCACTAGTGTAGTTACTAGTCAAAAGTCATGTCACAAATCTAGGTAGTATATATACTCAGAGTAGTTTAGCCTGTACTTCCCTAGATTTGTTATCATCAGACTCTCCGTGACCTCTACTGCTGTGTGCTAAAGAGCAAGAGTATCTGAAGAACCTTGTCTCCTTCCTTCTCCTCTCTTCTACTCTAGTCTGTGAAGAGACTTCTCATATTCCTGGGTTTGTATCAGGGTTATAACTGTGTGTTTGACCCCTGATTACGATAGGTTTGGATAACCAGAGTGTTATTGAACTGTAGAGGTCGCGTCGGCCTGACACGGTCAGCCTTGCTTAGTAATCAAAACTTTGATTACCTAAGTGAACCAGGTGGCAGATTGGTCCATTAGAGCCTACCTAGACCCATCAAAGTGCATCAATGGGCCAGGAAATGGTGGAGGTCGTGAAAGCGGTTGCCTTTGTATGTCAGATTTCTGCAGATCGTCTCGCAACTCACCTGTTGTCACTGGGGGCAAGGGGTCACTTACCCAGCAATTACATTGTGATTACATTGTGACTTTTTAGGCAATGTGTTCAGCCTATGGCCAGGAGGTACATGCTGAGTTCTTTTACAAAGTACCCATCAATTCAATTACAATGTGCCCTGTGGGTCCATGCAGGATACATTGTAAAAGTATCCATCAAAGTGGCCACTGGGCACTTTGTGAAAGAAACCCCTGGGTTCTTTCACAATTTTGCTTACAATGTGTCCAGCATATACCTGAGCCACTCATTGAGAGTTCTTTCATAAAGTATCCAGCAATGTGTCCACAAAGTATTCAACCAGATACTCAATGGTTTCTTTGAGAGTTTGTTGTGAGATCCAACCACATTGAGAGTTTATTGTGAAAACATTAAGAAGAACCTCCTGGGGACATTGTGGTTACATTGCTGATTACTTTTTGAAAGAGCTCTCAATGAGTGGCTCAGGCACCCAGTAGGATAAATTGTAAACAATATTGTGAAAGAAAACCCTGGTTTCTTTCACAAAGTGCCCAGTGGCCACTTTGATGGATACTTTTACAATGTATCCTGCATGGACCCACAGGGCACATTGTGATTGAATTGATGGGTACTTTGTAAAAGTGATCAAGATGGACCCACTGGCCACATTGTGGTCACATTGATGGGTACTTTGTAAAAGAACTCAGCATGTACCTCCTGGCCATAGGCTGAACACATTGCCTAAAAAGTCACAATGTAATCACAATATAATTGTTGGGTAAGTGACCCCTTGTCCCCAGTGTGTTGAACCGGAGGTCTGTGCCTGGCAACGGGTCAACCGGCTCCACCACTTCATGCAAGAGCTGATGCCGGAAAGCGCTGAATAAGCGACCCAAAGGGACAGTATCACATCAGTGATCCGATCGATTGGTATGACGCACACGTGCCTTAAGCTGCCGCACAGACCCTGCATCAGTCACACTATATAGTTGTGACACCAATAAAGTAGATAGATATATACCCCACATGTGTAGATAGATCAATCAATCGCTTCTCTCTCTCTCACCCCCACTTGCACTCTCATACTCTCCCTCTCAGGTAAGCACTAGAGTATGCCATGTAGTAGTATAGAATAAACTCTACCTGCTCAACACCTGTCTGCCACCAGGTTGCAGAAAAGTACCCGTTCATCACATCAGAATAGGTGGCAGCGACATTATTTGTCGATTATTTCACCTTATTCACCTTTTCTTTGGTTATTTTATGATTGTCTGATGTAGGTCACAAAATTAGGTAAGGAATAACCTCAAATAACTTCAAATAACCTCACATAACCTCAATAACTTTGTGCCACCTTTTCTGATGCACAAAGTATCGCAACACCTGGCCTGTTCGCATGCTCATGCAACAATATATGAATAACCATCGTGCAAACCTCCGAGCCAAGAGAGCCGCTAGCAAAGCAGCCCCTGCCGACACTGGTTGCGGCACCGTGGGTCCCCCGAGCCTCGATCTCAACAACACAGAAGGCAACAGTGATGAGCACGGAGACGAGAGCGATGTTATTGTCTCTGATCTCGATGATGACTGAGGGTCATTCTTTAGTATATTTGTATTATCTACTGGAATATTAACGGAACATCTCCGGCCCTTATGGAAGTGCCCAGGCTAAGTGTATTTGATACTGAATGATAAGTGTCAAAGGGCATGACACCGGGACAATGATTTGTCTCTGGAATAAACGCCTGCGACACATTGCAATCAGTGTCCTGTGCACTTTTTCGGGCACTTATTAGTTCAGTTTTGTCACTTCTGTAGAGCCATTGATCACCAGTGTGTGAACGCACTGATTTGGTCAGTACCCACAACGCTTGAACAGAGGTCTTTTTCATCAGTACCCTCACTTCCCACAGTGCAGTGTACCGCCTGAGAAGTACACAAAAAACCCTTGGTACAACAAAAGGCGATAATCACAACACACAGCCAGAATTCATCAATGTTATGCGGTACGCCTGTCAGGCCGACGCGACCTCTACAGTTCAATAACACTCTGGTTATCCAAACCTATCGCACACAAGGATCAATCACACAGTTATAGCCCTGTTGCAAACCCAGGGATATCGGAAGTCTCTTCACAGACTAGATTGGAGAAGAGGAGAAAGAAGGAGACAAGGGTCTTCAGGCACTCTTGCTCTAAGCACACAGCAGTAGAGGTCATGGAGAGTCTGATGATAACAAATCTAAGGAGTACAGGCTAAACTACTCTGAGTATATATACTACTTAGATTTGTGACGTGACAGTGACATGTAACTACCCTAAAGATACAAACACAGACAAACATGGTCCGTGCGTAGCACTGCATGGTCTGTGCGTTACGTGGTGACTAATGCTACAAATTATCAGCTGATAAACGAAAGTGTGGCGGCCAATAGCAATTTGAGAGCATTACAAAGCAGTTACAAAGCATGACGTAGCCTGGGAATGTTCGGAAGGAATGTGGGTATGACTGACTAACAGCCAATGGCAAAAGGGGAGCATATGACTAAGAAATAGGGGCATATGATGTCATGTGGGTCATGCGCAGTAAACAATAGAAATGATGACTCAACTCCTGAGTCGTGGAAGGGGCGTGGCATTTGGTATATAACCAAAGGGGGTTGGATGACTGGGTCTCTCAACAAACCTCCCTTTGTTACACACACACACAGCCAACATGCCTCGTGCTTCTACTCGTAATCCCACTCGTCGCTCTTCCTCCTACTCTCCTGTTCAGGAGAACAACTTCAACATCGACCGCTTCTCCCATGCCCGTCGTGATCCGTCCCGCCCTTATCCCACCTTGGGAGCCGTTATGGACCGGACCGCCACCGCCGACCCTAATGAGGGGTTCTCTGATTTAGGTGGGGGCCCTGCTTGCGAATTCCGATCTAGGAAACCAAGCTAACTCCTTTTAGGTTTCAGGGACTTTCTCCAAGCTGCTCGTAGGGTGTCTCGGCGCAAGTTGGCGCGCATAGAGACTAACCCTTATGCGAACGAACTCCTCAATAGGGGTGTTGAGTTCGTGACTGAATCCAACGAGACCTTCAACTCCGTGTTGGAGGCCAGCGTTCTCCATACGGGGAACGTTGGGTCCATGTTAATGGACGAAGTGGCTCATGTCAATGAGCGTATTGATGGTCGTCGTGAGGAGATAGAAGCGTTGGAGAATTGGAAAGAGGATATGCAAGGTGTCATTCATGGGCAGGAGGATAGCGTTGTTCGGCAGGGGGCCGATATTGATTTGCTTAAGGTAAATGTGGGGTCGGGAGATAATTGACTTCTCTAACCCAACATTTCCTTTAGGGAGAGGTGACCACTCTTAAGGACTTGGTCCGGGCTCTGGTTACCAAGACTGGAGAATTGGAGGATGATAAGGTAACGGGTAGGGGTTGAAGGTTTTTAATGTCTTCTAACCCTATTCGTTTTAGGTTCGCCTTACTCGTCGTGTCTCCGAGTTGACCGGAGAAGTCCGGGATCTCCAGAGGAGGTGCAACGAGCCGGAGGTCCGAGTCGAAGAAGAGGAAGGGGGAGAAGTTCTGCATCGGGCCGGGTCGCCGATAGTTCCCAATCGGGCCGAGTCGCCGCCTGCTCGTCTGTTGGTCCGTCACGAGAACAGGTTGGTTCCCATTGATGATGAGGTCATTGAAATCGGGAGCGACGAATTCTACCAGAACGTAGGAGTTGTCCGTAGGGACACTCCTCGTCCTGAGTTCGTTTCTACTCCTTGGGGTAGTCGCCGTCAATGGCCTGCTCTGGAGTACGATCCGTACGCTGAGTTCGTTCCCGATAGTGAACCAAACTCTGATACGGAGCTTCCAGATTACGATGACTTGTCGGACGTGGACCCGAACGAGATCCGGGAGCAGAACTGGTTGAACGAGGAGTTGGTGAGATCGGCATTGGAAGTAGTACAAAGGATCCAAAGAGATATTGATTAGATAACTCTTTTGTACTGTTGGCTTCCAATGAATCTTCTATTTTGTCTATTGTGCGTGATCCATGAGTCGTAAAACATAATGGTTTTCATAAGTCCAATCCAAGGGTCAGATTAATAAACCGGTTGACTTCTGCGAGAGGTCAGCGCGCGACGTTTATTAATACATCCCTTGTTGTCGGTAGCCTGAATATCTACTAGTCGTCCAGGGGCAACGGAGGGCCAGGTAGGGGGGATCTTCATATGAAGGTCCGCCGGTACATGTTCACGTATTATACCTCGGGTCTTCTGGGGTATCTTGACTAGTAGCACGTTCCACGTATTGGACTTTGAGTCGTTAAGCATAGGGCATACTGCATAATAAACAGTTTACCGCCGTGTTTAGGGCAGGGCACCAACTGACTTAGTGGTGATGAGGCGTTAAATAAAGGAAATGAAAGGGGGTAAACGGCGAAATCATCACAACGCCCAACGCTTCAACCATAGGTCTAGTCTCGAACCAGACATTCTAGGATCTCAATTTGAGTTTAAAATATGAGCCGGTGAAACATCAATCGATCCTAGAACGTCTGGGGAACTCTGTATACAGAGGGCCATGTCACGGTAACGGTGTCCATAAATGGCTAACCCTAACCCAATCAACCACATTGTAAATTACCCAGAAAGGATTTTATGTATTTACTCGGATCAATAATTTGATTGGATCCCTCTTTCCACTCGTAACCCACCAATGACTTGGACGACATGGAGCTTGACGAAGGCCAGCCAGGACCAGGTCGCAACTTGAGAGAACGCACAGAACATCAGTCAACCTGGATTTCATCAAATAAGTGAAAATAAGTGCAAATAAGTGCCAATAAGTGAATAAGTGACGCTTATTTAAGCCAGGGTATTTTAGCGCCCGAAAAATTAGCACAGGAATAAGCGCAAATAAGTGCAAAAAGTAAAAAGTGATTGCGAAATTCACTGATGAAACCTGTCAAACCCCGTCCCCACAATGACCGTAGAATCGAGGCTGAGTATTAGGGCCTCTGTCACGTCGAGCTGGAAGGAATGGGATGTGTTCCGGTTGAATGCGTAGCCCTCCTTTGATCTACATGCTTGCTTGATAAGCGAATTATGAGGGAGTGCCACTTGTCCCTTCTGCCGGTCCATTCAGCATGAATGGGGTAACACAGATGGGGATAACCGAAGTACAAATAAGAATAAATAATGGAAGGGGATTGAGCACCGTGACCTGAGCCTTGCGCGCTAGTAACACGTCACCCCCTGTGACCGTGATCCCCCCTTCCTCTATACATAGTTCACAAGACATTTTGGAGTATCTCTCTGCAGACCCACATGAGATCCGAAATGCCCGATCTTCAATGATTGAATCAAAAATTTTCAAGTCCGACCGACGAGGGCTGCAGAGAGATAACTCCCAATTGTCTTGTATCTAGACTACCGTAGGTCTTCAGCGCTTTGTGGCTGACCGGTGCAGAAATCACCGAGAGGCTTGAAGGTGCACAATCCGGATCACCAACATGCTGTGCAGAAAGGGCTTGTGCTTATTTTTACAAGAAAGACAGCAGGAAGCTACTGTTCTACTGACTCAGAGCCATTTCAGAATCGCCTTTAAGTTCGCTTCGTCATGCGCCTTTTCCATAACTTGCCACTTATCCACACCAAGCTTTGCTTCAGGATTGAGACAAGGGGAATATCGGGATTCTTGATGTTTGCCAACCCAGTCAAAATCGACCAAGAAAACACGATCACCTTCATGCGAGTAAAGTACGTTCGCCACGCGGAGGTCGCCAAATACAAGGTTCTTTGAGTGAAGCAGCTCCAGAGCCTTCTTGAGGCTATGGCGGACGACTTCGTCCTTCAGTGAATACGGGACGGGGTTCGGTGGAAAGAAGCGGTGGAGGGGGCTGGCGTTTGACAAGTATTCCATGACGACCATTTTTAGGCCACCGATGACGCGATGGCAAGAGTATAGTTTTGGGGCAAGTGGGGGCACGTGTTTGGCGAGCAAAAGGTGAGCTTCTTCGTCGTAGCTCGCGGTGAACTTGACCAAAACAACCTCGGTCGAGGTGCTACCTGTGGAGCTACAGGCCCGGTTTGCGAGATATATTGCGTGACGCTTGTTAGCCTCATCGAAAATGGCCAGCTGAGTGCCGCTCGCGTGATCCACCTTGGCGAAGAATTCGAGCCGTGGTATCTGTGACTGATTTTCCGGTGGGTCTGCGGTGGGACTTGGGTACATAACGCTGGGGTGCGCTTCGGGTTGGAGTCGTCTGTAATAACGGGAAAGTTCATCTGTACATTCACTTATCGCCGTGAACACACGTGCAACGCGGAGAACATTGGCTGGACCGCACAACCCAAGGTGAAGGTCGATGGTAAGCAACTTGTCCGCGTATACGGCATCGGTATAGATGGCGGTCGACACCACAAGACAGTTCCCTGCCATGCTTAGCAGGACGACGGGAAAGTTTGAGCGCGAGGTAAAACCGGAGTACTGTAGGTATGAGCCGCGGAACCATCGACGGGAGGGGAGGAGGACGTTACCTGATGTTTGATAACCTTCTCATACACAACCAAACTCTGCAGAAACGGGTCTCCTCCCAGACCCGGCTCATTCTTCAGCTCGAAAATCAGACACGCGTAGGGCCCTTCAAATAAAACACCATCTGGCTTGGCTTTCCCATCCGCTATTGGGGTTCCCCATTTGACATTTTGTCCAAAAAAAGCCGGCAAGATTTGCTCTATCTCCTTCCCCCTCTCAGCCTCGTTGTCAAAGAAACCAGTAGCAGCAGTGACGAGCTTGAAGGCAGCGTTTACGTACACGAAGGTTGGCGTAAGCTTCTCAAGATGTTCGAGGTCGTATTTCAAAACAGCCAGCGAATTGTTGAAAAGAACCGTCGGTGGTCCAAAGCGGAAGGAAGGTCGGCCATATCGCGGTCCACCAGGATTATAGACAGTCGCCTTGACGTTGTGGGGGTCCTTGATAGAATCAGACGGGGCGAGGCTTGTCCCGAGCTGCTCAGCCTCTTTAGATCGTGCTGTACTGGGTGAGAACAGATGTGGGATTAGGATCAAAAGGACGCTCACTATGCATACGCAGGGCGTTCCCGTTAGTGTCATCTAGATAATCCGCGTCCTCGAGGACTGCAAAGGGAATTCGTCAAAAAATTGACCAAGCCACGTGCATGGGCGCGCACTTTCGTTGGTCACGGCGACAATTTGGATGCTATAGCTAGTTGGCACATCTGGGCTATCGGGAAAGCACTCTTTCAGAAGCAGATACATTGGCATCTCTTCTCCCTCTCTGTCGTGGATCCACTTGCGTACCGGTCCTCTGGAGGTGGTATTAACATTACTGGTAGCAAGATTTAAGGCCTGTAATCCTGGTCAATGTGGAAGCCAGGCCACTGATGGACGACTCGCCTTCCGAAAGGTTGCTTTTTTCAATTGGGTGGCGTGTTCTGGGAAGAGAAGAACAAGGCGATCATGAAGGTCTTTCACAGTCGCCCTCAAGCACATCGAAATACGCTGTACGGAATCAGAGGGGTGGACATCAGGGTGAGGGTAGGCCACGATATAGTCAACAGTGGAGGTCATGGTTCAAGTGAGACCGGCAAACTCCGCTTTCGTCTCGTCATACTTGTTGTGTTCGTGTATAGTTAAGTAACGCTGCTTATCAAGTCAGTTATGTTCTTGTACACATTTGCGCACACTTATCTTTCCCCCAAACGGTACAAGATATACTTTGCCGCTTCGAGGTACCTCTCCACCACCCCACTATCTATTCCGTGTTTTCAACCACAGGCTTAACAACGTCGGAGTCTCACCGACACCCCCAGACTCGGGGACGGACTGACAGTGACATAAAAACCCGTCCCTACGTGGGCACCCGTTGGGGGATCACCAACACCAACACCGCGGAAGGACCCAATCGGGCACAGTGGTTCACGGCTCTCGAACTTGCTCATTGGTATCCAGTGCATGACTGTATCTCAGCTAAGTACACCTCTCCTTGAAGGTATAATTCAGTAGAATTGGACCCTAGGGGTGGTGCTGCCTGCAATCGCCCACCTCATCATGTTGCACTCGCCTCCCCCTCGCTTCTTCACGAACATGGAGGGTCTATCACTGGGGAACCACGCTGGTTATACGCCCCCATACCCAAAAAGCCCGTTACGGCCTCCCAGTCTGATAAGGACGCATAACCTCAAGCTCCAAATTGACTTGATACATGACCGTGGGCGGTGTTTCGTGCACTAGCTGTCCCACCCTACGGTGGACGTTCATGCCCCGCCTCTTTATAACCGCTTTGTCATTCTCCCGGAACTATAGCTAGGGCCTGTATACACCGGAGATCAGGCCTTAGGGACCGCCAGTGAGAGCGCGTGAGATATTCGTTCATCTCAGGGCTCATGCCCGTTGGTTTTCATCCCTTATCCGCGTTTCTCATTCAACCCGGAATCTCCAGTTCATGACTGAGATATAGATTTGGCAATCCTCACAACCCAAGGTATACGTGGGACAAGCTCTGCACAGATTGGTACGCCCTTACTGATCGTGTTAAATTTGCACGAGGACCACAAAACGATGGCTTGCATCTGCGCGCTGAGGTCGGAGGATCCACGATCATGATTTCGTAGGTTCGGCGAGCTATCTTATCCCACAGTGCGTTGGTCGCGGGAGCGGAACAGTGTTTGGAGTTACCGCGGGGGATTTCGTGAACTCGAGGTGTTGAAAAGTTCCCATGGTCTTGCTTTGTTGTGTGTTCCCTAGAACCTCGGGAGGGGTGTGCTAGTGTGCCGGTTCTGCGTTTCGCTGCGGGTCCCTGTTATCTTCCAAACAGGATAGTTCCATGATCCGGATGTGTCTTACGTACGGTTTGGGTTTGGTCGTCTTGGGCTCACCTGCTGCGCCGTAGCGGAAACATTGGGTGCATCACGTCAGGCACCATCCCATTCCAGCGCAATCAACGTCGGAGGCAATATACACCAATGAAATTGCAATTGGAATTACAATTCCAACTGAAGATCATAATAATTTCGTCTTTATCAATCGTCCCACCACACCCACGATGGGTGCCTGTACATTCGAATTCACCAAGAACTCTCCCCTCCGCATGACGCTTGTCGACGAAGCCACCGACCATGCCAAATACCAGATAGAAACCCCAATAAGGATCGTCGGAAGCGTCAGCAGGATCAGGAAGTTCGATTTACCTCCACAAGCTCCCCTCATTCGGGACGACAAGGCAAGCTCCGACCACAGCGATGATCCTAGCGACAAAGGGAAGAAGAAAAGATCCAAGTGGAGGATAGCCGGGAGGAAGTTATCTGAGACTGACGACGAGATTGCGAGGATTCACTGGAAGTGTCTCTCGCCAAGTAGGGTTGATTTTCAGGAAAAAGTAACCACTAGGAAAGAGTTCTTGCCAAGGACTGGGAAGATGAAAACGTGAGGAAACCCTCGTTGAGTTTCCTGTCGTGGAGCAAGGCTGAGTTGGGTTTAACTATGAAGGGATTCTCTGGACAAAAATCCACCTCATTCTTTTGGCACACCGGTTCTGCAATGGAGAAGGATGAGTTGGAGTGAAGAGCAGTTACCTAAAGTGATAGAAGGTGGATAGCGATTATCCAGAGTGAGTGAGAGTGAGCGAGAGTGGGAAGGAGTCAGATAGTGGCTAACCCATTCTCAACACCCGGTCGATACCCCTGGGATTGGCTTCTGACAATGCGCCATCAAATCCCACTTGTCATCACTCCATCCCATCAAACAACATTCTCCATTGTCAACGGTTATGCTTAAATCTCCTGATCACAAATGAATAATGTATTTATTTATGTCATTATAATTAAAATAACGATAGTATAAATTATCTGTACCTGAAAAGATATTATAGTTCCATCTTTTTTCTATGACATATGTCATGTCATGGCGACGGGGTGGAACAGCTTCTGAGACGTGAACAGCTTCTGAGCCATGTCAAAAAAAGCTTGTTCGCTCTGCTTAGCTTCCACTTGAGCGTCAGTGAAACCTCCGTCTCCAGCGTCAGCGAAACATCTGCGTCTGGCATCGGCAAAACCCTCTGTCTCTGGTGTCAGTAAAACCTCCGTCTCCTGGGGTCGGAAAAACCTCCGTCTCTGGTGCCAGCGGACCCTCCGTCTCTGGTGCCGGCGAGAAAACCCACGCTCGGCTTGGGGATAATAGCTGATACAAAGAAGTCTAAGCCACCCTCGTTCTTCTTTGCCCACTTTTCCCTGCCCTGTATTCCCCCCTGCAACCCTCCTGAGCCTCGAAATGATGTCTGGATGGCACCACCCCCCCCCCCCCCCCCACCTAATCAAGCTCTAAATCAGAGGCCGTTGTCGGGTTCGTGGGGAGTGTAGTGTTATTTCCTATACGGAAGATAACTAACACCCTTTGGTTTGCTTAGAGACTAGAGTATAGAAACCAAGCAGGCTGGTTGATTAGTCAATGAACTCGACTAACAACTCCACAGGGTAGAGCGGGGTTCCTCTTTCCGGCTCTTGGTCCTGATGAGTTCGCTGGGGATCTACTAGTAGTGTGTCCCTCAGTAATTATTCTAGGGAATCAGTAATGTTATCACTCAGGGGCTCTGTACACTCCGATTAGACACCTAACTTCACCGTGGGAATCTATGTTCTGATAGGAATGGGGTTCCTGACTCAAGGATGGGCCTTGAGGCTGTGCTTGAGGCTGTGTAATAGTCCTGTCCTTAGGCTGTACCTAAAGCTGTGTCGAGGCTGTGTCGTGAAGCTAAACCAAATAAGGAAGGTGTACGCTTACACCTGAGGCTGTGCTTGATATGTTGTAAAAGTGACAAGATATGTCATAGAGCTTATAGAGGTATGTCAGATACCTTAAACTTGCTACAGATGACGCCTAGTGTGTCAAACAAATATAACTTCAAATAAACTTGGGATAAAATGATATGTCGTAGAATATGTCGGAGACCTTTGTGGTACCTGCTAAATCTGGCTGTTACCTAAACAAACACTCTTCTGAAGTGGAGGGCTATCTGCCTAAAGTATCAGACTTCAGCAATACAGACACCAAAAACTCCAACGTCACAAGTGTGCTAGGCTTGATCAGTACTTCTGACTTAGTGCTTCTTCACATAGAGGATGAGGCTGAAAGTGGTATGTGATTACTCAAAATCACTCAACCAATCAGTCCTAAGGGATAGGGGTAGATAAAAAGTTGTGGGGGAAAACTAGCAAAGAGAACCTCAGTCTAGGTGAAGACTGACCTGTTGGTGATTCTCCCTGAGTAGTGGGTGAGCTGCTGTCCTGGTGGGGTGAACTGATTGTCCCTTAGAAGTGTGGTTGAGGTCTATATATACTAATTTACAGGAGAATGTCCCAGAACATTCCAACGCTGTGATGATTTCGCCGTTTACCCCCTTTCATTTCCTTTATTTAACGCCTCATCACCACTAAGTCAGTTGGTGCCTTGCCCTAAACACGGCGGTAAACTGTTTATTATGCAATATGCCCTATGCTTAACGACTCAAAGTCCAATACGTGGAACGTGCTACTAGTCAAGATACCCCAGAAGACCCGAGGTATAATACGTGAACATGTACCGGCGGACCTTCATACGAAGATCCCCCCTACCTGGCCCTCCGTTGCCCCTGGACGACTAGTAGATATTCAGACTACCGACAACAAGGGATGTATTAATAAAGCGTCGCGCGCTGACCTCTCGCAGAAGTCAACCGGCTTATTAATCTGACCCTTGGATTGGACTTATGAAAACCATTATGCTTTACGACTCATGGATCACGCGCAATAGAAAATAGAAAGAAGATGCATTGGAAACCAACAGTACAAAAGAGTTATTTAATCAATATCTCTTCGGATCCTTTGTACTACTTCCAATGCCGATCTCACCAACTCCTCATTCAACCAGTTCTGCTCCCGGATCTCGTTCGGGTCCACATCCGACAAGTCATCGTAATCTGGAAGCTCCGTATCAGAGTTTGGTTCGCTATCGGGAACGAACTCGGCGTACGGATCGTACTCCAGAGCAGGCCATTGACGGCGACTACCCCAAGGAGTAGAAACGAACTCAGGACGAGGAGTGTCCCTACGGACGACTCCTACATTCTGATAAAATTCGTCGCTCCCGATTTCAATGACCTCATCATCGATCGGAACCAACCTGTTCTCGTGACGGACTAACAAACGAGCGGGCGGCGACTCAGCCCGGTTAGGGATGATCGGCGACCCGGCCCGATACGGAACCTCCGGCTCCTCTTCTTCAACTCGGACCTCCGGCTCATTGCACCTCCTCTGGAGATCTCGGATTTCTCCGGTCAACTCGGAGACACGACGAGTAAGGCGAACCTAAAGGAATAGGGTTAGAAGAGATCAATTATCTTCAACCCCTACCCCTTACCTTATCATCTTCCAATTCTCCGGTTTTGGTAACCAGAGCCCGGACCAAGTCCTTGAGAGTAGTCACCTCTCCCTAAAAGGAAATGTTAAGTTGGAGATGTCAAATATCTCCCGACCCCACATTTACCTTTAGCAAATCAATATCGGCCCCCTGCCGAACAACGCTATCTTCCTGTCCATGAATGACCCCCTGCATATCCTCCTTCCAGTTCTCCAAAGCTTCTATCTCTTCACGACGACCATCGATGCGCTCGTTGACATGAGCCACTTCGTCCATCAACATGGACCCAACGTTCCCCGTATGAAGAACGCTGGCCTCCAACACGGAGTTGAAGGTCTCGTTGGCCTCAGTCACGAACTCGACACCCCTATTAAGGAGTTCGTCCGCGTAAGGGTTAGTCTCGATGCGCGCCAACTTGCGCCGAGACACCCTTCGAGCAGCTTGGAGAAAGTCCCTGAAACCTAAAAGGAGTTAGCTTGGTTTCCTAAATCGGAATGCACAAGCAGGGCCCCCACCTAAATCAGAGAACCCCTCATTAGGGTCGGCGGTGGCGGTCCTGTCCATAACTGCTCCCAAAGTGGGATAAGGGCGGGAAGGATCCCGACGGGCATGGGAGAAGTGGTCGATGTTGAAGTTGTTCTCCTGAACAGGAGAGTAGGAAGAAGAACGACGAGTGGGATTACGAGTAGAGGCACGAGGCATGTTGTGAGTGTGTAACAAAGGTGGGTTTGTTGGAAGACCAGTCATCCAACCCCCTTTGGTTATATACCAAATGCCACGCCCCTTCCACGACTCAGGAGTTGAGTCATCATTTCTATTGTTTACTGCGCATGACCCACATGACATCATATGCCCCTATTTCTTAGTCATATGCTCCCCTTTTGCTATTGGCTGTTAGTCAGCCATACCCACATTCCTTCCGAACATTCTCAGGATACGTCATGCTTTGTAATTGCTCTGTAATGCTCTCAAATTGCTATTGGCCGCCACACTTTCGTTTATCAGCTGATAATTTGTAGCATTAGTCACCACGTAACGCACAGACCATGCAGTGCTGTGCACGGACCATGTTTGTCTGTGTTTGTATCTTTAGGGTAGTTACATGTCACTGTCACGTCACAAATCTAAGTAGTATATATACTCAGAGTAGTTTAGCCTGTACTCCTTAGATTTGTTATCATCAGACTCTCCGTGACCTCTACTGCTGTGTGCTTAGAGCAAGAGTGCCTGAAGACCCTTGTCTCCTTCTTTCTCCTCTTCTCCAATCTAGTCTGTGAAGAGACTTCCGATATCCCTGGGTTTGCAACAGGGCTATAACTGTGTGTTTGATCCCTGCGTGTGATAGGTTTGGATAGCAAGAGTGCTATTGAACTGAAGAGGTCGCGTCGGCCTGACAAACGCATTCCACATTATTCCATAACATTCCATCATGTTCCATGGCATTCCGTCTTGTTCCTTTGGGTGACCAGTGGTCACATCTGTGACATTCCGTCACCTTCTAGAATGTTCCATTACCTTCTAATACGTTCCGGTGTTCACCAGTAGGCTCCAAGGAATTCCATGATTTTCCATGATTTTCCAGGCTTATCTTATCTCTTATCTTATCTATTGTCCTTATCTTATCAAATGAATAAACAATTATCCATAAAATATTCCTGCTTGGGCTGTAAGTACACTATTAATTGTGCGAAAAATAGTAAATAAATCATGATTAATCCAGGGGTCCGACACCGTGCGGGGTTCAGACTTGCACCTGCTTGGAATATGTGAGCAATTCCCGTACTCGTATTCATGGCTGGTTTACTGGCCATGAATGCTATGTTCTCTTTCCCTGTCTCTCGCTCTTCATTGCCGGTTTACTGGAATGAACAACAAACCGCCGTTGCTTCCTTTCCCCCATAGGTTACTTGTCATACCTGCTAACTGATTGACACATATCCAGATCCCCAACGGCAACCTCTGCGTTTGCTTTCACGGCAAAACCCTTCATCGATCTCCCCCCCCCTTTGCTGGACGCAGCCAACCAAAATGATCGTTTCTCTCCAGCCCACGCTCCTCCCATGCCTACTACTCACCAAGCACCTGGCCCTCACAGGCCTATTCACCTCTACCAACCGTTCGCTGGACCTATCCCTCCCGCCTCCATCGATTCACGCCCAGGCCTTCCTTTTGGAATCCCCTTGAATCAATCAGCACCAATACTTCGGCAGTTCCGTCCGCGTGAAAACCAAGCTTCGTCGACAAGCGAGGAGAACCGAAAGAGGAGCATAGCCAGGAACAGCAACAAGACCAAGAAGAAAACCCAGGTCGCCAGAGCCTACAAAGAACCGTCAGCATCGAACCCTGTTGACAGAAATGTTTACGTCCTGTTTTTCCCTCTCAATGTATTGCTGTTTTGTTTTTCCAATCAACTCCACTCTCACATGCGCTCACCTAACCCTCCTGCCAGATTTCCCAGTTCCCCGACAGCATCAAAGAGCTGCAACCCGGCATTCCCAGGTTTGAGATTTCAAACGGAACATTTGGACCATTCGCCCAGCGGATGTTCGACATTGGTCTGGTCTTCCACCTCAGATTCACCGACGATGAACTGCTGCAATCCAATTGGAGTCTGTTTGATAGGAAGATCACGGATGGCATTTCTTCCTTACCAGCCAGGATTCAGCTTCCCCCAAGGCCCGCCAACCAGCCCCCCTCTGCAAATAGCACCTGCTGGACATTCGTGAAATGTGGGATAAAACCAGCCAGGGGTCGGAGCGATAAAAGGTACATTCTGGTTCACCCAGAACATATCTCTTCATCGCAGTGGACCCTGGATTATTTGAGGGGGAGCCTTGTGGTGACAAACCCTATTTCTGGGCCAGACGAAGACCCCATTCCTGATCGGTTAATTGTTATCGGTGGGTAATTTCGATTTCAAGCGTATTTGGCGGATACCTGTATCTAATCCGGAGAAGCTCCTCGATTCACCGGGTTCGTCGAAGGCTCTCTCACAAGCCTCAGCAGAATGGTGGAGATCCCCACCAATATCTGTCGGTTTGGTTCTCACGAATGCTTTGCATATCGTGTCCTGGCCAAGGAATTTAGAGACCTAGTTGAGGTCTTCGATTCCGTCGCAGATCTTTGTGGAACCAAGGACCTACGATGTCCCAGCAGCTTAAGCCCCTCTCTTGGTCCCGACCCAAGCAGCTTGAGCCCCTCTCTCAGTCCTGACCCGGTCTTTACCCCCTTGCCATCCGGGAGTCTACAAACCGACAAGATGATTAGCATGGGGGACCATGTCGCGGATGACGACCTAGAAGCAGTGCTTGCTGCGCTTCTTGAACAAACCAATCCAGTAGGGATTTACAACCAATCCCCCGCAATCCACCCGCTGATCACAAAACCCCAGACCCAGCCAAAGGCGAACAAGCGGAGCAGGGCAGCATCTCATAACACTGGCAGAGAAGTCGTAAGTTTTAGTCCATCTCTCTTGCCATTTGTTGGCTCACCAGGACGTCGGACAGGCAGTGTCAGGCCGACGCGACCTCTACAGTTCAATAGCACTCTTGCTATCCAAACCTTTCACACGCAGGGGTCAAACACACAGTTATAACCCTGTTGCAAACCCAGGGATATCGGAAGTCTCTTCACAGACTTAGATTGGAGAAGAGGAGAAAGAAGGAGACAAGGGTCTTCAGGCACTCTTGCTCTAAGCACACAGCAATAGAGGTCACGGAGAGTCTGATGATAACAAATCTAAGGAGTACAGGCTAAACTACTCTGAGTATATATACTACTTAGATTTGTGACGTGACAGTGACATGTAACTACCCTAAAGATACAAACACAGACAAACATGGTCCGTGCACAGCACTGCATGGTCTGTGCGTTACGTGGTGACTAATGCTACAAATTATCAGCTGATAAACGAAAGTGTGGCGGCCAATAGCAATTTGAGAGCATTACAGAGCAATTACAAAGCATGACGTATCCTGAGAATGTTCGGAATGAATGTGGGTATGGCTGACTAACAGCCAATAGCAAAAGGGGAGCATATGACTAAAGATAGGGGCATATGATGTCATGTGGGTCATGCGCAGTAAACAATAGAAATGATGACTCAACTCCTGAGTCGTGGAAGGGGGGTGGCATTTGGTATATAACCAAAGGGGGTTGGATGACTGGTCTCCCAACAAACTTCCCTTTGTTACACACACCCAACATGCCTCGTGCTTCTACTCGTGTTCCCACCCGTCGCTCTTCCTCCTACTCTCCTGTTCAGGAGAACAACTTCAACATCGACCGTTTCTCTCACGCTCGTCGTGATACTTCTCGTCCTTATCCCACTTTGGGAAACGTCATGGACCGGACCGCCACCGCCGACCCTAATGAGGGTTTTACCGACTTAGGTTCGGGATGCCGGTTGACATATTTAGCATGTCTGCTGACGTTCCGCTTTAGGATTTAGGGATTTCATCCAGGCTTCTCGTAGGGTGTCTCGGCGCAAGTTAGCGCGTATCGAGACGAACCCTTATGCAACCGAACTCCTTAACAGGGGTGTCGAATTCGTTACCGAGACCAATGAGACCTTCAACTCCGTGTTGGAGGCCAGCGTTATCCATACGGGTAACGTTGGGTCCATGTTGATGGATGAGATAGCTCATGTCAATGAGCGAGTTGATGGTCGTCGCGAAGAAATCGAGAAGTTGGAAAAGGAGTTCCTTGGATGTCATGAAGGCATCTTGCAGATCGAAGATGAGCAGGAGCAGCATGGTATGGCGATCGACAGGTTGAAGGTAAATGTGGGGTCGGGAGATATTGAGCATCTTCTAACCCAACATTTTCTTTAGGGAGAGGTGATCACCCTGAAGGACTTGGTCCGGGGTCTTGTCGCGAAGACCGGGGAATTGGAAGACGATAAGGTACTGGGACTGGGATCGAAGATAGTTGTCATCTTCTAACCCTGTTCCTGTTAGGTTCGCCTTACTCGTCGTGTTTCCGAGTTGACCGGAGAAGTCCGAGATCTCCAGAGGAAGTGCAATGAGTCGGAGGTCCGAGTCGAAGAAGAGGAGCCGGAAGTTCCGCATCGGGCCGGGTCGCCGATCATCCCTAATCGGGCTGAGTCGCCGCCCGCTCGTCTGTTGGTCCATCATGAGAACAGGTTGGTTCCCGTTGATGATGAGGTCATTGAGATTGGGAGCGACGAATTCTATCAGAACGTAGGAGTCGTCCGTAGGGACACTCCTCGTCCTGAGTTCGTTTCTACTCCTTGGGGTAGTCGCCGTCAATGGCCTGCTCTGGAGTATGATCCGTACGCCGAGTTCGTTCCCGATAGTGAACCAAACTCTGATACGGAGCTTCCAGATTACGATGACTTGTCGGACGTGGACCCGAACGAGATCCGGGAGCAGAACTGGTTGAATGAGGAGTTGGTGAGATCGGCATTGGAAGTAGTACAAAGGATCCGAAGAGATATTGATTAGATAACTCTTTTGTACTGTTGGCTTCCAATGAATCTTCTTTCTATTTTGTCTATTGCGTGTGATCCATGAGTCGTAAAACATAATGGTTTTCATAAGTCCAATCCAAGGGTCAGATTAATAAGCCGGTTGACTTCTGCGAGAGGTCAGCGCGCGACGCTTATTAATACATCCCTTGTTGTCGGTAGCCTGAATATCTACTAGTCGTCCAGGGGCAACGGAGGGCCAGGTAGGGGGGATCTTCGTATGAAGGTCCGCCGGTACATGTTCACGTATTATACCTCGGGTCTTCTGGGGTATCTTGACTAGTAGCACGTTCCACGTATTGGACTTTGAGTCGTTACGCATAGGGCATATTGCATAATAAACAGTTTACCGCCGTGTTTAGGGCAGGGCACCAACTGACTTAGTGGTGATGAGGCGTTAAATAAAGGAAATGAAAGGGGGTAAACGGTGAAATCATCACAGGCAGGGGCAGTGCCCATCGAAACTGCCATAGAGGGTGCAAGGCATTCGAAGAAAACTCGCAAGGTAATTTAGAAACTGTGCGATACAAGTATCGAACGCGCGCTGATTATTGAACTCCGTTTGTAGAACCCACCGGTAAGCACTTGGATTGTTTCAGAGCGCATGTCATCCTCTCATTAAAATGATCTTCCTCAGCCTGTCGGCCTGGAGCTGGTTGGCAAAGGCAAAGCACGAGAATCTGGGATTGTTGGGTTTACCCAAACCCAACCACTCGAACCCCCCTTCGCCCTCCCACCCTTTGACATTTCGTGTCGGGATTCTGCTGTACAATGGCCTGATCGGATATCACCGAGTGACCAGCCCAACCCTCATCGCTACAGTACCTATTCCCCTGTCGAGGTTCGGTTCCAGGCAGGTACCAGTAGGGAGCTGGGGGAACTTTTGTTCAAATTTGTCGAATGGAGGATTTCGCCTGAGATCGACCTCACACTTGGAGATTCTGATGGAACCTTTGCTCCTCCAGCGGGCACAACCCTTGAGCCAAGCGCCGATCAAATACCCCTGGACCCCACCGTTGTCATCCATTACAACGTGGAGTATATATGGTGAGTCCAGTCTGGTGAATCTTTAAGTGAGGGTGCTCAGACGTATACCCACCAGTGGCAATGCTCAAGGAGTGGGACCCCAGAGAAGTGCGTTTCAAGAAGCACTACACCTCATGGCTGAGCGCGAAGGCTGTTGGAAGGTTATCGACAGCACTATGGTCCCCGATGACTCGCCTGTCGCCGACCGTGCTTACTGGAAAGTTTCGGGCACATTGATTGCGTTGGCATTGCTCAGTGGGGACGGTGTCCGCCCTGTATCCCCAGCAGTCATATACGCACTCCTTTCCAATGTTGAAGAACGGTCCGACCCAAGGGCTCCAATGGATCTGAGCCTCAGCTTCATCAATCAACTCCAGAAGTCCAAGGCTAGGATCTTGCTTCCTTGGATGATCGTCCTTCCAGGTCAAGACTGGAGGGACCTTCCAACGGGCCATCGAACTTTGGTCCAGGACCTTATTGTCGACCTTGGCATCGAAGTGAGCGATTGCTACCTGTTGGTGTTTGATTGCAGATAGTGATAGCTATTCTTCAGCTGCAGAAAGTGACTCAGACCGGACGGAAAACCAACCACGTTCAGTGGACAACAGCCATCGTCACCTCCGCAATGTTTGGAAATGCCAATGTCAGGGTTGTAGGCCTGCTTACTGTTTGTGGGGCGCTAGAGGATTAGCAGATGGATGGGGGGTGTCGGGTCTGGTTTTGAAGGGGGTCCCGGGCGTAGAGGTGAGAGGAGGAGGGATATCAAGAGAGAGAGGTGACTCTGTTTGATATGGGTGGACGGGCGAGTGATTGTCAGGGCCACTCTACCCCAACAACTACCAGTGCACTGAGCCGACTCCGCAGAGTACTCACTAGTCCGACTAGCTTGTGAGAGAACGATCACGTCTCTATTCTTCCGGTAGGTTGTCCGAGGTCACTACAAGTCAGGTCGAAATCCTAAAGAGAAACCCAACCTAAACCGTACTTTGTTCGGTTTAACAAGCAAGGGTTGATCCCTACAACAGGATTGATGACTCCACCAGTTGATCGACTGGACGCTCGAGGTGTTCTAATATGACTGCTGAGAGTCTATAGTTACGAGGCGCAGTTGACGCGCAGAGCGGGAGGGAGAGCAGATGGGGGATGTCTTGGATCAAACAAGAAACTCTGACTTGTCCTTAACTGCAACTGGGCTGAGAAGGGCAGAGGATTTCCTGAGGTAACAAAACTAAGGTACTACGATACAGCCACAGTTGCTACTTATACTAAAGGAGTGGCCATGACGTCAATACCCTAATATACCCTTATCAAGTCCAGAACAAAGGGAGATAAGGAGTGTGAGAACGCTAAGTAAGGGAAGCGAACAAAGGTGACGCGTGGGAGAATGAAGGACAAAGGGCCTTACTAGCGTGTGAAGGATTGCATAAAAGATAAGGAATGTCCGCATGAAACATAGGGGTAAAGATAACACTAGTCCAAAAAGGAAAAGGGGCATGGGGTCATGAAAGTTCGTACCTGGGGACCACACCCAAGGGTCAGGTGGCAATCTCCCTTTACATAGTTGTACCAGCGGATTCGGGAGTAGAGCCATGCAAACATCCCTTGTTGTCTGTAGGCGGTAACAGCATCACGGACTAGTGGCAACCTCAACGTACGTCCGAACATGAGGAGGTCGGGCCTAGACTCATGGGACATGAGGGATTACAGATTCGCCGGCGTTTCACGCTAACGGCTACTCCACATGCGCTGGGCTAACCAGAAGGATCCTAAGGCGATGCTTCCGAATAGCGGCGAGTCCTTCCTCCGGTTAGGAGACTGTGATGTGACTGTCCACGTGTGTGATCAGGGTCCAGGGTTGATCGTAAT
Organism: Thelephora terrestris; assembly: GCA_015956445.1. Classification (NCBI taxonomy): domain Eukaryota; kingdom Fungi; phylum Basidiomycota; class Agaricomycetes; order Thelephorales; family Thelephoraceae; genus Thelephora; species Thelephora terrestris. Next base: position 81,226 of record WIUZ02000012.1, on the reverse strand, counting down.
CGTAAAGTCATGAGGGGTCGTAAAAGGGGCTCGTGATGTCATAAAGGGGTCATCAGGGTCTTGAGACCTATTTTTAGTGCGCGCGCGTTCTAAGCGTTCCGGAACGAAGTTCTTCCAAGGCCGTCCCGCGGGCCGAGGTGTCAGCTTGATGTAGTAAGCCAACGATGATGGTACAGGGGCGGAAGTTGATGTGACCCGGACCAATGAGGTTCGTCGAGGTAGGTCACGTGAAGGATCACCGATCTAGGCTATAAGAAGGACGTCTTCTTGAAGCCATCCTTGATCAGCAACACCAGCAACTTCCCCATCATCTTACCAAAACATGTCCTTCCCCAACAACCATACCTACAAAGTCGCCAATGGTATCTCTACCATCTCTCGCATCGACCGTCGTGCCGCTGCCCGCAAGTCCTACGCCTGTGCAGCAGGGACTCCCTATACCACGGATGACCAGGTATGGGGGAGACCTAGAGCTTTCTGTGCTAGCACTAACGCCTTCCTCTAGGTAGAGGTTACGTTCTTTGGGGCGTTGATGTCCAGCTAACGGCTTCTAGATCTTGGAGGTCGTCACGGAAGTGGACCCCGAACGTCTCAGGGAGACCATGCCTCATTTAATGGGGTTGACCTGGGACGATGAGCTCTGGGTCCGTACAATCATCGCCGAGAAGGTAGCCTTCCGGATGAGGGGTAGATTCGGGGAGCTGGAGCATCCGATCAAGAAGGAGCTCTGGTACACCCTTCAGAGGGGGATCTACGACCAGGACCTGTTGGAGCACGGGGCAACCGTTCCTCGGGCCGTCCGCCATGCCACTGCCGCCACGTCGTTGTTGTGGTCGCTCGTTCGGGAGGGGGAGAGCAAGGTCGGTTCTCCGTTTGAATATTCGAGTATGACTCTCGACTAATCAAACTGCCTAGGTTGAACGTTTGGAGCGCGAGGTGAAAGAGGCGAAGGCAGACGTTCTTCGTCTGTCGGCGGAGGGTCTTCAGATGAAGGAGACCTTGGCAGCCTTCCAACAAGGAACGAACGAGGCGTTGGAGGCAATGGTCGCCAACCATCAAGAGTTGATCGCCGGTCTGAAGGTCAGGGATAACAACATCAAGGGTGCGTTGGCCAGGAGGGATGAAAAGGTAATGCCGCTTTCATCGTTGTTTTAGAATGATGGAAGCTGACATTTCCTAGACCGAAGAACTCGAGAACGTGGTGGCTGTGTTGACAGCGCAGGTCGAGTCCTTGCAGGATAAGACCTGCAACTGCAAGGAGGGTCCCAAATTGGTTGGTCAGGGGACAGCCGATGTTCCGTTCGAGTTGGAGTACGCCGACGAGGTGGTACTGCCATCGCCTAAACCGTCGTCCTATGCGACGCCTCCGATCGAGAACGCGGTTCCCGTTCCGACACCAGGTCCGGCTTCCACCTTGGCCGCTTCTGACAAGGAGAACTGTGGGCGCTGCGTCTTGCAGCCGATCCATCAGTTGGTGAAGATCGAGGATGAGGTCATGGAGGTTGACCGAGCCGAAGATGCTCCGAGGGTTGCCGAGGTACGTCCGGTGACTAAGGGGCAACGTTGCAAACGCTCTCGACGCCGTCCTGCTCATCGCATGGCTCCATCGGCTAATCCCTATCCTCGACCAGTTGAGTCGGATGGTGACCAGTCTGGTCGAGGTGGAGGACGAGAGTTCCGCTATCGGGTCAACCGTCCCTACCGACAGGTCGAGTCGGAGATCCAGCTTCGCCACCAGCTTCGACTCGCAAGACAGGATCCCACCCAGGGGTCCGACGAGGGAGACGGAGGGTCGCTCGCCGACTACGTCGATAGTGCTGTTGAGCAGTCACCCGGTGATGGCGATGTGGGATCAGGTGTTCCAGAGTTCGGTGACATCTGGGAGGCTGATCGGTCCGCTCGAAGGAGTCTCTTCCTATCGGCTTGAACTAGTCGTTCAGCTGAGTGCCGAAGATGGTGACGCCATGTTCGGGGAGGTCCTAGCGAGGAGGGGCCAGCACTACGATCTCCGGGATGGACGTTTGGTGACCTTCAGGCCTGCCGTGGATAGAGTCGACTTTTGAGGACGTAGGATAGCACTTGTATAGCTCGTTGTGGATTCGCTGGGAATAGTACGCGCGTGTGTGTGTTTCGAATGATTGGTGTGAAAGATAAGGAGTGTGAAGCATTCAAAACATAAGAAGTGGTAAGAAGAGTTCGAAGAAAGAGCGTGTTATAAAAAGTTTTTTTTTTAAAATACCATGTTCCTGACATTATCCTCTTCCTGGATTGACTAGTCCCTAGTCAATGATCCAATAGGCCATTTTTGAACGTCGGTATGAATTGTCATGGGCCGATGATCTAAAAGGCCTATCCTCTTCCTGCCGCGTTTCTTCCGGGTGGTAACGGGTTTGCCTGACATTGTGCCATCAGGTAGTCGTCGTGGTGCGCCTGGGAACTGCTTGTAGAATTCAGCAATTAGTTCTGGGGAATTCTCGAGGTTGTCTTCATCTTCCCAAGAATTTTCGGTGTCCGGCCAGCCTAACCACTTAACGAGGTATTTGAGGTTACCATGTAAAAACTTGGCATCGAGGATCTTCTCTACTTCCCATTCTGGTTCGCCTTCGATGATATCAGGAGGTGGACGAGGATGATTGGGGTTAAGAGGATCTTCATGATAGGGGAATATCTTGGAGACATTCCAGACTGAATGAACGTTCTTCCAATAAAGGGGTAGCTTGAGTCGATAAGCATGTGTGCCAATTTTCTCGGTAATCTCAAAAGGACCAGAGTATCGCTCTGATAGCTTTCGAGAAGGACGGTTCAAAGCTAGGTCTGAATTGTCCAAGAGGACCTTGTCTCCAACATTGAATTCGGGGGTCTTGTTCCGATGACGATCGTAGAACTTCTTCATATCTTCTGCTGCTTTAGTCAAAGACTCTTCCGTTTGTTTCTGCACCTCGTGAAGGTGAGATACGAAGTCTTCGACTGAATCGATGGGAGATTGAACTCGAGGAAGGGAACCAATGTGAGGGTGATAACCGTAATTCGCATAGAAAGGCGTGGTCTTGAGACCAGAATGATAACGGTTGTTGAGAGCGAATTCGATAACAGGGATCCAGTCGACCCAATCGTCTTGATGATAGGATATGACTGTTCGAAGGGCCTGTTCGACTTCTTGGTTGGTTCGTTCCGATTGTCCATCGGTCTGTGGATGATAAGCAGTAGACAGAGCAAGTTCCACACCTAGTTGTTTGCAAATCTCCCTAAAAGATCGTGAGGACATTTGGGGACCTCGATCAGTGATGATCTTCTTGGAGGTACCATGACGTTTCCAAACGTTCTCTAGGTATAACTTGGCAAAACCACTAGTATCAAGGGTATCAACGGTGGGGGCGACGTGTTTCATCTTGCCTCGTTTATCGGTATAGGTAACGACCGAATTGTAGCCTTGGCAAGGAGGAAGACCTGTGATCAGATCGGTGGTGACGACTTCCCAAAACCCTGGTGTAACGTCAATAGGTTTGAGGAGTCCATGGGGCTTCTGATTTCGGTTCTTCTGAGTTTGGCATACGTGGCAGTTCTGAACTCGTTCCTTGATTTCTGTCCGCATCAGTGGCCAATAGAAGTCTCTCTGTATGACTTCTAGACTGCCTTTGATTCCGGGATGAGCTGCAGGTCCTAAAGCGTGCAACTGCTGGAATACTTCTGAGCGTAGGAGGGATGGAACGTAGATCTTGCCACGATAGGTCCATAGTTCGCCTAGTAAAGCCCAACCGTTGGGTAGACCGTCAATTTCGGAAGACAGTTGACTTTCAGTCATCGTGTTGAATCCTTGGATAAGTGGATCCTGTGATTGAGCGATGGCAATTTCTTTTCCAAAGTTTCGCTCGTTGAGGGTTTCAGTGATGACCGAATTGATCTTCTGTGCTTCGAAGTTGTCTTTGAAGAGGGAAGGAGGTAGGAGGATTTGTTCTTCGTCGGGTACATCCTTTGGGACGTGGTCTGCGCGACGAGAGAGATGGTCAGGGACAGATGATTGTCTGCCTGGTCGATAACGAAATTCGAAGTAATAGTTGGCCAAGATCTGTGACCAACGTGCCTGTCGCTTGGACAGTTTTCGTTTCGTTTTGAAGTACTGAAGGTTGTTGTGATCGTTAAGGATGGTGATGGGGAATTTGGTTCCCATAAGGAAGTGATGGAAAGCCTCCAGTGCGCGGATAATAGATAGGAGTTCTCGGTCGTGAGTGTCGTAACGCGTCTCCGGATCTGTGAAACCTTGAGAAAGACAGCCAATTGGTCGCCATTTTCCTTCGTCATCTTGCTGTGACAAAACAGCACCCCAGGCATAACCTGAAGCGTCCGTTTCGAGAATGAACTGTTTCTCGTTGTCTGGATGAAGGAGAAAGGCTTCATGAAGGAGGAGGTCCTTCAACTTTTGGTAGGCGTCTTGTTGAGGAGTTTCCCATTTCCAGGGAGCGTCTTTTCGTAAAAGGTCGTTGAGAGGTCGTGCAATGATGGAGAAGCCAGGGATGAAACGGCGGTAGTAGCTCATGATGCCTAAGTAGGCTCGTAGCTCGGAAACGGTAGTGGGTACTGGCCAATCAGTAATTCCTGCGAGTTTGACAGGGTCTGGACGGATTCCTTTGCCCGAGATGTAATGTCCTAGATAAGGAATCTCTTTCTGCATGATAACACACTTTTCCGGTTTAAGGGACAGTTTGTGTTCTCGGCAAAGCTGGAAGATTTCTTTAAGAACAGAGAGATGAAATTCTTCGGGACTGAGGAGCTTCCGTGGATCGTAGGAGGTTCCGATGCCTATGTCATCGATGAAGGTTCCCGTATCACCTCGTCGTATCTGAACGATGAAGATAGAGTCCATCATGGTCTGGAAAGTGGCAGGAGCATTGCACTGTCCAAACGTCATGACGAGGGATTCGAAGAGTCCTCGGTTGGTGGTGAACGCAGTTTTCCATTCGTCGCCTTCGCGCATTCGGACATTGTAGTATCCAGAGCGAATGTCGAGGGCAGAGAAGTACAGACAGCCTTTCCATTTCTGGATAAGCTCGTCAATACGAGGAAGGGGGTAGGCGTTCTTTTTGGTGATGTCATTGAGTCTTCGGTAATCGATAACCATTCGTTTCTTGCCATCCTTCTTATTGATAAAGAAGACGGGGGATGCCAAGGGAGACTCCGAACGACGGATTCGACCATTTGCGAGGTTTTCTTCGATGAAGATATCGAGTTCCTTCTGTTCGTCGTAGGAAAGGGGATAGGTATGTGGTTTCCAAAGCTGTGATTCCCAATCGGGTACTAGCTCGATTTTGTGATCCCATTTTCGGTGTGGGGGTAACTCTTGATAGGTCATTTCTTCGAATACATCCGCATACGCCTTGAGTGGTCCTTTTCGAATGTCTTCGATGGTAAGGACTTTCTTGTTCTTCAAGTCGTCTATAGCCCAACGCATAGCGGCGTTTTCTTTGGCATTGATAGAGTGAGCGATGCGATTGATATCGAATTGGGAGGAGTATTCCGTGATAACCGAAGCGTAGTCAAGTGCAGAGGGTAGAACGTCGGATAGAGATTGATGAGCGATGCATGAGGAAGGACATCTGGTGAACAAGACTTGTCCTGTTCGCCAATCGATTTCCGGATTGTGGGTTCGTAACCATGTCATACCGACAATCATAGTCTTGGTGCCTATGTCGGTGACAAGGAACCATTCGGTAGAAATGTGTCCTTTGAAACTAAGGGTAAGCTTCGTCTGATGGGTAATGGTGGTGGCGTTGAACGTGTCGTCTGCATTGATGGCATAGATGGGGGTAGTGAGCTTTCGAGTAGAGAGGGCATGATCTTGAACAAATGAGCGTGAAATGTAGGTGGCGGTTGCGCCAGAATCAAGGAGGGCTTCGATGTCGTAAATTTCGTCAGATGAAACTGCAATCTGCAGTTTGATCATGGGGAATAGTCGTGAGAGTCGTGACGATGTTCTGTTGACAACTTTTTGATTTTCGAGAGCGGCGAGGGGATGCAATGAGAGTGGGAAAGCAGATTCGATTCGCTGCTTAAGAGATGCTAAAAGTACATGTGATTCAGGAAATGAGGGGAGCATAGGGGTATCGTCCGCAATCTGAGAAAATTCAAGACTCGCCGGTGTTGTCTGTCCGGTTTGTCCATCTAAAAAGACTCCTGGTCTTCTTGTCCCATATCTGGTCCATAATTCGGGGCTCCTGGGATCGAGCCAACGGTTCTTCTTCCAAGTCAATAAGATTTTCTTCTTCTTCTGCTTCTTCTTCGTTGTCAAACACTCCTGCTTCTTCGAATGCTGCCAAGGGATCTTCCAATTCGTATTCGTCGTTCCCTTCTTGTCCAAAACCTTGGATGCCATAGATGTATTCTAGAGCGTGCTCTAGTTGTTGAACATGGGTGGAGTCCAACTGTCGAATGTTGGCCGTGCAATTCCTAGCGTAATGGCCAGGTTGGTTACAGGCGTAACAAATGACTTTTCGAGGAGGGGGTTTGGATCCAGAGGGTTTGGAGGGATTCGGTTTCTTCGAGGAAGATGACGGTTTGAGATTTCCACCAGTAGGATAAGGAGCTAGACGAGGGTGTGCGGCTCTGACAGGAGGTTTGGACTGTGGTCGACGTAGAATGACTCGGGGTTGTTGGCGCATGGCGTCGACTTGCATAGGTCCGTAACCTTTGACAGTGGAAGGTTGGTAGTTTTGGTGTTGAGTGTTCTTTCCAAAACTATTTCCGTATTCGTGCCTGTCATATTCCCTAGTCGAGTCTAGCTGTTCTTGCATTTGAATCAACGCGTCTTTCCACTCATCGTAAGTGGTAGGAGGTTTTTCGCGCATAAGGAGTTGCGTGCGAAAGGTTGGAAACGTGTTTTGCTTCAAATGGAAGAAGGCTTGTGGTTTGGTGATATCAACCGCTTGTCGTCGTCAAGGAAACCTCCAGGTAGATCTGAAAGTTGTGAAGAAGAGGGGAGAAGAGCGAGTTGTCGTGGGACAGGGGTGTTAAGAGGGGACTGCGAAGTAGGAGTTGATTGAAAGGAGGGAATGCGAGGGGTGAAACGAGATAATAGAGTTGAGCTGTTTGAAGCGAGAGTAGCACGGTACGCTCGAGCTTCAGCTGGAGATGAGAGACGTTGTAAAGAGGGTTGAGAGGGTGAAGGCTGTGTACGACGCCTTTGAGGGGTGTCTTCTGTAGACGAATCTGATTCCTCTCCTGAGACAGGGGGCCGAAGTCTTCTTCTGTTAGACGAAATGGTTGTCCGTCTTTAAGCAACAGTGAGAGCTTCGCGATGTGGTGGGTGAACAAGGTACCGGCTGGTAGTTTTGTTACTCTGTCAGGGCCACTCTACCCCAACAACTACCAGTGCACTGAGCCGACTCCGCAGAGTACTCACTAGTCCGACTAGCTTGTGAGAGAACGATCACGTCTCTATTCTTCCGGTAGGTTGTCCGAGGTCACTACAAGTCAGGTCGAAATCCTAAAGAGAAACCCAACCTAAACCGTACTTTGTTCGGTTTAACAAGCAAGGGTTGATCCCTACAACAGGATTGATGACTCCACCAGTTGATCGACTGGACGCTCGAGGTGTTCTAATATGACTGCTGAGAGTCTATAGTTACGAGGCGCAGTTGACGCGCAGAGCGGGAGGGAGAGCAGATGGGGGATGTCTTGGATCAAACAAGAAACTCTGACTTGTCCTTAACTGCAACTGGGCTGAGAAGGGCAGAGGATTTCCTGAGGTAACAAAACTAAGGTACTACGATACAGCCACAGTTGCTACTTATACTAAAGGAGTGGCCATGACGTCAATACCCTAATATACCCTTATCAAGTCCAGAACAAAGGGAGATAAGGAGTGTGAGAACGCTAAGTAAGGGAAGCGAACAAAGGTGACGCGTGGGAGAATGAAGGACAAAGGGCCTTACTAGCGTGTGAAGGATTGCATAAAAGATAAGGAATGTCCGCATGAAACATAGGGGTAAAGATAACACTAGTCCAAAAAGGAAAAGGGGCATGGGGTCATGAAAGTTCGTACCTGGGGACCACACCCAAGGGTCAGGTGGCAATCTCCCTTTACATAGTTGTACCAGCGGATTCGGGAGTAGAGCCATGCAAACATCCCTTGTTGTCTGTAGGCGGTAACAGCATCACGGACTAGTGGCAACCTCAACGTACGTCCGAACATGAGGAGGTCGGGCCTAGACTCATGGGACATGAGGGATTACAGATTCGCCGGCGTTTCACGCTAACGGCTACTCCACATGCGCTGGGCTAACCAGAAGGATCCTAAGGCGATGCTTCCGAATAGCGGCGAGTCCTTCCTCCGGTTAGGAGACTGTGATGTGACTGTCCACGTGTGTGATCAGGGTCCAGGGTTGATCGTAATCGTAAAGTCATGAGGGGTCGTAAAAGGGGCTCGTGATGTCATAAAGGGGTCATCAGGGTCTTGAGACCTATTTTTAGTGCGCGCGCGTTCTAAGCGTTCCGGAACGAAGTTCTTCCAAGGCCGTCCCGCGGGCCGAGGTGTCAGCTTGATGTAGTAAGCCAACGATGATGGTACAGGGGCGGAAGTTGATGTGACCCGGACCAATGAGGTTCGTCGAGGTAGGTCACGTGAAGGATCACCGATCTAGGCTATAAGAAGGACGTCTTCTTGAAGCCATCCTTGATCAGCAACACCAGCAACTTCCCCATCATCTTACCAAAACATGTCCTTCCCCAACAACCATACCTACAAAGTCGCCAATGGTATCTCTACCATCTCTCGCATCGACCGTCGTGCCGCTGCCCGCAAGTCCTACGCCTGTGCAGCAGGGACTCCCTATACCACGGATGACCAGGTATGGGGGAGACCTAGAGCTTTCTGTGCTAGCACTAACGCCTTCCTCTAGGTAGAGGTTACGTTCTTTGGGGCGTTGATGTCCAGCTAACGGCTTCTAGATCTTGGAGGTCGTCACGGAAGTGGACCCCGAACGTCTCAGGGAGACCATGCCTCATTTAATGGGGTTGACCTGGGACGATGAGCTCTGGGTCCGTACAATCATCGCCGAGAAGGTAGCCTTCCGGATGAGGGGTAGATTCGGGGAGCTGGAGCATCCGATCAAGAAGGAGCTCTGGTACACCCTTCAGAGGGGGATCTACGACCAGGACCTGTTGGAGCACGGGGCAACCGTTCCTCGGGCCGTCCGCCATGCCACTGCCGCCACGTCGTTGTTGTGGTCGCTCGTTCGGGAGGGGGAGAGCAAGGTCGGTTCTCCGTTTGAATATTCGAGTATGACTCTCGACTAATCAAACTGCCTAGGTTGAACGTTTGGAGCGCGAGGTGAAAGAGGCGAAGGCAGACGTTCTTCGTCTGTCGGCGGAGGGTCTTCAGATGAAGGAGACCTTGGCAGCCTTCCAACAAGGAACGAACGAGGCGTTGGAGGCAATGGTCGCCAACCATCAAGAGTTGATCGCCGGTCTGAAGGTCAGGGATAACAACATCAAGGGTGCGTTGGCCAGGAGGGATGAAAAGGTAATGCCGCTTTCATCGTTGTTTTAGAATGATGGAAGCTGACATTTCCTAGACCGAAGAACTCGAGAACGTGGTGGCTGTGTTGACAGCGCAGGTCGAGTCCTTGCAGGATAAGACCTGCAACTGCAAGGAGGGTCCCAAATTGGTTGGTCAGGGGACAGCCGATGTTCCGTTCGAGTTGGAGTACGCCGACGAGGTGGTACTGCCATCGCCTAAACCGTCGTCCTATGCGACGCCTCCGATCGAGAACGCGGTTCCCGTTCCGACACCAGGTCCGGCTTCCACCTTGGCCGCTTCCGACAAGGAGAACTGTGGGCGCTGCGTCTTGCAGCCGATCCATCAGTTGGTGAAGATCGAGGATGAGGTCATGGAGGTTGACCGAGCCGAAGATGCTCCGAGGGTTGCCGAGGTACGTCCGGTGACTAAGGGGCAACGTTGCAAACGCTCTCGACGCCGTCCTGCTCATCGCATGGCTCCATCGGCTAATCCCTATCCTCGACCAGTTGAGTCGGATGGTGACCAGTCTGGTCGAGGTGGAGGACGAGAGTTCCGCTATCGGGTCAACCGTCCCTACCGACAGGTCGAGTCGGAGATCCAGCTTCGCCACCAGCTTCGACTCGCAAGACAGGATCCCACCCAGGGGTCCGACGAGGGAGACGGAGGGTCGCTCGCCGACTACGTCGATAGTGCTGTTGAGCAGTCACCCGGTGATGGCGATGTGGGATCAGGTGTTCCAGAGTTCGGTGACATCTGGGAGGCTGATCGGTCCGCTCGAAGGAGTCTCTTCCTATCGGCTTGAACTAGTCGTTCAGCTGAGTGCCGAAGATGGTGACGCCATGTTCGGGGAGGTCCTAGCGAGGAGGGGCCAGCACTACGATCTCCGGGATGGACGTTTGGTGACCTTCAGGCCTGCCGTGGATAGAGTCGACTTTTGAGGACGTAGGATAGCACTTGTATAGCTCGTTGTGGATTCGCTGGGAATAGTACGCGCGTGTGTGTGTTTCGAATGATTGGTGTGAAAGATAAGGAGTGTGAAGCATTCAAAACATAAGAAGTGGTAAGAAGAGTTCGAAGAAAGAGCGTGTTATAAAAAGTTTTTTTTTTAAAATACCATGTTCCTGACAGTGATAGTCTTGGCAGAACTGACTGAGCTGCTGCACAAATGGTTCAAAGTCTTGGTCGCTGAGACGTTCGAAACTGACGAGATATTCTATAACTGAATAAGGTAATTCAGTTGGGATTTCCCACCAGAGGACGATGATAGCAGGAGAGTGGGTATGGATATTTGTGGTTAGATGAACACGCGGTGAAGGAAAATAAAAGGCTGGACTGATACTGAAGTAAACGGTGGCAAGGACGCTCTCCGTAAGATCCGAATTCCAGAGGAATTGATGGTCTGCTCCTAAGAGAAAAGGAGGAGTGGTGACTCCGGCGTCGAGGGCTGCAAAGGGTCGGTAATAAGGGAAATGGGTGAGTAAACCGGCTGTTCGGTTTACTTGGAGACTCCTGATGAGTTTATACTCCCAGATAGATCTCCTGGCGTCAGGGACGTTCGGTCGTTGGACTGGACTAATAGAGGGGAAAGGATTTGGGGGACTGAACATACACTGGCAGGAGAATTCCTGCTTGAATGAGTTAGAGAGAGTAAGACGTGAGGAGAATTCCTCAGCTTACTTTGTTTATTCAGGTTGTGGTTAGGGGAGTACAGAAGAGATTGAGAATGGGGAAAAGAAGGAGCGAACGCTCTTCCTTATATACCCAATCCTCTACAGGAGTCATTATTCTACAACGAGTCAAACAAGAGTCAACATGGTCTGTGCGTAGTTTAGGGTAGGGTGGATGAGTCAGAATGAGGGGACTTAGGACGACCGATAGTAATTACTCGTACGGGAACAATAGGGGCGCGGGTCAATGGAAGCATTCGGGGATTTCTCGTGTTTCGTGGTAGCAATAGAAGCGTGATGGGGATTTCTCATGATCGATGGGGATTTCTCTGAATTGATGGGATCTCGATTGGGGTTGAGGGTTCGTTTACCCTAATGGGGATGTTAATGGATAATGGGTTTTTGTTTTCCCTTTCTGGTTTTCCTTGAGTCAGGATGTATTTAAGTCAGGGGGATTAATGATCGTTTCCCTCATCGTCTCTTTTCCACTCCCACCAAACACCAATACTATCTTCTACCATCCTCTGCTACCATGTCTGCTTTTGCTGCCGCCAATGTCGTCCTCAACGCTGCTTCCACCCCCTTCACCCCGTCTCTTGAGACGGGTGCTCCTTACAACATGGAGCAACACTTGTACGATACTCCTGCCAACATCGCCCACGACAATCAGGTCGCCGTCGACTTCCTTACCGCCCATAACGCTCCTGCCGAGTTCTGGGAACAGGCCGGTTACGAAGATCCCAGACTTTCTGGGCCTGTGGTCCGGGCTTTACACCCTGGAGCTGTCCAGTTACTGGACGTCATGGAGAGGGATAGGGAGGATAGGATCGCGAAATTGGAGAAGCGGGTGGATCTCATGTACGTCATCATGAACGGCTTGAATGATGACTTCTCTCACTTTGCTCTGGAACATTGGGGACCTTTCCAGGCATCTCTCTTCCGATATTTCGGACATCAATGTCACGGGGCTTATTGCACCGACCCCCCTTCCAAGTCCCCAGTCGTCCCTTCGCCACCGCCAGGATCAGGGCGTTCCTCTCCCTCCATCCCCTCCCTGGAGTCCTGTCCCAGTTCGCCAGATGGTGGAGAGGTCCCAAAGGAAGAAGACCCGCAAGAGTCCGATGACTCGTTCTGGTCAACGTTGTCGTCCCTCCGACAAGTCACGTCAGGTGAGGATGAAGTTGAAGGTGGAGGTGGCGGGTCTCCAAGACCGCTATGGGTTCGCATTAGTGAGCGAGGCCTTGTCGGACGTGCGGCGAGAGATGTATGATAGTTTATCTCATGATGTGTTGGGGTGTAGGGAGTGTTGGCAGGATCCGGTGACGCGAGAGTGGTCCTACTGTCCTGAAAGTATTCACAACCCTCACCACTTCGCTCAGCGTTGCCCTCTTCCTCAGAACTGTTCTTGTGATGTCGATCCGTTTGTCCTTGTCTAAGTTTGTAGTTCCTTTTAGTTCCCTTTGTATTATTATTACTGCGAATGAGACCAATGTCTTGAATTATTTGTGAGATCTTGGCTACTATGTCACGCGTTCGTGACAGCCAACTTCCTCTCCACAATACAATTTGTGGAGATGTTGAAGGGCTTCCGAAGGTGCTTCCAAGGCGCTGCTCCTTGGCTCCAGGTAGGTCCAGCACCATTGTTAATGAGCGATGCTGACGTATCGGGTGCGACACGCAACAAAGGCCTGTAGAAGTCTTGGTAGAACCGCAGCGATAGCCCTAGAGTTATCCGTGTCGTCCATCCACTGCGTTGAAGATTTGTGGACCCGGGAGAAGATCCGCCTCGTCTTCGATCCCGCGCCAGTGGTGACAGATCCCTCGATGTTGGGGGAAATCGTCATAAGGTCCTTCGGAGAGTACTTGAATCGCCCTGGACATGTTTTGCTTCCAGACGGTTTCATAGCCGATGAAGAGATGGAAAAGGAGAGAGAGAACGGCCTCTTGAGGGTGAGAATGCTGTGGGTGTACTGGCATGGAACCCAACAACTAGACACACAGAACACCAGGGCTGTAAGCACATTCTCAAACAGCTCCCCCATTTCAAAAGAAAACTCACGGTCCCCTCGCTCCCTAGGTCCACGTCAATATCGGAATGATTGAGCAGCCGGACCAAGAACAGGTGGAGTTCCCCCCCCCTCTGAGGGTTAATACATGCTTCGACAGGCTAGGCATTCAGGTCAACGGTGCACTGCTAAAGTTGATGAGAGATCACCTCACAATTAGGGAGGGCCTTGAGAATCCTGGAAGAGACACTGACTTTGATCGATGGCTCCACGGACAGATTTACACATGCGATTACAATATGGTCTGACCGGTAGTAATGTATGATGTATCATTTCGAGGCCCTTAGATTCCAATACCATATGACTGCTTTTGGGAACAAGTGCTAGTGACACCGTGAGATATTTTACAAAACAATTGGTAAGTCACAATTCACTAGGACCTAAAGCGGTCGACGCAGATGGATCCACTCCTCCGTGAGGGAGAGAAACATCGTGTTATTGACGGGGCAAGAGCCCATAGTGCTGACGTTCTTGCACAAGACAGGTTTGCACACACCTAATGATTAGGGTGAAAACGAGCGAAAAGCGGGAGGTGGAGCTGCGTAACCGAAAGCGGTGAACGCGGATTATAGCAAACCTCCGACGAGATAGCAACGTCGTTGATGAGGTGAAAGCCCCCAGAACCCACAGCAGCCAGAGCCGCGTAAACCGACAGGCGGTGAACACGGACAGAAGCAAATCTCCGACGAGATAGCAACGTCGTTGACGAGGTGAAACCCCCAAAACCCACAGTAGCCAGAGCCGCGTAAACCGACAGGTGGCGAACACGGACAGAAGCAAATCTCCGACGCGATAGCAGTGTTGTTGACGAGGCACAGAGTTCCGGTGCAGTTTGCACCCAATATATCAGATGAGAACGAGCGCGACGGGGAGGCGCAAAGTTCTGGCACGAGACCAGTTCACACCCGATAAATCAGATGAGAACAATGTCAGGGCCACTCTTCGCCCTTCAGGTACCAGTGCTGTTGGTGAGTCACAACTCCAACCAACAAGAAACAATGGGGCAAAGGGGGAACGACTTCCCTATATCCACCCAAAGTCTACGTGGTCCAAAACGCGATGGACGAGCGTTCTCCAGTAGGTTGTCCGAATTCACAGCAGGAGTGCCGAGCCTCTATCCGATCAATCCCTATTGTCTTCTGAGGGCAGAGATAAGAGCCTGAGGATGGCGCCTCAAACTGGTGCTTGATTAGGAGAGCGGCGAGGAACTCCTTTTCGTAAGCGCGTTCGCCGATTCTTAATGCAAGGCTGAGAGAGAGAGGAGAGCGAACGTGTTCAGAGAGTTACTCGATAAGCTCTTCAGTGGCCTACAGCAAATACACCGATGCTGCAAGGAGAAGAGGACTTCCCGAGATATCAAAGATGGGGAGTCCTCAGCTACTCTACTGGTACCTATATAGGAGAGCGGCCGGGACAGAGATAATCCTATCTAATAATAACTCGGAGCAAAGAAGGGCCGAGAGTAAGCTGGGACAGTAAGCGGCCCGAAACAGAGAATAGAAATAATAAAGGAATGACTAATGGGTCAGGGTTCGTGAGAGAATAAGAAAGGGGTCATGACATCGTGTGGGAAAGGAATGACAAAGGACAATATCACATGTGAAGACTGACCAATAAGAGGACGACGCGTCAGCTCGTCCGATCGGGACAACAAAAGACCGAGTGGGACTTGAATGACTGAAGCAAATGTATGGGGAGTCTCACTGGGGGCAAGGGGTCACTTACCCAGCGATTACATTGTGGTTACATTGTGATTTTTTAGACAATGTATCCAGCCTGTGGCCAGGAGGTACATGCTGAGTTCTTTTAGAAAGAACCCATCAATGTGACCACAATGTGGCCAGTGGGTCCATCTTGATCACTTTTACAAAGTACCCATCAATTCAATCACAATGTGCCCTGTGGGTCCATGCAGGATACATTGTAAAAGTATTCATCAAAGTGGCCACTGGGCACTTTGTGAAAGAAACCAGGGTTTTCTTTCACAATATTATTTACAATTTATCCTACTTGGTGCCTGAGCCACTCATTGAGAGTTCTTTCAAAAAGTACCCTGCAATGCGACCACAATATCCCCAGGGGGTTCTTCTCAATGTTTTCACAATGAACTCTCGATGTGGTTGGATTTCACAACAAACTCTCAAAGAAGCCATTGAGTATCTGGTTGAATACTTTGTGGACACATTGCTGGATACTTTATGAAAGAACTTTCAATGAGTGGCTCAGGTGTATGCTGGACACATTGTAAGCAAAAATGTGAAAGAACCCAGGGGTTTCTTTCACAAAGTGCCCAGTGGCCACTTTGATGAATACTTTTACAATGTATCCTGCATGGACCCACAGGGCATATTGTGATTGAATTGATGGGTACTTTGTAAAAGTGATCAAGATGGACCCACTGGCCACATTGTGGTCACATTGATGGGCCCTTTCTAAAAGAACTCAGCATGTACCTCCTGGCCACAGGCTGGATACATTGTCTAAAAAATCACAATGTAATCACAATGTAATCGCTGGGTAAGTGACCCCTTGCCCCCAGTGTCTGGGCCGGTGAAACGATGGGCCGATCCAATGGCGAATAGGGCGCGAGCGCTGTCGGTGGTTGAATAAAGCGTAGTGCAAACCGGCCGTTGGATCCCTCAAACTCCCTTCTTCTCAAGCCAACAATCCTACCAACCAACTACTCATTCACTATGCCCATGATCTCCGATCGTGTCTTCCGTGCTGAGAACAGCACCGCTACCATTGAGTCCGCGGATCCTCGGTCCGTGCAGAACAAGGGTTACTTCCTTCCGAACGCCAACGTGGCGTACCCCAGTTATCGCGAGGTGTGACGTCACGTATCACCGTTTGCTGGCAACAACTGACATTGTATCGTAGATCTTTGCTGTTGCTGATAAGGTGGATGCTCGACAACTGGAGGCAACGATCGCCAGGCCTCCCCACTACTTGACCATGGATGACGAGTTGTGGTATCACAACTTGATTGACCACAAGTTACAGGAGTCTATGCGCGGGGTCACATTTGACACCGAGTTGCGTATGCCATGGGAGACTCCGGTGGCGTCATCGTTGTGGGATCTTCTGAAGATGGGAATCTACGACCTGGGAAACGGAGAAGGAAGGTGGCCTGGAGCGACTCGCTCCCAACACTATACAGCAGCTGTGGGTCACCGCCTTTGGTTCCTACTGAGGACGGAACAGAAAGCGGTGAGTCGGTCTGTGCATCCCGCTTGTGGGATAACACTGATGGACTTATAGAATGAGCGGCTGAAACGTGAGGTGAAGGAAGCAAAGGACGACGCCCGTAGGATGTACTCGGAGGCGTTGGACATGAAGAAAACGCTCCTCCTGATGAACGACACGCTTCGTGTGACGTTCGAGAGCGAGATGCTGGCGATGCGGGAGGAACATAATTGATTGGTCGAATCCTTGAAGGAGAGGGACGACACCATCCAGAGGGACCTGATCGAGGTCGATCGACGGCTCAACCGTCATAGAAGGGCTCTGAATGAGCTGGACACCAAGGTTGGTGCGACTTCTCCTGGTCTTTGTCCAAGAGAGCTCATGCCACTTCTCAGGTTGACACGTTGGATGATGCCTTGCTGTTACTGGGCGCTCGGGTAGAGTCCATGAGCGAGCGATTGTGTCACTGCCATACGCGTTCGGTAGCTGCGGTACGCGACGAGTCCAGAGACGAGTCGATCCCGGATCGGATGGCTTCCCCAATAGGTGGGATGCCGGTTGACATATTTTGACTTGTCCACTGACATCCTTTTTAGCCTCCGACGGTTCGTACCGTACACCGGCGCATACCGATGGCGGGGAAGAGGTCGTCCGCGAGACGTCTGAGGAGACGGCCGTGAATCCGGTTAGCAGTTCTCCCGAGTTGGAGTACGTGGGGGAGAACGAGGTGGCTGTTCCGATTCCGCCTCCGTCGATCTCGCCAGTGCATGGGCAACGTTCTCACTGGGGGCAAGGGGTGGTGTTCCGGTCCAGAACATTGCAAGTTCATTGCAAGGAAATGGACGATGAACCTGGCAAAAACCGACCCAGAACATCGCAAAGACATTCTGAATTTTCCAGGCCAATTTCTTTGCAGTGTTCTGGGACAGAAAATGGTCAGTACATTCACAATGTTCCGGTGATGTTCCCATTAGGTAACCCATGGGTACATTCAGAATTTTCCCAAAGAAAGTAACCTCAACGTCGACGATCGGTGCATTTACAATTTTCCTGGACAGGAAAATTCAAAATGCACCCAAACAGTGTTTTTGCAGTGTTCCAGTGTGGTACGTCCAGAATGTACTGGTACTGTCAACTGTGATGTACTGAGTTCGGCAAACGTCAGGAACACTGCAAGAAAACTGGAAAAACTGGGAACATCACAAGTTCATTCAAAATGTTCCCAGTTTTTCCAGTTTCCTTGCAGTGTTCCTGCAGTGTTCCTGATGTTTGCAAAACTCAGTACATTGCAGTCAATGGCACCAGTACATTCTGGATGTACCACCCTGGAACACTGCAAACACATTGTTTGGCCGCATTTTGAATTTTCCTGACCAGGAACATTGTAAATGCGCCAATCATCGACATCAAGGTTACTTTCTTTGGGGAGATTCTGAATGTACCCATGGATTACCTAGTGGGAACATTACTGGAACACTGTGAATGTACTGACCATTTTCTGTCCCAGAACACTGCAAAGAAATTGGCCTGGAAAATTCAGAATGTCTTTGCGATGTTCTGGGTCGGTTTTTGCCAGGTTCATCGTCCATTTCCTTGCAATGAACTTGCAATGTTCTGGACCGGAACACCACCCCTTGCCCCCAGTGTCTATCCGTGCTCGTCGTTGGGTTCCTTATCGTGGGGCACTTCGTCCAGCGCACCGCATGTGTCCCAGTAATCCCAACGTCGTCCGCCAGGGTGGAGACATTGAATCCACTGTCCTATTCCGATGCGACGATGCTTCAGTGTCGCGTGGATCGTGGCGAACTGATTCCGGCGGAGTCCGTCGACGTGAACGGCTTAACCGACCTTACGCTCTTGTCGGTCCAGCGTGCAGCGGAGGCCGTTTGCCTGGTGGCTCAACTGACCGAGAGAGTGGAGGGCTGGTCAGTCCAGAGGACTCGGGATCAGACTACGGTCGATTTAGCGAGGAACCACCTGCGCGCCGAGGTTCAGCTGGCCGTAGCTCATCGTCTGGAGGAAGCTCGGGTCGTCGAGATGGTCAACGAGGAAGCCGTCGAGAGTGCCTCGGAGGGGACGGAGGAGGAGATTGCCAGTGCTGAGGAGTACTGGCAGACCAGGTCTTGACGACTAGGGTTTGTACGCCTTAGTCCTCGTCCATAGAGCCCGAGCGGATTCAACTCCGTCGGTTTGGTAGTCTTGTGTCTTTGCTGCGCGCACGTGTGTAATATCATCAGTGTCCTTGTCTGTGTTCCTTGATGACGTGTGAGTCGTGATAAGGGAAATGATAAGATAAGAAAAGGGTATAGGTAAGGAAAGTGGGCGAAAGTTGGGTGTAAAAAAATGGTTCAAAAAGGGAATAAAATTCAGCACGCTGACAAACAAGGGCGACACGAGACCTGCAGAACTCTCATAAGACAGATAACAATTATTGCCACCCGATGTTGGGGAGGAGGAGGAGGGAGTTGAAGACAAAGCAGGCGAGGGAAGTTAGGCTGTTGCCAAGGTGGACTAGCCGAAAGAAGTTCCGTTGCGAGCAATCCCGAGAAGCACACACATTGCGCCTTTCTATTTTTGGGCAAGCTGGGAAAGTTGACATGAGAGATGAGATTATGATCTATAAAATCAATTTTCCGACCTCACGAGCCCCAAAGACTACTTGGGTTTTTCTGACGGCCCTCGTTCATTTCTCTCTAAACATAGCGTGACGCAGACGATCCTTCTCCACATTCCAGTGTCCTTGGACCGACGACAATTCCCTTCAACTCCTTTCTTCCACTAATTTATCGTCTCTGTCAGTGACTCTCTCTCATTCTCTCGTTCCTACTCGGGAATAGAATACGCACCGACTCAATTGCCTCCTCAATGGCGACTTGGTGAACATTGTGTCGATCGTCGACCTTTGTCTGTGTTGCCTGGGCAAGTTGTCAAAGTTCAGTGACCCTGAGTTTGAGAAGGTGGATCGTGTCCCAAGCGGCGACCTGTCAAGCCTGCAGAGAAAGAGAGAGTTCAAGTGCCGACTCGAGTTGACTGGATAGGGTTTCGATGCGACGGATGATGCCTTCTGGAATATGGGACCTCAGTTTGGACCAGTGGTGATCCTCTTCGTCGAACTCCGCCAAGGAAGGTCACCCAACCTCGAGGCTGGATCGGCGGTGGTCCTCGTGTTTGGCAGTAGCTTTTTCATCTTTGCCCACTCTCTACAATTCATGCGGAACAACAGTGGCGATGCTTCGGGTGTCGTCGTCATCGGTTGAGAACTCCTTGTCATGGCATTGATCTCTAGCTTCAGCTTTTTGCTTGCGTTCTTCCATGAATTCCTTGATCAATTCAATATTGTACTTGAAGCCGTTGTCCTCGTTGACGAGTGTATCCAGATGGTGGAACTTGACATCGTGGCTGGTGAGGGAGGTCTGGGTCCCCCTCAACTGAGACCGGAGCTCTCCCACTGTGGCAGGCAGTACTAAGCGTTTGTCCAGTGTGCGTGCTTACTTGAATGGAATTATTTTTTGGTGGTTGGTATCATAACCACTGGGCAACAGTACAAACATAAGTAAAAGAGGGCGGTCCTTACCACCACGCACATACCCGGAAATTGTCTTCACCGATACCAGCGCACCCAACCAAGACTCGTGCTCCCATAGAGGCAAAGTGTCAGGCCGACGCGACCTCTACAGTTCAATAACACTCTTGTTATCCAAACCTATCGCACACAAGGATCAATCACACAGTTATAGCCCTGTTGCAAACCCAGGGATATCGGAAGTCTCTTCACAGACTAGATTGGAGAAGAGGAGAAAGAAGGAGACAAGGGTCTTCAGGCACTCTTGCTCTAAGCACACAGCAGTAGAGGTCACAGAGAGTCTGATGATAACAAATCTAAGGAGTACAGGCTAAACTACTCTGAGTATATATACTACTTAGATTTGTGATGTGACAGTGACATGTAACTACCCTAAAGATACAAACACAGACAAACATGGTCCGTGCGTAGCACTGCATGGTCTGTGCGTTACGTGGTGACTAATGCTACAAATTATCAGCTGATAAACGAAAGTGTGGCGGCCAATAGCAATTTGAGAGCATTACAAAGCAGTTACAAAGCATGACGTAGCCTGGGAATGTTCGGAAGGAATGTGGGTATGACTGACTAACAGCCAATGGCAAAAGGGGAGCATATGACTAAGAAATAGGGGCATATGATGTCATGTGGGTCATGTGCAGTAAACAATAGAAATGATGACTCAACTCCTGAGTCGTGAAAGGGGCGTGGCATTTGGTATATAACCAAAGGGGGTTGGATGACTGGGTCTCTCAACAAACCTCCCTTTGTTACACACAGCCAACATGCCTCGTGCTTCTACTCGCAATCCCACTCGTCGCTCTTCTTCCTACTCTCCTGTTCAGGAGAACAACTACAACATCGATCGCTTCTCCCATGCCCGTCGGGATCCTTCCCGTCCTTATCCCACCTTGGGAGCCGTTATGGACCGGACCGCCACCGCCGACCCTAATGAGGGGTTCTCTGATTTAGGTGGGGGCCCTGCTTGCGTATTCCGGTTTAGGAAACCAAGCTAACTCCTTTTAGGTTTCAGGGACTTTCTCCAAGCTGCTCGAAGGGTGTCTCGGCGCAAGTTGGCGCGTATCGAGACCAACCCATATGCAAGTGAACTCCTTACACTGGGGGCAAGGGGTCACTTACCCAGCAGATACATTGTGATTACATTGTGATTTTTTAGACAATGTGTCCAGCCTGTAGCCAGGAGGTACATGCTAAGTTCTTTTACAAAGTACCCATCAATGCGACCACAATGTGGCCAGTGGGTCCATCTTGATCACTTTTACAAAGTGCCCATCAATTCGATCACAATGTGCCCTGTGGGTCCATGCAGGATACATTGTAAAAGTATTTATCAAATTGGCCACTGGGCACTTTGTGAAAGAAACCCCTGGGTTCTTTCACAATATTATTTACAATTTATCCTACTGGGTGCCTGAGCCACTCATTGAGAGTTCTTTCAAAAAGTAACCAGCAATGTGACCACAATGTCCCCAGGAGGTTCTCCTTAATGTTTTCACAATGAACTCTCAATGTGGTTGGATTTCACAACAAACTCTCAAAGAAACCATTGAGTATCTGATTGAATACTTTGTGGACACATTACTGGATACTTTCTGAAAGAACTCTCAATGAGTGGCTCAGGCACCCAGTAGGATAAATTGTAAATAATATTGTGAAAGAACCCAGGGGTTTCTTTCACAAAGTGCCCAGTGGCCAATTTGATAAATACTTTTACAATGTATCCTGCATGGACCCACAGGGCATATTGTGATTGAATTGATGGGCACTTTGTAAAAGTGATCAAGATGGACCCACTGGCCACATTGTGGTCGCATTGATGGGTACTTTGTAAAAGAACTTAGCATGTACCTCCTGGCTACAGGCTGGACACATTGTCTAAAAAATCACAATGTAATCACAATGTATCTGCTGGGTAAGTGACCCCTTGCCCCCAGTGTTAACAGGGGTGTTGAGTTCGTGACGGAGTCCAACGAGACCTTCAACTCCGTGTTGGAGGCCAGCGTTCTTCATACGGGGAACGTTGGGTCCATGTTAATGGACGAAGTGGCTCATGTCAATGAGCGTATTGATGGTCGTCGTGAGGAGATAGAAGCCTTGGAGAATTGGAAGGAGGATATGCAGGGGGTTATTCACGGACAGGAAGATAGTATTGTTCGGCAGGGCGCCGACATCGATTTGTTGAAGGTAAGAAAGTTTGGGTCAGGAGTAATTGACCTTTCTAACTCAAAATTTCTTTTAGGGAGAGGTGACCACTCTCAAGGACTTGGTCCGGGCTTTGGTTACCAAAACTGGAGAATTGGAGGATGATAAGGTAACGGGTAGGGGTTGAAGGTTTTTGATGTCTTCTAACCCTATTCATTTTAGGTTCGCCTTACTCGTCGTGTTTCCGAGTTGACCGGAGAAGTCCGGGATCTCCAGAGGAAGTGTAACGAGCCGGAGGTCCGAGTTGAGGAAGAAGAAGGGGAAGAGGTTCTGCATTGGGCCGGGTCGCCGATCATCCCTAATCGGGCTGAGTCGCCGCCCGCTCGTTTATTGGTCCGTCATGAGAACAGGTTGGTTCCCGTTGATGATGAGGTCATTGAGATCGGGAGCGACGAATTCTATCAGAACGTAGGAGTCGTCCGTAGGGACACTCCTCGTCCTGAGTTCGTTTCTACTCCTTGGGGTAGTCGCCGTCAATGGCCTGCTCTGGAGTATGATCCGTACGCCGAGTTCGTTCCCGATAGTGAACCAAACTCTGATACGGAGCTTCCAGATTACGATGACTTGTCGGACGTGGACCCGAACGAGATCCGGGAGCAGAACTGGTTGAATGAGGAGTTGGTGAGGTCGGCATTGGAAGTAGTACAAAGGATCTGAAGAGATATTGATTAGATAACTCTTTTGTACTGTTGGCTTCCAATGCATCTTCTATTTTGTCTATTGCGCGTGATCCATGAGTCGTAAAGCATAATGGTTTTCATAAGTCCAATCCAAGGGTCAGATTAATAAGCCGGTTGACTTCTGCGAGAGGTCAGCGCGCGACACTTATTAATTCATCCCTTGTTGTCGGTAGCCTGAATATCTACTAGTCGTCCAGGGGCAACGGAGGGCCAGGTAGGGGGGATCTTCATATGAAGGTCCGCCGGTACATGTTCACGTATTATACCTCGGGTCTTCTGGGGTATCTTGACTAGTAGCACGTTCCACGTATTGGACTTTGAGTCGTTAAGCATAGGGCATACTGCATAATAAACAGTTTACCGCCGTGTTTAGGGCAGGGCACCAGCTGACTTAGTGGTGATGAGGCGTTAAATAAAGGAAATGAAAGAGGGCAAACGGCGAAATCATCACACAAAGCATCCATTGCCCAAGAGGTCATCAGGTGCCTACCAGCATGCCGCCCCTGTCAAATCCAATGCTGTCTACGCTTTCGCCCGACCTTTTGTGTGGTAAGACCGGTCGCGTTGCTCAACGCTTGTTACATACACTTGTCGCTCGCCCCCCTTCACCAGACCGTCTTGGTCGTTATTCTATTCTCGTGCCTCAACGGCACGGTATCTTGATTGCCTTGACCGATCGTTTACGATGACGCCGCATTTCTTGGGGATTGTACAGTCTTCCAACACAACCATCTACCACACTCGCTTTCACTCATGCCATTCTCGCGACTGCATGGACCAAACAATTACTCACTTGGCTTATTGAGAAACTGAGGGAACTATGCCTCTGGCGCACTCCGGTCAAAGGAGGGCTGTTGGAACAATCTATTCCCAGGGTGTGAGGATTCCAGAAGCCGGTCATGGGCCATGCCGCTTGTCGGCGCTGATGATTATAAATTATTACTGCCCGATAAATCGAGGGGCAATGTTAGGAGCCAGTGCTCAAACTTCTTGGACATGAGGTGGAGTCTGGTGGAGTTGAAGGAAACAACCGAGAGAAGTCCCTTTGTTCGGAACGTTAACCGTCTGAGTGCTTGGAGGCAATCAGAAGTCTTCGGAAGTCCCGTCAATTAGTTCCGGCGATCGGCGATGCCAGCATTTAAATTCCAAATCAGGTTGCCTTTCTTCCGCCCTCGCTCCTCCTTCACTCCTCCTTCCGCCGTTGCTCTTCCTCCTGTCGTCTTCACCACCATTGTTCGCCACCTCACAAGAAACTGTTTTTTTACCTGATTACATCGGGCATTAAAATGGCAAGGGTCAACAAGCATTCTGCGGCCGGGATGAGACCGAGCAACCCGCTCGATCTCCTTGTGGAGAAGACGAAGGGTAAGAAGAACACTGCAAGGAAGATGAACGGCGGCAAGCTCAAGTCCACCGGCGGGACAGCAACGCATTGCCCGCTTGGAATCCCTGGACCGGTTTCCACGTCTGTGGAACTCTCCCCAGCCGGGGCACCGGCTCTTCCCCAATCCTCTCAGGATTCGGTACTCCCGGCGGTTGTCCTACCAAAGAAAGTAAGGACTGGACGCCCATCCAGCGTCCAGCCTGGTGACCTGGTACGACCCCTCTCTTTATCTTGTAAGTGCTTGTCCTAATGATTTGACAGTGGTGTTCGCTGTGCGGGAATGGCCATGCGTCCTCGGTCACATGCAGCAAGTGCGGGCGGTCCAACTGTCCCGGATGCATTCCCGAGTTAGCAGGGATGGAGAAAGAAGAACTGGACTCCTGCACATACGAGTGTCCCACTTGCTGTGGAAGGCGAAACATCTTCTACGTAAGTTTCTCGTCTGCCAGTCCTCTCTCTCTCATCTACCCTGACTGTTGCGCAGGGTCTGTGGAAAGGAGATGCGCTGGTTTTCCCACAGGGTATGACCATTGCCAACACCGCAAAAGGAGATCACGGCGTCCGTTACAAGAGCTCATCCGTCATAGTGCTTGAATTCATCATGGCCTCCGTTGCCGGCAAGGGCACCCCTGCGCTGGCTCTCCACGTGGAGCTCCAGGGTTTCTTCTCGCAAAATCCCCAAGACCTGAAGTACCGTTGCATCCCTTTCAACGTTGACCCCAGCAACCTCGAACCGCACCGTGAGAAGGTTGCCAGAGTGGTGAATCTGTTGAACCGGTGAGCAACTAAGTCGGCTATCCCCGTTTTCAATACAGTAGCTAACCCTGATACAACTAGTGAAAACTTTGACCAAGCTATCCTGATCGTCCACACCCATTCGGACAAAGAAAGGGGCGACCTCATGTATTGCGGGGACGGCAATACAACCTCTCAGAGCACTGGGATATCTGATGTGAGCGTCAGCCATTTTTTCAACTTTACTTTTGACTGATTACCTCTAGTTTTTTGAGAAAGTCATTGGTCCAGATCTGCGCGAGTACTTTCAGTCCAGAAAGTACTCGATGATGGTGTTGGCTGCCTGTGGCTCCGTTGTCCGTGTTCCCGCTGCCCGCAAAGAGCTCCGTGAGGTCGCAAACTCGTAAGTAAGGCCCATCGTTATGATGTCAATGTTGACTGCCCTGCCTTTTCTATGGCAGGTTCAAATTTGCGGACACCTTCGCTTTTTCGGAGGCCGACCTTGATCCTTATAGGATCACTCCATTCATCACCGAGTTTGTGATGAACGTCCTGGTCACCGGTCGTCCGTCCAAAGACACCGTCCCTGCCGCCCTCTCTCTATCGTCCACCCTCCATTACACCGGGGTTGTCCACCTTCAGTGGACCGAAACAGGTGTGGAGATGGAGCGTTTCGAACGAGTCCACCCCACCGCCCGACCTAACGGAGGAAGATTCCCATTGCAGTGCAAGATCTGCAACGCCTACCGTCCTTGGGTTGTACCGAAAGCCACAAAGAAAAGGTACAACATCAAGCAGGTCTTCAAGTGTGGGACCAAGAAGTGTTCAGGGTTCCTTGTGGTTCGACGTTTGAAGGGGTACCGCCCGCTGCCTGACCGCCTGGACAAAATTTTCGCTGCCTTGATATCGCCGCCTTGATATAATCATTTTTACACTGAGCTTCGCGTACTTTTGTAGTTACTATCATGGTTTTGGTTTTTGCAAACCAAAACAATATCCAGCTCCTTGTTTTGTTTCCCCCGCGTGATCCTGAGTTGCCGCAAGAGTGTGAAGCTTCAACCTCAGTACGAACTGGTTCTGGTTCAGAGGACTCCTATAACCGGGTGAGAGCAAGGGAGGTTGAAGCAAACACGCGAAAGCAAGAACTGTCGTAAAGGGTCCTGGATTCTCCCTATCTAATACAGGGCTATATGTACGATCTAGGTATTTATTATTCGGAGTAGGGTCACGTTCTTGGGAAAATAGGATAAGCATTCGTTCAGATAAGCTACCTACTGTCCAGTCAGCCCGGGTAGGGGCTTCGTTTACAAAGAGTGGGAAAGCTTGGGCTTACAAAGATCTGACAAAAAGGTAGATTAAGAGGAGGCGGAATGCCAGTTATATGCGCACTTAGCTTGTCAGTTGCAGTGCCTTTTTGTGCATCTTGGATCAGGCAGCGGGACAAATGAGAGACTTTAGAGCAAACATAGGCAGTTTCAGCTGTGACCATGAACCCACAGTAGCTCCAGAGCCACGTAAAACGAGAGCGATAAACTTGGACGCAACAGGGCTGTGCGAAGCGAAACATCGAATTAGGATCAAACTAACCAGTTATCATTGTTGACTTGGTCGCCGTATCCGGGCGTATCAACGATGTTCAACCTCAGCCTCACACCATTTTCCACGATAACTACAGCAACGAATCAAGCGGACATGAAGTACCCCATCAGTAACCAGCATTCATTCGCCCCGGCTTGTTTAAGCTCCAACGGCAAAGCGTGCTTGAATGAACGACTTACTACTATGCGAGACTGGATGAATTTCCGTCGTCTGCCGGACCTCCTCATCTGAAGCAAAGCGGCCTTTCGAATCAATCAAGTGCGACGCGAAGAGCGTGTTAATCAATGTCGACTTTCCCAAACCAGTCTGACCTGCGCAACCAAACGACGAGAGCGTCAGAAACCCCCCGACGCCTACGGCAGCTGGTTCCAGTGCCATTTAGGAGGAGCATGCACCAAAGTGAACAAAACTCTGACAAGATGGCAACGTCGTTGAGTAGGTACTAAGTTCCGGTAAAGTTCACACCCGATAAATCAGGTGAGAAAAAGCAAGACAGGTGGCGTAAGACCGGTTCATACCCGATAGATCAGGTGAGAACCAGCACAAGGGGGAACGGATGACGAGCAAGGCGTCTAAGAAAAAGGGGCACAGACGACAGGCAAGGAACCCTCCTAGGAAGGGTAGAAATTGTTGCCATCCGATAAATCAGAGGCAACACCGAAGGGGAGGAGAAGGCAGGAGGCGGAGTTGACATCAACAATCGGTGGAATTTGAATTTCGATTACCGAATCAAGCGAAGCGTCACACGCACCGGCGCGTAGCTCACACTGGGGGCAAGGGTTGGTTTACTGAGTCAGTAAACTGTGAGTAAATTACAAGTAAATGGAAAAAGAACCTAGTGAAATACTTGTCTGGCAAGCACAAAGAAAATTCACAATTTACTGAGCCAATTTACCTGCAATTTACTGGGTTCAGTATGCGCTCAGTATGTTTGCAGTTTACTGGGTCATGTGACCACAGTTTCCCCATTAGGTAAACCTCGGAAAAATTCACAATTTACTGAACAAATTTACCAGCAGTTTACTGAGCCACTTGCCCAATCAGTATGTTTTTAATTTGCTGAGTGGTTTGATCACAGTTTACTGGACTCAGTAAACTGGAAAAAAACCAAACTGGTTTACTGATGACGTCCCTGATTGGTCAATTCTAAAAATAACCGAAAATTTACCTGGACGTGTCATTGTCAGTAAACTGCAAGTTTTCTTTCAGTAAATTGGAAATACACGTCTGGTAAACTGGGAAAATATGTGACAATTTGATCGTGGTTTACTGGACTCAGTAAATCAAAAAAAAACCTAACCGGTTTATTGACAATGTACCTGATTGGCTAATTTGAAAAATACTCGAAATTTTACCAGGACGTGTCTTTATCAGCAAACTGCAAGTTTTCTTTCAGTAAATCACAAGTACACGTAAAGTAAACCAGAAAACACGTAAACTTTGAATTTACTTACAGTTTACACGTGTTTTCTGGTTTACTTTACGTGTACTTGTGATTTACTGAAAGAAAACTTGCAGTTTGCTGATAAAGACACGTCCTGGTAAAATTTCGAGTATTTTTCAAATTAGCCAATCAGGTACATTGTCAATAAACCGGTTAGGTTTTTTTTTGATTTACTGAGTCCAGTAAACCACGATCAAATTGTCACATATTTTCCCAGTTTACCAGACGTGTATTTCCAATTTACTGAAAGAAAACTTGCAGTTTACTGACAATGACACGTCCAGGTAAATTTTCGGTTATTTTTAGAATTGACCAATCAGGGACGTCATCAGTAAACCAGTTTGGTTTTTTTCCAGTTTACTGAGTCCAGTAAACTGTGATCAAACCACTCAGCAAATTAAAAACATACTGATTGGGCAAGTGGCTCAGTAAACTGCTGGTAAATTTGTTCAGTAAATTGTGAATTTTTCCGAGGTTTACCTAATGGGGAAACTGTGGTCACATGACCCAGTAAACTGCAAACATACTGAGCGCATACTGAACCCAGTAAATTGCAGGTAAATTGGCTCAGTAAATTGTGAATTTTCTTTGTGCTTGCCAGACAAGTATTTCACTAGGTTCTTTTTCCATTTACTTGTAATTTACTCACAGTTTACTGACTCAGTAAACCAACCCTTGCCCCCAGTGTCAGAGCCTCGTGGTACCGATCACTGATCGCGATGGAACTTCGCTCGGTTATTCCCTCTTCAACTTCAACTCCCACCTTCTCTTCCCCGCCCCTCTTTTCTTGGACACCTTGTGCGTCATCCGCTCACCCCTCGTACTCGTTCTCACCTGAATTATTGGGTGTGAACTGGGTCTCACACCTCCCCGTCGCACTCGTTCTCACCTGATATATCGGGTGTGAACTGTGCTGGAACTTTGTACCTCGTCAAAGAGACGCTGTTGCATCGGAGGTTTGCTTCTGTCCGTGTTCACCGCCTGTCGGTTTACGCGGCTCTGGCTACTGTGGGTTCTGGGGCTTTCGCCTCGTTAACGATGTTGCTATCTCGTCGGAGGTTTGCTTCTGTCCGTGTCTACCACCTGTTGGTTTACGCGGCTCTGGCCGCTGTGGGTTCTGGGTTGTTGAAGATTTGGTATCTTTGGTCTTCGTGGTATTTTTGTATTTACAGTATTAACCCCCCCCCCCCCCCCCCCCAATCCCACCGTACCTCGTTTCCTCTCCCAACCTGTTCGGTGACTCTGTGTTTGCCGGATCCCGGACTGGTTGTTTCCTGCTGCACTCTTTGTTTCCCTCTCAACCTGTTCGGTGACTCTGTGTTTGCCGGATCCCAAACAGGTTGTTTCTTGCCATACTCTGTGTTCTCTCTTTTTACCTGTTCGGTGGCTCTTTTCGTGCCGGATCCTAGATAGGCTTATGCCGCACATTACGTCCCTTTTTTACCGGCCTAAGTTTGAACCCAAGCGTGACTTCCCTTCCACTTCCTTTTTTGGTCCAACTCGCCAACTCGGCCTTAGTTTCGGCTGCAAAGGGCACTATTACAAAGTGCCTAGAGCTTTTGGTCCTTCCCTTTCTCCCTGGCAAAAGCTACCTGCGTCGTTCTTGTTCAGCAAACAGTCCTGTAGACGTTGGACATGTCCTCTGTGGGGGACGTTCTACCTCCCAATGGAAACTTTGCAAAAGCCTCCGAGTCGGCTGTCTTCTTGCCGCACAGCCGAATCTGTCTCAAGTGTTTTAGCCTTCCGCGATGTCTCCGATAGCCGGGTCCTAATTCAATCGCCGCAAAGACAATCGTTGGCGTCTTCCTCTTCTCTTTGACCCCCTCTGGCTCTCCTCCCTTCAACGCCCCTTGGGAGACACCCGCTGCTTGATTATCGGGATATACCTTGGCCTTGGTCTCCGTCGAATCTTTGCCCCAGCAGTACCCCCCCTTTTCCGGTTGGTCCCGTCTTGCCCCTGGTTGAATCGTCAGCCCTCCCTTTCTAATCCAGTGGAATTTCAGCCCCATGGACTCCCAAGGCCACGAGTACGACGGTTGGAGTTGGGAAGAGATAAACAAGGCATATTTCGATGACCCAGTGTTGACTGATTTAGAGGAGGACAAGCCTTCCGGGCAGGCTCCCAGAATCTCATCTCCTCCGATGGAGCGCGAATCAAACAAAGAGGGGAATGCATCTACCTCAAAGAAAAAAAGGTAAGCCGGTTTGTCTTTCCCACTTGAAGCTCTCAACTAGGTTTCCTTCCAGCCGTGCTTCGACCAAGACAAGTGATGCCGAACGCCTCCGCGGGCTTCTCAGACATGATGTCAGATCCGTCCTAAAAGCCAGAGAGGCGCCGGGTAGGGGCTCTATGTCGCTTTCAGTTTTTGCATTGAACACCGATCTGAATCCTCTTCTCAAGTTGTCTTTGACAGTTTCGACCTCCGTCAGACTGTCGAAGCCGCCAGTGGGAAGGGACCTCCGCCCTGTAATTTGGTGCTGGAGCTGGAGACTGCATGGCTTGACGACAAACCCCGTCTTGCTGTGGACAAGAACGGCATTCCCATAGTCCTCCACATACCTTGCTGGCAACGAACTAAATCACTGGTCGGCACCCTTCTGCCTTGCTAATTTTCACACACTGACTTTGAAACAGAACAAGTTCAACGATGATTATGCTAAACTTTGTGAAACCACGAAGCCTACCGCAGGAGGAGATGCCGATGGAAAGTGGAGGAACTCCAAGGCCACTTACCGGCAGGTTGAAGGCAAACTTTGCGGCCGGATAAAACTAGTAACTTGTTGGCATGCAATAGGTCACTCGGTGGGTGGTCTCTCCCCTTTGTGTGTGCAAAACTCAAATCCGAGCAGAAAGAGCCCCCTGTCCCGTCGTCAACCATCCTTGGGAGCGGGCGGAAGTTTTCTGCCACCACGGAAGCCCTCTCAGAGTTTCAGTTTGTCGCAAAGAGACTCAACAATGTACTGGAACATCTTGATCCCGGAGCTGTGTCCCAGTACTCAAAACTCAGAGAAACCTCAATGGACAAGCTGCCCTACCTTCGCGCCTTCAATGCGGTGGACCCTTCTTATTGGCAGGGCAGGCGCTCCTGTTTAACTCTCAGACGCCAAAACATAGGGACGAGAGGAGCCCGCCTCTGGAATGGACCCCCCTCCATGCAGCTGGAACCTTCACCCAAGGTGGAGATTTCCGCATTGATGAGCTGAACCTTCGCCTCAGATATCTGCCTGGGGACCTTATCTTTTTCAGAGGTTGGGCCTTTTCACATAGTGTAGAAGGGTGGGAGGGCGGTCAGAGGATCTCAGCTGCATACTTCACTCACCAGACCGTGTGGGATAGTTTTGACTGTTGTTTACATTTGTGAATGCAATGGTTTTACTCGGCTTTTGCCTCTTGAGGCAGTCGTTGTGATGATTTCGCCGTTTACCCCCTTTTATTTCCTTCATTTAACGCCTCATCACCACTAAGTCAGTTGGTGCCCTGCCCTAAACACGGCGGAAAACTGTTTACTATGCAGTATGCCCTATGCTTAACGACTCAAAGTCCAATACGTGGAACGTGCTACTAGTCAAGATACCCCAGAAGACCCGAGGTATAATACGTGAACATGTACCGGCGGACCTTCATACAAAGATCCCCCCTACCTGGCCCTCCGTTGCCCCTGGACGACTAGTAGATATTCAGGCTACCGACAACAAGGGATGCATTAATAAGCGTCGCGCGCTGACCTCTCGCAGAAGTCAACCGGCTTATTAATCTGACCCTTGGATTGGACTTATGAAAACCATTATGTTTTACGACTCATGGATCGCGCACAATAGACAAAATAGAAAGAAGATTAATTGGAAGCCGACAGTACAAAAGAGTTATTTAATCAATATCTCTTCGAATCCTTTGTACTACTTCCAATGCCGATCTCACCAACTCCTCATTCAACCAGTTCTGCTCCCGGATCTCGTTCGGGTCCACGTCCGACAAGTCATCGTAATCTGGAAGCTCTGTGTCAGAGTTCGGTTCGCTATCAGGAACGAACTCGGCATACGGATCGTACTCCAGAGCAGGCCATTGACGGTGACTACCCCA
This sequence comes from Thelephora terrestris, assembly GCA_015956445.1. Lineage (NCBI taxonomy): Eukaryota > Fungi > Basidiomycota > Agaricomycetes > Thelephorales > Thelephoraceae > Thelephora > Thelephora terrestris. The sequence goes on along the minus strand of WIUZ02000012.1, from coordinate 49,088 downwards.
AGGAGTAGATACGAATCCAGGACGAGGGGTGTCCCTACGAACAACTCCCAAGTTCTGATAAAACTCGTCGCTCCCGATCTCGATAACCTCATCATCAACGGGAACCAACCTGTTCTCGTGACGAACCAACAGACGAGCGGGTGGCGACTCAGCCCGGTTAGGGATGATCGGCGACCCGGCCCGATGCAGAACTTCATCTCCCTCCTCTTCTTTGACTCGGACATCCGGCTCGTTACATCTCCTCTGGAGATCCCGGACCTCTCCGGTCAACTCGGAAATACGACGAGTAAGGCGAACCTAAAGGAATAGGGTTAGAAGATATCAAAAAACCTTCAACCCCTACCCCTTACCTTATCATCCTCCAATTCTCCGGTTTTGGTAACCAGAGCCCGAACCAAGTCCTTGAGAGTGGTCACCTCTCCCTAAAGGAAATGTTGGGTTAGAAAAGTCAATTATCTCCCGACCCCACATTTACCTTTAGCAAATCAATATCGGCCCCCTGCCGAACAACGCTATCCTCCTGTCCGTGAATAACTCCCTGCATATCCTCTTTCCAATTCTCCAAAGCTTCTATCTCCTCACGACGACCATCAATACGTTCATTGACGTGAGCCACTTCATCCATTAACATGGACCCAACATTCCCCGTATGGAGAACGCTGGCCTCCAACACGGAGTTGAAGGTCTCATTGGACTCCGTCATGAACTCAACACCCCTATTGAGGAGTTCGCTTGCATATGGGTTGGTCTCGATGCGCGCCAACTTGCGCCGAGACACCCTACGAGCGGCTTGGAGAAAGTCCCTAAAACCTAAAAGGAGTTAGCTTGGTTTCCTAGATCGGAATTCGCAAGCAGGGCCCCCACCTAAATCAGAGAACCCCTCATTAGGGTCGGCGGTGGCGGTCCAGTCCATAATAGCTCCCAAAGTAGGATAAGGGCGGGACGGATCACGGCGGGCATGGGAGAAGCGGTCGATGTTGTAGTTATTCTCCTGCACAGGAGAATAAGAGGAAGAACGACGAGTGGGATTGCGAGTAGAGGCACGAGGCATGTTGTGAGTGTGTAACAAAGGTGGGTTTGTTGAGAGACCCAGTCATCCAACCCCCTTTAGTTATATACCAAATGCCACGCCCCTTCCATGACTCAGGAGTTGAGTCATCATTTCTATTGTTTACTGCGCATGACCCACATGACATCATATGCCCCTATTTCTTAGTCATATGCTCCCCTTTTGCCATTGGCTGTTAGTCAGCCATACCCACATTCCTTCCGAACATTCTCAGGATACGTCATGCTTTGTAACTGCTTTGTAATGCTCTCAAATTGCTATTGGCCGCCGCACTTTCGTTTATCAGCTGATAATTTGTAGCATTAGTCACTACGTAACGCACAGACCATGCAGTGCTGCGCACGGACCATGTTTGTCTGTGTTTGTATCCATAGAGTAGTTACATGTAACGGTCACATCACAAATCTAAGTAGTATATATACTCGGAGTAGTTTAGCCTGTACTCCTTAGATTTGTTATCATCAGACTCTCCGTGACCTCTACTGCTGTGTGCTTAGAGCAAGAGTGCCTGAAGACCCTTGTCTCCTTCTTTCTCCTCCTCTCCAATCTAGTCCGTGAAGAGATTTCCGATATCCCTAGGTTTGCAACAAGGTTATAACTGTGTGTTTAAACCTTGAGTGCGATAGGTTTGGATAGCAAGAGTGCTATTGAACTGTAGAGGTCGCGTCGGCCTGACAGTCGTAAATCAGTCTGTTGTCTGTACAGGGTTGCAAAAACACTCATTGAATGAGTGACTTGTCTGTGGGATGTACGCAGTGGGTGACTGTCTGTAGGATCTACACAGCGTACACTTGAATCCAGATGAATATCTAAGGACATTTGAGGGAACTGTCAATCGGTATCAGGACCCCGACCGCTCCATAGGGTCAGAAACGCTGCGAAACTTGGCTGGTGGCACCCTTCTACTATTCCTCGTCTAATGTACTCCTACGGATAGTCACCCAATTGACAACTTGCAAGGGCACCTACCTTTTGCAAACCCAAACCTCGTTCGCCATCCCTTCGTCCCAAGTATTACAATTGTATTTTGCACACCGATCACTTATATCAGGTGCAGTGCCACAGCTTGTGACCAACAGGACTTCGGCTTGGCTATTGCATATTCCACTCTTTCTCCCGCTCGAGTACCTTCCCCTCCCCTCCTCCAAAAACTTGCCTCTGATCTATTGGACAGCAACATCCTTTACTGTCTTGGACAGATTCACTGGTGCAGCCTCTCTCAGGGGACCGCAAACATCCCAGCGTGGCACCCGCTTCCCTCTGGTTGGCTTCCTGATCTGTGGAGCGCCGAGAACCATGCAGCACCGGTTGTCAAACTTCGCTTGGCTATTTGCTCCCCAGCTCCGTCTCCCTCTTCGACACAGTCCATTCCGTCCTCCTCCTCGAGGGATAAGATGCTTAAAATGGCAGTTCTTACATTTTCTCTCCCAGCCAGCTTGCTACTCTGTATCTGCCGGACCATGGACAAGTACTCATTCCGTCGACAAGTGGCTAAAACGGCAACATCATGTGAATCGGCAAACCGGCGCTTCCGATTACCTAAATCAAGAACGGCACCATGGCCACCGATCAACGGGACTTCGGCTCGGCTATTTCTTACGTTGACAGGCGACCGGTGAAGCTTGAAGTCCCACCCGAGTCCCACCCCTCCTGAGGCTTCTCCCCTCTCAGTGTTTAACCTCTGGCATGGCTCAGAGCCTCGTGGCACCGATCGCCAATCGAAACTCGGCAATTCCCTCTTCAAATCCATATCCCGCCTTCTCCTCCCCTTTGGTGTTGCCTCTGGTTTGTCGGATGGCAACAACTTCTACCCCTCCTCAAGAGGGTTCCTGCCCGTTGTCTGTGCCCCCTTTTCTTGAATGCTTTGTGCGTCATCCGCTCCCCATTGTGCTCGTTCTCACCTGAATTATCGGGTGTGAACTGGTCTTGCGCCTCCTGTCTCGCTCGTTCTCACCTGAACTATCGGGTGTGAACTGGGTCTCGCACCTCCCTGTTGCACTCGTTCTCACCTGATATATCGGGTGTGAACTGTGCCGGAACTTTGCACCTCATCAACGACACGCTGTTGCGTCGGAGGTTTGCTTCTGTCCGTGTTCACTGCCTGTCGGTTTACGTGGCTCTGGCTGCTGTGGGTTCTGGGGGCTTTCACCTCATCAACGACATTGCTATCTCGTCGAGGGTTTGCTTTGTCCGTGTTCACCGCCTGTCGGTTTACGCGGCTCTGGCTGCTGTGGGTTCTGGGGGCTTTCAGCTTGTCAACAATGCGATATCTTGTCAGAGGGTTTCTCTCATCCTTGCCAACTGCTCTAGGTCCTCTTGGGTGGTTTTTCCACTTTGGAGTCTACCTAGCCAACGACGTGGCTTTATTGTCAGCAAGTATTGTCCATTCGCGTCCGTTGAATGGTATTTTTCAGTTGTTTCCCGATCGTCCTTAGGCAGCCTACCAGTCCTCCCTGAACTCATCACAAGCTCGTTTTACGTCGTCTTCCAGAATGGCATTTTCTGTATTCACAGAACTGACCTCCCCTCGTATCGTTACATAATGAGTAATATTTACGGACTCGGACTCTGAAGCAATTTGCCTACGATTCACGTGACGACCGTGCCCTCCTCCCGATTTAAGCTCGCTACTTCCTGCTTGGCCCGACATCTCCTTTCCGCCCTCCCCGTGCCTCTGATTCGTAGGACGCGAAAAACTTCGACCGAAACCAGCCCCACAGAATTTCAAACCCCAAATAAAGGTTCATCTTTGGTCCCTGCATCGGTGGGGGTTGTACGTGGCTGATGACGCTTGAATGGCAGATTCTCGTCATGCCTAATCAATTGACCCTCTTCCCCTCAGGAGAAAAGTCATCCCTCCGGGTCTTTTGCCCAAATATGAAAGATGTTGTGACGTCCTTCGAAAGCTATCTGCCTGCCTCTGTTGCCGAGGCCCCTGGAGTAAGCCCCAACTTGCCGGCTAGACTTAGCTGGATCAAGGAGGGCATGGACTACCACGCATACCTCCCAAAGGAACGTCCGTTCCAAAGTCACCTTCTGGAGCCCCTCAAGTGCCGAACCCGGGACTACGTTCAAAAAGACGGGCGGTGGTTCTTGGACGAGGACACTCGTATACTCTGGGCATCTCTGGACAACAAGTTAACCGCTTCCATCGAAGTAGTCAGCGGGGGAATGCTAGTGGAGCTCGGCCATGTAGAACCTGAATCGCCCGTTCGCTTCGGGTTCACTCGAGGCCATAAAACCCAGCGTGGAGCAAGTATATCCTCGGAGAAGAGCAGAAAGGGATTTGTCCACAGGCTTGCGTACCTCGTGTACTTGGTCTCTATGCGGTACAAATGGGATGCAAACTTGGTCGATCAGCTTTGGTGGAAGGCCCTTTTGGCCCGATGTGGGCCAGTTTGGGTAGACAGCGTCTGGGATGCGGTTTATAGGCAATGGAAAGAAAGAAATTTCGTCGGCGTGGAGGTCTGTCCCCGTACGACCTCGGTCAGATGGCTTTCAAACGCGTTGAACTTCGGCGTTCCAATCTGGGTTTTCTTCCCCAAACACAATTCCTATGAAAGATTGGACGGGGGCTTTGTTGTGGCAAACAGTTGGTTGCCGACTCGGCAGCAGGTTTACGACGCCCGACACAAAGTGGCAGCTGAGCACAACGAAGCCCTGATCGCCAAACGTGCCGCCGCTCCCTCCCTTCCAGCCAACCCAACAGATTCTTTGCCGGTTCCCTGCAACAACCCACCCGCAGAGCTGTCGACCGACGATGTCAACCTCAACACCCCCGTCTGTCCCGAATCGCCGACCCCCCCCCACTCGCATTCCAACTGGCGGTCGATGGTACAGGAGTTGGGAATCCTTCTTCCGAGAACGAGAGGAAGCTGATAAGAATCATTTCGAGACTGTGTCCAATGACGAGAAGAAGGCCTGGCTGTCTCGGGAACGGAATGCCCTAAAGTTTCATGCTCCCGGAAAGTCTGGAGCAAGGGTCTACATCTGGGAGGCCTGCAATTCTGGTGGATTTTTTAGAATTCTACAGGACCGGTCCGTAGTTGCAGAGAGCTGGGAACTTTGGTATGAAGAGGTGATGGTCTTCGATCCACGACGTAACTTTTGGGACTACTGTCCTTTCAAGTGGGCACCCGCAGTCGAGACTGGACCGCCAGATGATCTGGACGAAGGAGTAAACAACGACGACCCCCTTATTCTGGGGCGCTGGTACGCAGAACCCGGCCTGCCCGCCACCCTCCCTGACCACAACCCTTCAACGCTCGAGTTCTTATACCGCCGATACGGTTATCTAACTTGTGATCCCACCTCGACCCACCCTGTCATCTTTCCCTTCGATAAGGCACAATCACACCGAATCCTCGGTTTGGAGCCGTCCAAAGAAAAGGCAGAACACCTCAATAATTTCATCGCCTGCATCCTCTCTGGCCAGCTCCCCGACGGTCATTCTGACCTCAGCAAAAATTCTCCCCCCAATGAGACGTTTCAACAGACCTGGAAGAACGGAATCAGAAACACGATGATTGTCTCAAGTTTGGTCGAGCTTTCCACCCAGGGCGAAGTTTTCACTTTCATCGATGCGGGCGACTCGAGGCAGTTGGTGTTCCACCATCCCTTGTCCATTCTTGAGGTATGGAGAGCAGGGACTGCGGCGAAGCTCGAAAGCCACTTGAACTACCTCTTGCTCAACAGTTCAAAGTTCACCCTCTTGTACCCAGCTGCCGGACCTTCTGTTCCCCCAAACTTCAACATCCTCACATTTCCTGTCCGGGATGAAAATTGGCAGCTCAACCCAGAGGATTTCAGGGCCTACATGTTGAGGGTCCGGACCCTCTTCCATGAACGTCCTTACATTGCAGCAGCAGCCTTTTTTCGGGGGGGGGATTGCCTGGCGAATTGCTAGGGAGGTGCTCGGGATAGAAGGGTCCTTCGACATCCTACTCGACACCTATCCCGACTCAGGGTCCTCTTTGAAGGTGGAGAAGAAGGAGTACTGGCGTCACGAGCTTACTGAGGGCGAGTGGTTTTACCTTGTCGGAGGTTATGAGATCCTAACCGGTTGGTGATTTCACTTCAACCAACTTCGTCGAGCTCACCCCAGAGCAGGGAAGGGAAATCAGACGAAGGACTTGTCTTGGTGGCCCAAGGTTAACACCTGGGAAGGATCCGGTCTTGATTTTGGGTGCTGGACGCCGTTGTGCGAAAGATGGTTCCGGGGGCGTCTCAAGAAAATCCAAGAGGGTGGAACCCAACCATATTCTACGAAACAATGGGCAAAAAACCTGAGATACCAGTCCCAAACAAAGCGGTTTTTCGATAAGTGGAGGATCATCGGGAGGGAATTTTTGACAAAGGAGTGTTCAATAGCAACCTTGTAACTTTCCTGCGATCGTCTAGAATATCTTCCACCTCGCCCCTGGTTTCACCCCCCCTCAATTTTCAAGTACATACGCATTGCCAGTCCCCTACTTTTTTCAGCCAGCAGATGTGACGGATCTCCTCTTCACTTAGACTGCATTTTTGAAACGGCCTTCCAACTTCCTCTGTGACCTACAAAGGCTCCTGGTGGCCAAAAACTTCACAGGCTCACATGACTTCATTTTGGGCTGTCGGGGAATAGTGCCATTTTCTGCGTATCTCCCATCCCCGGCACCCCACCAAAAATCAAAATGCAAGGTGGAGAACAATCCAATGAGCCTCTCCTAAGAAGATCTAGTCGCCGCCGAAGGCAAAACATCAACCGTCGGGAGGCTTTTACGCTGACAGAAGCGCAGGTAGAACGCGCCCAGGCGGATGGTATGGAAGCACAGTTCTCGACTACCCCGGAGCTTTTCAGGATAACATCTCGCTCCTATGAACTCCATTGAATCCTGAAGAAACAGCTTCAGATCCCGATAAAGCAGCTTCGCATCCCGATGAAACAGCTTCGCATCCCGATGAAACAGCTTCGCATCCTGAGGAAGCCTCTTCAAATCCTGAGGAAGCCTCTTCAAATCCCAACCAAGTTTCTCTGAATCCCCAGGAACCCCCTTCCGAGATACCGGAGTCTCACACTCACGAAGGCGCTGTCCTAACCTCAATGACCGCTTCCTCTCTGTTTGAGAATCTTTTTACCTACAGCACAGACTGGCCAGGGCCAATGGGATCCTCCGCTGAAGGTGACTCTCAGGTCCTCGTTGAAGGAATGAAAGTTGATCTTGTTTCCAGACCCGCCGGCTGGAGAACAAAGATCCAGCTGTTCGCCTCTTCCTTTGTTCTTGGAAGGCAGCTCTGTTTTGGATAGAAGGTCTCCCTCTCCAGCCCCTGATCTATTTCCAGAACACTCGTCAATTACAGGTTGGGGCCCACCTTCTCCTGTTATGTCTCTTCCTGTCAACGAAGAGGAGGAGGAGGAGGAATGTCAGACAGTGGCAGAGATGCGAGCCCAGTTTGGATGGCTGGTTCAAATGATCCGGGACAACCAAGATACTGGGTGGGGCACTGCTTACAGGGACTTTGTCGATTCCGTACTCCTACTTCACGCAGTGGAAGCACTGGGAATCAAGGTCCGGAGCAATAACAGAATCAGCAAGGGAGAGTTTTGTACCAGTGCAGGGGGTCGATACCCTCTTACTCTGGATTATTTCATAGACAGCATGGGTCTAGCTTACTCATCGACCACCTGGAGAAACAAGTTGACTATGTACAACCGGATCATGTCCCTCCAATCTTATGTTGAGCACAGGGGTGGGGCAAGTTTTGGGCTTGATGCACACCAAGCTGCTTGGAGTGTAGTGGGTTTGTGGGTGAGGGACAGAGACAAGCTGCTTCCTGTAAATTGGACCACAACGAGGTACGGGAATACAGAGCTTAAGCCGTTGCTTTCAGCAATGGTGCAAGAAGCCAACCAAGGTAAGTGCACCGAGTTCTCTCAATCGGGTCGTCAGTTGTCGAGTGCCGAGCTCAGACCTGTTTTACAAGGTGGTCTGGAGTATGCAGAGGAGTCTTAGGTCGAAGATTTGTACATCGATAAACATATGTTGGATTATATTATCGACCAACCCCCGGGGTGGCAGAAACATATTAAATCTGACTACAAGTGCAGAGGGCTTGAATCCAGATAGTTCTTCGGACGAGCATGCTTCGTGAGTCAACGTCCGCGACTTGGGAGAGGTAACGATCCAGCTGACTAACACCCTCGGCAGAGAGAGGACAGTTTGGGGGGGTGCATTCTACCTCGGATAGGGAAGAGGGAGCGGTGCTGAATGGATTGTCGGGCGGGGTGGGATTGTAATAACGGTGATTGGTCATGAGCTCATCGTCTTCCATAACCTCCCAATCGACCCTGTACAAGTACAGGTCCCGGCCTTCTAAACCATCCTGGTCCCCCTGACGCGGGCCGTTGAGACCTCGAGGGCCGTCCTCAATCATACTGAAAAAGAACATTTCATGAGGGGTCTGTTGCGGTTCACCTCTAATCTGGAGCTTATGGTTATTCCAAGCTTCTGCCCAGGAAAGAGAGTCCTGGTTGATTTGGTTCAGGAAAAGGTGTTGGAGGAGCCAAATGTGAGCTGGGTTGTCGACATCTAGCCCTTCGTTGGCCTCTAGGTTGGTGAAAAGGTTCTTCCACTTTCCACCAAACCCCTCAGTGACGTCGTACCAGATCCTTTCAATCCGACTGTTGTGGACGCTTCTATCAAGGAAGGGTTGTGAGAACTGCAATCTTGAAAGGCAGAAAACGGGCTAATTAACCTCCCCCAGATATAAGACCCCCTCCCTGTGCCCTGGTTCTCCTCCATCCACTCCGCCACTCTCACATTCTCTGTACCATGGTCTCCCCTTACACGGCTGGGTATCCCGTGGACGGAGGCGGCATCGAGGAAGAGCCCAAGCACTGTATCTGCACGGTTGTTATTATTGGCTCGGATGCCAACCACCAGTCGACTCTTGCTGTCAACAAATGCGTGGATCACAATCTTCCATCGAATTAAGCCTAGGGACTAGTTAAGTCTTTCAAATGCTGGCGTCTGGGCATGACAAATACCGTGTTGACCGTCATGATGCCAGAGTGAGTTAGCGCCAGCTACCTGATACCTGCGGCGGTGGACCCTTCGACCGCCAAATGTGTCGGGAACTCCACTGGTTCGGAGAAACAACTCCCTCATGCGTGCCTCCGAAACCATAACACTGTTTTCTCGAAGACATGATGTCGCCATCCGTCGTCCAAAAGAGGGAAAATCTTGTATGATGATGGCCAAACACCGGTCAAGTTCCTCGTCGCTGATTTCTTCTGAGTGGGGGAGAGAGTTGGTGTTATCTCTGCCAACCTGTTGGGGATGGGGATGGCTTGCTCCGGGCATCTCAATCCCATAGTCCAGCTCTCTTCTACGGATGGTTCGAGCCGAACAACTTGCAGTCTTTGCAACCTTTGTCTTCGGTCGCAACAAAAGAGCAGTTGAGAGCAGATTTGGCTCTATCTCAACCCTTGGACGTCCGCGTTTACCAGTTCTAACGATGCTTACGAACGGAATAGCTGCGTCTTCCAATGGGTCGCTGGAGGCATGCCGTGCTTGGTCCAAGTAATTTGTCATAGATTCTGTGTTTTGCCAGCAATTTGAGAGTTCTTCAGGCAAGAAGAGGTGGGAGTGCTACAACATATGTTCAAATTTATGTTATTACACCTTTTTTAGCCAGAGGAGTATTTTACAGACCCGCTCGACAGCTTGGCTATACGACAAGACCTCATTCTGAGCCTCAGTCAAACGAACGCTGTCGCCCACTTGCGTGTTGAGAGCCCGTTGAACGCACCTCTCCAGCTCTTCGTATGCTCGACGAAGATTGCCCAGCCAGTCAATATCCGTGATAGCAACCTGAAGGGAAAGGGGGGATCATCAGAACATTGGGGCGTAAACTTTGCTTTTGGGTTCTCAGCACTGTCGGCAATGATGAGTTATTAGGTACTATTTGAAAACACTTATTTGACATTACTACCAGCTAAAGATACCATGTTGGCAGAGATCCGAAACTCGCTTCTCTGATTCCTCGCTTCCCTCATTCCTCACTCCGCCCATCTTCAAGGTATCCATCCCCACTTGAATTCCACCAGCTTCCCCCATTGTCGGACCCCGCCCTCCCTGCCGCTCTGACCCTGCAACATCGGGCCCATATCTAGATTACTTGGTTAGCGGATGGCTGGGTGTGTTGTTAAAGTAATCCCGTTGTCCGCACTCCCTCCCACAGTCAACCTGAAACTCAGAATCATATGTGCTTAGTGACGTCTTACAATTACGCGAATGTCCTCGTCAGTGTGGGTAGGTAAAGCCGCTTCCATCTCTCAGCCTCTGCCGATTCAAGTGCAAGAAAAGCTGAGAAATAGAGGGAGGTGGTGTGGATACAGCTGTCCTATGTACGTTCTATAGGTAGGGGACATCGAAGGTTATGATATAGAGTGCAATATTTGGCCATGAGAACCGGCAATCTGTCAGCGTCAACTCCAACTTCTCAAAGGCCGTTCCGCAGCCTTCTAATTTGACTCAATGACTTGCTTTTCGGGACGAACTTCCCTCTCAAAAGCCGCCAATTTGAAAAGATAAGTGTCTATTCGAAATGATAAGTGGTCTATTTGCAATGATAGGTACCTACCAGGCACCGGCTATCTACCGTCGATCTGCCATTTATCCAATGAATAAGCCCATATATGGTACCACTCATGACATCAGAAGGGGAAATTGGGGGTGCCTGAGGGTTGGGATAAAGTCAAAAGTGACTTCCAGTGGTACGAAGTGACGGGGGATGGACTGACATACCGTCAGCAATCAATATCCACTCTCCCTCACTCTAGGGATGGGGTTGACATGCAATCAGCAATCAATCCCCATTCTATTTCACTGGTCAGACATCGACTGATACACGAAATGGAGATTGATTGCAAAGTCACAATCAATCTCCACTCTACCTCATCCCCAGTCACTGCGGCTCACTGGAACCATCTAGGTCAATGTACCTCTGGTTTCTGTAATGCTTCACCCCACTCCATGTGCAACAACTGTCTCTCATCCTCTCTCATCCCATTCCACTTCACTGCCACAGTGATAAACAGTGGCGAAGAGTGGCCATCGATGACCATCGATGATCCCCGATGGAAGCGCCTAAATTGACATGCCGTTGTGTAATCTCCGGATTTTTGTCCAGGAATTCCCTTCAAACACGTCTACCTCCGGCATTGCGTTATGCCAGGATGCCAAGCCCCAATACCATCAAAATATAAACAAAAAAGTGGGCCTACAGCTGGTTGCGTTTCAATAGGCCTGTTTCCACAAATTTAGGCCCCAAATCTTTGTTTATATTTTGATGGCATTGGAGTACAGCACCAGGCTACCTCGTGCGTCACCTGGTAGTACCCGAGCCAGCGCCACTCTTCTCGGCCTCACTCCCCACAACGCCAAATATCACGAGGTGCTATGCTGCCCAGTCATGTAAATCACCTAACCCAGCATGGTATCAAGATATAATCCAGACAATGTATCACTATCATGGACACAGTAAGGGATTTTCGCTGCGAGTGGTTGCTTTTGAACTCAATCTCTTGACCCAAAAGTCTTGGCCGGTGCACCCTTGCAACCGCTTCTCAGGCAGACGGATTGCCAGTCTGATGCTGTATGCTCCCGTGAAAAGCAGCCTCAACGTACCGCACAGTCTATGTCAGGCCGACGCAACCTCTACAGTTCAATAACACTCTTGTTATCCAAACCTATCGCACACAAGGATCAATCACACAGTTATAGCCCTGTTGCAAACCCAGGGATATCGGAAGTCTCTTCACAGACTAGATTGGAGAAGAGGAGAAAGAAGGAGACAAGGGTCTTCAGGCACTCTTGCTCTAAGCACACAGCAGTAGAGGTCACGGAGAGTCTGATGATAACAAATCTAAGGAGTACAGGCTAAACTACTCTGAGTATATATACTACTTAGATTTGTGACGTGACAGTGACATGTAACTACCCTAAAGATACAAACACAGACAAACATGGTCCGTGCGTAGCACTGCATGGTCTGTGCGTTACGTGGTGACTAATGCTACAAATTATCAGCTGATAAACGAAAGTGTGGTGGCCAATAGCAATTTGAGAGCATTACAAAGCAGTTACAAAGCATGACGTAGCCTGGGAATGTTCGGAAGGAATGTGGGTATGACTGACTAACAGCCAATGGCAAAAGGGGAGCATATGACTAAGAAATAGGGGCATATGATGTCATGTGGGTCATGCGCAGTAAACAATAGAAATGATGACTCAACTCCTGAGTTGTGGAAGGGGCGTGGCATTTGGTATATAACCAAAGGGGGTTGGATGACTGGGTCTCTCAACAAACCTCCCTTTGTTACACACACACACAGCCAACATGCCTCGTGCTTCTACTCGTAATCCCACTCGTCGCTCTTCCTCCTACTCTCCTGTTCAGGAGAACAACTTCAACATCGACCGCTTCTCCCATGCCCGTCGTGATGCTTCTCGTCCTTATCCCACTTTGGGAAACGTCATGGACCGGACCGCCACCGCCGACCCTAATGAGGGTTTTACCGACTTAGGTTCGGGATGCCGGTTGACATATTTAGCATGTCTGCTGACGTTCCGCTTTTAGGTTTTAGGGACTTTATCCAGGCTTCTCGTAGGGTGTCTCGGCGCAAGTTGGCGCGTATCGAGACGAACCCCTATGCAACCGAACTCCTTAACAGGGGTGTCGAGTTCGTCACTGAGACCAATGAGACCTTCAACTCTGTGTTGGAGGCCAGCGTTATCCATACGGGTAACGTTGGGTCCATGTTGATGGATGAGATTGCTCATGTAAATGAGCGAGTTGATGGTCATCGAGAAGAGATCGAGAAGCTGGAGAAGGAGTTCCTCGGATGTCATGAGGGCATCTTGAAGATTGAAGATGAGCAGGAGCAGCACGGTATGGCGATCGACAGGTTGAAGGTAAGAAAGTTTGGGTCAGGAGTAATTGACCTTTCTAACTCAAACTTTCTTTTTAGGGAGAGGTGATCACATTGAAGGACTTGGTCCGGAGCCTTGTTGCGAAGACCGGAGAATTGGAGGACGATAAGGTACTGGGACTGGGATCGAAGATAGTTGTCATCTTCTAACCCTGTTCCTTTTAGGTCCGCCTTACTCGTCGTGTCTCCGAGTTGACCGGAGAAGTCCGGGATCTTCAGAGGAGGTGCAACGAGCCGGAGGTCCAAGTTGAAGAAGAGGAGCCGGAGGTTCCGTATCGGGCCGGGTCGCCGATCATCCCTAATCGGGCTGAGTCGCCGCCCGCTCGTTTGTTGGTCCGTCACGAGAATAGGTTGGTTCCTATCGATGATGAGGTCATTGAGATCGGGAGCGACGAATTCTATCAGAACGTAGGAGTCGTCCGTAGGGACACTCCTCGTCCTGAGTTCGTGTCTACTCCTTGGGGTAGTCGCCGTCAATGGCCTGCTCTGGAGTATGATCCGTACGCCGAGTTCGTTCCCGATAGTGAACCAAACTCTGATACGGAGCTTCCAGATTACGATGATTTGTCGGACGTGGACCCGAACGAGATCCGGGAGCAGAACTGGTTGAACGAGGAGTTGGTGAGATCGGCATTGGAAGTAGTACAAAGGATCCGAAGAGATATTGATTAGATAACTCTTTTGTACTGTTGGCTTCCAATGAATCTTCTTTCTTGTCTATTGTGCGTGATCCATGAGTCGTAAAACATAATGGTTTTCATAAGTCCAATCCAAGGGTCAGATTAATAAACCGGTTGACTTCTGCGAGAGGTCAGCGCGCGACACTTATTAATACATCCCTTGTTGTCGGTAGCCTGAATATCTACTAGTTGTCCAGGGGCAACGGAGGGCCAGGTAGGGGGGATCTTCATGTGAAGGTCCGCCGGTACATGTTCACGTATTATACCTCGGGTCTTCTGGGGTATCTTGACTAGTAGCACGTTCCACGTATTGGACTTTGAGTCGTTAAGCATAGGGCATACTGCATAATAAACAGTTTACCGCCGTGTTTAGGGCAGGGCACCAACTGACTTAGTGGTGATGAGGCGTTAAATAAAGGAAATGAAAGGGGGTAAACGGCGAAATCATCACAGTCTATCCCATTCAACATCCATCGAGGACCCTTTTGAACTGGTATCTGAACAACTGATCCAGTCTCGGCCTCAAGTTTGGTCACACGTTGCATGGTCCGTGGGTTGACATTGAGTAGAGCGGCGACCTGTGTCTTATTCACGTTTTTCGTTGCACAAAGAGTGACCATTATTTCCTTGATAGCAACTGGGATGTGTCGTCGGTTTCCGGGTGACATGATAGCGTAGAATTACCGGGCGCAGCTAGCAGCTGCAGTGATATGGCTCTCACATGGTGATGCCCTCGCCACAAGTTTCCACCCGTGGTGCCAGTCACGCCCCACCTACCTGCGTCATGCCGGGTTGCCGTGCTCCAATACCATCAAAATATAAACAAAAAATTGGGGCCTAAAACTGTGGGAGTAGTAGGCCTATTGAAACGCAACCAGCTGTAATTTTGTACGAATAGGCCTATCAAAACGCAAACAGCTGGAAAAGATTTCTTTGTGCACTACGACCGCCATATTTCCCTTCGGCAAACAAGTGCAAACAAATTACGATCAAACACGATTGCCAGCGCTACCTTCAACCCTCTCATGTTCCCTCGTTCGTTGTCATCAAAAGCCCTGCGGCCACTACTGGGGCGTCACACCGTCATTCCTTACGACATTTTTCGAATCCAATTAGGGCCTCAAGTTACTCTCCGGGATTTCCAAGTCCAGAAACGTTTGGGTCGCCGTGCATATGATTTACACGTCGGACCTGGAGGCATGGTCCAGCCCAGCGTAGGGGATAAATTCCAAGGCATGATCCTATTGTTTTAGATCTATCTGTGGCTTAATGCTCGTCCGATCATCCACACAGGACCTAATGGCTGTTCCGTCCGACCAAAGGGATTGAATCTGGATGAGATTGTGGACAATTTTCGAGGATCTAATATTCTCATCTACAGACTAGGGGAAGGTGAGCCGTACCGCAATATAAGAGACTCGTAGCCTGGGCCATTCAATGAACGACCGGTGTTTTAGGTATTCAGCTACCCGAGGATCTAGTGCTTCTGCATGAGCACACCGACCATCACGCGCTGCAATGCGCAGTACCGATGACTCTCGAAAGTAAATGCTTAGCTGCAGGAGCCCATGCTCCATTTTCGCTGACCTTACCCCTTTAATAGGCCTGAACCAAAAACTCACAGATCTGTTTGCAACGCAGGCTGAATGCATGAGCCGCGAGGACTATTTCGCGAGATATGGCTCGGTGTAGCTTGGCGCAGTAGCCAACACGCGTGTGCGTGAGGGCAGTGGGACCTCAACAACGCCGCCGCAAAACAGAAGGAACTTTCATCATAGTAATTGTACAGTTCAAATCGGACATCAGACTACTCCTTTTTTCCTTTGGCAAGCACTTGTTCCTTGGTCAGAACTGTTGCCTGCTCGGTCAACCACTCGTCATATAACTTCTCCATCTCTATCAAGGGACAGGAAATTAGCTCTTTGTGTCGTGATAGTGCGTTGTTGCCTCAATCATGTTATTCACATTCTTTCTTCATCTTCTTGGAACATTGGAGTGATATATGATCGCCTTCCTCTTGAACTGCAATGGCACCCTCGGGCAATTTGGTTCCTTCAATTCCATACATAAGGACGAGTCTGTCCGTCAGCTTTGTGCCAACCCACCTTTTTGGACCTCGTATATCTTGATGTTGTCTCCTCTCCAGTTACTCAAAATCCGAAGCAAGTTTTCTCCCAAGGGCCGAGCTGAGGCGCCATTCGGAACTTAGACAGAAGCCAATGATAAGGGATTTATGCATTGATCCTACATCATATCAGTCCGCTCACCTTTGTACTCGTCACCTTCGAGAGGAAGGGCGTTGCCTTCACTATCAAGGATAAGGTCGAAGGAGGAGCGACCAGCCAGCGACTGGGAACCTAAATCCCGCAATTTGAACGTTGAATTCTTATTTTGAATGCGGTATATGGTTGCAGGAAGCACGTTGAAACGCTCGACAATGACCTTGATACGATTCATGGTGAGTAACCGAACGAGGAACGAGGCCTTGAGACCTGAGGCTGCAGGAGCGAAGATAAGGGCGGTCGTACTTATTGTCCTTATAACAATAACCATCACCCCCCAACAATCGATTTGAATCATGATGGACGGGCGTGGCCACCCCGAAAACAATTGCGGGGTTTGGAATGGGTGTTTTGACCGCGCGGCGCCCCAAAATTCAAGAAAACGTGGGGACTGGGATTGCCGCCCCCTGCATTCCCTCATTGACATTCCCCCTCAAATTCCGCTGTCGTCCGCTTTTCATTCTCGACTTCGTTGGTCAGTCCTATTCAAATCTCCAATCGTCTTGGAAATTCCTCATGTCACGGAGAACGCGATCCAGGGCACCACATGTACATCAAACCGCAAAGGGCTGCGAGTACCCGCCGTTCACACACAAGACCCCCTCCTTCCTTGCAGTCCTGAAGATCATATGAATCAGACAGCTAGACAAGATCGCCCCAAGTAGATACGAAACAAAAGCGGGTCTATGGGAGCACAGAGGCAGTGGTATACGCGATCGAATAGTAACTGAATCCACTGCGAAATCGAAAACCCCCAGACTTACGACGGAAGTAACGGGGGCTGGTTACCTAACGAAGAAGGCGTTTTGGTCACTACCGATGTAGAGCCCAGCGCTCTGAGTACAGGTTTGGAGCGCCAGGGTGGCTGTAGTAATTCTGATGAGAACGAGCACAGAGATGCAACAATAATCGACGCACTTCCATCTTAGTTGATCCACGCGGGAGACAATGCCCCAGTAGCGCTATTTTAAGTCCACTGTACAGAGTAAGGTCAGAGGATGGGCAAAATCGTGCACCGACCATCACACTTACTGCCACGGCAGTCTCCGCAGTCACCAGGGAGCCAACGAAGTACGAGTTGCTGATGGTCTTGGGACGGTCACCGGGTTTAGTGCCGGTTACGAAAAAGGTCAGTTATCTTTTTCCAAAAAGTCCAAAACTATGGACATACATTTCGCGACACCTCCGAGGCATACATACCCATCAGACGGGTAGGTTAGTCCGAGGCATGATGGCGAGCCTTGAGAACCTACTCACAGGATCCTACTGAACCCAACTCAAAACGAACCGTCGTGGAAATTTCGAGATCACTGCCAGAGCCAGACTGGTCCTTTGTGAAAGACACAACGAGAGCGTTGGCGATCGAAGGATCGTATCCGTACTGAGCCCCCCCGTTTACCAGATTCCGGGAAACGTACTACACCCAGAAGGTTCAACTTGTTGTCAGAGTTGAGTACCTCGACGGTTTCGGCAGGAGTAATCGTGACTAGTGGTGGGGGCAAAGATGAAGGGCCAGTGCGACGGACGGGAGAACCTGTAACAACGAGCGATGTCTGCTGGACCTGGGGTTCTCATGGAAGATGTCCTGGCTTTCCCACTGGCATGCACAATGCCTCTGAAAAAAAATTACCAGACGGTATGTCGTGCAGCTAGTCGCTTACTCACGGTGATCAAGCTGGGTGGAGCCAAGACTAGATCAGGGGGACCAGGCTTAACAGGACGTCGACGTGCGGCACGGGGCGGGGAGCGTGCGATCGGCACCATTGAAGCCACCAACGTCCAACCTTGAACTTGCGGAGGGCGCGCAGTCGGTAGAGGGTGAAAGAACCGAGAAGACAAGTAACTGATCCGAACAGACTCTCGAAGGCCTTGGCCATGTGATGCGAGATGAAGTACTCGTATATCTGCATCGTGGTGATCAGCGATTGCTTCGCATTAGCCGATGACGTTTCTCCGCAGACACAAATGAGTTTCTTGTCGTGGACCATCCTATAACCGCCTTGTTAGGTGTTGATCATGGGCCTCAGCGCATTCAAAAGGACGTACGCAGAGATGAGCCGATTGAGGGAGATCTGGTGGTAAATTTCGAGTTCTAGAGAGTTCATCGCTGTGTTGAAGTGATCCTGGACCTCAAAATTAGCCACGAAAGAAGCGAAGTCAACAATGGTACTGCCAACCTTGTTCAAGAAATGCATGAGCAGCATCTGGGAATCACGTTTACCACGATCCCACGACGAGCTTTCTCAGATGGCTTGCCACACTTGGCGACGACGATGCAAGGCACGACGTGTCCGTTAACCTCGTAGAGACCCAAATAGACTTTACCCACGTTGTGTTGCTTGGCTCCCTCTCCCAACGAGATAAAGCTGAGGGGCTTGGGGTCTCTGTTGGTGTTATGGCCGAGAATATCGAGGACGATCCGAGGCGTCGGGCCATCGTTTCCAGAGCCGACGATCATACCGTCGCAAATGATGAACAACGACTTGCGCTTATCGTCATACCTGAGGTTCGACAATGAGTCAATCGTCTTCTTCAACCCATTCTCTCCTTCCGTGTAACAAGGCACCTGGAAAATAACGAACTTGTCGTGTTCCTCGGGCGCACGCGGGAACCCGAAGTTGATAGAGACCAAGAACTTGAATCCGATGACGCCGACCATCGTGATGGAGAGAGCCAGCAAGATATACGCGGCGAACTGACACTGAGGAGAGTTACGGTTGTCAACCTTTCCAACAGTGTACAGTGCCTTAGGCAGACCTTCTTTCTCGCAAGGGTGTCCGAATCGATATTGAGGCTCTCCGGCATTTTCGTTATGTCCTTTCCGGAGCGATAGGCGAAGATGTCGATAACCGAGCTGTCCATGAGGTGGGTGGAAACTACCGGAAGGATCTGGTTGCCCGGGGCCGCCAGGCCAGGGGGAGTTTTCATGTTGATGAGGCAGTTGTAAATACCGACCAGGTTTCCAGCGGCGGCCATGTTGGTGATCTCCTTCGGTGTGTACCCAATGAATCATTTACGATTGTTCCAGCGCATCACTGTAATAACTTCCCAGTATCAGTCCGGTCTCGAGTCGGCGGTGGAGTAACGGAAGTCGTGATACTGGATGTTCGGATCGGTCCTGTTCTTGGTGTCCAGGGTGACGTAGGGGCTAACATTTCCATCGACGCCATTACACAAAGTGCTGACCTGAATTGGTGTGGTTGACAGTGATACATTCAGACTGTTACCTCAAGCACTCACCTGCACGGGGAAGATATCGTCCGAAAAAGTGCTGCCGTAGTGCATGATCGATTTGAGTGGCACAACGTCGACGGTCCGCTGGTGCGTTTGTGCTACCTGGGTCAAATCGAACACCTCCCCTCGAATAGCCGCGTAGACGTTATTCGGGTCGTTCTTTAGCGAGTGGGAGGCCCCCGTGCTGAGAACGTGTTGGGTCGGGAAGATTAGATTCCCAAGTACAACGACGAGGAAGGTAGCGCAAGCACAGATGAACCAGATAATCATGCTCAGCGCTAACTTCTCTCTCCACGCCTGTTGAACGTCGATTCGCTTCATGCGCACAAACCATTTCGAGAACGGAGTCGGACACCAGAATGTGGGGAGCCAACACAAGGCGACCCATTTCCTGCGAGCAGAGGATTCCTTCAGCACTTCTGCAGGCTCACCCTCCTGAATCTCGCCCGGCAGAGCGTCTTTCTCCATCAGGACCTTATTATCCGTATCATGGAACGTATTCCTCGAGGGGGCATATGAATCGGAGCCAAGGTAGGACGAACTATCGTCACGGTTGCTCGTCAGCGCACTACGAGCATCGTAGTCGTCGTCCCTGAAAGATTTGCGATCATCGTAATCCCCGTAGTCCTCGCGGAAAGGAGCGGCATGGGATACAAGAGGGAGTTGCCGGTTAGATTCATAAAAGTCATGTCGGTAAGGATCCACAGAGCCGGATTCGACTAGGCCAGGCGTCTGATAGGGGGCGTATGGATCTGAGACACGCGGGGTCCGACCAGCCTCCATCTCAGCATCTCGCATCCTGCTCCTCTTCTGTTCTCCGACGTCATGGGCACGGAGGAGGTCCTCAAGTCTTTGGAAGGCCGGGTGGGAGAGAAAAGCCTAGAAGGGGTGTTAGGAACCACCTCCACATGATAAGCGGTAATTAATAGACCTCGTACTATCCCAGAACAGCACCATTATCGTTCAGTCCCATGGCAATCCTGGTCCGTTCGACTCTCTCTTGATTTAAGACCTCAGAGATACCGGGAGCAGCCAACGGCTCCCGGTATCGATCAACAGACTCCCGGTGGGTCGTGCCGGCGGGGAACGAATGCGCACACCTCTTCGTGATCCCCGTTGAGCCAATACTCCTGACTTGCCCTTTGACAGAACGCCCCTCCAGCTGATTTGGAAGCTGGGAATCGTTGGGTTGATACAGAAGATATACCATGGCCGAGTCTCTTCCAATGTCTCGGAGAGCGTGTCAAGAGCGGATCTAAACTCGCTGGCAATGCAAGGAGTACCACCAGTCGGAGCAGGAGCATTGGCGTCCTCGTCTTCACGCTCCTCCTCGTCGATATCGTCCATGGTGGGGGTCCACTTGACGGTGATCTTCCTGCGAGTGGACAGTGCTCGCATGGGTTTCACAGGCTGTTGAGCGGCAACGATGGTGTCTTCATCTCGGGGAGGGGCCTGGACGGCGATAGCTTTGGCGGAGAAGAGACCCTTAATGAAAGGATCAATTGAACCAGAATTCTCACCGCCAGAGGAGTCGGGGTTCCCTCTTAGCAAAGAGACGAAGTCCGGGCTAAGGGCGTCGATTTTCCTATCGATGAAGCCTCCATACGAATGGGTTAAGGGCCCACTAAATTGATTATCGGTTAATGTTGAGAACCCGGATCGATCAGGATTCCCAAGCTTGAAGGCGGAATGGCTATTCCATCGTTCAGCAAAGGCCTCGACCATGGTGTGATCAGACTTCTTCGGGGACCTCCGTGCCTGGTCATCCATGATGTAAATTAGGCCGCCAGGCCGATGTTGGAGAAGTCGGAGACACTCGGAGTTATCGAAGTATGGAATGCAAGGGATTGTGCTGAGCAATTCCTTCGGCCGCCGTGTACTCCGGAAGATGGTTGTGAGGGAGTTGGCACAGCTCGTCGTGTTCTGTGGTCCAGGAAGATCGAATAAACCGATGAAGGTTACGAAATCGTCGCGACATAACCGTTGGTGATATGTTCGTTCAGCAAAGCGAAAGCAGCGAGTAAATGGTCTTTGCCAGGTCATCTCTGTTGTCCGTGGCGCCTTCTAGGTCGAGGAAGGCCGTGCAAAGCTTCTTCTTCAAGAGTTAAGTCTTGTACGAGAGCGCAACTTCCAACTCCGAGGCAGCTACTCCCAAAAATTCTGCAACGATGGCGAGGGTGTCAGTGTTCCGGACAGCTTTGAGCTCTTCTTGACGGGGTTGCTGACGCTAAGCTCGAGCAAACTCTTGATCGCCACTCACCTTAGAAGAATGCATTGGTCTTGGGTGGTGCGCCGCTTATGAATTTGGCAAGCTGGAAGATATGAGGAGGGAGGAGTGTCTTGTCTTCGGAGGTATTGCGATACTCCGCATATTTAAAACGAACGGAATCCGCGTTGCTGGGAACGTATGTGTGGGGGTTTATGGCAACCAGGGCGGTATAGATGTTGTCCGTGAGGAAAGGTTCTCTGGGGCAATAAACTGGTGTCGTCCGAGATTTCTGGAAGTGTTGTGAGGTCGATTAAATTCTCGAGCTGCTAATGGTAGACGGACGACCGCTAGTTCGTCGTCATCGAGGACTGTCGCCTGCTTGCCAGCTCGCAGGTGAGTAGACGGGGATCCTGGTGGTGATACGTGGGAGGACGAGCGAAGCCTGAACTGGCTCGTTGCGAAAGCGAAGGGAACGGGTATTTCAGCCACTGTGACTCAGAAGGATTCCATAAGTGAGCGAAGCGCCCACCAAATAGCTGTGAGGTTGCATCCGTTCAGTTTCGACAAATGACGTATGCCGTGACACCTGCGCGACTGGGGGCAAAAACATCGAAAGCCAAGTATAAAATCATAAATATCATTAAAGGTAAATTCAGAAATAATCCGACATTAGGTTCTATTGCCCAGTGAGTGACTGTCCGTAGGATGTACACAGTGTACACCCGAATCTAGGTGAATATTTGTGGACCGTTAAGGAGGGCGAAGGACCCCGACCGCTCTGGAGGGTCAGAAACTCCGCGAAATGCGGGAACTGGCACCCTTCTACGGCGGATATGTATATTTGCTGTCTAACCTATTCCTGCGGACAGTCACTCAGTTAGGGGCCAACGTCGAACAGGAGTTAAGTACAAGACCCAGGACTTATGGTCCCGGGAATAATGATCGGGGTGACCGACGCGCTTTGTTTGTTACCACCACCATCGGTAACTTTCCCACGCTCGGACCCCTCACCTTCGAGGTGGGGCGTCGCTGGAGGGGCCCATGAGGCAAGTCCGAGGGGCCCTGGATCCACTCGAGAAAGCTCTCCAAATCAGTCAACTGCGCTGGCGTCCAGCGCATCCCCACTCCCTTACCCCCTTGTCATCCAACATCAATTTGCATGAACCCCCTCTCCTCAAACCCTGGTAAAGTGGCCAGGGGGCGTCACCGGTACTCATGAAGACCGAAAGGGAGTCTGACCGGAGTAGGTTAGGGGGTGTCCGTTGTGAGAGTACGCCGGGCAACCGAGCTTGGTGGAGTATGAAGACCCACAACAAGGGATGCCACCACTCCTGAGGATGGCTAGTGGGGCGAGGAGGGATGCGGGGGGCCTAGGAGGTCGGCTCCCCGGTCGGATGGGCCGGTGGTCCTATCTGATGAAGTTCAGGTGACCATGGACATTAAATGGGAGGCAACTGACCTGTGTTCGATCATCGGTCTCGACTTTTCGCGCGAGAGCTTTTCCCATTGTACGGACTTAGCGGTGTGCGGCAACGTCAATCCCGCGTGTCGGACGTTCGATTCTTTTCACTTCCCTTTCCTCCCCCCCAGCGGTTGGAACCGCACCCTTTGAATGCTACCTCCACCTTCCCATTCATTGTCGATAGTTCCTACTCCCCCCTCCCCTTCCCATTCCCCCCCTTCCTTTTATTTTATTAGCATTCTCGGACTTCAGCCTAAAACAGAAATCAGGGTGTAGCGTCGTCTCCACTCTCCCCAATCCGCAATATTCTTAATTGGTAGAATACGCGATGTACGTAGGTCACTCTTAGAAACTTATGGTTTTAAAAAAAAAAAAAAAAAAAAAAAAAAAATGATCGGGGTGACTTACATTCATCTGGGCTTGACCGACGAACAGATCGATGACCCCAGGTGAGAATTCAGGTAAAGGAACTCCCATCGGAATTTCATACCAGGGGCGGAGAGTCTCAGCGAGTTCTTTGTCGAGTATTAAAAGAGTCGCCAGCGTAACAAACATCCAGATAGCCCTAGTGCTGAATAAACCAAAGACACATTCATGGACAGGACTCACACCTCAAACGAAATCATCCCCTTCAACAACGAGTGGAAGTCAGGTGGTCCACATTCTGATATACCCTCCGAAAGCTTCCGGGAACAATTATTCGAGAATGTGATGAGGGATAAGTGGTGAATGAACAACGAAAACCCGTGGGACACCAGATCCGATGAGTTACCGTGGATGGTGAAAATTTCGGAATCGGTTGCACAACCATCAGCAAACACCTGGAGGCATGTCTTCCAGTTTGGAATGATTGGTTGAATTTCTTCCTCGGAGGAGGAGGGTATGAATGGTGCGAAGGTAGGCTTGCTGGATCTGTTGGGCCCGTATATCCTCTGGCGGGCTCGTGGTGCGGGATTTTCGTCGTCCTGCTGAATATCAGGGACTGGGCGGGGGCGGAATCTAATGGTCCAGTTTGGCTTATTGGAACGGGGTCCGAGCACCACGCTATGTCAACCACAACCTCGCCGGCGCATCGAACCACTACATTGGCCTTCCCCAAACCAAATCTCCCCACTTCCAACCGACCCCACCTCCTCCTAGCCCCTTCAACAATCGCCCCGATTGGAATGACCCATCTTTCAATGCCAGCCGAACGTCTCCATGGGGTTTACACGTAACTCAATCCCACGGCATACTCGTCTTCGGCGCCGGGTTGTACAGTTTCTTCGTCAACTACAATTCCACCGTGCGCCCAAATCCGATGGGCGCGTTAGCCCTCTCCCCTGCGCTTCCCGCTCAAGCTGAACCTACACCACCCATCGTTTACGAATCAAACAATCCATTGTCAAAGTTTTTCGACCCTTTCATCAGAAATTCACCCAACTCCATGGTGATCATCCCCTGGCGCTGTAGATGGCCACTACGACTTCGCTTAACCCCCACCTCTCTCCCTCAGCTGGTTCGCTTGGCCCTGCGTTGCCATCGATTTCTCCAGCGCGTCTCTCACCGTCACGGATTTTAACCCTCACCCTGCTGGTCTACTCTCCGATCAGTTCTGTCGAAGATGGCCGTTGGTCAGCAACCGCTTCCTGCTCTCCCTGCTCTCCGTCGGCTTCGGTCTCGTCAAGACCTTCCCCCCATTCCTTGCCCTCCGAACTCTCTTCGGTGTCGGCATAGGAGGGATTTGGGGTCTTGCCGCCTCCTCCTCCGTCACAGGGTTACGCTTGTGAGGACCTCGGTGACCTCGATGATCCCCATCTGCGAGCCAGCAGGGCTTCGACGACTAGGCCAGGTCCGATAGTCGAAGACGACGACCCATATCTACGCCTGGACGAGGAGGATCCCATGTCCAGGAACAATGCGCAGTCGATACCTCCCATCGCTTCTGGCGGTGACTTTGGACCAGAGCCGTCGAGCAAGGGATTGTTGGCTCACCACGCCTCACCCTTGCGTAACTATCCTTCCGATTCGTCCTCGGACAGGTCTTCAATCTCAAGCGAGGACGGTTCACCACTACACGACGTCCCATCTCACCGACCCAGGTATCAACCTCAACAATCCACACGATCTTTGATTCCACCCCTACCGCGGGTTTTGTCATCCCCGACCGACTCATTGCTTCCCTGAGACGGAAACACTTGCCCCTGGGCTGTGTTTTCTCTACCCGGTCCGAGGCACGTTTCGAGGGCGCGACGGAAGTATAACGATTTTATCTGGACAATGATTTGGTGTTCAAGTCTCACGTTCTGCCTGCTCTTCTCAGTAATCATCCTTTTCTTAACGCCCAAACCGTCCAGCCGATACAAGATCGACCTCTCATACACTACTTTCCTTCATAGCGTCCCCCTCCTATGCATCCTCATCACCGTCGGCGCCCCAGTCTCCCACCTGCACACATTCCTGGAACAGATCTTCATCAAGCCCGTAATGATTGCCTCATCGTTCTTCATCCCCGTTGCGTTATTTACCTCCGCGATTTGGGTGTTCACCGGTAGTTTCATGTGGGATGCGGATACGAAGCCCACTTGGGGTGAGACGGCTGGACTCAGACTTCTCGCGATCATTCCCCTTGTCCTCGATCTCCTCACTGCGCGAAGATTAGTGGATCTACCGAGGGAAATTCATACGGCTTCTTCGTTGCTAACTCTCGCCACACGATTATTGCAAAATAACCCCTTTTTGCTGGGCCCACCCCCACTGGTTCTCCTTGCGAGCCTGATCGTCTCAATACCCTTCCTCACTTTGACCTTCCGGCTGCTGTTGATTGGATACCCCATTCTTCCAGGCGGAAATCCGTCAATATGGGGACGGCATGTTAGAGGATGGGCAATTGGCTTATTGCGTTGGTTCTTACCATCTGGGTATGGAGTTGGTGTGTCGGACAGGGGGTGTCGAGAGTTACATGTGCGGCTGTGATTGGAGCGTGGCATTTCAGCGGGTGTGTGTTGCATACCGTAGTCAGTTTGCCCGTCTCCTGATATGATTTTGCAACCCGACCCTACCTCCTCCACCATCGACTCACACAATCCACGCAGCCATCGTGCGGGCGACTCAACCCTCATTCGGCTCTATCGTCCTCGCTGGTCTCATTCTCACCGGGTCCCAATTTTAGGGCTTTTGATAATCGCCTTCCGCAGGTTTCCCGCCTATCTGCCGCTCCTGGCTCGACCCTTCCTTCAACCTCCAGTCTTTGTTTCCGCCATGGCAGTTGAGTACCTTGAGAACGCCACGAGCTCCCTCAGCACATATGCGTTGGCGTATTTGGGTTTGACTGGGGATCCGTTTTCCCGAGTGCGAGGAGGGCGGCCGCTCTGACCTCTGCGGCGAACACTTCGGTGGCCAAGCATAAGAGAAAGTTCAAAAACGATCGTATGACGAGTCTTCCAATCATCTTTGCTGTGTTTGACTTGCATTGAGTAGCTCCGTTCACCATGTTGGCCTATGCGCCACTGACGCTGACATTGCAATTTGCATTAACCGCGTACTTGTTTGTGGCTCACACCCTTGGAACCCCTCAGCGCGCATTGTGGGCTGCAATCCTTGGTGGAGGCGTCACCGCACTCGTTGGGTTGTTCTGCGTGGGACTGGTTGACGATACCGTGGATGCTCTGTACGTTTGTTACTGTATAGATCAACAAGCTGGGCAGAAGCGGCGACCTGAAGTCTTCAGCGCGGTGAGTCCCGTTCTGTCTCGTTATTCGACGGATCTCTGACCAAGATGTGCGCAGTTCGAGTATGAGACCAAGAAGCCCCAACAACAACAGACTCGTCCAGTCCCTGGTTCCTCCGGGTTATAGCAGACTCGGCCCCAAGTGTCCCCTTCTCAGATTCCAGTGACCGGTAGGATTCCATTTGTAACCCCTGGCGCGGCGAGTGCGACACCTGTGAGGCAACATCGGTTGCAACCCCAGCAACAGAACGAGAACCCACACCCACACCGGACCTGTTCGCCAACTCTCCGTTGGATGACGAGGATGATGCTGAAATTGGCCTCGGCGGACCATTACTACCTCAAGTTAAGACTCAGTACTCAGGCTCCGCCACCGCCGCTTCCTTCCACTCTTTCGATCGCGTCCCTAACGAAGTCGACCGTAAAAGTACAGAGAGGGTACGATATAGACGATGATGGAAGTTCACAAATAAACCAGCTGTGGCCAGGCACCGTACTCACCGCGTTTTTGAAGTGTGGGGAAAAACGCAGTCAAGTGCGGGGACAGGCGGATTTCTTCTTTATGCTGGGTCAACATGTACTAATCACCTCATTTGAGACGGCGTCGGCTGTGATGTTGGGACACTTCAGGGCGTTCAGGATACCTCCGTAACACATTCGCAGCCCACACCACGACACCGTTCGTCCATCCAAACCTGGTCTGATCGGTATATTCCCCACTTGCGAAACTTCGGCCTCGTTGGCGCTCGAGCCGGTTCGGGAAATCCGATAACCGGTTGAGTGCGGGTTGGGTCGAAGGAAACACACGGTGTAAGAACTGTTATCAAGGTTCCCTGTTCTCTCTCTATCTAGTACAGGTCTTTATATACGTTCTACTTTATTTGTAATTTGAGCAAACGAGTCGGACTCTTTTGGGAAATTTGTTGAGGCGTCGCGAACGTGACTATCTACGGGCCGATCAAACCGGGCGGGGGTTTGGGTCGTAACTACACCACTGCTCCCGGCAGAGTCCAAGTTATATCAAGGTTAGAGGAGTTCCAAAACACCTAAAAGGGTACGAAAGCATATTACCAGCGCTGCACGGCCCTTTGTACGACTCACTGCAGACCACGCGTCAATTGCCGACCCGGACGGCCCATGGGAACAGAACCCTGAAGAGCAACTTCTACGACGCGTTCGTGTCCATCCACAGAGGCTACTCAGGTGACCCAAAACCAATCCGATCTTTTTTTTTTTTTTAAAACCATAGATTTCTAAGAGAGACCTACGTACATCGCGTATTCAACCAATTAAGAACATTGCGGATTGGGGAGAGTGGAGACGACGCTACACCCTGATTTCTGTTTTAGACTGAAGTCCGAGAATGCTAATAAAATAAAAAGGAAGGGGGGGAATGGGAAGGGGAGGGGGAGTAGGAACTATCGACAACGAATGGGAAGGTGGAGGTAGCATTCAAAGGGTGCGGTTCCAACCGCTGGGGGGGAGGAAAGGGGGAGTGAAAAGAATCGAACGTCCGACACACGGGATTGACGTTGCCGCACACCGCTAAGTCCGTACAATGGGAAAAGCCCTCGCGCGAGAAGTCGAGACCGATGATCGAACACAGGTCGGTTGCCTCCCATTTAATGTCCGTGGGAATCCGGGTGACGGCGGAAACCGGGAAGGATAGGGGAAAGTCGGGAAGAGGGAAGGAACCCCGCAATGAGTCATACGCGAGAGCTGACAAGGGGGGAAAGGCCCGCCCGCCTTTCGGCCGCAGCAGAGCGATGGAAAGCGTACCTGCCCGAAGGCCAACGACAATCCCAATCCCCCCCCTAGCTCCCTAGCTCTACCCGTAGTACTGGAGGTCAAGGCAATCCAGGTGGCTTCTGGTTCCCCCTGGGGGGCAGACCGAGTTGCACCTCCAGCTAGCAAGGAATCCCTGCCAAAGGGTGCTGTCACGAACGCGTGACATAGTGTCCAAAATCACACAGATAATTCAAGATATTGGTCTTATTCGTCGTAGTAATACAAGGACAGTTAAAACACACTACAGAACTAAACAAGAACAAAGGGGTCTACATCACAAGCACAATCCTGAGCCATCGGGCAACAATGAGCAAAGTGATGAGGATTGTGAACGCTCTGGGGGCAATACGAATATGCCCGAGTTACCGGATCTTGCCAACACTCCCTACACCCCAACACATCATGATATAGACTATCATGCATCTCCCGTTTCACGTCCGACAAGGCGGCGCTCACTAAGGCGAACCCATAGCGGTCTTGGAGACCCGCTGTCGGGTTCGTGGGGAGTGTAGTGTTATTTCCTATACGGAAGATAACTAACACCCTTTGGTTTGCTTAGAGACTAGAGTATAGAAACCAAGCAGGCTGGTTGATTAGTCAATGAACTCGACTAACAACTCCACAGGGTAGAGCGGGGTTCCTCTTTCCGGCTCTTGGTCCTGATGAGTTCGCTGGGGATCTACTAGTAGTGTGTCCCTCAGTAATTATTCTAGGGAATCAGTAATGTTATCACTCAGGGGCTCTGTACACTCTGATTAGACACCTAACTTCACCGTGGGAATCTATGTTCTGATAGGAATGGGGTTCCTGACTCAAGGATGGGCCTTGAGGCTGTGCTTGAGGCTGTGTAATAGTCCTGTCCTTAGGCTGTACCTAAAGCTGTGTCGAGGCTGTGTCGTGAAGCTAAACCAAATAAGGAAGGTGTACGCTTACACCTGAGGCTGTGCTTGATATGTCGTAAAAGTGACAAGATATGTCGTAGAGCTTATAGAGGTATGTCAGATACCTTAAACTTGCTACAGATGACGCCTAGTGTGTCAAACAAATATAACTTCAAATAAACTTGGGATAAATGATATGTCGTAGAATATGTCGGAGACCTTTGTGGTACCTGCTAAATCTGGCTGTTACCTAAACAAACACTCTTCTGAAGTGGAGGGCTATCTGCCTAAAGTATCAGACTTCAGCAATACAGACACCAAAAACTCCAACGTCACAAGTGTGCTAGGCTTGATCAGTACTTCTGACTTAGTGCTTCTTCACACAGAGGATGAGGCTGAAAGTGGTATGTGATTACTCAAAATCACTCAACCAATCAGTCCTAAGGGATAGGGGTAGATAAAAAGTTGTGGGGGAAAACTAGCAAAGAGAACCTCAGTCTAGGTGAAGACTGACCTGTTGGTGATTCTCCCTGAGTAGTGGGTGAGCTGCTGTCCTGGTGGGGTGAACTGCTTGTCCCTTAGAAGTGTGGTTGAGGTCTATATATACTAATTTACAGGAGAATGTCCCAGAACATTCCAACGCATTCCACATTATTCCATAACATTCCATCATGTTCCATGGCATTCCGTCTTGTTCCTTTGGGTGACCAGTGGTCACATCTGTGACATTCCGTCACCTTCTAGAATGTTCCATTACCTTCTAATACGTTCCGGTGTTCTCCAGTAGGCTCCAAGGAATTCCATGATTTCCATGATTTTCCAGGCTTATCTTATCTCTTATCTTATCTATTGTCCTTATCTTATCAAATGAATAAACAATTATCCATAAAATACTCCTGCTTGTGCTGTAAGTACACTATTAATTGTGCGAAAAATAGTAAATAAATCATGATTAATCCAGGGGTCTGACATCCGTGGGGAACTTTAAACGATCGTCCCTGATCGCAACTATCGCAACTAGTCTAGGATTATCAGTTTATTATTTGCTGATTGGAAGCACAATAGAAAGGTGGACGTACATTAAACGAGATGATCTATGATCATTTCGACCCCAATCGAATAGAAGAGACAGGCAAGGTGACGCTGGAATTCGTCGTCGGTTTGTCCCTTCCTGATATGGAGATGATACCGATCACATTGGTGATAAATGTGGAAGTATTCGCCGTCAAAGCTTCCCTTCTGGTTGACGAACGCTTGTATGCGGGCCCGTTCCCAAGGGGTGAAGTAGAGATAGCAGTAAAGTTCAAGAGGGGTCGTCCAATACATGTCTATCCCTTTTGGATCTGGGGAGTAGTAGATGATTCTCATTGGGAAGGGGATGTGGTGGTGATAGGGGTTTGCCGTGGGAAGCGATGAGCTGGCAGTTCCATTCGTGACCACGCCTTAATTCTTTTTATTCATGCTCACCTCATGTAAGGAGGGAGGTAACAAGGCGACAAACACGTGATGGGTTCTAGACTTAATATAGATTTTTGACAGCCGGGCGTCGGAGGGGCGGAACATCTTAGACTGAATGAAACGTAAAAGGGCGGAACGTAAACGGGTGGAAGGCTAAGGGTTGGAGTGTCATGGCCTAATATGGTTAGTGTCTGTGATGTCGGGGAAGGAAGGGAACTTGAATACAAATAACAATAGAATTAACCGAATGAGGAAAAGGCCGTTAGGTAAGGTCTAGGCAGATGTCAAATACTCATTCGATTCGATCGAGCGCCATCAAAGGTGTCGATCGGAGAAGATTACATACAAATTAATAAGGGGAGGTGGCTCTGTGGGAAGGTGAAATGATAAATAGGTGAAATGTGTGAAGAGTACGACGCCTGCCGGCGAAAACGAGCTGGAGGTGTGGTCGTGCAGGAGGAAACAGCAAGGAAGTTGTTATATGGGGGAGCGAGGGGATACGTGCTACGAAGAGGCAGAATTTGCGAACTACGAGAGCGGTATCTAGCTTTAGAGTTTAAGGACTGAACGGGGCTTATCGTGAAGGTGCTTCTTGATTACCTTGACGAAGTCCCTATCGCTTTCTACGAACTTTAGACTAATGTAAGAATAGAGGAGGGGGTGAGTCAGCCATCCGGGGCAACCCGAAAATAATTTCTTCCTCTGAGCTTTCATTTGTAGATAGTGACGCAGACCTTTGTTCTTGAGTAGATAACTTAGTACGTCGTACGCAGAACTCCACAATTCCCCCATGTAGTTCTTGATTATGATGTGGTCTTCAATACCCTCGGATATGGGGGTTAAAGGGACAGTTCTTAGGTTGTAGTGCCTTAGCCAAAAGTTCAGTCTTCATCCGGCTTTGGCGCTGTTGAACGTACCGTCTCATGTAGAGCGTCATATCCTTCTGCTTTCGGTAGCGTTGGGAAATCTGCATGGCAATAGAGATGTTGGTAGGGATAGGGGGTGTTGGTAGGGATAGGGGGTGTTGGTGAGGGAGAGGTCGTAAGAGTCGTGATTCGTAAATGAGTCGTAAATCGTAAATTCATTAAATCGTGACGTGGCGTCTCTTCGATGGGCTCAGCTTTCCGAATTCTGTCCTTATCCGTCGGAGGCGGCGAGTCAAAATACTTCTTATCTTTCAATGATACAATAGTAGATTAAAAAGGGTGGAGAAAAGATAAGATGTAGGAACGTCTGCTTGGTAACTTGAAAGGGAGTTAGAAACCGATCGCTTTGTATGAAGGCACAAGGATCTCTTCCTTTGTCAAGGTTCCACTGGCACGGAATTGTTTGTCTATATCTTTGACGAACATACTGTCGGGCGTGTTTTCCTCGAGGAGGAAGGGGTACTGGAAGAATTCGTGGTCTACCCACACCGCTTCCCAGGTGCTAAAACGATGCTTTTTGACTGCCTGGCGAATCCTTTCCCGGGCATCCTCAGTGTCGCGGAGATATTCAAGTAGGAGGGGCAGGGTTTTGAGGTGGGTGTCGGGAGAGAGGATGATCCAAACGCAGTTTCCTCCGACGAAACTGAAGTCCATTTGAAGACGGGGGAAGGGGAGGGAGTGGTGTTGAGGTGTTGGTTTGACTGACTGGGGGTAAGCGCGGAGTAGGAGTCGTAGATACCGAAACGGATAGGAGACCACACCTTTGAACAAAATCAGGGGAATGGAGGAGGGCTAATGAACGTGTTTCTACCCTTCAGACAGCTAAGTATGTTGGGCGGAAGTGGGGAGAGAAAGAGGAATAGTGGGGCCCAGTTCGCCACTCCGTGAGAGTATTTTGTTCTTGTGGGTGCTCCGTTCTTGAATAAGGTTTCGTGATCGGGTAATCCTTCCATAACTAAGTTAGCGCAACTGGCGTTGCTAACATAATCATTGATGGTTCCCTACGTTCTTATGGCATTCTTCTTCCTGCCCGACCGTGCTTTCCTTTTCAGTCGATGGGGAGAGGGGGGCAATTGGGGCGAATGGGATAGGATAATGACTGTGGGGAATGGGTTTTTTAGGGAGAGGACAATTCTGAGTCGTTTCCTGACTGAGAATCTTGCGTACCTTCGTCTGATTGTTCCTGAGAGATCTCGTGTTCAACTTCGTTATCAGTGCCAACTAGTGTGGCCCAATGGTCTAGATCCTGTCTTTTAACGTAAGGGATTAGCCTATAGGCGGCCACATGCTCCGTTAGTTCACTGCTATCCATTTCTTCCAGGACATATGATCCTCCTTGAGTCCTTCTGATGACACGATAAGGGCCCATGTATCTATCTGCAGTCTTCCTTTCGATAGACACACTGTTCTCAATCCGGTTGTTTCGTACTAAGACTAAGTCACCTGACTGATAAGCTCCTATTTTGAGTCGTCTAGCAAACTTCTTTTCGTAGGCTTGCTTGGATCTGAACCTTGATTTCTGGAGAATTTTCTTTGCTTTGGCTATGTCTTCTGGAAGCCTAAGGAGTTGACGTGCCCTAGTTTGCACTAGTTCGTCTCTGGTCATGCCTGGTCTGAAGTCGTTAACTAAAAATGTTGCATCAGCGAGATCTCCTGGCAGCAAGGGATGTACACCGTGTAGGAGGTAATAAGGGCTGTATCCTGTGGATTTGCGTACTGTGATCCTGTCAGCGTAATTAGCAGCTGAAACATACAGAGGCCATTTGGACAAGTCTCCTTTGCACAACTTTACTAAGGCTTCTCGGATGTTGTAGTGTCCACGTTCGACTGGTCCATTGGCTTGAGAATTGTAGGGAGAGATCTTGATGTGACGTATTCCATATTTGGTCAGTAGCTCAGAGAATTCCTTTCCAAAAGAAGGTCCATTATCTGTGACCACTTCCTGGACTATCCCATAACGTAGGATGATCTTCTTAAGGAAAAACCTAGCCATGACTTTGGCTTTGTCTCTTGCTATTGCTTTGCATTCCGTTACACCAGACGAGTCATCTCTACAATTAATCAACCAACGCTTGCCTCTGGCTAAGGGCATGCTCATTACATCCACGTATACCTTACTGAACAGACTTGGCGGGTGGGAAATTGTGACAGGAATATGCATCTTCTTGGTACTTCTGAGTTGACAAGTATGACAGCTCTGTACGTGTTCCTTGATCTGGTTCCTCATTCCTGGCCAAAAGTACCGGAGGGTTAGAAGTTGTTCTACGGCCCAAACTCCATGGTGACCTATGTTCTCATGGGCTTCCCATAGTATTTCCTTTCTTCATTCTTTAGGGAAAATCACGACTTGGGAAGGATAGCCTAAACGTTTCTTATACATATGAGCTTCCTTCATATAGAATGGTTTGGCTTTGTTTAGGAAAGCCTTCCTGTGCTTGGCAAACCGGAATTCTGGTACTTTCTTGGTAATCAGGAACCGTAGGATGGCAATGAGGTCATCATCAGAATATTGATGGCCTGATGCTACTGCGTAAGAGGCTTTAATGCTGTCATCCAAAAAGGTGGCATCTTCCAAATGGGGGTAAGCAAGGGGTTCAGGGTCTGACTGAACTGGGGAGGTGATGACTGGTAAAGGAGGGGAGGGCTCATCATGAACCTGAACAGCTAGAGCAATGTTATCTATCCATTCCTCTGGGTCAGATTCCTGGGATAGATCTTCTTCATCACTAGCTTGTCTTCTTCTTGATAGAACATCAGGGGCCTTGTGCTTATGCGCAGGGGTGTGAACTAACTTGAAAGTGAACTGTAGGATTGCTTTTAACCACCGATTCATAGGGGCTCCTGGAATCGTATCTGGGTTCTTCAACATCCCTCCTATGCTTGAGGCATCCACTTCAACAATGAGGTTCTTTACACCGTATAGGTAGGCTCTGAACTTGTGTAAGGCTCGATACAAACCATAGAGTTCCAGCTTAGATTGTCCGTAGCGTTCACTATACCCACTGAAGGGGATGGATCCATATCTCGCTGGAGTACGGCGGCCTTCTTCATCTTCTTGGGACAAAACCATGCCTAGGCCATGCACACTTGTGTCTACAGAGAAGTAGACTGGCCTGTCACTAGTGTAATCTATTGACCGTAGTGCTGGTGCACTTGATACTAGCTTCTTGAGCTTCTCAAAGGTTTCTTGGCGTTCTGGGCTCCAACAGTATTCTACGTCTTTTCTGGTTAGATCAACCAAAGGTTTAGCCAATAGGCTGAAACCTTCAATCCAAATCCGGACTGTTCCACATAAGCCTAAGAATCCTCTGAGCTCTTTGAGGTTACGAGGTACTGGCCAATTTTCAACCTTCTGAGCACGACAATCTACTGGCTCTCTTCCTTTAGCACTGCACTTATGACCTACTATTTCTACTTCTGCACGGCAGAGCTGCATCTTCTTGGCCGATATTGTACCACCTGCTTCTCCGATTCTATGAAGAATTCTATGAACGTCGCTGATATGCTCCCATATGTATCTTCTGATACCTGGGTTCTCTTTGAGGGTTTCCTCCTTGCCATCTGGTCCAAGGTACTTTGAAGCTGGTCCCTTGATTGGTATGTCGTCTATAAAGACTCCTGCAACGTCTGGGACTTCATCATGGAGGATGAACATCATAGTATCCTGGAATTCTGCTGGGGCATTAACGTATCCCATTGGCAGTGACGTAAGTCGGAAAACTCCTATAGGGGTCCGGAAGGCAGTAAGATCTCTACTATGGACATCTAGGACTCTGGCATGGAAGCCCCAGTACATATCCAATACAGTATAAATACTACGTCCAGCATATGCTTCAACAAATTCTTCAATGATGGGAGGAACAGCTGAGTCCCTGATTGTTACACTATTAAGACGTCTAAGGTCATGGACTAACCTTAAACCACCATCCTTCTTAAGAACATAGAACCACCTGGATCCATAAGCTGTTTGGGCTCTCTCATAGACTCCAGCCTTGATCTTTTCCTTAAGGAGACGTAGGACTTCATCCTTGTGACTTAGACCTAAGGGTATGTTCTTCTCAGTCCATGGTTCGTGCTCAATAGTAGGAATGATGTAATCAGAGAAGTAATCATTACGAAATGTTCCTCTTTCGTCCTCATCAAAGGCTATACTCCTTTCGTTGAGGCACAAAACATATTGCAACAATTTATGCTCCTCAGTTGACAACTCCTCATGGTTATCAATATCAAGCTCTTTCATCCGTTCAGATGTAATCCTAGTAGTAGGGGAAAAGGTAGGGGGGTGGTAGGGTAACTTAGGGAGGTTGAGGAGAGGGTCTTGAGGGAAGCTACGTCGAGGCTTCTGATGTTCAGGAATTGGCATTGCCACAGGCTTTACCCTGTCCTGAACCTTCCTATACTTGAATACTGCGTAAGGGGGGTTTTGAGGGGTTGCAGGCGTATCACAATCTTCCTCAGAATCCGAGCTATCGTACTGATGCATTAAGCTGGGTAGTTCATTCCAAGATTCTTGGTCAGAACAGCTCTGTTCAGATTGGACATCCCATTCTGAGTCCGATTGAGGCCTGCAGGAGGTGACAGAGTGAGGGGGAACAGAGGGAGAGATGGGTCGTACCCAAACTTTCCTAGCCCTATTCATTGTTTTAACGGGCCTGTGGGACATGGTGGGAAAATAAAGATTTTTATTTCACCTGTACCTACAGGTACCCACAGCAAACAGAAAAAAAAAAAAAAAAAAAAAAAAAAATTTAAGCAAGGGGTGGGCGGGAGGGAGAGAAAGAAAAAATTAAAAAATTAAAAAAGCAAAAATTAAAAATTAAAAAATATAGCTAGAGGAGGGAGAAGGCGGAGGACTTCTCGGTGGGTGCTCCCTTGTACCTTTGAACTGAAGGTGAAAATTCTGCCAGTTCGGATTGTAATCGAGGAAGCCCACCGCATTCCTCTGGTGGAGAACAATCGTCGGTATGTGTAGACCCGTCCAGTGCTGCTCGGACTACGCAAACCTGTTTTCTTATTAGGCGAGGTTACCCTACCCTGCGTCGGCTCATCCAAGAGTTGAGACCCACACCGGTCCTAACGCTCTTGGAACCATGTGCCTCAAAGGTACAAAACGAGATCATCGGGGCTTTGGGCCTCTCCCCCCCCACATCAGGGACAAGTATGGTGTGACATTGGCACTATCCTTGTCCACACTGATGTTTTTTTAGGGGCATTAGGAGGAAATACGGTTCTCTTTGTCTCCAGGTTGTCCAGAAAAGAAAATTTGCGCTACAAAGTGTTGCCCACACCCCCCACACGAAAGGATCACATGTATGTAATGGTGAACTTCATCCTGGAGAACCACCTAGGTAAAAGTGGCATTGTGTATTGTGCCACAGAAGATGCAAGTGTTCCACCCCTTTGCAGCACCAGAACACCTCTTAAAATTGAACATAGGTAGCGAGAAGGGTGGCAGAAGGACTG
This sequence comes from Thelephora terrestris, assembly GCA_015956445.1. NCBI lineage: Eukaryota > Fungi > Basidiomycota > Agaricomycetes > Thelephorales > Thelephoraceae > Thelephora > Thelephora terrestris. Next base: position 11,953 of record WIUZ02000012.1, on the reverse strand, counting down.
GAAGAGATGAGCCGGCAGAAGATCAAGACTGGTGTCTACCACGAAGGCATCGAAGCAGAGGAAAAGCAGGTCACGTATGAGGGGTGGCTACAAGGCTCCATAAGAGTAATGTGTGCGACAGCTGGTGAGTGATGCTGGGGGCTTTTTGAGGAATAACACCCCATATTTTCACTTCAGTGTTTGGTCGTGGAATCAATAAGAGAGATGTCCGATTTGTTATCCACTGTTCGGTGGGTGTTTCATATGGAAGCTCAGATGCGAGCTAACAGAACTCTGTAGGCACCGGTGAGTGTCATAGCGCGACCATGTCTTGATCGACCTGATCCTGTTGGAAGACCTCTGTCGAAAGCTACTTCCAGGAGTCTGGGCTTGCAGGGCGAGATGGTCAAGAGTCAGATTGCATCATGTATTACCAGCCTGAGGATGCAGCCTCCATCCTGAAGATGACAGCTAATGCTTGCGATAGTGAGCTTCCGTGTATCTCTGCCCAGGTTGAAGTTACATTCAATCTCGCTCAGAACTTCAGATACTCCGATATGCACAAGACATGTCACAATGTCGACAGGCCTTCTTTGCCAAGTTGGGTGTTTATTTTCCCTTTGAGTGCACTAAGCCTTGAACAGACCACTGCCAGGTATTTCCCTCCCAGTGCCAATCTCGACCCAACCACTTTGTCAGCAGAGGGAACTGGCACCATGCAGAGATGTGGCCGCTGTGACAACTGTCTTCGGATTCCCTCCAGCTACAAGACGGAAGACAAGACTGTCGAATCTTGGCAGCTCTTGAAGATCGCTGAGGCAGCCTGTAATCTTGGGAAGGATTTAACTGTCGCTCACCTGGGAGCTCATGCCGCCAAGAAGTCCAGGACTCAAACTACAGGAGCTGCAGAGGGGGACACGGAGGCTATGGATGTGCAGGAGATCGCTGGAGGAGATATCCACCTGACCCCTGCTGTAAGTTGTCATTCCTCTCGTATCACCCCCCCCCGGTTGACTGCTCTCATATCAAACAGGAGAGGATGATTCTCATTGTCCATCTGGTTATTGAAGGCTACCTGACAGCCCAGATTCACACCTCCCACACCTACATCATCCCATCCTATAAAGGTTTCCGACTCACACAGTGTGTGCGTGAAGACCTTGCGAAAGTCGACGACCGCATCTGGTGTCAGTTCCGTGTCAGAGCAGGGCGGAAGGGGAAGAAAAGCACACAGTCAATGGATTACGATGAGTATGGAGAATGGATCGACACAGAGAGCGATATTATGGATGAGGATTCCTCCCCCTCAGCAGTGGAGGTCCATTGATCCGAAGACAATCTCACGTTCATAGGGTTTGGGCAGTAACATCTTCAAAAGGGTCTGACGTTCATCTTGATCCATACGTACCCAATGTGAACCATACCGACATTTTGTTGACTGTAAGGGATAGATTTGGCTGGAAGTGTATGTAATAAAAAGGTTCCAGCAGCCAAATTTGAGGGTGTACACATTCTACCATGAAGCGGAATCCGTCCTCCTGCGTGTTCTATCAATTGCCTCTGTTTGGCTGTATCTTCGTGCTGGAGGCAATCGTAATCGCCACAACCTCAACCGTCTCACCCAAGCCATTGCAATTGAAGACAGGATATCAGCGACGCGATACGCCAAAACTATTAATGTGACCTAGGATACCAGCTTTGGGGTACAAGGAAGCACGCTAATTCTTGGGCTTACAGCCTAGGCAATGGTCTCCAAAACATGACACATGGACAAACCGTTGGACCTGGGGTCTGCCACAGATGCACCACAGCCAGTAATCGGCAAGGGTTCTGTCACCCAAAAGAATAAACAGAGTTCAACCTGCTCTGGAATCATAATCCTTGTCGACAACTCATTCACCTCTTGCCCGGTTTACCCATCCGGCAAACACCTCGACAGCGGAACTCAATCGGAAGGGTCTTGAGCAGAAACGAATGGTATTTGATTGGACCGGCAACTGGTGTTGGTTTGGGCAGGGTGTTGCTTTGGAAAGAACAGCCACAGAGCCAAAACCGATAACGTCAAATGTCAGGAGAGGATAAATGGTGAACGATTGCACACACTTAATCCAAATAAGACCAAAGCCCACCAATGAACTACTCAACCGTGACTACCCCTCTTCTTGTTGCCTCTGGCAGCAGAGTCCCAGTTGCCACCCCCACTCCCCATGCTAGCCACCCTTCACGTGGGTCGTGGCACAAGACGTTGGTGGGGATTTTGCTAGACTCCCAGAGTTGGACAATCAGTTTATCCAGTCTAAGCCACTGCCCCAAGATGGTCGGGCTGACTGCATTGGCGAACTCTAGACCACTTGCCGGAAGCTTGACTCGTAGAATATCATATACAAGTCTGATCTTGATGTTCCCGTGATCGCCTGGGATAGTGTTGAGAGTTCTGATGACCCACTCAACATCCATTGTCCATGGGCGAAACGTCAGAGACTCCAGCCTGGTTGCCATGGAGAGGTCGAGGAAGAAATTGCTTGTGTCTCCAGCCTGCACTACTGAGGTCTCTGCAAGGATGAATGAATTTGAAAAAATTAAGAGTGCACAGACGCTACATAAACTCACCGTCAAAAACCATCACAAGGTCTTTGAGTGTTGGGGAACACTGCTCAACAAGGTCCCTAATGGTGGCAACTCTCCTTTCGCTTGGGCTGTCCCCTTTAACTTCAAGCCTCAGGCGAAGGGCCTGAAAGTGGATCCCATTGGGCAGCCTCAACAGCTTATCCACTGTGAATCCCAGACTAAACCTGAGCGTCATGATATCCAAGGTTCCGGTCAATGGGGGGAAGGCTGATGGAATTTGGAGGTTCATCTGGTCCTCTTCCCCATCGTAGTCGTTTTGTTCTCCCAATCCGCTAAAGACTGTGAGATCCTCCAAACGCTGGAAAGACAATATGAACTGCAGGACTTCTTTAGAGGGTAGGTGGCTGATTCCAACGGTGAGCGATTTAAGGGCGAGGGAGAATCCATGGAACGGGACAAGAGAAATGTCAAAGGGGGCGTCGTCCTCCTCGTCGGAGGCGATTTGGTCTCCCTCCTCAAAGGTGATGTTATATCCATCATCAGAGGAGTCGTGTTCTTGCGCGCGGGTATAGACCTTGAAGGAAACAGTATTGCAGAAAGCTTTAATCCATCCGCCTGCCTCTGCCTCTTTCGATTCGAATGTGGCGTAGAGAGAGTAGATAGAGAGGAACTTGGTGTAGTGGCCTGGGGAAGAGGTTGGGTCAGGGAATGCATGCTTCCACAGCTTGAACTTCCTCCTGTCGGTGAGCTTGACCTCGGCAAACAGGTGCTTGCGAGTCCGTGGGATCCATGACTTAGAGACAAGCGAGCATTCTTGAAGTGCCTGATGATCCTGGTGGAGGTGGTCGACTATATGGTCCAGGAGCTCCTGCGCAAGGTGGGGAGGTGACATGGCAGTTGTTGACTGGGGATCACATGTGGTCACCCCGTTATATATACTCTTTCTGTTATGTTATTTGGTTGTCACTCGATGTGATGTTGCTGTGGGGCTGCACATGCACAGTTTAGGAGGGCAGCATTGAGCCAGACACACCTCTGCAAGTTCTTCCAACCTTCTCTCCTCGCAAGCTGCCTGAGCTCGGCCTCCCCCTGAGCAGCTGCTACAGGCACAGCCGTCTCCTTCTCCAGCTCCAATGACAAGGCAGGCAAAGAGCTGTCAACGGGTGGGGCATCCTGCGAGTGATTAGGGCTTGAATTGCCGTGATCACTGGTGATTTTTTGATTTGCGCAACTTGAGTTTGGAAACCACCAACAACTAGACAAATCACAGTGTTTGCTGCGTTAGTCCACAAATAGTCACTCAGCCACCCAGCTGATAATTCGAGTTTGGCCTGCATATCAGGTAAGTACACTGTCGGCTCTTCAGAGATCGCCAGAGATACGTACCCAAGCAGCACGAGCTTCACAGTGTTTCCTAAGATCGTCATAAATTGGGTTTGACTTATTGTTGCTGTTGGCCCAGCGCCATGGCTTTTGTGATCACTGTTATACAGGTTATTCCCGGGATTATCCTCTCCAGCAAATCTTCGGTCCTGTAGCTTTTCATTCACCTCCTGATGGCAGTGAAAAAAAAAATAGCCAGGAAGCCGCGTGAGCCGCGCAAGCGCACTCACTATGGATGCAAGCATGTGATCCCTGAATGATCCAGGGCGACCCCCACAGCCCCAGCCACAGCCACAACCTCAGCTCATCAATGTCTAACTGCCTCCCACTGGTTTCCCCACCTTGCTTTTCCATCTTCTCTCACAAAGTACTGGGTCAATCCTTCCTGGTTCGGATGCTCAACTATTTACCTACCTCTATTTCTTGATCAACAATTTCTCTCAGCTTGATTTGCTGACTAGCACTTGTCCTATTCAAAGATTTTGGCCATTACGTCTGTTATATCAACCTACTTTCACAGCTCAAGTCCACGGTGAATATCCCCACGGCGCATCCGGATATAACCGAATGTCTACCTTCAGAAAGGGTCAAGTCCAGGACAAGCACCCGCGTTTGGTCCCACCAAAGTGATTGTAATACCAAGTGTGATTCTGAAGGGCAAACTGCAATGCAAGTGATATCATGGGATGGCTTGGGGGGAGCGGGAGAAAGTGGTTGGCTCCAACCTTGAAGCGAAGAAGTGGATTGGGACTTAGTAATAGAGAGAAATAGCTTCGACCTCAATCACGTACCAAGCCGTATGAGGGGCTCCTGCAGAATCTTACAATTATACGTGAACCTTACTGAACCCAAGATGTTCCAATTTAAGGAGAAGAAAGTCTCGACTTTCGTGACCCAAGCTGACACAGGGGGCAATGGGGTCCAATCCAATCCGGATTATCCCCGTTTATGTTTTGATTAGGATAAATATTACTTACATTTTCTGTGTTACTTTAGTACTGGAAAATGTTTGGTAATGAGTGACTGTCCGTGGGATGTACACAGTGTACAATCGAATCTAGGTGAATATTTGTGGCCTGTTAAGGAAGGCGAAGGACCCCGACCGCTCTGGAGGGTCAGGAACACCGCGAAATGCGGGAACTGGCACCCCTCTACGGCGGATATGTATATTTGCTGTCTAACTTATTCCTGTGGACAGTCACTCAATGCTAAGAAGATGTTGGGAGCTTTGTAAAATACTAGTATCGGCCCGTAATGGTGCACCCTTTTTTGAGAAGAACGGGGCCGGGATCTGCGGCCCCGGCCCCAGTGAAGCTGTTTACACAGACTTCCTGGGGAAGGATCCTCACCTTCATGACCTGGTCAGTAGACACCAACGCAATTTAGTGACTTAAATACTGGGTGACTGTCCATAGGATCTACACGGTGTACACTCGAATCCAGATGAATATCTAAGGACATTTAAGGGGACTGTCAATCAGTGTCAGGACCCCGACCGCTCCGTGGGCTCAGGAACACCGCAAAACCCGGCAATTGGCACCCTTCTACGATAAGTATGATATATTCCTACTCTAATCTAGTCCTACGGACAGTCACCCACTACAGGGCAATGGGAATATTTGTTTTATCGCGACTAAAAAAACAGTGCAACGGAACTGGGTTCGTCGTACAGTCAGAGACGGGCATTCCCGTTCTGGCTGGGCCAGGTTGGTGTCGATGCCCTCGGATTTGCGTTTGCGGTGGGAACACCGGTGATGACACCTGTCGGTTTCTGCACGGGGCATGAGAGGACGACGGTGTGGGGAGATAGGGAGAGATATGTTGGTTCACACCTTGTCACAGGAGATAATGGTGTCCCGAGTCACCATACCCCCTGGTGCTGCTATTGGACGCACAGACCCCTTCAAAAAGGTGTAGGCTCTTCACCTTGTGTTGGAGGTTCAAAAAACGTATATTTTGATGGGAGCTATGCCCGGGTCCTCGAGTGTAACCCAAGTCACGTTTGAGAATCTCCAGCCTTTGCCACAGTCAGTCCTCTCATTCACCCGTCCCTGGGATCATTGCGCGGTGCATCGATTGGCGCAACATGCGCGCCGCGACTACAGTATTTCACCGTTCGTCTAGACACCATCATTCGTCTGGACAAATGGCGATTTCTCCTTCCACAACAACTTTCTTGCCTCGACTTTTGTACCATATCATAGCTAGTATGTCCTCCTATTGTTTAGCCTATTTTTTAGATTATGTTATTGCAAAACAAAATTGAAACAGTGAAAACGCGTCATAGATCGAGATTTGATAAAAGCTTGTTGTGCATCCCGAGTCTCTACATGTTGAAAGATACACAACAGTTTGGTGTCATATCATCAAGATCTCAATCGTACCCACTCTCACTTCCTTCCCGCTGCAGAAAAATGAATTGTTTAAGCAACCTCCCCAGATTTCATCACATATGCCTGTAACACGTGACCTGTCACACTTATCTGTTGCCCGGGGAAATGAAGCCAATAACGGCGTGCGCAAGATAAGATGGGTAAAAACAGATAGTTGCTTCGAGATAAATAGCTAGCTTTATATACAGTTGGGTGGTGTACGCGTAAGCTACATATATCAAAGAAGTGAAAGTGACAAAGAGAACTGGATGCAAGACGAAAGACAGTGAAACATATCAAAGCGCCACATACAACCTCAAAGAGTCGGGCCAATCCTCACGGCTCATAGCCGGGCCTTTGGCACGGGATCTGCGTTTTCCAACACTCCCCCTCAAACCTTCCGAAGGCCTAGGGCCGACGCGAAGTGTTTGGCCTTGGCGCTTGGCAGAGCTTTCGTGAGGGTATCGGCGACCATATCTTCGGTAGGGCAGTAGTCGATAACAATCTTGCCGGCTTCTATTACATAACGGATAAAGTGAAATCTGATGTCAATGTGTTTCGTGCGTGCGTGAAATTGCTCATTGCGAGCCAGAGCGATGGCGGATTGGGAATCGGAATGGAGAGGCATCGGGCCTTGGGGTTGGTAGACTTCAAAGATAAATTCTCTGAGCCAGATGGCTTCCTTGGCGGCGTGGGTGGCGGCAACGTATTCAGCTTCGGCGGTCGAGAGGGTGACAAGCGATTGGCGTTTCGAGCTCCAGGACACGGCGCCTCCATCAATAAGGAAGGCGAATCCGGAGATGGCGTGTCGGTCCTCGTTGGACATTCCGTCAGCGTCGGTATAGCCAGAGATCGAAGGGCCTTGCTCTCCGTAGACGAGCCAATGGTCACGTGTTCCTTTGAGATAACAGAAGATTCGTTTTACGGCCTCCCAGTGTGGTTGTCCGGGGTTGTCTGAGAAATGCGCGACTTGTCCAACAGCGAAGGAAATGTCGGGACGGGTTCCGACAGCGGCATACATCAGAGATCCGACGGCTTCTCGATAAGGGCGTCCGGCCATCTTGCCGATGTCAGCGGTGGTCGTTGGACAGTCGTTTCGAGATAAGGTGGAGTTGGCGACGATGGGGATGGATAAAGGCTTGGCGTCTTCGAAACCGTAGCGAGTAATGATAGAATCGATGTAGGAGCGTTGGGATAGGGAGATGGTGCGGAGTTCACGATTCCTCTTGATCTCGAGTCCGAGCATCCAGTGAATCTCGCCCATATCATGGATCTCGAGGTGTTTTCGAAGTCCGTCTTTCGTCGCTTTGATGAGGGCAGAATCCGCAGCGGTGATGGTGAAGTCGTCGACGTGGGCAAGTAGGATGGTGGTGAGGGTTCCGTTTTCGCGGCGGAAAAACACTGCGTGGTCGTGTTCAGATCGGGTTAGACCGATATCTCCAAGGACTTTCCGGAGGACTTGGTACCATCGGCGTCCACTCTGTTTGAGTCCGTAGAGCGCCTTCAGGAGTCGAAGGACGTAGCCGTCTTTGCAGATCTTGATCTCGCCAGGAGGGGGTTTCATGTAGATGACTTCATCGTCGTTGAGTTCGCCGTAAAGGTAGGCAGACTTGACATCCACTTGATGGATCTCCCAATCTAATCTAGCCGCGAGTGCTAGAACCGTCCGGATCGAGACCATCCGCGCGATCGGGGCAAAGGTGTCATCGAAGTCGACTCCGTGGACTTGCGTGAATCCTTGGGCAACCAGTCTCGCTCGGTGAGATGTGACGTTCCCATTGGCATCCTTCTTGAGTCGGAAAACCCACTTGGATCCGACGATATTGGCTCCTTCGGGTTTTGGAATGATTTTCCAAGTATTCCTCCTAATCAGCTTCTCGAGCTCCTCCTTCATCGCCTCCTCCCATTGCGATCTATCCGGCCTTCCGTAGACTTCCTGAATAGTCCTGGGTTCCATTCCTTCGTGGAAGGAGATCGCAGCGACCATTTGCGAGTTCCTCTTGTCCGGACTCCCCCTGAGGTTCTTGATCTTTAGAAGGGGTGCTCGTCTTGTCTCTGGATCGGAGTCGGGACTCGAGAACGTTGGACTGGTCGTGGTAAGCTTGATACCAGGGTCGTCTTGCGGGTGCCTTTACGGCTGGAGGATTTCCGGCAGGTTCGGGATTAGGAACAGGCTCCTCGAGGGACTTAGATTGCTCGGCAGGTTCGTCGTTCGAGGTTTGACGTTCGTCAAGGTTTGACGTCTTGACAGCTTCCTGATCGCTCTGATCGACAGGTTCTTGATGGACTTCGACGGGTTTGGCGGTGACTTTAGAAGGTTCTTGAGGGTCGTCGAAATCATCAAAATCGAAATCGGTATTCTCTATCTCCCCCTCGAGCAGCGGCGGGTCAGGAGCGGGCATAAAATTGACGTCGTATTCCACAGAAATGGTTCTCCTGGTGGGCCAGTAGATCCTGTGCCCTTTGCTCGAGTCGTCGAAACCAATCCATCGGCCTTCCTCGGCGCGTTCGCGGATCTTGGACGTCTTCTTCGTCACCCAGCAGAGGCTCCCCCACTCTCTTGTTCCCTTCAAGCTCGGCTTTTCTCCATACAGAGCCTCATAAGGCGTCATTCCATCGAGGGCTTTTGCGGGCGATCGGTTTCGGATCCAGACCGTGTGCTTAAGCGCTTCTCCCCAGAGCGATGCCGGTAGTCCGCTTGCGGATAGAAGGGCTCGAACGCCATCGAGCAGGGTGTAGTGTGCTCGCTCCGGGACACCGTTCTGGCCGTGAACGTCGTGGACCGAGAAGCGATGAACCGTTCCTTTCGACTTGGTGTGTTGCAGAAAGTCACCGGAAGTATATTCTCCTCCCTTGTCGGACTGAAAGGTTTTGATGTCCACACCGAACTGGGTCCTCAGCCACGCTTCGTAATTCTGGTAGTTGGCGAGGACTTCTGACTTCTTACGCATCAGATCAATCGAGATCCAACGCTTCGCGTCGTCAACGAAGATGACGTAGTACTCGGCGTGCCCAACGGTTCGCGTAGTGGCAGGTCCCCAGACGTCACTATAGATGAGCTCTCCGAGCTTCTCGGATCGCTTCCCGGTGCGGGAACTCGGGATCGGCTTCCTCTTCGCTTTCGCAAGTAGGCAGGGTTTGCAGGGGGTAGGAGGTTCTTCTTTCAGCCTGATTCCAGCGATAAGACCTTCGCTGACCATCTTCTTTAGAGTCGAGTGGGCAACGTGCCCATGGCGTCGGTGAAGTTCGTCGAGGGTGAGTGTCTCAGCACTCAGGGCGTAAAGGGGGTTTTCTTCAACTCGATAGAGTCCACGGGATCTCGGGATCTGGGCGACAACTTGGCTTTTTGGGTTCCGGATGACGCACTTTCCATCCTGGAAGGCCACGGAATAGCCGGCCTGATCAATTTGGCTGATGGAGATGAGGGTGCAGCCCATGTTCGGGGCGTAGAGGACGTTGCGGAGACGGATTTTCGTGGGCGTTGAGCCGTTCGGTGCGTAGACAATCATATCTCCTTCACCAATCGCTGAGAACGACTCTTGATTTGCGGCGCCAATAGATTTCGGTGCGATTGACCGATAATTGATTAGGCGGTGTCGATCAGGTGTCATATGTCGAGTACACCCGGAGTCGTAGATTTCCGTGGAAGGTGAGTTGCTTGTCCGTCGTCCATTCGATGGCATCGCGAGGGCCTGTTCTGAGGTCGTTTCGGTGGGAACAGGGATCTCTTCAGGATAGGAGGGGGTTTCTGGCTCCAATGCCACTTCGTCAGCAAACACGCTGGTACCTTGGGCCATAGCCATCCAGGCTTCCTCAAATTCGTCCTCCGCTATCGCAGCGGTTTCCCGCTCTCTCCTTTCCCCATTTCCGTTCCTCTCGTCTCGCTTCTCTCCTCGGGGCTTCCTGGGGCTCGGGCAATCGGCGGCCTTGTGCCCTTTGCCTCCGCAGTTGAAACAGGTGAATCTTGACTGGTCTCTGTCGCCGGTTCCTCGGTCTCCTCCTCCGCCTCCTCCGCCTCCTCCTCTGGAGTTTCCTCTTCCTCTGGGACCTCCTCGTCCTCGTCCTCGGCCTCTCCCGCGTCCTCTCGCGTCGGCGTGCAAGGCGATCTCGTTCGATCGAGCTCTTCCTCCTCGGGGCTGCATGCTTTGTCGAGCCTCGTATTCTTTGCGAGCGATGTCCTTAATCTCGGCTGGCAAGGTAGGTAGCTTCATTTTTCGATTTATGTTGACCGTCGACGATATTATGTTGGAGTACGACTGAGGTAGGGAGCGGATGATCGCGTCGACGTAATCCTCGTCGGGAATGAGGATGCTGCGGCTGGCAAGTTGCTGGTAGATGGATTCCATATCTTCGAGGTGGGCGATGACGTTGTCCTTCTCGTTGCAGACCATCTGGTAGAGGCGACCCTTCAGATTTGACTTTTGGTGCTCGGTGAGTGCCTCGAATCTCGTTTCGAGGGCTTTCCACATGCCGCAGAAGTGCTTATCCTTTGATATGTCGATGTAGACAGAGGTGGGGAGTACCTTTGCTAAAGCAGCTATCGCTTTCGCGTTGTCCTTTCTGCAGGACTTCATTTCTTCCTTCCACCGGCTCTCTCCTTCCTCCCAAACGTCCATACGCTTCTGGAGGTCACTCTCGTCTTCTCCATCCTTCTTTGATGGCTTCGGTTCGACGTCTTCGTACGTCTCGGCAGGGTAGTTCTCGGGTTTGTAAAGTCGTTCAAGGACATGGCCATCCATGAAATTCGCGAACAGGATCTTGAACAGATGCCAGTTGGTGCCGTCGGGGTCAAGTTTGGGGACAGTGGAGAGGATAGAAAAGTTAGAATTCGAGTCTGACATGGTAAGTGCGCTCCTCGAATGTCGGAAAGGGGTAGGTGGTGCAGAGGGGTCGTCTAGCAATAACGAGGGTCGTTGGGGTCGGCGAAAGTAGGTCGTCTAGGTCGTTTGACTCGATGAGCAAGAGAGTTACAACGCCGGGCTCATAACCTAACGGCGTGCGCAAGATAAGATGGGTAAAAACAGATAGTTGCTTCGAGATAAATAGCTAGCTTTATATACAGTTGGGTGGTGTACGCGTAAGCTACATATATCAAAGAAGTGAAAGTGACAAAGAGAACTGGATGCAAGACGAAAGACAGTGAAACATATCAAAGCGCCACATACAACCTCAAAGAGTCGGGCCGATCCTCACGGCTCATAGCCGGGCCTTTGGCACGGGATCTGCGTTTTCCAACAGCCAATACTTAGACTAAAACAACCTGTAGACAGTGCTTCCAAGGGCTCAGAGGTAAGTTTTGTTACCCCAAACACAATTAAGAGAAATTCTATCTGTGATGGGACAGTGCGGCTCAGATGAGGAAAGTGTGACATGACAGGTGTGATGCTGTCCAGACGAGTGATGAACCCAAATCCCATGTCTGCCCTCGCGGATTTGTTCCACACGCTGCAAATTCCACAGATACATTATTATTTTTGTAGGAGCACAGAACTATGATATAGTAGTATGGATTCATATAATTTTTTTAACGTGAAATGAGGTCATCAACTTGAAACGACAGAAAAACAGTTTCTGTGTCTAAACGAACGGTGAAATACTGTATCTGTTGTGTGCTGGGTCTGCCTAACTGCATTAGTGGGGTTTCTCACGTG